>OY728163.1:59158642-61558642 GCA_963277665.1 Viscum album | reverse complement strand
AGACTAAGGTGTTTAAAATATGTTTATTTTTAGTGGTATAGGTATGTATCATCCTTATATATCCTCCAATAATTAATTGGACAAATTTAGAGGTACTTGTCTAAAGAGTGAATTCCCATTGTTGAATAGTTTTTGGGTGTTTACAACAATGCCACTCCCACTCAATTATAAAAGGGAACCCTCCCCTCATTTATTCACACATCTCAAGACATTTTTCTCAACCCAAAATGTAAAAAATATATAACATAATCATTATCCACATTATAGATCTTTTGGTGTTCCACAAATACCGAACTTATGGTCCTAAATGGGAGATCTGAAGGTGGTTCTTCTAAGAGATGGATCGTCTTCTCCAAGATTCTTCTTTTTTACTTCTAATTTTCATACCATCAATTATCTATTAAAAATTATAATATTATAAAAAAATATTATCTATATAAAGGAATATTATTACAGTTTGAATAATATCCATTTATATCTTCTTCAATCAAATGGTAAAAGAAACAATTCTTCTGGTATACGGTGGACTAATACCTTGACAACATATATAATATTTTTTTTATCATCACATCTCATGGTTGTTCATGATGAAGGATTTAAAATATATATATATATTATATTCATGACATTATAATAATTCTCGAAAATCAATATTTCATATACCTTCTTACCTTACCATCCATTGAAGAAGGATAACATCAGTCATGTGTATGACTGACTACCTTCCACAAAGCGATGTGATTCATTTTTTATTACCACATCACATGGATGGTTTAATTAATTGTGTTTAAAGAAATAATATGATATATATTGTATAATTATTATTTTTAATGATAAAATAACACTTAAATTCGTTCCATCATGATTTTTAAAAAATATAAACATTACTCATTTATATATATAACCTACCGTATCCATGATTGTAACATAGTTCATTTATCAAAACCACAGTTTGTGGTTGGTTTTAAAAGTATAATTGATATATAAAAAATATTATTATTTAATGATTATTTTTCTATAGATGATTGAATAATGCCCTCTTTGACCATGGCCAACCCACTGATGGTGTTTTTAAATTATGAACTGAACATCCTCAAAACACCCTATGTGGACATAAAAGATTGAGTAATTAAATAAATTATTAAAATAATTGAAATTAATGGTTTATGTATAAGGGATGAAACCATGAAATTGTTATTATAAAAGTAAATAATTTTAATAATTTTATTATTCCAGAAGATAAATAATGCATGATACAAATTGAGCTCGAGGTAAGGGGTCTTTATAAACCACCATTTCCTTTGGGTTATGACCATTATCTCCCTAACTCACTTTATCTCTCTCTATATATCTAAATTTATGGAATTATTCGAAATTTTGTACATATATCTCTCACATATATAAATAGATTATTCTCCCTCCCTTTTATTCGGTAATACAATCATTATTTTCAACTCTCAAATTCCTTAATTATGAAATTTTCTATGATAATAATATGAGACAAGATTATGAAACCCAATTATTTCTAAGAGTAGTTATTATGTTTATGTCTTATGAATGAATTATTATTTTCTAACATATAATCAGGATATTTTTTATGGGTGTTCCGAGATATCTTTCCAATGTATTTTGTAATGTTTTTATTCTATTGAGGTGTTATGTATGGGATATTGGAGTAAACCTAATCATTTATGGGACTTTTTCCAGCATGTGATATTGTTTGGGTAGTTATACATGAATCATGTTTACATCATGTTATTTGTTTCTCCCACATTTATTTTTATTTAGCGATCTTATGAAAACATGTTCAATATTTTATGATTCAATTTTATTGCTCAGTTAGCCTTCTCTTTTATGAAATCATGTTACACCTCTAATTCATACGTTGCATTTCATCATCTTGTTTATTCCCTTACTTGGATTTTAAGATCACCCCTTTTTTTATATATTCCCTATATTTCCCCCAAGAATTATTTCGAGATCCAAAGGATTTAATATACACTATGCATAATAAAATAAAGTAGTTTTATTTTCACCTCACTTTGATGTATTTTTAACCAATACATCAAAATACACTAGGCACCACTATCTTTGAGTTGTAATTAATATATGTTTATATTAAAAATCATGTAATAATACTTTTAAAAGTATAAGTTCACTATAGTTGGAATCTAAGAAAGATCTAGTTATTTTTCAGTATAAGGACTACAATTCATTAGTGATAACTCTACTAACAAGTATAAGTATAATTCAAGACAAAGTAAAATATCCTAGATTTTTTGAAAAGTTTTCAGAATATGATTTCTAAGTAATTACATTCATATCTGGATAATATAAGTGGATGTGGATCTATCAAAGATGTACCTTGGGGTAATAATTCTGAAATTTTTCATTTTTATTTGAATCTATTTTTACCTAGTGCACAAAAATGGGCCTCGCTTCACACATGGTTTGACAATCACGGGGATATGTTTTGGAAATTCATAGAATCTATATAAACAATCATTAAGGAATTTAATATATTATAATCAAGTATGACCTAGTATAAAACTAATGTTTCTATGTTTGAAAATTTTAAGGTCAATCAAAAATTTTAAAGGTATAAATATTCCTTTTAAAGTTTTATGTTATGGAAGTCTACGATGATAAAGAGTACTAAAGAGGACATTTATGGTAATATAATACTAGGTTTTAGTTTGGGTTTTAGTAAAAAGGGATATTTAAAAAATAATTCCTTTATATTTCATTGGAGTAAGTTTAATGGTATTGAATGCCATTAGGAGTTATCTTATCTTTTATGTTAAGGTAATAGTATTCAATTAAGTTTATTTCCTTTGGTGGGAAAATAATCTGTATAAAAAATCATAGTGGTTATAAAATAATTAGAAGTTTAATTTTATTCTGTTGATGTTCATCATATTTTGGGAACATTATAGGAATGAAATAAATATATTTTTAGAATAAGGATAACCATCATGTTGGGTGACAACTCATCATATCTGGTAAGTCCATCGTCTTGAACCTAGAACTGAAAATCAAAAGGGGTGAATTTACTACTGATAGAATACACATTGTATTGTTTAGAATGATTTTTTTACTTAAAACATTCCATGGATTTTTATTAATTAAAATTTTTTAAATACCTTTTAAGACTAAATATTTTTGAATTTTTAGTATTTTAGGTGATTAATGATATTTTCGGTAATTCTTAATTGAGTAGAGTTATATATTACCCTTAGGCGTACCATGTCATTTAACCTAAAATATTATTTGGGAAGAAAAAAAGATTAAATATATAATTTTTGTGGTTATTTTATATTTAGGGTTATTTATTTATGTAATTATTTAAGTCAAACATTTAATTTAGATATTTATATGAATGTGCATCCATTTCGAGTATTATCATACTTTTTGATTACTATTTTTTGTTTTAATAATGATAAGAGGAATAGATTGTTACACTTTTATGAATCATATGATCCTTTATAAGTTAATTTTAGGGATTAGTGCATAAAGATTCACATTTGATATTAAATCCATTGAGTAATAGGTGAGGTGCAAAGTGATCGAATCACCAATAGAAGATGAAACTATTTTTTTGAAATAAAATATTCTAAGTTAATATAGGTCCATGTGGTATCTATAATAGTAGTAAAATAATCCTTAAACTATTGGAATATTATCCTGAAATAAATATGTTATCATATTACCTTCAAATTTGATTCATTAGTGGTTTCTTAACTCATCACACATTTATGGATTTGTGGTCATTCAGTTTCTCTTGATAATTAAATTTCATGTGATCAATGATATCTATCACTAACCATAATTATTTATGATTTGATTCAATGTTGATGTTTTAACTTCCCACCAATGATATCCTATTGTAAACCTAGTAAAGTGATATTTTATATGAGCTTTTTATTTCTCTTTTCCTCTTTTAAGAGGAATTTTTAATTAAACCTTTTTAAGATGTGGGTTTTCCATAAAGAAATTTTAAAATTTCACACTGAGAAAAATATCAAATTGTGTGGATTAAGTTTAGTCAATTGGGTAGAATCTAACACCTTAATTTTTTTAATAGAATAATTTATTTGATATTGTATACAACAAAAAATACTAAGATTAAATGAACCACAATATATTATTATAATATTATTGTTTAACCATGACCATTATAACCTTTACATTAAGATATGTTGTGTGAATAGGAATAAACAAATTATGGAAAATATATCCATAGGTATTATATAATCAAAATTCATTTATGAATTCATAATAATAATTACTTAAATTTTAGTAAATACATTTATGATTTAATAAAACATTTTCTTCAAAAACAATACATTTATTACATTTTGGGAGAAAAATTATAATTAAATTTTTAAGGATAATTTAGAAATTTAACTTTACAAAATTAGCATCATTTTTTAAATTATCAAATTTGGATTATCTTAGGGTGAAATATTGGTATTATTCCGAAAATATTGACTTTTCAATGAATAGTGAAAATAACGATTTATGTAAAACTATCATTTGTTTTAAAACATTAAGTAATTTAAAAGTGAAATTATTAATTATATCTTATTTAAAATGAAAATAATAATTATTTAGTTATATTTAATCTAATTAATTGAATTTAAATAACCTTTATGCTTGATTTTTGTATATGTTTACTCTTAGGGTTAAAATACATTTTTCAGAATTCCATTTTAATATTCATATTGACAGTCCATTATAAATAATTAAAATAAACTCATAAATGGAATTATTTAAATTAAATTGAAATGTTATAAATAAACTTATTTTAATTTTAATTCATATAATTAATATTACTAGTAATAGAGTTAATGTAAAATAATCTTTTCCTTAGAAAATGGGTTTTTCAGAAAATTATTTATTCGTAGTGCTTATTGGTTTTATTTTAAATTAAATTCTCTAACTTCTATGAGTCTAAATTTATAAAATAGATTCCATAATTTTAATCATAATTATTTATGTTATATAATATGTTAATCTTAATTTTGGGTTATAACTAATAGTAAAAAGAGTTAAAAACTAGTTAATGTGGTAAAAATATTAAAATGCTAAATGTGAGTAACCTTAAAGGTAATGTGGATAACATGTTTAAAACACATTAATTTTTATTTTTATATGTAAGGGTTAATCATGTATCTCCTCAATGATTTTATTTCTTAAATTATGGGTAACGTATCTTGAGTTTAACAATAAATTATTGAATAGTTTTGGGTATTTAAAAAATGTTAATCCTACTAATCCATAAAAAGGCACACGAAACATCAATTAATCACACACATAAAGCCATTTGTATTGTCTAAACCCAAATAAAATCTCTCCTAAAAATCATTAGACACATTATAGATCTTCTAGTCTTCACAAAAGACCATCCTTAGGGTCCTTAATAAGAGATCTAATAGAGATTCTTCTATGTGATGACAATTGCCTTCATCGAGCCCTTCATTTTTTCTTCTCCTTTTACACCTTCAATTTGTATTAAATATTATAATCTAAAAACACAATTATATCATATATACTGTTATTTTATTATTTTTATGTAATTTAATTCATTCTTATCATGTTATTTCAAATGGGAAACAACACCATCATTTGAGTGTATAGTGGATTACCACCTCAAGAACTGATGTAATTCATTTTCCATCTCCACCTCTCACGGATTCTCATGATGATGGATTTAATATTTATAAATTATATTAATGAAAATTTAATCACTATAAACTTTTAATATATAATATAGGTTTTTACCTTACTGTCCATTGATGAATGATAATGTCATTTGTGTGTACAAAAGACTACCACCTTGTAAAGCGATGTGATGCATTTTAGTTATTACCGTATCACATGGATGGTATATGTAAGAATTTTTAAATAACTAATATTATAATTAAATATAATTATTATTATGGAATGATAAAATAATACTTTCCTTCATTCCATCATGATTTTTGGAAAATGGAAACATTACTCATGCGTACATACGACCCTCTATCTCCTTATTTATAACACAATTCATTTTTCATTGCCATATTTAATAAATGTTTCTAAAAGTATAATTTATGTATAATAATTATTTATATTTAATTATTATTATTTATAATTTTATATATCAATTACCACTTTGACCATGGTCAACACACCGATTCCATTATGAAATTATGAACTAAGCATCCTCAAAATACATGATATGGATTTAACTAATTACGTAACTAAATAAGTCATTAAAATAAATGAAGTAAATGTTTTAAGTAAAAGAGATTAAAATTGGAAAAAAATATTAATAAATTAATTTATTAACATAATTTTATCATTAAGGAATATAAATAACATTTGTGATGAAATGGGCTCGAGGTAAGGGGTCACTCTAAATCACCCTTTCCTTTAGGTTATGACAAATCTATGTATAACTAACTTTATATATATATATATATGTATGTATAATGTTATGTAATTATTATAAATTATTTATATATGTCTCTCACATATATTCTATATTATTATCCATTCCTTTTATGGTGTAATACATGGCTTATATTCATCTCTCAAAATCATTTAGTACGAAATTTCATTTGATTATGATATGAAACAAAATTATTAAAAAAAAATCATTCTAGATATTTTTTTGGTACAACTTATGATTGATTTAGCTTCATGGAAAAAATAATCATGAACATGTTATGATGGAATCACACAGATATCACTATAATGCATTGGGTAATGTTTTTAGTCTCACGAGTTGTCATGTATGTGATTATGGAGTAAACTTAATCCATTATGGGACCTTTTACGCCGTGTGTTATATTCCAAATAGTTAAACTTAAATCAAGTTTATGCCATGTTACATGTTCCTGAAACATTTTTAATCATTCAATTATCATGTGATACCATGCTCCATATTTTTATGCTTCTATATGATCACCCATGAGCCGTCTCTTTTATGATATCATGGTACACCATTGACTTACACATTATCTTTCCTTGTTATGTTTATTACCTGAATGAGATTTTTATCCCACACATTTTTTATGGATTCCACCCATTATCCCATGATGTTTTATAAGATCAAAAGGATATAAGATCTCATTATGAGTAATAAAATGAAGAAGTTTTATTTCTGCCAAACGTTTATTTATTATGAATCTAGTTTTCAAAATACACTGGGCATCATGATATTTGGGGTTTAATTAAAGTATATTTATGTCATAAATCATGTAATAATATTTTTTAAGGGATTGGGTTTTTATAGATTATATATATTTGTTGTTAAATAATATATATATATATATATATATGAAAATATAGGAGTTTTAGATATTATCATGAGTTAATAAGTTTATGGATGATCCTAGATTAAAAGGAATTCATAACCTTTTGAGGTCAAATTTGTTTGGATTTTAAGTGAATAATAATATATTAGTAGTTTTTTTTTGTTTTTTTGGAATAATATATTATTTGGTAATATGTGTTCATTGAAATATAAAATTGTTTTAGTGGAAAGATGATTAATAATATTATAGATAATATTTACTATATTTTTGGGAATATATATTATGATGGTTTATATAAATAATATTTTCAAGTATGTGATTTCATTTCAAGTGGAATAATATTATTTGTGGGTAAATATCTGTTGATTCTAGGGTAATATGTGATAAACATTATTCAGATTTTCATTTTGGAATTTTTATTGGAAAAGATTAGAGACTTTTTAGGGTTTAATTATTTTTCTAGGATTAGGTTAAGAAAGGTAAAAAATAAAGCTACATAGGTTTAATTCAAAAAATGTATATTTTGAATAGAAGTATTTATTATTTAAAATATAAAATAAATTAATTTTTATGTTCATTTGATAGTTTTCTAAGATTTGTTATGATATATTGAAATTAATAATTTTTATTTTGTTAAAATTCTAAAATAAATGACAGATAATTCCTTATTTAATCCTTTTGTAAATGAAAATTTTAATTCATTAGTGAATTTCTTGGTATTTTATGGTTTAAAAATATACCAAATAATATAAATAATATTTTTCATCCATAATAAATGAAAAATTATTTTTGGCATTTAACTTATATAAATATAATTAGAAAGTTTGTTGGAAACTCATCAAATCACAATAGAAAAATAAGAAACTAAGCCTATAGACTAGAATGAATTTTTATAAGTATATTTTATCACCGTTTATAATAAAAAATTAAAAATTAGTTCATGACATTCATAGAAAATTATATTTAATTAATTGATCATTATATGGAAACCCTCATTAGACCTTCAAGGTATTCCTTCAAAAACACATTCAGAATCACGAGTCTTATAAATAAAAAAATATGGTTCAAAAAGCGAATATTAAAAAAAATATCATCACATTCCTATTGGGGTGTAAATGATGAGATTCTTTCCCTAAACATTGAAATTAATTTTCTTAATAAAAACTAATAAATTGTTATATATTTTTTTTATAACAAATTGAATTTTAGATGTTAAAATCTCTTTATGATGGTTGTGGGAGAATGTGATAACCCATGTGCCGGTAATGACACTCCAGTTATTTCTTTCATTAATGTTATTGAAAAAAATTATATTTAAATAATTAATAATTATTTAAAAATATATAAAACTATTTCTTATCTCAAATGGTATTATATATGTTAGGTCCAAATGTAAATTTACAAATTCTCAAGAGGGGTAGAATTGACCATTTCAAAAATAATTTTAACAACTTATCAATGTTATGTTAATGTAGAAAAAATAAATAGAAGTTAACATGGTGATTTTTGTAGTAGTTCATATGTAAATGATCCTACTCTACTCTTTGTACCTCTAATGAGGCGAGAGAGATGAAACACACTATATTACACTCTCTGTCTTGCTAAGGGAGATTACATCCCATTTATATCTCCCTTTTTATTCCCCTAGAAGAACAACCCTATATGAAAACCCTTTTCATATATATTGGATTATCCTAATCACCATACCCTTTTTAGAGAAGTAGTTGTAACCTTGAAGTTTACTTATGAAGTGGATATATAATCAAAACATTGATTTTAAATAGTTCAAGGAATAATTGAATCCTTATCCTTTTTATTGTTATAAAAGAACATGATTGAATACATTTATTCAAGAGTCACAAACTACAATCCTACCTTTTAATTTTTTGTATAACCTAGTATAATAATATTCATGTAAAATAGTATAAGTAATTAAAACCATATAATAAAATAGTCAATTTGGTAACTGAGAATATAGAATACAATATTCCCTCCAATAATAATGGTTCAACTGATTTTACATCAGTTGAGATAATAGTTGATCACCATTCTATACAGATCTTAAACAGCTCAATAATATCATGTACCTCATTTCATGAACAAGATATTTCTAAATCAATATATTTATTTTATCTATTCACAAAATTTTAAAAACATAAATCTCATTATAGTTCATTCTTCCAAAAGAAACATATCATTTATTCATTGAATGTTCCTAAAAAACATACCCATGTTGGTCATACTGATAGTATATAATATTACAAATATTTTTTAATTGGTAAAACATTTGAATAATAAATATAATACATAAAATAAATAATAATCAACATTTATGTCCCTAAAAAAATATAATAAATTATATGAGATAAAGTATAAAAATTTCATAAAAATTAAATTTAAAAGTCTTTTTTCCCCAAGAAAAAAACATTAGACATCAAGCCACTAGATGAGAATTTAATACTCCATAGAATTATTTGATATAAGATTCCTTAGTACTAAAATAAATAATAAGTATTTAAGAAATAACTAAATCAATACAAACCTATGAAATACACGTAAAGTATTTTGAAATATTGATGTATACATAAAATAGATCATGTTTTGAACTATAATATGGAAAATTAAATAAGTCACCAAAGGTCAAAATCTATGTTCAACACTTTTCCAAAGTTATACATTATTATATAGGTTCTAAAATTTTCATCCAGTTCATTTTTTTCTTGAGTTCAATTAATTTTTCTTCAGGTGATCACTTTATTATTCAATATGTGGTAACTTTGTATTTCCTCAAGCAGTATTTTCATTTTTTTTCATGAAGTAAATTCTTTTTTATTCAAAAATATCTCCATTTTTTTCATGTGAGCACTGAATTTGTTTCATTAATTCCCCTAAAGTTATTATTAAATTTTCACTCATTGTCACTTCACATGGTAACTTCACAAGATCACCAAAGAAGGTCACTTCTATATACATTACATTTATTACAGTAATACTAATAGTAGACTAAGACATATAAAATAAAAACACATACTCTTCTTTTTTCTCTAACATCAATTCATAATATTGTAATTCTTAAAACATAAAATAAACAAACTAGAACCAGGAAACACTTAACAATATGATCAATTATAATATGATTATAAATGAAAAATTAATATATTTAATCTTTGTTTTAAATTTTTTTAATTAAATTTTTACTTATTTTTTTGAAATATTAAATTATTTTTTTATATACCTAAATATTTATTTAATTATTGTATATTTTATAATTTTTCTTTCTTTAATTTTTATGAATTCATAGTGATATTTTTAATAATATAAGAATTAAATTTCTGAATGTTAGAAACAATAATATGTTTTTTCATTTGAATATATATATATATATATTTATTTGAAAAATATATTATTTTTAATAATTAATCAGTGTTGATTTAAAAATTAATTATTCAACATTTGAAGATTTAACTTTATAGAAATAAATAATAGATACATAATATTTATTTAAAAGTTAGGCTAAAGGTTTTTTCATAAACCAACCCACTATATAAAGTGATCAAAGAAAAATAATCACATAAAGAGTACACAAATCTTATGATTTAAATATTATATCTAAAAATAGTTTCACAATACAAGAACCACAATGTATAGTGTTAAGGAGAGAATCTATACAAAAATTTTAGTTTAAAACAATTGAAAACATTTCGCCACAATCATGATCCTTTAGACCCCCTTTTAGACATCTCACATAATATATTCATCTTCAATACCTAGGGAATTAAATTGTAGGAAAGGGATGGGCTCAGGTTCTAAGTAATGGAATACATATCATAATGTAATATATCCGGAACATGGAGGAGATTAGTATGTAGGCATAAATATCGTAATAAAAGATTATAAGACCTTAAATGATAAACATTAAACAAGTTATATCTATATAAGATCATAAAAATATCATTAATGAAGCATAAAACATATGAAATAGATCAAAATAATTCTCACAATTCATATAAAATATGATCATGATGTAAAATTGAACAATACTTTTAAAAAACAATGTATAAGAATGAAATCCTAGAATTTCCTGGAAATAAAATAAATCATGACATATTTGGAATAACAAAGTAATTTTTTTGTATATATGGAAGAACCATAAGTACATGAAATCATCTATAAGAAAACCCATTATCCCTATTCCTATGTGAAAAAACTCATTATGACTACACCTAAAAATGTGACCAACCCTATTATTCATACACCAGTTTCAACAAATAAATTATGTCTATGCAAAAATATATCATGAAATATTAACTTGATCCATTGAATTCTAGCATGATATAAGACCCCATCTTTCATCATATATAGATAATGATATTTATAAAATTATTCATAAACATATCTAAATAAACCCATTGATAATTAATGGGAATCTCAAACTTAACACACAATATGAGCATAATAAATCACAAGATATTGAAATATCATATTTCAAAATTAATCATAGCATAAAAAATTATAGAGGAAGATAAAAACATCACTTCGTGGGAGATAAACCTTGGAAGAATAATATAAGGGAAAATAATAAAGTTTGACAAAACCGTTTATACATTATTATATAATATTAAGAGAAAATTAAATTGAATTAATATATTTAAAGGAAAATATAATATTTTTTTAAAACCTCATTATAAATATTTCTAAATAAAATATCCTTAAAGTACATATATTAGATCAAAAATATATATAGTGGTAGATAAAATATTTTAATTTTTTAAGGGTGAAAATATCTTTTATTATCTTTTGAAATACCTTAATTTTAAAACCCACATTATTGAAAATTTTGTAAAATTATTCATTGGAAAATGAGTAATGGAAATTATGAGAATCATAGGAAATAATACATATTATTTTTCTCAAAAATAAAGTAGAATATTGGTGGGAAGGTAAAATATGGATATCGAGTAAAATATCCATTAAATAAAATGGGAACATATTCTCGAAAGCATTCCATTTTTAAAAAATGAAATATTCATCAAGGAAGAATATTTTCAGTGTTAAACATTATTTTCCTAGAAAATATGGTAAAAGTATATAATAACATTGTTTCATTGGAAAGAATTTGGGAGGATTATTTCTAGTGGTTCGATTGTGGGGAGTTCCATGTTTGGTACAATCATTTATGTCGAGCTTAAATGTTTTCAATATTTCATAGAAATTCCCAGGGATTCCCACATTTATAATTTGGTATGGACTAGCTTTACAAATTTAGGTGGTCAGTTGGGGTTTCAAACACAATTACTCGAAAGAACTCACTTTTGTTGAGAGGATGGCAGGAAGGGATTGCCACACCATTTTGGGGGAATTGTTTCCTATGCTGATACCCTCTTATAGATTTAAGATGTGTTCAAGAATCACTTATTAATCTTAGTATGAGGCTGATTACCCTAAAAATGATCATATGTTACGTCACTTCATCTGTTTCCCACTGGTGGGTAGATACTTTTATATTGAATCCATAGAACCAAGCATACCATCGATTATTTTTCCCTAATGAGGTAGTAAATATTTTGAGGATGGTATTGATCCATTTATGAGGAATCCTACACATCTTGTTTTATAATAGGAATCAAAACCTATAGATATCTTTAAATGCCTATGGATTATTGTCTCATGGAAATGGAATATATGTGGGAACTTCGACCCCACATGTTAAGCACGAGCCATGAGAAGGCATCCTAGTTTTCCTACTTTTAGAAGGAATCAAAGTTATCTAAGTTCATTCACACCCTCATTTCATTCCCAAATGTAGATACCCCTATATGTTTTGTATTTATATCATACCACTAATCGGGGCTTATGTATTAAGGTTTCCCTGGCTAGTGGGGATTCATTATGCCAATGGGATGATCAATTTGAATCCCTAATCCCATGTGAGTTATTCTTAATATGAGAAACAAGGGATAGAAAATAATAAAACTCATTGAATATGGATTTTGGGTTTACATGATGGGACAACCCATCAGATTCTTACTATATAGATCATTCCTTTAGAAGTCTTCCTATTTATTGTGATTATAAAAGGAATTAGAGTCATTATAGTTCAATTACATCTTAATATGTTAGTGGATGAGGATGGATTGTTAGACCTTGAGAGATATTAGTTCATGATGGTTGGAATTTTGGAGACATGGTAAGACCTATATGGAAGTGGATGCTCAATTTTTCTTGGGAGTTTTGGACGATATCATACGTATCCAGGTTATAGTGGCAATTAAAGTCCACAAAGTTCATTGACTCTGGGATTACACATTGAGTCTACCCCTATATGGAGGACATATCATATTATACTGCTTATCTGGTCTTATAGACTAAAGTTACCATATATGTAGTACATATCATTTATGCTTCTTATTGATGCTTACACACTGAGGTTGGAATTGTCCTGATATATGCTTATGACGAGAATGAAATGATCATTGCAACTCCATGTGATCATGTCAGCTATATTGGATGTGTGAAGTAAGGGATAATAAATAATCAATCCCACTGCTTAAGGATGTCAGACTTATGCACTAGGACATCCCTTTGGAGGTTTGATATGGATAATAGGAATTTAGAATGAATACTACATTTCCTGGTTATAGTAGAAGTCATAGTTATCATAGTTCATAAATCCTTGATAACACATTGAGCATGGACAGGGTTATCATGTCCCGGGATGCCTGCTTAACCTAGCCTATTTTACTGACTCGCATGATTTTATTGTCTTCTTTCCATTTCTTGATTGTCTACTTGTAATGAAAGATGATATCTTCCTAACAAGTCCAATATAAATCACATGATCTTGTTGACTATTATTATTGTCTGAGGGAAATTACATAATCTAAATGGCCCCATGTATGCCCAGGGATTAATTTTATAAAGGACATCACAAGAACTGTATGGATTATCTTTTAATCCATCACATGATATCAGATGACATGCTTGGAGGGAATCACAAGATCTAGCAAACTTTCCTTGGTGTAATCACAAATGATGGATGACATGCATGGAGGGTGTCGTGAGAGTTATTGTGACATGTCTGCAAGGGTGTTGCATGTCCTAGATGACTTGTTTTGGTGTCCTCAAAAATGCTGTCTAACATGTCTGGAGGTCATCACAATAACTAGTTAACATAAATGGAGGCATTCATGAGATTTGGATAGATTATCTGGAGTATGTCATGAGATCTAGTTGACATGAACATATTCCATCACAAGACATAGATGACATGTACTAGTGTCTTCATATGATTTGTGTGACATGTCTGAAGGATATATCATGGTTGATGGTGATCCTAGAGGGTTTCCTGAGACTCGAGTGGAACGCTCATGGGGAAAAATGTGATTTTTTGACATTTCTAGGACTTCTCATGATCCAAATAGTATAATAAATGAGCATTTAATGATTTGGGTGGCAAGTATTAGTGTTATCGCATGAACTGGGTAGTTCATGCGAAGCGCATGAGGATTAGCATATAGATTTTTTACATAAGTCTACCATCTTTTTAGTATTGGTTCCACATTTTGGCTTCAAATGTTTTAAATGTGTTAAATATTTTCTTTTTTAAGTATCATTTAATTTAGTATCTATGTATAATTCGATTCTCATAAATTTCTAGAAGTCATTTTCGGGATCTATAAGTGAAACCACGAAGTGGCTATGTTGATCGTATAATCCTCTCAAGTGCTTCCCTGGATTCGACTTGATAGAGAACCCTTTCAGTTGTGAGGTCATCCACTCCGAGAAATCCACTATGTTTCCTTAGTTTACCAGTTAAAGGATCCAAAATTATGTTTTCAATGCTAGGGTGGTGGATTTTTTGGATTTCCTCCATGATTATAATCCTCTTTACGTAGTGTGTATCGTTCAAATCTAGGATGGATGCAATAGAGAGATTTCATTTTATTCATTTCTTGAGATCCTATCGTAGGTCATTTAGAGAAGGTTTCATAATATTCAGTATATGCGACATCATCTAGTCAATTCACCATTTATTGTATTATATCTAATTACGGGATCTTTATGAATCATGTAGACATGCCAAGGTACTACCATATTTCACAGAATACATGTATATGGACTTTTTTTAGATCAATATCCCTACTAAATGGATTTCGCATGATCTTTGATGCATTGTACAAGATATTTTGTGAGACAATAATGGATTTATAGGGTGATTCCACGATATTAGGCTATCATGATGAAGGGATTCTGTGAGGTCAGGACATCATGATGAAGGGATTTTATGAGGTCTTGTGGAGCCCATGAGCACATCACATTACGACCAATAGAGGCTGTCGCCTTTTCTATTTTATTTCCTTCTTTTATTTTTCCAAGGATTTAGGATCTTGTGAAATATTATGTTTTTTATTGAAGACAATATCTCTTCCCATCAATGATGTGTCACATTATAAAAAATGTTTCATGTGGTTATGTGTGAGCATTTCATGAAAAAACCCTTCTGTTGACCTTATCGAGATAAAAAATGAGTACATGACTGTATTGACATGTCTGTAACCCTTCATGTGGTGAGGGTTACACAACAACGGACACTCATATGGTGATGTGTACATGTCACCATGGGCTTGTGGTATCTTTCAATCCACATGGGGCGTGTTACATGATGTTTATGACCATAAGAGGATCATGTCTTTCCCCCTTTTGTCTCTTTGTTTATTTTACAAGAGACTTGGTTCTCATGTGTTTTCTTGATTTTGGTCAAGGAAAATCAATCCCCATGTCATTGAGGAGTTTCATAACAAACAAAATGTCTTATGGTGATTCATGAGAATTATCATGGGAAAAACATTATTCTTGTTTTTTGTTAAAAATGATGAGTGCGTGACCACTTGTACATGTTTGATTCCCATTGTGTCATGGGGGTAACATGCAAGCAGGATCTTTTGAGATCAAGATGACATTTCAATGGGGATTCCATACTGTCTTGCAAGATGAAAATGCTTTTTGTTATTTTTATGAACACAATAGTATACTACCTTTTTTATAATTTTTCCCTATTTCCAAGGTTTTTTGGATGGTTTTTTCGAAACTTGATGCCTGATAATTTGTGTGAACTAGGGGTATTATTCTAGGAGTCACTAGTTGATCATTTATTATTTAGGAATACTTCATGAGAAATGAATGATCTGTCAAAGGGACTCTGTGGGATCTATCACATGTTATTTGTTATGCATGGATACCTTGTGTGACCTTCAAGGGGTCCTATAATTTCATGTCTCTTGGAGGCCTATGTGATCCAAAAGTTCTTGAAACCTTTAATATATCGAAATTATTGGGGGAAATAATTCCCATATTTAGGTATTTATTCCCTTCTAAATTTTTTGATTCCCATTTGGTGGGTACCTACCAATGCCCCTTCCCCTAAGGATCGAATGTCATGGGTACAAGGGCTCTCTTATTTGGAAAGAAAATACCAACCCAAGGCTTTGGAACTATCACCACTTGGAATAATTAGTATACTCTAGGACTTCGTGGTAACCTTTTTTATTAAACATAATTCCCTATAAATACTGGATTAGAAGGAATTTAATTCACTAGCTACCCTAATTTTTAGAGCTCTTGTGCCCTAAATCCACCGTGTAATCCTATCAAAATACCCTTCCACTCGAACTGATCATGAAATATGTTCAAGAGACCTTCATATGAGAACTTATTCTCAAGGTATCTATTTTCAAGGGACTTATTTGACTCAACCAAGAACTTGATATTGGTAATTTATTAAAATGAATCCATAGGTATTCATTTATTCCATTGAAGGTTTCCCTGGATCTTTTGTCTTGACAGTGTGATCCTTCTTGATAATTTTTTTGGCTCATGTGACCATGTCAAGATCACATGACAGTGATTTGTTTTGAGGGATCAGATAGTTGTACAATATTCTAAAGGATTATGCGGTATATGAGATCTTGATAAACCCGAAAATTCGTGAATTCTTTATGCAATTGAGAATACCCTGGTGATTCATGCAATATGCATGAGGCTTCTATAATTTTATGACATTCCTTTGAGAATATTATATTTTTATCTTCTTGACATATTCCACTAACTTTTGTTAAGATGGATTCCATATCTCATAATATTTCCCCTTCTACATCTAGTAAAAGGGAGACGATTGCTATAAATTGGAATGTCGAACCTCAATACCGCATGAATTACGATAGTGAGGTTCTGAAATGGATTCTTCCATTAGATCTTAATAATTATCCCTTATCACACTAGCTTAATCTATATGGGTTTCTCTTGTTGGATGATGTTTTCATTCCTTTTTCAGAGTAAAAACTTCTATCTTTCTAGGTGGCAGCATATCTTGATTGAATTCAGATAATAGTTGCTAACGATAGATGACTAGTAACTTCTCATTCCCAAGGGTTTTCTTATATGTTTTAATATTATCCATTAGGTTTGGAAGGCTTTTATTTCACCCAACCTCCCATCCCTTAGAGCTATTAATGTATATTTTTCTCTTCTCTGAATAGGTTGGGTGGTTTATGGAGCTCAAAACTGGACTCTCCATCCAAGTGGTAACATTTTTGATGAATGGGCATGGCCATTCTGGGTCATGAAAAGCTTCATAGAGTTTTCCAACTAGTTATATGTTTTCAATCTGTAAGGATTTCCCAGCTTATTTTTTTCATCAATTTGACATTATCAGGGAATTGGTATGTCCTTGGTGTCTGGGAACCAACTCATTTCATCTGTCCCATAGTGAGGTAAGAATTACTCTCTAGGATATATATAAACTTAGAGGGATACACCCTCATTGAGTGATGTATGATGAATTACTTCCTGTCTTAGATGTTTGGGATAACAATTTTCAAACTCTAGTATTAGAGAGAGGAATGATCATACTTATGAAGGAAATTTTTCGAAAGGAGATGACTATGTATTCACTTATCTATTTTTAAGTTTGAATCAAGATTTTTTTTATTACAGTGGATCTAGCCTAGTTTCTATACACCTCCCAGTAGTTCCTTTTCTACTAGGTTCGTGATAGTTCGAGTTCACAGTGCTACATTTTGGAAGTTTAGGATTATTCATCGTGTGGATACCAAGTGAATCAAAATATCTCTATGATCCTTAGGATGGTGGGATTCATATCCATGTTCTATACTGGGTGGATTTTCCCAGGTGGGGTTGCTCATTCAGGAATTGGTGTTAGTACTCTAGTGATGGAAGCACAACAAGTAGTTGGATGACACCTTAATATGGTTATTTAAAACCTTTCACACCATTAACCACACATGGGCCACATTCAGTTGAAAACAAATCCCCTATAAGATCATTTTTCCTTTCTTGTTTTGATTTGTCTAGATAGGGGAAAATTTCCATTGCTACAAATACTAAAATACCACCAGGATCCCTAGTTCCTTATCTGATCCCATGTTTCTGAACATATCTGGGGTTGGGGCCATGTCACTAGGATCTGATGATGTTACCTATGTGTTGAGTTGATCTGATAGCTTTTATTTCAACCCTTGTCCTACATTGACCGAGTCAATCATTGATAATGGTAGTGACTCTCCTGAAAAAGGTCATACAAGATCTTCCTTTAGGATTGGGTTCTTGCAGCTAGGATGGAAGAGATGAATATATATGATCTATATGAACCTTAATAGCTTTATTTTCAGTTTGGGAGCATCCAAAGGGTCTCCCCTCTCGCTTTATCCAACGTGTGAGGAATCCAAAACCTAAATATTATCTTACATTTTTTGTTGGTGTTCACGTGTGAAGACACTGATACTATGATTATTCTTCTATCTGATGATGATCCTACCTTTCTTGTTCAAGATTATTCCTAGGCTTGGGTATCCTCCTACATAGGTAGTGTGCTATGATAATAGGTTCTTCATATAGAAAAACCATTTTTATCACTAACCCCTATTTCTGTAGTAGTGATAGAATTGATTCGGATTTTGGGAAAGACCTTGGTAATATGCCCCATTCTAATGATGACCATCCCAAAAGAGGGATAGAATATATTGGGGAAATTATCCCTCTAGAATATTAAATAGGTGATTCATGTATTGAGGTTATAATATATGATACATTTCCCTTTCTTCCTCAACAACAAAAAAATATCAAACATGGTGCACGATGATATGGTAGCAAATTCATGCCTCCAATATTGAGACTCCTTTGGAAATGTATCATGAATAGTAGGAATGAATTCATAATCTATTTGATGACTTTGTGTATATAGATTAAATCTCCAACCACTATACCAAATAATGAGACAAATTAATTTTAATTGGAAAGATTTTGAAACCAATGAGTGGGGATCACATGATCTTAAAGATGAGGCTTGGAATGCCCCGACCACAGAAGCCTAGAGTCGGTGCATTATTACATATCATTGGAATGATCATAAAAGATCATGTCTTGAAAGAACTATTAGTTTAGTAGCCTTGGAAGTACTAGATACAATCATAAGGTTTACATTACATCGTAAAAAGGAAAACTACAACAACATTGTTTCCATAGACAACACTAAGATCCCATAGACTACCCCAGCATGTCAGTCATAATATACTTCTTCGCATCCTGTAAAAAATAAAACATAGAAATGGGTGAGCGTAATTGCTCAGTAAGGATAACAATATAGCAGAAACTTTCATAAATAAGAATAAACATTTAAGGCAATGTATAAAACTAAAACAAAAGCCCTTTCTACCTAAAATTCATCATAATATGGAAAATATAAATCAAAATAATTCCATTTACTTACTCACATGGATATTATACTAGTCAAATAATCACATGAAATATCAATTGCCACTTTCATAATGATGGAATGCAAAATGCCAGACTTTCATAACCACATAGTCAATGTCTTATGCCAAGACTACAAATAAGATTTTGTCAAGTCCTTATTCCAAAACACTAGTTTGTCACATGATACCTAATGATGAATCGAGAAGCTATATAGGGCTCCACCCATCACTTACTAATTCCATTGCATTCCTCAAATGAAAAGGTTTAAACATAACATAAACATTCATATTAAAATTTTCATACGAAATGTCAATACTTTATATATAAACCATGAATGGTATAAAAATAACACATCCATAGTCAAACATATCACAAAACCTTCAATACAATGTGGAAGTTTTGTATCATAAAAAATCAACTTCAAATAAGCTTAAAATCCATCAAAGGATGTTGACATAGATGAAATCAAAACCTTTTTTGGAGAAATATCTCTTTCTATTTTTAAATCATTTAAAATTCATATAATTATAAAAGAAAACATTTATTTTTGAAATATTCTTATAATATTGTATGTTAAGCTTCGACGATGTTATATTGGCAGAAAATAGCTGCCCCCTCCGTATAAGTTAAAAACGCATTCTTTCCTTAATTTTGTCGAAAAGGTCATAATGTACCTTGTCTGGAAAATGATCGAAAG
Organism: Viscum album; assembly: GCA_963277665.1. Lineage (NCBI taxonomy): Eukaryota > Viridiplantae > Streptophyta > Magnoliopsida > Santalales > Viscaceae > Viscum > Viscum album. The sequence continues at coordinate 61,537,870 of OY728163.1, read as the reverse complement.
ATTACATTCAGAACATATAATTTCAAATAACGGTATAAATGACTTGAACCCATTGTCTAGTAAATAGTAAATTTTTTTGAAATGCATTTTTAAGAATCAAGGATGTGGATGATAAAGAGGGGCCAATAGATAATTACGTATAAACAACCACGGATAATGAATAGATTGTGAAATTAACCCTTACCTTGTACTTTTCCCTGGTCGAGGGTGGGTTAACCTCCAATATAATGGTGAAATAATTGTTATTAAATTATAAATTAATCATATACATTAATATGATATCATATATAATATTTTAACATTGCTTTGTTAATAATATCATTGTATTATCGTCGTTTCGGGTGTTAACGGATTCATTTTCCTTTATATTATTTGTTACATAAGTAATGTTTTTTATGGATAGGATGTATCATCTTCATATTCATAATTATATTAAGACTTTAAACATTATTTTTAATCATCAAATTAAAATTAGTCTTGATTGGATATGATGGGGAATGAATCTCAACGCGTTCGTGGAGACGGTAATCCGTACGTACGCACGAGCGACAATATAATTCTTTTGATATTAAAATAATATATAATTGGATGCTATATCATATATAAAGAATAATTATCATTTTAAATTAATTATTTACATCAATTAAACATCATTATTATACCCATCCATATAATAATGTATTGAAAAACAATTACACTACGACGTCGAGACGGTAAGCCGTACGTACGCACGTATGGTGACATGTCATTTAAAAGATGGATAGAATAATGAATATGGTTGTACCATATTTATAATAACATCAAATTATATATCAGATACAGGAGTTATTATTTTAAAATGGCAACAATAAAGAAAGAGGAAGTGGAAGAAGAAAGGAACTTGAAAGAGGTGATGAAATATTTACCTCTTCTTCGGGTTCTTCCTTTTGATTTGATCAAAAGGGCTCCATAGGTTGGATTTCTGACTAAAGTAAGGCCCATAGGATGAAGGGAGGAAAGTTGAGAGGGTATTTAGGCAGTTTTTGTCTTAGACAAAGGACTTTGATGGTGTGAATTAGAGATATGGGGAAGTTCCCTTTTATAAGAGGGGTGAGGGGAACCTTAGGAAAAGATAGAAATATTATTTTATAATAAAATAATTTTCAGTTTCTAATGGATCCAAAATGAATTAATTAAAGGATAAGGTGGGGATGGGTCACAATCCTCTCATCCAATAAGTTGTAGATAGGTTTGGGTCACTATATTAACCTTATCTTTTAGATTTAACTCTTAGTTAAATAGTTTGACATTTACCATGTCTCTCTGTATTTTTATATTATATGGTTAATAAACATACAATAAACATCCAAGAGAACCTTAAGTGGTTCATTAGTGAAATATAAGATATTATTTAAGACCTTTGGATTAACCTTAGATTTTTAGGAATAGAATATCAATTAATAATAATATATTTGTTTTAAAAATTCCTTAATGTCAATTTTGACACTATTTGGTATTTTGTTTTTTCTAAATCCATAACCGCAACATTATTTAAAAAAATTATTCTAAACAACCCTAACATGTCATATAATCTTAGAAAATTAGTGGAATTTATAAAAAGTCTCAAATTACATTTATTTGGATATTCATAATTTCAATTATTTTAATCATTCAACAATACGGTTATTAATGCATTATCATTATGTCATAAATAAATTTAATTATTTAATGTCTAAAAATTATAAATAAAATTCCATTATGTAGGAAATATTTTTATATTTCTAATTAATATTTTTAGTCTAATTTATCTTATGTATAACCCTATACTAAAAATGTTTTAGTTATTAAACATTGATTTTAACTCTATTAACACTTCTTTAAATAAAATAATAATAAATGTCCTAATCTAATCCAAGTGGACCTAAAGGATCATATTTTATTCCTAAGTTTGTTTTTTGTCTAATTATACTTATCTAATAGAATTAAAACATGTTTTAGGGTAATAATAATAATATAATTTTTACCTTTAATTACCCTATTTACCTTTAACCGTGGTAAATAAAAGTCAAAAGTTACTATTCACCAAAAATTATATTCGTATCATTGTATCACAGTTTACATACTGATATCAACCATGTTTCTCAGATTTTTGAAATTAGACTCACTGAAGTGGTAAAATTCAGTTTTATGTAAATTTGCAAATGCTCCTAAAAGGTGGGTAAAATACGGTAAAAAGTTCAATAAAATTTTTATATATCTAAAATTATTATAAACTGAATACAATGAATTAAATTGAACTTATATAGGTATTATGTATCTATTTTGACCTAAAGTAAATTTAAATAAAATAAATAATTATTTAAATAAAATTTCTGTTTTAAACTATAACTCAGTGTTTTTCACTAGTCATCAAAAAATGAATGTTTTCATAAATAATACCAAAAAATCACCATAAGATAATTTCGATATTACAAATCCAAAAATGAAGTCCATTTTGAAAGATAAAATTTATAAAAGTTCAAAAAGTTGTTATTACTATTCATAACGGCTACTTTGATTGGTTGTGGTGTGTTGGAACTCGAAGTTGCATACAACACACGCTATTGAATTAATCAAAGAGAAGTGTACTGTGGAATATTGAGATGTTAAAGTATCCCCTCCTTAAAATAATTTTGTCCTCGAAATATCTAGAATATTACTATATAAAAACATTCGGGTTCCACGTTACCTCATCCATCTTATGGTTTCTCTATAGAACTTTTACCAGACAAGTCGTCCGGTTTCTCAACACTTGTTCTCACTACTGGAAAATGGACCTATCCCCATGGTTTTCCTCAAAACTGTGGGGATAGGTACCCCCTATACCCACGGTTTTGGAAAACCGTGGGTATAGGTCAATTTTCAAGACCTGTACCCACGGTTTTCATAAACTGTAGGCATAGGGGGGTCTATCCCCACGGTTTTCCAAAACCGTGGGGATAGGTCTTGAAAATTGACCTATACCCACGGTTTTCAAGAACCGTGGGTATAGGGGTACCTATCCCCACGGTTCTGAGGAGAACCGTGGGGATAGGTATAGGATAAAAAACCTATACCAACGGTTTTGAAAAACCGTGGGTATAGGTTTCCCATGTGTGCGCGGGAAATTTTTTTTTCCGCGGGAAAGATTTTTTTTTGGCGGGAGTCCTATACCTACGGTTCTTCCCTCTATACCCACGGTTTATATAACTATATTTTACTAAATATATATATATATACACATAATTGATAGTAGGGTAGTGGTAGACGCGGTACTTTGCAGCGAAGAGGTCGTGGGATCGAAACCCGCCTGCAGCTTTATTTTAGGATCTATACCCACGGTTTTGAAACCGTGGGTAAAAGCCATTGACACCGTGGCAATTGGGAATGTTTTGTTGACACGGTGGCAGAACACCTATACCCACGGTTTTGTAAAACCGTGGGTATAGGCTGGGGACCTATACCGACGGCGTTCCAGCCCACGGTTCCCAAAACCGTGGGTATCGCCTATACCAACGGTTTTGAACCGTGGGTATAGGCCTTTTTTCCAGTAGTGTCTCTTGTATCAAGAATGTTGACAGGCTCTTCACAATAAGACATATCTAGTTCTAATTCTAATTCCTCCTAGGAAAGTACATGCATTGGGTTAGGCATGTATTTTCTCAACAGTGATACGTGGAACACGTCATGAACTTTGGAGAGACTTGGCGGCACTGCCAAACGGTAAGCTACAACCCGAATTCGTTCTAGAATTTCGAAAGGTCAGATATACCTAGGACTTAATTTTCCCTTCTTACCGAAATGTATGACACCCTTCCATGGAGATACCTTCAAGAAAACATGATCTCCTACATAAAATTCCAAATCCTTCCTTCGGTTATTGGCATATCTCTTCTGCCTACTTTGAGCTGATTTAATGTGGGTTTGGATTACCTTCACCTTTTCCACCGTTTCGTCAACAAGTTCTGGGCCTATGAGTTTTCTTTCACCAACATCATCCCAACAGGTTGTTGTGCGACATCTCTTTCTGTATAATTATTCATATGGTGTCATATGAATAATTTAATTAATGATATTGTTATAGGAATATTATACCAGAGGAAAAAATTGATCCCACATACCTTGAAAGACAAGTGAGCATGATCTCAATATTTCTTCTAAGGTTTGAATAGTCCGTTCTGATTTTCCATCAGTTTGAGGGTAGTAGGAAGTGCTCAAACGAAGTTCAGTATCCAGGGCTTTCTGAAGGATTTTCCATAATCATGATGTAAAATGGGGATCACAATCATAAACAATTGATAGTGGTACTCCATGAAGTCTTACAACTTCATTAATATATAGTTATGCTAAATTTTTAAGTGGTAAATCATTCCTTATAGCATGAAAATTTGCGGACTTGGTAAGATGATCAACAATGACCCATATTGCATTTTTACTTTTAGGAGTCTTTGGTAGTCCCATGACAAAGTTCATCGTAATATTATCCCATTTCGACTCAGGTATGGGAAGAGGTTGCAAGACTCCTCCAGGTGGTTTCCATCCCACTTTCACTTGTTAAAAAACCATACATCATGACAAAAAATCAGCAATCTCCATCTTTATGTTGTCCCACAAAAAATGTTCCTTCAAATATCTATACATTTTGGTGATCCTAGGGTGTATAGAGAAATTGGAACTATGAGAATCATCCAACAATTCCCTTTTAGATCAGGTATATCTGGAACACAAAGACTCTTCCCAAATTTCAAAATTCCATCTTCATACACAAAGTCACTCAATCTCCCATCATTCACAGCTTTAATATTCTTTTGAAACTCCTCATCATCAACATGAGAACTTTTTATCCTTTCTAGTAAAGATGTTTTGACAACCATTTGGAAATAAATTAATGTTTCACCTTCCATGGTTATTCCCATATCCATCTTTATTAGATCCATGAATATGGGATCCCTTTCAACTCTCATCTTGTTCAAAAATCCATGATAATTTCCTCTCAAGGCATCTACCACCTTATTTTCCTTCTCTAGGTGGTAGTGTATTGTGAAATCATACTCCTTGAGTAGTTCAAGCCATTGCCTTTGCCTCATGTTGAGTTCTTTCTATGAGAAAATATACTTCAAACTCTTGTGATCAGTATATATCTCACATTTTTCACCATAGATATAATGTATCCATAACATCAAAGCAAAGATTACAATTTCTAACTCAAGATCATGAGTAGGATAGTTTTTCTCGTGAAATTTTAGGTGTCGTGATGCATAGGAAATAACCATATAATTCGGCATAAGGACACAACCAAGTCCTTTAATTGAAGCATCACTATAAATAACAAGCCCATCATTCCCCGATGGTAGAGTCAAGACTAGAGCATTGAATAATCTTCTCTTCAGTTCTTCAAAACATTTTTCACACTATTTTTTCCAAAAAAAATTAACTCCTTTACATGTGAGCTTGGTTAATGGGTTATCCAATCGGGTAAAATTATGGACGAAATGTCGATAATAACCTCCTGAACCAATAAAACTGCGTACCATTGGTATACTTGTCGGTGCTGGACATTCTTGGATTTCCTTGCTCATTGAAAGATCAATAGATATTCCATCCTTAGAGACAACGTGGCTAAGAAAATAAAACTCTTGAATCTGGAATTCACACTTGCTAAACTTCCCATATAATTCATTTCTTCTAAGAGTCTTCATGATAATGCACAAGTGATTTTCATGATCATCATTGATTTTGGAGTATACCAATATATCATCAATAAATACCACTACAAAGTCATCAAGATATTCCTTGAAAACCCTATTCATTAGATCCATGAAGACCAAGGGTGCATTAGTCAATCCAAAAGGCATTACTGTAAACTCGTAATCCTCGTACAGGGTTCAAAATGTTTTCTTCGGAATGTCTTCCTTCTTCACACACAACTGATGATATCCAGATCGAAGGTCAATCTTTGAAAAGTATTTAGGTCCATGAAGTTAGTTGAGTAAATCATGAATATGAGGTAGGGGATACTTATTCTTTATTGTTATAGCATTGATCTCCCTGTAGTCAATGCACAACCTCATAGATACATCTTTCTTCTTAACAAAAAGAACTGGCACTCCCCATGGAGAAACAATAGTGTGAATAAATCCCATATTACTCAATTTCTCTAGTTTTTTCATTAGTTCCACTAATTCCACAGTGGCCATTTTATAAGGGGTCTTCGATATGGGCCTTGATCCAGAAATTAAATCAATAGAAAACTCCATTTCTTGTTTTGGAGGATGTCCAGGTAAATCTTCTTGAAAGACATCAATATATTCTTTCACAATAAGTACATCCTCTATTTGAATATTCATTTCCTTACCCATGGTTATTTCATTCTCTTCCTCCCTAATAATTGAATTTAGTTGAGCTACAAGGGGTCGATCTATATAAGAATTCGGTGGTGATGATTCTTCCCTAAAGATAAGGTGTTCTTTATCATCGTCATTAAAAATAGTAACCTCATTCTTCTTACAATAAATTTTCACATCATGGTCCGAAATCCAATCCATACCTAGGATTATATCAAATTCAATGATGAGTATGATGATGAGATCAGTAGATAAAGGTCATTTATATGCCCTAATGGGGAATGATTCACAAAATGTTGTTGCAATGATATTTCCCTTAGGATTTTTGACTGAAAACTCCCTTGTTAAATCGAATTTTAAATATCTAATTTTCATAGAAAACTTGGAATATATGAAACAATGCGATGATACAGAATCAAATAAATCATTTTCTAAACTTAAGGAAACCATTAAATTACTTTCCACTATGTCTTTCAGAGCTTCAACCTCAGCAGTAGTGACAGCATAAGCTTAGTATTGATCCCTTCGCCTTTTCTAAGGTATGTTCCCCTAACTCTTAGGACATTCATTCTCATAATTACCTCTTTCTCTACAATTGTATCATTCAAGATAGACAACCTCTTTTTTCCCCTTGCAATCACAAGATTGGTGGCCTTTTTCACCACACTGGTAACAGACTCCCATTCCCTTTAGGAAAGTACCTGGTTGTTTCTTCCCAGATTTACTGCAGGATGGATATTCAACTTTTCCCTTCTTCCCCTTATTTCCATTTCCAGAGTGTTCAGAAAATATCTTCTTCTCTTGCTTTACTTTACAGTCGTAAGACTTTGAGAATTCTGTTTCTATCTTGATGGCTCATGAGACAATATCTTCGTACGACAAGAAGGACTATGAGACTAATGATCAACAAAGAAATGGTTTTAACCCATCAAAGAAATGATCAATATTACTTTTGGGTTACGTATATAATCTGCAGTATGCCTCACTAACCTTGTTAAGTTAGCCTCATACTTTCTGACATTCTAAACCACCTTTTTCCTCAGACTCAGAAATTGTCTTTCCATATCTGCTCGATGGTCACAAGGAATGTATTTTTATAAGAAAATCTCTTTAAACTCCGTCTATTACATATTTGATACTTCATCACCTTCCTTTTTGTTTTGAATCAATGACCACCATTGATCAACATCTCTAATGAGGCGGTAAACTTCCCTAACAACCTTTTCCCTTTCACTACTCCCAAAGGCATGGAATATTTTCTCTAAGGAATTTATACATTTCTCAGCTACTAATGGATTTGTACTGCCATTGAATTTTGGTGGTTGTTGATATGAAGCGGTCTAATATTGATCCTCCATGTTGTGGATCAGGGTGCTCTATAGGGGTAAGGTTATTATTCATAACCTGGGTGAGTTGTCATAGTATGGTGATTAGCTGATCACCACCAGTTACATCACCAGCTCCACTATAGTTATCTTCAGTAAGAGGGAAATCCCTACATGGAGTGCGTGCATTGATATGGTTTCCATTAATTCCACTAGGGGCCATTACTAAACAACGTCATAAACTAGATTAGTTTATAAATCGAAATACATAATTCCAAACTTGTAAAATACTTAACATAAATTGAACAGTGTATGGATATAATCCATAATCATAAAAAATGTTTTCTTTGAGGAAGTATATACTCATAAACCCTTCATAATGGTTTTTAAATAAAATTTGAATTATACTAAGAATATCTCGTCGGAGTGTCGTAACCAAGAGTGCAGCAAGGCCCGTTGTCGTGCACCGGTTCCCATTCGAGTCTTTCTCAAAGAGATGTCTTTGAGTTTTACACCTAGCTACATTTGTGCCAGAGCCGCCTCTACCTACTTGTATCTAGACAATGATGTATTTCTTGAAAAACTCACAAACTATCTACAATACCAAAATTCTAGGATGTTCTTCTATACTAATCCTCAAAGTCTATCTTAGGGCTATGTGCTCTAATCAGAGTTTATCTAAATCTAGATTCCATGGTTTGTAACTTCCTCTAATACCAACTGTAATGCCTCGACCCCAGAATCCCAGAGTCGGTGAATTATAACATATCATTGGAATGATCACAAAAGATCAAGTCTCAAAAGACAGATTATATTAGTATTTTTGGAAGTACTAGATACATTCATAAGGTTTACACTACATCATAAAATGGAAAATGACAACAACATTATTTCCATAGACAACACTGAGATTCCATAGACTATCCCTACATGTCAGTCATAATATACTTCTTTGCATCCTTGGAAAAATAAAATATAGAAAGGGGTGAGCTCAAATGCTTAGTAAGGATAACAATATAGCAGATACTTTCATAAATAAGCATAAACATTTAAGGCAATGTATAAAACTAAAACAAAAGTCATTTCATCATAAACTTCATCATAATATGGAAAATATAAATCAAAATAATGTCATTTAATTACTCACATGGATATTCTACTAGTCGAATAAGAACATGCAATATTAATAGCCACTTTAATAATGATGGAATCCATAGTGTTAGAATTTCATAACCACATAGTCAAGGCCATGTTCCAAGACTACAAATATGATTTTTTTGAAGGCCTTGTGCCAAGACACTAGTTTGTCACATGAGACCTACCGATGCATCGAGGAGCTATAGAGGTCTCCACCCATCACTTACTACGTCCAATGCATTACTCATATGAAAAGGTTTAAACATAACAAAAAAATCATATTAAAACTGGCATACGAAATGTCAATACTTTATCCATAAACCCTGAATGGTATGAAAATAACACATCCATAGTAAAACATATCAAAAAACCTTCAATATAATGTGGAAGTTTGGTATCATAATAAATCAACATAAAATAATCTTAAAATCCATCAAAGGATGTTGATATAGATGAAATTGATACCATTTTTTAGAGAAATATCTCTTTCTATTTGTAAATAATTTAAAATTAAAATAATTATAAAAGAAAACATTTATTTTGAAAATATTTTTATAAGCTTGTAAGGAAATCTTCGACGATGTTATAACTGTAGAAAATAGTTGCACCCTTCGTATAAGATAAAAAACATTCATACATTAATTTTGTCGAAAAGGTCATAAAGTACCTTGTTTGGAAATGGATTGAAAGATTACTTTCAGAACATATAAGGTCAAATAGGGGTATAAATAACTTTAACCCATCGTATAGTAAATATAAAAAATGTTTTGAAATACATTTTTTAGAATCATGGATGTGGATGATAAAGAGGTCCTAGTAGATAATTACGTATAAACAACCTCGGATAATAAAGAGATTGTGAAATTAACCCTTACCTTGTACTTTTCCTTGGTCGAGGGTAGGTTAACCTCTTGTATAATGGTGAAATAATTGTTATTAAATTAGACAATAATCATATACATTAATATGATATCATATATGTTCTTTTAACATTGCTTTGTTAATAATATCTTAGTATTATCGTCGTTTCAGGTGTTAACAGATTCGTTTTTCTTTATATTCTTTGTTACGTAAGTAATATTTGTTATGGATAGGATGTATCTTATTCATGTTCAGAATTATATTAATTCATTAAACATTATTTTTAATCATAAAATGAAAATTATTATTGATTGGATACGATGGGGAATGAATCTCATCGCGTTCATGGAGACGGTAATTTGTACGTACGCACGAGCGACAATATCATTTTTTTGATATTAAAATAATATATAATTGGATGATATATAATATATACAGAATAATTATCATGTTATATTTATTATTTACATCAATTACACATCATTGTTATACCCATCCAAATTGTAACGTATTGAATAACAAGTACACCACAACGTGGAGACGGTAACCCGTATGTACGCACGTATGGTGACATGTCTTTCAAAGGATGGATAGAATAATGAATACAGTTGTAACATATCTATAATAACATCATAGTATATATAAGATACTGTATTTATTATTTTTAATGGAAACAACAAAGAAAGAGGAAGTGGAAGAAGAATGGAACTTGAAATAGGTGATGAAATATTTATCTCTTCTTCGGGTTCTTCCTTATGATTTCATCAAAAGGGATCCTTAGGTTGGATTTATGACTAAAGTAAGGCCTCTAGGATGAATTGAGTACATATCAGAGGGTATTTGGGCAGGGTTTGTCTGAGACAAAAGGCTTTGAAAGTGTGAATTAGAGAGAAGGGGAAGTTCCTTTTTATAAGAGGAGTGAGGGGAACCTTAGGAAAAGCTAGAAATATTATTTTATAATAAAATAATTTTCGATTTCTAATGGATCCAAAATGAATTATATAAATTATATGGTGGGGATGGGTCGAAAACCTCACAAATAATAAGTTTTAGGCAGGTTTGGGTCACAATATTAACCTTATCTTTTAGATTTAACTCTTAGTTAAATAGTTTGACATTTACCATGTCTCTTTGTATTTTTATATTTTATGGTTAATAAACATAGTAAAAAATACAAGAGAAACTTAAGTCATTCACTAGATACATATAAAATATTATTTAAGACCTTTGTCCAAACCTTATATTTTTAGGAATAGAATACCAATTAATAATAAAATATTTGTTTTAAAACTTCTTTTATGTCAATTTTGACACTATTTGGTATTTTGTTTTTTCTAAATTCATAACAGCATTATTACTACGAAATAAATTAATCTAACAAACCCTAACATGTCATATTAACCTATGAAATTTTTGGAATTCATAAAAAGTCTCAAATACATTTATTTGGATATTTATAATATCAATTATTTTAATGTTTCATTAATATGGTAATTACTGTATTATCATTGTGTCATGAATAACATTAATTACTTAGTGTCTAAAAATTAAAAATAATATACCATTATGTAGGAAATCTTTTTAGATATCTAATTTATATTTATAGTAAAAATTTTCTTATGTGTAACCGAATTTTAAAAATGTTTTATTTATTAAACTTTGATTTTATCTCTTTTAACGCTTCTTTAAATAAAATAATAATAAATGTCCTAATCTATTTTAAGTGGACCTAAAGGATCATATTTTATTCCTAAGGTTTTTTTGGAAGAATTATACTTATCCAATAGAATTAAGACATGTGTAAGGGTAATAATAATATCATTTTTACCTTCACTTACCCTATTTTATTTTAACCGTGGTAAATAAAAGTCAAAAGTTACTATTCACCAAAAAAAAATTCATCTCATTGAACCAAATTTTACTTACTGATATCAACTGTGTCTCTCAGATGTTCTAAATTGAACTCACAAAAGCGGTAAAATTATGTTTTATGTAAATTTTCAAATTCTCCTAGGAGGTGGGTAAAAGACGGAAAAAAGTTCAATAAAATTTTTATATATCAAAAATTATTATAAACATACTCCAATGAATTACATTGAACATATTTTGGTATTATTTATCTATTTAGACCTAAAATAAATTTAAATAATTTAAATAATTATTTAAATAGAAATTCTGTTTTATACTATAACTCAGTGTTTTTCACTATTCATCAAAAATTGAAGGTTTTCAGAAAAATACCAAAAATTCACCCAAAGCTAATTTCAATATTTTGAATCCAAAAATGAAGTCCATTTTGAATGATAAAATTTATAAAATTTCAAAATATGGTTATTACTATTCATAATAGCTAGTTTGATCTGTTGTGGTGTGTTAGAACTCGAAGTTGCATACAACACACTCTATTGTATTATTCAAAGAGAAGCGTACCATGGAAGCTTGGGGTGTTACAAGGCTCACCTTTACAAATAGATAAAGGATTTCATAGAGGTATTAGAGTAGATTCACCAGTTTATAACTAATTTACAAGACGAGATCGAAGCCTATACCATGAAAATATGTAGATATGAGGAAATCATAGCTCTCCTGAGGTCTAACCTCTCAGCGTCATCATCCTCTTTGGATCCCACTAATAAAGAGTTGATGATTTTACTACTTTAGTTGAGACTATTTTTCCTAGGAAAAAAGAAGAAGAGGTGGGGGAAAGAGTCACATGAGCATTCAATTGAAACTTCTCTTTACAATCTTTCCAATATGGGCATCTTAGAAGAAAAACTCTTATTGGAGTTCAATCATTGGCATGAATTCTATTTTGAATGATATTCTTTTAGAGACTTCAAAATGTGATGATTCCCCCTCCTGTATGACATCAAATAATAGATATTCTGAACCTTTCATATTGTTGTCAAGTTTTTCTTTCATTCATGATGTTCATGACATTTCTCTGATCTGATGTTATATGAATAATCAATGATATCCATCCTATTCAAAATATCAATTAAACCTGAATATATGTATCAAAATATTTAAATCATTAAGGATTATTCTTGAGAAATTCTCAGAAATTACCTCCAATAATGAGTTTTCTCTTTTATGTATCAATTTTTGTTATCTTGACATTACTTGTTTCACAAACGGAAAATTGGGAAGAATATATGTCCTAAAGGGAGACTTCTCTATCGTTTTCCTAAGATGATAGGCTTGATATGTGTAGCTTTATTTTTTTGGGCCATATAGTGGGACATAAAATATTTTCCATTTATGAATACTAAATCACTATTGTGCTTCTATCAATTTATTTTAGGGCCTTTTAGCTGGTACCATAAATCATTATAGTTTAGAGGATTTTAGCTTGGAACTCCTATAATTGTAGTTTATGTTATTTTAGTTTAAACGATCTATTACTATAGTTTATGGTCTTTTAGCTCAAACTTTAATATTCATTGATGTTTAATGTCTTACTTACCGTACTTTATTGATGATTATGGGATATGGTGCAGACATGCCTAAAACGAATCTACACATTCTATGATTCTAAGTTCTGATGTTTTGTTGTTGAGGCTCATGGGGAATAGATATCCTTTCCTACATGTAGGAGATGTCTCTAATTTTTAGTTCACATCCCTTATACATCGGTATAATTATCAAGTAGAGGTGTCTCCACTCTTTTCCAAAGGTAGTGGATGATTTGTGGGGGTAATATTGTCCAAGTGTGAGATACTAAGGGTACTAGGTCCACATTGATAGTTGAAATACGGTGATATAACTCATAACAAAATTTTTTTGGCTTAGTTAATATGGAATGGGAAATACATGTTGGGGATGGCCCGTAACACTTTGAGGTTCCAGGTTACTCCATGGTGTTTCCAGGGCTCAAAAGGGATGAGGCTACTTTCTAATAGGGAAAATAAACCTCTGGTTAGTAGGTAAAAACCATTATAAATTGATAGAATGATCAAGAAAAGATGATATCTAATCCTTTCTAAGGGACATGAAAGATTCATTATGACTCAAATGTCTGCATGATGAATTGTTTTATGAAGGAAACATATCCGTGATGTTTTATGAAACCATAGGGAAGCATAGATTTTTATTGTGAAGCTCAATCCCTATAACATGTGGTTTTGAATCATGATTTAGGGGACATAAATGGTTTGGGAATGGAGTGTTGCATTCCTTATTTGAGAAGTGGTAAAAAAAACATAGTGACATTATGTCATGGATGTCGAATCCTATTGGGTAGTCTATCACATGGATTGAAACTTATGGTCTAAAGTGCTCAGTTTAGGAGGATGATATTGGAAAATCATTCTGGGAATTTCCCAAAACACCTTGAGGTGATGAGTTCTTCTACTATGATGTTCTCTCTCACAAGGATGTAAAATTCCTTTTTTTATAGTGTTACATTTGGTTGATGACCATATTAACATATGTAGGATCCATATACATACCTTAATAGTCCAACAAATGGTCCCTTGAAGCAAGATATCCTTTTCCAAAGGTCAACAAATTTTATGGTGATTTGAGGTGCTCAAATCGTGAACTATGATTTTTGGAAGGTGTAATATCCAAGAAGCATTAGAGCACCATAATTTTTATCACTTTCTAGAGAACATATTCTCATGGAGAGGATATTTGAAAAATCATTACTCTAACATTTTACTAAACTAAAGGGTCTGATATAGAATATCATCAACTTTTACTAGGGCTAGAAAGTATTCCAGATGAACTTTATGCCTAATTTATTTTCACCCTAATCCATTCCTAAACTATGGAGGTGATTATTTTAGTGATGTAAGGCTTGATCTTTTCTCCTGCCTCCCTTTGTGTGTTTTCAATCTGAATTTTTTTGTGACCCTATCACTAGTAGTTTAAGGTCCCCAGATTTAGATCATTATATGATAGAGTTTAAGGTCTTACAACATTGACCAAAGAATAGATAATTTATGTTCATGATTAACAAGGACTTAATATTAGTGTATATTACACAATATTCCAATCAGGAAACCCATGGTCAAGATCACCCCAAAATCCTTCTGAGGAGGAAATGGAAATTTGTAAATCATGACTTGAGGTATTCAGGTCATGATTAATGATTTAGTAAAATCATATTAGGGATGTCCTATAACACCCCCAGGTTCTAAGTCCCTCCATGGTGATGTTAGGATCACAAGGATTATAAATACCTCCTTACAGAGCCATAATTTCTCTCTTTTTAGGTCTAATATCTTATGCATTGATAGAATGGTCAAGAAAAAAGATCTATCTAAAATAAAAATCTACTTATAAGGTTTTTTTGAAACATTATGTGCTTGATACATGAATTGTAATTTATTAATTTTGGTGCTTAAAAGATGGAGGAAGAACTTTGTACTCTCTCATACGGGAGGAATTCCTAGTGGTCCTTTGATAAGGGGTGAAAACGGATGACGGAAAATATAGTTTAATGTCATGTAGTAAGGGATTAATTTCTTCTATGTAGTTTAACATCATGTAGTAAGGACATTAGACTTTCATTTTGATGTCATGAAGTAAAGGAGTGGGAACTGAGGTAAAAAATTGTACAAGATATAAAACATGCTCAAGTAGGATGCACGTAGATCTGAATAGTATGTAGGTAAAATTTCCTTGTATGTGTTAGTACCAATGCATTTAGGGTTCACTTTTTATTTGTTATTATATTTGTTCCCAGGATTGGAGATCTAGATGTCACTATTTATGCAATGATGATTGGAATCAGGCCACTCATAGTTCTTTAAAGGGGATGGCTTTATACTGGTCTTACCCATATGCAAAGGTGGGAGTTTTTTCCATTGATTATTGTATATAGGCCTAGTATGGGAGATTCGGGCATTACTACATATCCCATGATGGAAGGAATCAATCCACACATAGTTCTTAAGGAACCATGCAATTTAACATCATGTGAAAATGATATAGTCTTCCCAACATAAACTAGGGTATTACAGATTGACCTAATGACAAAAATCATGGAATCACTACATATCATATGGTAATAGGAATCAAGACACATGTATTCCTTGTGAAATGAGCTACCTGTGCAAGTCTGACCTATACGTAAGGAAGGGGAATTTTTATTCTTATTTTTTTTACTAGACCCAGGGTTGGAGATTTGGGCATCACTACATATTTGGTGATGTTACAAATCAAGTTATACTTAATTCTTAAATGGAGGTGAGGTATGAGACCAATCACCAACAATAGTGGTCCTCTCAGGTGAGTCCCACGAGAATGTATAAATTTATGTCATGCAAGGGGAATCCACCATGCATGTTACCATCATGTATCAAGGATTCATTGTATGCCTTTTAAGTTCATTCATTCAAGACCACACTGAACCTATCATGAGATTTTATACCCATTTTATGTGGGGAAGATCTTACTAAAATTCCTAAAATCGTGTGATTTATGCTCGACATTATAAACAAGGAATAAAAATGGTTCTACTCTCCTTTAAGAGGAGATTATGGATATGACTTGAGAATTTTGTATCATGTGTTGATTGGACCAAGATATAAGATCAAGGTGTCAATATGCATCTCATTGAAATAAGAATCAAGTTGTCAATAGTTATAGAAACCTGTTCAATTTAATGATGTGTGCAAGGAACTTTTCCATCCAGTTTAATGTCTTTCAATAAGGATGAGGTTCACATAATGTTAAAGGGAAGTAACACTATGGTTGGGTAAAAAAATAGATGTCTGAGAATCTATATGCATCTTGTGATGGTAGGAATAAAGGCACACATAGTTCATAAAAGGCGAAATTCCCTATGTGGAGCCAAATATCACACAAGGATTGCGGAATTTCATCCATATTTTGAATAGAACTATCTTGAGTGTGGTGAGTCATTATTAAGGTAGTGCATCCTATAATGTTTAATGTCATGTAGTGAGGACATATTCTATGTAGTTTAATGTCATATGGTAGGGACCTATTTCGCATATTTTAACATCATGTTTTTAGGACATGAGACACTGTGCATTTTAAATCCTTGCTGTAAGGACTTGGGTCTCCAGATATGAATGAAGATAAACCATTGGGGTATCTGTGCATTTTAACATAATGCAGTGAGGATGTTCTCCGTAGAGTTTAGCATCATGCGGTCAAGATGTTCTTGTGTAGTTTAACATCATACAAATGGGATTCCATTGTGTAGTTTAACATAATACAATCTGGACAACTGTATAAATTTTTACGTCATGTTGTCAGGACGTATTACACTTTGAAACATAAAGTATTAGTGTTAGGACATGATGCTTGATGATAGCTATTCCAATTATTTCTTGAGAAACCTAACATTAGTCAGAGGTGTTACATGCTCCCCATAGTCTGAAGCTAATGAGTCAGATCCATTATGATATAACTTATGTATGACATAAAGTCTTTCCCATTTAGGTTCCATATTTGGTGGCTTATTCCCTAGTATAATTGGGGTTCTGAGATCCAACACCAATTCTCCTTACATAAATTAATGTATGTGGACATATTTTTTAAAGGAAATAGTGATCTAATTATAATGGAATTTAAGGATGTTCAATGTATGCAACCTTTTCTCATCAAGATATTCTAGCTCATTCAAAAAAAATTGATTTATCATCATTTGAGAATTATCTGCAAATGGATAATCAAAGTTAGGGAAACCAGAATTCTATAGGAAATGCTGCCTCAGTCTCGTACACCAATGAGAATTGACTTTCTTTTGTACTAGTACATGGGGTGGTACAGTATGACCATAAATCTTGGTGGAGTTTATCTAGACATGAAATCTTGTATATATTGACCATCCTCAATAGTATATTATAAAAGGTATTGTTTATGGACTCTATTAGTCCATTTGTAACTACATGATATTAGGATGAGTGATTGGAATCAATTATGTACTCCTATTATAATATATCAAATTCAATAAAATAGATGTTTGTTCTCTTATCTATTAGTATTATATGAGGGACCCTGAAACTGGTGATATTATGGGAATTTATGATGTTGATGATATTATTCATCCCAACTTCCTTGTGTGAAATTGCCTCAGCCCATTTGGAGAAGAAGTCGATATAAGTAAGGATGTACTTGGATTGATTAGTTGTGGCCGGGGGATATTACGTCCTCACAATATCCATTGCCCAAAGGAAAATATTTCCCAGAATGTTTAGCTATATATAAGAATTTATGGGAATGGTGGATGAAGTTATAATTGATATAGAATTCATGAAAATATCTTGTGAATTCAACATAGTCCCGTATCATTATTTTATAGTAATAACCTTTCCTCCTAATTTGGTAGGATATCATATTCCCATACTGATCAGTGTCGTAGGATCCTGTATGGACTTCTTCCATTATGGAATGAATATCTTATTATTCAATGCTATTGAGGAGGATTACATCAAATCCATGATTGTAGAGGGATTTTTTTATCATTTGGGCCATTCTGTAGGGTAACATTTACTCCACGGTGTTGAATCGATTCCCTTTCGGTTCAGTCAATCGGTCGAGTCCCATTTTAGAGATAACGGACTATGGGCTCAATCCATCCAGGGTTGTATATCAGTTAATCATGATATGGGGAATTTTTTTGCATATTTATTTCTTCTATATAGAATTTGAATGTTGAATAGACCATTCTTCCATGCATGATATATAAGAGTGATTCATCCTTATCAAGGTCGAATGAGATAGTGTCTTTATTAGACAATGTGTCGATGTGAGCATTATGTGATCAAGGAATATGATGTAATGTGTGATCAATAGGGAATTCTTCCATTATTCTCATGATGTATCCAGTGAGAGAGGACAATACTTATTTATTTTATGGAATATTGTCCTCTAATATGATTTATCAGTAGTTTCGAATCCCCTTTGATATTCAGGTAGGATATCGACCATTGTATTTATAATTCCATGCTAGTAATAAGGGTATTGTATTTAGTCTCATTATTCTTCCAGCCATCAGATAGTATGAATGATTATAGAAAAAGTTCTTTTTATAGATAAACAAATATAATCCCTAAGACCAAACAATTGTGATTTGGATTTTCCATTATTTTTCAAAAAGAACATCACAGGGTTCCATCAAAATACATATCCTATGTCTGTGGAGTGTCATGGGAATAGATAACCTACTCATATGGGAGTTTGGTGTTAACTAGTGTACTTTCCGGGGCAGGATGTGCTATGAGAAAAATAAACAGGGCTTTCCCTTTAACCAAATTCAGTGTCATGAACTCGATGTCATATTTTTTTATAATGACTTCTTATCAAGACAAACACCCTATTAGTATGGGGTATACAAGGATGTAATTGAGTGGATCAAAACGAGAGACCAGTTGGACTACTTTGTGCTAGAAGTAATGCCTCAACTTCTGCACTAAAAAATTTCATGTGAGGTAGTTCGTCTCAACATCTGAGTGTCGGGTCTCAATACCAAGCACTGTTCCGCTGAGTTAATAGATATTGTTCTCCATCACACATCATTATTATGGGTAAGGAGGATACATAGTGAGTGTTCTATGTTGGACACATATTTTATGAGTGGATTTCCATACACATGTTACGTCAAGAACAGTGGGAGTATCAAGTAATACTTGAGACTCTTAATGGCTTCTTAATAGACTGTATTCCATTGGTAGGATATTCTCTTCTTTATTATCCTAGTGAATCTGTGAAATTTCCAGTCAAGATGGCAATGAAACATTGAATCTAAGTGATGTTCCCTTGGAGTCCCCTAATTTATTCGAGATTTCTTAGGGTTATATTCCGAAAATAGAAGTAATAGTTTATAGATCGACCTTATTCTCATGGTGGATTACTATAAATCCAAGGAACATCCCTGCTGTTATCTTAAAAGTTCATTTCAGTTAATTCATCTACATAATATGATGATGTAGCTTGTCGATGACTCTTTGAATATACATGAAGTGATCAGCTTGTTGTTTGGATTCTTAAACTAGGGAATTGACATAACATTTGGATATCCTTCATTGGAATGATTTAAAAATATGATGAATGGAATTTTGATAAGTGGAACTATTGTTATTTAATCCAAAAAAACTACCTAATATCCAAACATCTATTTGGTCCATCTAGAAGTTGTGAATTCTTAATATTCATGGGATACATTTATCCAATTGTATCCAAAATACTGATCCATGAAATAAATGGATTGGAAGCCAGCAGTTTCAATGATAAAGAGTTACATTATTTTAACTGGGAATTCATATTTTTGGTAATATCAATTAATGTATCTGAAATTGTTATTGACCTTAATCATCCCATTCTTTTTCTTGATAGATAAAATATTGGAAATCCATCTTGGGTATTTAAATTCTCAGAAAATTTTGGCTTTGATTAAATTTTCATCTTCTTCCTCGACATTTGTAGCATGAGTGGGGTGAATCCTCATGGAATCCTGTATGAACCTCTTTAGTATTTGGGTAAGCTAAGATGGTGCATAGACACATCTAGATTTTGTATCAAAATTTCAGTATAGTTCCAAGTAAACACATGTCGGTGATTCTTTTGAAATGCGATGTACATATCTTTCTCTTCAAGGGGTATAGTGGAGATTATCATTGTAGGCCTTAATAATTATTATATTCCATGATTTACCTACCTAAGCTCATCAATGGTGGTGGATACACCATCCTCAAACATGGGAGGGGAGTTCCTATTGTCATCCTTTTCTTTTTCAACCATAGAGTCTATGGATTCATTTTTAGATGAGCTTTCCAATAGGGGTATCTCAGTTACTGTAAAGGTGAGAGAGGCCATGAGAAAAGAGTTAATCATCCAATACTAATAGAGTCATTGAAGAGATATGTTGGATTTTTTTTCTTTTACACTTATACTAGGGATAGGAGGATATTGGGCCTCAAAGACCAGGTCTATTACCTCAACTAGATTTATGGGGAGCACAAAGTCAATATCTGCCATAATCTAGGAATTTTTAGGGTGGATCCCAAGCCATTTGGGGATAAAAACTCCATATCCTCACATACCCTTGGTTGTTTAACTTCTATATTGTATAAACCTATATAAACATATGTATCTTTTGAAGTCTAAATGAGGGCACAATCACTATTTCGTATGCCGATTTTCCATTTATGGGGTATTTCAGACAGTGATGGAATGTTGAAGGTACCAAAACATGGATGTGGAGCTATGGTATTCCGAGTTGGATATTGTATGAAGTGTATTTCAAGATAACCATAAAATTAGTGTCATAATTGGGATCCCCAAAATGAGAGTTGAGTTTTATCTTCCCAATAGGTCTTTTTCATGCTTATCAAACCCCTGAATGGTTATATTTACGGGAGAAAAATCCCCTTATCTATATACCAAAAAAGGAGGGTTTGAATTGGGATTAGATTAATACAAGAACCATTTTCAATCATAGCCCTTTAGATATCAACATTTTTTATTCTACCTAAAGTATATAGGGATTTGATGTGTCCCTATATGATATCTTCCTGATCATTTTCTGTGAATGATATGGAGACTTGGAATTCATCTGACATGGTCTCCATTTGACAAAACAAAGTAGAAATGGACACTATCTTGAATACTTGTGGCCTATATAGGGAAACAATAAGTGAATTTCTAGGTTTTTCTGAATTATGGAGCATGTTTAGGATTGAGTTCTTCATTGGGAAAATTTCTAACTATTTCAAAACATCATACTTTTGTACTAGAGGTTAGCACTTTCTATGGTGGAGTTGGTCCTTGACATGTTAATCAAGATCTAGGTAATTTGAGGTGGACATTTCTAATTCTTTTTTAAAAGTTGAGGGAGAATATGATTCTAGTCGTGCGGGTTGTGGTAGTCTTCCTTGTTTCCTGGGATAGTCCGGTAATTATACCCCAGCTAGGTTGTCATGAAAAAAATTATTGTTGATGTAAGCTAGTGGGTTATAAGATACCTCCATGTATTTGTTGGGATTGCTAGATTTCTTTCCAATAGGTCTCAGCTGCATATATGTCCTCTGTGCGAACATGATGGAAATAATGGTTCTGACCAAGGTCGTTCTATCCCATGTACCCTTGTTTCTTGTACATGCAGCCTCATGTTCACCAATTTGTTGAGTGAAACTCTTACTCAGAGTCATATTCATCATCGGAGTAGGGGTATTCCAAGTGTATCACATATTCATAACCAAAGATTTTCTCTTCATCCAATGAGGGTTCCATTTTTTGGTTTGGTGACCATGTTTTCGATGTTTTAGGAAAGAAATCTACAAGAGTCATAGCTTTTGTAGGAGCTCAATACAACTCGTACTCTTATATATCTTTTTGTATCTGGTGGTTGTATCCCCCTTAAAAAGAAATATTAGATGTCACCTTCTTGGGTGTTGGATGTTTTTTGGGTATGTGAAATTGTGCTCTCAGTGTGGCAAGAACTCAGTCAATGGTTTTCCGAGTAATCTAGTTGTTGAACATCTATATATGGTTGAATGAATTTGTTTTTCCAACCACCCTTTTCTTCTGACTAGGGAACAATTTTGTAGGCTGGATAATTTAAAGAGTTATCTATCACCACATGTTTGAAATCAACCATGCCTTGAAGGATATCTTTTAAGATGAAGTAGTGTAGGATATCATGAACCACTTTTTTTTGGAAGATGAATTATTCAGGGTAGTCTGTGAGGTTGACCTCATTGGGATTGTTCAGATGTGTTAGATTGATAAGTTTATTGTCCATGGATTCAAGGAATAACTAGAGACTTGTTGAATTTAAAATAAGAATTATTTATTCATCTTTTCCTCAAATACAAGGAGACCTTTATTTCTCTATGCTTCTAGATGTGGTAGATTTTGTGGTTTTTGTCATTGGACTTGAGACATTGGGTAGTTTGGGACATTCTTATGTTCTTGAATGGGAAGAACTATTGGATTGTGGGTTACAGCGAAAGCATCTATCTTATTGATCCCTTTCTACTCTACTGAAGGCATGAGTCAAGATTTATCCTGGGTTGGTGGAATTGTATCTTCCAAACATTGGGTTTTTTGATGTACTCATAGAACCCAACAAGATACATCATTAGGATTAGTGGTGATTGCAACTCATCCAAGATATTTTCAACACAATGTTATTGGATTTATCTTATTTGATAGGGATGCTAAGTGAATAATTTAAACCCCTCTATTAGGATATTAAGTCATAAACCCTCTAACTTTCATGCTGCATTCAGTTTTTAGGTTGAAAACTATCATTTCCACATTATGGTGATGAAATATTAATGGAATACACAACTAAGATCTTCCCATCCTACAATTCATCTTTCTAGATGGTTTTTGAAAAAAAGAAGGATATCCCTACCAGAGTCTAAATAAAAAATCTAATATTATTCTCCTCCTGCAAACCATGAGGTCCCATCATTAGACCTTATTGGGATAAAAATTATGTGAGATGTTATTCAGGGTCTCCCACACTGTCAAAGGTAGAGAAGCTTGGATTTCCAAAATTGGGTAGAGGAAAAGTCTTATCCAACAATTTAGGATATGGATTCTTATTATGCATTATAGGTTCACTTCTCCTTCCTTGGTTTATACTGAAGTAGCTAACGACTCGATGACATTGAGTAATTCTGAAGGCACTACAGTTTGAGATGCCTCCCATATTTAGAGACCAAGAATGGCCGGATGAGGTTTCCTTGTTTTCATATCCCATTTATTTTTATTTCATGAAACCATTGAATGATTACCCTGGTGAGGGAGGGTCTATTGTTGCAATAGAGGGAAGACACAATCCTTTTTTTACTTCCTCATTTATATATACTAGGAACCTAGATACAGAGCCAATTTGATGCTCAGATGTTTCTTTTTTTGGAAGATTGGCTATTGGATGAAGAATATTTTCATTTTTACAAAGATGACACGCAGTGTGAATATCTCTATGTTGAGTTGCCTTTGTGTTGGTATCTCCTCCTCATATTATGACAATTGTTCCTCCATGGAAGGAACCTTGATATTTGGGGTGCTGATTAGGAGGTAACCACACCTTTCTCTTTATCTTTAGTAGTATTATATAGTAGAGGTAGTAACATGATGTTCGAAGGAACTAGATTTAAGAGCCTTCTTTGGTTCTAAATGCATGCATCCTCAATTGGATAATCCAAACCACCCTCCTATCAGCATATGTTTTCTATTTTTTGGTCCTTTGTATCTGTTCTGGGATCCACAATTTCTATTATTTTGATAATTATTAAATCCAAAGAGGTAGATGGGGTAATGTTGGTTGTCCAATTTCTTTCAACACAACATGATGATTATGAACATCTTATATCAATGTCATTTCTCAGAGCCCTATCCATGTTGGGTTGTTTTGGATTGAAACCCTAGTGAGGTATGATTTCTTTTGTTGTATGTTCCCAGTTTCTCAGACTGTGATCATTGACCATGAGGAAGTTTTTGGTCATAATTGGAATTTCGGCCTCCAAAACAAGAGTCTCATCTTATGGCATGAGGAAAAATAGGAATTATGACCATAAAAGTTTACCTCCCCACTTGTAGATTAATGATTCCCAATGTGGTGATGGTGATGATGAAAATTACCATAGTACTATGGAGAGGGGATTATCCGACGAAATAGTTGGCATTGATTGATACTAATACTAAAGATCCAATGATACCCATCAGGTATTTGATGACTCCTAGCATGTACATTTAGATATAAATGCCCCCAGCCCACTGGGAAGGGATTTATCGAAAAATTCCATTGATATTCCCAGTACCTTTTCAGGGAATGATGAACTCGAAGAACGAAATTGATATATAATTCCCCCATTTCCAGTGGTGTGTTTTTTGTTTACATCTACTCTGGCCTATTTAATGTGGGGTATTTTTTCTCATGTTGGAGTTAGGTGCATTGGCAGCCCCTGACGGTAGTCAGTTTCTATAGGATTTCATCGCGTTGATTGAAAACTCTGCCTATGTGTCTTAAATTCTCTCTCGTTGCAATGAGGGTCCTAGATCAAAGACTTTTTAGCTGTCTATTTCCACTTTTCATGATGCCTTGACATCGTTGAAGTGAGAGAATTTTGTTTTAGTGACCAACTAGCTTGAGCATTACCCAGTCCCATGATTTCTCTAAATGCTATTACATTACAAGACAACATATCTGAGGGGTTCTTCTATTCTAGGGGAGTGGTGAAGCATAACTCTCCATAATTTTTCCATCCTCGAATATAGATATATGACATGGATTTGGATTTCAATTGCTGAAGAGAAGTGATGCCTTAGTGGAAAGAATTTTTTCTATTTTTCCTGTGTTGTTATGGTTTTGGATCCCATTCCATGGAGATAGAAGCCCAGTCTAGCTGATAATAGAGTATCTTGATGGTCTGATTTTGACCCATATATCGTGGATAAGGGAGGTGTCTACTCTTCAGTCACTGATGAGTTTCCCACATATTTTGGTGTAGATAAGGCTTGAAATCCTTCTCTAGATAATCCTGTATCTCATATTCAGAAGTGGAATGATGATAGAACATGATGACATTGTTGTTTCTAAATAACTCACTTCATATATCAATGGTATCTTCCTCTTAACCATACTTACATGCCTCTTTTCGTTCATACCATAGAAGATGATTCTTGGGGTTGCCTACTGATTGGAGTGAAGTTCTACTGGTAGTTGATGTGGAACTATATATAGTTGATGCTAATGTCTCAAATACCTCTATATATGAAGGATTCTAAGTTTTGAACACCTATCTATATAGATGTGTTTGGGAAAGTGGAGGTTTTCCTTTTCCAATGGGGATATCACAGAAGAGAGGTTGCCCACAAAGGATGCTAGGAGTAGAGTCCCAATGATTCATCTCCACACAAACATAGGGAGTAATATTGTGATAATGTTCATATTATTCTTTGATTAATGAGATAACAGACCCTTGGGGTGTTGATAATGTGTCTCAAACAACCTCTAGGGGACCAACAATGAAAATATTAGAGATATGAGCCTCATTTTATGTCATGGATAGAATATGACGACCTAGCTTTTGGGATTGTGTAGGGATATGAGCTGATAGTATGCTGGTTTCCCCAACTAGTTCATAAACATCTAGTGCTACGAGAGTATGATCCCACTATTGAGAAGCTGCTGGAATATTCCAATGAGCTTCCAAGTTATTGAATGGAATATGGGCCTATTCCAAGGAATGTGCCATTCTCACATGGGGATCCTAGGTCAAAATGGGATTATGAGGCCAATCCCAAGACATTGGAATATGTAGTAGGTTTTTTTGGCATGGATATGAGCCTTCCCCAAGGAATATGACGCTCTCACATAGTGATCCTCAATAAGAATAGGAATATGATCTCGGTCAAAATATTCATTCCCATCTAGAATATACCAGTAGACATCTGGAATGGGAGAAATGATATGATCCTCCTCTTGTATTGCCTCAGAAGGATGCTTGTACAGTCCTTCATTGGAGGAATTTGGAATATTCACCAAGATTCCATTATCTACTATAATATTCTCAGAAGATTCATCTATAGGGATATGAGACTTTCCCAAGTTATGTTCCATTCTAACTTGGTGACCCTCGACCAAAATCGGGATATGAGTCTGATCCTAGGAATTTTGAGTGTGTCGTTGGACTACTTGAATTGAAATATGATCCCATCCTGATGCATGTACCACTCTTACATGGTGAGCCTCAACTATAATTGGTATATGAACCTAATCCTGGGTCTTTGGAATATATCACCATAATTCTCCAATAGGCATGTTCCACTCTCACCTGGTGAGCCCTTGTTGGAATGAGAATACAATCCATGTGCAAGACCCCATCCTTTACCAGAATATGCCAATAATCCTCTTGGATGGGTGCAAGAATGTATGCTTCCTCTTGAGAAACCAATTGATCCTAATGATCAGATTGTTGAGTTTCCTGGACTATAGAGAAAAAAATGTTCACATGTACCTGTATATGTACTAATGATGGGATATGTCAGCTGAGTTATTCAACTGTTTCTAAGATGTAATGTCATATTATCGTAGGTTGTGAAGGGATATAAGATTGAAAATTTTCCATATCTTTTATATACTGGTAGATATATTCGATTGAAGCGAGTATATGATCCAACTTTTGTCCTCCATATGCCACTAGAATATACTGAAGTACTTCATCTACATGTATAGGGATATGCACCACCCCATGCCTACTTTAGGAATATCTTCATATAAATGTTTTTAGTGAGAAGGGATATTGGCCTAATTGTTGGATGTTGTTAGAATATGTAGGTAAAATGTAGAGACCCGAAGCTTAATGTACATAGACATTACATTACTTTTGCAAAATACTTAGTACATAACAAAAACACACACACAAGGACCGTAATAGTTTATTGTCTTTGGAAGCTCAGAATATAATCTTCTAATCGTGGTGAAAGATCTTCAACATCTCCCATAAAGATCTTCTTTTTTTTAAACCTAAATCCTTTCCTTATATACTGGGGAAAAGAAAACATAAAAGAGTGAGCTCAAATGATCATTAAGGGTAAACAAAAGAAATATGAATCACATCATATTCATAAGAACATATCTTTTTGAAATCTTAACCTGCAAAAGAGATCATAATTTCATAACATGGGATAAATCATAGTAGTGAAATTTAATCCCAATAATCATAACTTAAAACATGAAACTTTGTGTCATACACACATAATCATAGAGAATCATTTCTTATTAGTCAAGATTCATTGCCAAGACTATCTTAGTGGACAAAGTCCCTTTCTGAACCGAGTTCACTCCTCGTTTCAGTCCTATTTCACTGAACCGGTATAACCTACCGTTCCATCCATGTCTATCTCATGAGATATAAAATCTTTACCCAATGCATTGGATGGAGATATAGGTCCCACCCATTTTATAATGATACCATTCTTATGTGTGCCACAAAATCATAAACCATACATCATAGCATAACCCATGTAATAAAAATGGGATTCTTAAACATCGTGACATCATAAAACAATTAATATAAGATAAAGGAATTCATAAAAATAATTCCATCACAACATAATCAAATCAATGTAATAATAGGTATAGAAACATAACCCTTTATTATCTTAGATGGAAAATAATTTTGATAAAACACTTGAACTCCATTCTTGAAGAAAATATCCTTTCCACTTTAAAAACACTTTTCCTTTATTAACATGTCATACAATTCTAAACTAAAATAATTTGATTAAAAATAAATTTGAAAACATGTAAAGGAAGCTTCATGGAAATAATGTTTTCAAAATCCATTCACGCCGTATAAGTTAAAAGAAAACATTCTTCTCGTACTTTTGTCGGAAAAGTCATAAAGTACCTCGTACGAAAAACGACAAAAGCTTCTTTTCATATATTTTACTAAAAACTCACCGAAGGGTAAAATTGCATATACACTATTGTAGAAGGATTTAAATATTACATATTGAGGAAACATGGATGCGGATGATAAAATACACCCCAATAAATACCAAAGTATAAACAATCTCGGATAAAATGAGATTGTGATATTTCCCTTACCTTAGGTACAATTTGCTTTGTAAGTGTCCAAACCTCCTGTATAATGATTTAAATAATGTTATTGACTTATTACAGAATCATACATATTTTTATGATATCATATATGGTCATATTCTTAGCTTCTTATTGGTAATATTTCATTATTACTTGTTATTCGGGTGTTTATTACTTTTTGTTCTTATGCATGTTTTGTCAAATAAATTCTTATTTTTCTTTTTAGGTTATAGATACCTCATTTAAAGAATGGTATTAGGGTAATATATATCATATTAATTCATTCAATACATTTATATAATCATTATGCAATGAAGATCATGTAGAATGAGTCGCATCACATCGTGGAGACGGTATTCCTTACGTACGCACGAGCGATGATATCGTTCCCATGATTGTGGAATTATATTGGAGTATATATATACTGTTTCAGAATCAATATAACTTTACAATAATCATATATAGTCATTATTTACACCATTATACCCATCCAAGTAAGGTGGTGGTGGAAAATAGATTACACCACGGCGTGGAGACGGTATTCTGTACGTACACACACGCGGTGATTTCTTTTTCCGTAGGATGGATAGATGGTGAAATAGGGTTGTTTCATACTTATAATAACATATCAGTATATGAGTGATACTGATTTTATTACTTCATAATGAAAAAACCTAAGAATAAGAAGTGGAAGAAGAAATAAAGGTGAAAGAATCGGTAACGGACATTACCTCTTCTTTGAAGCGCCTCTTTGATACCTCCTCTTAGGGCACTAAAATTGGTCTTTGAAGAAGACCAGGACCACTAGGATGTCTCTAAGGAAGTGGAGAGAAGAAATTGGCAGGGTTTGGTAGAGCTTGAAGGCTCAATGTGGTGTGAAGAAGAGAGGGAGGAAGTGCCCTTTTATAAGGGAGGAGAGGGGCACCATTGGAATAACTAAAACTATTATTTTATTATAAAGTCAAATTCGGTTTTTTAATAGCTCCAAATTGAGATATTTCGAAGCTAAGGTGGGGATGGGTCGAAATCCTATCATCCAATAGAATTTGGACAAGTTTAGGTTACTATTTTAACCTTATCATTTAGTTTTAACTTTAAGTTAGATAATTTTACTTTTACCGTGTCTTTTTGTGTTCTTACACTATAAGGTTAATAAACTTACTATAACAAGGAAAACGAACCCCATGTTGTTTATAATTAATATATATAACCTTATATAAGTCATTTTGACGAAACTTAGATTTTTATGAATATAATAACAATTAATAATATAATATTTTCTTTAAAAACTATTTTATGTCAATTTTGACACTATTTGGTAATTGATTTTTTTAAAAATCATAACAGAATGATTAGTTCTAAAAAAGTTAATTAAATCAACACTAACATGTCATATTAACATATAAATTTTTTGGAATTCATAAAAAGTCTCAAATTACATTTATTTGGGTATTTATAACATCAATTATGTCAATATTTTATTAATAAGATATTTATTGCATCATCATTCTGTCATAAATAAATTATATTATTTAAAGTCTAAAAATTAAAAATAAAATATCATTATGTACGAAATATTTTTCGCTTTCTAATGAATATTTATAGTCGAATTTATCTTATGTATAACCCTATATTAAAAATGATTTACTTATTAAACTTTGATTTTAACTATTTTAACCCTTCTTTAAATAAATTAATAATAAATGTCCTAATCTAATCCAAGTGGGCTTAAATGGTCATATTTTATTACTAAGGTTGTTTTTGGTCGAATTACACTTATCCAATAGAATTAGGACATGTGTTAGGGTAATAATAATATCATTGTTACCCTTAATTACCCTATTTACTTTTAACCGTGGTAGAAAAAAGTAATAAGTTACTATTCACCAAAAATTATTTTCATCTCATTGAACCAAATTTTAGCCCTTGATATTAACCATGTCTCTCGGATTTTTGAAATTCCACTCACAGAAGCGGTAAAATTATGTTTTATGAAAAATTTGGTTTTTTAACAACCACTTAGTGGTTTCACTATTAATCAAAAAATGAAGGTTTCCAGAAAAATACCAAAAATTAGTCCTAAGATATATCTGATATTATGAATTCAAAAATGATGTCTATTTTATCAAATTCAAAACAAATCATTTACATTAACTAATTTAAAAATTAATTCCCGTTGTCAAAACAAATAACGTGTTTTTAAGAGATAATAACTATCAAAATATTGACACTTGTTTATATCTGGTTTAAATGTGAAATTACATCCAATGACCAACATTGTATTAAATTATAAAAATATATTCTAAATATACATTAAAACCACTAAAATTAATAATTTATCACTATTAATTATTTTGATTAAAAAAGTTGTTTTTAATTAAAATTTAGTAATTTTCACTATTCATCAGAATATGAAAGTTATCTGAAACGTACCAAGATTTCACCCTAAGCTAATTTTGATATTCCGAATCCAAAAATGAAGTCCATTTTGAAAAATGAAATTTACAAAATTTTAAAAAGTGGTTATTACTATTCATAACAGCTAGTTTTAATAATATTTTAATAGCATATCATTGTTTAGTGAAACTCGGTATTGCGTACGACGCAAGCTATCGAGGAAGGCCGTGATTGCGTGTAATTCAAGGAAAGTCAAGGATGCGTGTTGTGCAAGCTCTTTTTGGTGTAGCGTACAACAAAAGACATTAATGAAATTAAAAAAAATATTTTTCATAAAATCTCGGGGTGTTACATAAAAATAATCATATGGTGTGTGGATATGAGCCCACTCTTGATTATCCATATTCTTTCATTCTTGATGGGTCTTACTTATTACCCATGCGTGGGTGTCAAATGTGGTAGTGTGTTGGGTGGTACTTTTTGCAAAAGATAGATTCGTACTAGTGTGATGGAAGTAGTGACAATGGTTGACAAGATCCCACCTTAGGGGCCTGAGAACCAGAAGGGAGCTATATTTAGCTCCTTATCACCATTCATCAGATATTGAAGCTGGTGATTGTCACACTATAGGGATAAACATAAGAAGTGGTTGGCTATAGAAATGAGGACCACTGGCTTTAGTATTAAATTATTTGGAATGTGAAGACTCATTGGTTTTATCAATTAATGACTTTCATTGGAATACTTGATTGATGGGATCGTACCATGTTTATGGTATTACCAGATCAATGCATTCTCCACACTATACTAATGATTTTTAGGTGAGTGAGGTCATTCTAAGGCCCGTAGGGGTTGAGATTGAATCTAATTTTCTAGAAAAGTCTCTGTATGAATAATGTATCCCAGAGCGGGGTGTTCTTGAAGAGAGGTGTATCTTTAGTGATGCATAAAACAGGGAATAATGTCACTAATAAGTGCGCTATTATAGGTATGACATGTTCTTAATCAGATCTGCATGGGTGCAAAATTTTCCTTTTATTCTAGGTTGGGAAAATTTTCTCATGTAGACATGTCATTGTGAGGATGTAATAATTTAATGAGAACACTAGCTATATTGGACTAACTGTATGACCCATGTCATGGTCAACTGATCATATTTCTATTTAAAAGTATCACATCAGGTTAACCATTTTTGTTTTCATAGGAAATGAAAAAAATTGTCGATAGAGGCTAACCCAATAATTTCTTTATTTGAGATATTCTTTTTTGGTTCACCATTTTTCTTTCTTTAGAACGAATGTGGATATATGATTTCATGTGGTTCAATTGTTGTGGGTTTATTGTTCAATGAACTCATTATCACTAGGCGTACAATTTGTTAATATTTTAAAGAAACTCCCAATGGTTCCCACATGAATAACTGGGTATGAGTATTCTTTGCAATGGAAGGTGGATAGGTAGGGGTTCGACCCAAAGATGCTTAGGAACTCACATTGGTCCAGAGGATAGGTGTTCAGCGTTATTATATCCTTTTGGGTGGGATTTTTTCTTACTCTACGAATCTCTTATAGATTTAAGATTTGTTTGAGGATATCCTCATAATCCCAATACAGGACTGGTAACCCTAAAAAATGTTCATAGGTTAGTTTTGCTTATATGAAAAGAGAGGTTGGTATTCCTAGTGAATTAATATATATGTGTCTAAGGTTATTTATTTATTTCTTTTTGGTGGGTAGCTGTTTATATATTGAAGCCATAAAATATGAACACCATTGTTTGTTGTTTTCCATATGGGAGATTAATATTTCATGGATAGAATTCATCAATTTATGAGGTATCAAATGTATCCTATTTTATTATAGGAACCAAACCCCACATAGTTCATTAAACATGTGCAGTATAACATCGTAAGGAAAAAATATATATATGGGAACTTAGGAACTATGTGTTGAACTCAAGCCACGAGGAGTCATCCTACGTATCTTGGTTATGGTAGTAACCATATTTATCATAGTTCATTCATTCCCATAATAAATCAACCAAGGTTTATAACTATATATATTTGGTTGTTATATTACGCCACTGATTGAGGCTTACACAATAAGGTTCCCTGTTTGGTAGAGATTCATGATACTAATGAGGTGATCATTGCATCTTCCTAATCCCATTTGATCTATACATAGTGTGATAAAAAATCGGATAGAAAATAATCAACCTCATTACATACGGATATAGGGATTACATGCTGGGAAAACCCATTGGATGCTTAATATAGAGGTTGGGCCTTTGGAAGGTGTCTTACATATCTAATCTATGATCAGAATCGGGGTCATCATAGTTCATTGACTTCTCAATTTGATGGTGGATGAAGAGGGATGATCAGCCCATGTCCGACTTTGGATCTCAATGGTTAGAATGTTGGAGATATGGTGAAAATTACACTAAAGTGGATACCCATTTAAGATCGGGCCTTTTGGTAAGAATCCTAGATATCCTGGTTAGGTATGTAATTAGAGTAATAATAGTTCAATGATCCAAGTCTCACACACTATGGATTCCCTTATATGGAGTACATACCATATTATGCCCCTGGTCAGGGTTTACAAATTGAGGTTTCCCTTCTATGCAGGACATATCATCTTATACCAATGATATGGGCTTACACAACGAGGATTCCCTTATCATGATAGAGGTTTATGATACGAATGATATGATCATTGAAACTACCTAATCCCACATGATCTATGATCAGTGTGAGAAAGAAGATATTGAAAATAATTAGACTCACTGGTTAAGTATGTGGGTCTTATGCACTGAGAAAAAATAATGGATTTTTTATATAGAGATCAGTCCATATGATGGATTATTATGTATCCTGGTTATATAAAGTATCCGAGTTCTCATAGTTATTTAATTCTTGGATTACAGACTGGAAAAAGGTTATCAAGTCATTGGATGTCAATATAACCTGGCATGTTTGTCTGCCTGACATGCGTATATTTTCTTCCTGACATGCCTTGATTTCCTGCTTGACATGTCAGAGGATATTTACCTGAAATGTAAAAAATAAATCACATTATCTCGTTGAAATTTCTAAGGTACAATACATAATTTGGATGTAATGTATCATGAATGAGGCTGACTTGTCCAGAGGACATTGCAACACCTTTATGGTTGATCCTAGTATCCATCACATTATTTTAGTTGACATGCGTGGAGGGAATCGCATGATCCAGCTAAACTTCCCTCCTTTCATCAAAAAATATGTATTAAATTTTTGGAGGGTTTCATGAGACCATGTGTGAAATTTCTGGAAGGGGATATTTTTCTTGTTTGACTTATCCATGTGTCATCATGAAAGTTAGCTGACATGTTCAGAGGACATCATATAATCCAGCTAAAATACCAGGATGGCATAGCAAGATCTAGTTGGATTTTGTAGAGGATATCGTGAGATTCAGTTCACATGCCCTTTTTCCATAATGAGAGTTAGATGACATATTCTAGTTACATCTTATGATCTCAGTGTCACGTTTGAAGTACATCATAAGGTATAGATGGAGATCCGGGAGGGTTTCACAAGACATGGGTGGATTTCCAATGGGGCTTCATGTGACTTGCTCTAACAAGTCTAGGGGACTTTTCATGATCCAAATAGTATAAAAAAGTATCTTTATGTTATCTGAGAGACATGACTTGATGTTGTCTCATGCATAATGAGTTTCATGCAAAGTGAATGATGATCAACATATATGTTCAGGTGGTTCCCTAGATGTTACATGATAGATAACCTTTCCAATCGCGAGATCAGTTGCTCTGAGAAATCTGGTCGGATTCCTCATTACACCAATTTGAGAATCTAGGAATATATATTTTGATATTGGTTTGGGGGATTTGTATGAATCACAACCATGATAGTTATCTGCTTTTTATGGCACGTATCGTACAAATCTAGTCTATATTTGGTGGAGGGATTTGAGGTCATGCATTTCATGAGATTCTATTTTAGGTCATTTCAAGGGCATCACGTGATTCTCATTGTCTAAGAGATCATTCCATAAAATCTTAATTTTTTGGATTATATCCAATTAATGGGGTCTTTCTGAATCATATAGACATGCCAAGGGTCATCCCTATTGTCCTGCCATCATGTCTATTGAATTTCACAAGATATGGATGCTTGCAGAAATATTTTCATGTGACTTTGATGACTTCAAAAGGATATGCTGTGAGAAAATGGTGGGTTTCTAGGGGGATTCCATCAGATCCAGTCATCATACTAATAGGATTTCTTAAGTTAGGTTTTCATGATTAAGATCCATTTTGAGGAATTGTAGAGAACACGAGAATGTCACATAAAGTTTATGACCACAATATGCTCACCCGTTTTCTCTTTTATTTCCTTATTTTATTTTTCAAAGGCTTGGTGATCCTGTGATCTTGCACGAGTGTTGTCGAAGACAATCACACTCCCCATAGGATATGCCCTATGTGACAAAAAATGAGTCCTTTAGTGATGCATGAGAAATTATTGGACAGAACATGTTGTTTCACTTATAGATTCGCAAAGAGAGTGTAGGACTGTTTGTACATGTTCCAAGCCCTTGATGTGGTGAGAGAGAAAATCCAATAGAATCCCACGTAGCGAGGTGGATATTCCTCCAAGGGATTATGGTATCTCACAAACCATATGGGGAACATCCAAATATGTATATGACAACAAGAGGATTCATTATTTTCCTATTTTCATTAAATATTTTTCTGTAAAAGTTCCTTTTATTTTATGAGTTTTAAAGAGTGTTGTCGAGGACAATCATTCACCATATAGGGCATGTGTTCTGTGACTAACCAATGGTATTTTGGTGATGCACAAGCATTATCATGGAAACCATATTCTATTTTTTGAGCCAAAGGAGTAGTGCATGACCCCCTAGATATGTCTAGTCCCTTTCTGTGATGGGGGTGACATGCCATCGGCCTCTTGTGAGACCATGAAAACATGTCACAGGGACTTCTATGGTGTCTTGAAAGCTACATGGGTGCACCATGTGTGTTTTAATACTGTAGGAGTCTCCTTCCATTTGGATATTTTCTCCATATTTTCCTAGTATTTTAGGATGGTATGTCATTATTGTACTGCATGACAATTTGTGTCACCTAGAGGTTCTCATTTGGCAGCCACCACATGACCATTTTTTTCTTGGTGAAGGGAATTCCTAGGATTGGAATTTTTGAACCCTCCACACCCAGGAACACCCCTTTCCATTAAGAGGTTATCTAGAGAAGCCTCAGCCGGGGAAGAGCCATTGTCAGCCGAGATGACAGAGCGGCATGCGAGGTTACATCTCGACCAGCGATGGTTTTCACAGCAATCTGTCAGCCAGTGAAATGCACCCTTCTACCCACCCAGTGAGACAGCGGGTGACCCGACAAGGCGATTGGTACATGGGAGGGAGAAATTCTCCCAATAGAAGCTCCCAATAATCAAACCCCTGACCTCACCGAACACCATTGTTGTGGAACTCAACCACACAT
This sequence comes from Viscum album, assembly GCA_963277665.1. Classification (NCBI taxonomy): domain Eukaryota; kingdom Viridiplantae; phylum Streptophyta; class Magnoliopsida; order Santalales; family Viscaceae; genus Viscum; species Viscum album. The sequence continues at coordinate 61,501,733 of OY728163.1, read as the reverse complement.
CATTACGACACCGCCAAAGCAGCAGCCACCACAAGACCATTGCTTAAATGGGAAACCATTATAACAATAGAAAGACCTGTTAAAGGGGAACCATGGGATCAATAACAAGTTATGTACTATTCATGTATCATTCACATGAAATTATTAAGGTATCATGAGCATGTGTGTTCTAGAGGGTTATGCGATGCCTATGTTTTAGGCACATTTTCGTCTTTTTTGTTGGGAAAACAATACCCATATTAAAGTATTTCATCCCCTGTGAATATAATTATTATCATTTGTTGGGTTCCAAAAAAATATTTTTAGGTTACATTATATCAATAATGAAATATAGTTTTCAAATATTAGTGATTATGACCCAAGGAAATGATTTGAGTCCAAAAAACCACTTAATATTATTCCCGATTAATTGAATGAACTCTAAAGATATTTAAGATAAAAAAAATATCTTAATATATTATTTTATAACCATATTCATACCTAAGAATATTTATAATTTCAATTTATAATCACTACCTACATTTATATTTATTTGTTCTGGCATATTTTCCCAAATTGAGTGTTTATAGACTTGACCATTTGTTCTAGTTTCATAGGAGTGGTGTTGGTATTCATATAATTCAAAATAAAATAATTTTAATTCAATTAATGTTAATATAATTAATTAATTAATATTATTAATTTAGATTAAATTTTCTTTCAATATTACATTAGTCATTATCCAAAGAGGTGAAATCGATAATGACTTTCTTTTAGTGATTTTTAACCTACGAATGGTGATTTCTTAAGTAATGAGTTTAATAATAATGTATCCATTAGAGAAAAAAAATCATCATTTATGTATATATATATATATACGTATATATGATATTATACTAATATTTACATTTTTATAATCAACCATAACATAATTTTAAAGCATTTTCCATGTAGGTGGTGAAATTGACCCCAAAAAAGAATATACCATGATTATTTATAATTATGAGGTAATTTATAGGAAATATCATTACAAAAGGATAATAATGATATCTTTTAGGTTATATTACTGTGAGATATTAGAATTATAAATTATGTTTATTAAGATGTAATGAATATGAAAATATTATATAATTAGAATAAAATATGTTTCACTTTGTACATTTGTTTCTAATGATTGAATTAATGATAAACATTTTCTGATAATATAAATAATAAGCTTTTCAATTTATTCATTCAAAAAAAATTATAACCTTCAATAAAATTAGTAAATAAAACCCATTCTATTAACCATCATTATAAGGTATTAATGGAAATAAAAATGGAAATCAATCGTCCCATGGACACGTATGAATGGATGATGATTTCATTTTCCATGGATGGAGTGAAATGAATAATATTTTTTTATAATTTCAGAATCTAAAATATATTGTTAATATCATAATTATTAACTAAATTAAAAATTTGGAATAGTATTCTAAGGTGGTTAAGGAATAAATAACATGATGTTTTATGGATGTGGTAGTTCGTGCATGCATGAATATAATTTTGTATTTTATTAGGGAAAAAGAGAGAGGTGGTTCATTGTTGTAAAATAATTATAATCACATGTTAGTATATTATTTATACCAATATTATCAATTTATGATCTTGAAAATAAATTATACAAAGAAGAAATTCTGATAAGGAAAAAACTACAGGGAAAGAGAGGTTATGAATGTATACATCTCTACAAGGTTTATCTTTTTCTGAAGGGGGTTAAAGAAATTATGCATGGTATTCTGAGAAGCAAAAAAAACACACTAACATGGATATTAGTGTTTATTAGAGGTATTGGAAGAGATTGGGCCTAAATAATGGATGTTTCTTGTAAGGGGATGTTAAGAGAGGAGAGCCTCTTTTATAAGTGAAAATGAGTGGATTATTTGTAAATAAAAAAAAATTTATAAAATGGGAAGTCACCCTAAAAGAAAATAGATCAAAAAATCAAGAAATAATATACGATAAGAGATAAGTTTTATCCACCCCTCAAACACTCAATTATATCATGTTTTAATATATTTTTCCTTTATATCTTAGGTTACTCATTTTTACCCTTTTGGTTTTCTCCATGGTAACTAGTTTTAAACATGGTAATTTGTAATTTATATGAAAAAAATGAAATAATCATTAAAATATAATTTGGACTTAGTGATTAAAAATTGGAATTCCATTTTTATTTAATTTTTAAAATTGTAAAAAAATATATTTAAAAATAACAAATGTAGAATGTATAAGAAACATTTTTTTAATTAAATTTAGAAATATCAAATATGGGTTTATAAAATTAAAACAAAATTTTCAAATTATAAATACACTTAAAAATATAAATTTAATCATAGAAATTTGTTTCAAGAATATAAAATTAATACTTATATACTAATAGTTTTGATAAAATTTATGTCATTTAGGAAAATTTTGTGTTCACCATTCACTTAATTATTTTAGAAAGAGCAGAAAAAATCATGTCATGTTATTATTTTCCATGAAAACCCCAAATATAAAGTTAATTTTTTAAATATCTCTTTCTAAAATTTATAAATATTATTTTAAATAAAAACATAATGTAGTGGGGGGAAATATTTTGTACAGGTAAATGACTTTTGGTATATTAAATAATAATTTTCCTATAAATTAAGGATTAATCATGTGTTAACCAAAATAATAAATTTATTATCTTATAATTCTATAATAATATACTAATTTACTTAAAATAAAATTACAATTTCCAAAAATTATAATTTTAATCCTAAAATAAATTATGAAAAAATCACTTTTCAACAAGTATAACAATTTATGATATATCTATTCATATAAATATGTTAGTACATTTTGATATATTTCTAATTTCAACTTAAACAATCCCTTATGATCTTCATGTATGAAATAATCATCATAGAAGCTCAGATTGATGTATTTAGCAGTTGTTCAACTAACATGGATATTGTGGAAATCTGAATGATATTGAAATTATCCCATATAATATTTTAATAAAAACATTATTTATTGAGTTTGGATTGATCTTGGTCTAGGTAAAATCTTATTCATGCTACCTCCCTTCAAAGATTAGACAAATGGGTTTCGAAAAGAGGCCTTCTACTTTTTTATACCATTTTCTCCTACTTTCATTATGGATTTATTTTATGGACACTTCATCTTTTACAATCAAATATAATGTTTTTATTCTAATGATTAAATTTTAGGTTAAAAAAGAATGGTTTTTTAGGTGGGGTTTTAAGTGAAACATGCTATAGAAATAATATTTATTTCACAAAAATATTTTCTAATATATCTGGTCACTATATTCTCCAACATTACATAAATTTCCTCAAAATGATTACAATTACTACTTAATAGTGATTTTAGTTAGGGATATATATAAGATAACTCAAAATTTAATTTTATAACAAACTATTAATCATATATCTTTAATTATAGTAAAAATTACCCCGCTATTCTGTTTCTTCCTCACCACATGAGTAAAATCCAAATCATGGTTTAGTGTAAAGACACATTTTAACTTTATTACAGTTAAAAGTTTAGAAATATAGTTATAGATTAAAATATATTGGCTTCTATTGTCAAATGAGATTATCTATTTTATAGAACATAGACCACAAAATTTTTTCTCTCATCCCCTTTAATTCATCAACTTTTTGGTGTCGACAAGAAGTTGCGGTCAAACAGTGATGTCAAAGATGAATGCTCTTTCTCTTTATAAGTCTCATTGAGATCCTAATTTAGGCCCATCCTAGAACATTCTTGAGTATCCACCTCCATTGCATGGGACTATGCACACTCTATCTTCTACCTCACCTACATTTACATATTGAATAAAAACCCACCAATATCCATTCCTATATGTTTCACCATTCTATTATTTTCCACTCAATGAAATCATCATTTCTAGTGGTTTGTGGGGTATGTACACAATAAACGACCATTATAGGTGGCTCTCCATGTTCCCAAATTGGTCCTTCAACAAGATGAACTGTTTCATACACATGTTGCATAGGATCTTGTTCTCTGGAATGTCAATCTTGAATCATGAACTTACCCTAGAACCAAGGATAATAAGAGGACTCCTTTTACACATAAATTCCATATACTATAATTCTTGTAGTTCAAGAGGGGGGTTTTGATCTACATCCACCTTTGGCATGGTGATTTTAACTTCACTGAAAACACATGGACCTAAACGTGGTGGTAATTCATTGTTGTGTGATGATGAATGAAATTTTTTATTATCATATTCTATTGTAGTGATGTTAAAATATATATTTAAAGGATGTTGGTTATTATTTTTTCACCCATCACTTTTTAGTTGTGAGGTTTTTGTGGGTAATATACCCATAATATGTGAACAGAGTATCTATTCTTACATTTTTAATCTATTACTATAATTAAATCTAATCCATCTTAAGGACCCATTCTATGATTTATTTTAAAAAATAAATTTCAAATCCAACCATTATATAACAATATATCTTATTTCATAACAAAAAAACATTATTATAAACATATAAAAGAATCTAGGCAAGAGATATTGGATATAATAAATATCCCGTATTCAAATTTATGAAGTGAATGATTTAGTCATACAAATCTATCTCATCAGTTGTTATTGAAAATGCTAAAACTTATTCCCTTGGTTGGGGTGGTTGTTCATACATAACATCCCTAGGATTGTGGCACTAACCTTGATAATGTCTATGTATCCCATACATAATACATTGTAGTGTTATTGGTTCTTTTTTAGATATTTTACACTCAAATCATTCTAACCTATGGCATTATTTTCCTATGGATATTATATGCTTGATTACACCCTCTTACAAAAAAATAATATTCTAGTCCCTGAGAGGTAATTACATAGGTATTATATAATAATTTCTAACATAGAGAAAATTAAACATCTTCACTTTCATCATATACATAACTACATTTTTTTGAGACTCCATCCTCTAATTATTTTGTTTCTTTGGTACTTTTACAATGTTCAAATTTTTAATCATATAATGTGACAACTGGGTTTTCTTAATCGTAAGCATTGTATTTCCATACCTTATTCTGATGGTTTTCCTATTGATTTATTAACTATATTTCCTCTCACAGCCATGGTCTCTTCTATTTCTAACCATTACTAAAACTAATAGGGTTGACATGAGTGAAAAAACACTAAAATAAGATGTAATTGTCATAATCATAAAAGGAATCTCAACCTTCAATAAATGTTTTATTTAATGTTATCATGTTCTCTTATAGTTACCTAAGTTCAACCTATACTGATTTGAGTTAAAAATAGATTACTTTATGTTAGGATATCATAGAATTCTAAATCAAATACGTTAGAGTAACTAGGGAATAAATCTTTTTTAGTGGGTTTTAATGAGAATGTGACAAACTAAAGAAATTTCCCTCAGATTTTCTATCTAGGTGTCCATTTTCAGACCCACTCATCGTGCATCAATGTGATAATCAACTAAATTCACAACTAACAATTTTTTTGGGTGATTTAAACTAGATACATATATGTCATAGACACATCCACATGCCTGTATCTAGAAATTGATGTTTTGTATTTTAAAAATATATTCTCTAAAAATTAATAATAATTAAAGATACCCTCTTATACTAAGACTCATTTCATGGGTTTTCACTATGTTCCTCCAACCCCAACAACCAAGGTAGCTAATGAAATCCTCAAAAATAACTACACCCTACTCTAACACTAAATAAAGGGACCCAACAAAAAATTACTTTAATAGTATATTAATTTCAGGATTAAAATTATAAATCACACTACAGTCGCTCAACCCAAGGACCTAAAGTTTTAGTGTCCTGTAGATTATCTACATAGACATATTATTTTACCAATCAAAGAAATATTTCACCCTAATTTCATAAATTTAGATCTATTTTCATACATATTACAAATTATTATCATCTTAAATACCCAGGAAATTGAAAAATATGATAGTTGTGAGCTCACATGACCAATAAGAGAAAAAAATATCATAATGTAATAGATCACAATCATGGATGATATCGTGAGGAAGACATAAATAACATAATAAAATTACAAAAACAGAGGATGATAGTTATAATTTTTTAGGGAAGTTTAATATCATTAAATGATCATTCATGAAGCATAAAATATATGGAATGGATGAAAATACAACTCAATAATTGTGTTTTGTTCTAGAATAATGTAAAAGTGTATAATACATTAAAAATAAAAAATCATGAAAAATGAAATTTCATAGAAATGAAATTCATCATGAAATTTTAGAATATCATGGGAAAAATAGGAAATTTCGAAGATCCATAACCATAGTAAAGCCTTTATGGTCAAAATAATTACACCCAAGCCTATGTAAATAGACTCTCTATGTCTATTCCTGAAAATGTGATCAAACCCATTATTCCCATTCTTATCTGAGATAACTCATTATGCTCATTCTTCAATATCTGAAGAGAAATAGAATTATTCTAACCCAATGATAAGCGACATAGAATCCCATACATCATCATCTAAACATATATGTGCCACATAAAATCAATCACTGACATATCTTATTAAATCAATGGAAATTGATAGGGTTTATTAAACTTATCACTTAAATTGAACTAAAAAATTCATAGGAAATTAAAATATAATTTTTCAAAATGAATCATAAAATATTAGTAAATAGAAGTTGGTAAAAATACCTATTTAATAAAGATAAACTGTGGGTTAAGATAGAAGCTAAAATAAAAACGTTTTCACCCAAATATGTTAATTATTTTTATGAAAGATAATGCACAAATTTATTCAAAAAAACATTATTAAAAAGGCAAAGAAAATATGTTTTTAAGAAATTATTATAAACAGTTAAAAATAAGCAAATCCATGAAAATAAATAATTATTAGCAAAAAATTTGGAGAATATGATAATATATATTTTTTAATGGTTGGAAAAAAAAATTTAATTATTTAAAATACCTTTTTCTATGAAACCCATCATATTAATTTTTTTTACTAAATCTTAATTTTGAATAGGGGTAAATATAATTATTAGAATCATTGAAAATAATCAATATTTCAATATCCCAAAAAATATCGGATAAAATTTTCTAGAAGGAAGAACATGGATTTGGAGGGGAAATCCATTAATAGAAATTGAAACTTACTCTTGAAAAAATTATATTTTAAAAAAATGATAGACTCATCCTGGAAGTTTAATTTTGCATGAAATATTATTTTATAGAAAACATGAGGTGTAAATAAAACCTAAAACCATAATAGGTTAGAATAATAAAATCAAGAATGATAATAGTCTAATAGAAGTAAATATAAACCAAGGAATGTATTTTTGTCACAGAAACCCCTTACCTTTTTTTCTATTTAGTCAAATGTGCTCTATTCTCAAGTAAAATATAAAATAACTATCTTAATATAATATTTTAAAACAATATTAATAACTAACTATATTCATAATTTCATTTTATAATCATTACCTAAATTTATATTAGTAATTTCATTCCTATTTTCCCATGTCGAGTAATTATAGTCTTAGATATTTCCACAAAGTATCATATCAATGGGTAAATATTCATTATTTTTTAAAAAGATAATCATTAAATGTTCATTAATGTTTCTATAATGGATTATTTCTAATTATTTATGAATATTAAAATTCCCTTCATGATTTCTTAATCTTTATCCTAAAAGATGAAGGTGAAAACAAATGTTTTTTCCCGTGAATTTCAACCTAAAAGGGTGATTTCATAATTAATATGTTAAATATCTATTTATACTTTATAGAAAAAAATCATTATTTACATATTTATTTTTCATCATAATAGTAATTAAATTTTCAAAATCATCAATGATATAATTTCATAGCATTGTTCAAGTAGGGGGTTAGAATAAACCTAGTATGAACAAAACATGATTAATTATGATAATGAGGTGATTTAATTTCAATATCCTTACAATAGTAGCATAATGATATCTTTTATTTTTAATAGTGTGATATATCAAAATTCAATTTTTTTTAAGAACATGTAATGGATTTTAAAATAAAAAACAATTTTAATTAATGATTTTCCGCTTAGTACACTTGTTTTAAATGATTGAATTAACGATAATCATTTTTTCATCATATCACTAATAATTTATCCAATTTATCACACTAATAACATATTGATATCATAAAAATCATATTTATTCATTAAACCCATTCTCATGAAAACCTATGTATGGATGTGATGAAACTAAAAATAGAAATGAATCATCCTATAGAGGCGGTAGTCCACCCAAATGCAAGGATAAAAATATAATTTTCTATAGAATGGGGGAAATACATAACTTGTTTTATCATTTAAAAATTTAAAATAAAATTACAATATTATATTAATTTATTAAATTATTCATTTGGAACATTCATGTATGGTTTTTATAGAAAAAATACATGACATTCTATGATGGATGTAGTCCACATATGCATAAAGGTATTATACACTTTTTATATAAAAAAGGGAAAGGTGGTTATTGATTATACAAAACATATAATAACATATTAGTATAATTTAGAAAATTATGTTTTAATTTTATGGTGGTGAATATAAATTTCAGAAATATGAAATCCATATAAGGAGAATACAAAAAAGAAAGATATATTAGGAACTTATACCTTACATTGTATATTACCTCTTTTACGAAGGGGGTGAAACCATTAGAAGATTGTATTTTGAGAAGGAAAAATCCTCATTAAGGAGGATAATATTTTTTAGGGGAGGATTGTTATGATTTTTGGGAAAAAGTGATGGGGTTTTCCTATAAGGGGAAGTTAGGATAGGGGTACTATTTTTATAAGTGAAAAAGATTTATATTTTTGGAAATACCCAAAACATTTAGATATTACAAAGTTATTCTCAAATAAAATTCCATACAATTTAATACTAATAGATAGTGTAAGATATTAGGTCGAATCACCCCTCAAAAACTCGATTAAAAATTGTTGTAACATGTTTTCCCTTTACCTCATTTATTATTAATTTTTACCATTTTTTCACCATGATAAGTAATTTTTACCTTTGTTATTTATCTTTATTTCTCAAAACTAAAATTTTCCATATTATATAATTTGGACCCAATGATTCTAATTTTGAAACCCATTTTTCTTCAATTTTAATAGTGCTAAAAATTAAATTTAAAATAGTAAATTTATATTCTATAGAAAATATGTTTTTGAAAAATATTACATACATTCTAAAATATCAAAAAAAAGGATTATAGATTAGTGAAAAAAATTTTAAAATTATAAATTCACTTATAAAATATATATTTTGAATTAGAAAAAGTTTTCATGAATTCACAATTTGTACATATATATAAATAATGATATAAAAGTCATGTTATTTGTAAAATAAATACTTTCATTATTCACCATTTGTTTTTGAAAAAACACAAGAATGAATCATGGATTATTATTTACATTATATATAAACAAAATAATGTAAATGTTTTAAAATTCACATTAAATGTTTGGATTTTTAATTTTAAACATAAAATATATTGACATTTTTTTAGAAAATGACTTTTTATATAAAATACTATTTTTACTATATATTTTAATTTAGTATTATGTCAAATTATACAATCAGTATATATTTTAGTTATTTAATATTTAAAAAGTTTGTTCTATGAAATAAAATGAAAATTTATTGAAAATTAAATTTTAAGCATAATGTTTTTTATGCAAAAATGACCTTGAGAAAAGTGAAAAAATTCATTATAAATCTATACGTATAAATATTTTATTATGTGATTATATAATCTTAATTTATAAATTCATAATATGATATTATATTCTTTTAATACATATGAATCATATAAGATATAATTGCAGTTTTAGGTTGTTCTTTAGCTGGGATTGATCATGTGGGAATCTTTATGATCTCGAACTCCTCCCATATACAGTTTTTCTCAAATATTAATCTTTTTAGTTCAGATTAGGATTTGTTCAGGTAAAACCCAAGTAAATCTTCATCTATTCCATGATTATGTATATAGAATTTATAAGGAAGAATTTTACATCATGATGTCATTTCTTCTTAATTTATTTATTGATTTTTTTAGTATGGTTTGTTCAATTTATACTGACTATCTTGACATGTATACTATAATTGGAAAAAATATATTAATATGTCACAATTTCCTTAGTTTTCATTTACAAATGAACCATGATATTAAAAATCTATTTAAGAATAAAATATAGAGAAATATTTAGTTTTTATGAGCTTCCCATGATCCTGGTACCCAATATGGCTTAAAAAAGTCATGAAGCACATTTATGATCTCCATGGGCTATAGAAAAGTATCAGTGGTACCAAATATGGCCATAATGGAATTATTTCTTCAATCGATAATAAATAAACACATATAACACCATATCAGGATTCCAACATGGGGTGTCCATAATGTGGACTTCCCTGAAATATAAAATAAGTTTTTTAAACAATAAAATAATCCAAATGATGAATAACTACAAATAATCATCCAAATAATTATAAACATTACATAATTAAAAAATTAATAATAAATGATGATCCCAAGTCAAAATAGTGGATAATATGGCCAGAACATACATGATATATGATATATGAAAGTAACCCAAAAGACTAAAATAGTCATCTTCTAATGACCCGGGGTTACCATCCACCTCATCATAAAACCATACCAAATACCAACACAGGAGAAGGAACCTCTATGAATTTTCATAATTATAACCTATATAATAACTTTAAAAATCCCAATAATCTATCAACAGAAAGTGGCATATGATTTTTGTGATAAATATTATCCAGTAAGACTACACCAATGATTTAATGAAATTTAATTCACAAAAAAATCAGTATAAACTTATTCAAAATTCAAATAATTAATAAATACATTAAAATTTTAGGAAAAACATTCATGAGAAAACATAAAATCATTTTAAAATCAAGATGATACTATATAGGAATCATTTTTCCGTATAATTCAAAACCCAATTGAAAAATCTATTTTCATAATCGAAAAAAAACTTATATTACTAAATAAAAATGTTGTTAAACACCAAATAACTTTCAAAACCCCCTTTAAAATGATCATTTTTATTGTCAACCCATATTAGAAAAACCAGTATTTATAAAATAGGGACACAGTTAAAAAATCAATATAATAATTCTTAGTTACCCTACCAAAGAACACATTTTTAACAAACCATAGGATGAGACAATTTTGAATAACACCTATCAGGATAAAGTTGGTACTGAATGAAAATATGAGTCATAATAAATGTACAACATCAAGAGGGATTAAGTAAACTATTCCATATTCGTAGATATCTTTTTAAGTAATACTGAGATGATCCTAGTCATTCATAGTGAATATTATCCCATGACCATATATTTTTGTGTATCTTAAAAATAACCACTATGAAATATTTTCCACTACTTCATCGGGTAGAAATCCCTATAAATATATCATATCTTAACTAGATAAAACTTGATAGTTATTTACTTTACTTATATAGAAACTATCTCTTGATGTAAAACTTATATACCCATGAATCTCTTAAAATTAGATAGTATAGGTGAGGAAAAATGTTATAACACATTAATCACATATCAACAGTAACTATAATTAAATATAATCATTATTTTATTTCTTTTTCCAACCTATAAACCCAATTTTTTATTAATAACACATTTTACTAAACAAAAAAATAAATAATAATCAAATTAATGAATAATATTTAGATGATCAAGTGAAACATTATTTCCTTAGGCTTTCATAGAGTACATAACTCATTTTATGAAAAAAATAGCACAATTTTCAAAACGGTTCTTCAGTATCATGTGGATAACTAAACTCTTTGAAATAACATTTCAAAACTAATTTTAAACCATGTGTGATTTAGAAACCAATTTCTTTTAATAAAGGTTATATTCCTATAAGATCAAGAAGTAATATTGAGAGGAGGTGGACTATTGGTGAAACAATTCTTACCAATTATGTTCAAAATACTTTTTTCCATCCATGAGTTTATCTGACCTCTATTATTACATAATATATATGGCTCATTAGAAACTTTCCCTCACTAATTTTCACTTATACTAAGTAGAAAATGTAATGTAAACTATACATATGTATTTTTTAAAGGATCAACCTCAATGTTATAATGTTCTCCACACCAAGTTCACTCCCATCAAGTAACATATGTTCTATTCATATATCCTTCAAAGATAACAATTGGTGTATGAAGGAACCACCATTAAAAATGATTAAAAATATTATACATGTGAAGGGTATTTTAATAGTATCCCATTATTGTATTATATCTTAAAAAATATTTTATTATACCTTGATAGGAATTTTGGAATTGTTTATACTGGAAAAACAAGTTTTCAACTATTATCTTTATACTACCTCATAAATAAAACATTATTTCCACTCGAACATTCATTGTACTTCACATGAAAATCCAAGCTATCTTAATCCTGGTAGACTATTTATTTGGAGCTCTGAATTCTTTAAACATTTAGGTCCAAAACTTTGACAAGAATGTGTTTAAGGATGGTATGTCTCTCCATCCATATGAATTACATCTTTGGGATCTTTCGATGAATGTGGTTGTGTAACGCCCTATTTTCAGAAGCCACCCCGAGGTGCCCCGTACCCGGTTGGTCACATGGCATCAAGCTCATTTCCCAATCACTAGAGGTTGCCGACTAGAATCGAGGGCCTTGGGTGTGATAATGGGGAAACTATGCCCTCATTGGCAGAGTAACACAGTGGAAGATAAACAATCATAAATAGCGGAAGCAGTAAATATATAACAAGAGTAAACAGTGGAAGACTGATAAATAAACAACTGAAAAAAATATATAAATGATGTATGATGCATATGTTTCTAGGAAAGTATCCAAATAAGTCACAATTCTGAATGCAGTACTAAACCCAAGTACAAAAGGAAATAGATAAACAACTCCTCAGCATCGTAAGCCTCAGCTTGGTCCCATGCTCTCTAGCTCCAATGCAATCAAGAACCTGAAGTAAAAGGGTGCCTTCCCTTATCTATACCTACAACAATATAATCTGTTTCGACCTAAATGCATGACCCAAATAGGGTGTGAGACAAAAATCCATGTAGGCAACCACCTGAAGATCTGTGCCTAACAGTCAGTGAATATATGGCAGGTAAAGGTGCAGAAATGGTAAACAGGAAAGTACTCAGCCGCAAACAATCCACAGTTTCTAACATATAATTTACAAACAAGTAATAATCCATGCAAGCAAGTAGAAAAACAAGGTAACCCTCTGGGTAGTTCCCATAGCCTAACCCCTTGGATCAAACTACAAGTACTAGCAACCCTTTGAGAGGCACACACAGTCTCACCCCTCTAGTTCAGCTAAAGAATAGACTCTCTCGGGAAGCACTCACCATCAATTCCCCCTATAGTCTCGTATCATACTGAAGGTGCTCTGGGGAAGCACTCAACGTCTCATTCCCCCTGTGGCTAGCGTCGAGGAACTATAGACACTCTGAGGAAGCACTCAACATCAATTCCCCATTTCGTCTCACATTGTATTAATAAGACACTCTGGAGAAGCCCTTATTTCCATTCTCTCTATGGTCTACTACACTAGGTTCCTGCAGCCCTGTGTAATGTCAGTAAGTATCGCATCACATAACGGCCAAATTAACTTCAATAACTACATGGCTAGCATTCTACAGTATCCCATCATGGAAGAACAACAATCAAACCATCCTAAAACTAGGCATGGAACTGGAAATAGCCTTACAGTCCAAACTAGACCAAACGGTAATAAATAGGAAAAACATTCATGGGAGAAAAAATCCAAAGCACTATAAATTACCCTATACATAAACAATATCCTATACTCAGGCATATAAGCAAAGCAGGCAAACAAAAAGGGTAAAACATGAAACACGCAATACCCCATTCAAGGGTATTGGGGGTATTTGCACAAAATACTCAGATACATTATACCGAAAGGCACAAACCACCAACCTCGATGTTAGGAGATCGATATACTTGAACCCTTAAGCTTGATTCCCATTGGAACGTCATAGATTTAAGAAAACATCCAAAATGTTCAACCCATGATAACTTGAGAAAAAGGAGGAATTGGAAAAATAGGATTTTGGAGAAGGAAGAGCTTACCGTTGTGATTCCAACGCGATCAATGGAATTCGATTTGGAGAATAGATGGAGGCTCAGGGGCTCGGAGAATATTCGCGGTTGTACGGTCTCTTTGGGTCAAAGAACACCTAGAAGAAGGCAGTTATAGGGTTAAGACGCAACCCCAGTGGGTTTAATGAAAAAAAAAGTACATGGCATGTACTTTGGAGTACACGACCTGTACATACTATTTTTGTAATCCGTTTTAGGCGGCCTCCACATCACCCCTACATGGCTGTGTGCATGGTCATGACACGGCTAGTAAACGGCCTCGAGTGGAATCAAAGTACACGACGTGTACTTATAAGGTACATGGCGTGTACTTAGAAAATTTCCCGATTTTCCTATTTTTCCTAAAAATGACTAGAAAGGAAAAAAATACCTAAAAAAGAAGATCTGAGTTCTTACAAACTTCACCCTTAATGAAATTCATCCCCAGATTTCCCTAGTGAGGCTTAGAAGAAGAAACCCTGAAGTGCTTTGGCCACTGCGATCGCACATCAGCCTCCCTCTCCCTAGTCTCATCCTGTACACACCCATGCTGTGATAGCACCAATACCAGAGGAATAGACTGACCATGGAGAACCTTCGTACTGTGATCGACAATCCAGATAGGATGATACTCAAATGATGAATCCACTTAGAGCCCAACCTCCTCAGGTTTAAAGACATGAGATGGGTCTGAAAAGTAATGTCGGAGCTGAGAAACGTTGAAGACGTCGTTCATAGAGTGATACCTCTTAGGTAACTGAAACTGATAGGCAACCAGCCCAACTCTCTCCAACACCTCAAACGGCCCGACATACCTCGGTGAAAGCTTACCCCATCTCTTAGTCCTCATGTGCCCCATCCTTGGTGTGACACGCAGGAAAACCTGATCCCCGACCTCAAACTCTAGAGGTTATCTCCGCTGATTAGCATAAGACTTCTGTTGAGACTGTGCCGTAACAATCCTCCTCCGAATCAACTCTATCTTCTCTGAGGTCTCCGGAACAAGGCGAGGTCCCAGCAAAGCTACCTCTCCTAAATCCAGCCAACATAAGGGTGATCGACATGGCCTACCATACAAAGACTCATATGGTGCCATCTGAATAGTTTCTTGAAAACTATTATTGTACGAAAACCCCACAAGAGGTATATTCTTCTCCCAAGAACCTCCAAAATCAAGAATTCAAGCTCAGAACATATCCTCAAGAACCTAAATACTACGCTTGAATTGGCCATCTGTCTGAGGTTGGTAGGTTGTACTCAGAAGCACCTGTGTACCCAAAGCTTTTTGATGCCCCTGACAGACCCAAGAAATAAAATTTGCATCCCTTTCTAAAACAATGGAGTGTGAAACTCCATGTAGACGTACAATCTCACAGATGTACAACCATCCCAGCTCGTTAACACTAAAGGTATCCTTGATCGGTAAGAAGTGAGCAACCTTCATAAGCCTGTCGATGACAACCCAGACAACATCATTCCCTTGAGGTGATCTCGGAAAACTGGTCATGAAGTCCATCGCGACATCGTTCCACTTCCACTACGGAATGGATAACTGCTATAAAAGACATGCTGGATGTTGATGATTCGATTTCACCAGATAACAAGTGGAACAACTCATGACAGAACTAGAAAAATCTCTCTTCATACCTAGCCACCGATACTGGCGGTGTAGATCACGATACATCTTGGTGACGCCAAGATGAACTGCCCAAAATGAGGAATGAAAATCTCACATCAGCTCCTCGCGTATGTCAGCTGGGACCCATACGCATCCCAGGAAATTTAAGATCTCATACTCACCTACTGTCCATCCAAGAAGAGTGTCCTCTCCTGACATGCTTTCCCATAGGACTAGGCCTTCCGAATCTGATAGATGCCTCATTCAAACTTGGTAAAGAAGCGTGGAGGTAACAACTACATATGAAATAAACGTTTTCCCCTATCTATCGTCCACCTCCAGATGCATCTCAAAGAATAGATCCATAAGCTTCCACTCACTTCTAGCCTCCTGAACTTCCTGTATATGAGTCCTCCGGCTCAACGCATCAGTCACTTTGTTTCTGTTTCCTGGCGTATAGGCAAGCTCAAAGTCAAAGGAGTGTAGATACTCAACCCACCTGCACTGTCTCAAATTCAGATCATGCTGAGTGAATATGTACTTGAGAATCTTATGGTCATTGAAAACCACAAAGTGCTCTCCCAGAATATAATGTCTCCAACAGCGTAAGGCATGAACAACTACTGCCAACTCCAGGTCATGCGTCGGGTAGTTCCTCTCATGTGTCCTCTACTACTGAGACCCATATGCAATGACTCCATCTCCCTGCATAAGAACAACTCCCAACCCGATACCTGAGTCATCACAGAAGACAGTGTTGATCTTGACCAACTCTGGAAAGACTAGTATCGGTGTTGAGGTCAACCTCACTTTTAGCTCCTGAAAGGCTATCTCAAAAGAATCTGACCATAAGAACTGTTCACCCTTCTTAGTTATACTTGTTAGTGGTGCTGATAAGTGTGAAAATTCTTGTATGAAACAATTTTAGTATCCATCTGGCCCTAGAAAACTACACACCTCAAATACGTTCTTCAGCTTCTCCCAGGAAACTACTGCTCTCACTTTCTCTGGGTCCACTAATACTTATGTCTCTGAGATAACAAGGCCCAAAAATTTAATCTGATCCATCCAAAAGTGGCACTTAGAGAGCTTATCATATAAATAATGCTCCCTTAGTGTACTCATAATGATCTCAAGATGGGTAGAATATTCGTGTTGAGTGTGAGAGAACACCAAGATATCTTCCAGGAAGACCACCCCGAAAGAGTCTATGTATGGATAGAACACTCGATTCATCAGTGCCATGAAAAATGCATGCGCGTTTGTGAGGCCAAACGAATTACCATATACTCGTATAGACCATACCGCCTCCTAAAAGCTGTAAGAAGTATATTAGATGGTCTAACATGCAACTGATGATAATAGGATCTCAAATCGATCTTCGAGAAAAACCGGGCTCCTCGAAGCTGATCAAAGATGTCATTAATCCTAGGCAAGGGATATCGGTTCTTGACGGTCAACTGGTTCAGCTTCCGATAATCCTCACAAAGCCTAAGGGTGTCGTCTACCTTATTCTCAAACAGGATAGGTGAACCCCAAGGATATGTACTGGGTCAGATGAAACCCTTTGCCTGTAACTCCTCTAACTGCTTCTTATGCTCCCGAAACTCAGGGGAATTTATCCTATAAGGAGGAATGGACATCGGTGCTGCTCCTGGCATGAGCTCAGTAAAAAATTCTACCTCACGCTCTGGAGGAAAACCTAAAAATTCCTCTGGAAAGACATCCCTGAAAAAATCCACCACTAGAGGAAAGTCTAACTGCGAAGTGCCCAGGTAATCCAGATATAGACTGGAAATATGAGCTATAACTCCACCTATCCCATGATGCTCAGGTCCTGCTATACTCGCCGGGACATCCCATTCGCCTCGATGAAGAAAAGATCCACCTTCTGGTGATATGAAACTCACCCGGTGGTGATAACAAATGAAAACTTCCTGGAAAGGAACAAGCCAGTCCATTTCGAGAATGACCTCATATCCCGTCATCTTTTAGACATAGAGATCCCATAGAAAGTGATTCCTAGCCTCCTCTAGAGGGAACTCCTTGCACTGACTTACACTAGCCGTCCTAGTTCCCAACGGTGTTTCTAGTGTCAAAATGTTGGCAGAAGAAAAGATAGAGAGCCCAAGGCTCTCCAAAACAACAACAGAGATAAAAATATGCGTAACACTAGTATCAAAAAAAGCACAAGATAAAACCGAGGCTACTAAGATCGTACCTCGAACTGTAGAGGGTCTGGGATCCTACTCCTGCTGGGTCTGCTCCACTTAAAAAGCATGACCTGCACCACGACCCTATGACCCTGCCTGACTGCTTTGAGCTGGTCCACCCTATTGTCCCAAAAAGACCAATGATTGACCAACACATCCACGGCCTCCACCTCGGCCCAAACGGCTGGAGGAACTCCTGTTACCAGACTGGCGAGAAACTGGTGGTGCTGCTCCTGAATGAGGAGTCATGGAAGAACCCCTGTCAACAGTTTCTGGTGAGAAAACCTGACAGAAGTGCTGATGGTGACCCATCATGCCGCAATATCGACAATCCTCTAGGTCTCTCTAGAACTGTGACCTCGTATGCCCAACCCTTCCACACTTGTAGCATACTACCTGGCTACCTGAAGATGTGTCTCGCTGCCACGGATCACTGTGCGTAGACTCCCTACGACACTTCCTGCTGTCAGCTGGCGAAGAATTAACTCTAGAAGCGGAACCACCCTAGCTCTTAGCTCCGGAATCTCTCAGATTGTGCTCTGCAATCAGTGCCTGGTTGATGATGGAATTGATGGAAGTCAGCCTGAAGATATCCACCTGTGAGTGGATCTCCCGTCTGAGACCATCCCCAATCTTCCTTTCCAAGAACAATCTATCTCCTCCCTAGAGGGGTGTGAAACACTGAAGCTCAGTGAAACAAGAGGAGTAATACATGACAGAAAGAGTACCCTGCTCCGGGCTCCTTAACTCCTGGGCTCGGTCAGCACTCAGGGTCTCTAGATATAAGTAGTCATAAAAGGTGCGCTGAAACTCCTCCCACGCGATAACCTGCTGATGACCCACCTGTGAGATCACGTCCCACCACCTCTTGGAAGTGTCTCATATCATGTAGGTAGAAAGCTTGACCCACATCTCTGGAGGCATCTCCAGATGCTCAAAGATCGTCATCATGGATTCTATCCAAGACTTTGCAGCCTGAGGTCCTCCTTCCCCTGAGAAGGTGGGAGGAAGCTGCTGTTGGAAAACCCGCGTCAAGTCAGCCATAGTCGAGGCAGGAGGCGGAGCTCCCTAGAAGGTCTGCATCATCCTCAGAAAGCCTCCCCTAAACTATGCATCGACGCCTACAACCAGTATCACTGCTAGTGCCAAGGCGGGCACAACAGGAGGATTAGCGGGAAGTCCCTGATCAGAAATATCTGGCGTCTGATCACTGCCTGGAAACTGCCGTGCAACCGGAGTACATCTCGGTGCCTTGATTCTACAAGGTCAATTCCCACTTTAGATTCGTGATTAATAGGGATTGAAAAAATAAAGTCACAACAAGGAACATGGAAAATAAGGCATTCATGTTATAAAAAACATGACTACACGGCGTGTTATTTCCCTACACAGCGTGTTCCCTTAAGTCATTCACATGGTCGTGTACTTATACCTAAAATGGTTGTTTAACACCCCAAATACAAGGCGTGTTGACCGAACACATGATTTGTACATGAATACTCTTCCCCTGCCTGAGTCCTCCTACATGATTAAGCCACAAGGCTCTCCTAAGACAAAACTACATGATGTTTTTAAGGTATACATGACATGTACTAAACAAGATTCACATGGCCCGTGTTGTTAGTGACACAGCATGTGTTCCTAGGTTACACTACATGGCGTGTTCCAGACAGACACGACATGTACACCGAAGTCCCAACTGACCCGTGTTGTTAGCTACATGGCCGACTACACGGTTGACACTTACACAGCATGTTCCAGGCAGACACGGCGTGTATGAGAAAGGATGACATCATCCCGTGCTGTTCATGACACGGCCGGGTACTTGGGTCAGCCTACACGGCGTGTTCAAGGTGGACACGACATGTATAAGAAGAGACTTCACTAACCGTGTTGTTAAATACACGGCCGGACACCTAGGATTACACTACACTGCATGCATAGCCGGTACACGGTGTGTTCTGGAAGATTTTTCATAACCTCGTGTCCCAGAACACACAGTCAGTGACACGGTTAAAAACTACATGGAGTGTATTCATAGAGTACATGCTATGTTTTCTATGTTATTTCTAGGCAGTAGCCTCAGAACTGCTCCGAATCCTAGAAAACGCAGAAAACATATGTTAAGGTGATAAATTACGATCTGTGAGGGACCATACTCCCCGTGAATCAATGTTTGTCATCTTATACAAGTTACAAACAAAGTAAACAGGTCAATTATCCACCAAATTCCGGTCCATGAGGGCCCATAACACCTCCAGAACCAAAATTTGGCATTCATTCAGGTAGAACCATACGCAATCAATGCTCTAACAAGAAGAAGATATTTATATCAAGCCTCTATCACAACATCATTCATATTCTACACAACATCTATCACAACAACATGCAATTTCTAATGCATCCTAGATGACATGGAAAGAATGCATGACATGAGATTTCTAGAAAGTGCCTATATGATGCATGAGATGGAATTCCCTCATCTCATTGGGTTGTGATATAATTAGAACTGAAATAACAACAAAAGTAACAACACAAATCATGTGAATCACCCAACAATGAAATCAAATCAACTGTAAAATTTCGAACCAATGAAATTGAAATAAACGAGGTAGTATGGATTTTCCCCTGTACACAGGTTAGCTACTCCCAGTAACAACTTATTACCAAGTACCTATTCTGTCTTATCCCTAACTATAGTATCCAAATAGTAATTCAAGAGAAAAAAACTCCTCTGGTACCACATTATAATGCCCCGGTTCCAGAAGCCACCCAAAGGCGCCCCGTACCCGATTGGTCACATGGCCTCAAGCACATTTCCCAGAACGCCAGAGGCTGCCGACTAGCAGTGAGGACCTTGGGTGTGATAATGGGGAAACTATTCCCTCGTTGGGAGAGTAACACATCAGAATATAAACAGTCATACAATAGAGGAAGCAGTAAATATCTGACAACAATAAACAGCAGAAGACTGATAAATAAACAACTGAAAATATATATATATAAATGATGTATGATGCATATGTGCCTAGTAAAGCAGCCAAAAAAGTCACAATGCTGATTACAATATGAAACCCAAGAACAAAAGTAAATAGATAAACAACTCCTCAGCATCACAAGCCTCAGCTTGGTCCCATGCTCTCCAGCTCCAATGCAATCAAGAACCTGAAGTATAAGGGTGCTTGCCCTTATCTATACCTGCAATAATATAATCTGTTTGGGCCCAAAAGCATGTCCCAAATATGGTGTGAGACAAAAATACCAGAAGGAAACCACCCGAATATATGTGCCTAATATTCATTGAATATATGGTAGGTAAAGGTTCAGAAATGGTAAACAGGAAAGTACTCAGCAGCAAATAATCCACAGTTTCTAGTATATAATTTAGAAACAATTAAACAGCCACACAAGTAAGTAGAACAACAGGGTAACCCTCTGGGTAGTTCTCATAGCCTAACCACTATGGTTCAACCTAAAAGTACTAGCAACCCTCTGAGAGGCACACGCAGTCTCACCCCTCTGGTTCATCTAAAGAATAGACTCTCTGGGAAAGCACTCACCGTCAATTCCCCTATAGTCTCATATCTTACTAAAGGCACTATGGGGAACCAATACACATCTCAATCCCCCTGTGGCCCACATCAAGGAACTACATACACTCTAAGCAAGAACTCAACGTAAATTCCCCCTATGGTCTCGCATCGTATTAATAAGACACTCTGGAGAAGCCCTTGCGTCCATTATTCATATAGTATACTACACTAGGTTCCTGCCGTCCTGTGTAAAGTCAACACGTATCGCATTGCGTAACGGCCAAATTAACCTCAAGAACTACTTGGCTAGAATTCTACAGTATCTCAACATGGAAGAACAATAGTCACAACATCCTACTACTAGGCATGGAACTAGCAATATCCTAACAGGAAAAACTAGACCAAACGGTCAAAAACAGACCAAACATGCTGGGGAAAAACATAAAAAGCACAGTAAATTACCCTATACACAAACAATATCCTCTACTTAGGCATATAAGCAAAGCAGGCAAACAATAAGGGAAAAACAGGAAACATGCAATACCCCGTTCAAGGGTATTGGTGGAATTTGCACATAATACTCAAAGACATTCTACTGAAAGGCACAAACAACCTACCTCGACATTAGGAGATCGATATACTTGAACTTCGAAGCTTGATTCTCCTTGGAAAATCATAGATCTAAGAAAACTTCCAAAAATTTCAACCCATGATAAGTTGATAAAAAGGAGGAATTGGAAAACAAGCCTCTAGGAGAAGGTAGAGCTTACCACTGTGATTCAAACGCGATCGACGACGGTCGATTAGGAGAACAGACAGAGGCTCGGGGGCTCGGAGAAGTTTCGTAGTCGTACGGTCTCTCCCGGCCGAAGAACGCCTAGAAGAAGACAGTTCTGGGGTTAATACGCGACCCCGATGCATCTAATGAAAAAAAAACAAAGTACACGGTGCATACTTTTGGAGTACAGGATCTGTACATACTATTTTCATACTCCACCTTAGGCGGCCTCCACATCACCCCTATATGGCCGTGTGCATGGTCCTGACACGGCCAACACACGGCCTCAACTGGCATCAAAGTACATCGCGTGTACTTATAATGTACACGGCGTGTACTTATAAAGTACACAACCTGTTCTTATAAAATTTCCAGATTTTCATCTTTTTCTCAAAAACGACTAGAAAGAAAAAACATACCTGAAAATAAGATCCGAGTTCTTACAGGTTAGTAGACCAATTTTTCTCTTTGATTATTAAAATATATATCTCCTTTTATTTTTACCATTTTTACACATAACTCATTTATTGTTCTCCCTTTTATATTGAAAATCCTCATTCGATAGATATGGGGGAAAACACATGAATCAATTTTAAATTACTAATATATCAACTATAGTATTATTTCCCTTTAACATATATCAAATATATCATGATTTGACTTCATTTAAGCCCACAAAAACATGGAGTTAACAACCATTGTCCTTAATATGTATGTCATGTTGAATCATGATCATTACTTATACGAATATTATGCTTTTAACATCCTAATGTACATCAATATAATTCTCAACTTTATAACAATGTGAAGTCCTTCAAGAATCTTATGATAAATATTCTTCTGTAGAAGTCATAGTAATCCTTATTGATTCACCAATTAGTTTTCTGAGTCTTTTGAAACCTTTAGTTATTCCAATATTATTCAGAATGAATTATGTTATTAAGGTGGTCTCAATTAGAT
Source organism: Viscum album (assembly GCA_963277665.1). Taxonomy (NCBI): domain Eukaryota; kingdom Viridiplantae; phylum Streptophyta; class Magnoliopsida; order Santalales; family Viscaceae; genus Viscum; species Viscum album. The sequence continues at coordinate 61,478,387 of OY728163.1, read as the reverse complement.
AAAACACAATTTAGTTTGAATATGTCTTGCAACATATATTTTTAATAAACTCATCTTTTGCTACCATCATCGGTTCTTCTAATCTTCCTCTTATCCAGAACAAAATTATCTTCTAATAAACATTTTATCTGATCGAATTATCCTATAAAATTTGATACATATTCTTTTTCTTCATCATGGATACCTCATCACCTTAAATTATATTTTAATTTATACTTCTATTACCTTTGATTATTTAGATTTACAATAACCAATATCAGTATAACTGACTATGTTGACATTTAGTGGTTTGGCATTCAATCCCACTAATAATAAGTATTCCATCTTCTGATTTTTTATAGTATATGACTCTTCTAAGGAACTTACTTATTCTTATAGTGAAATATTATATCTTCTTCAAATTATCCATCATTTGGTAACATCAAAACAATAGGATGATTGAATTTCATCCTCAACATCGGGTGAGTAGGATTTTGTAAATTTAACTCATCTTGGATCAGTATTATTCTTCTTTAAATCATTATATTATTTCGATGAATGAATAACATAACCTCATATAACTCTTTCATTTCAATCATTCAATGTTTTGGGAATCTCATCTTCTATATCCAGATAAATTCAATACTACATTACACATACTAAAAAATATATGTATGGTTAACTATTATTGGAATATCCTTTAGAAATATATTCTGATATATTCAAACACATAAGTGGGTTATTTTTCTCAATATAATCCTCAAAACACTCTTTTGTAGATATTGCAGCATATAGTGTTCAACGTATCTTCTCATGGTGTTACTCTTCATTTATTCTCTATATTTAAGGAAGATACTAAATTTTCAGTCCTCCTGATGCATCATAGAGACTATCTTAATTCTGTAATGAGATTTATCATACTGATCATATTTGTTTCTTCAACTCTCTTATTTTTATTCAGATGGATTTCCATTTTCTAAAACATTCCCCAGTTGATCCTCTTATCAATTTATCATTTCACAATTCTATTGGGAAGAACATATAATTTTGAATCATTAATTTATCCTTCCACCCTTCTGCTATAAATTACTCCTTCAAATCCAAATGAAGTTGATAGTGCTTCTTTATCATTGTAAACTAGCCAAAAATACAACAAATGTCAATTCTGAAAACTTTTGATACAATTGGATTCTTCCAGATAATATTTTTTCCATTTATTTCTATTTTATCAATAAAAACTCTTTCCACTTATCTTTATTACTTCCAATCACTTTTCTAAAATAAATAATTATTATATGTTGTTTCTGATTATGATAGTTCCCCCTATAGAATATATTCTTCTGATTGCGATTATTGTAGAAAATTCATAGGTATACTTTACATCAATCTCTTCTTCCATCAATGGGTGTTTCTATTCTAGATGGGTTATTCAGTTAGATTATGTACTTCTAAATCGTCTTCTTTCAGAACAACCACAAGAAACATATTCAAGAATAACATAATAATAAATTTTCTATAAACCATTAAAAAATATACCATTTTAATAATCCTATGGGAATATAAATCTATAATATTGTATTTTTTGTAAATAACCATTCAAGACACTGAATTTAATGAAAATTTTCATCCTTATTAGAAATAAATTAAAAGTAGTTTTTATCTTATTCTTATTTCAATTACATTAAGTGAGGGATTTTTTTATATATTTTATTCATCTCTATTATTGTTCTGTTGAACTGAATATGAACCTTGAATTTCATGATAGAAAGATAACATCAACTTTCTTAAAGTAATGTGTGATAAATTAACTAAATATAAGTATCTGTGAGCTATGTTGAGTGTAAAAACATGTGTGACAAACTCAGAAATTATTATTTTTTATAAAATTTATCATGTTATTCCAACATTAAAAAAATTATTTTGGGGGAATTTTAGTTATATTTTCATTCAATATATCTTCATAAATCAATATAAAAAATTGATAAAAAAATTTGAAGCATACCGATGGGATGGTTTCTCCCCCTTTGAAATATAATTCATACTCTATCAACGAAAAATAAATTTTCTCAAACTGCACTTAAATTATATTTTCACATGAGGATGGGAAAATATAGACAATGTACCTCAGAGATTAAACAATATTCATTTCTCTATAAATTTGTATCCAGATCATTACCACCATTTAGAGGTTGTGCCTCTAGGTATATAACTTTAAGGATCCACCTAAATTACACCACCATTGATCCCATTTCCAATATAGGATCCTCAGAACTTATTGTGAATAATATAGACTCTTATTTTATAATCATATTGATAAACATGGATGAGAAATTTTTCTCAACCTAGAACCACCCTTTTCTTTTTATCCCTTTTATTTATTCTATCACCATTGGTTTTCCATGAATTGATATTAATGGGATATAATAATTTATTATCCTTTATTTTATTATTTATAATGTGGGGATAATTACCTATAACTTCACAAGGTATGACCCACTCATTCTTTTTTATTCTTTTTCCAACCTCCTCACTTCCTTCAACTATTATGGACATAATATCATACACTCCCTTAGAATATGTTCTTTTTTATTCTTTCACAGTGAATAATTTATTCATGGAAACCTTTATATCTTATAAATATTTTCTCTATTTATTTATCAAATCTTATAATCCTGATAACATCGATATGAAATTTTTTACAGGGAGTTTATGTATGGTACACCTTATAATGGTCCAACCTCCCCAATCCATGAATCTAGGCATGTGACCCCAAGGTTATCCGATAATACCTTTTTTTCTTCCCATCACACCATAAGCTAGTACCCACTCGGTTCAATTATCAGACTAAGGATTTTCCCCACAAGCCAACAAATGTTATTTCAATGTTCTTTTTCCACATCAATACAAAAAAACTATAATACTTCCCAATATTTCATCCATCCCAGCACTATTTCAAGACATGAATTCTTAACCATGGATTACAAATTAGGTAGGATCCTAAAAATAACGTTTCATCTTGTTTACATGTGTAGTACCATTAAATATTTTGTGTATCAATTTCCCAAGGTTGTTACAATATCACCCTCTAAAAACACATCTCCATCATTGTTGATACCAAGCCTCAAACCCAAGTAGTGAATTTTCACATTAGGATGTATGTTGGACTTGAGGCCATTTTTCATGCCCAGGCCTCCTCAAGGTATGAATATGGAAATATAACATAATGGGTTTTCACTAATAAATTTGTTTCCCTCCCAACACACCATATGAAATTCCCATTAAGGTCGGATTTTAATTTAATTAATGCACCCCCCCCCCCCATTCCTACACATGTCATTTCTGTGATTATTGTCCTCAGTCATAGACACACTTAGAAACAAACAGGGATGCCACCCATCATCAGTCTTCTTGAGTCCAAGCATGTTTAACTATAGATTTATAATCATTTTGGCTTCCAATAAGAAAGATCCACCTTATTAACTTGGGTAGTATAATTTATCATTTTATGTTTCTCATTTCCAGGGGTTTTATAGTCCTTTAACATTTTTTTCGTTCTTTTTGTAAGTTACACATCAGAGGTAACTTAATGTGAACTTAAACTTCTTCATCAGAGATATCTTCTACCATTCCAATATTCTTTTTTGTTTATTGGATTTTCTGGCTTTTGTCTTGATAATTCATAGATTAACATTAAAATTTCTTTATAGTTTACAAAAAAATCATTAATTATAACTTTCTTATATATAAGTAGAATCTTTTCTTAAGACTAACATATTATAAAAGTTATTTCTTGGGTGAAACCCTCCCAATAGCATTAAAATGTATCTACAATAAGGTAGACTTACAATCTATATTCTATTTATTTTTCTTTATATTTTCATTCCTCATATTATTAATATTTACAAATTTGTTCTTAGTAGAAGTAAACCGGCATTATCCATGACCACTCCTTTCACAACATCTATTGAAATTTTATAGATATTAATATATATTAGTAATCAATATATTTTTATTTTTCTATAAAATTTTGGTGTACATTATCGAGTTTCCCAAATATTCCATTCTATCCCACATAATATCACCAATAATTTATTTTCATACCTTAGAATCTTATGCCAATAGAAGAAGGCCATCTGTCTAAACATTCCATAATAGAAAAAGTATCCAATAAAATATATCTTCATCCATTGTGATAAATTTTTTATAGTGGAGGGTTATTCTAAATATTATTTCTTCCAGATATTAACTTTATTCTTTAAGACATACTAAGGGGATATCCTTCCTTTTTTTCATATATAAAACATTATATAAGAGGTGGCTCTCACTTATCTTCACCCATATTTTTCCTAAACCATAACCTATACTATAAAATGTTATGAAATTGGTGCATTTTTATTATCATAACATGGGATTAACATGTTCATCAACATATAAGAAGATAGAACCTATGAATGTATAATATTTTTCACATAGAAGGATTGAGTTTTTTAAAAAATAATACTACTTTCAGAAACAAAAATAGTGTAACTTTTCAAATCATCTTATGATGATTCAAATTTAGTAGCTTATATTCTTCTCAATCTCACCGCATACTCAAGGGAAATTTAATTTAATTTATTCTTCTCATCTGAAAAAAAATAATATGAATTTTATTTTTAACTTCTAACTTTTTTATCTTTTCACCATGAAATTTTCTCCCTAATTTGAAGAATATATGGAATTCATTTACATGATTTTACTTGATTTTAAATTGAGTATTCTTAACATCAACAGTTTCATTGTGAGTATCTTCTAGTGCATGTATTTTTTTCTTAATAATTTGTTTTGAAACCACATTCTCAAAAAAACTACTTTGAAACAATTCTTCCTGAATAATGATCTTTTCCTAAGAATTTAATACCTTTTTCATTCCATTAGTGAGTTTAGTAAGTGTTTTAGATTCTTGATACATTTGTACAAATGAATTATCTATATTAACACATTTCTATTAAGAATGAGAGTTTTCTTCCTATAATCCCTTGATAAATGAATTTATATATGTGAGATCATCAGATAGGACACTTATCTTATAATCATTGACTTTTTAGTAAAAATATTCAACACAGACTTACTCACAGTAGATAAAAGAATTTTATTATAGGGGAATAATTTAATCTAATTGGAAGGAACTCTTTCCCCAAAATATATATTGTGATAGTGGTGGATCCTCTTTCTGTTACTTTTGGGGGGATAAATCTCACTAAATTTTCATTTATATCCTTATTTGTTTCGTCATGTATTTGGTTGAAATCTCCATATTACTAAAACCCAAGATAAATTTCATTTTCTAAATCAAAGTCATGACTTCCTTATATTTTGAAGAAATTGTTTCATCAATATCCAAAATGATACACTACATGTAATGAAGTTAAGCATGTATGTAAAAAATGTAAATCCAAAGTGAGGTTAACATATTTTTGGTAATAATTTAGATTACCAATGGATGGTATGGTCACCCTAATAGGTTGTGTGAATCAAAGGTGGATTGTTTTTACCAGTTAAGTTCAACATTAAATTTTCATTCATTTAGAATATTGAACATATATCACCAGTTAGGATGTATAGATACATAGAAATTCCCCCTCACCAATTTCAGCATTGACATTCATATAATGTAATTTATTTACCATTATAACTCAATGTGAGAACCTACACCTTTCCTTGTAAACTCTCATTGAGTCAATAATTTTCCATTGATATATCAATCACAGATTACAATTGGTGTAGAATGGAATCACACTGCCCCTAAATTCGTCATGACGTTATGCTTGTTAAGGATCAATATACTTCACCCCCAAATTTGTATATTTTTTAAAAAAGATACTCCAATATCCCTATAGGAATTTTGGTTTTTTATAATCGTACCACCAATATGTAAGGATTATCCTTATAAATTTTCATTGATGGAATGTGTTCCACCTTGGGATCATCTACTCTACTTCACATGCATGCCAGTATTATCATTCTTAAATTAAACTAATCATTCATACATTACCATTTCGGAACATTAATGTTCCTAAAATATATAATAGAACTTTTTTTAGTATGAATCTTCCTCCATTTAGTATCCTAGATCAAGTGGACTCACTCAGTACATCAAAACCTTAGGTTAGTATCTTCTTAACTTCAACCCTGATTATCTTCTGATGAAATTTATCGGTCAGTTGATTCCTCTGTTTAGTAATTAGTATCTCTCATGCTTCTTCTTTTTACATTTTTTTTGATACATAACTAAAGTGTTGTCACACCATTTATACAGCTAATATTGTGATAATATATATGGGGAACACATGGTCATCGATTGAAATTATTTTCATCTCAACTCTTCAAATGAATACCTTTAAAAACAAGATATCAAGATTATACTTCATCAGAGCTCCGATAAAACATAGAGTAAAAAATATTTTACTCTTACTAACATTACATATTGAATCCTAAAATTTCCATTAGATAACATTTCACATTTAATTTCTAGCTTTGTATCAACAAAATATTAAACTTTACAGCAATGTAATTTCATTTGAGCATCCTTAGGGAAATGTTCTTCGGTAAAAGTCATGTGTATTCATCCAGTTCTAACACTTCATCAACTCAATATTCTACAACATTTAGTTTCTCGAATATTATTTATCCTGAATCATATACATCCAGTGGTGTCCATCTGTTGAACCTTCATTTAGTTAAAACATGAATTTTAGCTTCTACTTCCAATCGATTAAACATTAAATTCCCTCTTTTCATGCTCAAAACATCTTAATATATTGAATAAACTCATATTTTGATCATTATATCAGAATATTGTTTTAGAAACTATCATATGATACTTTTTATTCTTTTAATCAGGTTTTCCACTAATCCTTGCATTAAATCTGTCAATTATACATGACATGCATATATTACTTCACATCTAAAAGAAACTTATGTTTATCATCCTAACTAACTATACTCACCTCCAGTTATTTGAACATCAGCCCGAGTCAAAGTTAGTATTTTATTTTATGATCATATTTATCTTAAGAATATTCTTGGGAACCTCCTCATTCTATCAATGATTTTTTTATTTATTCTATCAATAATAAATTTTACAGTAACATTAGAACTCCATGTTGATTTAAATGATTAATAAATATCCAGTTAGTGATATTATGTAAACATAACTGTTTCGGTGCGGATGTGCGTCGGGTTTCTGTTCCAACGCTGTTCCGCCAGGACGCATTTGCGTGTGCGCCCGTCGACCCGAGGGGATGGGAGCACGGCTTGTGGCCCCGCAGTCCCGCTTTCCAAAGGCGGGCGGCATCCGTCCCTTATTCAGGGACATCTGCTCCTTGATCGAAACCGGGATGATGGGATGTCGGCTCCTCCTTCCGTGGACATCTCCTCGGAACTCGTCGCCTAATCCAGGTCTCCCTCATAGATTTAAGAATGTTCGTGAATCTCGTTCCCGGTGCCATATCTTCATGGACACCGGTTAATTACGCTGCTTCCGCCCGGACGCTCCAAGGAGTCTGGTCGGGGCAGCAACCTGCGGTGAGGAGACCGGATAGCTCTGGGTGTTGGGGCGTGTCTTAACACTGCGGCTCTGCATGTCTGCCTTCCGTCCCTAATAGGGCTTCTCGAAGGCGTGATGGCCTGAGGCATCCCGCGCTAGGCGCGGGGAACTGCGTTGCCTGAGGTTTTCCTCAGCTTCCCATGTTTAACACGGGGTATGCCGCGAGTTTAACGTCCAGTGGGGACGGCATCGGATTGATCAACACGAGGAGTGGATCAGATGACAGAACCCCTTGCGGGGAACCTCCGATGTTGGGTCCAGCACGTGGGCGGCTTCCCAAGTGAAGTGGAGTGGAATGAAATGGCATGACCCCGCCGGGATGTGGCGGCCCGAGTAAGGATCAGGATGGATGATGGAGTGAAGAGCTTGGACCCCGTAGAGTCTTCCTACGTACCGCGCGTTAGCACGGATCAATGTCGGCGTAGTTCAGATATACAGTTTAACGTCATGCTGGACGATGGAAAGCCGACTCACGAGGAGGTCGAGGCTGCCAGGCGGAGGATTGAACCGAACCACCTCACACAGAGGGGGATGGAACGGCCGGGTGGATCACAGTTTCACGTCATGCTGGACGATGGTGTTTGGGGCTTACACTATAAGGAGGCCCATATGCGGAAAAGCTCAGTTGGAGAGGGACTTGGGCCGAAGGTGAGAGACACCTCGATCCCTGTCACGCCTCCTACTGGCTTCGGCAGTGGGGAAGCACAATGGAGATACACATGTGCAATCCCCTACAAGAAACTAGGGGTTTGTAATACCCTACCCCGTGGGCGAAGGCCACTCCAATAAATCGTCCCTAAAGAGGGGAAATCCCAACATCCCTGCAGAGACGAGCGGGTGGGGGCCACATCCAAACCGGGGGGGACCCTGCGTGCGAGGCACGGGATCAGATGAAGCGGACGGTTTAACGTCTTGCCAGACGAAGTACAGTTTAACGTCGTGTGTTGAGGACGAAGTACAGTTTAACGTCATGTTGGACGAAGGATGCTTGGCAGTTTAACGTCCTGCAGCGCGGACGAAGTAGTGCCGCCAATGGGTCCGTGTCACTTCGCGCGAGCCTGGAGGGCCGCACGGGAAGACAACGCACGGTGCGGGCACCCGGGATGAAGATCATCGGGGGCCACGCAGGCGGGTACCATCAGGGGGTCAAAGGGGGCGACCCTGGCGGTTTGCGCGCAAAAGAGGAGCTTGGCGCGCAATACCGCAGGTCGGCGCGCAATTGGGCGGGCTGGCGCACAATTGGGCCAGCGCTTTGCGCACGGAAGGTAGAGATTGCGCGCACCGGGCCTCTGATAGCACGCAGGGGCAACGGCCCATTCTTTAGCGAATGGCCACTTAGTAAGGGGGTGCGCACAATCGGGCTGGATTGCGCGCACCCGGGGGGCAATTGCGCGCAAGAGGCTTCTTTTGCGCGCGAAGGCCTTTGGGTGAGGAGTTGGTCAAAAGGAAAGAAGCCAAAGGGGTTGCGCGCGAAGGCGAACCCCGGGGCTGGCTTGCGCGAAATAAAGGAGGTTACCTGTAGATCAGAATTGCGCGCGGAGGGGGCGGGATTGCGCGCACGAGCGACCCTTCAAATTCTGGAAACCTTCAAAACGTCGGAGGTCGCCTTGTATTTATAGGCAACCCCGGGTGCGCAATTCGGCTCACGGGCGCGCAATTCGGCTCGGGCGCGAAATAGGGGCCTCGCGCGCAAAAGGGCTGCGCACGGGCGTCGGGTGCGGAAAATTACGCGCCGACTCGGCCCATTGCGTGAATCCCGGAAGGATTGCACGCGCCTAGCCAATATTGCGCGCGGGCCTTCGATATTTCGTGCAAGGCCTTCGGGCCTTCCGAAACAGGCTTCTGACTCCAAATATGACCTTGCTTTCCTCAGCCGGAACTTCGTTTGAGGAGCAACAGACTTTTCCGGCGTCTACAAAAGCCCCCCCTCGGAATCTGATCGGCGAGAGGTCGCAACGATCGGGTTCTGAGGGAGACGCCGAAATGCCGAAGTCCTGGGCGGCGCAGGACTTTGGCGCGCAAAAAAGGGCGTCGGGCGCGAAATTCGCTGCCGTGGTCGCGCAAAGCGCTTTCCGCGCGGCGCGGACACCCGGCCTCGCCTATAAATAGGGGACCTAGATCCCGCGTGTCGTACACAGGCCTTCCGCGCGATAAGCTTCCAAGATCTCGTGCGCGAAATTCCCATTTCCGGCGCGAAGTTCGCCCGTTCGGCGCGCAAACCCATCCGGGTTTCAGCTTGTTTTGCGCGAACACCCGGGGTTTTACGCGACAGACTTCCCAATTGCGCGCCGTCCACTAGGATTGCGCGCCAACTTCCAAATTTCTCTACCAGCCTCCTCCGATTCCGCACACCTCATCCCTTAACCCACACGACTCCCGGAGCTTCTGAGATGGCTGCGAATCAAGTGAATGAGGGGGATGCCGCCATTCGCAGAGCTGAGATGGCGGCGAACGAGGAGGTCTACGAAGCCAAGGAGATTGTTTCCAACAATCAATCCTTGGTCTATTTGTGGATGCCGGCCGAGAAGACGTATCCGCTGTCGGACAACCTGCCACTCTGGAACTACAGCATCCTGGATGAGGTTCCAGTGCCGGGGTTCGAGGTTGATGCGCCGCGGACCTGGGTGACTCGGAAGGACGAGCTTCCCCGCTACAACATCACCAACAACGGGCATCCTGCCAGGGAGACCAGGCACTTAAATGTTTATGTCTTGAACCCGAGGATGCGAACCATTGCCGGGAGTCAGCCTACTGCGGAGAACTCTCCAGCCCTCTACTCGAGCACGTATCGCCAGAGTGTCACTGACGACACCAGGGGCTGGCTGAAGGACTGGGACTTGCGGTCTGGGGGCAATTTCACCAGTGAGTGGGCCTGGGCGTTCTGGGTACGCCACACCTGCGATCACTTCGCGGAGGAACTGCGGTACATCGGCCTGTTTGAGGCGGTGTGGATGTCACAGTTCCACTTCTACCAGCAGCCCGAGCTCGGGCCGGAGCTGTTCACCCGCTGGTCCCCAGATACCAACACCTTACATCTTCATCATGGGGAGGTCAGCATCGGTCTCTGAGACATCCACTGCATTGGAGGTATCCCGCTGGAGGGTTACCAATACGATGAGTTCCTGCCTCCGAGGAACACCTGGGGCGACAGGTCACAGACTCCCATCCTGACATGGCACCTACTGGACCTGGCTATGGAGCGGCTCGGGGTCAAGGACTTCCGCAAGGACATACCCTACAAGGAGTGGTTCGGCCAGTTCTTGGAGCATGACCCAGGGGTCAAGATGCCAGGCAGGGGGAAGCGGTGCCCGACCACGGCTCAGAGGAGCCGGAACGGGTCGTACTGGCGGGTCCTGGAGACGGGAGACTACTACTCATGGGGGTACCGCGTCATCGAGGCCCGGGACCCAAATGTTCGGTACGTGGCGTTCATGGCCGCCTCTCTGAGTGGGTGGCTTCTGCCAGTGCGGGAAGCGAGGATGGGCGTCCGCCCGGCGACACTGGTGATGGCGGGAGCCATGGCCGCCAACAAAAGATTCAACCTCGGGGTCCCAGTGCTGGCCAAGTTATACGCCATCCTGGGACGTATCTCGCAAGGGGGGTCGCCACGAAGGGTCTGTGGGCCCTTTCAATTTTTCCACGGCTGGGTGGCTGCTCACCTCGGTGGGTACACGTTTCCAAACGCCGTCATTCCTCCGGGCAACGGCCTACGACCCTCCCTGCTGAACATCGCGGGGGTCGCTCCGATTACCCTAAATGAGGAGGGCGTGAGGATTCGGATTCGAAATCATGCTAATTTCAACTTCAGCCCGTTCCCCACTCCCGTTGGCCAGATGATCGACAATGGGCAGGGTCTGCTGGAGCAGCATGAATACTTCCTGAGCATGCGGGGCGGGGTGCTCGTGGCTCGGATCGACGGGAAGGCGATCTGCGAGCCCTACGTGCCAACCCAGTTCGCCAGGCAGTTCGGGTGCCTTCAACGGATGCCGAAGAGGGTATTCACTGCTGTCCGGGAGGAGACGAACCCTTGCGTCCTTCGCCAGATGTGGTTAATGTTTGCCGCTTTCGGCTCTGGCGATGTCGTCACTCTCCCTCCTACTGGGGTCGACGCAGGCTTGGCAACCGAGTACGCTGATCACTGGGCCATCGCGTACCCCGAGGGGCTTCTACGGAAACCAGTTCGGCGGCTCGAGGTCACCCGTGCGGAGACCGGGCGTCGAGGAAGGAGGCAAGGCACCGTTACGCGGGGGAGAACGGAGGCGCGCCAAGCAGCGGAGCCGGCGCGGGCATGGACTTCGGCGGCGGGCACATCACAGACTGTCTCCACGGCCTCAGCGCCCCGAGAGGGGGCACATGCGGCGGTCGGGGAGCGGCCCGGGAAGCAGATAAGGCGTCTGCTCGAACCCTCCCACGATGCAGTCTCCCCAGTGCTGTGGTCGGCCTGGATGACTCTGCGGCAGTCGCTGGGGACCGAAACCATCTGGCAGAAGATAATCAGAGATGGAATCCATCTGCCAGAGGTCGGGCGCCTTCAGGTCACCGACAGGGTGAACTTCCACCGGCGGTATGCGTATCTGACGGCCATGGACGAGTACGCGCGCCAACGTGGTCAGCGTGCGGAGCCGTCCCCTCTGGTGAAGGTGATACTCGGTCTAGAGCCTGCTCCAGAACAGATGCCGCCGGAGGAAGGTGATAGTAACGATGACTCCGAGGAAGAGGAGGAGACGTGGGAGGATGAAGGCTCCGAGGGAAGGTCCCATCCGGGAAGCCCGCGGGAGAGCTGTGAGGTGGCCGGCTCTGACAATATCGATATCACTAAGCTCCTCGAGGTCCGCTTCTATCCCTACTCAACCTGCTTCATCGATTCTATTATGCAGCTTCTAACCCATTTCTTCATCTTCCTCAAGAGTGCACGGATGCTGGTCAGGCATCCTCAGCAGGAGTAGGAGAGGCGCCAGCAGGACAGGGCGGGGGCCAGACAGCCATCATTTAATTGACAAGCGTTGAGGGGTCCCCTGCTGCAATTGCTCCTGCGGTGGCCGGGACAGCGGAAGATGACGCTCTGGACTCCCGTAAGTCTTCTTACTTTACTACTGGTGCTTGCCGTTGACGATCCGTGACTAACCACGGCATGCCTTGCGCAGTGATCTCAATACTGGAGGCTCGTCGGGCTGTTGAACCTGGGCCATCCACGAGTGGACCAGTGGCAGACAGGCCGCCTTCTCCGGAACAGACTGCTCACACCAAGCCGGTCCCACCAACTGCTGATCAGGGGGCAACGGACGCCGGCGGTGCTGCCATCGGAGAGAGGTCGGGGGATGACGAGGGTGTCAACGCCGCTGGGGCGAGAGAAGAAGGTCGCCCAGATGTTGGGGAACCTATCCCCTGTGAGGACATCCCAGGGGCGGACCCTGCAACAGACCTGCTGGCTGCCTTCCCTGCCTACCAGTCTGCCGACCCCGAGGAGATGGACGACTCGGACTCGGAGGCAGTCGAGGAGAGACGGATAACGCGCCGCAGGGGGTGGAAGTGCATCCAGCACTTCCTCAAGCGACCCCCATCAAAGTGGCTAGGGCGCATGGGATCGCTTCAAACCTGGTTGCGCTTCCTGTGTGCCGGGGGAGCTGATGCTCGACGCCTCCATCTAACGGTCCGTGATTTCATGGCCGAAAAGATGCGCGAGAGCCGCCGGCGTGCCGACGTCGCACAATGTAGGGACATGTCGGAGAACACGCGGGCGCTCCTCGTGGCGGAGCAGGAAGTCCGGCGCCTCGAAGGGCAGGCGGCAGAGAAGGAGGCCTTCATCGCAGCGTGCACTGAGCTTGTGGAGCAATTGACGGCCCAGCTGGATGACGCCCAGGCACAACTGATGAAGGTAGGCCACCAGATGGTCACACTTCAAGTCGAGCGGGAGCGTGCACAGGCCAGGATCGGCGAGCTGCGCGCTGCGACCCTCGATGAAGAGAGGGCACGCAGAGAGCGAGAAGCAGCTCTGGAGGCCGCCAGCCAAAGGGTAGCGGTGTTGGAAAGATCCATTCAGCACGGTAATCCCTAGGGGCTTTGTTTTTTTCCATTCCCAAAACATTTTGCTTCCACTACTCAATACTTCGATCCATTTGTATGAATCAACATATTTATCTGCATCTTTTGGCTTAACGTGCTCAACCACAATTCATTGTCTTGCGGGAGCGTTAACCAAGCTTCAGGCATCCACAATTGGGCCTGGATTTCTAAGGAAAAGAGGGAGGTCATTCCTAGGAAAGGAGACCTCAGACCTAATCAATGTACCATCCCCCCAACTTGTTCTGACACACGAGCGGGACGACGCTAGGGGCGTTGAGATTTTATCCGAACATAGGGAGATGAAAAAGGGTGAATCGCATATCCCGAATTCAGAAATCCACGATGGTCAGTCTTCCAGGAAATTCCCAAGACGGAAAGCGGACAATGGATCAATCGACCATACTACTGCAATAGATGGACCGAAGGTCATTATTCATACTGCAGGAGGCGGATCACATGTCACCATCAATACCGCTTTGGGGGTTCCTTCAGACACAAGGGTGGAAATCCGGATCAAAAGAGCATGCGAAGCGTGGGGCGAAGTGATGATTTGTTCAGACAGAATCTAACACTCCCAAAATTGCGCCACCGTGGGGAAAGTGTATTAGGCGGATGTACCAATCTGGCCGTGAATCACCCCAATTATCAGACAGAACCTCTTTGACGAGGAAACTGTTGCTTCCCGTCATTGCAATGGGGAATCCCGAGCTGAATCAGGGAGAATATCACAACCGCACCACTCTACCAGAAGCCAGGCCAGATGGCCGGCGAGGAGGAGGGGCGGAACTTAGCGATCCCTGAGGCTGGACCCGAGTCGAGATGCCCGGGCGTTCCTACGTACTCCATCAGGCTGGAGATCAAGCCACATGTAGTTCTGAGAGTGCAGTTTTAACGTCATGCGGGACATAGAACCCTGATTAGGGAGATCTTAGTTTAAGGTCGTAGAGCTCGGACCATAGGGATAGATCTTAGTTTAAGGTCTTAGAGCTCGGACCATAAGAACCTAAAAGTACGCCACATCGTGGTCCTATCCCCTGGATATGCGAAGATGCACTGAGGGATAGTGTCAAGAGTGCCGAGATTTTTCCTGGTCAGAATGGGAGGTGGAAAACGTAATGTGAATCATGCGGACATTCACTCAAGGACTGGGGGCACCGGCGTAACGATATGGGAGTACTGCCGACCGTGGCGGAAAAGCAGCATCAATATCGCACTGACCGTTGATGGAAAGAGGCAGCAAACGAGCATCAACCGCTTAAGCGCAGGATTCATATCGATTTGCTGCCCAAGGCCCTTGGGGGCGCCAGCCCGGATTGGTGGGAGAGCACTGAGGCATTGTATCCAGACCGCTCACGGGGGGTGCCACCCAGGCCGTAGGTGATGGGTCCGAACGAAAGGGAGCATGTAGCCTGAAAAGTGGAAGGAACCTGACCAAGCTGAACCTGACCCTCCTGGCAATAGACCAGAGTGCTCTTGACACTGGTGGACCACTAAAAGGGGTCAAGGGACACGCCTTGAGGGTGACCCGAAGGTGGCGGATTCCCAAGAGAAGGGGAATCTTTTAAGAGGTGGGGGGCTGGACCCGAAGTTTCAAACATCTGGGCGTTCCTACGTATCCCATAAGGATGGGAATCAAGCCACATGTAGTTCTTGAAGCGCGGCGCAACACAATCGGGCACCAGCGCGGGGAGGGGTGCGGGTCTGGCCCTCGCACCCAAAAGAAGCGGTATTTGATATTTTATATTTGTCCTTAAAGGTGGATGGTTTTTCTTTGTGCAGCAACATGCCTGTGATTAAAAAATCCCTGGCGTCGCCACAATAATCAAGCCATGAAAGGCATTGATAAATGGCGTGGTTATTAACCAGTGCCCAACGTGAGTGTCCCCTGAGGAGAACATCACGATGCAGTGCCGTTTCTCGTCGGGCGGCTAAGACGATCACAGTTTACGGTCATGTGGTAAGACCAGGCAACACCGTTTAAGGTCGTGTGGCTTGGACCAAGGAGGAATCCGCTTACTGCGATACGGCGGACCCAGCGGAGGTGGGGACACATCCCAGCCCTGCGGTCACGCACAATTCCAGGAGAAGGATCCTGGGATAGGGGCATGCATATGTCTATCAACCGAGGGGCAGAGATGCTAGCCTCCAGCTATGCTGGGCCCAGAACGCGATTGTTCGGGCGACTCCTTCCTCCTCATGGGGACGAGGGTCTAGCTACACACGGCCCTTAGGGAGGACATTAGCATATATCATTGGTGCTCATATCGTGGGAGCCTCGAAAGGCACCATTACCCTGGTTGGCCTGCCTAACGTGTAGGGGTGTACTGAGGGTCAATACGAAGAGAGAGTGTCGAGTTTCCACTACAACGCACTGAGGTGGAGTGTGATAAGGACTGCGCGAACAATGTTCAGAGCCTGAAAGAGTTGACATGGCGATCTAGGATGTTGCTGACCATATTCTCAACACAACATCTGATCGCGTCAGCCCAGGATGAGGCAAGAAAACGAGCATCAACCGCTCAAGCGCAGGATTCATATCGATTTGCTGCCCAGTGACCCGCCGGTAAATAGACCGGGAGTGGTAGGAGAGCACTAAGGCATCGCATCCAAACCGCTAATGAGGATCCCTTTGAGTGAAGGCCCGAACAAGCGGAAGTGCGAGGCCTGACAAGTAACACAGGACTTGTCGGTCCGACACTACAAGTCGTAGACCGGAGTACCCCAAAACATGCTAACAGATCACCGGAAAGGGTAGGAGGACTCACCTTGAGAGCAACCAAAGGACGGCAGATCCCCGTGATCAACCAAGAGACGGGGATGGACCTGGAACAAAAACATCCAGGCGGTCCTACGTATCCCATAAGGATGGGAATCAAGCCGTACGTAGTTCTTGAGAGGCAGTTTAACGTCGTGTGGGACGAAGTGCAGTTTAGCGTCATGCAGGACGAAGTGCAGTTTAACGTCATGCGGGACGATGGAGTGTGCAGTTTAACGTCCTGCAGCGTGGACGAATGCAGTTTAGCGTCATGAGGGATGAGGTGCAGTTTAACGTCATGCGGGACGAAGTGCAGTTTTAACGTCATGCGGGACGAATGCAGTTCAGCGTCGTGCGGGAGGAGGTGCAGTTTAACGTCATGCGGGACGAATGCAGTTTAGCGTCGTGCGGGACGAGTAGCAGTTTAACGTCATGCGGGACGAGGTGCAGTTTTAACGTCATGCGGGACGATGGCAGTCAGGCAAAGTACTGCATGAGGAACCTAGCGTTGGTGGGAGGAGTAACACGCTCACCATCCATAGTCTCTAGGGAGTACGCGCCATTGGGATAGACCTTGTGGACGAAAAAAGGTCCCTTCCACTTGGGCTCCAACTTGGGCGGCTTCCTGCCGGGGATCATTGGTGCTCTTAGGGCCAGTACTAGGTCACCCTGCAGGAAGGAGCGGAGGAGAACCTTCTTATTGAAAGCTCGATCCATTCTACTTTGATGCCTCTCCAAGTTGTGCAAAGCGCGAAGCCTATTCTCATCCAGTGCTTCCAACTCGACTAGACGGGCTTCAGCAGCTCTGTCCGGTGCTTGCTGGTCGTAGACCGCAGTGCTCAAGGACGGTAACTGGATCTCGATGGGCAGGACGGCCTCAGCTCCATACACCAGGGAATAAGGGGTCATCTGGGTGGAATTGCGAGTCGTCGTCCGATAAGCCCAGAGGGCGTTGGGGAGCTTGTCCGGACAACTCTTCTTGTTCTGACCAACCATCTTTTGCAGAATGTTAGAGAGGGTTTTGTTAAATGCCTCAATCTGTCCATTCTCCTGCGCATGATAGAGAGATGTATGGTTCGAGCGAATGTTGTACTTGGCGTACAACTTCTTCAACTCGGCTGCTCGGAAATTGGCTCCGTTATCCGTGAGGATAGCGTGAGGCACTCCAAATCGATAAATAATGTTGGACGTCACGAAGTCAGCGATAGAACCGGACTTGACCTCTCTGAGCGGAATCGCCTCTGCCCATTTGGAGAAGAAGTCCATGGCGGTCAGAATGAACCGACATTGGCGACCCGTCGCCAGCAGGTAAGGTCCCACAACGTCCAGCCCCCAGACTGCAAAGGGCCAAGAATACCTGGTGGTATGGAGAGGCTCCGGCGGCCGATGCACAAAGTTCGCATGAACCTGGCATGCATGGCACTTCCTGGCATACTCGATGCAGTCATGGATCATGGAGGGCCAGAAGTATCCCAACCTCTGAATCTGGTGGGACAGCTTCGGCCCAGTCTGGTGGGCACCACATGAACCAGCATGAACCTCTTGCATGACTCGTGTGATCTCAACTCCCTGAAGGAAACAGAGGAGAACACCATCAAATCCGTGTCTATAGAGGATCTGATCCAGGCCGGGACTGCTCTGGAGGACAAACTGCGATGCACGGCGTCGAACTCGCTCGCGCTCGGCCCGATCCGACGGGAGAATGTCATGTTGGAGGTACTCAACCAAAGGCATCCTCCAATCAGGGGCTGGTTCGACTGCCATATCTGTGGTACTCGGGGATTCAGGCACAGGGGCAACTGTGGTGAGATTACTTACCGATGGGCCGCGATCTCCCTCCGGGATAACGGGAGCGATGAGCCTATGGTGCGTCATGCGAATGATCAGGTTGTCCTGTTCAGGCTCTGTGAGTGACGCAGCAAGGCTGGCCAAAGCATCTGCTCGACCATTCTATGACCGGGGAATATGGACAATTTCTGGCCGAGAAGGGAACTGGGCCATCAGGAGGAGGGTGCACTCCAGCAATGGCACAAGTTCCGGCTTCCTGAAAACATAGTCGCCATTGATCTGCTTAACGACCAGCTCGGAGTCCCCTTTCACACACAGATGGGGCACGTCGATCTCGAGAGCTAACTCGAGGCCAGTGATGAGGGCATGCTATTCCGCCTCATTGTTGGTACAGCCCTCTGACAACAGGAAAGAGTATGGCAGCACGGCTTGCTCCGGGGTAATGAAGATGATACCCAATCCCACTCTGTTGAGCTTAGGATTATCGAGTCTTCTACCGGTGGGGCTCCGGGAGGCACCGTCAAAGTGCATCTTCCAGCATGGATCAGCACGATCGACCGAGAGAACGACCTCATCAGGAAAGCCTAGATCCAGCGGCTGATCCGCGGAGGTTGGGTGAGCAGCCAGAAAGTCCGCCAATGCTTGCCCTTTGATAGCCTTCTGAGACACATACCTGATGTCGAACTGCTGGAGAATCACAGCCCACCGCGCTAGATGGCCAGTCAGCATAGGCCGGCTCAGGATATATTTCAACGGGTCTACCCGAGAAACCAACTGTACCTCGTGGTTCTGCAAGTAGTGCCGTAATTTATGTACGGAAAATACGAGCGCCAGGCAGCTCTTCTCGATGGGGGAATACCTAACTTCCGTATCGAGGAGCATGCGACTGAGGTAATAGAGGCTATTCTCTGTTCCCTCGTTGTTCTTCTGGGCGAGAAGGGCACCAAGGAACCGTTCCAGGGCAGTCACATAAAGGACCAGCTGCTTCCCGGATACAGGCGGCATCAGAACCGGAGGTTGAAGCAGGTACTGCTTGATTTCCTCGAAAGCTGTCTGACACTCCTTATCCCATACATAGGTGGCACCTTTCTTCATGAGCCGAGAAAAGGGCTTACACTTGCCGGCCAGATTCGCGATGAATCGGCGTATATAGGCTAAGTGGCCTTGGAACCCTTGAAGTTCCCAAATGTTACCTGGGGGAGGCATCTGGCTAATCGCCCTGATCTTCTCTGGGTCAATCTCAATACCCCAGTATCTTACCACAAAGCCAAGAAACTTCCCGAAGGTGACCCCGAAGGCACACTTCAACGGGTTCATCCTCAGGCAGTGAGACCGGAGGAAGCCGAACACTTTTCTCAAGATCTTTGAGATGGTCCAGACGCTAGCGCGATTTGACCACCAAGTCGTCGACGTAGCATTCCACCAGTGTGCCGAGGATTGGCTTGAATATGCGGTGCATCGCCCGTTGATAGGGGGCACCTGCATTCTTCAGGCCGAAGGGCATGACCTGGTAACAAAAGATACCTTGGGGGGCCCTGAAGGCAGTGAACTCCTCATCCTCAGGGGCCATCCGGATTTGGTTGTATCCGGAGTATCCATCCATGAAGGAGAGGGCTTGGAACCCTGCCGTGGCGTCAATCAACAGCTCTGTCACCGGAAGGGGAAAATCATCCTTCGGACAGTGGCGGTTGAGATCGCGGAAGTCGATACAGACTCTGATCTGCCCATTCTTCTTCCTGACCGGCACAATGTTGGCCAGCCATCTGGGGTACTGAACTTCCCTCACGAAGTTGGCTTTGATAAGCTTGTCAACTTTGGCCTCAACCATGGCACTGTGGAATGGGTGCATCTTCCTGGGAGGCTGCTTGAACCCGCAGTGGTTCTCCGGGAGACCAAGGCAGTGGACGGCTACCTGAGGATCTAGCCCCGGCATCTCGTCATAGCCCCAAGCGAACACATCACGGTGCTGACTGAGGAAGTCCACGTACTGATGCCGCTCCTCAGAGGGCATGGCGACATTGACCAATGTGGGTCTTGGATCTGCCTCGGTCCCAAGGTTCACCTGTACTAACTCATCGACCGTGGCGGAGACGCCCTCCTCAAAGGCTGGGGGTGCATCTTCCACGTCCTCTCCACTCGGGGAGGGATCATCCACGGGAGAGACTGCGTTGGAAACTACATTGGGGCTACCAGATCCTGCTGGGCCGCTGGTGCTGGCATGGGCGGTCGCGGTCATCTCATCAGGAGACTCACAGGCCGTCGAGACCATGGCTACGTCCAACCGATGGATCGGGAGGACGTAAGCGTCATCCAAACATGCCCAGGGATCACTTGCAACAGCGACAAGCTCAACCTCACCTGTCAGGATCTACTTATCCTTGCTCTTTTAATAGTCCGCATCCAGATAGTGGGCTTCACATGAGGCAAAAGGAGAGGCATCTCCCTGAAGCACGCCTACTCGACCATTAAGGGAGTATTTAAGGAATTGGTGGTATGATGAGGGAACCGCCGCATGAAGGTGGAGCCATGGCCTGCCCATCAATGCATTATACGCAGTGTCCTGAGAGACTACCATGAATTCGGTGTTGGCAACCAGGTCACCGAACTGGGTCTTCAAACGTATCTTGCCGACCGGAGTTTGCTCGGTGCGGTCGTACCCCTGGATCCTGAGGTCGGAGGGAATCAAGTCATCCTCAGAAAACCCCAATCTCCGGAGCGTCCGAGTTGGAATCAGGTTAATCCTGGACCCCGTGTCGACAAGATAGTGCCGGACTTCAAGGCCATTGAACTGGACAGTAACATACAGTGGACGAATGTGCCCCTCTATAGGAAGGTCTTCATCCTTACCAGAGAACGAGATAACTGCCTAACATTCGGCGTTATCAATCGCTTCGGCGTGAAAGGCCTCTGCAGCTGCAACCTTCGTCTCAAACTGGAGGGGGCTCTTCAGGGCTTCAGCGAGCGCCTCGCGCATCTCAGGTGACAGGCGCAGAGCTTCAAGGATGGAGAGCCTTGCTGGGATGTCGGCCAAGTGCTTCAGGACATCATACTTTCTTTCCAAGCGCGAGCCCCTGGTTGCAGGAGGTTGCTCTGCGGTTGGAGGCATGACGGGCCTTGCCGGTTGGACCGGCGGCCGACTGATGCTTGGCGCATCTCGCTGTTCACTGGTTGAAGTCCGGGAAGTGGTCACCGTACTGGGGCCAGGAGGCCGGGATGGACTCATGGCAGGACGGAGATGGTCGCGGCGCGGCTGAAGCGGTTCTGCCTGGTCCCACACCACAAACGGTGGCGGAGGTAAATCCGTTATCCCCGGATGGGGGGGCTGCGCGCGCTGAGCTCGGTTTTGAGCCCGTTGCCTAGTCTCAGTGGCGTGCACGGCCTGGCTGGAGGTACCAACTGCCGTGCGCCAGCGACTCCTGTTGTTGCGGTTCCTCCGACGGTGGCGACGACCAGGGACACTAGGGAGGTTCACCTGGTGTTCTTCAACGTCGGGAACCAAAAAGGGATTTACCAGCTCGACGGTATTAACCGAAGTGTACCCAACACTGTAACCGGACGAATAATTCATTACCGGGCGGATCCGGGGAGGGACCCCCATTTCCGGGGGCATGAAATCGCCGAGAGTGCGGGATAGCGGCGGAACTGGCGGGGCGCGCTCTTCCTTCTTGCGCCGCCGCCGTTTGCTCTTCTCGGAAGAGGCAGGCTGGGATGACGATGCCGAAGCAGCACCCGCAGATTCTGGGGGCTCAGGCTGATTCAAGGGTGCACGGATGATTCCATGGGCGCGAATGATCGTCTTGCGGGCCATCTAGTCATTATACTTCTGGGATCCGTGGTCGGAGACCAGCTGCCATTCGTCCTCGTCGCCACTATCGTCATCTGATCTCATGAACACACCCGCCACTTGTGCTGGAGCTGGGCCCAACCTGATTACATTGTTGTTAATATGGTCTTGGAGCCAGTCCGTAAACACGTAGCACCGCCAGATGGTGTTCCCCAGGTCCCGATGGTAAGGGCAAGTAGCGGGGGTTATCCGTGAGATTTGCCTCCTCTGGCCTCCAACACTCAGGCAGTCGCACAATCCTCTGCTCCAGGGCGCTCCGGAAATAACCGGGGACCTGATCCTCATGAAATGAGTAAGTCAGGTATCGCGAGGCCCTGGGAGCGTGGTCTTGACGAGGGGCTGGAGGGGCCTGCCGAAGAGGTGGACCCCGATTATCTCGCCTCGGTTGTGGCGGTACATTACGTGGAGGGGCGGTCCGGTTCTGGGGCTGCCGCTGCTGGGCCGGGAACTGAGCCCGCGGAGGCGGATTCCCATGAGGCTGTGGAGCTGGCCTCATCGGCAGCAGCTCCAACTGCCTGGGGGCCTCTATCTGGGCAACATCAGCGGGCTCAGCCCTGCTGACTCTCCTTGCAGGGATCATAGGAGGCAGCGGGTGTGCCTGACTAGCCTGCTGCAGGGCTTCCTCAAGACGTTGAGCTTTGTCTGAGAAGTCCCTGAACCCTCCGGGGTAATTCTGAGTGATCAAGGAAGGGACCAGCTCGGTCTTGATGTTCCCGACGCACATTGTCAGCAACTTCTCCTGAGTCAATGGCATGTCAAGGGAATACGTGAGACCCTTCCATCGGGCGACGAAATCCGCGACTCGCTCATCAGGCCTTTGCTTGCACTTGAATAGGTCTGCGATACTCGTCTTCCGGGTCGTGGAACTGAACTTGTAGAGGAACTGTCTACGAAGGTCCTCCCAGCTAGTTATCGACCCGACGGGGAGCTGGCTGTACCAGACAAATGCTAGCCCTTCCAGTGTCTGGACAAAGCAGCGAAGCTTAGCGGCCTCCTGCTGCGCCGGAGTTCCCAACATTGACCCGTACCTCGAGTTGAAATGGGCCAAATGCTGTGGCGGATCTCCAGTCCCGTTGAAGGGGGCGAAAGTGGGGTTCCCAAATCCCGGAGGTGCCGGCATGTCATCCACCCATGCTGGGTATGGCTTGCCGTCCGGTGGGATCACCACTTGCCGAGTCTCCAAGGCTTCCAAGCGGGCGATGAGTGCCGCCATCGGATCGTCCGGACATGGGTTCCAGTCCTGGAGAGGATCTCTAACCATGAGCGCATTGCATGGCTCTTCAATCGGTTCGTCGAACTCGACAGCTCGTGGGATGGCGGACAGAGCGGCCCTTGGGGCAGCGGGAGGAATCCGAGCGGGGTCCCTTAGGTAGTCACGTCGTTCGGGAGGGTGTGGTGAAACATTACGCGCCCTCTTGCCATAGGCAATGACCTCTCCCCTGTCGGCAAACATGGCATAATCACGGTTACCCGGGAGAGTCTCGTCGAGGAGTGGTTGTTCCTGTCCCTGCTGTCCTGGCCTAGGATCACCGTAGTCAGGCCGCCGCTCTACAGCGCGCTCGGCGAGGAGCTGGTCAACTAGCTTCTTCTGCTCGACGAGCTGTTGACGTAGCGTGGCCTTCTCGGGATCCTCATCTGCCCTCTGTATGGAGGCAGATGGGTCGGCGGGCTTTATAGCCCCGCCGTGCTCTTTACCTTTGCTGACGTTTCGGCTCAACGTCCGTGCTTCAGTGGGTTTGGGGAGACCCAGGAGGTTCCTCTGGTGACGAGTAACTCTCACCGATGGATCCAACGACGGCTTGTCTTCGGGGGGAGAGCCCCCGTCGAGAAGTTCCAAGCCGTTCCCCTCTCCCGACAGGTCAGCCATATTGACCGTTTCCGTCCCTGGGGATGTACCCTCAGGGCCACCCAGCGAGTCGGGCTGTCGGCAAATCGCATTGAAGCATAGGGAAGCGTACTGCCCCCATCCACGGATATACACGTGGGGGGTGGCTTCCTTGATAGCCTTGAGGAGTACTTGAAAACACTCAACGCATCGTTGTTGGAGGGCCTTGTGGTGCCCAAATGACCCGGGGTGCCGAACCGCGGGGAGCGTGGCCAGGTCAATCTGACGGCATTGCTCACCAATATCCTCCACGTGTGCTTGACTCCCGGGATATGGAATTTGTAGGCGGTGAAGACGGGAGTGGGTCTCCCGAAGAGTTCGGCGGAAGCATTCGAACTCATCCGGGGTGAGCGATTCTGGTGCATCAAAGTCCGGTCCTGCGACTGGCCAAAACTTCTCAGGGATGTGGCCCTCTGCAAGGACGGTCCAGAAGCTCCACGACTCAAACTTGGGACCCAGGTCTTCTTGGTCCCCTTCAGCGACTGGGAATGGACGGGGAACCAGCAATGGTGCCAAGGTGGGCCGCTGGGCCGGCGGGCTGGCCGGTGGTGAATACGGCGAGCAGGCCGATTGGCCTCCATATCCCGGGCCGCCCTCTGAGGGTTGCGGTGCCCCAGCTACCACATCACGATAGGATGGTCCGGCGAGCGAACATTATGCCATAGTGTCGGTGCTCGCCGAGGGTGCACTAGATCGTGGCTCGACCGTCGGTCCCCCGAAAAGGTCTCCGGCTTCTCCAATCGAGGCAGAAGGTGATTCCGGAGGGGCCGGGGTACCGACCGCAAGCTTGATCCTTGGGGGTCTACTAGGCCCTCGCCACTCCGGATATACCTTCGGAGAGAAGCGGGGATCAAATCGATCTCGCTCTCGGGGAGTACGAGGCTGACGTGCCGCATTCCTACCCCTGCCCCTGACTGGTGGGATTGGGGGGAGGGCTCCGTCGCCGAATCATACTTTTACTCTGTATCAGAGAAACGAACCGGTCGGATCTCTGTCCGGAATTCCCTAACATTCCTCCCTCGACGTCGACGCCTCGCCTTCCTACCCCTGGGTGGTTCTTCGGGGCATGGCTGATCTCCATCCTGGCGCCCTCTGGCCGCACTGGTGCTGGGGCCAAGAGGACTGGAAACCAAGGTGCGAGGAGCACCGGGACAGATATCAAAGGGGACGCGGGGAGAGATGATTCCGGGCAGGCCTCCGGGCCGGGATCGGAAGGTGGGACAACCCATGCCTCTTGGATCGTCCACGCGGAGTAGACCCTGCTGGTGAATAGCGCTACCGCGAGGTGGTCCGCGGTGGCCATTGCCTGTACCAGCAACCGGGAGAGTCAACCCAACCTGCCTTTGGGGTGGTCGGGGCCTCGATCCAGGTCGGGCATAGAAGTGCCTCTGCTCAGGATGCGCAGGGGCCTGGTGACTGGAGCCAGCAGTGGCTTCGGCCAACGCGGCCGCCGTTGCTAGGGCCCCAAGGTGGGCATCCTCTTCCGCTCGTGCCCGACGTTGGCGTCGGGAAAAACGAGTCGGGATTAGCGGCGCAGGCAGGTGGAGAGCCCGTTCTTCGACTTGAGAAGCCTGGCGGCGGTGTCGACGTGGCCTGACAGGAGCCCTTATCGCGGATCCCTGGAGCGAATCTCGGATAGGGTGGTCCCGGACATCCTCCACCTCATCCGCATAGGGGAGGGAGTTGTCGGAGCGCTCCGGGGATAAACTCCCAAAGCGGTTGGACGTTGAGGTAGGCAGCGGTGCCTCCCTGCGCGGCCCTCGGGGGCGGCGTCGGTGGCAAGGTGCAGCTTCCTCGAGGTCTAGGCGAGCCATGTCCCTGGTGGGGATGACTCCCTCTTCCTCATATCTCCGCACCAAGTTGTTGATCACCCTTCTCTGGATGACCTCCGAGGGGGAGAGAGGGCGTGGTTGTCCCGCAGTTGCGGCTGCTGGGACGGCTGTGGAACGGGCGGGACCGCGCGGAGTAGCCGCGTCGGTGTTTCCCCTACCCCTACGCCAGTGGGAGGGCGACGATCGTGCACTGGATTGGGTGACCTGATTCCTGAAAGCAGGTAGAAGAACCCATTAAAACCGACAGGAAAAGGAATCGACAACCAATCATCCAGTGCCACGATGCCTTCCGTGGGGGGAACCTAGGCCATCGACGTCGTGAGACGGAGTGCCCGATTTTCCTTCCCCAGCCCCTGGCGGGTTCCGTGCCCCGGTGCTGAATGCTTGGCCGGGCAACATGCTAGTCTTCCAGCACCTCTGAAAGCTATCGGTCTTCGTATTGAGGAGAAGAGATTCACGTCGGGTTCACCATTTTCTGTTTCGGTGCGGATGTGCGTCGGGTTTCTGTTCCAACGCTGTTCCGCCAGGACGCGTTCGCGCGTGCGCCCGTCGACCCGAGGGGATGGGAGCACGGATTGTGGCCCCGCAGTCCCGCTTTCCAAAGGGGGGCGGCATCCGTCCCTTATTCAGGGACGTCTGCTCCTTGATTGAAACCGGGATGATGGGATGTCGGCTCCTCCTTCCGTGGACATCTCCTCGGAACTCATTGCCTAATCCGGGTCTCCCTCATAGATTTAAGAATGTTCGTGAATCTCGTTCCCGGCGCCATATCTTCATGGACACCGGTTAATTACGCTGCTTCCGCCCGGACGCTCCAAGGAGTCTGGTCGGGGCAGCAACCTGCGGTGAGGAGACTGGATAGCTCTGGGTGTTGGGGGAATGTCTTAACACTGCGGCTCTGCATGTCTGCCTTCCGTCCCGAATAGGGCTTCTCGAAGGCGTGATGGCCTGAGGCATCCCGCGCTAGGCGCGGGGAACTGCGTTGCCTGAGGTTTTCCTCAGCTTCCCATGTTTAACACGGGGTATGCTGCGAGTTTAACATCCAGCGGGGACGGCATCGGACTGATCAACACGAGGAGTGGATCAGATGACAGAACCCCTTGCGGGGAACCTCTGACGCTGGGGCCAGCACATGGGTGGCTTCCCAAGTGAAGTGGAGTGGAATGAAATGGCATGACCCCGCTGGGATGTGGCGGCCCGAGTAAGGATTAGGATGGATGATGGAGTGAAGAGCTTGGACCCCGTAGAGGCTTCCTATGTACCGCGCGTTAGCGCGGATCAAAGTCGGCGTAGTTCATATATACAGATTAACGTCATGCTGGACGATGGAAAGCCGACTCACGAGGAGGTCGAGGCTGCCGGGCGGAGGATTGAACCGAACCACCTCACACAGAGGGGGATGGAACGGCCGGGTGGATCACAGTTTCACGTCATGCTGGACGATGGTGTTTGGGGCTTACACTCTAAGGAGGCCCATATGCGGCAAAGCTCAGTTGGGGAGGGACTTGGGCCGAAGGTGAGAGACACCTCGATCCCTGTCACGTCCCCTACTGGCTTCGGCAGTGGGGAAGCCCAATGGAGATACACATGTGCAGTCCCCTACAAGAAACTAGGGGTTTGTAATACCCTACCCCCGTGGGCGAAGGCCACTCCAATAAATCGTCCCTAAAGAGGGGCCATCCCGACATCCCTGCAGAGACGAGCGGGTGGGGGCCACATCCAAACCGGGGGGGACCCTGCGTGCGAGGCACGAGATTGGATGAAGCGGACGGTTTAACGTATTGCCGGACGAAGTACAGTTTAACGTCGTGTGTTGAGGACGAAGTACAGTTTAACGTCATGTTGGACGAAGGATGCTTGGCAGTTTAACGTCCTGCAGCGCGGACGAAGTAGTGCCGCCAATGGGTCCGTGTCACTTCGCGCGAGCCTGGAGGGCCGCACGGGAAGACAACGCACGGTGCGGGCACCCGGGATGAAGATCATCGGGCGCCACGCAGGCGGGTACCCTCAGGGGGTCAAAGGGGGCGACCCTGGCGGTTTGCGCACAAAAGAGGAGCTTGGCGCGCAATACCGCGGGTCGGCGCGCAATTGGGCGGGCTGGCGCGCAATTGGGCCAGCTCTTTGCGCGCGGAAGGTAGAGATTGCACGCACCGGGCCTCTGATAGCGCGCGGGGGGAAACGGCCCATTCTTTAGCGAATGGCCACTTAGTAAGGGGGTGTGCGCAATCGGGCTGGATTGCGCGCACCCGGGGGGCAATTGCGCGCGAGAGGCTTCTTTTGCGCGCGAAGGCCTTTGGGTGAGGAGTTGGTAAAAAGGAAAGAAGCCAAAGGGGTTGCGCGCGAAGGCGAACCCCGGGGCTTGCTTGCGCAAAATAAAGGAGGTTACCTGTAGATCGGCATTGCGCGCGGAGGGGGCGGGATTGCGCGCACGAGCGACCCTTCGAATTCTGGAAACCTTCAAAACGTCGGGGGTCGCCTTGTATTTATAGGCAACCCCGGGCGTGCAATTCGGCTCGCGGGCGCGCAATTCGGCGTGGGCGCGAAATAGGGGCCTCGCGCGCAAAAGGGATGTGCACGGGCGTCGGGTGCGGAAAATTACGCGCCGACTCGGCCCATTGCGCGAATCCCGGAAGGATTGCGCGCGCCTAGCCAATATTGCGCGCGGGCCTTCGATATTTCGCGCAAGGCCTTCGGGACTTCCTAAATAGGCTTCTGACTCCAAATATGACCTCGCTTTCCTCATCCGGAACTTCGTTTGAGGAGCAACGGACTTTTCCGGCGTCTACAATAACTAATCGTGAATCACTTTGATCTTAAAGAAATTTAATTTCTTCTAATGAATTAATATTATAACATTATATGACTCGTTATTATAAATAATTAAATTATTTTGGTTTCATAGATTCTACTTCTATAGGAATTGAACATTATGAAATACTATATATAGTTCTTATCTTTGGAGTACTGCTTCTGGAATATACTTTTAGAATCTCCATCCAAACATTTGAACACTTCAGTACTTCATGTTTCTCAACATACTCTCCCAAAAAGACTTCAAGATATATTTTAGTATATAATATCCCTCATATCTTTTAAAGATTCATATCTTTGTTCCATTTCTATATTTATTATAGAAACTCTAATTATATTCATTCAGAATTAATCATAGGTATTTTATTAATTCTTCATTGTAATTTGTACTTCTAATAATAATAGTTTCATAAGTATCAATATTTTTATTCCAATGGTTTTTTGTTCTTGATAACATTATTCTAATGGTCTTCATATTACTTTTTAATGCTAATAAAATATTCTTAATTTAATCAAATTTACTTATGTATCATTTATAGGTTCTTATCCACATATACAAGCATATACTCTTTAAACTAAAAAAGTTGTTTATACTTCCTCTTCACAATTCAACACATTTCATAAATAATGTGAATATCAGTTTTATTAACATTTAATGTAAGTGGATACATCTGGATAATATCTATTTTATATATTTCTCATTTGTCAATCAATAAGACTCTTTAGACTTATCATCAATACTTCCTTTCAATTTTGTTAAAAAAGATATTTAATCTATGGTGTTATTTCTTTCAATGGTTTCTCCATCAAGAATATGTACTTCTTGGGGAAATTATTTCAGAACATACTAAGGAATATTTTATATCAATATATTCTTTCATATATATTTAGTTCTCCTTCATATGGGTTTTTCCTATATATTACTTACTTTTGATGCTTCTTCTTCCGGAACACCCATATGAAACTGTATCCCCTTCAACCAAGTCATTAAATTTGTTACATACAACTGAAAAAATACAATATATCATTATAATAACATAATCAGAAATAAATTTGGAAACATTAAAATTATTCTAACATAACCAATATATAATAAATATTGGAATACAACATCACTAAACAACTTTGATAATAACATGAGAATAAGTTAACTATATGAATAATAAAAACCTATCGGGGTATCTGATATAGCACCATGATGAATGAAACTCTATATAAAAAATTCCATTAACCAATAAAAAAAATAAACATATATTTTAGCCACATAAAGTGAAGGGAAATAATTTTTGTATTCCCAATTTTAATTTTTATCCATGTAATCGTTAAATATAAAAACAAAATTAAAAATTCATCATGGGTCATAGATATAAGAATAATTTTATGTTAATAATATTTTTAAAACCCATTCATAGTATATTTTCACAAAAAATGTAAATTACATTGAAACACCAAACTATATATTGTTTTTATTACATGCAAGAACTAACTAGGCAATGAAAGTGTCCATAAGGGTAATTTGAAAAACCAAGAACCAATAATACCAAATATTTAGACAAAAACTCAACATAGGTCTTGGAAACCAGTACCATTAGTAAGAGGTAGAAGAAGAAACATGATGTGATGTAGAAAAGATTATAAATTTAGACATAACATTAATAAATCCACTTTTAAATAGAAGATAGGAAGCCCAAAAAATAAAAGGAAATGTGAAGTCGGTAAAGATGAAAATGGATTAAAGGAGATAAAATAAATAGATAAGGATTCAAGATGAAAAACATACATTCTTAAATCTCATTGGATTATTTTTATTTTGAAACATCCTTATGATATTCGATAATATAACAATTTTATGGACTTTACTTTAGTAAGAAATTTTTTATATAATAATGTTTCAAAAATTTATTAGTTCTCCACCAACCTGAATTATAAAAGAGAACCTCTTCCCCTCATTAATACAAAAATTATGATACACATAGGTGAAACAAGACATGGAAAAACATATTCCAAATTTCCTTATTCAAAAAAATATTGGTTTGTCTTATGAAAAATCAACTCAATAAAGTATTGTGGTGTAGGCCAAATGAGGTTTTTTAAATTAGATTTATTCATCTTAATCAAATTATTTCAATTTATTTCTTCATATACCAATATAAAATTTGTTTTATACATCCCAATTTAATGAAATTTTTATCATAAATATACAAAAATAATATTACGGTCATGGAATAATTAATTTTTATCACATCTATCTCTACTGGTAATGTCACTCATTCAAGCATGTGGACGACCACCTCAACCAAGTGATGTGTTTAGTTTTTCAACACTACATCACATGGATTTTAATAAAGATTGATTTAATGTTTATATATAATTTTTTTAAAATAATTATTATTTTCCCAAGATCAAACATTATCCACCTTCGTACCATACCATCTGTTGTAAAATGATAATGTCACCCACACATATATGTGGACTACAAACTCCATAATGTGATGTGATTCGTTTTACATATCTATTAACTAAGATAATAATAAAGAGATAATTAATGAATATATATAATATATTTATGACATTATTATAATTATGAAAGTATTAATCATTATAAACATTCTTTCTCTTCTAACCATTTGGAAAACTAAAATGTTATCATGCGTAGGTACAGTCTACCTCTTCAATGGACCATGAATTTCATTAATTTTATTACTTAATTGAATGGGTAGTTACAAAAGTGTACAAAATGTGTACCAATTTTATTCATGAAATTATTAACATTTTTTAATAAATGGAACCATTTTATTAATCATTTTACAAGGGCCAATATAACGATTTTTTTTATAAAAATAGACAGAATAACATTTGGTGGTTAACATAAGCATGCTCTTTAAAATTAATAGATGCAAAATGGTTATAAAATGGACATAAAAATTTAATATAGATGAAAAATGGGTTTTTAAAATTATTTAATACGTTTAAGTTATGTATTATTTAGGTTATAGTTCATATAGCTAAGAAATAATCCAACCTAAGGGTTTTTTGATCTCAATGTCACTCCATTGAGTTATATTTTATTATTTCACCATGTTTGTTATATATTGTCTATATACTACCTCATTGACTTATTATATAATGAATACCTCATTATTCATTGTATTTTTAATTTTTAACTCATGTTTTCAAGTTTATGGGGTTTTGACTCAAATAATATTAATTATGTAATAGTTTATTTTATAATTTCACTCTTATTTTGAATTATTTATGTTTAAATTTATGTTGTATGAATTTTATTCCCTATCCTTCATAAACCCATTATATTTTTTCCAATATGGTTATTTATGGGGTTTCAATATTTCAATCCAAAATATTCTATCTTAGAAACTAAAAAGTATTGAAGAATCATTTATAAAAAACATTGACATTATATGTCTTTTTTCAACAGGAGTACTTCAATTCCATGTCCCTGTTTTTAAAATATATTTATTAATGTTTTTAAATAATTTTAAATGATATTTGAGGGTAATTATATAATAATTTTTCTACTTTATTCTCGCATATTTTAATGGAACTGGTTATTGAGAAAGTCATTTTGGACTTTCCAGAAATGTGTAAAAGGAATGATTTATTTTATATATACAACATAAATAGACTTTAATGTGAATATGACCGTTATTGGTTATATTTCCTCCTATAATAGTTTTTATGTTTGACCAAAGAAACCCTTATCCATTATTTATTTACTTTTTAAATTAACTGAATTTTTTCTGATAAGGATAAAATGAATTTTTTAAGAACTTTATTTATTCATTTTTATGCAATATTAGTGAAATTTTAAGAATATTTATTTTTAATTTTATATTTCCATTTTCTTCTATGTTTTCTAAAAGACTTTATTTTACTTAAACACATATTTTAAGATAATTTGTTTGTCCTATTTAGTTGATTACTTATTTACGAATGATTCCATATATTTTTATCTTTCATATTCTTGTAATCATGTTATATATCATTCTTCATTATTCATTAGAAATTATTTTTCACATTCATGTATATATTTTTAGTTAATGGGTTTATTTTGTATGATTTATACTATATAAATATTTTCATAACTACATAACATTTTAATATACCGAATTAATTAATGGATTCTTGTTCAAAATTTTATTACATTGAGTGTGGAAATATTGACATTTCAAATTATTGGTTCAGTATAGAGATTTATTTATTAATAAAAAAACTTAATTATATATTATATTATTGATTCAATATATTAGAAATTCATTGGACATATGTAAGTGATGGTTAGGTCCTCTTTTTATATAATACCTTTATTCATCGACTGATCTCATGAGATAAATAGTCATATAATATTTTTTTGTTAATTGTTTCATTCTTAAAAATCCATTTATATGTGATGGACCAAGGGCCTGATGATAACATTCATGATATCTCGGCATGAGGACTTAATTGAAATATCATGAAATGTGACATTATTCATCTCATTCATTAAAATTTTCATTTTTATTATCTATACAAGTTTTTTGTTGATATTTTATAAGGATATATTTTAAAGATCATATTATTTATTAATAAGGAATATGTGTTGATTATTTATTATATGACATTTTTATGAATTATATAATCAAGAGAGAATCCATTTTATGCATTCCCTTATTAATCATCTGAGATCACCATTCATTTTTCCCATTCAATAGGACATGTTAAAGGAATCAGGGAATGATTTTCAATGTGCAAGAATGATTTTCATGATATGTCTTGTTTTTTCAATGTAACATTGAAATACAATATCTATAGAGTCTCCAAATACAACTAAAATAATAAATCATTTGGGATATTATCTATTATTTATTATACCAAGGAATTATACTAAAAACAAGATATGTGCTTCTAGAGTCATGTATTACATAATTCGTATCATATAATTTTCAATATGACCCTCAATAATAAGATTTTGGAAGAACATATATATCACATGTATTATGATAAAAATATATCCAATAAAATTTTATTGATTTTTGTATTATATTTTAACATTCAAATTGTTTTAATATAATTTCCTGTTTTTCATTATTTAGGGATGGTTCCTAGTAGGGATAATGTAAAATGTATCATCACCGATAATCTATGTTGGGGGTTTCCTCCATATAAAGTCAATAGATATATTATTAGAGCCATATAAATTAAGACTATATTAGAGCACTTTACTTGGTTTATGACCAATAACTTTTCTTATATGGAACAACCTATTTATACCCATCATGACGAATCATTGTTGAATTTATTTATATAGTAAATGTATCTATTAAATACTGGATCTAATAATCCATAAGTAGTTGAGAAGTGGAACCATTCCATCAAAAAAATATTTATAAAAATTAATTTTGTCAAACGAGATGTCAATCACTGGGGGCGATTGATTCTAAATAGTAAGAAAGAAAAGGTTATATAAAGTATATAATGGTGTACTTTTACGGTGATATTCATTATGAAATATTTTCATCATGAAAAAAGAGAAAATATAGAATGGAAAATTATTAATTTAATGTAGAAGAAAAAGGATTGTATTTTTTCGTATAAGGCTAACATTACAAGATTATAAAGGAATGATGTGGGATATACACAAAATCTATAATGTAATATTAATAATTTATTTATAGGTCATAATTAAATCCATTAAAGTGACTTAGTTTCAAAAGTATATTCATTATAATAAGATATGTTATGAATTTTCATTATAAAAGAAAAATAATTATCCTCGTATTGTATTTTCAAAGTGAATCAAGAGAATATGTGGTTGAATAAGAACTATGAAAAAGGGAATATAATAAATAAGAGATAAAGAATATTGTAACAACCAACATATGTAATTGGGGATAGAATCATCCTGGTAAAATATTAATGGGGATGTAATTGTCTTATAACTGTGAAGATAAAGGATATAAGCCACATTAATGTATAAGAAAGATCAAATCTACTAATATATAATGTATCAACTGTAATGAGATATGAAACTATTAAAAACAATTATCTAAGTGTTAATGGTAAATTGATATATTAATAGTTATTTTTTCTGATTATGTCATGGTATATTATAAAAGAAATATATATAATGAGAATCATTTGTGAATTATTCTTCAAACTCTTGATGGAATGTTGTTTTTTAGAAAATTATACAGTGTGATTTGTGTCTTTAGAATTATTTTTTTCATGGAATTATTTTCTCTATTTATGAAATATTTACTGTTGTATTTATGAAATAGTAGACCCTCACCACCATATATAACCTTTAGGGTAACTAGGTGGTCTAAATTATGGGTAATTATAGTAATATTTTGTGATGATAGTCTTCTGATTTACTTAAAATATCCATATTCTATTTCACTATTAGTGTCGTTATTGTGGTTTTGGATATTAAAATATCACACTTTCAATTTATGGTTTACTTTATCTAGTATAATTTTTACTTTTTATAACCATTTTTTTATTAAATTTATAGATTCACCGTGAAACAAATGCCTTGAGATATTTCATATAATAAATAACAATGGCTTTTAATGGATCCAATGATCACTTAAGAGAAAATTTTAGTCAATCAGAAAAGAAAAATTCATCATATTTTTTAATCATTTCAAAAATGAGATTAATTGAAGTAGAAAATTAATTGAAACACACAAAGGGGTGAAATAAAACTTATGGAGTAGAACTAAATCAAGTACGAATATTTTCTTATAATAAATCATAATAAATAAATACAAGATAAAAATAACATTTTTAGGGTGGAAAGTATAACTTCACTATCTAGGTACTATTTTAGAAACAATTTAACAATTTGATGACATATAATGGTATACATACAGTTTAAAAAATATTTATTAATGAAATAATAAGTTCCCCAATCTAAAAATTGAAATTATAATTCATGATAAAATCATTAATTATATCATGATAAAAAAACATTTAAATCGTGATGATATAATTTTGTTAAGGAAGGAAAAATGTAACACCCCAATATTTTAGTTTATGAATATTACTTAAAATATTTTTTGACACACACAATACTGAGCTTAAATGAACTATCTTTTGTTATGGAAATATTATGGTTTAAATATGACAATTAAATCATCTCTATTGAATTGGTGTGTATAAATAAGATTTACCAAAACATAAAATATATATATAATTGGTTTTATTATACATATATATTTATTAATTCCATTTAAATAATTACTTTATTTTTAATGATAAGAATTAAAGCATTTTTGGTTAATAATAATTAATTTCTATAAGATTTATTTTCAATAAAATATTGTTTTATTTATATTGTATATGTTTCATTTAAATGATTAATTGATTTTTAGGTTATTAAATTAATTAAAAAAGTATTTCTATAAATTAATTATCATTTATACACTCATTATAAAATGTTATGAAATTAAGGTAAAATTATATGATTGTAAAATGAAATATTTTTTAGAAAATATGATTTAAGTAGGAAATGAAATTTAATGTTAATAAATTAAATTAATCACTATTGATTAATTATTTTAATTATATTTAATGATAATATATTCAATAAAATAAATTAATAATCTTTTAATGATTTTTACTGAGAATTTAATGAAAACAAATACATTCTAATCATTCAAAATAATGTTTTTTTTCAAAAAAATGTGTTTTATGTGTTTTGTATGAATATATTACAATTATCTATTTCCATTTTTGTGAATTTAACATGATGAACTGATTTTCGTAAGTCTATATTTGATTAAAATGTTAATTTACATTTTTTCCAATATGAATAGTAACTATACGAAAAATTTGTCAATGTGATTAATGGTAAAGTGGGTTAAAAGGAATAAAATAATGAGATAAGGCTTCAATAGAGCACAAAATAGTTGAATAAATTTCATTAGTTGGTATTATTTTGAACTTTTCAATTTTATAATTAAATTCTATACATTTTGGATCCATTTGACTTGAGTAAATAATGATTCAAGTATATATAGTTTCGTTACCCACCTCAAAAATAAATTAGAACTTAATCCAATAATTCATATAGATATAATGAGACACATATATCCAACAATACCAACCCATCTTTCCTTTCAGAATCCTTATCAATATTCCCAATTTTAATTCCTTCCCAAAATACCACTTTAAGAATGATTGAGGTATATGTTAAATGAGGTTTCCTAATGAAGAGGTAATCATCTTAACGTAAACCTTTCAATTAATTTCTTCCTATACCTCAATTAATTTTTTATATCCATAATAATATTATGAAATTGATAATTGATAAACTAAAATGTTATTATAATTAATGAAAAATTAGTATCTACCACTTCTCCATCAACTATAAGTTGATATGTTCACTCATGCATAGGTGTGGACAACCACCTCTATGAATCAATGTGTACAAAGTTTAATAAATAACTCACATGGATTGTTATAAAGATTTATTTAATGGATAAATATAATTTTTATGTAAAAGTTATGATTTTGGAAGATAATTTAT
This sequence comes from Viscum album, assembly GCA_963277665.1. Classification (NCBI taxonomy): domain Eukaryota; kingdom Viridiplantae; phylum Streptophyta; class Magnoliopsida; order Santalales; family Viscaceae; genus Viscum; species Viscum album. Next base: position 61,441,312 of record OY728163.1, on the reverse strand, counting down.
TATCTACCTTCTTAGGATCCAAGATTTTGGAAATTGATAATATCGCTGACATGTACGTGTGGACTACCATCTCAAGGAAGTGATGTTATTTGTAATTCAATTATTATTTACATTTATTATCATAAGGATATATTTAAAACATAATATATGTTTAATATAATAATGAATATTGAATGATTTATTATTATATAATTTCTTTCCATTCCAATAATTTGAAAAATTAAATTTTTATATTATATACTCGTGAAATACCACCTCCCTTAATGTCTTATTAAATTTATCAATTCACCACCATGAATTGATTTTTTAAAAATTTTATAAACTAAAAACAAGATAAATTCATGAATTTATTAAAATTCTTGAAATAAATGAACCATTTCACATAACCATTGACCATTGTCAATTTTCCAAAAACAACTTGGGGGGATTGAACAAACCACCATTGGTGGACAACAAAAGAAATAAATAAAGAATGCATCAATGTCAAATAATTATAAAAGGAAATTAAATATATAATATTGATGAAAAAATTAGATTAAAATATATTTAAAAAATTTCACTTCACTATTAAGGATGATATAATGCATCTGACCAATAAGGAATAAAATGTAAGAGTTTTTTATATCGAATCCACTCTATTGAGACATGATTTATATTGTACACCCCAAAGTGCTATTTTATTATTTATATTTATGAGTTTTATTTCTAACATGTGTCTGGGGTGTCTTGAGGTGAAATCGTTGAGTTTTTGGAACATTATTTGGGCCACATGGGAAGGCGCATGGTTTTGAAAACCATATATTATAATCCATCCTTCATAAGAATTTTTAGAGAGTCTAGATCACACGGTTACAACATTGGTTAGTAAAACATATGAGTAAATCATAAGACCTGCTTAATGTTTGTTATTTTTTTCATTTCAAATTATTTTTATTTTGGAGTAGTCACAAAATCTATCACCAATCAAACATATTAATTGCGGTTCCTCCTAAATGCCTCTATTTCTCTTATAATAACCTATATGTTTGATTTGGATTGATTCTATATAGTTTTATTCCACTAATCATGTGGTATTATATTCCCCTTCTTCTCTCATTTTCTTTTCAGCAATTTTTCCATATTCTATTACCCTAGAGGTCTTTTGGGATGATTATCCTAGAATTTATTATTCTATATTTGGGGTTTTATGAAAGGGTTGTGAAACATCGATTGATATCTGTGATTATGATTTCTAGTGAAGTAGAAATGTTTTCACTTTGTATGGTGGGTGTTTCGATTCTATTTTTTTATTAAAGATTCTATTAGATGTTTAAATAAATAATAGTGTTTTTGAACTATAGAAATGATGTATATGATACTTATTTTCCTATTACCAAAAAATCTATATGCATTTTTAGATTTTCCTTTAGAAAAATGGGTTTATATCATTCTTCATGAAACATTATTTTAAAATTATGTTTTACATATTCTCTGTGTTTGATAAAATGAAATTTATGGTTTATCAAAAAATTATTGTTATTATGTTTTTGGGCCATGCTTGATCATAAGAAGTATTTTTTTGGTGTTAAAAATGTTTTAATATTTTAAAAAGGTGGATATATGATTTATAATGTGTATGTGTTGATTAGAGGATTGTTTAATGATTTCTTAGTTTTCTTGAGACCATACTTTGGTATTGTGGTTGTTTTCCTTGTATTTATAATTTTTTTTAACAATGGGTTTTAAAAAGTATTTCTAATATTTTAGTTATTATTTTTAATGAAATGGTTCTTTTTGAATATTTTTTGAAAGATGAGTTTCATTAACTAATATTTACACTTCAAAAGACCCTTTTTTCTTCCCATTTTTTATGCTTGTATGCATGTTATGGTTAAATGAATTTTGATTCTTGTTTAGGTGTATGATAAGGGGAAAGTTTATTGAAAGGGGGTGTGTTTGAGGTGGGATATCAAGGACTATTAAATTACATTACCTATGGGAATTGTGATTTCCATGCGATGAAAGTTTCTTGCTAATGGCCCACCTATATCAGCTATGTTATGAGGAACCTTGGGCCACTAAGTGGGGAGTTGAGGGAAATAATTTATATAATTGAGTGTTATGTAATGGATAGTATCCCATAATTGAATATAATGACATGGCTAGTATAACGACCCATACTTTACTTACATTGTTATTACATCAGAATTGAATCATACATATTACAACATATAGCAAAACCATGAAAGGATTGTATAGGTATAGTGTCTTTAGAAACTAGGAACCATAAACAACTGGTTCATAAAGCATCTACATTGTGTCCCATTTATTTCATCATATATAGAGTCCCTTTTGGAATATCCTACTTAATACCCTTCTTCCTGACCGGGGGAAAAGAAAACATACAAAAGGGTGAGCTCAAATTTTCAGTAAGGGTAAACAAAGGAAATATCAATCATATCATATTCATAAGAACATATCATTTTGAAAATCTTAACCTGCAAAAGAGATCATAATATCATAACATGGGATAAATCATATAAGTGAAATGTAATCCCAGTAATCATAACACAAAACATGAAACTTTTTATCATACCCACATAGTCATAGAATATCATTTCTTATTAGTCAAGACTCATTGCCAAGACTATCATAGTGGACAAACTCCATTTATGAACCGAGTTAACTCCTCGTTCCAGTCCTGTATCACCGAACCAGATTAACTTGCAGTTCCAACCATGCCTATCTCATGAGATATAAATCTTTACCCAATGCATTGTATGGAGATATAGGTCCCACCCATCTCATAATGAAACCATTCTTATGTGTGCCACAAAATCCTAAATCATATATCATAGCAAAACCCATATAATAAAAATGGGATTTTTAAACATCATGCCATCATAACATAAACCATATAAGATAAAATTACTTCATAAAAATAATTCCATCATAACATAATCAATTCAATGTAAAAATAGGGATAGAAACAGAACCCTATGTTATCTTATATGGAAAATAATTTTGGTAAAATACTTGATCTTCATTCTTGAGGAAAATATCCTTTCTACATCAAATTTTTTTTTCCTTTCTTAACATGTCATACAATTTTAAACTAAAATAAATTAATTAAAAATAAACTTGAAAACTTTTAAATGAAGCTTCATGTAAATAATTTTCTATGAAATCATAAAAATCCATTCTTGTTGTATAAGTAAAAAAAATATTCTTCTCATACTTTGGCTGGAAAAGTCAAAAAGTATCTCGTACTAAAAACGTCAAAAGATTACTTTCATATCTTTTACTAAAAATTAACCAATAGGTAAGATTGGATTCAAAAAAATTTAGGAGGATATAAGTAATATTACATATTGAGGAAACATTGATGTGGATGATAAATATACCCTAGTAAATTCTGAATTATAAACAATCTCGGATAAAAATGTGATTGTGAGATTTTACCTTACGTTAGGTCCAATATGATTTGTATGTATCCAAACCTCCTGTATAATGATTTAAATAATGTGATTGACTTATTACAGAATCATATTCATTGTTATGATATCATATATGGTCATATTCTTATCTTCTTATTAGTAATATTTCATTGCTACTTGTTATTTGAGTGTTCATTGCATTATGTTCTTATGCATGTTTTGTCAAATAAATTCTTATTCCTATTTTTAGGTTATAGATAACTCATTTACATAATGTTATTAGTGTAATATATATCATATTTATTCATTCAATTCATTTATATAATCATTATTCAATGAAGATCATGAAGAACGAGTCGCATCACATCGTGGAGACGGTAGGCCGTACGTACGCACGAGCGATGATATCATTCTTTTTATATTAAAAAATTATATAATTGGATGGTATATAATATATAAAGAATCATAATAATGTCATATTTATTATTTATATCATTTATACTCATTATCATACCCATCCAAATGATGAAATGTTTGAATAAAAAACTACACCGCGATGTGGAGACGGTAAGCCGTACGTACGCACGTGTGGTGACTTTTTCATTCATAGGATGGATAAAATAACTAATATGTTTGTACCATTTACAATAACATCACAGTATATAGAAGATACTAGAGTTATAATTTTATGATGGAAACAACAATGAAGGAGTAAGTGGAAGAAGAAAGGATCTTGAAATAGGTGGTGAGATATTTACCTCTTCTTCGGGTTCTTCCTTTTGATTTGATCAAAAGGCCTTCTTAGACTGGCTTTATGACTAAATTAAGTCCTACAAGATGAAGGGAGAAAATTTGATAGGGTATTTGGGCAGGGTTTGGCTGAGCCAAATGGCTTTTGAGTTATGAATTAGAGAGAAGGGAGAGTGCCCTTTTATAAGAGGAGTAAGGGGCACCTTAGGAAAAACTTAAAATATTATTTTATAATAAATACGTATTCATTTTATAATGGATCCAAAGTGACTTATTTCGAGTCTAGTGTGGGTATAGGTCGAAATAATCTCAACCAATAGGTTTTAGACAAGGTTAGGTGACCATTTTAACCTTATCATTTAGAATTAACTCTAAGTTAAAAAATTTTACTTTTACCGTGTTTTCTTGTATTCTTATATTATATGGTTAATACACTTACTATAAACTGCCAATAGAACCCCAAATGGTTCAATAATGTCATATATATTATTATATAAGTCTTTTTTCCAAACCTTATATTTTTAGGAATATAATATCAATTAATAATTAAATATTTGTTTTAAACACACGTTTTTCCAATTTTGACACTATTTGGTATTTTGTTTTTACTAAATTCATAACAGAATTATTACATCCAAATAAATTCATATAACCATCTCTAATATGTTATATTAAGCTATAGAATTAGTTTAATACATTAAAAGTCTCAAATTACAATTATTTGGGTATCTATAATATCTATTATGTTAATATTTCATTAATAAGGTAACTACTACGTTTTCATTGTGTCATAAATATATTAAATTATTTAATGTCTAAAAACTATAAATAAAATAAAATTATGTAGGAAATATTTTTATATTTCTAATTGATATTTATAGTCGAATTTATCTTATGTATAACCCTATATTAAAAATGTTTTACTTATGAAACTTTGATTTTAATTATTTTAACTCTTCTTTGAATTAAATAATAATAAATGTCCTAATCGAATCCAAGTTGACCTAAATGGTCATAATTTTTTCCTAAGGTTTTTTTGGTCGAGTAAAACTTATACAATATAATTAGGGCATGAGTTAGGGTAATAATAATATCATTTTTACCCTTAATTACCCTATTTACTTTTAACTGTGGTAAATAAAAGTTAAAAGTTACTATTCACCAAAAATTATTTTCATCTCATTGAACCACATTTTACTTACTGATATCAAATTTGTCTCTCGTATTTTTAAATTCCACTCATAGAAACGGTAAAATTAGGTTTTATGTGGATTTTCAAATTCTCCTAGGAGGTGGGTAAAAGACGGTGAAAAGTTCTATAAAATTTTTATATATCTAAAATTACTATAAATTGACTCCAATGAATTAAATTGAACTTATATAGGTATTATGTGTCTATTTTGACCTAAAATAAATTTTAATAAAATAAATAATTATTTAAATAAAAATTCAATTTTAAACTATAACTCCGTGTTTTCACTATTCATCAAAAATTGAAAGTTATCAGAAAAATACCAAAAAATCACCCTAAGATAATTTCGATATTCCAAATCCAAAAATTAAGTCCATTTTGAACGATAAAATTTATAAAATTTCCAAAGGTGGGTATTACTATTCATAATGGCTAGTTTATATAATATTTTAATAGCATATCGTTGTTTGGTGAAACTCGGTATTGCGTACAACACAAGCTATCGAGGAAGGTAGCTCTTGAGTGTAACGCAAGCCAAGATAGTGTTGTGTATAATGAAAGATTCCTTTGGTGTTACGTATAAAATAATACATAAAAAAATATTTCTCATAAAATCTCACGGTGTTACATTCTACCCCCCTTAAAAAGAATTTCGCCCTCCAAATTCGTCACTTCGTAACAAACAGATGAGGATACCTCTCGGTCATCATATCCTCAAGTTCCCTTATAGCCTCTTCCAATTAGTGGTTCCTCCATAAAACTTTAACCAAGGGAGTGGTCTTGTTTCATAGAACTTTTTTGCTACGATCCAGAATCTCTATTGGCTGTTCTTCATAAGAAAGATCTCGCTGCAGTGGTACAACTTCTAAGCTTAGTACATGTGAAGGATCAGGTATGTACTTTCTTAGGAGATATACATGGAACACATCATGACCTTGAGAGAGATTTGGTGGAAGAACCAATCGGTAAGCTCCCTTCCCAACATGATCCAGTATCTCAAAAGGACCAATATACCTAGGGATTAGCTTGCCCTTCTTTCCAAATCTCAATACTCTCTTCCAAGTAGATATTCTTAAGAACACTTTATCACCCACTTAAAACACTATGTCTTTTCTTCGGTTGTCGGCATAACTTTTTTGTCGACTCTGAGCTGCTCTTATGTGTTGTTGAATAGATCTTACCTTTTCTGCCATCTCATTAACAAGATCATATCCTAATAGCTTTCTTTCCCCAACTTCATCCCAGCAAGTTAGAGTTCTGCATTTCCTTTCATAGAGAGATTCATAAGGAGCCTTCTGAATACTGGAGTGAAAGCTATTATTATAAGAAACTTCCACCAAAGATATGTGTTGATCCCAACCACCGTTGAATTCTATAGAGAAAGATCTCAACATGTCTTCTAGAGTTTGAATTGTCCTCTCAAACTGACCATTGGTCTGAGGATGATAAGAAGTGCTGAAACTCAACTCTGTATCTAGAGTATGCTGAAGACTTTTCCAAAACATCGAGGTAAACCTTAGATCCCGATCAGATATAATGGAAGGTTGTACTCCATGAAATCTTACCACTTCCTTCACATATATCCTCACAAGATGATCAAGAGAGAAATCTTCTCTAATAGCAATGAAGTGTTCCGACTTCGTAAGATGATGAACTATAACCCAAATAGCATTACTCCCTTTGGATGTTTTAGGATGTCCAGCGACAAATTCCATAGTGATGTTTTCCCATTTCCATTCTGGTATAGGTAATGGTTGTAACATCCCCTTAGACTTCTGTCTCTAAACATTAACATGGTGACAAACCAAGCATCGAGAGATATATTCAGCAACATCTCTTTTCATGTCATCCCACCAGAAGTACACCTTCAGGTCCTTATACATCTTTGTGCTTCTCGGGTGAATAGAGAATGAAGAACTATGAGCTTTACCCAATATTTTCTTCTTTAATTATTGGATGGGTGGAACATAAACATGATTCCTTAACCTTATTATTTCATCACAATCAATGTGGAATTCAGGAACATTTTTCAACTTTTTTGTAACTCTACGTCTTATTTCTCTGCCTCTTTAATCTTTACATGTATAGATGGTTGAACATTCATTTGAGAAAGATAAGATGTTTCCCCTTCCATTATAATTCCAAGATCCACCCTTCATAAATCCAAAAATATTATATCTTTTGTGATCCTCATCATGGATAATCTAGCATGGTCTTGTCGACTTAATGCGTCTTCCACCTTGTTTGCTTTCCCAGGTTGGTAATGAATTGAGGATTCATAATCCTTAATCAGCTCCAACCATCTTCTTTGGTGCATATTCAGCTCCCTTTGTGTGAAAATATACTTTAAACCTTTATGATCAGTATAAATATCACACCTTTCACCATAAAGAAAATGCCTCTAAATATTTAAGGCAAAGATTACCTTAGCTAATTCAAATTATGAGTTGGGTAATTTTGCTCAAGGATTTTCAGCTGTCGTGAGGCATAAGCTATCACCATAGCATTTTCCATGATAACATGCCCCAATCCCTTCATGGATGCATCACTATAGATCACAAAACTTTCTCCACTATAAGGAAGTGTGAACACTGTTACACAGGATAACCTTCTTTTTAACTCCTTTAAATTCTCTTCACAGTCCTACGTCCAAACGAACTTAACTCCTTTTCGAGTCAACCGGGTGAGTGGATTAGATAATCGTGAAAAATCCTTCACAAAACATCGATAATATCCAGCCAAACCAAGAAAACATCGGATCTCATTTACTGTTGTTGGTCTCGACCATCTTTCGATAAGCACTATTTTTTTGTGGATCCACAGATATCCCCTCTTTTGATATTATATGACCCAAAAATGAAACTTTCTGAAGCCAAAATTCACACTTGGTAAATTTGTCATAAAGCTTCTCCTTTCTTAGGGTCTTTAATACAATTCTCAAGTGATCTTCATGTTCTTCCTTGATCTTTGAATAGACAAGAATATCATCTATAAAGGCTGCATCAAAACTGATCAAGATAGTCTCTAAAGACTCTATTCATTAGATCCATGAAGATAGCATGGGAATTAGTAACACCAAATGGAATCACTATAAATTCATAGAGTCCATACCTTGTACGGAAATCCATCTTTGGTATATCCTTCCTTTTGACCCTTAATTGATGATACCCTGAACTAAGATCAATCTTGTAAAAGTATTGAGCTTCGCGTAGTTGGTCAAATAAGTCATCAATGTGTGGGAGAGGATATTTTTTCTTGATAGTGATCTTGTTAAGTTCTCCATAATCAATGCAGAGTCTCATTGATCCATCTTTATTCTTAACAAACAGAACAAGTTCTCCCCAAGGTGATGCACTAGGGAGTCTGAATCCCTTATCAAGATTCTCTTGGAGTTTCTTCTTCAATTCCTACATCTAAATTGGGGTCATTTTATAAGGTTTCTTTTAAATGGGGATATCACCCGTTATGAGTTCTATTGAAAACGCAAATTCAGGATTTGGTGGAAGACCTAGGAATTCCTCTGGAAAGACATCATAAAACTCTCATACAATGGGAATATTCTTAATCGTGTGTTTCTCTCCAACCATTTGAGATAAATAACCTTCATTTATTGGAATCAAGACCCATAAGATGGAATAAATTTCCACTGGAAGGTTATATTCATCCTTGCATCGATAGATGATCATAGATTGGTTGGGAATATGAAATGTGACTTCCCGTCTTTGGAAATCAATATGAGTTCCATATAAGGAAATCAAATCCATGGCATTAATAACATCAAATCCCACTATATGAGGGATCATAAGATTTGCAGGAGGCACTTTCCCACAAACTTCAATTGGAGAAGAATTATAAACTTTTGATTCAACCGTTGTGCCATTAGGAGTTGTCATAGCTAACTCAACAGATAATTGTTTAGGTAGTATGACAATACCCTTGGAAAATCTTTCAGAAATAAAAGAGTGGGTGGATCTAGAATCAAATAAAACATTTTCTACTTTAGAGTGGATGATAAGTTTACCTTTCACCACTTCGTTATCGTACTCCACATCACCGATAGAAATTGCATGTGACTTTCTTTTTTCTTTGACCTTAAGAGTTTTTTGATGTCAATCATCATCAACAACCCTTGGATTAGGGAATTTATTAGAATAATTCCCCATTTCCTTTCACTTGTAACATTGAAGTGTCGGAGGTGCATTCTATGTAGCCTTTTCTTTGTTCGCATCACTAGACATATTTTTCCCATCATTAGGGCACTCAAATTCAAGATGACCTTATTTTCCACATTTGAAACATTTACTTGTACCTTTAAGACAATTCCCTCCATTTTTCTTTCCACACCTTGAGCATAATGGAAAACTCATCTTCTTTTTAGTGTGGTCATTAGATTTCCCTTTGAATTCCATTTTCCTCTTCTTATCAAACCCATATGATTGATTGGTTACTCCAATCTCCATATCTACCTTGAGAGCACATCAAACAATCCTCTCATAGCTATTGAATTCCCTTATGGATAACACCCTTTGAAGACTTGGTTTTAATCCACTAAAGAATTGATCGATCTTAATCTTAGGTTGGATAATAATTTTGGAAGCATACCTTAAAAGTCTTGTAAAATTTACTTCGTAGGTACCAACAAATACATCATCCTTTTGCTTTAGTTCAAGAAACTCCTTCTCCGTCTTTTTTCAAAGAATAAGAGGGAATTACTTATTGAAAAATATGTTCTTGAACTCGTCCCATTCCATGGACTCAATTTTGTCTCTTTTCCTCGCATTCTTGATAAGATTCCACCATTGATCAGCTTCCCCTTCCAAACGATATACTGCTAAGATAACTTTATCATGTTCAAAACATTGAAGAACTGAAAATATCTTTTCAGTGGTACTGATCTATTGTCCAGCCACTAATGGATCAGTAGACTCATTGAATGAGATTGGATTCTCCCTCATAAAGGATTCAACAGAATTTTTCTCCTTCCTTTTCTCGGTTGGAAGTCATGAATGATTCATAGCTTGAGAAAGTTGGGTGAGCATGGATAAAAGATTTTTCATTCCATCTCCCATAACATTTGGTTGTTGAGGGGGAAAATCATTGGATTTCCTGTCGCATTCAGCATTAACATGGTTCCTTCAATTTCCAACCATTGACTAAAACCAATAATCATAGTGTGAGAAACACTAATCATAATAGAAAAACCACATAATCAAGAATAAAATTTCACACTTAAGTTCTTATAATAGGTTATTCGTGGACATTTCGAAAACACTAATATTTTGTTCTATACTTAGACATATCCTTACGGTTCTTACTAAGGCTTTCACATCCTAGTTTCCAAAGGATGACTATACCTTTCCTCTGATACCAACTATAATGACCCATACTTTGCATACATTGTTATTACATCGGAATTGAAGCATACTTATTACAATATATAAAAAAACCATGATAGTAACATATAGTTATAGTGTCTTTAGAAACTGGGAAACATAAACAACTGGTTCATAGAGAATATACATTGTCTCCCATTTATTTCATCATATCTAGAGTCCCTTTTGGAATATCCTACTTAATACCCTTCTTCCTGACCTGGGGAAAATAATGCATACAAAAGGGTGAGCTCAAATTCTCAGTAAGGATAAACAATGGAAATATCAATCATATTATATTCATAAGAACATAAAATTTTGATAATTTTAACCTGCAAAAGAGATCATAATATCATAACATGGGATAAATCATAGTAGGGAAATGTAATCACAATAATAATAACAGAAAACATGAAACTTTTTGGAATACACACATAATCATAGAATATCATTTCTTATTATTCAAGACTCATTTCCAGGACTATCATAGTGGACAAAGTCCATTTTTGAACCCAGTTCACTCCTCGTTCCAGTCCTGTATCACTAAACCAGATTAACTTTTCGTTCCATCCATGTCTATCTCATGAGATATAAATCGTTACCCAATGCATTGGAGAGATATATAGGTCCCACCCATCTCATAATGAAACCATTCTTATGTGTGCCACAAAATCAAAAATCATATATCATAGCATAACCCATATAATAAAAATGGGAATCCTAAACATCATGCCATCATAACATAAACTATATAAGATAAAAGGACTTCATAAAAATAATTCGATCATAACATAAAAAAATCAATGTAAAAATAGGGATAGAAATAGGACCCTATATTATCTTATATGGAAAATAATTTTGATAAAACACTTGATCTCCATTCTTGAGGAAAAAATCTTTTCTACTTCAAATTTTTTTTTCCATTCTTAACATGTCATAAAATTTTAAACTAAAAGAAGTTAATTAAAAATAAACTTGAAAAATTGTAAATGAAGCTTCATGGAAATAATGTTCTATTAAATCATAAAAATTCATTCATGTCGTACAAGTAAAAAAAACATTCTTCTTGTATTTTGGCTGGAAAAGTCAAAAAGTATCTCGTACTAAAAACGAAAAAATATTCCTTTCATATATTTTACTAAAAATTCAATAATAGGTAAAATTGGATTTAAACAATTTTGTGAGGATATATATAATATTACAAATTGAGGAAACATGAATGTGGATGATAAATATGCCCCAGTAAATTTTAAATTATAAACAATCTCGGATAAAAATGAGATTGTGAGATTTTCCCTTACCTTTGGTCTGATATGCTTCGTACGTATCTGAACCTCCTGTATAATGATTTGAATAATTTCATTGACTTATTATAGAATCATATTCATTACTATGATATCATATATGGTCATAATATTATCTTCTTATTAGTAATATTTCATTGATACTTGTTATTCGGGTGTTCATTACTTTATGTTCTTATGCATGTTTTGTCGAATAAATTCTTATTACTCTTTTTAGGTTATAGATACCTCATTTAAAGAATGGTATTGGTGAAATATATATCATATTTATTCATTCAATTCATTTATATAATCATTATTCAATGAAGATCATGTAGAACGAGTCGCATCACATCGTGCAGACGGTAGGCCGTACGTACGCACGAGCGATAATATCGTTCTATTGATATTAAAATAGTATATAATTGGATGGTATATCATATATACAGAATCATAATAATTTCATATTTATTATTTATATCATTTATACTCATTATCATCCCCATCGAAATGATGAAATGTTTGAATAACAAACTACACCACGACGTGGAGACGGTAAGCCGTACGTACGCACATGTGGTGACTTTTTCATTCACATGATGGATAAAATAACTAATGTGGTTATACCATTTATAATTACATCACAGTATATAGATGATATTGGAGTTATTATTTTAGTATGGAAACAACAAAGAATGAGGAAGTGGAATAAGAAAGGATCTTGAAATAGGTGGTGAGATATTTACCTCTTCTTCGGGTTCTTCCTTTTGATTTGATCAAAAGGTCTCCTTAGGCTAGATTTATGACTAAATAAAGGCCTCTAGGATGAAGGGAGAATATTTTAGAGGGTATTTGGTCAGGTTTTGGCCGAGAAAAATGGATTTTGAGTTTTTAATTAGAGAGAAGGGGGAGTGCTCTTTTATAAGAGGGGTGAGGGGCACCTTAGGAAAAACTTACAATATTATTTTATAATAAATTCATATTCTGTTTATAATTTCTCCAAAGTGACTTATTTAGATGATAGGGTGGGTATGGGTCTAACTATTCTCAACCAATATGTTTTAGACAATTTTAGGTTACCATTTTAACCTTATCATTTAGATTTAACTCTATGTTAAATAATATAACTTTTACTATGTCTTCTTGTATTCTTACACTATATGGTTAATAAACATACTATAAACTACTATTAGAACCCCAATTGGTTCATTAATTTCATATATATTATTATATAAGTCTTTTTGCCAAACCATATATTTTTAGGAATATAAGATCAATTAATAATTTAATATTTGTTTTTAAAACTCTTTTATGTCAATTTTGACACTATTTGGTATTTTGTTTTTTCTAAATTCATAAAATCGTTATTACTTCAAAAAAAATTAATATATCCAACCCTAATATGTTATATTAACCTCTAAAATTATTTTAATTCATAAAAGGTCTAAAATTACATCTATTTGGGTATTTATAATATAAATTATATTAATATTTCATTAATAAGGTAATTAATGTATCATCATTGTTTCATAAATAAATTAAATTATTTAATGTCTAAAAACTATAAATAAAATACCATTATGTAGGAAATAATTGTATCTTTCTAATTAATATTTTTAGTCTAATTTATCTTATGTATAACCCTATATTAAAAATGTTTTACTTATTAAACATTGATTTTTATTCATTTAACTCTTCTTTGAATTAAATAATAATAAATGTCCTAATCTAATACAAGTGGACCTAAATGGGTGCATTTTATTCCTAAGGTTATTTTTGGTTTAATTACACTTATCCAATAGAATTTTGAGATGTGTTAGGGTATTAATAATATCATTTTTACCCATAATTACCCTATTTACTTTTAACCATGGTAAATAATAGTTAAAAGTTACTATTCACAAAAAATTATTTTCATCTCATTGAACCAAATTTTACTTACTGATATCAACCATGTCTCTAGGATTTTTCAAATTCCACTCACAAAAGCGGTAAAATTAGGTTTTAGGCGAATTTGAAAATTCTCCTATGAGGTGGGTAAAAGACGGTGAAAAGTTCTATTAAATTTTTATATATCTAAAATTATTATAAATTGACTCCAATGAATTAAATTGAACATATATTGTTATTATGTGTCTATTTTGAACTAAAATAAATTTAAATAAAATATATAATTATTTAAATAAAAATTCGGTTTTATACTATAACTCTGTGTTTTTCACTATTTATAAAAAATTGAAAGTTTTTAGAAAAATATAAAAAATTTACCCTAAGATAATTTAGATATTCTGAATCCAAAAATGAAGTCCATTTTTAAAGATAAAAATTAAAAAATTTCAAAAAGTGTGTATTACTATTCATTACAGCAAGTTTATATAATATTTTAATAGCATATCGTTGTTTAGTGAAACCCGGTATTGCGTACAACACAAGCAATCAAGGAAGGTTGCTCTTGCGTGTAACGCAAGCCATGACATTGTTGTGTGTAGTGAAATATTCATTTGATATTTCATATAACATAATACATAAAAACAAAATATTTCTCATAAAATCTCAAGGTGTTACATCTAGGGGTTTGGTTATCAATGAAAATAGAGGGAATAATTCCGGTGATGGGTTTTGAGATAAATAACTCATCGATAGTTTGTTCCACCAATGCACTCATAATATTTTTGTAATTAGTTCCTAATTTATTTCCCCATTATATATATATATATATATATATATATATTAATTTATGCCTCTTCAATATTTATTTGAATGGGAGTTTATTTTCTCTTTACTAGAGAAAGCATTGATGAATTTGTTAAATAACATTAATTATTTTTTCTATTTCTTTTCAAATGCTATTGGAATCATTAATTTACAATCTTAAATAGTTTTTTATTCTATTCTTATTTCATAGTTTCTCTATTTATATTTTATTAGTGAGCGTAATTAGGTTTTTAAGGGAAATATTTGGTGGTTTTAAATTGAAATCAAATTTAAAAATAAATTTTACAATGCATTAAACATATGTGATGGTATTTTTCTTTCAAAATGGGATGTTTTTAGAAAAAAAGGAAAATTTTAATTAATTTTTTTAAATATGAGTTGTTTAAAATATAACCAATTGGTTTTTGATATTTATTTACTAATGAACCATTGAATTTATAAGTGGTGTTGGAATTTTTATAAACTAATACTTGTGTCATTAATTCCAATGATTGTAGAAATGGTCTTAATGAATAAGGCATGTGATGATATTCTTTATAGTATTAAAAATTTTTAAAAAAATCTAAGAATTATAATGAATACTCCATCCATTAATTTGGTAAATAATTGTTTTGATGAAGTGTATGTAATATTCAATTTTTTCATGTTGAAATTGTGGGAATGAGTCCATGTAGAAATATTAATGTTTTTTCATTATTAATAAATAATGATAATAGATGACCTAAAAAATATATTATGCATGAGGAGATGATGAATTATTTTATTAATGTGTTTCTCAAGGTAATTTTGATAGTGAAAAATGATAAATTCAATTATAAAAGATTGATGTATTTATTGTGGATTTTATTTATACAATTAGTATTTTTCAAAGTAATATTATAAGGCCTTATTAAAAAATAGATCTGACCATATCCAATCAAGGACACACCTCAACCACACATGTGGGAAATTGGTATATCATATTGGAGGAAAATCAACTAGGTTTTACATGGTGGTATGTGGGTATGAGGGAATGGAAAGGGCCAACAAGGAGTGCATAGGGGAGTATAGAATGTTCATATGGATCATAGGTGAGTGCTCGGGTGGACCACATAATGGGGTGGAAAGGCATGTGATGAGTATGTGTGAACTATATATTGGTATCAACCCTATAACAAGATCATGTATTTGATGTATTAGAGAGCATTATCAAGTCACGCTCATAGAAGCACATGATCGATGTGACATGACATAGTACCCCAACAGTCTTACAATTTTAAAAAACTATTAATAGATGTAAGGTCGTCTAATACAATGCATCAACACCATAAAGTCACTTCAATTATAATATTCAATATCCCACATACGTATCCAATGTAACATATTCATTTTAGTTATCATATATCTCCAGTAAGTGTGCCACACTATAGAACCATTTTCGGGGAATTATTCCATATTGGATGATAGAGACACCATGTTAATCATGTTTGATCGTCACAAATAAATGCATGAAATCTCATTATTTTCTGAATGAATCATTATAAATAACATTATAATAAATAATAATGATTTAAATTATAGTAATATTATTCCTGAATTCAAATACATCAATTAGTTCAGGTTTAACATTAAGAAGAAGCAAACATCCCATGAAAAGCCTCGATCACTTGAATCCTTTCATATTGAAAGATCAAATATTTTTGATGAATCACATGAAGAAAATTTACTATGATAATGTGTTTTCCAAGAAATTATCATTCATGTGAATCATTAGAGATTACATAATAATGAATACCCCCCCATGATAGAATTAGTTAATCGCGTGATTAAAGAACATGATAAGGAGAACATTAATTTTATTCATTGTATACTTGAATTGAAAATAAAATTATTTTTATTAATATCTGGACATAAATTATTGTGAATGTAAATGGAGAAGTTGTGGTGAATCATTCTCTAAATACCAATCCATTAATGAGATTTTTAGTTGCTTTCATTAATGTTTGAGAGATCACATAAGATTTTTTACACTTATTTCATGATGGATTGAAAATACCATGTATATATATACCTATAAAATTATGGTAGGGAACATTCAAAAATCCATCATGATTTTCATTGATGAAGAATGATATACAGCTTACCAATTTTTGGTTAACATGAGGAAGAACTTGTAGCACTATTTATTTATGAATGTGAGGATGAAGGTGAGTTGAGATGAGACATTTTTATTTTCAAAAATAATATCCAAATAATGAAATGTGAAGACAATAACCTTCATGCTAACATTTTAACAAATATTATCAAGTATTCTATGCATGTCAACACTTACCTATTACATACATTTAAATACTCATGGATTTTTCATGAAGAGTTTATGTAAATAAAAGGAAATACTAAGAAGGGTGACAAAAAATATAATAATAAAAATAAAAAAAAATAAATGTTTGTGTTATAGTGTTTAATGTTTTTATAAAATCATCCAATGATTACATGAGGTGATATCAGGTTTTGAAAAGATTACTATTGAATTAAATAAATTCCAAAGATAGTTAGTATGTTGATTGTGGTTCACTATTTCCTAAATTATAAATAAGAGGTAACATGTTATTAATTTTATCTTGAAAACATAAAATTAATGAATTTATAAATAAATGAAAGAGAAACTACTATTTAGTGGTGATATTTATTTTATAATCTAAACTAACTTTTTATAATTCTTTGTGAAATGGTTTTTTTTGTTGTAATTTAAAAAACATATTGTGAATCTATTATATTGAAGATTTTATGGGGTAACCTATTGTGATTATAATGGAGAATATCTGATTGGGCGTCTAACCAATTTAAGAAAGGATTAGGTTCATATTAGTACTATAACCTGTAAAAATATTATTCCCTGGAGTTATTTATTTTTCCTACATTTGGGAATGTTTAATTAATCATAAAAGTTTATAATATTATATATATTCAATAAAATATTATTTTAAATGAGTGAAAAATTATAAAATACACCACCAATTCAGCCCCCCCCCCCCCACAGACACACTTAGGGGTGAAACACCACACTAGGCTCTTCTATTGTCATCATAATCTAAATAACCTCAATCAAAATCTAATAAGTGTTAAATATTGATAATATAAATTCTATCAATAAAAGTGGGGTTCATATATTTGAGGGATTGAACATTCATAGTTGGAAGAATGTGATTTTGACATGTCTTCAATATATTTTCCTTGAGGATAAAGATATAAAAAAATATACATTACATCTATTATTGATGATTTTATTATGACATTTACTGATTAGAGAAAAATTGTGGTCGATTGAAAGGATTATAATTATATTTCGATGACTCTTTCAAAAAAGGTTTCAACAATGGTTATGAGAATCAAAAATACCAATGAAATTGTGGATAAATTTTAATGTAGTTATGACGGTAATTTGAGATTCAAGGAGGAAAAATTTTAAATTTGGAGGAGAAATTTTCAAGATACCGTGATTAATAAAGGAAAAAACAATGATGACTACTTCAGAAGAGTTATAAAAATTATCAGAAATATTTGTGGTTTTGGAGAAAAGATTGATGATCTGATAAATTACCAAAAAGCTATTGAGAAACCTTTCTGACATGATTGATCATAGTGTTTGAAAGTTGTTGTATATACATTTTCATACTATAAATGAATTAAATGAAATTATTAGTGATTATGAAATGATAAGGTTCCCTATATTCAATAATAATATAAAAATGTGTTAGGTTTTGATGCTATGAGAAATCTCAAAATCAGAGATGGAAAAGTTTAAGAATCGATTTAATATGATGATGAAGATAAATATAAAAATTATCATAGAATCATTGATAGCATATTAATGATATTAAATAAGGAAATTATTGTGGGTAACGAAAAACTACAACCACGATGTTAAAATTAAAATGACATTTGACACTTTATCATAAATTATCTTAAGGAGAAGTCTTTTTTACATGAGATAGATGAACATAAACCGTAGAAAATGAAAAGGGAAAAATATTAAAATACTAAACAATTTTTTTTGGAAAATGAACATTTTATTTTAAATATAATTTAAATTCATGAGTGGAAAAGAGTAAAAATATTACTCCACATCAGGCATCCATTCAGAAGATGAAACAAATTTCATGGATCATGTGGAAAAATGGTTTCAAACCTCTTCAAATGAATATTATGAATGTGAATGAACATACCTAAGGAATATGATGTAGAATTAATTTGAATATTATCTTAAAAATACTTCTCAAGAAGGGGAAGAGGTTATTGTTGAATGAAAAAGAAATGATAAATGGGGGAAATTAATAGTGTGAAGTAAAATTGTCTTTTATGTAGATGAGATCAAAAGATACAAACTAAAAGTGGTATAAATATAAATGATACAAAAAATACTTGGATGAAAAGATTGATAAAAAATAAGAATAGTCCAAGAAATAGTTAGATTGTTTTAAAGATCAAAATTATTTGAAGAGGATTAGAAAATATTTCATAATAATTTTTGATGTCAAGGAAGAATAATTATATAATAGTGAAAATAGGGGCATAAAGAAGAAGTTTATGTTCACCTCTTTATAAACTTAAACATAAACATATTATCTTGAACAATATAGTTTAAAAAAATTAAGAATATTCTATATTGTGATTTTCTAGTGATAAATGATTTGACAAATCATAGAAATTGAGGGATTCTTCAATAAGATCATTTCCCATCAGATTATAGAGAAAAAAAATATAGAAATATGAAATCAACAATATTGATGAAATAACTATTATCAGAATGAAAGATAAAGTTTTATATGACTCTATTCATGTTGTTGGATGTTTTTTCACAAATCATACTCATTCTGGTATTACAAGTCACTTCCATAGATGATTCATAAACGAAGGGGAATCTTTTTTAAGAAAAGAGGAATAGAATTAAAAGAAATAAAATTATGACCAAGAACTTATATAATCAATCAACAAAAAATAAACATGAATCCTTTGAATTATTATAGAGTATATGTGACCAGAGAGGTCAAGTTGAAGAAAAGTGTATTGCTTTTCTACCTAGAAAAATATCCAATGTTGAGGAAAGAAATGTAATTTAAAATATGGAGTCAGAGAAATCATATATTTTTTGAATTCAATTTGAAGGTTTTCTAGAGAAGTATGTCATTAATAATTAATATTCTTTTTTCTTCACACATGACTGGTGAAAGAAAAAAAATAAATTAATCATTACAAATTATGAAGGTAGAGTAGTGATGTTTGGAAATTATTTTCCACTGAAAGTCAAATGAGTTGGATCAGTAGAGACTGAAGTAAAAATTCTGAAGGCGAATGAATTATTATTTATTAAAGGGATGAAATTCAATTTTTGTAGTTTTAGTAAAATCTATAGTGAATTATAAGATATGGATTTAAAGAATGGTTCATGTATAATCAAAAGAACAAAATATGGACGGATTATCACTCAAAGGAGTAGAACCATTGGTAATCTATTCAAAGTTGGTGATTTTATCAATTCTTGTTACATGTGTGACAAAGTTGAAAAAAATTATGGAATAGAAGACCTGGCCATTGTTACTAGATGAGTATGAGTAGAGTCATGAATCAAGATATTTCAAGAAACCTTCCCAATACAAGGCATGATGATGAAGAAATATGTGAAACATGTTCAAAATGTAAAATATATTTAGTTTCACATAAAGGAGTGTACATTTTATCTATCAGAACACCTGACCTAATACACACTAACTTATGTGCTCTAATGATACAAATATCTACTATAGGTGGCCTATATTCCATTAAATTCATTGATGATTATACTCAGTTGACTAATTTCATGTTTATCAAAAAAATGTTTTAGGTCATTATAATATTTCCAATTTACATAATGAAAAATGAGTAGGAGTTGAGTTTCAACATCATGAAACTGAGGTCAGATATTGGCATGGAGTATACCAGTTATGTTCATGAAATATGAATTTCCAATTAATTAATCAAGAATTATAATAACATAACATATATTTCATGAAAATGTAGTGTAGCTGAAAGGTAAAACACAATCATTTTTGAGATGAGAAGAATAATTTTATCGAATGAAAACATATCAATGAATTTATAGAGATAATTGTTATGTATTTATATAAACATATATAAAAGGCATTTACTAAGGTTAAACATAAAAAATAGACCTTATTAAGTTTGGAATAAAAGTAATCAAATTTTTAAATACTTTATAGTTTTTTAGAGTCCTTGATTATGAAAATAAAGGCCATCAATAAAGGAAATTTGAAGATAATGATGAGGAATGGATTTTCTTGGGATACTTATATAATGGAAGGGCTAAAATATTTGTATCAAATGGATGCACAATAATTTTGACTGTGGTGCTTTCAAAAATATTGAATACAAGAATAAATCAGATATAATAGTTAATTTAGATTTAAAATGTTTGGAAGAAAATTGAATTTAACTGTTAGAATAAAAGGATGATGAGGTTTCTGAGACAGAGCAAGTCACTATTAATATTTATTCCAAAAAACCCAGTAATGAATATAATGCAAATAAAATGAGAGAAAACTATACATTTGATTGTAGAAAGTTATTAAAGATAAAAATACCATAAAAAATAGGATCTAGTAAAAACTATAATGATATTAATATTTTATGATCAAACTCACTTATTTCCCATATTAAACCTCACATAAAGGCATAAGAATTCAAGAAATAGGAGTGGAAAAAATATATGAATGAAGAACATAACAAAATTGAGAATAACTACACATGGTGTATTGATCTAATACCTAAAAATAAAAAATTCAATTCAAACCAAGTAAATTTTCAGAAATAATATGAATGAGAAAGTTCATCTATCAAATAATAAATCATGGTTGGTGTGAAAATGATATTTGAAAAAGTAAGTTATTAACAATGAAAAAAGTTTTTAACTAGAAGAAATATTGGAGACTATTACAATATTATTGGAAGTGGGGAAAAAATACAATAAAACGTTTATTAAATAATTATGAAATTTTAATTTCTTAAAAGTAACCATGATGAATGAGTCTACATTGAACAACCTGAGGGTTTCACCTTAGAAAATTATGGAAGCACGGTATATAGATTCAAAAACGATTTTCATGAATTAAATTATTCCCCTAGAGCCTAGTTTTCAACATTTAAGAGTTGTTTAAGACATATAACATTCTAAAATGTTAACGTGGATAGTTACCTTTATGTTAAAGTGACGACTATAGGTTGTCTCGTTGTAATGGTCTATGTGGATGACATGATATTTTTTAGTGTCAATGAGTTACTCTCTAAAGAGTTTTCTAGAAAGTTGAAAAATTATTTTGGGATGTCAATACTGGGTGAGATGACACAATTTAGGGTATTCTTGATTGTGAATTATGCAAATTATAATTTTTTATCTCATGAAATTTATTCTAGATAATTTATAAAAAATTTGATATTATGAATTAAAAATAATTTTCATCTCATATTTTATTTGGAATAAAATTTAGAAAATATTAAGCTAGAATAAGTGTGAAAATTAATGAATTTATTTGAGTCATTGGTATCATACTTTATATAACTATATAAGGACCATATATCCCATATATAATGTCTCTAGGTATATGGTTTAAGAGTGATCTGCAAGAGTATCACTTATTGGATTTAAAGAGAATACAAATATCTATGAAAGTAATTATGAATTAAAGGCTATTGTATAGAAAATTTTTATATTTGATCTTATTAATATTTATAGATATAGATTGGGAAGGTTATTCTATTGACATAATTTCAAAATCAAGTGAAACGTCTATTTTGGGAGATATATGTTTTAGTTGGTATAGAAAAATAATAATAATTTAGAGTAATTGATCATAGTTGAGGTCATATATATAACTGGAATGTATGATTATACATAGTTGATATAGTTGCACGTGAAAAATCTAGATTAAAACATTGAGACTGAGAAACCACTGAAAACTTTCTGTGATAATCAATGTGCTAGAGGGTTTCATAAAAAACTAAGGCAGTATTAAAGAACCCATAGTATTGAAATCATATATTATTTCATCATGTAAAAGTTTTCCAGTGGAGATTTCATGTTGGTATGAATTTCTAAAAACAATAGGTTACATATATATTAAACAAAGAAATTCTACGACAGAGTTTTTTAGAGCTAAAGATGAAACTTCATGTTCATCCTTATACTCTCACTTGAAGATCAATGGGTATGTCCCCCACTTTTGATTGGATTCTGATGACAATGGGGGATTAAAATTTTAATATATTTATCTAAGGCTATGGGTTCTCTGTATGTTTGTGAATCTAATGTTTTTTCATTGAAAAAGGGGGAGATCATTTAATAAAAATTAAGGGGGGAAATCTAAGTCACCTGGCCAAAATTTTCTTGTCATATAGTGATGGAATTATTTCAAAAAAAATACCTTAACTAGTATTATAGTGTCAGCAAATATCCTATTGAGGAGGATTGTGGTTTATATCACTCATGTTAATTCTTTTTGAAAGTGAAGTACTAGTTAACAACAAATCCAACTATAGATACAGAACAATTGTTGGATTTATTAATGATATTGTAATGTCATTCAAACAATATTTTGTAGATTAATTATAATTTTTTTGTGCAAGTATTTCTACCTATGTCATGTGATAATTGTGTTTGTAAATTAAATAATTTATATAAAATGATAAGAATTAAAATGGAGACACCCTCAATTGATTGGATGAAGAAATAATTTATAGAAAGCAATGAAAATTTCTTTCATTGAATGATGAGAATTTTGGAAATATGTACACGAAAAAATATTAATATTTTTCATGATGAAAAAATGATAATATTGGATTGTATATAAAAACCACGATGAATTGATAAATAATTTGATACATGAGAATTTCATGAAACATTTGAGAGTGAAAATTGATTAATTCAATTTGATGATCATGATGAATTTATTGATCATTTGATTTTTACACACACATATTATTTTGATAAGTGATATTATGAGGATTTAATAAAAAAATTGGAAAACCATAGACAACCAAGGTCCCACATCGTCCATAAATGTGTGACTTAGGTTCACTAGTTGTAAGGAAGTTTTAATCAGCTATCCTTGTAGGTAAGAGAGTATGATGGTATTCATAGGTCCTATAGTAAGAGCACAAGGGAGAATAGTGTGTGGAAAGGGTGCACATGTTAGTGGCTAGGTGGACCATGAAATAGGGGTGGTTAAAACCATGATGGGAATGTGTGGCCTATATTTGGGCGTGGACCTTGGTGTCGATAGAGGGGTTGATGAAGTGTGGAGTATGATTAATTGGTTCTCATAAAGAAAAAGATTGATATGGTATCCCATGGAATTATGAAACTATTACTATGTTAAAAATATGTGCATTGAATATGGGTTTTTATATATAATATATCCACACCATCCAATCACTTTGAGAAAAAACATCAACATCTCATAACCCTATCCAACTCAACATCATCATTTCAATAATCATCTGTTTCCACCGAGTATTCCATTCCATTGAACCCTTACCCATGATTTATACCAGCTTGGATGACAGAGACACCATGTTAGACATGTGGGATCATCAATAATCCATTCATTCAGCCTCCATATTATTTAAAATAATTAGTTATAAGAATATGATATGATTTATAAATGATATGATGTTTCCAATATATTAATCATGAATCTGAATAAATTCCTGATTTTGAGTTCAATCATATGAATAAGTAAGCATCTCATGAATATCCTTTATCGAAATTATCCTTCCTTATTACGAAATTGTATATCCCTAAGGAATCAGATAAAGAACAAAAACTATGAGAAGGTTCCATCATAGTCAACCTCAATCACAAGAATCATTAGTGATTACATGATTTTGAGTGGTCCACTATAAAGGAGAAAACTGATCAAGTGAATCTAATTATGAAATAAATAGACACCACAATTTTAAAAATCATATATTTTAATTAATTAAATTTATATATATATTAATATCAAGGCTTAACAATGCATGAAACTCAAAGGAGATGAAATGGTGAAGTGATATTTAAAAGTTGCTGTAGAGATGAGATTTCAATGTTCTTTCATTCATGTTTTAGAGAACTTTTTTTAGAGAAAAATAGATAATTGATATATCATTATATATCATTTGAAGAAGTGTGATCCTATTCTCACTAGTGAAAAAACACCATCTAACATCGGTTTTTTTATTTTTGACATCATTGTTTAACCAATGTCTATAAAGTTGACATAAAAAATATTTTTTTTGGTGTCGGTTATTAGAAAATCAATGCCGAAAATTATTTTCGTTAAGGGTTTTAGCATCAGGTTTTTATAAAACCGACGCTGAAGGTCAATTTCGACAGGGTTTCAGGGTCAGTTTTTTCTATAACTGATATCAAAACCTGGTTTCGGCGTCAGTTTTAGATAAAATAGATGCAAACACCACATTTTTTTAAAAAAAAATTTAGCATCGATTTTTAAAATAACTGATGCCATAAATTAAAAAAATAGAAAATTAAGAAAATTACACTTCTAAAAATATTGAAACCTCTCTAAAAAACACAATATACAGAAAAAGTAGAACAATATTTATCATTCAATAAAAACCTATAACTTAAATATACCAAGCATGAATAAAAAATTGACATTGAAAGTTAAAAAAATTAGAATACACATACCTGAAATTTAAGGCAGGCTCATTGTTGTTTATTGTTGAAGCATTCATTTGATTATTGTTAGGTTCAAACACCTAATATATCAAAATATTTAGTTTTTTGAACCCATATGTATTATTATTTATAAATATTAGAATATACATACCTCAAATCCTAATCAGACATAACAAATTGTTCACAAAAGTAGATCGAATATGGGCCATATCAGATTGGGAATAATACTGTGCATCATTGAATACCTACAATAATATTGAATGATATGAGATGAAAAAAATAAAATAATATGGAAGAAAATATAAAAAAATTAATACAACTAACCTTATAAAAATCAGTAGTTTCCCCATTTATGATTATCTCATACATGAATCATATAATATAATAACCACACTCAACATTCTATTTTGATGATGACACTATAGTTATAAAATAGTAAACTGATAATAAATACAATATATAACAATAAATTCAGAAAACAAATATAATATAAAAACTAATTACCCATACTTCCACATATTTGATTTTCTTTGGTTTCTTTGCTGGAATGTATTCCTTGTTAAATTGTTTCCATGATATTCATTTTCATATATATGAACTAATAATACATGTCTAAAAAATGAAAATTAAACATAATGAGATTATAAAAAATAAAAAAAACATACTTGTTTAATAAGGTAGAAAATGGTTTACGAACTTTCGTAATAAAAAGAAAAACCAATATAAGGTGCATTCACTTGGAAAAAAATCACCTAACATCCAATGTCCCATACAATAAAAAAAGGTCACAATTAATGACATTATAATGATCATTAGTTCATAACTATGTTTATGTTCTTACTTATCATGAAATGGAAAAAACTAGCATTTAATATCTATCTGTGATAATCTCTTATATATATATTGAACTCTATCACCATTACTCACATGTATGACTTCCAAGGAAATGTTCTCTGGATCTATAAAACTGTAAATGCATGTACTTTCATTTTTTAAAACAATATTGGGTATATACCTAAATTAAAAAGAAAATATAATTATTCAATTTAAAACAATATTTTATTAAGGAAATAACAATTCAAATGTCAATTTACTTACATGGAAAACAACTACACCACACTCAGCCCAATATTTTCAAAATCAACTAAATGCATGATATCTTCTTTCATTATTCTCAATTTATAGATTCTTCCACCTATATCTGGCGTTATTCGAAACTCATAGATATAATTCAAGGAAGAAAAATCCTGAGATACGGTAGTTCAAAAAAATAGACTTCTTTTTCTAGATATTTCTTTGAAAACCATAAATTCTTCTCTTTCCAAATGTCTAATCAATATCTTTCACCCTATCATAATATTCTTCAGCTGACAATAGTCAAGGGGGAATGTTGTATTCTTATAAACTGTTAAATTCTTTTTTCAATCTATGATAAGGATGATCAATTCGCAAAAATATTTGATGTCCCACATACACTATCTTTCTTCCATTCTGTAATTGATAATATGAAGTTTATTCTTCACAAATTGGACATGCTTTATGTCCCTAAACACTATATCCAGATAAGTTTCCATATGCAGGAAAATCATTTATAGTGAACATTGTCATAGCATGAAAAAGAAAATATTCTTTCTTGTATGCAGGAAAAACTTTAACACCTTCCTCCCATATTAGTTTCAAATCATCCACTAATGGTGAAAGATACACATCAATATCATTTCCCGGTTGTTTTGGTCTAGAAAACATCATCCTCATCATACCATATTTTTTCTTCATATATAGATGTGGGAACAAGTTATAAACTACCAGAAAAATATTCCAAGAACTATGTTGGATATCGAGTCTCTGATAGGGATTCATTCCATTAGTACACAATCCCATTCTAATATTTCTAACTTTACTTCCAAAATCATGATTTTTTTATCAAAACACTTCCACTGTGGTGAATCGGCAGGGTGACATAAGTTACAATCAGAGATGTGCTCATTTCAATGCCATATTATCCTTTTTAAATCAAATTGAATTTTCAAATAAATTCTTAAAATGAGGAATTATTTGAGGGTATCAAATTACTTTAGTTGGAGTTTGGATTCTAGTACATAAAAATGAATCAGAATAGAATTATCAGAATTTTATGCAAAAAATATTTTAATGATATCATTGGAATGTACAAAATTTATTTTTCATGATGTTAGATGACATCACCTAAGAATAAATCTTGGATGACTTTCCCATCTGTATTATAGCGTGATGTCCCACATGTAGGTCAACTTGATAAATATTCATTTTCATTCCTATACAGTACACAATCATTGGGGAAATCATGTATCTTTTCCTACCCCAATCCCATTGTCCATAATATTTTCTTCGCCTCATAATTGGAATCTGGAATCTCATTGCCTTCTGAAAGTAGCACTTTTAAAAGCTCAAGTAAGTTGGGAAATCTTTTATCACTCCAACCATTTTTTTATTTTATGTTAACTAATCTCAAAACTATTGATAACTTTGTATATTTAATGCAACCTGGGAATAATGGTTTCTCAGAATCTCTATACAATCATTCAACAGTTGGTTTTTTTCTATGGTTTAAACACCTAAATCATGAATTAATTCTTCAATATTATCCTCTTCCACATTATGAATATTTTCATCAACATTAGATGTTTTGAATTTTCAGTTATTTCACCATGCTAGATCCAATGTGTAAAATTAAGGCTAGAACCATAACAAATGAGACAATCCTTGATTTATTTGGATTTTAGCTTTCTCATATCTTCACACTTCACATATGGAAAAAAAATCAAATCAATGTTTTGAATATGGCTTTTAGCAAATTCAAAAAAAATCTTTAACTCCTTTTTTATATTCACTAGTGGTTCTTCATAAATGAATCCAATTACGATCCATTAAATACCTAATATCAAAAAAATTGGTGAATATATTAAAACATATAAACATTTATATATATATAATAAATTATAAAAAAACACATTTAATAAAAATTATTGATAATCTGATTAAAAACATCAGATATAAAACACATTTACATTCCACTGACTGTGTCATTTCAGATACTAACATTCTTTTGATTTTCTTAGACTATAGAGGCACATCTATTTGGTATTGGAAAATGATGTGGGGGTGGGTACTAGTGTTTCATTAGAATTCTCACATGTGTTGGGTGTGGTAGGTTGGAGTCAATGTAAAAAGATGCAATTTATTGACAGGATATTTAAGAATGTTTGTTGACAGAATATTGAACCATGTCCCAACACATTTAAAATAAAATATAAACTAATAATTGGAGAAAATCAATAACAAAATTAAATGATAAATAATTCATATACAAAATTTTAAAAAAACTTACAAAATTTAAAGTTTAACCTGAATAGAGATCCCCAATCCAAAATTTTTCTATATAATGACTTGGAATAACAAACCCTGCAAAATCTATAACAACATTGATGATATAAATGAAAAATAATGATAAACAGCAACTAAAATCAAAACACAATAAAAAATAGTGCAAAATAGGGTAACAGAAGAAGAAATAAACCATGGAAGATAAATCAAGGGAGGATAGTGCAGAATGCATACCACAAAAACTGAAAATGGAAGAAAACTGTTAACAATGGTCATCGAGGATCACAAATATGGCTTCGAATTCATCGCAAGTAGAGAGTTCCACAATAGGTTTCAATTTGATGATCCAAAAAAAATGTGGGTTTCGCGATCCTGACATTTTTTAAAAGACTTTCAGCACCGGTTTTGGTAAAAACAGACGCTAAAAGTCTTCGGTTTTTTTATTTCGGCAATGGTTTTTGGGAAAATTGACTCCTAAAATTAATAATATGGCGTCGATTTTCTCTAAAACTGATGCCAAATTTTTTTATTTTTCCCAGTGATTTTAACAAAAACCAATGCAGAAAATCGTCAATAAATGGGTTTAAATGTCGGTTTTACTAACAACTGACGCCAATAAGTTCCCACACATACTATTGGTGTTGGTTTATAAAGAATCGATGTTATTACGTTGAAGTTAAATCCAGTATTTCCACTAGTGTTTCCAA
This sequence comes from Viscum album, assembly GCA_963277665.1. Classification (NCBI taxonomy): domain Eukaryota; kingdom Viridiplantae; phylum Streptophyta; class Magnoliopsida; order Santalales; family Viscaceae; genus Viscum; species Viscum album. Next base: position 61,411,803 of record OY728163.1, on the reverse strand, counting down.
TCATCCTGAAGTACATTTGAGGTCATATGTTCCTCCTAGGATTCGCAAATCATGAGTTGTCAACAATAATCACTCATGTGATGATTATATGTGAATAAGATGTTATATCATTCTAAGAACACTATCTATTTTTTATCATTGTTTCACAAATGAAAAAATATCTCGCATCATGTTTATTTGGTGAATAAAATAAGATACCACACATACATATACCTATTATGTGATGTTAGTGAAATTTGTATAAATCCCCCAATGTTTTGGGAATAATTTTTTTGAGATAACACATACCAATTATGTTTCATGTGAGTAATAAATCATAGTACTTTTCTTCATAAAAATAAAGAATATTAGGTGTTCATATGAATAATACGAGTTTTGAAAATAACTGAAAAGCATTGAAAAGAGAAGGTAAAAACTTTTTCATTCACATTTTCACAGAGGATTAAACAAGTAAATACATGAGAAAATTGACCAAATACATGAATTAAAATAAATAGGGAATTTTTAGGAAGAGTTTAGTTTGATAGAATGATGTACGATGTAGATATACATTAAAGGTAAAAATAAATAGAACATAAAAAATTAAATGGTTATGATATAGTATTTACAAGGCATAGAATCTCATGATATGATTCCATGAAGTGAAATTGATTTGTTAAATATTTACACATAATTAAATAATATCAAAAGATAGCGAGTGTGTTGATTGTGATTACCTCTATTTAGGATTATTCAAAAAGTGAAAAAATACTATTCATATTGTATTAGATTCTCATAAATAATTATTTTAGCAGTTGTTGTAAGAGAAACCAATAAAAATTCATATTTTATCAGAAATATTTTTTATACTAGCAAGTGTGATGTTTTTGTATTGGTGGGACTCTGTAATGTGTTGTGTGACTCTATTCCATTAAAGGTTATATGGTGTAACCACTTGAGATTATAGTAGATTTTTTTTATTTGGGTGTATAAACAATAAAATAATGTAGGAGTCTCACATTGAGACTAAACTTCGTAAAAATATCATATCAGTGTGTTGTTAATTTCTATTGCATTTAATAAAGAACTAGAAATTATAAAAGTAGATCAAATCTAAATAGGTCAATAGAGGTTAATTATTATTCAATAAAAATTGGTAAATATTAGTTTTGATTCAACACTCTCCCCATATCCTGAGTTTAATACCACTATAAGATCATAAATAACCATTTAAATACCACATGAAGAACATTTGTATAAATTGTGTCTTTTAAAATACAATAGTCACTTTCATCTATTTACAAATAGTGTAATGGAAATGAAAATCTATTGTTCTATTAAAATAAAATTGGTGGACTTTTTTCATTATAAAATGAATATATTGTACTCATAATAGTATTCTAAAACTAGTTGATAACACCCAAAATGATCACATTGGTGGGTATATATCATTCATTCTTTATACATGATCCTTTTATTTAATTTCATGCTCATTTGGATAGTTACTTCTATATATAGGTAAGTGGTTGTTGGGGAGTGATGGTTTTGGCTAGAGAGTCACATGTTGATTGTGGTATTTTTCTACCATTTCATTAGGAAAGTTTGGGTCTTGTTGTTTATAGCCCTCTTTAGCCATATTCATTTCTTTCAGTTTTTTACTGGTTTTGGTTTAAAAAATCCTTTTAATAAATTGTCTAAATTATTTAGAAAAATAATGGAAAAATGATTGGTTTTGTTTTCACTAATGTTATTCCATGTTTCAATGGTGGTTGTTTTTAAGCTACATAGTTTACATTACATTGGTTGTCCAATTCTAGGGGAACACATTCTAGGTTCCCAATAAGAATCGTTTTTTATCAATGTTCTCCTGATGGTTAAATTGATCTCATGAATTCGTTATTGATACCGTGGTGCTCGTTATCCACACGGGTTATCGAGAATCCACTTCGTTACTTTTGGGAAAATTAATATGGTGATGTATTGTGTAATCCTATTCTAGTTTATTGTAAAATGGTATTAGTTGCCTCTTTTTATATGAGGGTTATTGATAGAAAGGGATTATGACCAATGATGCTCTAGTGGTTGTCGTATAGAAGTTTCAGGTCAACTCTACCCGCTCTTAAACCTCGAGTTTCTTTGAGTGTTTGGGAATATTATTTTATTTCTATATTTAGGGTTTTATATTTATGTGATATTGTGATGAAAATTTCTATTACTGATATTTATAGGAAGAAACCAAGATAATTATATGGAAATCCCAATGTTCTGAGTGAAACTATAGGAAATCCAATGGGTTTATGGTTTTGGCGTATGGTCAATCATAAAATACACCATCCATATGGCTTATTATAGATGACTTATAGTGGAACTGTTATGTTTGGAACATTTTCTATGAAATGGTTTCTTTAGACCATGTATAATGGATAGAGATTATATTTTTCATTCAGTACATTTTATTGATGCTTTAAAACCGTAATGTGGTTGTTTGTACTTTTTTAAGTGATATTGTGAATATTTTTGAGTTTTAGTTTTTTTATTAAATTTTAATGCAATGTTTGATGATTTAGTAATTGAACTTATTTTGGAAAAAATATTTTCGGTGTTTTCAGTTTCCATTGTAAAATACATCTGAACATTGGAAAGAATAATTTAAGATGGTGAGAGGTTTTTTGGATGTACTAATTTTTATGTAATGATATCATGGGTTTTATTTATGGTGGAACTCTTGAAACTATTTTAGTGTTGTGGTAATTTTAAAAGGGTTTGTTTTATATAATACTATATGGATTTATTTTGTGGTTTAGATGTTGAAATTGGTTATTGAGAACTGAGTTCCTTGTAACTATGGGGGTTGAAATGTTTCATTTCTTTTAATATGGATCCTTGAAAGAAATTTTGAGGAAACGATGTGGTGTTTTTTAATGGAATGAATGTAGTGTATGGAAATATTTTAATAATATTTCAATTTGAGTTTGTAGTATTTTTTGTCTTACTTGATGATTTTGTATCCCTTGTATGTGTTTTTTCCATATTTTGTAATATTAATTTGCTGGATTAATTATTTTTGACCCCTTTGGTTTGGATTTTATGTGGTTTGTCTAAATGTATGACTTTGATGTTTTTTAGAATTTAACCCACATAAAAGTGTCTACACGTCAAGAATGGAATCACTCATGTATTTTTTATAGTGATGTAGATGTTGTCTCCCTAGTCTTTGACCCAACCTAAATTATTGATGGAGTGGGATAGACATGTTATTATATCCTCAAGGATCATGCATCATAGTTTCTGAATTAATATTTGTGGATGTTTAGTGTTGATCATGGATCCCAAGAGGAGAAAAATCGGTTAGCTAGGACTGAATATATCTCTGACTAACTAAGAACTCTATAAACCTCTTGCTGACATACATATATAATTTGTTTAAAGGGTTATTCTTCAAGTGGTGAAAGCTCACTATCCATGCCCAATAATTTTATGTTTTTTCATGGAGGTATTTCATGGTCACCTTTATCCTGATGTTTTATCCTAAGGAGGTGTGAATTTTATACATAATGGAAGACTTAGGTGTTCATCATGGTGATCAATTAGTGAAAGAGTATGTTCAATGTTTCACTCAATTGGTTTCATTCTCCCCTAGGTTCCCCATTGATTATTTCAATATTACTTATTTCACTAAAATTTTCCTTCATCCAAATCTTTGTTTAGAGATGTTTTAGTATTCCTGACTACCTATGTGGATGTGAGGTATAAGTACATCATCATTGATCCGTTATCAGTAGGGAAACCTATGAAAAGATACGATTTTAACCTATATTGAATATAAAAATTTGTTTAATATAGATAATATTTTCATCATTTTTATATGTTTCTAAATGATTTAATCCTTACCAATTTATCAATTTGAGCTTATTTTAATCAATTTTGGATTTATGGTTTCTTTTGTGCTAAAATGTGAAAATTTCATAATTTTGGAAATTTAATAGATTTTAATTACATCAATTTTTCAAGAATACCATTCACAATAAAGCTAAAATTTGAGTGATTCAATTTTTTTAGAACTCCTTGATTTATGGGATTTAACTGTCACTTCTAGAACAAAAGTTGATTCAAATATCTAAGTGCCCTAAAAACAATCAATTTGAAAAATTGTTTTGGATGACAAAGTAGAACCCACCAAAGTAAATATTGAAAAACTGAGGGTAAAAACCTCCAATTGATGTGTTTACAGATGGATTTGAAAAATATTAACATTATATATTTTCCAATTTAAGATCATATAGATTTTTCATTTATTAAAATGGATACTAGATGATCATAATTGGTGAAATATTTTGGAATAATTATTTCATAATAAAGATATTTACATAATTATACATATCTTTTCCTACACATGTTAGATGGTGCTGAAATGTTGTATAGAAGCACATAGTACATTTTGGAAAAACGTTTCAGAAAACCATGCTTCAATATTCATCCATTAAAAGGTTCTAACACACACATTCTTTTGGAGACAATATTCTTGATCCAGAATTTCACTCATTTTCTCTATAAAAATATATCCAATATCCATCTCAAAATATTAGAAATTATATGTGTCCATTTTTTATAGTTTTTTATTTTATTTAATTTTTAAAAGAATTGTCTATTTTTAATATATTTTAGTCTTATTCTTCATCTCATTCCCTTATTTTTATCTTTTGTTTTTCCACCTCATTCTTCACCATTGTGATCTACTATACTCATGATTAGTAGTAACTAAACCAATGTTATTTCCCTGGGATCAATCCAGTGTTGAAATAATTCCATTGTAAATTATTTTTTATTTTTTCAGATTTAATTAGAGTTAGGTAAAGGGATATATCAGTGGGTAAGGTGCCTTTGTGTATCCACTTTCCACCTGATGCTTAACTTTCCCTTCTTCGATACTTTTCCTCTATCGAGGAGGTGGATGTGTAGTCATTTGGCAAGTGTTTATTGAACCATATACTTAAAAATTGGATGGGAGAGGAAGTTTATAAATACAATGGAGCATATTAATTATGTTTATTTGGAACTAATAAGGAGGATATGATGGTTCTCAATCGTTAATCTACATGGGGGATCTCCTTTCTTTCTTACATCATTCCTTCTACATTCACATTTTCCCCACTGAATTATATATATATATATATATCAAGAATATTTCAAGCCCACTTCTTTATATTATTTACATTTATATTAGCTATAATATAAATAGTGAATATAGAAATTTAATGTTGTGTGGGATACCTTCTTGAGACATACAATGGGTTTGAACCATATTACATTTTTAAGAAAATAAAATATTTACCACGGATTCATGAAAAATACTCAAAAATATATTTTTTCCCAGTTCTGGAGTGAAATAATACTTTCGTACACCTTTTTTCATAAAAAAAGTAAAAAAATATTAAATTTCAAAAACATTATTATAAAAAATATATTTTGATAATGTTTTCAAATGAATACACTAAAGGAATAATTACCCAATGGTTAAAGAACCAATTAATATATCACCCTTTCCAAATGACGTTAGTGTTTCTATTATTGTTAGATAGGTGAGGTTATTTTGGAAATCAAATAATGGTGAATAAGCATTCGTGGAATTCATATATGGATTATGGAAGGAAATGAAACAAATTTTTTTGAAGTGATGGCAGAAGAGATAACTAAGTTCTCCCATTACATTCCATAATTTTATAAAGTGTCCAAGGACCAAGAATACCCACTAGAATTCCATGATTTTTCAATGTATATCTACAAAATGGATGATCCTAACAAAATTCCTCCATCTTCTACAACTCACCTTCAATAGGAACTTATCACTAAAGAATTGATTGAACTATAAACAACTCAGGGAGATAACCCTTTCCTGAAGTCTATATTTTTGGATTTCATTCAATTGGATTTAAGTATCACTCCTTACAATTTTTAATTATCATATTTGTTAAATTTTTTCTTTTTTTAGAAGAAGATTAGGAAAATTTACTTTCACCTATTTATGAACTTATTGAACCTCCTAGATATGTTGAATATGTGTTGGAGGTAGTTCATGAGGCGATATAAGTATATTTTCCAAATAAAACCAAGGAAAAAAGAAGATTATATTGATGGGGAAGAATTTTATATTGATAAATCATGTTTTAATTTTATTCAAATAGAATTACACTCTAACATTCTCTTTTACTATTCATTTGATGCAGCATACCTTGACCAACCACTGGACAAAGAGGAAGATGTAACACAACTAGCCACCAAAGAGGAGGAGGTTCTATACTTCATCCTACCCTTTCCATAAAAACTATATAAAACTATTAAGGGTGATGATATGGTGTAATCTGTACAAGGAATTCTCCTCGATAAAAAATATGAGAAATTAATGCTATGAAAAGCTACATGTAGTTGTTTGACTCCAATAAGATCCACCAACCATCTGATTGTGGATAACAAGTGGTACATCCCTCTGGAGGTAGTAAAAATTCAGGGCCCACTCGGGGGATCATACCAATATTTAACCTTTATATTATTTCTAGTACATTAAATTTTAATCTTATGAGTTTTTATTTCAATTTCATTTTTGGATTATTCTAGAATACAACTTACTTTCTATCTTTTTTTATCATTAATGAAATTATCATTTTTCTAAATTGAGTAATTTTTTGTAGGTTCATGATGGAACATAGTATATCACAAATAGTTTGTGAGGAGTACCAAAGATTAATTTTAAAATGGAGTTCAATTTTAATGTTTACCTTTTGAAATAATTACCTTTTTTGTCTAAGAACTTTTTTGGAGCGTAAACTTCAAATTGCATGCCTATTATTGAATTTATTCACTTACTGACATATCTAGGAGAAATGAATTTCTCAGGAATCTAATGATTCAATTTTTTTGAGATAAATTTTAATGAAATTGAATTAGTAAAGTGGATAATTGGATTACTAAATTAAATCATATATATTAAAATGAGGACTTAAGATTTGATGGAATTTATATATTAATGAAAATAAAATTTCCCAAAACTTTTACATGCTTTTAATTTATTAAATTCATGCAAATTTATTTATTATTGTCGATAATTATTTGAGTTATTTTCTAATAGTATATTTCTCGTTTTTTATATTATTTATAGACCATGTACAATCTATTTATTATGGAGTATATTTCTTGAGTGATCTTCAGACACATTACATACCAGAACATTCATTTTAACTTGTCAAATCTATGACTATGAAATAAAAAAATTTAAAATGACAGAGGATATTTTTGATATTCCAATTATCATTAAAATTCCATATTTATTTTAATACTTATTTAAATCATAGTAACCATTATTGACCTTGTTAGAGATTATCCATGTTGGAACACATTTGTATCCATTCCTACCCCCACATATTATTATCTTCATATATTAATGTTTATGTGTGGGGGTGAAGGGATTCATGTTGGAAGGGATTATATGGGTTTTAAAGAAGAAGTGTAGGTGTTATTATCATGGGAATAAATTAATGTTGTTTGACTCATTCATGATACATCATTATTTTCTCGTCTAGAATTAAAATATTGTAAAATGAAAACAAACCGGAAAACGGAAAATGGATTTTGATTTGTGAAAACAAAAAATAACCATCACTAGAACAATGATTTTTATCATAAAAAATTAGGTGGTTCATTAGATGTTTATTCTATTTATAACTTTCTATAATAAGAATAAAAATTGAAAGGTTCTTCGAAAAAATTATAAATGTAAAAAAATCAAGATTGTGCACAAATAATTTATTATGCTTTATTTGATTATAACCATTATGGGAGTTTTGGGAAAATGAGAGTTCATACCTTTAATGTGAAAATTTCATTACACTTTTATTTGGTATATCATTCATTGCACTTAAGAGATAACCTCCTCATTATACCTTAATTATTAATGCATCGAATCATAACATCCTTATGTCTTAGAGTCATTTGAACCTTTATTGCAAGTCCAAATTATTTTATATGTCTTTTGTATTTATCTAGTGGAGAACTTAGTTACATTAAGAGCCCATGGATTAGGATCATTTTCTTTTGATATGATCATAAATCCACATGAATTTTGTCATGAGAGATGATAGAGAACATTCAAGTGATGTAAATCATGACTTGTCATGTTTAGAAACAATGAATTAAGGTACATGAATGAATGGAAAGAGTAGTACCATCATTTTAAAATGGGAGAAAGTAAAATACCTAAGTTTAATATTTCTCTGGAAAACATTAAATTGAATTGTTATTTTATGTGATAATATAATAATTTTTTTAAATTGAAATTTGTTTGATTTTATTATTTTGGAATTTTAAGATTTCAACATTGGTTCCCTTTCAAAATTAATGTTGAGATATCATCGTTATAGAAAATCATGGTTTAAGTGTTGAGGAATTGATATATATAATTTGTTAATAATTTTTTCTATGTTTCTAAATGATTTAATACTTACCAATTTATCAATTTGAGTTTATTTTAATCAATTTTGGATATATGGTTTGTTATGGGATAAAATGTGAAAATTGATTAATTCTGTAAATTTAATAGATTTTAATAACCTTTGTAATTTAAGAATAAAAATTACAATATTAACTCAATTTGAGTGAATCTTTTTTTAGGATTACTTGATTTATAGGATTCAACATTCTTATATGGACCTAGAGCTGATGTGAATATCATAAGGCCCTAAAAATCAATCAGGTTGAAAAATTTGTTTGGACGACTAAGTGGACTCCACCTCAAGAAATATTTATGAACTCGGTGTAAACAACACCAATTTAAATTATTCTATATTTATTTGAAAGATAATTCAAGGTTTATTTTTAATAATGATGATAATGGATATTTTCTTTCATTAATGTGAATATTGTACACTCAAAATTGGTGGAAGATTTATAAACCATTCTTCTATAATAAAGATTTTGATATAATGAAACATATCATTTCCTACACTTGTTAGAATGAGATTAAAGTTTGTTGGAAAATCATAATATATTTTGAAATAAATTTTCAGAATACTGATCTCCAGGAATCTTCCACTAAAGAGTTCTACTATGTGAATTCTATTATATGAAATATTATAGAGACAATATTTCACACATTTTTCCTATAAAATGTATCCCCTCTCCTTCTTAAAATATTGGAAATAATATGTCACCATTTTATATTTTTTAGTTTATTTTCATTTTAATATTATTATTTATTCTTAATATATTTTACTCTTCTTCTTTATCTCATTGTATTATTTTTATCTTTGGTGTTTCCACAACTTTCTTCTCCGTTGTGACATCTTATACTCATCACCATGAGTTACTAACCAAAGGATGTTCCTAGGGGATCAATCCAGTTTTGAAACCATGTCATTGTATATTCTAGTTTATTGTTACATAGTTTATTGGATTTAGGTAAAGGGTTATCTTAGTAGGTAAGGCGCCTTTGTGTCTCCACTTACCATCTCAGGCTTAACTTTCTCTTATGAAATATATTCCCTTAATTGATGAGGTGGATGTGTGGTCTCTCGGATATCATTGAGTGCACCATATACTTACAAAATTGTTAGGAGAGTAAGTTCATGAATATAATGGAGCATGTTCATGAAGTTGATTTGGAACTAATAAAGAGAAAATAAATGTTCACTATGGCTAATCTGCTAAGAAGAACTTCTTTCTATCTGATATCATTGTATCTACATTCATTTTGTCTATATCACATTATATACATATATATATAAGGCATATTTAGAAATGGATTCTTTATATTGTTTAGTTTTAGATTAGTTATTATATAAATAGTAAAAATACAAATTCAGTATTGTGTGAGCTGTCTCCACGAGACCGAATCTGGGTGTGTACTATATTGCCTGATTAGGTGAATAAAATATGGATCAGGGATCGATGTAAAATCCTCATGCATCGGTGATCATGAAAGACTAAAGCATAATCCAATTGTGTGCTTCTAGGGTGTTAATTTTGTCATGTTATCCCTACTTGTCTAACAACTCCATGGGATTTTCATATGTCTGGCCATCTTGATAACATCAAGATGTTTTTAAAATTGAACAGTTGATAGAGGAAAAATGAGTAAACTTAATAAAAATGTACATAAGTGTTACATTATTATAGATGAAATAATAATATATTACCAAATAATACACACCCAAGGACTGTAATGGTTTAGTGACTTTGCATACATGAAACATAAGCCTCATATTTAATCAAATATATTCAACATCACACGAAATTTTCTTCATTAATAGTACCCTTTATTGACATATCCCACTAAAAATAATTCTTATTAACCTAGGGAAAATATAAACATAAAATGAGTTATCTCATATACTCTTTAAGTGAAATCATGAGAGTGATTAATCAATGATCATATGCATATATAAGATGAGAATGATTTTATGTGAATATGATCATAACATTCGAACATTATACCCAATCACTCATTAATCCTAAATCATAAGTTGGTGAATAATTGATTATCTTTTCAAAATGTATTCGTCATAAGAATGAGTAATCATCAATAATCAATAATTATCCATGAAAGAATATCCTAAGAATAAGAATATGTATAAGCAATTATGGAATGGTTATAATCATATAAAACCATTTAATTTGTCAAGGATAACTACCATGAATATCATCACATAGTGGAAAAATTTCAAGAATGGATTGGGTTTACTTCCTAACCACTTTCAATCCCTTGAATTTGTTCACTACCAATGAAATTAATAATATCCAATGAGGTATTAATCATTAAAATAATAAATTTGATATAACCATCCAATAAATTAGATAATTTATGTTGTACATTTCATCATATTAAAACCAAAGGCCATGTTAGGTTTAACGATTAATAGAACTAGGACATTCATTACATTTCAAGGAAGATATTTACACATAGAATCTAATTCTTCCACAAAACATATTCTTTATAATTACATAATTTCTTAAATCAAGTTAACTTCGTTAACTAGAACTCTTTATTTATTATCATTATTACTCTTTATTAAGCCCTATGAAATGAATTTTAAAACATTGGATGATAAAGATAGTGCTTAGTAAGGGTCATAAAAGAAAATAAACTCATTAGTTCATTTTTAAAACTATGAAATTCAAATGAATGTCTTCCCTCATCATAATAAAACATTGATCTCAAATATCCATTTACATTTCCATGAAAAATAATTAATTCCTTAGTAGATTTGATAAAGTATTTATTATTACCTCATAAGGAAAAATAATAGTATAAGTGTTTCAAAAAAAATATGAAAATTGATAAATACCTTTACATAAAAAACAATGATTTAAATCTTTTTTATAAATGATATAAAAATTACATAAAATCTTAAACTCATTTATTTTCCAATTAGAATCAAAATATTGACATGAAAATCAATATTAATAATATCATTTAGTTACTTTGGTAAATTATACATAATTTCACACTTAGAGGAATCCTTAAAATGAAATCACATAACTATATGATTCCCACATCTCTAAGGAGTAACCTATCACCTATAAAGTCCCTCACATTACCCAATAAATTTGAAATCCTTATTGGACTACCCATCATTAGAGCTATATTGGGATCACCTTTCATTGATAAAAATTTCCATTAACTATAAAATGGATAATACACATATCAATTTCCATTTAAATATAAAATTATCTTCCGGTTGAAATCAATCCCTTACGAAATAACACTTTTAGTTATCACATAAAAATGAGATTAAATATCCATGTACTTGAAAAGAAAAATTGAAACTAAAAATTTCAATATTATTGAGAAATATAATTTCACCAAAAAAACCATGGAAACATGAGACTTAATGTTAAAGTAAAATAATAATCATAATATTTGTAAAATATGTATGTTTCATAATCATCAAAAATAATTATTATTTTTATATATTAGAAAATAAATTCAAAAAATGAATTATATGAAAACAAATTGAAAAAGACACATTTTTTATCATTTGTAATCAATGTAAAAATTTGTTCAAAATGGCCACCTTAAACCATTGAATCCTAAATAATAAAATTAATTATAACTTTTTAATGAACTATTACATGGATGAAAAATAGTTTGAAGGAAATATTTAAAATATAATTTGAAACAAGTCCCTTATATTGAGTTCTAGTTAATATACTTTGTATGTATAGTCAGCTAAGTAAAAAATATATATATTATGTCTCTACAATATTAAGAACCTTTTTAATTTAACTCTATTATAATTATTCCCTGTGTTTTTTTGTTACAATATTTTATTGAGTTAGTAAAGTAGTTAAGTTCACATTGGGTGTTTGGAGGACGTTCGATATATAAGTCAAAAAGTGACGTCAGTGGGTGAAATATGATCTAGTGGATCATGTTCAAATAATATAAATATTAATAATCATATATAAAATATCATTTTCAATACATTAAATACAATTTTATAACCATCCATGAAATAAAGATAAGAAAAATAAATCACATAGCTTCATAGAGGTGGTAGTCCACACATAAGCACAAGCGATGTATTCATTTTCTAACTGATGAAAATGTAAAAAGGTAAGTAATATATCGTATTTAAAGACTTATAGTGATGTCATTTATATCATATATATTATTTTGATCAATTAATTTTACTGTCGATATGAGTTGTTGATGAAAAACGAAGCACATCACTTCCTGGAGGTGGTAATCCACAAGTACACATTTGAGATGTTTCATTTACCATAGGATGGAGAAGATGATGAATTAGGGGCATGGCATAAAAATATTACCATTTAAATATATTAATGATACAAATTTTTTATATTATCCTTGTAAAAAGTAATTTTATGGTGTTGGAAGAATAAATAATCAAGAAAAAACATGATTACAAGTTAAAACTATTTAAGAAACCTCCTTTGTCTTTTACCTTAATCCATATAGGTTGGAATTTTAGTGAGATAAAAACCTATATAATATGGAGTGGAATGATAATGTTATTTGGGAAGGCATTGGCTATGATAAATTTCTGAAAATTTGGGTTGATGTGAGGAGAATATCTACCTTCTAATATGTGAGGTTGTTGAAAATCGTTTATGTATATAAATTATTAAAATATAATATTCTTATATCATAAGAAAAATGGATAAAAGTTCCATAGATTCAAATATAATTCGTCTAAAGTGGAAATAAATTCATAAAAATTTAATACAAGTTTATTTAACTTTCTGACCATTTTCTCTTACATTAACCCCTTCAACCCTAAAAGTGATAAAAAAAATCTAACCACTTCAGGACATTAAAGTAATATTAAAAATACCAATTGGAACGTAAAAGAAATATTAATTTTAGTATCAAAAATATCTCATCCACATCAATTATGGATGCATTTTTTTTATTTTTTATTTTTAAATAATTTTTAAACATTAAATATCGTTTAAAACCATTTTCATAAAAATTCACATATCTTCAAATTAAAGTAATCAATATGGAAATTTAATTAGAATATATTTAATTCACTATAATTGAACACTTATAATTATCCAGTAATTTTTTGGAAAAACATAATTTATTCAAAACATATTAATTTTATTTTTTTAAAATAATTTACTTGATTTTTCTATTGCTTTCACAGGTGCAGAATCAACATTTTGTAAGCGTCCAAGGTAATTATAAAATCAAAATAATTATAAATTAAAAATAATTATAAATTCAAAATAATTATAAATTCAAAATAATTATAAATTCAAAATAATTTAAAATAGTTTAAAATTTTGAATAATTAATAATATTAAAAATAATTAATTAAAAATAAATAACTAAAAATATACTTAACTTATTTTTTAATCTATGAATTCATATCTGAGTTATTAAAAGAATTTGATTTACATTATGTAATTACCCTTTACGTAAAATATTTTAAATTTTATAATCAATGTAAAGTTGAACTAAAATTTAATATTTTAGAATATAGGATGCTTCTACTATAAATGAACTCTTATAATGATGTATTTCATATTTTTTTATTTTTATAATACTTTTTTTCCATAATTTAACCCTTTTCACCCAATTTATTATTTACCGTGGTGATAAAATTTTATTATTGTAACTATCCATTATGACTAAAAATGAAATTAACCGTAGTTAAAAATGTAAAAATTCCAAATCATCATTTAGAATCCATATTACATGATTTAATTTAATTTTTTTTGAAATTAAATATAATATATGATTGAGAAACACAATGACAAATAATTTTTAGAATAATTACAATTTTAAGTATAAATATTTTTTTATTCCAAATTCATGTATAATAATTATTAGAATTAAATTAATTTGAATATTTCAAATAAAAGGGGACTAATTTTACTTTAAAAATAATAAAAAATATATTGGTTATTTTCAAATAGTATAAATAAATGGTATTTTTTATAAATAAATTGTATTTTTTATAAAAAATGGTATTTTTCATAATTCTACATAAAATATATCTTGTAATAATAATCTGAAAATTCACCCTATTCTATTTCTGATATTTTAATATCAAAAATGATTTAAATTTTATAATATATTCATTCTAAAATTCCTATATTGACTTTTTTAATGAAAAAAAATATATAAAAAACCCTTATTTTCTAAAACATATAACATTTTTTCTTTTAAAGGATTTAATCCGAATCATATTTAACTATTATTACTCAAAATTGAGTAATTATTTACTTGAAACTAATCCTAAATTTGAATAATTTGCAATTAAAACTTTATATTTCATAACATGGCTATTTATTTTCATACATGTGAAACCAACAACAATGTTATAAAGGTCATATTTAGATGATAATATTTCTAAATTATATTATTGTCTTCTTAAGCCCCATGATGCATTTGGGACATGCTATCAAAAATAGTATTCTTTTTAAATTAATATAAACTAAAATATTTTGTTGTTACATTGTAACCCATAAGAAATTACATCCTCATAAGTTTGAGTTTTGTTCAATATAAAGGGTTTCAAAAACTGTTAAAATCAATTTCAATGGGTTAATGATAAATAAACATAAGTACGAAGAAGTGAATTTTAATACTCATTTAACATATTATGTTTTGAAAATGACTTTAATGTATAGGTTAATAGTAGTAACCATATAATTTATTAAGTATTTTATAATCCCAGAATTTACAACAATGAAACTCTCTCTTATGAAAGTGCTTCATAAAGCATACCTTCATAGCTGAGAAATATTTTACACATAAGACTCAATAGGTTTATCTTCCTGTTTCATTTGTTGAGATATTAATTTAGCATCAATAAATATAATATTAGAAATCATAATTTCTTGACTTCATTCCATTACATACGTGTAATTTATTCCTTATAATTTGTTTCGAGATGTTTTCCACCTTTTATTTATCTCATATTACAAATGATGAAATTTTTATTATTGAGGATATAAAATTACATTTCTAGTGATCATAATATCCTCAAAAGTATGAAAATTTATTTTCTAATTTTTATATCCTTTGATAAAAAAAAATTCATTGTCCTACAATAAGATAATTTCCAATATGAACTAACCATTATATGATGAAATAATAAATCAAAATGAAAATCCACAAATATTACCCCAATGGTTCAACTATAAATATTCCATAAATAGAAAACATATATCTATTCAAAAATATGGTTGAAAAAATTTGAAACCAAAACTAATTAAAAATATTTGATCACATATTCTGTCGATATTAAAATGAAATTTATCTATAAAAAATAACAATCCTTCGTAAAGTTGCATAAAAACATATATGACTTAATCACAGACACTCCAAAATATGTTAATCATTTCTATAATTAAATATTTTATGCTTCTATATATAAGACTGACATAAAAATTTAATTTTCCAAACATGTTGAACCTATTTAATAATAACCTTTATCACATTATCACCAAATCATGTCTCAGTCCCATATTTATCTATATAGAAATTCAAATATTCTTAAAATTTAATTACACTTTATCCTAGATAAACATAATTAACACAACATCAATGATCATACCAACCAAAAATTTTATCAATATTCCAAAAATATAAAACAATTATTCCATAAAATTCCTTTTTAAAAAAACACATGTCAATCAAAACGGTTCCATATATATCAATTATTTACCAAAACAAAATATATGTGTCCTAATGTACCCCCCAAAAAAAGAAAAAAAGTATTAATTCCATAAAAATTATTGGCATCCATAAATTTATCAAAACATAAATAAAATACCACATCATCATAACTCTAAAATTCATATATGAATATATTTAAATCAATCATCATCATTTATAAATCTTTAACCAACAATTTTTATCTTATCCCATAACAATTCCTTCAAAAATAAAAAATATAAATAATTTCATAATATTTATCAATCTCAAAATAATCTTTTTTCCTAGTTTTAAAAAAATAAAAACTATGAAAATAGCTCTTACCTTTATATATTTTTTATAGTTTCTATAGCTTCAATTATAATAAGATCTGTCTTTTCCGAAACATTATTTATACAATAATTTTGATTACCATTATGAGTTTTCCTCCAAGGTCATCAATTCTCTAAAATCTAAAACTACCTATATTTAAAACATTAAACTAATAAATTTTGGAGAAATTTATTCCCCTCCATTTCTTTATATGAACTCCTCAATTTCCCAGGAAAATTTATTCCATTATGCCATTGTTTTTTACTCAAAACCAATTTTTATTTTATTTTAAACATTTCTTATAAGGTCCCATCATTTTCTAGGTAGGTACATTATTTACATTGAATAATATTTTTGGGTTTTCATTCTTCTTTAATCCATGGTGGCCATGTTACTTTTTGTGAGGAAGATCGTTTGCAGTGAAAAATGACGCAGTGGTTGAGGATGATTTTTTTTTTAATTAATCGAGTTTGGGTATATAACTTTAAAAGGAATAAGATGTTTATATATGTGTTTGAAAGTCTATAGTGGTGGTTTCTATTATTTCTATAGTATATGGGTTGAGATCTATCTTCTAGAAACCTTTACGTCATGAACATGTCATACGACATGATACTAATTTCATGAAGAAAACATAAACTGGTTTAGAGTTTGAAAAGTTACACATCTCTTAAGAAGTTGACATCATGAAACAGTTGATATAGGTTATTTTAACTCCAGGTGAAATGTTTATTTGGCACATATTATAAATCAATAATTTTACATCATTAAAGGGTTTCATATCATGAATATCTTTACTTTAACAGTTTTATACAACATTGATCATATGATTTTATTTAATCATCCATGATACCTCCTATCTATATCCCTTGGGTGACTCTAGGTGACTTTTGAGCTATTTTATGCTTCTAAACACCAAATTATATAATTTGGTGTTTAGTGAGTTTCTTTTCTTTAGTTTCCCCTCTATTATTCTTGTTCTCTATTATCATGGTGTGATCTCTTAATAGCCATTGAATTGGGTTTTGATCTTGTTGTTTGTGTGATCTAGGTTTTTCTTACGATCACCACTACCTTCAACTTTCAATAGTTTTACCTATTGAATGCATTTATGTTTTCTCTAGATAATATTTGGTGGTCTAAAACAAACCGTTTTGGTCTGGTTTTTTTTGGTTTGTGAAATTTTTTGTGATTTCACCAACACAACATGTGTGTTAGTTAACAAAATAATGGGTGGGAATAATCATGTGTTTGGACTTTTCATTAGATCCAATCGGAATCCAATAGTTTTGTGAGTGTTTATGTAGTTACTCATAAGGTGAGATTACCCTGGAATAATAAAGAACTGGCTAATTGCTTAAATATGTATTAGCATGTCATGGGACTTCAAGTTATTTCTAGTGATTGATTCACAATCGAAAATGGATTAATTGATTATAGAAATGATTAGTTATAATTGATATGAGATGTTTGTGTACACTAGTATGAAAATATGTTAAGATCTAATTTATTGAATGGAAGAGTAATTGATGGAAAATGGTAATTGGTTTAGTTGACCACTGTGGATTATGGTATAATGTGGTGTTATTCTAGTTGTTATGACTTTTCTTCTGATTCATGCTAAAATGTTTTTATAAAGGGCTGGCCAGATTGTGTTTAATTTTTATATATAAAGGTATTGTAGTTATAATAAAAATATTATATAAAGGTCTTGGACTAGTTATAAAGAAATTATTATATAATGGTTATGGAATGGTTATACTGAACTGATTTTATAAAGGGCTTTTCTGAGTTCTGGTAAAATGATTATATTATGGACTTCGTCTAGTTTTTATAAAATGATCAAACACATATATTTTTTCTAGTTATGTGATTATTCCATAGACTTGTGGTTACGTTTGGAATAGTTATTCTACATTCTCGGAGAAATTTTTTCGTGGTAATGAAGTAGGTCGATTGTTGTATCATATTAATTGATTAATTAGTACTCATGATTATATCATTATTGTAAGAACTTGTTATTAGAATGGTTTTGTTTATAGATCATCTGGATGACCAACTAAGTTATACTCCCACCTTATTCGGGCCTCTTTTGGGTTCCTAAATAGATTACATGGATGCATGTTTGAACATGGTAAAAGGAACTTATTGTGGAATGTTTCTTTCTAAATATCTTTGGAGATTAGAGATGAGACTGACATGGGGTTTAGAAGTAGGGTATTTTGAGTATGATTGTGTCAGCATGGTTCTTTATATGTATTACAACCAAAATTTCATTTAGATATATGTTATCCAGATATTACATGTTTTATTATTATATGGTTTACTTTCTTCTTCCTTATCATCCAATTGTATGTTATACTTTTTAAACTATTTTCTATTACTCGGATTTGTTTTATTTCAACTATATTCCAACTTAGTAGTACAAGGAATAGTATCCCCACCATGTTCTATTAAACCCCACTATAGTTTTCATATGGGGAGGAATTATTGAATTCTATTAGAAAATTTGATTAGGACACATGAGATAGTTCTATAATAAAGAATGTTACAAAGTGAAATCCGAGGAATCATGTTTTTCTTTTCTGTTTATTTACTATTTTCAAATGTAATAAATAAAATTTGGGTGTTTCATGACTTGATAATGATATTGTTTATGGGAGTTTGTAACCCGGGTGTGGAGTAAAATCTGAGTTCACAGGGAGGTGATTGTTGTTCAAGTTGTTTTTTTGTTACAGTTGATGTTATTCCACCTTGGGCGATTCACATGTTTTTCGATGTTATTGTTTTTTATATTTATATTCATTGTTTGGTATGGCATGTGAAGATTATTACTGCATCATGATTGGAATATTAGGATATATCTTGACCGGCATTTTTTATAATAGGCTCATATTTATTACATTTGATATATTTTTCTATATGAACTCTAAGATGAGATACGTGTTATATCTGATAGGTGAAAATGAAAGAACTGTTAACTCTTGATAATTCACACATTAAGCCATTTTTGAGAGGCCATAATCCATTGGTTCCCTTTTATTGTCACCTATTGAGTTTGACGCTAATGGTATCCATTGTTCTAAGGAGCATACTTATCCAGTAGAGGGAATTTATCCTCCTCATCTTCATATAGATCCTCATGAGAGTTGAAACCAGAACAATTATAACATAGATAAACCATATAATCCCATAGCTCTTAAGGATAAGATGGATGTTTAGCTTTATGATGGCTTCCTGAGGGTTATGTGATCTATAGAAAGGGATATGGTCCATACCATACAATCAATGTTTGAATTTATGAAAGGGTTTCACCTGTAGAATTCACCTACATTCCCTAGGGAGGGAGGCCCCTATGAAGTTTATTTCTAGATCAAGTTAGTCTGGATGATCTTCAATCATCCCTAGAAACTCGAAGATGAATGGCTGAAGCTTTCCACATATGTGATTTTAGGACCACCATAGAATTGGTTAGACATTAAACATCTAGGTGGGAAGCAATAATAGTTATCTTGAAAGGAATTTGATTGGGTTTTTATGATCAACTTCTATTAAGAGACTTTTAGGGAAGAGAAAGAATTTGATTTCATACACTTAACACATGAGGGATTATCCATAAAAAAAATACACATCATGCTTCACCAACATGAATCTCTTTTAACCATATTTAGTTTCCAATGATACTTCAGGGGGAGACATTTCTAGGATTGGATTTTCGATGAGATGTGGTCATAGATGACTATTTTTCACTTGAGTAGATTTTCAAACATGATTAATTAGGCTCTCTTCCATGAAGGGAATATTATTGAAGAGCTAAGCAGTGGTCATTTGGTTTCATAAAGATGAACTGGGATCTATTATTCTAGAGTAAAAAAGCACCACTATGATAGTTAATACAAATTAAATAATATGAAGAGTTGTCTGGGTAGTCGGAAACCATCTTAAGATCGCATTTCATTATAGTGCTATCGATGTGTATTTTTTCAAAAGTGTCCTAAATGTCCATAAAATACATTATTGTGACGTGTTTTATATAGTATGGGACACCTTATTAAGATATTAGGGGAATGTAGTATTAGATAAGTGGTAGGGGTCAGGACAGGTACTAGACACTGGAAAGTACTCAACTACCCATTAGCAGACCAATAGTTGGAGTTCCATTGATGTTCTAGTCAAGGTATAGGGTGTGGAACCAAAATATAAGAGCAGTAGTACTAGGTATAGGAAACTAAATATGGGATTCATACTACAACATAAGGTAAAGGGGAAACTCAGATGAACATTATATTGTCCACTCAAGATAGTTTGGATGCTTTACCTTCTATCGTCAGAGGAATTATTCATGAGTAATTTAATCTTTTGTGTGTTTTGTTTGATATTGGAGACTCACATTACATTATATATAAACTTTATTAAAATGGTTTTTTATTGATTGTAGAAATATTGAATTTTTTTTACCATTGATACATCATTGGGAGTGTGACAAGAAAATAAAAAATGTTACAAGGTGTGTTCCCTAGAAATTTTTGGTTTCATTTTCTTTTGGGAAGAATTTGTATTAGAAATTATAAGGTTTGATTTAATTCATGGTTTGGATTGACCAGTTCTATACTAGGATCATATTGACTATTATTTGAGTATAGTTTGATCTCTATATCAAGAATGAGGTAGCTACACTCACCGTGGTCAGTAATATGTTTAGGATGATCATATAAGAGAAATTCATGGAAAATTATATTGTCTCATGGCTTAGATAATAGGAATTCCTCATGATGAGGGTGGAATGTAGAAAGAAACTTTCCGATAGTGGTAGTCCATTTTATGAATGTATTTCTTGATGATTTAAACAACATAACACTTTAGTGGGTGATCATGTTCATAATCATGTTATTTCCTGGAACCTAGTTAGTTTCAATCCAATTTTATAGGCTTCCCCAAGCAGATATTCGGGAATTTAAAGGTTAGTTGAATGATTTGGATGCTACGGGTTTCCTAAAACCTATTATGTTTCCATGGTTTTATCTATTTATTTTCACTAACAAGGATCATGGAACTTTTATCTTGTGTGTGGATTATTAGATATTGAATTATATGATAGTCAGGCACCAGTATCCCCATTTTTACATTAACAATCATTTTGATCAGCTGTGATGTACCTTGATTTTATATTTTATTAACTTGAGATCATGGTATAATCAGTTGAGAGTGAGAACATCACACATACTGAGGCCTATTTTTAGGATCAGTTATGGCTTTTTTAATTTCATAGTTATGCCATTTAGTTTTATGAATTCACCAATGGTATTCACGGTCTTTATGAATTAGATCAACCATGCTTTTCTAGACCAATTTTTTGCAGTTTTTGACACTGATATCATAGTGTATGCTCAGTATATATATGATCATTCACAATATATTAACAGTATATTGATTACATTTTGAGTGAATTATATTCTCCCAGGCTATCCAATTGAAATTCATGAATTGATAAAAATTTCTTCACAGTGCAAGTCATCTTAGAGGATGGAGTTAAAGTGGACCCAAAGAATGTTGTAGTAGTGGTATCTTGGGTGAGGCCTAAGAATGATTTTTTGATTAATATATTTCAATGATTAACATTCCATTATTGGTGTTTTATATGGAAAATATCCTATATATAGGCATCAATTCGATGGATGAAAAATGAAGGGGTGAAGTTTGTTTACTCATATTCTTACAATAGATGATCCCAAGAGATGAAGAGTAGGATGACCTCAACAATGATCCTCAGTTTTACCTTTTCGGGTAAGGAATATACTTTGTACTATGATGCATCTAGATTTGGACTCATAGATGTTATAATACAGGTGGACTGAGTGGAAGCTTATGGATCTAGTCAGCTATGACAGCATGATAGGAATAATCCTACTTAGAATTTGGAGTTAACTATAGTGGAATAGATCATATGATGCTAGAGGAACGATCTCTTGTGTTAGAGGTTTAAGGTGTACATAGAGCATAGGATCCTAAGGTATGTCTTTTTTTACTAGGACCTAATCATTTGGTAAAGGATGTAGGGTGATTATTTTAAAACATTCTACTTTGAGTTTGATTATACATTGGGTAAGGGATGCCTCATTGTTGATTAATTAAGTTAGAAGAAATAGAATGAGGTAGTGTGGGAGTCTTGTTATGAGTGGTGGATGATGATTCTCTTTGAATACATGCATCTTGTTTTTTAGAAGCCTCAAGGGTGAGTAACTATGACTGTAAAATTTGTTATACCCAGGATAATTGATCAGATCAAGACATAGCTGTTATTTGATCTAGAGGTCTTAGCTCTAAGGGAAATTTTAAATGGCGGGGAGCCTCTATCCAAATGGTATATTAGCGGAATAATTTTCCTTCTTTCCATGGCAGGGTGTGTGTTATAATGATACTGTGGGGGGACTGATGAGAGATTTTAATACTTCTAGATGGGTGGTATATCTATGTCTGAAAATAATATATCATGTTCTTCGTAGATAGTACTAGTGAACATGAATCAAGAAGGAATTATCATGGTTTATATATATATGTTTCAACTATCAGTAGGTAAAATCTAAGCATCTGAGGCCAGCTGGACTATTACAGCCTCTTCCCCATCCATAATTGAAATTGGATATGTCACTATAGATTTACCCATAACACCTTACAAGAATGATGTGGTATAGATAATCGTAGATCGACTGACAATGGTAACCCACTTCAAGCCTATTAGAGAGACCTTAACTATCGATGTTATTGTTAGTCTTTAAATGTACTAGATAGTATATATATATATGGTGTTATGAGGATTATATGTTTCTATATATATGTTCATTTTACATCTTGGATCAACAAAGGTGTTCAAAAGGCTCTGGGATCACATGTTGTTTTGAGAACGGTCGGTTATCCATAGTCTATCGATCGATCTCAACAGACTATTGTGATTATGTAGGACATGTTATGGGATTATGTTTTGGATTTTGGTGGTTCATGAGAGTATTATTCAGTACACATTGAATTCACTTATAATAAAAAATTCCAATAATTCATCGAAATGGCACTTTTTGATCCTTTGTATGGAATGTAATTTTGTTATCCTATTTGTTGGTTTTAGGAAAGTGGGTTATTGTTTGTTGAACCTTGTATTGTGTGGGAGGGATCTGATTATATTTAGTTGATAAAGTGGTAGTTAGTGACAACATAGATAAGGAATAAATCATATGATAGCCATCGAAGATGAAATTTGGATTCTGAGTTTGGTCATCATGTTTTCCTTCAGGTGTCACCTAAGATGGGAAATTCCATACCATGAAATAGGGAAAGTTATCTCCCAGGTTTATCAAGTAATTCGAGATAGTGGAAAGAGTTGACCTTGTGGTGGTTTGATTGGTCCTTCTAGAGTGCTACAGTTCCATACAAGATGTGATTCAAGTATAACTATTTCATAGATATCGTCTTATGCCTTCTTATGTAGTATATGTTAACGATGTCAAACTTGGTGTAAATGCGTCCCTTGAGGGGATTCCATTATTAATTGTCAACCTTAGTGAGATGTCTCTCTATAGAAAGACTATATATCTAGTTTTAGTGTAGTGGTAGCATGGGAATTATCACGGGGACACTCTATATAGGGAATATGATATGCAAGCATATTTTCTAGATTTGACCATCGAGACCCCACAAGGATGCATGTTGAAGCTCAAGGATGAGATTTTATATGTTGGGGAGGTTATAATATCCCATAATCTTTAGGTATGTCCTTATTTGATTCTTTTATGGAACCTTTTTTTTGTTTTCCCTTTTTCTATAATCCTTGGCGGTCGAGTCCCTTTTTTCTATGGAGGGAATTTTATGGGGAAAATTTATAATGTTTAGGTATGTATGATTTTTTAAATTAATGGAGTCCAACTGTAAACATGAAAAGAGAAAACTAGGGATATCAATGAGTTTGTAAGGATTCATATCTGGTTGGGTTATGTGTATCGAAGTTCAGTTGCGAGATTTCTCCTAGAAAATTTCAAATCATGAATATGTTACATGACATGAAACTATTGTTTAGTAGAACCTGCAAACTGGTTCATAGCTTGAAATGGTACACACCCTGAAACTATTTAATGTCATGAAAGAGTCCATAGGGTTATTTTAACCCAACTTGATACATTTTTTTGTTTATATTATAAATTGATAATTTCACATCTTGAATTGGTTTTATGTCAGGATTGTCTCAATCTTAGCCTTTTTAAACCATTATATGCATGAGATTTTATTTTAGCTGCTATGCAGGAACCTCTCTTGAACCCTAGGTTTACTTTAGGAAATTTTGGCGAGATTTCTTTCCTTTAGGATGTATCGATATTGCATTTGATCTCTAGTTTGATCCTTTTTTTGGTTTTCCATCTCATCAGATTATTATCTATTATGATCTACTGATCTCTTGACCATCATTGTATCATATTTTGATCTTGATGTTTTTATGATATCGTTTTTTCTTGTGATCACCATCGTCTTCTTTCTTTTTTGGAAAAACCTATTGAAATATTTTCTCTAATCCCTAAATAAAGTTATTTCTTTCAAAATAAAATAACTATGGTCTATTTCAATTTGTTGAAGCATGTACAATATTATTCTATTGTGCCAACAAAACATGTAAATTAATTAATATAATAACATGTGATATTAATCTTGTGTTTTAACTATTCTATGGATCCATTTTTAATCCAATAGAGTTGTGACATCGATTGGGGTAACCTATTGGGATATCTTACCCTAGAACTATAAATAACTAGATAATGGATTAAAATATGTTTTATCATGACAAGATAACTCAAGTGATTTCTTATTAATGATTCACCTTGGAGAAATGGATAGATTTATTATTAAAGTGAATGGTGATAATTGATAAGAAATAGGTGTGTAAACTATCATAAAAAATGATTAATTTATAATTTAATGATTGAATAGTTAATGAAAAGACAAATTCTAATTGGATGAATTTACCATTATGTCTTACAATATTATGTTGTTTTATTCTTCCCATTATGAATTTTGTTTGAATTTACACTAAAATTCGTATATATAGGGCTTTTCCTGGTTATACTCAAATGCTTATTTAATGGCCTTGACATGGTTATGCTGAAATTATTTTATAACATTCTTGGATCATTTATACTGAAATTATTATATAATGGTCTTGGTCTAGTTATAATGAAATTACTATATAGAGGACTTAGTCTGGTTATACTGAAATTATTATATAATTCTCTGGACCCGGTTTTGCTAAAATTCTTATATAACAGTCTTGGGTAGGTTATTCTAAAATTAATACATAGAATAATTGGTTTGGTTATGCTGAAATTCTTATATAAATGGATTTTTCCCAGTTATGTGATTATTACTTGGGATTTTGGTTATTATTAGAATGGTTATGCTATATACTCAAATATATTTTAGCATAGTTCTAAAGTAGGTTGACTATTGTATCATATTAATTGATAAGTTATTTCTCCAAATTATTACTTTGTTTCTTAAGCTTATTATCTAAAAGTTGTTTATTATACATTTTGGTGTCTACTTTTGGAACCAAGCTTGATCTTTTCCATACAAAGATTTCGGTTTGTGTTTTTTGTTAATCTACTATGCGTTGATCATGGTTTGGGATTGCTATTTCCAACCCTTTCATGGATGTTTAGGGAGATTACATAGAAAGGGGTCATACAGTTTGATCTGAAAGAAGTATTAAAGGTGGTGCCATTCTCCAGTGTTTCCCAAATGTTTTGGGATAAAAAACTGGAAAATTGGGAAACAAGTTTTTGGTAAAGTAATGTGTGTGAAATATTTTATTTTTGAGTGAAATATTGGGTTTTACATGCAATA
Organism: Viscum album; assembly: GCA_963277665.1. NCBI lineage: Eukaryota > Viridiplantae > Streptophyta > Magnoliopsida > Santalales > Viscaceae > Viscum > Viscum album. The sequence continues at coordinate 61,385,450 of OY728163.1, read as the reverse complement.
TTAATGGTGTTTTTGGAACTTGTGTAGAAAACATGTTTCAGGATCAGAACGTTGAAAAATGGAAAACTCATGGAGTGTGCAGAATATGATGTTGCACGAAAGGGTTTGCGCAACCAATGCAATTTCAAAAGGGGTTATACGTGCTCATGAAGAGTTTTTCACACACCGAAAAAGATGCATTGGGATCTTGCGCATAGGGTCATCAGGGCCCTATAAATTTGTGGCTACCCCCAAAGAAAACATAAGAATTTTCTGACGAAAATCTCGTTCATTAGCCGTGGAAAAGATTGGAAGAGGGTTAATATTGCACACAAGGTATTCCTTTATTTTGAAAAGACCTAGTGAACCCTTCAGTGTAGTTGTGTAAAAGAAAATGGTTACTCAGAAAGTAGGTGTTGTACTAAATTCATCTTTCATGACCATTCCCAAATCTTGTGCACAAGTTGGGTTATTGCGTGCAAGTGTGGTGTCACGCATATGATAGGTTTTTGGATATCTAGTGTGTGTGATCAGTGCTTTCAAGTACATCAATCTAGGACTTCGATAAAAGCTATGTTTCATGCTGAACAGAGAAAAATACTTCAGTGAAAATCTATTGAAGAGATCATCATGTAGATAATATGGGATTGGATTCTCTCAAGGTATTGAGCTAGGGGGAGTTGACGAAAGTGATCTGAGGGATGAAATGAGATATCCCTAAATCTTGTAAAGATAGTGTGAATGGAATAGAGTGTCTCTTAGCAAATCTTGTAATATAAAAACGTGTAAGGATTTGTGGTTTTAGGTGCAACCGACACACTCTCGGATTAAGACTATTGGATGTAGCCCTTTGCGGTGAACCAAGTAAAAGTGTTGTGTCATCTCCCTTCTTTCATTTGTTTGACAGATTTAAGAAGTTCCTATCAACTTGAGAACATGATCCACAACATTAAAATGAAAAAGGTGAAACCCTAATTCACCCCTCCCCTCTCAGGGTGTTCCAGGTTCCTTCAACTACCTATTGATTTTTACTATCACCCTATTCATGCCTCCATTTAGTTCCCAAGAAGGTTACATTACTATAGATTTGGATAACGGATAAGGACCTTGTTGTTTATTTTTCCTTGTTGGATACATTATATCTTGGAGACGAGATAGACATGGCCTTTGGGACTATGTTATTTTGTGTTTCTTTGTGTCAACACGGTATTTTATCTGTATTACTTCCAGTATGTCAATTAGTTATATTTTTTCTTGATATTTCTTTGTTATTATTATTGGGTTTACTTGTTTCATTCTTATCTTCCAGGTGTATGATATATTGGTTCTTCTAAATTCTATTACTCATATATTTTCATATTTCTAATGTATTATAACTATGTACTAAGGGTTATTATATCCTCACTGTGTTTCCTACACCCACTACTAGTCAATAGCCTCTGGAATACATGGAAGTTTATTAAGGTTCAGTAATGAACCTAACTTTCCCATATGATAGGGTGTCATATATGAGAATTTTACTGCCCCCTCTATGCTTCATCCAATATTTATGACATGTGGGAAGTTGAATTTTTTTTCTTTTATCATATTTTTTCTTTGTAAATTTTCATAATATCTATTATTATCTTATTTGGTATATTAATAAAATCACATAGGTTCAAAATAATTCTCTTATTTTGATGGAAATAGTTAATCATCAGCATAAGATACTTTATTCTAGATCCTATCACATTTGGATTATTGTTCCAGAAACCGTAATAGTTATTATCACACCAATTATTGACCTGGTTCCTCCTTATTCAAAAAATTTAAATAAATCTAAAATGATTAACTTGAGTATATAAAATATTGATAATCCTTTATATTAAATGGAAAATAATAATAATATGTCCTTAACTGTGTCATCTTCCATTAACCACTTTTGATGCAGAAAAGAATATCTATAATTCACCATAGCCTACCAACCCTTATATTTTTAGTATACATCTACCATGTGATCCAAAACTACCATATATATCCTTGAATGTTTCTCAAAAAACAATATCACAACCTCTAAATTTTTCGAAATACTTGTTTTTATACAAACTATAAAACCCACATTTAACCATTTGATAAATTACATGATTAATATAATATATTTCAACACATGTATCCCAATGACCTTTTGAGATTTATAGTTTTATATATTTATGAAATTTATTACCTGAAAAGGTGAATATTTCTCAAAAGAATCCATTTTTTCACAAAACATGTTTTTTTAATACACTCATTCTTTGATCTTTGTAACTCCCATAACTGAGACTCTACCAGTTTTTACAATCCTACTCAACTATAGGCCCTGTAAAAAACATATAAAAATATAGGATGAAAATAAAATATATAATATTCATAAAATAAAATAATTTCATTAGTCTATTCATAAACCCAAAAATCCAAAACATTATTTTTATTTTTCATAATAACCATTTTCTCTCCAATATATATTTAATTTTTCTATGACAATAAATATATTTTTCAATATATTGTATAAAATATTTCATATTTAATTATAATTGAAAAATGAAAACATAATTGTTACATAAAAAAATTAAATCATCAGAAAACCATTCTTTGAAAAAATAGCATTTCAGACATTTTTTAAAGGTCACAAACTTTCCTAAAAGAATAAGCTCATTTCCATACCTTTTGAATAAAAATATTTCAATTAAAAAGCATTATAAGTGTATCATGTAGATAAAATGGTATAGGTTCCCTAAAATCACCCTTATAATAACCCTTATAATCTAATAACCAAAATGGATAATTCTCACATCTCTTAGGAGTAACCAATCACTAGTAAACTCTGTCACTTTACATGATATATTGGAGAGCTCTAACATACTCTCCCTTCATCATAGCTATATTGGGATCTTATATCATTAATATATAATGTAAAAGAACCATAATAAGAATAAAATTATTATATGTATTACTTGAACAATGAAACCCATTTGAATTTATATTTAAGACCATAACCAACAACACTTTTAGTTGTATCACAAAAATGAGAATAATATATGTTTCATTATAGAAACATTTCAAAAAAATTATTTAATATTTAAAAAAATATTTTCTTTGAAAATAACAATGAAATATTTACAATATCATTTAAATAAATATTCAATTAAGTTGATTGAAAAATATATTCATTCAATAATCATTAAAATAATGATTCTTTTTAGACTTTCATAAATATGGTCAAAAACTACTCATATGCAACATATTTAAATGATTTATTCGTATTCCTTTGTAATGATAATAAAAAATATTCAAAAATAAAATTCAAAAAATTTAGGTACCTAAATATGTTAATTCATGAAATGTTTTAAAATTACCATTATAGGGAAAATAAATATTTATATGGAAGAAATTAAAATTAGATTTTTAAAAGGAACTCCTTTACCTTTAGCCGTAACTCTTTTTATTTGTATATTTACCATCCTGAGTAAGAAAATTATATTAGATTTATAAATACATATTATAATCCTATATGATAACTCCATTATCATTTTACCTTTATTTAATTTCTTACCATGTTTTATTTTGTTAATAAAATGGTTAAGTTCATGTTGAACCATTTTAGGATGTTCAACTTATAGTTCCAAAATGTCATCGGTAGGCTGCCTATGGAAAAAGTTATTCAAGTTAAATCATATAAACAATATTAATCATGAAATAATTATATTTTTCTTACATTAAATACAATTTGATAACAATCCATGAAATATATCTAATAAAAACACATTATATAACTTTGTGGAGGTTGTAGTCCACACATTTTCATGATAGATATTATAATTATCTAACGAATGGAATGGTAAAAAATTTAATAAAATATCATCACTAAACAAATAATTTATATTTAATTAATATCATATATATTCATTTGAAAAGTATTATGATCAAACAGTTGATGTTGATATAAATAATGAAACACATCGCTACGTGGAGGTGGTAGTGAACACGTACATAAGGGTGATGCTTTTATTTTATATAGGATGGAAACTGATTTTTACAAGGGTTGTTCCATATATGTTAGAAAATTTATATATATGGAATATAATTATTTTTTTATTCAGTCATGGATATAGAATATTTTAATGAAATAGAATAATAAATGAACATGAAAACACATGGTTAAGAGCTATACATATTACTTGATAAACAACATGTGGCATCGAAATTAAACTTTCTAGGTTTTTCAATTGAGATACCAGAACCCATAGGATATGTTGGTGATGGTTGGGAGTATATTTTCGTAGGGCTATTATGAGATAAGTTGCTCAATATTTGTGAGTGTGAGAGGGTAGAAGATTACAGTTTATAAGTAAAGTATGTAGCAATTTTTAATTACATGAAATATTAATATATAATATTTTTCTAACTGATTTAAAATGGATTCAAAGTTACATGTATAAAAATATATGGAGTTTAAGGTAAAAATAAATCTGAAAACTAAAATTGAGAAAATGTTTATATGGTAGTTCGAACATTATCCCTTAGTTTAACCCCCTTAGTAAACCTTATTACATTAATTAGGGTATCAAAATTTTCATTCTCTATGTTCCTTGAAGGTAAATTTATAAATTGAAAGTGGAATAAAAATAATATATTAATGAAACTTTCAAAAGTTCCCATTATCTTGATATAGGATAGTGTTTTAATTATTTTATAATGACTGAAAAATAAGTTTTAAACATTAAAGACCATTTAATGTCACTTTCATGACTATTCACATATATTGTCTTTAAAGGAATGAAGTTAAGAATGTTTTTTTAATAAAAATTTATTCAACATCACTAATAATTTATTGTTATATATTATATTCATGAAATATCACTAATTATTTGAATAATATTAATTGAAATATGTTTATAATTTTTTAATGTATTTATCTATTTCTTGAGAAAGTGATGCTTCAATGTTGTGTAAGCATTAAAGTAATTATATCATTAATAGATATTAAAAATAGATTATTTTCATAAAAATAATTTATTTCAAAAAAAAATAAACATTAATAACCATTCATAACTTCTTTTTATCATTATAACTAATATTAGAGATATTAAATGAAGGAGAGTGATATTTTACAGATATCCTTTACTTAGAATAATATAATGGTTATAATCATAGGATTTCACACCAAAATTCCATATTTTAAAATATAGAATGATTATTGATAATAAAAACGAATCCAATGAAATAAATTCATGTGTTGTATTGAGTTTTAGACATTATCTCATGGTTTAACCTTTTTTAACCCATTTTACCCTATACCGTGGTGATAAAATTCTATAATTATTATAAATAATTTTGATTAAACATAAAATTGATTTTTTAAAAAATTGAATAAGATGATTCCAAATAATTTAAATATTTTAAAATATAAAATTTATAGTGGTGGTAAATATTATTTCTAAAATATGTCTGTGAAATGAAATGATAATTTTTTTAAAACACAGTTTTTAAGTATAAAAATGGTTTAATTCGAAATTCATGTTTAATGTTGATTATAATTGAATTATTTTTTTATAATCACAAGGGTCTATGTTTAGTTTAATAAAAATAAAAAAATTAATGGGATGTTATAAACACTATATAAGAAAATAATTTTTTTTATAAAATTCTGTATTTTTTACTACTCACAAAAATATAAATCATTTCCAAAAAATTCCAAAAACATCCAATGATATAGTTGATATGATCATATCAAAAAAATATCAATTTTATAAAATTATATTTTCAAAAATCATAAAATTTTATTTTAAATTAAAATAAAAAACATGTGGAAAATATTCTTTTAAATACTAATGACCTATTTGTAGTTTTAATGGTTATAATACTTATAGGATTTAATTATTATTATTTAATTTTTTTATTAATATAATATGAACTAATAAATAAATCTTAATAAGGAACAAATTTCAAAATATTTTTCATAATTCTGTTACTCCTATTCATACCTTCTAAAACAACATCTAGGTTATAATGGTTATATTTATATAAAAATATATTTATAGTATTTTAGGGTTATTTTTTTCTTAGTGTTGTTTATGGAATACAGTATCGAAAATAGTAATAATTATAATTAAATATAAAAATATAAAATTTAATTTTTAAATTACTCAATGCATTTGAGAACTATATAATTATTGAACCCACCCATCACATAATGAAAAGGATACATAAGTGCTCTGTAAGATAATAAATCATCAATCATTTCATTAATGTATAACATGTCTAAAAAAACTAGTTTCATTATGATTTAGTCCTCAAGTAATAATAATTTTTATTTAAAATGAAGTGGATAATATCAATAAAAAATTCCCCAATGAATCATAACAAAACTTAAAGGATGTTTATTGAGATAAAAAATACCCTTAAAATAAAATACATAATATTCGTTAAAAAAATGGGAAATATATCACTTTCGTTTGATAATTTTTAAATATATATTCATTTAATATTGTGAAAATTATTTTATATGATAGAAAAAATGAAATATTGGAAATTAATAATAAATTAAAGGAATGATCATTGTTTCAGGAAATGTTTTTGAAATGGTAACCACTAAAAAAAGATTAAATTCACAATATATGTAAAAAATCATAAGTAACCTATCTGAAAACGCATTCTAATAAATTATTTTCAACCCTATAAAAATAATTTAAAATATGGATGAAAATTAATGTAAATAGTCACATAATGATAGAACATAGCTTTCTTGAAAATATTTCAATTTTTAAGGACATGGAAATAAGCAATCACCCCACAAAAGAGGATTTAAGGTTAGCTTTTCCGGAAAACTATTCTCAATCATTTTAAATACCAAAGACTATAAAATGAATGAAAAAAATGAAGAAAATATATTTACATTATAATTAAATATATGTTGTTCAAAATATAAATATAATATAATTTTATCAAATAATATTTAATCATAAAAAATATATTAGAAATTAGATTACAAGATAAAATCATACCTTTTTTCTGGAATATCTCTATATGTGATCTTAAAAACAAGAATAATAAATTTAGATTTATGATAAATCTATACCCAAGAAATATTATTTATTATAATACAATATAAATTTGCTTATAGTTTCCATTTATGCATTTATTCATAATTATTTAGTAAAATCATCATTTTGGGGAAATCTGGACCATTATTCATTTATGATTCTGTTCGATGGTTCTGGTTCATTCACCTTTATCATGGTTTAATGACCTAAAAAATATTATTCATTTTATATGGTTGTATTTATAGTTTATATACACTTTAATAACTATTTATATAAGGTAGTGATGAAAAATTAATTACACTGCAATATGGTGATAGTAGACCGTACATATGAATGAGTTATGTCTTCATTTTTCAACAAATGTAAGAAAAAAAGATAAATAATAGTAAAAACGTAATTAATAATAATAATATCATATATATAATATATAATAAAAAATCATTTCTATGACCATCTATGTATGGTGGACCTAAAAAATGAATCACATTGCGTTGTGGAAGTGCTAGTTCACACATATTCACTGATGATGTTATCATTTATCATAAAATGGAAAGAAGGAAGAAAATTGTTATAAAATTCATATAAATAAAATTATTTATAGTAATTATACCTCTATAATCATTTTGGTTCTTTAATATTTGGTGCATTTTAAGGAGTAATGAAACAAAAAATAAATTGATAAAGAAATTACCTAATCATTGGGATGTCTACTTTGGTTTACACTCTAATCCTTCAAAATTAGGTATTTAGAAAGACCATAAGATCTATGACATCGGTATGGAAGAAATAAAGATATTTGGTATTTTATTTTTCAAATATTGGACTCTTTGTGTGCGAATAAGTGAATGGAGGGGGTTCTCTTTTATTAGTTTTGTGGGTGGCACACATATAAATTCCAAAATCATAAAAATCTAATAAAGTCATATTCAAGCTCAAGTGGTACAAAAAAGGAAATTTAATGATAAATTAATGGTGGATATAAATATAGTTATGAAATAGGATTTATATATGTAATATAGTTGTTTAAATCCTTATCACTTTAGTTTATCCCCTCATTAACCTTTTAATTGTTACATAAGTAATGAATTTTTACCTTATTCACTATTCATTAAGACCAAAAATGAAATTGACCTGTATACCAAATTTGACCAAGATGAAATAAAATTTGGAAACTAATTTAATAAATTTAATTCCAATAAGTGGTACAAATTATTTTTTAAATAAGCATAAAACACAATCAAACACATTTTTTAGATAAATTAATTTTTAATCATAACACTGATGTATTCTCATTCCATATTGAGTAACAACCGTTAAATGAAAGTTAAACAATTTTATAAAATATATTATATAAAAATTTATTCTAATTCATTCATTTGTAGAGATAAATTTAATTTATTACTATAAAAACACATCACTCATATAAAATCTATTTTAGAAAAACATCACTATGTACCCTCAAATGAATTTATATTCATTTCATAAAACATTATACCATATGAATTTATTTTATAAATTTGGAAAAAAATTATTTATCATATGTAAAATAATATAAAGTAAATTTTAAATAAAACAGGTATTGAATAAATTATTCTCATGAATAAAATGTTTCAAAATTATTCTTTTGGATCAATAGTATTCCATATGGGAATTAGAAATTATTTTAGATTTTGTTTTATTAAAATACCATATAATATGCTTATTTTTAATGTATAATAATTATTTACATATTTTAAGTGTTTCATTTTGTATATGACATCATAGAGAAAATATATATTCCAAAATCTTTCCATGTAACATTCTATCCCCATATAAGAATTTATCCCTCTAAATTCTACCACCCCAAAACAAATAATTGAGTATGCCTCTTCTACATCACATCAACAGGTTCCCATATAGATTCCCTAAAATTTTAACTTCTATATAATACCATAACAATGGGAGTAATATTGTTTTATATCACATTATCCCTTTAATCTATGAAATCCACTGGTTATTATTTATAATAAATTCCATGATCCAATGGTATGACATCTGATATTAATACATATGGTGTATATCACATGTATTTCCTCAAAAACATACATGGAATGCATCATGATCTTTAGAGAGGTTTATAAGAAGGTCTATGTGATAATCTACCATCCTGATATGATTTAGGTTGTCATATGGGCGGATTTGTCTACGCCATATAATTAGCCTTTTTCCAAACCCCAGCTTGTGTGCAAGCGGCATAGTAGTTGGTCCATGTGGCACGAGGATCGGCCAGCTTTGGCGTGTGTTCCGATCCCCCGAGGATCTGCTGGTTTCACATCTACCCAGCCCCAGGTGGCCCCCAGTGTTGATGTCTCTTCTTCAGATCCGGCCTCTAGTGCTTTCAACCCAGGTCCCTTGGAAGGAGTGGTGCATACGGGCATGCCTTGTGATGCCTTGGTTCCCTACCCTCAAGGATCTCCTCCTTCATGGATGATTAGTATCGTTGATCTGGTGCTTGCTCCCCATCCGCTCTTATCTGCGGGTAGGATTCTGTAATTCTTTTTTGAGTCTTCCCGTTAGGATTGGAAATCCACCAGTTGTGTCTTCTCCTCTTTCTGTGGTGGATACAGAGGCGGACGGTATGTGGGTGCTAGGTGGCATGTTCGTGTAGACCCTTCCCCTCTCTGTAGGTGATGATGACCTTGTTGCGGTTGCCTTGGAGGGGTGTGAGGTTCTGGTTTATCGGGCACCGAGCGAGGGAGGTGAAGGGTCTTCGATTCTGTCCCCCCCCCCATCACTGTTAGAGGTAAGACTATCAAGATACGCTCTCGCCGACAATCGTCTTCCCAAATCTCACTGGATCTTAGTCCGAGTGTTTGTTCCCACGTGAAGTCTAAACAGAAAGGGTTACAGAGCAGGGAGTGCCGCTCTTCTCGCCAGTCAGAGACCAAGTTTCTTGGGGTCAAAGTCGAGCTCAAGGTTTACCAATGATTACCATGTTTATATGGAACTCTCGCATCCTTGGGGTGATGGTCAAAATGGATTTCATTGCTTCAGAGCTTATGAAAATCAAATTTCTCATAGATGCAGTTCTAGAACATAAGTAGAATCTGTCCAAGTTTAAAGGCATGACCCATAAGGTCAAAATTCATGCGTCTATGCAGGCGGATTCCGTGAATCATCACATCTGGATATTCTGGAAAAGAGACATTTCGGTGGGCCTGGTGTAGGCTGGAGAGCAGATCATTACGACTAGGGTGAAAAAGGACTCTTTGAATATTGTGGTTTCCTTTTTTATGGTAGTTGTGAGGATGGAATAAGGGAAGCTCTGTGGTAAGTGCTCAACACATTTGATCCAGGAGATGATCCTTGGATCATTGGTGGAGACTTTTACACCATCACGGAACCAGTGGAAAAAAAGGACGGGGACCGTTTCCTGATCGAGGAAGCATGGATTTTGTTCAGTTCATGGAAAGTAAGGGGTTAAATGATAAGGGATACATAGGTGACCATTTCACTTGGTGTAACAACAAAAGAGGGAGCAGGCGCTACTAGAGTCAGATTTACAGATTCCTCGCCAACTTGAAGGCCATCTCTATGTTTCCGAATTCCAATGTGACCCACATGGTTGGTGGTATTTCTGACCATTCTCCATTGTTTCGTTCCCTGATCTACTCCCAGGAAAACCAAGAAATATTCATCTTATATAATCAGTGGATGAGGAACCCATAGTTTATTATGATTGTGATGGGGTCTTGGAGGGAACCAATGCAAGGCTATGTGTGGGTGGCTATACATAACAAACTCAGGAGACTTAAACAGGGGCTACAGGTGTTGGCATAGAGGGTTCATCACTTTGATCAGGGGTTGGAGGATCTAAAATGGACATCGCGCTTCTTGAATCCAGCCTGGAGGACCACTGGGAAGACAACAACTTTGACAGTCTTTCTGTCAAGAAGAAGAAAATGGCATATCATATTCCTAGGCAGGAACGAATGGCCAGAGAGGAATCAAGGGCTAAACGGTTACATGAGGGGGATAAGAACACAACTTACTTTCATGCTTGTATTGGGGAGAAAAAAGCAGCCTATCAAACCAAATATTCTTCTTGAGGATGGATCTTATACGGATGATAGAGAGGTTATGGGTAAGATGGCCTACTCCTTCTTTAGCGACCTTCTTGAAGGTCCAAACACAATGATGGCCAATGGTTACCCAGGTGTTAGGGCTGATATCTAGGATTCCATCCCCACCAGAGTTTCCCATGAGGCCATTTATCTCTTGGAAGAGGTTCCAGAGGAACTCGAGATTCTCACGGCCATAATGAATCTTGATCCCGACAGTGCACCATATCCTGACTACTTTCCTGGCTCGTTTTACAGAGCCTCATGGGAGGTGGTTAAGGCTGACATTGTGGATGTGGTCCAGGATTTTTTTCGAGGAGGACCCCTTCCCCGTGTTGCAAGCGCCACAACTTTGGTGCTCATTCCGAAGGTGAAGGATCCCTCCTCCCTCCTCCACTATCTCCTCGTGAGCAAGTGCAACTTCCCCTACAAAATCCTTACAAGTGTTATCAACTCGAGGATGGACATGCATCATCCCAAGTGGAATTCCATGAAGCGACTCAGTTTTGTGAGGGGTCGTTCAATTCAGGGGAAAATTGCTCTAGCACAGGAAATGTTGAGGGACATGAATCAAAAGACTCACGGTTCCAACATGGCCATCAAACTGGACATGAACAAAGCATATGACCGCATGGAATGGGGGTTCATGAACAGGGTCCTAACAAGTATAGGCCTCTCTATTAAAGCATCAGATACCCTCTTCAGATGTTTCAGCTCATCATGGTTGGCTGTCTCTTTCATAGGGTGTTCTCATGGCTTCTTCAAGGCCACCCGAGGCTTGCGTCAAGGTGACCCGATCTCCCTTTCTATTTTCATCTTAATGCAGGACATGTTAAGCCAACTCTTGTAAAGAGGGATCTCGAATGTTAGTATTATCACCTACTGTAGGAAAAGAAACCTCCCCTCCATTACTAACTTGATGTTTGCAGACAACACAATTATTTTCTCGAATGCAAGGAATAGATCCATGCGTGGAATCAAGAGGGTTTTGGAAGAGTATTGTTTCTGGAGTGGTCAGGTGATAAACCACTCCAAAAGTAACATTTTCTATTCTAACAAATGCGTGGAAGGACGAGCCACTCTCATTTGCAGCGGAATGAACATGCAGCTTGGTCATCTCCCGATGGAATATCTTGGCACCCTAATTTCTTCAGGAAGAATGCGTATTGGGGACTTTGATCAAGTGGTGCGCAGGATCACTAGTCATGTCCTCAACAGGAAGAATCACTTTCTATCCTTTAGGGGATGCATTGATTTGATTAACAGCGTCTTGTCTGCTATACCGGTGCATGTGCTAGCTTCTAATAACATGCTAAAGGGGGTCATCAAAGATATCAACAAGGTTCAGGCTAGTTTGTTATGGGACGCGCTCCTGGAGGGAATGAGAAACTAGGTGTCATGGTACATCATGTCCCGTCCAATTCACAATGGGGGAATCAATGTGAGAAGCATATGGGGAATGTCGCAGTGCATTCACTCCAAACTTGCTTGGGAAAATCTGGAGAACCCGACCCTTTGGGGGAGAACTATGTCCCACAGTTATACTGCCAACGTGGATGCAGAGAAATTGAAGGGATCACCGTTGTGGAAATCGTTTTGCTTTCTCATTATGGGCCTCCTTCAACACTCCTGTTGGATTGTATGCGAAGGAAATTTTCTTTTCTAGAAGCACAACTGGCTGGGATCTGTGCTCTATTTCTCGGGCTGTTCGGCCCCAATGATCACCTTCAAGGAGGCTAGCCGGTACCCGATGTTCACAAATTCAGTGCTGGACACGAAACAAAAGGCCATTCTTGACTCGATCTTCATCACCCCAGAATCGGATAAATGCATCTTCACCCCTTCCCACTCAGGGAAGTTCACTACAGGAGAATATCATAGGATGTATTCTCCGCAGATGCATCAGGTATGCTGGATTGATATTATGTGGTGCAACCACATCCCTGCCAAATAGAACTCCCTTATTTGGAGAATTCGGAACTCTACAATTTCTTCTAACGAGCGGATCAAGAGATTGGGTATTATTCTAGCCTCTTGGTGCATGTGTTACAAAAATAAGCAGGAAGAAATTGTCAATCATATTTTATTTGAAGGGTAGTGGGCCCGCGATGTCTGGAATTCCTTCGTAGAGTTCACCGGCATCTCCGCCTACATCCCCGGTGATTGGATTTGTCTGGAGAGGTGGTTCCAAGGGGAACTATGGAAGGGTCCTGAAAGGCTGGTGAGGTCTATAATCCTTAGTGTAGGATACTGGTGCCTCTAGCAGGCATGCAACAAGGTGTGGTATGAGGGAATATCTTCCATAGGATGGTCCAGTATCGTTCAAAAAAAAATGCATGATGATTGACTGGGTCTCACTTTTTGATAATTGGCATGAGGCACCCTCCCTGAGGTTCTTGCAAGTTTGTTTCCCTATGGATACTTCTAAACAGGAAAGATGGCGGGGCTTATGGGTGCACTGGATTCCCCCAATCTCTGGATTCAAGTTAAATACCGATGGCTCCTGTTTAGTGGGTGACATGCGGGGTGGTGGTGTTGCCTGCAACACGGATGGGAGTGTGTTCCTGGCTTTCACACCCCACTTTGGTAGTGGTACTTCTCTTCAAGTGGAGGCCAATGCAGACCTCACGGATCTCACCCTTTCCAGTCCGAATAACATCATTCTATCCCAAGTGGAAACTGACTCAATGATAATTTGTGACTCTCTGATGGACAGAGTCTCCATTCCATGGTCAGTCACCTACATCATCAGAAAATGTAAACTGCTTCTCAATATAAATATTTAGGTCAGCCACACATGGAGAAAGGGGAACAAAATCGCTGATCATCTCGCCTACCTCGCAGCCCCTGGATCCAATGTCACCTGCCTCCTCAATGTCACCTCCTTCAATCCAGAAGGGGTCAACTTAATTCGTGGGGATGCCCTTGGTCTCCACTATTTTAGACCCCCTGAACTTTCTTTCTTTGTACTTTTATTTCTTCTTTGAATAAATATTCACACATGATGATGATGAATGAAGGTAGTTTTGAAAAAGAGAATGTTTCATGAAAAGTTATGATTTTTTAAAAATACAATGTTTCAAAAAAGATAGTGAGTTTTAGGAAAGTAAATGTTTAAAGAAGGTTTGAAATGTTTCATGAATAATTGGGTAGTTTTTAAAGTGAATCTAACTTGAATCTTAATGGATTTCCCAATAATTTTGTGGTAATGAGGTATTCATCAGGTGAAAGAATGTTAGAACATTATGGTGTACCAAATTTGGTTTAAACTGTATTTATTCAAGTGATCAATAGAAGAATATTCTAAATATCTAGTGAGCACGCTTATGTTGATAGAGCAGTGAGCTTTAAAATTGTAAATGATAGAGAACTAGGAGGTGTAGTGAGTTTGATCCAAACATTGTAATAGTAGTACAATTTAATTAATTTGGTACATTGTAAAATTTCATATATATTCTGCTTCTATGTAACCCAGAAGCAATGAAAAAAGTAAAATTTCATTATATTGTGAATTATTTCATTTCTAATCACACCTTTCTATGGGTAAGGGACTGAAGAGTTTTCTATTTAACTAAAAAACCAGATCCCATGGGGAATTTATTTTCATCTTTCATAACATGATTCATCCCCCCCCCCCACTCAAGGTAATTCTCCAAGTTAGTCTAACATTTGTTATAAGATGGAATAGTTAAAATAAGTCTTTCTCTATCAGTGGTTTCAATGTGGTTTGTTAATCATATTAGGATTTTGATCTTTGATGGAAAACTCTTTTAATTGTGGAAGAATTAGATGTGTTACTACATCAAGTCATTAGACACGAATGTATTTACATATTTGATTTATGGTATATCTATAAGTGTGGATAGTGGATTTCTATCAGAAGTAGACTGAATTTAATTGAATACTGATTCCAAAAGAATCAATTCCTTAAGATGATCATTATAAAACATATTCTACATGAAGGTGTTGTCATGTATGTCAACACATTACTTGTGGTAAAATCTATTAAATATATATAAAAATGATTAAATATTCAGAGAAGAGAAATTATTGGTTTTGTGGAATAACTATTGGGATATAAGAATACACCCCAATGAGTTCGTAGTCATATTATTTGATCGGGGGAATGTTATTTTAGAAGATATACATGTTCTCGATGAAATTGTTATAGATATAAACATTTTTATGTTCATATTGAGAATACTTCCACCTCATTTGAATCTAAAAGATTCTATACTAGAATATAAATATCAAATGGAGATTAAAATGGATAGTACTTATAGTCTTCATATCCCTTACGATATTAGAAGTGATGATAATGGGTCTGTGGAAAAAGGGAATTCCAATGAGGTTGAATTCAGGACCATGAATAAGCTCAGTATTGTAGATAGATAAGAAGAATAAAATAAGGATGATGTTATGTCATTCCTTTGAAAAAATATACAAGTAAGAAAAGTAATGTTCAAAGGGAAACTTCCACTTATATGATATTGATGTGGAAAAGTTGGAAATATTACAACATTACCTAAGAATATTTATGATAATGATGAATATGAAGTCAAATTTTTGATGAAAAATTCTTCAACCTCTTTAAAAGGTATGAAAAATATTCAAGAGATATATAATTAAAATCAGAATATTCAGCCAAAATAATAAGGCAGTTTGGAATAATTTGAGGTTGAAGAGATGGATAACAATAATGATAGTATAGAAAATTCGATAGTTGTAGTTTTATGTAACTCTTAGACTTGGGAGGGAAGAAAAAATGATCAAGAATTTTAAGGAAGTTTTGATCTCTAGAATGAATTAGAATTATCTCTTGTGGAGATAGATATTTTGAGAGACAAAGTATGGAAATAAATTAATGTGGATCAAAATGAAAAACTATATCTATATAATTAATAAGTATAGAAATCTGATCTAAAGGATGAAATTGAAAATCTTAATTCTTTAAGGCCAGATAACATAGAAAAGGACTTTGATTACAAGATCAAAGAAGATGAGTAGAAAATAGTGATCGATGGTTTGACTAACAAATAAAATTATCAAATTAATATATTGAAGAATATGAATATGATATTCTAGATCATTGTAGAAAATTAGAAGATCAGGAGAGACTTTTGAGAACTTGTGTGACATCAAGAAAGCGGATCACTTAGTTAGTGGAAAATATGGAAGTTGAACATTATTTTCCAGCAAAACAGAATAAACAATCATATTTAAATGATGAGGATAGTATGGGGATTAATCATAAAAACAATATGATGATTTATGAAATACGAGAAGTGCCCCTACTGAGGTTGAAAATTAATTTGGGTAATAACTAGAATCCAATGGTTTAGAGAAGTAAACCAACAACCAATATAATAATAATGAACCATAGTATTTCACCTCATTTTTTGTGTTATTGCTATTAATAGATGGAAAATTCCAAAAATGCATGTTACATATCCCTAAAGTACTAAATAGAATTAGAGAAAAAAGGTTGTTACATAGAGTAAAATATTCCATGAATGATTTTGATGGTTTTTGTTTTGTGGTTTGAGGATTTGGACACATGGCCAAATATTAGTCAATAAAAATATAGATGAATGTGTCGATGTAGACCCAAAGTAGTCATAAGTGTTAGCCTAGTGAATCGTCAAATGAGCTCAAAATAAAAAAAATGATTTTTATCAATCTAAGATAAATTTTATTTGTCATACTCATATAAAGATAAGGAATATCATTT
This sequence comes from Viscum album, assembly GCA_963277665.1. Classification (NCBI taxonomy): domain Eukaryota; kingdom Viridiplantae; phylum Streptophyta; class Magnoliopsida; order Santalales; family Viscaceae; genus Viscum; species Viscum album. The sequence goes on along the minus strand of OY728163.1, from coordinate 61,368,579 downwards.
CACAACATTTATGAAGATAATGATGTGGATATAAAAGAAAAGAGTTGAGTAGATAATGGATTCATAGATTTTCCTTAAAGAATCAAACCATTCTAGTTCTGTATACTTTATAGTGGATTCACATCCCATATTATGGGATATAAGGACATTGTTAATGAATCAAATGTGAAAATTAACATGTTTTAAAACTGGGAAATAATGGATTTTATAATGTTACTAGCTTAGGAAAATCAGAATTTGTTTGTATAGTTATGAGACGTGCTGATGTATTGGTCATCGAAGGTCCCTATCATAGAATTTTAAGTGTTAGAAATTTGGGTGACTTAGGTCACACTATAAAAATTACTATAATGTTATCTATCATCAGGGTAAAACAAAATATGGTTATTTAAAATGTAATGCTCGTGAAGGGGGGTCTTTACCTTGTGAGTGGAGAAAAGTATATTTTCTTTCCATCTAATGAATAAGATAAAAGTTTATGGAAAAAACAAATTGGATTTCTATGCTAAATATCCCTAGAAGATCATGTCAAATGTGATGCAGCTCGATAACTCCCCATGCTATCATGTGATTTTACACACACGTGAAATGCTTGTCAATAATGAAAGATCCTTAAAAGATATACAAGTAAAATGTATAGAATTTAATAATTGTTATTTAATTGGTTCATAATGATGTTTGTGGACCTATCCCACCATGATCCATTGATGGGTAGTTGTATTACGTTCTTTTAAAGATGACTTAATTATGATGGAATGGATATTTTTTATTACACTCAAGATCAACATGTTCTATTACATTATGCAATATCAGATGGTCTCTAAAAGGATTCTTTGAAAGAAGATTCTGATGTTTCAAATTGATAATGGTATATAATCCCTATATACCCAAGTGGAGGATTATCTGAAGAAACACATAATAATAACCCATGTTTTTAAAGTTAAAAATCATTAATAAAATATAGTGGTTGTAGGGAGAAAGAGTTTTATAATCATCATGGACATGAAATTTCTTATTTAACAGTATATAACAAAGACCTTTCTGAACAATACTATCTCAAAATCAGTCTATATATCTAATAGTTATTTTTTTTGATATATGAAAATACTCCATATGATATGTGGTATGAAAGGAATCCAATATTGAAATACTTTTGAATCATTGTAAGTAAGTGTTTTATTATTAATAAGGATAAATACAAATATTTTTGAGTCCCAAAGAGATAGGGAAACATTCCTTAGATACTCAAGAAAAACAAAATTAATATAAATGTTTCAAAAAGAGGTTGAAAATGGGGGTGAAAGCATTGAGGTTACAATAACAGAGATTAAAAAAATATTCCACCACAAAATGAATAGTTCCTTGATAAAAATGATGAGGATGGAAGAAAATCAGGGGGATATAAGTGGAAAATATTGATTTAGAACAAGATACTAATGTTGAGGTAGAGGAGGTAAAGTATATATCTTTATGGAAGACAACGAGTCATGATGAAACTAATTGGGAAAATATCATTGGTGATTAGGAATCAAGAGTTCAAACACAATGAATAATGTATTATAGTATAAATACTTAATACCCCAGGTAGATCCTAATCATTTTGAATAAGCTACTTGTTATGATAATTGGGTTTAGGATAGGAACATAGATATTGATCTAATTGAGAATAATTAGACATGGGAGATGGTTTTGAGACTGGAAGATAAGAATGTTATTTGGACCAAATGGGTCTTTAGGAATAAACAAAATGACAATGGATTGGAAACTCAAAACAACGAATGTCTAGTGTTCAAGGGATACTAATGGATCAAGGTAATTGATGTTGATGAGGAATTTTTACCTGTTTTATAGATCAATAATATTATCCTATTTTTGTATATTGATTTTTAATTCAAATTAACTATTTTCTAGAAGGATGTTAAATATGACTTTTTTGAAGGGTTTCTAGAAAATAAGTGTACATTGAATGAACTTATGATTTTCTTTTACAGGAATATAAGAACAACATTTCTCAAAAGAATAAGGCATTATATGGACTGAAGGACTTGAGAGTGTGGTAATCAGTACATGATTAATATTTGAAGAAGATCAATTTTCATCATGGTGGAGTTGATTAAAATATTTTTTTTCAACAGAGATAGTAATCAAATAATGATTTTTAAATTGTATGTCGATGACATTATATTTTGTAGATCAAATGAAGCGTAGTATGAACTATTCAAAAAATTCATGAAATGTGAGTTTATAATTTCAATAATTGGTGAACTAATGTTTTTCTTCATTAACTAGTGATTCAAGGAAGAAATGGAACATTTATATCTCAAAAACAATATGTGAAGGAGGTTGTAGGAAGATTTAGAATGGATAATTCTAAGGAAATGAAAACTCATTTGGCTACCTAGATGAAATTGTCATCATATAATGAAGGAAAATTGTTTAATGTTACAGAATATAGGTAGATAGTTTTAATCTTATTGTATTTAATAGGATAAAAACCCAATATTTATTTCCACATGCCATGAAGTGAATTGTAAATGTAATTTCAATGAAATCCACTTATATGCAATAAAAATAATACATTGGTATATCAAGGGAATAATGAAATTTGATATAATGTACAATGAAAAATATATAGAAGAAATGTGGATATATATATGTAGATTGGTCTGGTTCAGAAGATGATATAAAATTAACATCAGTTGGTGAATTTTTTCATAGAGGATTTTTTATTTCAATTATATGAAAGAAATAAGATTTATTTTCATTATGAACTAGTTAATATGAATATATTTCTTCTACTAAATCTTTCAAGAAGTTATTTTGGATAATGTATAATCTTGATGATATTTTAGTTTAAGTGAATTCACCATTCATAATACATTATAATTATTCAACTACTATAAATCTTATAAAAAATTTAGTCTATCACCCACGAATGAATCATATTTAAATAAATTATCATTTTACCAAGGAGAAGGTAGAGCAAGGTCTAGTGAAGTAGTAGTATGAACCTATAGAACTAAATGTTTTAGATATTCTAACAAAGGGATTACCCAAATAGGTATTTGAATGAATGTGACTAGCTTTTATAGTTCAGTCAACTCCCCGCACATGAACTAGTATGGAAATGGGACCCCCTCTCCCTGAGGGATGGTGTATTTTTCCCTCATGTACAGATATGGGTTATTTACAATATTTCAGACATAATAGAGTGACTATTAGACTCACTAAAAATGTGGGATAAAATATCATGATCAAAATAAGGGTATAAAATGATAGGGGAGCTATAATTAAGGGGAGTTTTAAATATGATGATTCCAAATATGATCGATCAAAGGTTATATATCATGAATGATGGTGTTCATGATGAATTATGTTGACTATTTTTGTTAATGAAGTGATTCATTGATGAAATCTGCATGATATTTTTATTTCTCATGTTGAGAGTATATCATGTGGGTTTATATATGTGTTTAGTAAATCCTTGATATCTATCTGGAATGAGAAGAAGAAAATTTTGGTAGAAGATGGAAGAAGATTTAAATAGGGTTCCAAGGATGAAGAGATTTCATTAATCCCAAAGGGGGATATTGTTTGAAAAATTCCCTCAATGTAAATTTGTTATGTTTTTTTGGTAGATTGTGTCTGTTTAAAAAGAATGTTAACAAGTCCAGTTTAGGATTTCAAGAGTTATTATTGAATATATATGTTGATAAGGATCCCAGATAGAGGTCTGAATTCTCTAGAAGCAGTTCAGTAATTTTTGGGGAAAAATTGGAGTTCTTTCCTTGAGTTAGGAAATTTTTTGGAGTCCAAAATTTGTAGGATGATAAAAATTTGATTAAAATCTCATTTCCAGGGCTACATTATGAAAATATAAAAATGTCTAGGAATTTTTCTAAGATTTTCTATTTCAATAAATTTTAATTTTTCCAAAAACTCTTCTGATTTTTTATGGTTTGGATATTCATTTAATAATGTATTGTGAAATAATATCGAGTTGTATAAAAAATTTGGTAAGTAACATGGTTATGATAAGTTTCATGAATAGAAAATTTCCATGTAATTTCATAAGGAAGAGTAATTTATTGAATACCTAAGAAGGGTTTTGGGAAATGAAGGTGGTGAGTTTTGGAATTTTCATGGGAGGAAAAGTCAATAAATCAGAAGCTATCATTTTCAATTGAGAAAGATGAATCCTTAACAAAAATAAAAAGGCTCAAAATTCATGAATGAATTTTGAGAAGTATTTCCTTATGTGAAGGATTCATAATAATACGAGTCTCATTAAGTAAGTATGTTTCACGAAAGCAAAATATTCATGAAAATTTGTGAGTTTTTCAAAATAATAGATGTTTTAATAAATAGTTATCAAATTAATTAAAGGAATTGTTTCATTATGGTTTGAAAAGTTTCTCAAATAATCGGGTAGTATCATGAACGTTTTGAAATGGGTTTTAGGAAATAGAATCTTACATGAATCAGAATGGATTTTCCAGTAATTATGTGGTAAATATGTATTCATCATGTAAGTTAAATAGAAACTTAATGATGTAAAAAATTATGTATAAACAATATTCATTTAAATTATAAATAGAATATTCTTATGAAGGATCGGTGAATGCATTTCAACTGGGACAGTATTGATATTTCAAATAGTAAATGGTAGTGAACCAAGAGATATAGTGAGTTTTCTCTGAAATTCATAATAGCAGTGTGTTTTAGTGGTATTTTTACATAGGCACATTCCTTGTGAATACTCCATGGACATATCCTAATGTAGGTGAACCAATTAAAATTGATCTATCTCGTGCATTTTTACATTTCTTATTATACTTATCTATATGAAAATAAGAGAAGAGTGTTTTTAATGATGAAAAAAGACCCAAAGGGGTAGTTATTTAAATTTATCATACCATGATTCACCAACCCTATTAGGGTATTTAATATTATGGGTCTAATAGTTATAATATAAACTTATATTTATTCGTCTCAGCAATAACTTTTTATTACATATCAATCACCATAGTGAAAAATACACAATATCCACCATCATTTTATCCCACCAGAACTGATCTTCAAGATCTCCATACATGAGTAAATGATATTTTCATATAAACCCTTTATATATAAGAGTAATAAGCTACCAATATGTCATTATTCATGGAAAAATTACATTCCCTTTATTGAAACATCACTATATATCAAAATCTCCTATCCATTGTTGGTTACTGTGATAACTAGTGGCCTGCAAATCCTACTCTTTAATTCATTGATATTTTCATCACTTTTGTCTTTATAAGAAAACATAGATCCCTTTTTATAAAAATTGTTAGTAGATTTTATATCCATGATGAATTTCTATCAATGCATATGTGGTATCCAACAAATCTAAGAAAACTATAGATTTTAGTCATTGTGGTTAGTCTAGGACACTATTAAAAAACATTATTCTTTGAGGGATCCACCATTATACAATCTCTGGAAATTATGAATCTAATGAAATATAAATTATGAATCTTGAATTCAAATTTACCAAATTTTCCATAAATATTAACATACTTCAAGGTCTTAGAAAAAAATCTTGTAATTATCTTCATGCTCTTCCTTTATCTACAAATTTATATGAATATTGTTTTTAAATACTAACACAAAATGATCAAGGTAATATCTAAATATTATATTAATTAGATCCACTATCATAGTTGGGGAATTGGAAAGTCCAAAAGAAATTACCATAAATTCATATTTTCCATACCTTATATGGAAGGTTGTTTTGGATATGTTAATATGTTTTACCATTAATTGGTTATATCAAGATTGGAGGTTAATACATTAAATGTTTAGAGATCCTAAAAGGTAATCAAAACAATCATAAATATGGGTTAGGGGATATATTTTTATGTAAATGAAAATTTTTGTTTTTGAAAATTCATGAAAATATGCATCAATAAATATTTCATCAGATTCAAAAGAACAGGTCCACAAAATGGAGAAAAAATTTGATGAATGAATCCCTTATTAATATTTTCCCATAGTTTATTATTTAATTAGTGAAACTCAGTTGTGTTCATTATATTTGGAGTTATTGAAATAATCATAGAACCAGAAATGAGTTCTACGGAAAAAATAGGTTCATGATTTAGTAGAATGTAGGTAAAATCATCAATAAATACATCAACATATTCCTGAACAATGGGAATATAAAAAATGACTAGCTTATCCCAAACCATTTGATATAGATACCCCCTCATTAATATGTATTATTAACCATACCATGTATGTGGTTTCCCTTGGAAGTTCATATTTGTTCTCACACAAATAAAAAATCATTGGTTTATTTGAAAAATGGAATAAGACTTCCCATCCTCAAAATTTTATATGGTATATATTTAACAAAATAAAATCCATGTCCAATATCACATCAAATGAAACATTTGGGATAATTACAAGCTTTTTAGGATGTATAGTCTATGAAAATTTTATTGTATAAGAGATGTTGAAGTGAGATTAAATCATTGTTCCATCCGAAGTATTCATTGATAATTCAACATCTAATAATTAAGGAAATTAATTACCATTCCTAGAGACATTTCATCATATAATTGAATTCATATGAATAATATTATTTAGTATTTTATTTTACCTCTCACCACATAAAAATAATTTTTCCATCTCCAATCCCTTACTAAACCCAAAATTATTATTGTTAGTATCCATCATCATCAATCTGATTCAGCAATATATAATCAAGAAATTCATTATTACTATTTATAAAATTATGAAACCTTCTTATCAACCTATACCAATTTTTTGTTTTCCTTATATCACCTCCAATTCATAAAATGATATCTTAATTTCATTCCAATTATTCCTCACTACATTTTATTTAATAATAACTCAGCCATTATTTAATAGAAATTGAGGTGATTTGAGAAACACGTGCATAAACATTACATCATTTTAGATGAAAAAATTAATACATAGTACTATATTGTTCATAAAAATAAAGTTAGTGTATTCAGATAATAGTTACATAATCAACTTATTTTAAGAAATTTATTCATCATCAACCTCAAATAATAACCCATAAAATTTCTTTCTTAGATATATCTAACTCAAAACCTTCCTTCAAAACCTATGAAGAATGAGAAAAAAAAGAGCAAAGATTTATATAATGGTTAAATATTGTAGATATAAATCGATTATCATATGAATTCATAAGGTAATAAAAAATTTATGAGAGTATGTTTATAATTTTCAATTTTCATTCCCACTCACTCATATATCATGAGTCATGAGTTAGAATGTAATGGTTTATCATTTTTAAAGAAATATGTCATAAGAGTGGGGAATCATCATTAATCAATAATTTTCTATGAAAACCTATCATAAGAATAAAAATATGTCATATTAATTGTTTCATAGTCATAATAATTGAAAATCATTTCATTATAAAAGGATCAATGCCAAAAATATCTTCACAAATCCCATAATGTATTGGGTTCACTCCCCAGCTACTTTTCATTAATGGAATTGGATTACTACCCATCCTTTTGATATTATCTCATTATATGTTAATAATTTCCCAATTAATTAGTGATATATATAATTTTATTATCACAAATCAAATAATGAAATCTATACAAAAGTGTACCATAAGATTATGAAAACATTTATCATTTAATCATAATATAACCTGTAAAAAACAAATAGGTTTCATAATGATTTCATAATCACATAATCATAAGACATATATAGAAAATAATTGGATATTATAATAAAAATATATTATCAATGAATCATAAAAATAATTAAAGGATGTTTACATAGATTAAAAATTAATTTAAAAGAACATTTAAACCTTTCTTAAAAAACATGAGAAAAATAACATTTTCTTTCAAAAAGGTTTAAAGTAATAATTCTAAAAATATTGACAAAATTATTTTCATTAAAAATAAAAATATAATATATTAAAATTATATTTAATGAAAATATTGTTTATAACAAATGGAAAATCCCTACAAGTGGAAAACATTAACACAATGATAAATTTTACATTTTTAATAAATATTCATAAATAACTATTTCTGAAAAACATTATAATTTTTTTATAATTATTTGAAATAAAATTAAAATATGGCTGAAAATGTATTTAAACAATCATTGTTTAATAGAAAATAAAATTCTTGAATAAATTTTAAATAACATGTACATAGAAGAAAAATATCATCTAGCCAAAGAGGAAATATGGTTTTCTCTTCATAAAATTATTTTCTAGATCATTTTATGTACCAAAGAGAGGTGAATGAAAGGAAATGATAAAAAACATATAAATATTGAAATTTTATTGAAATATATTTTACTTAATATTAAAATATAATATAAATCCCCCATTATATATTCAATCACATAAAATCTCAATTAAAAATGATACCACGACATAAACTCTTACCTGATGTCTTGACCATCATCATACAAATTTTTTTATTATATAAAAAATTTAGATTTATTATACATATATAATAGTAAAAAATTAATACTTATCTTACTATATTCAATTATCTTCCAATTTCCAATTAAACAGTTATTAATAATTATTTATAAAATCATTATTTGGGTGAAAACTAGTTTGTTTTTCTTACATCTTTCAATATGATGATTCTCATCCTTGCACTAACGTCTGAGTTTCATCATCTATTAAATCCTAATCATTTTTTATGAAACATATATATTCATTATATAATCTTTTAAAAACATTTATATTAGGTGTAGATGAAAAATAAATAACATCACTTTGTGGAGATGGTTGTATATACGTACGCATAAGTAATGTTATCATTTTAAAAAAAATAAAAAATATATATTATATAATACATATTTAAAAAAATCAAATAATTATATTATATATAATATATTTATAAAATTCTTATATATAACCATCCATGTATTAAAAAATTGAAAAATGGATCACATCCCTTCGTGGAGGTGCCAGTCGACACGTATGCAGGAATGGCATTACCATTTCTCATGAGATGGAATGAACGTAGAAAATACATGAACCATTAAAATAAATATATTTATTAATAGAAATGATACTAAGTTTAATATATAAATATATTTATATAATGTTTTTATGATCTTAAGAAAGATATAAATTCAAAATTGATCGGTAAAAATAATTTCCTCTTCTTTTGGAAACCTCTATTGGCTTACATATTATAGATTCAGAAGATGGATTTTGAGAAGAAAATAATATATTAGACAAGGTTAAGGATGTTATAAAGATATATTTATAAGAATTGTCTTAAATATATGGCCTAATGTGTGTGAATAAGTGATGGTATGGGGTTCCATTTTATAAGTGAGTTGGTTGGAACTCTTGTAAATTTTGAAAACATTAAGACATACTAAAGTCACATTCAATTGAAATTAGAATGAAATCAACAAAAATTATAATAAAATACAATTTTGGTTTGAAGTAAAATTAGTAAAATGGATTTATTTAATCATTTAGGTTATTTTAACCCATTTCCATTTAGTTTAACCCTCATTATAACTTTTAACCATTATAATAGTAATGAAATTTCACTTCAGTTACTATTATTTTTACCCAAAAAATAAATTGATCTACATAAATTTTTTTAAAATTATGATTTAAAATTTGGAAACCATTTTATCAAAATTTAATCAAATATTTAAATGAAATTTATTAAAAAATAATAATTCAAAATTAAATGAAAATGTATTTTAGAAAAATGATTTCTATGAAAATCAATATTTTTTTTCCCATTCCTTTCATAGTATAAAATATTAAAATATTTTTGAAGTATTATATTAAATAAATTATTTATAACCCCAATAAAATAATTCATCAATTGTGATTAATTTTATTTATTATGATAAAAACACATTTCACAAATAAAATACGTTTTTTAGAAAAACATATCTTATAACCTTCAAAAAAATTAAATTCATTTCTAACCTATTAATAATAAATGGATTCATATTTTACATGTTATAAAAATAATTTTTCATATCTTAAATATTATGAATAATTTTTTAAATAAATTTTATATAATAAATTATTCTCTTAATTAAAATATTCCAAAACAGAACTTTAGGATTACTATTATTTCAAATGTGATTTATAAATTATTTTCGATGATTATATTTAATATAGTTACCTTATAATGTGATTCATATTTAAATTTATAAGCACCATTAACATATATTTATTATTCTATATATAGTAATATATCAAAGAGACAACATTTATCCTATAATCTTAGGGAGTAAGAATTAATTTTCAAACCCATATTTAATCAGAGTAGTTGATTATGGGGTTTCTTTTACTCGAGAGTCGAATGATTTATTTTTGTTTTGGGAGTCTTTACTATTGCAGCCTCAAATTTTATTGGACTTTATTCCTTATCTTGTTTACAACTTATATCTCTTGAAGTAACAGATGAAATATTTTTGGATTTTTTTCTCATCTTTTGATATATTCCTGCCTCATTCCTTTTTTATTCTTATTATCATTTCTGACTGGATTAGACCATGGATTGAGGTCTTTTAGTGGATAATATTTGGTTTCCATGGGTGTTTTTTGGGAAAATGTGTATATATTGGTAGGTTTTTCTAATAACTAGATAGCTACAATGTTGATATTTCTTTTCTCAGAATCATTTAGATTGGTATTCATATAATATAGGAATAAAGTTAACCTATGTGAAATTTCATGAACATGAATCAAAACAATGTGATTTCGTGTAGAGTCATGTTCTTTTTTTATGGTATTTTTAATATATTTTTGTGGGAATTATCTTAGTGATCCATTTTATTGATTATTCATATATTTCTTGTGAATTTTCTCTCTTAGGGATTTTTGATCCCATGGCATATAATTGTTGCAATCATGTAATATCTTATCATGATCATTATTATGGGTGTATCTATATAACCTTTCACCATTTTAGATAAATTTTATATTATAGGGATTCCATTATCTGGTATTCGTCTGTTTCCCCCATATATAGAGTGAAATTTAGTTATATTTTTGTTAAGGTGTGTTGTTTCCTGGAACTCCTAGGGCCTTTGATGATCTGTAGGTGTTAGTTTTTTCTCTATTGGTCTTTGTTTGGACTCGGAAAGAAATTATGACTGTTCTTATGTCCATGGGTTATGGATCACCAATTTTATATAGATCATATAGTTTTTCATCCCAATGTCTCATTATGTGAGTAATCATGTTTTAGGTTTTGTGGTTTTTATTGGTTGGTTGATCTCCTAACATTTTGATTTGTTCTCTTGAATAGTGAACTTAACTTGCCTCATATACATAAATCTGAGTTTGGGGAGTTGTAATTTTTGTTAGGCCCCTTATGTGGTGATTTTTATTAACATTATAATTTGAAGTAATTTTCAAAAAACATTATATCGGTGGAAAGTGTCATGTTAGAGATAATTTTTACTCCTCAGTAATCCATTATCTTCTTTATATTTATGTTGTTATTTTCTCTCTTTGGTTTAGGGTATACTATTTGAAATTTGTTTTAGTTTATGGAACTTTTCTAGGGCCTCCTGATTTGGTTTATGGGTTGGGAAAATATTTAGTATAAATCTGATAGAATCTGTTGTTTTGGAAATTAGCGATCAGATAGATACTTAATAGTTTGTTAAATCATGTGAGTAACTAATGTGAACTACTTGATTTTTGGAATTTTTTCAATTTCAATTTTTTTTATTTTGGGTTTCATTCAAAGGCTTCCCCCACTAGATCCTCTATTCATAAAACCTCCCATTTACCACTCTTTCTATTCCAAGAACCGCCCTTATGTATTTTGGGGGATGTATTTATTTTTTCTTCCTCAAATTTTATTATATGTGGTTCCCCATTCTCTTTCATTTGGTTGTCTTAAATTTCTCCCATCTTCTGTTACCCTAGTGGCATTGTGGGTCTATCTTCAATCTTCATGTAAATTTTTTTTCTAAATATTGGGTGGTATTAGGGGTTGTATGCCATCTTTGGAGATCTATTATGAAGGGTTCTATCAAATATGACATGGTTTCATATCTTAAGGCAAGTGTTTAAACTATATTTCATTTTATTAACAATTTCATTAGATGATTTATTATTTAAAAGAATATTTCAAATAATGTAATTATTAATATGATACCTAGTTTTGTGTTATCAAAGATTCACCACGAGTTATTTATTTTTCCTTTGAAAAAATTGTTGAATTTTATTGTCCGGTGGAACATTGGATTAAAATTTTTTTTGGAGTTATAAATATTTCATAAATTTCTTATGATGGGTTTAGTTGTTAAAAATTATTTTTCTTGCTATGTAGAGAAATGTTTTATTTTAAAACCATGGAATTTTTTTCTAAAAAGAACCTTTGTTAAAAAAATTCAGCTCCTTGATTTTAAAAGGGGATTTATTTATTATGGGTTTTTAATGATATCCTTATTTGAATATGACCATGAATTCATGTTATAGTATATCCCCATGAATGTAGAAATTTATTAAAAGGTAAATTTAAAAATGTATTTCCAATAGCGTGGTTCTAAAATTCATAAAAAAGGTCAGGTTGGAATCTTTTGTGAAGTATGATTTTTTTGGAAGTTTTTTACACATTATAAGATGCCCAATATTACCCATTATTTGTTTTATTATTCATGATATGATTAAATTAATTTTGATTCATTATTAGGTGATTGTTAAGGGAGATAGTCCTTGAAATCAATTTTGTTAGATTTGGAAAATATTTTATTGTAATGTTATATTTCTTATTATGATGTTTCATTTTCATGTAGTGACATTGTCTTGATAGTGACCCATCACCATTAACTTTGACATAATGATCCTTATGCAATTATGTGGGGAGTAGAGGGATATTGGTTTTACTATTTGAGAGTTATGCACTAGTTAACGTCCCCTAGTTTTCCATTATATAATAGTTAGGGAATGTTTCATTAATTAGTATAGTGAGAGTTATTTGATTGTTATGTTTTGAAACACATCACATATTTTAAGTTGGTTCAATATGTACACAATGAGAAATAGTCCCACTTGTCCATAAGGTTTAATATAATTATCTATATAATATGTTATTCATATTTATTCTCTATTGGAATGTTATTTTCTTATCTCTTGACATGAACATACTTTGATTTATTAGATATTTATGAATGACCATTATTATTTTATATCATTCTGTATGCAATTACTGTCATGCAATTATGACTTTCCAGGGTTTTGTATACTATTATGATTTTATTTTTTATCTACTCATATTAGAGGAGTGGGTGTATTGGGGTATTAATTGGAAAAAGTGACGTTTTAAAGTGGAAAACCATTTAAAATTTCATTTCAAATTCCTTAAAACGATGTGATGGTTTCTTTTTAAAATGTAATGTTTTAAATTAAATGGAATGTTTAAACACGTTTTCTTTAAAAGAAATTTTTTTAAATGTAAAAAGTTTATTCTTGAATGGAATTAACATGACAATTAAAACATGAAGAACATTTCAAAAAATAGTGTGTTTTAATAAAATTCATGTTTAATTTTCAAATTTATTAAAATGGTGTAAAGGAAATTAAATCAATTATTTTACTTATGTTCAAACAAGTGGACTTCATTTCATTATAAATGTACTATAACATACTCATGGTGGTATCTTACAAGCCTATGTCTCGGAACTTATGAAATCATTATGGTGGGTATGTGTCCTTCCAATTTTATGTATGAACTTTTTAGATCATGGATTTATTGGTTTCATCACAACCTCTATACATTTTGAATTGAGTGTTCGACTATTATATTTGTATCTTAAGAGTAACACATGGATATGTTGGGTTTATCTACCAAGTACATTGGATTTGATTGGGTCAGGTAGTGTATCATTCACTCTAACATATTTTATTTTCAATAGTTTTGTTTCTAGGATGTGGGTTTTTTGAAAATTGTATAAAATAGTTTCATTGATTTTGATAATTGATCTTAAAACATGATTTGGGTTTGATTAACTTTTTTATCATTCCATGTTTCGTTGATTCATGATTTAGAACCTAGTTATTTTTCTTTGGGATGGTTTTCCCATGAATTGAGACCCCATTATAGGTTCTCAAATGGAATCATTATTGATATTAATTTTTTATAGGTGTAAATATTTCCCATAAAATCAATTTTGATACTCTAGTGGTTGTTTCCAGAATGAGGTGATCAAGAACACACATCGGGCATTTTGGAGTAAAGGCTCCGGTGATGCGTTTGGACAGTTCAGGATAGTTCATTACATATATTATGTATTTAACACATATTTGGATTATTATATGATTAATTATAATTTATTCATGGTATTTAAATTTTCAATTCATTTTTTCTATTTTAATTGGGTTTTATTAATATATTAATAAAGTTATAAGGATTTATTTTACAATCTGACTTTTATTTGAGATTGTTCGTGTTTAAAGATTTAAATTCACTGTCCTGAAACCCTATCTTTTTTATCCTAATCTATTTATTTTTGGAATCTACATGTTTCATTCAAAAGTTTCATATCTATGACCCTCAAAATAATTGAAGGATCATTTATAAGAAACATTGACCCAAATTTCCCTTTTAGGTTTAGAATTATTTTCATTTATATTAAATTTTTTAATAAAATTTAAATAAGTGTTGCCTAATTTGAAATAAATGGTAATGGTTTTTTTCTACTTCCCCTGAATATACGTAAAATGGTTTAAAAAAAATTGTAATGTTCTTATAACAAGGCATTTTTATATTTTTACTAAAGCTTCAAATCGATGTTATTTTTAACGTACATGACATGAACGGGTTTTTCCACTACCATGGTTGTTACTATCCTTTTTCATTCTCTATATGTTTCTAAAAAATTCAATGAATTAATTTACCCTTGTTATATAACTATTTTCTAAAGAGGATTTGTTTCTAAAATATTCAAAAAAAAAGTTGGAAGTAATTTATAACACCATATTTACGATAAGTTTTGTATATTTAGAGAATGTTTATTTTATAATATTTGATTCTATTTTCTTCTTGAACTTAGAAAATAATTTATTTTACATTAAACCATAATTTTTTAGTGATTTCCTTCAATCATACTTTACTTATATGTATTATAAATTATTTTATAATCATGAACATTCATGTGGTCATGTTCTTTATCACTCTTCATTATCCATTGGATGGGATTTCTCTTCCTCGAGAATGTATTTTTACTATCATGGATGTATTCAATATCATTTCCAATTCAAATTTACTATATTAACCATATACCATTTCAATATAGGTCATTAGTTTCAGGATTCTTATTAAGGATGTTATTTTATTACCTATGGAAATATCAGTAATATGTCTTATTAATTCAATAAATTTATTTATTTATTGATAAGGAATATTGATTATGAAATTAATAATTAATTTAATTTATGTTTAATATATTGGATATTTGTAAGTGAAGAGTGGATCCCAATTATAAATAATCCATTGTTACGTCAACATGTCTCTTGATAGCAATAGTTTCCCAAATAACATAGGCATGTGGTGTATACATATCAATTCACTGAAATTTCATGCCATAATGCCATTATTATAAGAGTCATTATGTTATGGAATGATTCCTTGATGGTAGGAAAATTTTAATATCCCCCCCCCCAATTATCCATCATTTTGGAATGTGGTGGGGCTAAAACATACATTATGTGTATCCCCATGACAACAAAGGATTGAAACAAGTTCCAAGGGAATTCAAGATCATTAGGGGATGATTTTCATGGAAATTTGAACAACATAAATAAAAAAACATGAAAACAACTATATGATGCATCTAATTTCATATAGGGATACTCTCACTAAAATGTAACATCATAGTAGAAGATGGAATAAAAAGGTACAACACTGAAACCACAATGGAAAACAAACTAAAAGATTGAAAAGTGGAATCTACCCAAGAATCACCATAAACACGATCCATGATATGGAAATAAGTACTCTTATCATTGTATGATTATATTTAACTATTTAAGTACAATATAATTCCTTTACATGTATATTGGTATACAATATCTACAAACACACAAA
Source organism: Viscum album (assembly GCA_963277665.1). NCBI lineage: Eukaryota > Viridiplantae > Streptophyta > Magnoliopsida > Santalales > Viscaceae > Viscum > Viscum album. The sequence goes on along the minus strand of OY728163.1, from coordinate 61,352,470 downwards.
TATTCCAAAATAGGGGGTTAGTATAAATCCTAGTTGATAATCCAAAATAATTTCCCAACACACACAAATTAGAATAAGAACCCATTTTCTAAAATTTATATTTATAAAAAGTATTATTAGGGTTATTTTAAACACATTTTCATAATAAAACAATTAAATATTTTCCATAACTATAACCACTTTTCATCAATATTCTACAACTCACACACCCATAAATTCCCAATGACATTCCCAATACTCCTGAGTGGTGACCAATCCCATAACCAAGTCTAATAACGATAGTCTTTACCTTGTATCGCAATGATATTTTCCAAAATTATGAATCAAAATTTCTTTTTAATGCAATTTATCAACACATAACAACCACACATTACATGTACTCAATAAAAAATCATTTATTTTGAAAACAAATTTTTATTATAAAATTTATAAAATACCTATTATGATTTATTTAAAAAACAATATTTAAGTACTAAAACAGAAGATTAAAAAAATCATGGGTGAATGATTTAAATATCAATCGTTTAAGTTAAAGAATTATTAGGGTATGGGGGAAGAGAGTTTCTGCATAAAAGTTTAAGAAATAAATGATTGACACATGAAACCTCTAAATCAATCATCAAAACATATTACCATAACTAGATCCAATAATCATCTCATAAAGACATCATAGAGAATAGATATATCTATAATAGATTACATTTATTATTTCGGATGAGAGAAGATGAGTTGATCTAAGAAAAAATAGAGAGAAAAGACATGTACTATTGATTTTAGAGTTTCAACACACCATTAAACATAAAAATATGCTTTCATAACAAAGAGACTCTCCAAGGATACTTTAGAGAAGATAGGATTTTAATATCATAGTATAGTAGGATGAAAATGAAAGATTCATGGTGGAAATAAATGTTAAATATTAATTTTCATAGTATTTAATACACATATCAAGGAAAGGATGAATTGTTCAACAAAATCTGCGCCAACAGTGAATATCCTACTAGACATCACTAAGGGAGATCCATGGCTGTGATTCCTTGTTTGGCTAACCATTCACTAACCATGTTCATCATACTCCCTAGATAATACCTTCTCACAAAGTTTCCCCATCGAACCATGATGGTTTGTCTTAATCTTTCACTTACCACAAAATTGCCTAGCAACTCTAAACATATCCTAAGATGACTTCAGGGGGAGATTTCATGGTTTTCCATATCATTTCTCAAATCATTCCATCATAAAAACCCTTCAAAGAAACCCCAAAATAATCAATTTACTTTTTAAACTCAACCCATGTATTATATAACTTCTAAAAATATAATAAAAGGGTAAAGTACTAAAAATTATGATGTTAAAATCATGGAATCTTTCATTGTGAATTCCATTCATTAATTTCTATTATTATCTATGTGGTGTTATTTTTGATATTATAAAGGGATATATTTTGATTCAAGTTTTATTGATTAATTGGAATATGTATTTACTATACCCTCAATCATATATTTTTTGGTCATGTATCCATGATAGTTTTGGTTGTATGATTACCCTTACTCAGCATCTAAGATCACATTTTATTATTTTTTTAATTTCTGAAGATGTGACGATGGAATATATAAAATATTTTTAAGGATTTATTAATTTTTTAATTCCATGTTTTATTTTTACAATATTATATCAAAATAATGTATTCTTTTAGTCTCCCAACAATGCTAAAATGCTTGATCTGTTGGGATGTAATTTATTTTGTATTGAACTAATGTATTTTAATCAACCACATATTTGTGCTATTGGACTCATTGTTAAAAACTTATAGGAGATAAACTAAACATGAAATAGTATCTGATAAAAGTAAATAATTAATGTATATCAACTATTGTATAGTTTATATGTGTTTCCAAAAAAGTTTAGATTCAATGAATTTGTTCCTTTTTTACACATTACCATTATTGATGGTATATCCTCTATCAAATTATATTTCTATCTATTACTCTTTCTATATTTTGAATATGATTTATTTAATCCCTATATACTTTGTATATCTTTAAATTTCTAGGTATATACAAGTCATTATATACACCTTTTTATTTGTCCTTTATATCAATCCTTATGAAGCTAATATGTGGTGTTTTTTACATTATCTCATATTTTACAATATTCTTATTAAGTTATTATTCTTAAATAAAGTTATTTCCTCTTTATGAATCTAAAATATAATCCAATTTGTCAAAAAAATATACTAGTTTAATTTTGGTTTTTTAGAATCGTTATTCTTATTTTCCTTTAAATAAATAATTTTTTCATTTCATTAAAATTTTAAAAATAGTTTTTTCCTTTAGAATATATTCATCATATTTTATTATGATTTTTATTTCACTTTGTGATTCATTTTAATAAAAAAATACTTTAATTTATAAATACTGTCACAAATACTCTAATGCCTTAATTTAATAAACTCCAAAATGAAACCATTGCGATTAATGTCATATTAAATTATTTTATTAACCATTTATTTTTCATGATTTTAAATAATTTATGTTTCATTTAATGTTTGAATACATATCAATAAATTAATATTTTTATTATTGGTTTTGAAAATATATATGACACAAATATATTGGGTAATGCTTAATATCTCACCAAAACACTATGTGTAGGTCATGTGATGTTGGACTTATCCAAAATGGTTTTCCTGAGATAAGTATTTTTATCCTAATTAATAATGTTATTCATGGTCTTATAAAAATTTTCCTTCTATAAAAATTCATTATTGTCATTTTTACATGATTTATTTTTATTCCATTTATTATTTTCACTCAGTGTTACCATGAACATGTGATATTTTTCACTTATACTACTTATGTATAAAAGAGGTTATGACCATACCCTTATTTATTTCACACTATCAGTTTTAAATCATGTTATATCTCATCACGTTTTTTATGAACATTTAAAAGATCAAATGTCATTAATTTATGGATAAATATTTTAAGATGTTTTTTAATATCTTTATGGATTAACACGTTTTGTTTCTTTTTACCCCCATTGGTGATCTTTATGTGCTCTTCCTACATTTGTGAATGATTTATACAAGGATTATACAAGATTAATAATGATTGGGAAGTCAATTTTCTTATTATATTGTTGTATCTATGACTTAATATGGTGTATCATTTATTATTTTGGTTTAATAAAAAAATAATCATTTTGAGAAACAATTATTTGTTTTTTTACGTAAAGGGTTATCCTAATTCCCTTAAACTGTAATCCTAAATGATCTTGGGTGTGTATGTGAGGAAATATTTTCAATATATCATGTAATTAAGGTGTACTGTTTTTTATGAAACATAAATTACCTACCAAAAAACAAATAATCATATTCATGTCTACTAGATGGTATAAAATCACATAAATACCTCAAGTATGCCAAATTTAAATTTCTGAAAGGCTCAGAAGAAAATAAGTCACCGAATAGAATGTAAAATTGAAAATCTAAATATAGATTTAATTCATGTTAATGAAAATATAATCTAACCAATTAAAATCCCTAAACTCAACCCATAAGATGGTTATCCCTCCAATAATTATATTTTCTTAATGGAAGAAGGATGTTGACATAATTAATTGGGATGGAATAAGATAAAACAATAAAATAATGAACACTCCACTATTAGACATTAATGTGTGGAAACAATCCAAACTTATTAAAATTGTATTAATGTTATATAGTGAAGTGTAATAATTAATAATAAAGAATGAATTTTAATATAGAACTAGTGTTTTTTAGCATATTACAAATGACGAATGAAAATAAAATGATGAATTTTGATCTCCAAATTATATTTCCATGATTAGCATCAAATATTAATAATTTTATTATTTATTAGTTTTTTAAAATGTTTCAAATCATTTCCTCCATCCTTAGTTACAATTTTACCTATATTGTTCTTTTAATCTAGGTGGAACATTCATTTTTTATGCATAGGTGGCATAATTTTTCCATAAATATATTTAAACTCAAGGAAAAAGTATTTTTATCTTCCAGTGTGAATAACTTATTTATTTGTAAATAAAAAATCAAAAAAAATATTTTATTAAATTGATTATGAAATTTATATTCCAACTTAATTTAATAGCGTGTTTAAAAATTTCCAGAATGTTTGTAAAAGAATTAGCTTATCTTACGCTTTAATTAAAAACATGAATATAAATGACTAAATTAGAAAATTAATAAATAAAAGTTTTAATAAAAATGAGACACTTGAAACCATTCAAATTAAAATTATCTTTTACATATAAATTACATAATGATGTTAAAAAAGAATGTTACTAAGAATATTAAGTAGGTTTACTAATCCACATACCCATTGGTGTTTTTAGATCTATCAATAGTAATGTAGTTTTATTGATTAGATAATAAAAAATAATTACTATTTATTCCTAGAATATCTTATAAATTCTTAAATTCTTAAAAATATAAATTTCTTAATACAATATGTTTATATTTATCCTCAATTACACACTATTATACTAAAGTGTGTATTCCCCAAAAAACTATAACTTGATTCCATCCTATTTTAAAAATATATCAAACCTTTCCCTTTTATTTTCATCATAAATGGTTATTAAAAAATAATAATCTTTCTATAGATTTTTGAACCATTAATGATTTAAAAAATTTCAGGGATTCAAAATCCATATTCTTCCTTTTTATTTACTATTAATAAAATATCTTAGACTAATCATCAATTAATGATTGAAATTACCATGTTCCTCTGAGAGATATAACTATTACATATATAATTTCAGAATGAATCAATTCTCAATACTCATTACATAATGTTAATGAAATTACAAACATAATAAGATGTGGCCTGATTAATATGATTTTCAGAAACTTATGAGTATAAAATTATAATTCTATGTATAAATGTCTCATCAGCGATAATTTTCATGCCTTATTTGGACATATGATAAAGCATTTAGTTCTATGGAATTTTCATTGATACTATCATGGATGGTGTGAAATTAACACCTTCTATCATATTGAATGCTTCACCAAGAATAGTGTATTGGTTCTTGTAGATATTATCTTCCTTTATCACCCCAAATTCATAGTTTACCATCTTTACCACTCATTTCTCTATGTGGGACTTGCACCTAATATCATTAAATTGTCCAAGAAACATTTTTTATTCTTTATATGGCTCCAAATTAAATCATTTTCATTATTTCATCATTCCTTATCTACACAACCCCTTTCTATATGTTTATATATATACCATCCATTCTCTTTGAGATGTTATGTTCTATGTTTCTCATAAGCTAATTATTGATGCATCATTGTGATTATGTGTACCTTGATATGTTATTTCAACATTACCAAAAAGTATATCTCTATTTTCAAAATGACTAACAATATCTCATTGATATTTTATTCCATGACACTTTTTTCTGTCATTACTTCTTGGTGTTTCAATTCATTCTATAGTTGTAACATTTGGCTTATCATATTTCTCCTTGATATAGACCAAGAATAAATTTTACTCCCACGGGTACTATTATCTATCCCCCTTTACCACCCCACTAATTGAGAATTCTCTTAGTCTGATGTTTGATATCATTCCAAATTATTATATTGATTTTTCCTACATTGATCACAACTATGACATTATTGAAGGGAAACATATCTACTAGTATTTTATTAATGAAGTTGAAATATGATAATCATTAAAATAAAGTAAACATTTACTAAAAATATCCACATGTCAAATATATTATATTATTAGTTCAAATATTAGGATATGTGAGAATATGGTATTTAGATTGTGGATTTGTTTAATCATATTTTCCAAATCATACATTAAAAGAGTATATAATTTCTTTTTGAAGAAATGTTTTTGTGTACTAACAAAGCCTTGAACAACATCTTTATAGTATTCTATATGTATAATTTTATTTATTCCTCTATAGTAGTTGTCCAGATTAAAAAAATAATATACTATTAGATTATATAAATATCATTCACATGTATGTATTTAAATTTCTCCCAAAAAACACACCCACTATATTTTTACCAGTAACTGATATGCTTTTTTATTTTCACAACACCACTTGTATCTTCATTTTAAAAATTGATACATTTTTCTCATTGATTTGTTTGATCTCTAATTTCACATAATTTTAAAAATGAGTTTCTTCAAAAACTAGAATTTTTTCAGCATGGTGCATATAATAATCATAGTAAATTTTATCTACAATTAATGATTGACCACAGTCAAAATAATATAGCATACTAAAAATTATAAGAATTATTAGTATCCAAAAAAGATAAATAACATTGGTCCCTAATCTCAACCTAATACATATTCCTCTAATCTAAAATGATTGGCCCCTCATTATTCCATGGAAATAATATAGTATAATTTTAAATAAGTAGGAAATAAATTATCACCATATTTATAAAATAAAAACCCTTAAAATGATGAGGGGAAATCATGGGTATTTATAAGGTTCATATATTCAAACAAAGGTAAACACACTATCAATATTACATGGAAAAATCCAAAATAAAATCCCCTCTTAAATAAAATAGAATAATTCCACATAAATTCCTCTTAAAATAAAGTATATTTGAGGTTATTTTATAATTAGGGACTAATGATATCTATGAGATAGAAGAGCCTTTATTTATAAGAAATTCAGTCAATAAATTATTCCTCCACCACTGGATTAGTTATTGGGGGTTATAAACTAGAAGTATTAAACCCTAAAATCCATATTTGATCACATAAGTGTTCAATGTCATTCATGGTTAATTAAACAATGGGTGTAAGAAATATGGAATGGGATTCTTGCTGAGGTATCTTCCATATGTATATTTTATTTAGAACCCATAAAATACCCATGTATTATTGATATCATCCAAAAAAATGATTCATATTAGTCTATAATCCCACTTGAGTATATCTACTATATAAACATATCATATTCAATTGCATTCATTGTGCAATCTATTGGGATTCAATTAATTTGATTTTTCTACACATCCACACTTACTTTTTAAGATCCGAGCATTTTCTAGAGAAATATCATTTGTGTTTTCTAGTACTTTTTTTGATTATTATGTACCTTTGGGTTGGGGTATCACCTGAGGTGTGTTTGGGTGATGTTTATAAGGAATTGGGAAGATATGGAGTTATGCACGGTTTGCGTACATTTTGTCCAAACTGTGTGCAAGATAACCAGGAATATAGTGGATGTCAGCACAGTTGGTGCTCGGTTTGACTAACTATGTGACATAAAGCCATGAATGCAGTGGAAGACTAAATAGTTGGTGCATGGTTTTCATAACCATGTGGCCTTCGAGGTGAAACTGTGTGACCGACCTAGTTTATTGCAAAAATTGTTTTTAAAACAACCCAAACAACTAAATCCTCTCTAATTTAACCTTGGAATGAACTTGAAAACTCTAGGTGTTTCTGAAGCCTCGCGAAGAGATTACAAGGTGATCCAAAGACCATTCTTCAAGATCAAAATCTGGGATTGAAGATCCGATCTCCACCCACTAAGTGGATTTCATCCCGTTGCTTCTCCTGTTCTTTCTCGTATCTTTTATAGATCTTTTCGTGGATGATATCCCATGTTTTCTTGGATAAATACTTATGGGTTGAGATCTAGAACTAGATTTTGTATCTAGATAAATATTTTCAAGATCATGATTCCCTGATCTGAATTTTGGATTCAGGTATTTAGATTCGAATCCTGATCGATGATGTTGTGCCACTTAGATATTGGGGATTTCCATTGGGCTAAATTCTGTCAATAAACCAAGTTAGGTGTTATAAATAAAACTATCATACACGTGATTTGATATGTGGATGTGATTTTATTATTTTCTAGTTTATTTTTATTATGAAATTCCTAAATTGGAGTTATTAGAAATATGGATTTGACTTGTGATATTCCTTTGTGATTAATTAATAATTAAATCACAGAACAAATTAAGGGGGTTTCCCAAATTGATATTTTTTTAGAGATTTATTATGGGATGAGATATTGTAATTGAGATCTTGAATTTATTGAGGTAAGATAATTTGTTGGGGGAAATTAATTATGAAGGGTTGTTGGCTTGAAAGATAATTAATTGTGAGAATTAATTATGTTCCATAATGTTGATGAGTGATAATTAATTTTGAGAATTAATTATGTGTCATGATGTTGACCAAATATAATTAATTGCGAGAATTAATTTTGTTCCATGACTTTGATCAAAGATAACTAATTGTGAGAATTATTTATGACAAGTTAGATTTGATATGGATAATTAATTGTGAATAATTAATTATAGAAAGAGAATTGTTTTGATTGATTTTTTAATTATTGAATTAATTAATCGGTTATGTGATTAGTTAATGGTTGAGATAACTAATGGACTTTGAAATGTTAGACTAATCATCATATTAGTGAATGAATGGTATGGAAAATTCTATTTAATTAATGAATGATTAAATGGATAAATTTTTTGTGGTGCTTGACATGGCATTCTAGACCGGTTAGAAGTTTGGACTTGGACATGGAGTCCCCCCCCAATAGTCATCCAAGCATGAGATTTGGGGTGCTAGGCATGACGAACTACATCGAATGATATATAAACTGGTAGGAATGGAGACCTACACATAATGAGATTTGGGTTTCAATGCATGATGACTTACACTGAATGAATGATAATAATGAATGATGATTCAAATGATATTTTTTGGTGCTAAAAATGATGAACTATATCAAATGAATGTTAATAAAAAATGATTATTCAAATGGGAAACATGGATTGAAATTGGATCTAATGTGTTGATTAAACAAGAAATGACAATGTGTTAATTTTTTAAACTATGCATTGAATTTATTTATTTATAAAACTATATGCACTATATTTTGACAGGACATGTTTTAGACGACTTTGGTGGTGGCCTACTAAGTTGTACTCACACCATATTCGGGCAACCTTATTGGCACCTGAGAAGACTTTTTTTGTAGGACATGATAAGTGAAAGGCCCTAGGATAAGTTGTTGTTTGGGATTGGAGCATGGGAGAGGGAACCAGATGTGGTTCAAGACCCACTTTGGAGTCATTGTGTATTTACTTTGAGGTTCATTGTTGACACCTGACATTTTCATTGTCATAGAATGTTTTACCTTTATGTTGAGTATTGAATTTTCATGTTTTGGTTATCATATGAAACAACTTTTTCTGGTTATTAATATGATTTCATACTTGGTGATTGTTATTTGATTCCGTTGGTGTTTTATTTGGATAAATGATGGTATTGTCTCACCAAGACTAACTTACTATACCCTCGGTGCTAGTAGGCACCCACTTGTATATGGGGAGGCGCGCTTGATGGCATGTGTCCAAATGGCTCGGGGCACCATTCAGGGGATCTCGAGTTGGGACAACTCAAAGTGGTATCAAATGGGTTTTCTTTTCTTTTTTCTTCTTTTATCTTACTATTTTGGGAAAGGTAGACATGAGACTAGGAATAGTCGAGGCTTGGTAATGAGCTCATGCATGGGAATTGCAAACCCATGTGTGGGGAAAAAATGGAGCATTCAGGGTGGTATTTTTTTCATTGTTGTTTGTTGTTACAGTTGGATATATTTTTGTGTTGGGTGATGCACTTGTGGTGTGATGTGCTATTTTTTAAAAAATAATTTAATTTTTATTTGTGGCATAAAGAGGCACAATATTTGAGTCTACATGCATCATTCTAGGAACTCAGGGTTGTAGTAACCTGCATCATTCTAGGAACTCACTGGAAAATGGGATATGGGTACGTTGTTGAACATAAACCATTTTCCTTGTCATGATATTGAAATAATGATGCGAAATTAGAATAAATGGTTTTCAAATGAGAACCTAGATTGATGACATGGGTATGATTAATTAATTAAATGTTGAATTAATTAATTTGAGTTACTGTGATTAATTAATTATTGAATTAACTAATGAAATTGTATGTAGCCTTGTTAACCAAGACCTTGGAGTGGGATGGTTAGGCGTAGTGAAAAGGCCTCGGTGATGACCGTGTGTAGAGAAAACGGGGAAAGGAAATTATAAAACTTATTGTGTTAGATTCTCCTCTTAAATAAATGTTATGAGGTTGCATTATGAGACATAAGAAGTGTGTTTGGATTTTTAGAGATATGCCTGCAGAACGCTTGTTGAGGGAGAGATTGAGGGGTATGGCCTGGAATGAACTTCCAGATAGGGAGCTTAAGGAACCATTTCTGCAAGCTGAGGAAGAAGGGGAACAATTCTGATAGAACATTTCTTATTTCATGTAATTTTTTGAAAGAGACCCATGTTGGGTTCGAGAAATCATTTCTAAGTTGACAAGGGAGTTTCAACTGCATCACCATCCCACTTTTACTGGAGAGGGTGGACCCGAGGGAGATGAATTATAGATTTAAAATATAGATACAATACTTCAACATTTAGAGAATCCATCTGAGAGGAGTTTCATGTTGGATTCTTATATGCTACCGGGTTTAGCGAAGTGCTGGTCAGAAATTCACGTATGATTTGGACATATTGATGAGTCGTTATGGAAGGAAATTCTAGAGAATACCATAGAACACTTCTATCCAGACATGCTGAGACAAGGGAAGTCTTCAGAGTTTACGCATCTAAAAAAGGAATCATGATCATAATGGAATATACAAGATGTTTCACAGATTTATGACATTTTTCTCCAACTTTGGCGGCAGATGAGGCTTCTTTGGCCAAATGATTTTAGGATAGACTTAGGTGTGAAATTAATTCTCAAGTGAATATCTTTAGGTTGATGAAATTTCAGAAGTGGTTAATCTGGCTCTCACTTTAAAGGGTAACCAAAATGAGGCTTCCAGTACTACACAGGTATCTAGACAATAACGGAGTGGGCCTTTCAAAAGCAGGAAGCACTGTCATGAGAACCTTAGCCCGGACAGTGGAATGAAAGGTGGATAGTTAGGAGGAACAATTTCACTAGATTATTCTCATGTGATTTTCCACTAGTGTGGTAGACAGATACACTATCATACACATTTTCCTTAACAACCAGCAGAGTGTTGGTTTTGTGGAAAGATGGGACACCTAGAGATGTTCAGCAGGAAGTAGCTGCAGGATGGTGCAGAGGTAGCAGCTGCTCAAATTCAGAGTGTAGGAACGCAGTCTTCTACACGATATAGGTCTGTCTATTGGAGTTATGCTCGAAGAGGCAGTATAGGTATTGGACATGGTGCTTCAGGGAATGAGCACCCATATCGGTAGAGTTGTTCTACTTAGGGGGGTCAGATGACTGCACATGGAAGAGGGGTAGTACAGCTACTTGCAGTGTAGCCTACACTTGTGGAGAGCGAGGCTGGTCCATCGATGGTGGGATGTAATATTCTAGTTTCTTCTACTTTAGCTAATTCATTTTTTGATATTAGTTTCTCTCATTCCTTTATATCTACAAATCTTGTTAATGGATTGAGAACGAAGTTGGAGTCTGTGAGCGGGGTGATGAATATCGATACACTATTGGGAACATGGGTCAAGGGATATATGTTTATGCAAGGGATGTTCGCTAGAGATCAGAGAGTATCGTTTACTTTGGGATATATATGTCCTTGATATAATGGTCATCAACCTAATTATGGGTATGTACTGGCTAGTCGCATACTGAGCCAACATAGATTGGTACCGAAGGAGAGTGAACTTTGTATCTCCTGAGAGTAACCAGTATGTTCACCATGGAGAATGGGATAACCATGAAGGTAGAGCTAGGACAATTACTCAGAAACTCGGAAAGCTCGGAGCCTAATTTGCTAGTATTTTGCGGAATGATCAAAGAGGTAGGTAAGACTTCCTTCCACTAGTAGTATAACTATTTCAGAATGCCTTTATTGAAGACATTTTAGGGTTTCCACTAGAGTGATATGTGGAATTCACAATTGAGATCATGGTGGGAGTGGAGTCGGTATCTATTTCACCATAAATAATGACACTGAATGATCTTCAAGACCTCAAAACATAGTTGGAGGAGTTGGAGGATAGAGGGTTTATCCATCCAAGTATGTCTCCTTGGGGATTACCTGTTTGGTTTGAAAATTAGGTAGACGAGAGTTTACTCTTGTGTGTCGATTACCTAAGGATGAATAAAATGACCATGAAGAACTGATATCATCTTCCGCGCATCGATGATATATTTGACCAGCTGAAGTGGGCTTGTGTGTTTTCTAAAATCGATCTGATATCAGGGTATCATAAAGTGAGATTTTAGGATTCTGATATACCATGAAATGGTTTTAGGAGTATGTATGGCCTTTATGAGTTTCTCATAATTCCGTTTGGGTTGACAAATGATCTAGCAGTATTTTTGGCCTTGATGAACATGATCATTCATCTGTAATTGGATATGATTTTTGTGGTGTTTTTGGATGACATCTTGGTGTACTCTAAAACTCATGACGATCATGACCAACATCTTTAAATTGTCTAGGGTACTCTGAGAGAGCATCATCTATACACCAAGCTATCTAAATGTCAGTTTTGGATTGACATGTTACACCTTTTAGGGCACTTCATCTCTGAAGAAGGTGTGGAAATGGACCTAGAAAAAGTACAGGCACTGATTTCTTGGGAGCACCCCACGAATGTTTTTGATATCTGGTGATTTTTGGGATTAGATAGTTATTATAGGATGTCCATCGAAGACTTTTCTTCATTGGAATCACTACATACAGGTTTGACCAAGAAAGGGATAAAGTTTTTTTGGACAGAACCATGCGAAAATTATTTCTAGGAGTTGAAGAAGCACATGATATTGACACCAATTTTGATCTTACATGAGTCAGGTGAGGAGTACTTGGGGTATTTTTATGCTTCTGGGATCGGACTCAGAGCTGTGTTCATTCAAGGGTATTGAGTCATTGCTTATGGGTCTCAGTAGTTGAGACCACATGAATAGAATTACCCCCACACATGACCTTGAGTTGGAAACAATAGTTTATGATCTTAAGTGTTGGCAAAACTATATTTTTGGCGAAAAGTTTACAGTTTCTACAGATCACAAAATCATGAAGTATATCTTTTCACAATGTGAATAGAATATTCCACAGTGAAGATGGGTATAATATATTCCATCCTTTTAATTTGAACTAGAATATACACACATGAAAGGGAATAGTGTTTCTGATGCCTTGAGTAGGAAAACATAGACTCAGTTGGTACATGAGTTGAGTGAAGATTGGAAGATGATGACTTTTCTAGAAGAGATGCATGTGGTAGTTCAGGAGAGTCTAGTGAGGATGACTATAGTTTCTGTAACAGTGGATTCTACACTCTTGAGAAGGATCAGGTATAAGAAGTATGAGGATCTGGATTGTTTATCCTTAAATGAAATCATTGAAGTTGGAGAGACACCTTCAGACTGTATAATATATGAGAATTAGATCATATATGTGAAAAATCATGTTATTATGAACATGCATATACAAGAAGAACTCATGCGGGAATTTCATGCTTCAAGGTGGAAGGTACATCCCGGGGTGAAAAAAATATACCATGACCTATGATAATAGTTTTGGAGTCCAGGTATGAAAAAGGAGATAGTAGGGTTTGTAACTAGATGTTTCACATGTCAGTGGATTAAAGTAGAGAATCAATGACCTGGATGCCTATTGTAGTTGGTACCTATTCCAGAATGAAAGTGGGATGACAGGACTATGGATTTCATTGTAGGACATCAAAAGACTCTTTAGAATATTGATGCTATTTGGGTTTTTATGGATCGACTAACAAAGGTAAACAATTTCTTTCCTAGTAGGGAAACATTTATAGTAGAGCAGTTGGGAGAAATGTACCTAAGAGAGATAGTTCATTTTCATGGGGTTCCATGGACTATATTTTCAGATCGCGATTTGTGCTTTACTTCGCACTTCTAAAAGGGATTGCAGAAGGATCTTTGGTATATAGGTTCGGTTAAGTACGACCTTCCACCCACAGACATGCAGCTAGTTAGAGATTACTATACTAGTGTTAGAATATATGTTGTGGGAATGTGTGCATGAATTTGGTGGATCTTGGGAGAAGAAATTCTCTTTATTAGAGTTCACCTATAATAGCAGTTATCAGGAAACTATACAGATGGAACCATATGAGGCCCTTTATGGCAGACCTTGTAGATTATTTCTATGTTTGTAAGAAGAGGGTGAGTCAGAGATCTTGCGACTGAGCCTTGTTCAAGAGACATAAAAGATGGTAATGTTAATTCAGAAACATATGGATATAGCTCAGAGTAGGAAGAAGTCATATGTTGATAAACAGAGACAACCCCTAGAGTTTATATAGGATAATTGTGTATTCCTTCAGGTTTTACCTAGATTTGGTCACCACAGGATATAGAGGAAGGGAAAGTTAGCGTCCAGGTATATGGGACCATTTAAGGTGCTTGAGATAATTGGGTTGGTGGAAAACCAATTTTTACTTCACATAAATTCAGCACTATGCATGGTGTTTTCCATGTGTCAAAACTACGACGGTATCATTCATACCCTTGTCATGTGATTTATGTGAAAGAGGTTGACCTTGAGATAGATCCTCTATTTGAGGAGCATCTGATACATGTGTTGGGTCGTAGTGAAAAAGTATTGGGGGGAAAAAATGTGTCGTTAGTTCACATGTTATGGAAATAAGGAAGTTTACACGAGGAAACTTGGTTATGGGAAGCAAACAAGAGGGCTCAATGTCCCAATATTTTTGGCCTGGAATATTAGAGAAGTTCAGGAGTGCAGCTTGAGGATGCGTTGTTATAAGGTGGGGGATTGTAAGATCCGAGCCTTTTTGGGAAAAATCTTTAGTGTATTTTTAGGTACTTTTTGTTGATTATTAAGTACCTTTGGTTTAGGGTATGGCATGGGGTGTGATTGGGTGATGTTTATAAGGAATTGGGATGACATAGGTCTATGCATGGTTTATCCCAACCATGTTCAAGCTAACCATGAGGATAGTGGAAGTTAACACAGTTGGGGCATGGTTTTCCTAACCATGTGCCATCAATCCATGCGGGTAGTGGAATACCGCATGGTTGGGGCATGGTTTAGCCTACCCGTGTGGCCTCCCATGTGAAACCATGCATGCGGCCCAGTTTATTCCAAAAATTGGTTTTAAAACCACCTGAACCACCTGAACCCCCAAAACCTCTCTAATTAGACCTTGGATCAGGCTTGATGAATTCTATGTGTTTTAAAATCCACCCAAGGTTATTCCAAGTCAATTTGAACCCCGTTATTTGAGATCCAAACCCCGTATTGAAGATATGATCCCATCCTGATAAGTGGATTTCATCCTGTTTCTTCTCATATTCTTTATCATATCTTTTCTTTATCTTTTAATGGAAGATCTCCCCAGTTTTCTTTGATCTAAACCTATAGGTTGAGAACTAGATATAGGATTGTGGATCTAGATCTATATTTTAAGGATCATGATTCCTTTATCTTAATTTTGTATTTAGGTATTTAGATCCAGAGCTTGATCGATGACATTGTGACGCTCTAATTTTGGGGATTTTTGATGGTCTAACTTCCATCAATAAACTGAGGTATGTGGTCTAAATCAAACACCCATAGTTGTGATTTGATATGTGGATGCGAGTTTATGATTTTCTATCTTCTCTTGATAATTAAATTTCTAAATTGGAGTAATTCGGAATGTAAATTTGATTTTTAATTTTCCTTGGTTATTAATTGAAAATTGAATCATGGAAAATATGAAGGGTCTTCCCCAAATTAATATTTGTTTTGGAGATTGATTATGTTTTGAGATATTGTAATTGAGATCTTGAATTTATTATTATGAGATTATTAATTAGGGTAAACTAATTGTGAAGTAAAGTTGGATTGAAAGATAATTAATTGTGAGAATTAGTTATGAACCCTAATGTTGATGAGAGATAATTAATTTTAATAATTAATTATGTTCCATGATGTTGACCAAATATAGTTAATTGATAGAATTAATTATGTGCCATGTTGTAGATGAATGATAATTAATTGTGAGAATTAATTATGACAAGTGTGATTTGATATGGATAATTAATTGTGAAGAATTAATTATCGAAAAATAATTTTGTTGATTGAGTAATTAATTGATGAATTAATTAATGTGGTATGTGCATAGTTAATTGTTGAGTTAACTGATGACCTTTTAAATGTTTAAATAATCATTGGATTAGTGAATGAATGATCTAAAACATTCATGTGACTTGATAAATGATTAAATGGATAGAATTTTTGTGGTGCTAGTCATGGCATTCTAGACTGATTAGAAGTTGGGAATTGGACATGGTGTTCCTCCAATATAGTAATCCAAGCTTGAGATTTGGGATGATAAAATTGAAAAACTACACCAAATGATATATAAATTGATAGGAATGGTGACCTACACATAATTATATTTGGGGTGCTAGGAATGATGACCTTCACCAAATGAAAGATAATAATGAATGATGATTCAAATGAGATTTTTTGGTGCTAGTCATGACGACCTATACCAAATGAATTACAATAATTAATGATGATTCAAATGGGAAACATGGATTGAAACTGGATCTAATGTGTTGATTAAAGAATAAAAAATGATAACTATTTAAATTATGTACTGTATTTATTGCATTATAAAACATTATGAACTATCTTTTGACTGGACTCGTTTTAGACACCATTGGTGGAGGCCTACTGAGTTATACTCACACCCTATTCGGGCCTCTTAATCGGCACCTGAACAGACTTTGTTGTGCAAGGAAATGAAAAGGGAAAGGCCCTCATATAGGTTGTTGTTTGGGATTGGAGCATGTGGGAGGGAACCAGATGTGGTTCAAGACCCACTTTGGAGTCGTTATTTCTTTACATTGAGTTTCATTGTAGACACTTTACATTTTAATTTTCATATAATTTTTTTCCCTTTAGTTGACTGTTGTATTTTCATGTTTTGGTTATTATATGAAATGTATTTGTTCTTGTTATTTATATACTTCTGCACTTAGTTATTGTTATTTTCTTTTGTTGGTGTTTTATTCTAATAAAATATGGTATAGTCTCCCCAAGATTGACTTACCAGACCCTCGCTTATAGTTGGAAACCTCTGGCTTATGGGGAGGTTTTCTTGAGGGAATGTGGCCATCCAGCTCGGGGCACCGTTTAGTGGCTCCTAGGTTGGGGAATCACATCCTTCCTCCACCACATAACAAAATGGATTCAATGAAATGTGTAAGTTGTTATGATAAAAATTCACAGTAATATTATTATATCTATTCTCAACATCCTCTTTCAACTTTATTATCCAAATTTTCTCATTTTATCCTTTTGTAATAAGCATTTATTTTGGTTCAATATTAGATGAGGCTTAAAATAAATATAGTCTCGAGATCTATCTCATATATCCTCTTGAAATAACAAATACATAACATTTAGTGGAGTTACTAATTTTAAAATAGCCTGTAAAATATGAATAAAAAATCATATTATTGTAATTTATATTACTCCATAACATAATAAAGCATCTAAGGTCAGCTTCATCTATATCAGGATCATATTCATTGTGTTCTAATGCTCCTATTAGGGATAATCCATGTACCGACTGACTTCTCACAGTTCATTTATAATTTAGGTTCTTGAACTGCCATAGTTAAATTAGACTCCCCGTTATTGATGCATACAATACATGAGACATCTCTATTCATAATGCTTCACAATGAGGGCTCAACATGAAGGATAACATGAAATTAATAGTAACTAGGATAGATATGGGATTATAGTAATGAATATTTAATAATTTTAATAATTTAATCAAATAATTATTGTAGGATATAATAGATTACTATTTTATCTATCTTATTTAATATACATTCATATGTTATTGTTTAACAATTCTGAGATCATCATATCAAACTCTGAAGCTAATATTTCCATTCTCTATTAGGTCTGTTCATTACTACAACCTACAATCCACACTCTATCCATATACAATAAAAGAAACAAGAAATCCGTGCCATTAAACCCATAAAATATATATAATTATTAGAAATTTTATATCTTATATGATACTCATGATATAAGATTAAAATCTATTTTAATAATAACATATCACCTGACTAATACAATAGATAGATATTTTCCACCTATGAACAAAGTCTTCTTTACCATATTCTATAAAACTTTGTCCTTGAGAATGTGGATGTATTCATACATATAAACATAATTAAAATACTTCGTCCCAACTTTTATATATATATATATATATATAAATATTTAAATCTATCTAGAACACATCACTAGAACTACTCTATTATTCATTATTCGAACTATAAGAGAAACCATTTTATTGGCATCAATACATTAATTTTAAAAACACCCTTTCACCATAGGTCTCACAAGATATATTTTCAATTGGTATTTTCTATCCTTATTGATCAAAAACACCCATTTTTTCCCAATGGTATTCCTTTTAGAAGGTAATGGTATAATATGCATAGTCTTCTATTATACAGGGATTCATGTTCATCCTATATTCCTTCTCTGTTATAAGGAAACAAATGAAATTTTTTATGCCCCCACAAATGTAAATGTAACTCTATCATATATCAATAATTAGTTTAAAATTTTATTCATAGTAAAAAATTTTGAGTTCTATATTAGATCTCATTTCTTCAATATTAACAATCATAGTCATAAATCAATCGGTATTTCATCATTATTCTCTCGTAATTCCTTAGATGTAACTTTTTCATCATTAAATTAATTATTCAAATTTACTAATGTAGTTTCTTTGTTATATTTCTCGTTATATCTATTAATTTTCATTTAAACCTTTTCTTCTAAAGAAAAGTTATTTATAACTATGAAAATGTTTTGGGTGGTGTGGTCTCCAAAATGATACCCCCTTGCATGATCATGATATCACAAGAGGAGAAATTTCTAGAATATTGAATCTAAATTTAATCATTCATTGTTACTAAACCATGTATATACAAGACTCCCAAAATTTTGATAATGATATTATTAATTTGTATTATTTTTATGCATCTCCCTCTCGATTTTTTGTTCAGTTACCACTAAATGATACCAATTTATCACATAACTACCATTCTATGTTTCTTCATCCAAGAATGTATTAGAATCTTCTATAGTCTTCAACATCATCCTTTTTCAATCCAATGAGGTTATGTTCATGTGCTCTACTAATCCATTATATTGAGAATTTTAGACCACTATAAACTATCTCTTAATATATTCATATCGTAAGATATTATAAAACACCTCACTTATATATTTTACATTGTTTTCCCATCCTTATACCAAAGAACATCTTTATAAATTAAATCTCAATAAATAAATTAGTTTATTTGAAAACTCCATAAACTTATCCATAGTAACCCTTCACATGTATCTAATAGATTTTAGTACTTCGAAAAACATTTTTTCAATAAAAAAATGATAATAGCATGGTATGAATACTTTTAATTTTTTTCAAGAAACATTCAATCATTGAGAATAGCTAATAATTATTCAAGTATATGGACATGCATACAATGATCTAAAATAATTAATGATTCTATTGATGCAGTTAATGAAAATTTGAAATTTTCCTCCATTTACATTTAATAAAGAAAAATATATAGGTTCTTTGATATCTTATCCACTTTCAACACCCCAAATGAACCCTTTAGAATCATTAACAATCCATTCTCAAAGTGAGTCTCTCACCTGGTATTTTAAAATTATCTAAGAGATAATATTATATTTATAAGGTCGTTCATAAGGAATACATTATATATCATTTAAACAATACCATTGTAAATATTAAATGTTATTTTACTAAATATAATTATTTTTAAGATGATTTTATTCCAAATCCACATAATATAATTTTGTTATAGGTTTATATTAATCAAACCATTCTATTCAATGAATTTTATTCCATGATTCTCCTCATTCAATTATTAATTCATTGTTGTGATTTTTTAACCTCTTGTAGTAATTTTCACCTCATTGGAATTTATATATCTACTTTATAAAATAATAACCACAATTCATTGATATCTATTTCCAAAAATCTTCTTGTCCTATGATAAATTATTTACTTTCACATTCTTTCTATAATTAAAATATGTGAAACTCTTCTTTTGGCTTCTTGACTTAGTCCCACCATGATTTCGTCTCCCACTAGAACCAGGCTCAACTATTCCTCTTCACTCAAATTATAGAACCTTTCTTTGGTTTAATGTTGTCTATCTATACTACTTATTAATTTATTTATTTTTTATTATGGAATCCTAAAATAAAAATCATTGAATAGTAAAATATACACTATTATATTATTTATGAGGTTGATGATTGGTTAATCATATGCATCAAGAACAATTTTTTATAGAATATTAACATCTTAAATATCCCTATACAAGATATAGAATATAAGGTATTTTAATTTTTTATATAGTCATTGATAAATGATAAATAAAAATTCAAAGATTTTATAATTTTCACTTTAAGAATATTTTATTGTGTAGTGACTTGGCCTCATAAAACATTATATGAATATCAAATAATTAGGTCACTACCATTTCCTCTATATTTATTGAAATAACTCAATCAATAAAATATAAATTAATGTTTTAAATATTATTTATATCCATATCATTCCATTTATAATTTAACACATGAAGGAAACCAAAATAAAAATTATCATTATTTTTAGTCATTTCCATAAGTTAAACATTTTTTCTAACAAACAATATCAAAATCTCAAGATCTGATAGTCTAGTGTCTCTAAGGATAAAATATATGTGAAACATATTTTACAATAAATATGAACATTGTTCCATAATATTACCACACTAGAACCCCTTATAGACTTACCAATAGCTATTAACATCTGCCTAACCTAGGGAGTAGAAGTATAAGGAAGGGGTGAGCTCAAATGCTAATTAAGAGTCAACTTATCAATGAATCATAACAGGTAGACAATAAACATGAGGGAAAATTTATATGGGAGAAATATATTATTTATATATAATGGTATCATAAATAAAAACAATAAACCCTATCTAACCAATACAGATCCGGATATAGGAACATTCATATGTAAAATGTCCCTGAAGGAATGATAATAATTATAAAATTCCATACAATCTTATACCAGAAATGTAGATTCATGGTAGAATAATATAATAAATAATAATAGAATATATATATATATATATATATATATATTGAAAAAACATAAATGTTAGAGATCATAATAAACTACTTGATGATGACACATTTTTGTGTGAAAAAACACTTGATGTCTAAACAACATATTTGATAAAAATAATCATGTACAACCCTCATTATCTAATAAGATATTAATCAATAACAAAATAATAGGAGGTAGGAATTATTACACACACATAAAAATTTATAAAAAAATCATAATATATCAAACATTAATCGTATAATTGAATATCCTAGAAATAAAATGGGTTTCACAAATTTTCAAAATGATGTCCCATAAAGTGATATAAAAAGTAGACCAGTTGATAAATATAATTTAATTACTGAATAATTATTTTATATACACATTTAAAATTCTATTCATAAAATAAAAATCCAATGGTATAATATCATTTAGAGTTAAAAATGAAAATGGTAGTGAAAAATTAATGTGTATTTTTAAAACATTTCATAACATTGTCTTAATGAGAAGAAGGTATGAGTAACTTTCAAAACAATAATTTTTTCGAAATTGAAAATAATACTTTTAAAGATATATTGGGAAAAAATATCAATAATGGATCTCTTAAATTTCACAAAGACTCTTTAAATGAAATGTGGACTATAAAAAAATATATTATAAATAATGGGAAAACATTGTCAATATATTTAAAATATTGTTATTGAAGCCTGAATTATATAACAAGTTAATAAAACGTCATCGTAGAAAGGGGTAATGAGTGATATGAATATAAAAATAATAAATTTATATTCATATTTTATAATATGGAAAGATCACATTAGTTGGAAGAATGAATATGGACGTGGAAGAAAAAGAGATTATTTAGGGTGGATGGGAATAATTCTTAACAATGTCAGCTTTTAAAAGAGATGGAATTTATAAAATGTAGAGGACCTAAATTTTAGGAAGTAAAATACCAATTGAATGATCAAATAGAATTATAAATATTTAAAATTTAAAATTTAATAATCATAAAGGTTCATAGTTGAGAAACATTGTTGCAAACTCAATAAAGACAAATTGAGTTGATTAGAAATCATTTCCTTCACTTTCAACTAAAATGAAGTTTATTTATCATCCAATATAGTATATAAACTCATCTTATTAAGTTATGTCATAATATTATTCTTGTATAGTTCCATAATGAATATTAAATTATAATAATTTATTATACATTTAATATATTGTTATAGTTTATTTTTATCATTTAATGTTAGCGATTTTGATAGTTTTTCACACTATTTAAAATGTCAATGTCCATCAACACTTGTTGAATCAAAGGTAATAATTTATAAATTATCCAAGGTACAATATTATGTTATTTATATTGTTTGGTAACATTCTTAGTAAATTTCATAAGAATTTTAGTCACTATTTGTGAAGATAGTGTCAGTTATGATCTTTTTTTGGTAATTTTTTTTATTAAGAAGTGTTTTGTATCTTAATAAAGAGTTAAATATTAATGTAACGTTTGTATAAAATAAATAATTTCTTCAAATAATTTTAATTTATTAAATATAGTTATATAATCATTTATGTAGTATTGTGATTAATAAAAAAATATATTGTTTTATGGGTATGGTAGTCCATATGTACATGTGGACAATGTATTCATTTTCAATTGAATGGAATGAAGGTAGAAATTGATTTACCATTTAGGAATATTTGTGATGTTATAAATATTACATTTTTAATAAAATAACCCCTTGGAACCATCATTCTAGTGTACTGATGAATAATAAAACACATCATTCATGGAGGAGGTATATTTCGTGTACCATGAACAATGTTTTCCTTTTTTATGGAAAGGGAAAATGTAGAAAATGGTTATAAAAAAATTAAAAACATTTTAGTACAGTAAATATAATTATTTTATTATATTAAAATATATAAAAGTAATTTAAATTGGCATAGGAGTTTATGAATTATATGAATGACTAAAGATAACTATATAATTATGTATAATAATTTAATTTCTTCTCTGAAAACCTATTTGATTTTTTGGGATTTTCAAAATCCCTAGAATCTTAATAATATGGAAGAGGGATTTTTTGGAGTGAAATATAGTATATTATAAAGTATAATTATAATTTCAAAAATATCATTAAAGGGGTGGTGGGTTGATCTTTTTATAAGTTATGGGAATGACATTTTTTGTAAATATAATTTTGTAACATTTAAAAGAAATCATTTTTAAATAAGGAATGTGGATTCAAAGTGGATAATAGTGGACGGTAACAAAATATATGTGGGGAGATCCCTAAACAACTCGTTTTATGTTTTTTTAACATGTTTAATTTCTTTAAACTCTTGGATTTAACCTTTTTACCCTTTTCAAATTAACTATAGTATATTATTTTTACCTATGTATATTATTGTTATTCCAAAAAAAAGTGTGTGTTATTACATAATTTATAATATTTTATTACAAACAAGAAATAGATCATATAATATTAGATTTCTAAAATTGTCCAAAATTTATTCCCAAATATGAAATGTAAAACACAATAAAAAATGTTTTTGAGAAAAATAAAACATATGTTCTAAAACATTCAATTGTTGCTATAAAATTTAAAATTATATTTTTAAATGTATAATTTTACTTATAAAATACATCTTTGATCATTAAAAAAGATTCATAAATTTAGTTTATTCTTATATCTTAAGGATGTCATAAAATTCATGTTATTGGTAAACATATTATTCTGAACTATTCATCAATAAAACAATTTGGTCATAAAAAATTTAAAAAATATTCTATGAAAAGTTTTGTCTTTATGAACCCAAAAACGGTTTTGCAAATATTTTATGTTATATTATAAATTTCTGGAAGTGATCTTTTAAATGTAAACATATAATTAATACTATTTTATAGGAAAAATACTACATAAAATATTAATTATTTTTATTTTTTTTTCCTATGACTTTATAACTAATATAATATTAGTATATTATTGAAATCTACAATCTGTTTGATTATCATTTAAAAATAATATACAAATTTTATAAAAATAAAAATGTAAAGAATATAAAATAAATTATTAAAAAATACATTTTTAATTATAAATGGATAATATTACTTTTATCTATACTAATTGAATTTTATAAGGAAATTGGTAATAAATGTCTATTTTTTTCATTCATCATATATTTTATAATGTTACAACCTAAATTAATACATACCAATTTGATGACAAATTTAAAAAGGTTAGATTAATCCTAATAAAATATTTCATTGTTTATTTTGGATTTATTTTTTCTGTCAAAAACATTATTTAACTCAATATTTATTTTAAGAATGAATTTTCACTAAAATCAAGGGTCTTTATATTCTAATCCCATAAAAATGAATTTTTTTCTTCAAAATTTTATTACTAGTTTGAATGGAACTGGGTTTGCTTCTCTCTAATTACATCCTCACATTCCCACATAATTTCGTCACACATATGATTCTTCCATATAAGATTCAAAATATTGGTTTCCTTGTTCAGTGTCACATTATCTCATTAACACATAATTTCCATAGGTTTATCATAATATAAGATATCATGTTACAATTTCATTACTTTTAACTTTACTATATTTGATTGTTTTGGTGTTCACATCATGAAAATAAATAAATTGAACTCATCATGTACTTGGGAGAGGTTAGGTGGGAGTACTAACTAATAATATAAAACCCCAACATGATCAAGGATCTATAATGGAAAAAATTTACAAGGCATAAGCAATAAATTATTCATAAACGCCACAACTTATTTCCAAGGATATTTATAGAGGAGCACATTATCACCTACATCAAATTCTAGAACAGGTCAATGATTATCTATAAAACTATTCTATCAATGTTATGCTGCATTTATATGATTCTGTATAGTCTTAAAATCCTCTTTAATTTATTGACCAATGCCAAGTCCTATAAATCTCATCTCTTAATATTCATCCTAGTATGTTATTCTGTGACATCTAATTCTAAATAGAGCCTCATATAGTGACATCTTAATGCTTGAATGGAAAGTGATTTAATAAGATAACTCTACTAAGGGAAGGTTTAACATACCATGTAATTATAGAATAAGTATTATTCAAATTTATTAATATTTATGAATTAGATAGTAATTTTTCCTCAAAAGTTACACTGCATCTAATAGCATACCTGATACATTGTAATGAGTTATTTGAAATCATGTGTTGCATGCAAGACTAAGTTATAAAAAATAATAATATATTGTTATTATTATTATTTTAATTGGTAGTTATCTCCAAGTTTTTATATGGGTGGGTGTGAACATAAATTAAAATATTATGTTAACAAATCTTTATAAATGTTTTGACATCCATAAAATAAATTTTATATGCATAAGATAAGAATAAATACAATTTCATGCTTCAAAACTCTATTTTTCTCTAAAAAGCAGGTCTACCACCTTTTAGTAGTGAAAATATTTAAAAAATAATTTTTTATATTTTTTTAATTTTTATATGAAGATATAAACATAATTTTTGAAATATATATATCAAAATTTACATTGGGTGAATATTTGGTATTTTTTGGGAACTTTCATATTTTAATGAATAGTAAATAAAACTAAATTTCAATGGATAATTGTTGTTTCATCTAAATAATTTATATAGTTATATTATATTGTTAAATTTATTGAAATTATAATTAGATATATTTAATACCACTTAAACTAGTATGGAAAAATGGTTACAATTTCACATTGAATATAGATATAAAAACAGAGTAAATTTCGAACATTCTTACTTTATAAACCAGTTTTCCCATACAATTTATCGGATTAATATTAAAATAATTTCTTCCAATTATGTGATTTTAATTTGGGATAATATATTCCATATTTGGAATATTAATAATTTATAATATAAGATAAGGTAAATTCGGTTTTCTACATAAATATTAGTGAATGTAATTAAAATTAATTAGAGTGATAAAGGTAAACATTTATTTACTTTGTGGTTAATATTTATTAATTAGAGTCACAATTATCTAAAAATGTGTCCAAAACTAATTTTTTTTCCATTATTCTTCAATATCACCAATTTAATATACTTTTTTTCATTTTTGGGTCACATGATGTAAGGGAGATCACCCAATAGTGTTTAATGATTTATATATACAAGAATGTCACTCCTTCTGAAAATAAAAAGACACTCACCCCCTCACTTCCTCACACAACTCAATCCCCTTTTTATAATCCAAAAACTACCCAAATAATATCACAATATACCTAAAAACATACAGGAATCACTTTGGGTAGAAAGTAGATAATTCAAATAATTTTATTATTCAGGAATATAAAGACACACTTGACCAGCCGAACTCAATGTAAGGGACTTCATATCAGTTTCCTTTCATTGAGGAATATCTGGATATTGTGCACCATTATTCTTTTATAAGGTGTATATACAGCCCCATTAACATGTTATATCATCATTTTATTCTATTATCATGATATTTAATGTTTATTAATGTTATTATTTAATGGTTTTTAGGATTCAAATATTTCGATGCTGTATGGGACACTTTTATTTAAAAATACCTTTTTAAATGTTTTAAAATTCAATTACAAAATATTTCCCTCTATTTAAATATTCTTGATATTATTATTTTTTATTTTTTACAATAAGGTATTTTAATGTAAATTATATATATATTTATAATTTCATTAAATTTTCTGAAAAATTAACATTTTGATGTGTTTTATATGGAACGTTTTAACAACTGAAAAAAGGAATGCTCTATTCTTAAAATACATGGTTACAATGAATTTTTCATACCCATGGATATTATTTTATTTTTGGAATAATTTTTCATGTTTAATGTTTTCTTACTTGAAAAGGCTTCTTTCTTTTTTGGGTATTTTTTGTGTGGAAAATAT
The DNA here is from genome assembly GCA_963277665.1 of Viscum album. Taxonomy (NCBI): domain Eukaryota; kingdom Viridiplantae; phylum Streptophyta; class Magnoliopsida; order Santalales; family Viscaceae; genus Viscum; species Viscum album. The sequence continues at coordinate 61,325,275 of OY728163.1, read as the reverse complement.
TTTTCAAAAGAAATTTGGATTTCGTATTGAAAATGGGATTTTGAAATAAAATGGTATTTTAATATCTGGATGTGATTTTATTATGATTTTAAAATATTTTTCCATATGATGAGATTTTTATTTCATGTTTTGGATCTTGGAAATTATAAATTATGGGTGCACTCAGATAGTGTCAGGTGATCCCATTAGAGGTTAAACACGAGGTCCACCTAGATAGCACTTCAATGCATTGGGTAATGGTTATATTTACAAATAATTATATTGGAATATGGAAATATGGTTATTACATCATGTAAGGGTTCTATAAGGTTTCAATGTGATGATGTGCCAATATACCAACATAAATATTATATGTTTTCTAATGTTTTTTTATGGAAATAATTTGTTTTAAAAAGGTAAAATTGATATTAATTAAATAATGATATTTTTCTTATTGGGTAAAATGTTTTTTTTCAAAAAAATGGTTTTCATGAGTATCAATTTTAATCAACATACTAATAGTTTATTTATTTTTATTTACCATACTCAGATTTTATTGATCATACAATATTATTAAATGTTTTTCATAGGATTTATTGATGAGTAAGTGATTAGAAGAGGTTTGTTGAAATTCAGGAATAGTTTTCACAAAATAAAACAAGCATTATTTTTTAAAAGTTTAATATGGTGGAAAAAATGGATACAATTTAGAAGTTTCAACATTGTGATTGTTTTCATGTATTAGATATGGGCTAATTCCCTAAAACTCTAAACCTGAATAGATCTTCAATATAGAGGAAAATAAATTCTTTATAAAACTCAATATTATGTAAGGTCTAAGTCAGGTTTTTAATAGAATATGTTGAACCCAAAATCCCATTAAATCCATTTAAATGGTTATCAATATATCATAAATGGTTTGAATGATCCTATAAGTCTTTCCATTGATATAAGGTTGATAAGAAGTTCTAATTTTTGGATCTACCTTTCATACCTTCTAATAAATTGTCCAAAAACATGAGCCAAACATCAGATCTAGATGAGATATAATAGTGATTGGGAGTCTATACATCCTTAAAATACCCATTTTATATTTCATTGTGAGTTAGTCATATCAGAGACCTTTATAGATAGAGTCAAAATTAACTAACATTTTAATGTGGTGGTAAAGAAAACCCTAAATATAATAATATCATTTATATGACCCATGGGAGTCTTATAGAAAAATAATTGTTATTGGTATCCCATTTTCATACTGGTATGGTTAATGTCTTCATAATCCCCTTAGTCATATATCATTTTCCTTATCCTAGTCACATAACAAGAACCTAGATACATGTTCATCAGTCTCTCTATATATGTTATCCCACTAGATTTATTTATTTTGATCTATATATATATTCATTCTTCCTAGATGAGTATAGAAGAATGATCTATGTGCTCCACCCAAAACTGACCTCTATAGTTTTTGTAATTATGCGACAAATTTCTAGGTTCCAAACCTTATAACTCCATATTTATCACAACTGTACTCAAGAAGTTTCTCAAGATTCCTCTCTAGTTCTATATAACAATTATAGGCTACATTATACTTCACATGGATGGATGATTAAGTATTAATTTTGGAAATATTGGATATCCCCCTTCCTTATTTACATCAATGTTTATCTTTAGAAAATAAATTAGTATTTGTTCTTTTTCAACCATAATCATGGATATGGTAGCATGATATTTCATGCAAAGAGAATAAACCAACTTATTTTCATTACATGGGGATAATTTATCCTAAAGTTATTGTCTTTGATCATTTCAAACAAATTCTTCTAGCACATGTCTAACTGATTCTATTTAAATATATTTTTCTTACTCTTGTGGTATGTATAGATATTAAAATTCTTACAATGGGGATTATGATGCAAAATATTTAATTCGAAGACCATTATTTAAATATCCAAATCATCTTCAAGGTAATTATTATCATGAGTTTTAATTGACTTCTGGTACATGAATTACCCTTCCATTTTACATTAGTATGCATCACAAGATGCACTTCAAATCATCACTATATATTTAAAATAGTTCAACACAACATGTAAATGTATGTACAATAAAAATGTCCAACCTCTTATTTGTTTCGTTTAATATTTATTTACATTTTCCAATATAATCTAACTTCATTCCCTTTTCAAGTTATATTATTTTATGGATTTTATATTCTATTCAAATGTCTCATCAAGTGTAAATAGTATCACTCTATCTCAAAAAACAATAAATCTCAATTATTTTGGTCTATCTAAGAAATTTTACAAGAACATTCTTCTTTTAAGGATATATAGTTATACAATTTCTTATGATAAAATTTCCCATGAATTATAATTTTTGCATCAAAAAATACTAGATGATAAATTTGGAATATAGATTTTCATTTTTCTTGGAGTTTAACATAATCCAAAAATGATCTTCATGATATTCCTTACTCCTTAAATATAAGATATATCCTCTATGATAAAAACCAAAAAATGATAAAGGTCATATATAATTACACTATTAATTATATCCTTCAAGATGGTGGGAGGATTTGTAAGAATAAAGTCATAACTATAAATTCAAAGTGTCTATAACTCATTCAGAAATATATTCTCGAAATATTCACCATTTTGAACATTAGTTAACCATATCTAGATTGAATATCAATCATTTATAAGTATAGAGATATTCTGAGTAAATCAAATAGGTCAAAGATATGGGGTAGAGGATACATGTTCTCAATTAGTATTTTATTGATATTGTGATTATCAATTAAATTAGACAATGATACATCCATTTTTTTAGGTGGACTGATGCATACCATGGTGAATCACTAGTGTATATAAAACCTTTTTTAAATTCCCTTATATATTCTTCTCTAATTATTTATATTTAATACAATCCATTATATATATACTCTTTTATTTAATCATGGATTTATTTAGGAGTTTAGTCAAAAACATAATATCACACATTGCGGGTTGATTGACAGTTCATCTAGAAATACAACTTTATATTATTATAAAATTTGTATGTCATCAATGTTCATATCCCCTCAGATTATTGGATATAGAAGTCCCTCATTATTGTGAATATTGACCTATATTATAGAAATACATTTTATAGGTAGTTAATTATCAAACACACATTGATTTTTGATAACAAGAAGATTTTGGTTATAAAATAAGATTTTTTATAATGATAACTGACTTGCGCTCTAAGAAAGGAAAACCAATCCATAATCAATTTTTTCTCAAATTTCACTAAGAAACGAATAACTAGATCTGTATGATGTATCCTACAAAATAATTTGATTGTAGAATATGTGTATAACTTAGATGTGATCATCATTCCACAAGGGGATGGGGAATTGATATGAATAACTCCAAAAATAAATAAATTTGATGAATTTAAGTTTGGGAGGAACATTAATTGGGTCATTTTATCCTATGTTTAATTAATTGGACTTTTAAATCAATTCATTATTTATGGGATTTATCTCCAACTTGACCAAACATTGAACACTTCTATTATTCATTGAGGAAATTTCTAGGGTGATTCATCCCATATTTTTGACATGTAGACATCAGTAATTTCATGTCATAATGTAACAAATAATCATATCATTGATGATACTCACCTCCCATTTTTCTCTCTAGAATAATGATAATCCCTTGTTTCCATATCCACTTTTAGTGCACGTCAAATAATTTATTCATAATATATAATTCGACATACTGATATTTCCTTTCGGAGTGTTGTTTTTAATTAACTAAAGAAACGATAAAATTTACTCTCAAGGCCATTGGTAAAACAAGAGGCCTAACTTGAGATCCCCATTAAGTTTTCTTTTTAATTGAAAATTTATTCATATTCATTTTCGTTTCAACTCCAACCATACTCGCTTCATCTTTATAAAAATATTTCAAGGAAAATATTTGGTTCATAAAAATTATCAATCTTCTCAAATTCCATTGAACTAGCTTCTTCCTTTTTCATTGTATTATTAATGAGAGTCTATCATTTGTCATCCTCGCATTCAAAAATTTAATCAAATAGTACAACCACATCATGTTTCAAGAACTAGAGAATAGAAAATATCTTTCCCATCTATTTGACCCACCTCTTAAAAATTTGTGGATTAAAAAACCACTAAAGGAGGGTGTAAATTTTCATACGAAATAATCTATTGTAAGTGCATAATTCATTGGTGAGTCTATAATCTCAACACTATATGTTTTATTATTCATAGCTTATTAAATTTTATAGCTACATTAAACAATGTTGTATACACAAGATCATGTCTTATTCGGTTTCTTTATTCATACAATTGCCATATTTCTCTTTCTATTCATTATAATCTCTATTCCTTCTAGTTACAACAATTTTAAAAAACAATTTGGGTGATAATACATAAATTAAATTTTCTAAATGTAATATATTAAATACATAACTCATATTAAAGGTGTATATATGAATTTAGGAATATATAGGCTTTAATTTAGGTTATTCATGGTCATTTTACCATTAGAATCTATAAACTAGATATATTCCAATAACTAATAATAGTCTAAAATGATCTATTGAATTTCCATAGAAAATTCTCACAGAGTGTCAAACCTAGTGTACAGTATGGAATAATTTTCTTGGAGTAGGTGAAGATCTATATAAACCCCAACCATAATATTTTTGGGTTATTACCCCAAGGTGAATCTATACTAGAGCCTGCATCCATTTTTGTATATATGGATATGCAAGTTAAAGTTAAGAAACTGATAAATCTATACATTATCATGATTTTTAGATGTTTTTCAAATTGTAATAATACCCCCATGGGGTTTTTATTACTATTCTATAGTCCTATTCTCAAAAATTAACTAAACTAATCCATAAAATAACTAATCTAAACTTTGAAACAAATTTTGGTGACTCAAGATAATCAAATATTTATTTTTCATTATTTTTATTACTTAAAATTTAATAATGAAAAATAATATCACATTTCCCTGAAAGAAATTTTTAGTGTCAATAAATAACATCTAAAAACATATTTTTAATATTTCTAAACATTTGTAAAAATTAAAATCACAGTAGACATAATTTTACAATTTATATAAGTTATACTCCTCTTTGTGACCTGTGGAATGTAAATATAAGAAATGGGTAAGATAAAAAGCATAATAAAAGAAATAATTTTAATGAATAATAATTTTTTGATTATAAACAAGAGATAAAACTGATATAATGTATAAATATATTAGTAAATGATTATGGGAATAAAAATGGTAATGATAATGTTTTTGAGAATTAAGGATCAATATATGAGAATATTAAACTATAGATGTGTGTTATATGACGTATAAAAACTATAAAATGTATTATAAGCATATAAAAATATGCTTGATTCATGGGATCAAGAAATAATAAGGGGAATATCATGAAACTATTATACAAAAATATATATAGTAAATTATAACATTTTGATCAAACTAAATCATTGCCAAACATTAATTTGAAACCAAACCCATGATGTCCATAGGATAGGTTGTGAACAAAACCATGTTATACAAAAATTATATGAAATAAAAAAAGAATTATAACACATTATTATATCATGAGATATAATCATTCACCAATTCATTGGAGGAAAATATGTTACCCTACTAATCATCTTTCATACATATGAGTTTCCTAGGGAATAAAATGGTATTTCTTATCATTACATAATGGTATCAAATAACATGATATCAAAATTAAATAACTCAAAAGGAGTGTAACATGAATACATTTAGAGAGTGATTCATAACAAATAACTATATAGGTGTTATATTTTTTATTTAAATATGAGAATAGATGTCAAATACATATGAGTTTGAATAAAACATTTCAAAACATTACAGTAAAAAGAAAAAGTTACGAGTCGCCTTAAGAAATATATTTTTTGTTCAATTAAAAGGTTTAATATTTCAAATTTTATTTTTTAAATAAAATCCCATAATCAACCACTGAAAAGGAATAATGTTTTTTCAAATAAAAATTGTAGTGAATGATAAAATAAAAGGTTGTAAATAGAAACCCATTTAAAACATTTATAAAACATTTATTGAAACAGAAATCCTAAGAAGTATTTTTAAAACATCATCATGAAAAGATGTAAATATTTTTATGAATATCAAACAATATATATAGATTCTAAAATAGTGAAGGATAACATTATATGTTATAATGAACATGGACAAGGAATTAAAATAGATTATTTAGGCTAAATAATACTTATTTATAATAATGTAATATTTTAAAAGTTAATGAAATATAGAAATTGAAGAAAAACATAATGTATAGTATTATTTTAAATGTATAAAAGAGTAAATATCATTTTTAATGGATTTCTGAAAGTATAATATAAAATTTTAGGATCGTTGTTTAGAAACATAGTTCATGGATAAATAAAAGGAAATTTTGTCGAAGAAAAACCTTATATTGACTCTTAGTATTGACCTAAGAACATTATCATATAGTATAATAAAGATAAACATATCAATAAATTATTTTAGAACCTTATTCACACCTATTACCCTATATACTATCCAATTATACAAATTTATTATATATTAATTATCAATTAATAATTTATTCTCATCATTAGAGGTTAGTTATTTTTATTTATTTTTCACAAGTATTAAAATTTCAATATTGATCGCAATTTTTTTAACGATGGTAATAATAACTATATAATATAAGGTTCAATAATATATTATTAATAAAAATATATTAGCTCACAACTTCCTTTAATTAATAATTATTTCATGATACATGATGATATTATAAGTGATGAAGTTGAATTTGTAATTTTTTATGAAAAATATTTGGTATATAAATAATGAGTTAAATATTAATATTACATTTACATAACCATCATAATATAAAAATAATAATTTTAATAAATTAAATAAATCATTAGATTCATCCAATTTTGGTACTGATGAAAAATTAAAAACATCGTTCCATGGAGGAGGACATCGGTGTTTTTACCCGGAGGATATTTTCATTTTCCATAGAATGAAAAGGATGAAGAAATTTATTTTTAATTTTGAACAAAAATAATGTTATAAATAACATATTTGATAATTAAATAACCATTTTAATCCATTCATTTCAGTTTCAGAAGAAAAATAAAACTTGTTATTTTCATAGGTGATAGTCCTCACGTGAAAAGAACAACATTTTTTATTCAAATTATAGGGAAAAGGTAGATAATGTTTATTCAATCAATGTGATAAAATTTTAATATAAAAACAATAATAATAATTTCATTATATTGTAATTTGTAAAATAAATTTAAGAATAGGTAGAAGAAAAAGAAATTGAATAATTGTTTTGAAGAAGAAAATATAGACATAAGATAATTAGATTTATTCTAATAATCCTTCTTGATATTAAAGGGGGTGTAGAGAGTATTTATATTCTAAAGAATGTGGGACAGTATTTATAGGATATAAATGGGGCATATTATACATGTGAATAAAAATTTATTTTATTTCATTGAAGGGGTGGTGGGAGGATATTTTTATAAGTCAGGGGAATGACCATTTTTTAATATAATTTAGTAATATTAAAAATAAATCATTTATAACATGGAAGGTGAATCCAATGTATATAATGATAGAGGTTTGGATATGGAATGTCTAATTAATTCCTTCCTCCTCCTCCAAATTAATTTTTTTCTTTTCTAACACTTTTAAGGGGGAAGTGGGAACCCTCATAGAAAAGCAGATCAACCATCAAAGGAAACTACTATCATATTAAACCCTAGTCTAAGATGATTGGAATATCCTTCCTTAAGTAGTTTCCAGGGGAGGGAATTTACCTGGTAGTGTAGACCTTCCTATATATTGTCTTAATAGTGACCATCTATATAATATAATGCTTTCATATATTCTAGTTTACTAATATTATTCTTATTGAATCCTCTAATCAATATGTGATATGGAATTTCAATCCATTCAATTTTCTCCCTGAAAACTTATTCTTGGATAATATTCACATAATTTGATCACTGTCTTCCATATCCTCCTTGATCCCCTGAGCATCCTCATTCATTTCGCCTCCAGAGTGCATGAGTGGTTCCATCTGAGTATCCAGATCAATATCCTTCAGGGAATGAGAACCATAGGGAGATCCTACCTCACATTTTTATTCAGGGGGAAGACCATCCTTGATCATCAACATCATCTCCTAAGAATGCAGATTTATCTCCTCTTTCTCCTCATCTACCTTTAAGGCTCCATTCACATGCACTTGAGACTTTATGACACCACCCTGATAAGACCCTTCTCCTGCCTTCGGCAAGATCTCGTACTCCTTGAGTTTACCCTCTTTTTTCGCTGACCAAGTTTCCATCGGTTTTGGAAGATATGAGTAGTCATTATAGACCTTAGGTTTCGGCTTCTTAGAAACAATACAACTCCCCAAGTCCTTGTTTTCCTTATTCCATTTCTTATTTATTTGATTGTGTAGACCTTTACAAAACCATCCCAAACCAATGTCATCTGTGTGTTTTCCATCTCCATCAAACATGGCCTCATCGAGACAATCGAAGTTCCCTTAAAACTCTTCCTCATTACTTAAACCTTCAAATTGGTTGTTTATGTTGACGCGGAATAAAGTACCCCCTTAGTTGGTTCCCTGTCAGGTAATCAACAGCCTGCCTACATCATGTTCAGGGTTCTCCCACTCCTGTCCATCCTTCGAATTACCCGAGAATGTAGAATGAATAATCTTGTTAGATTTATTTTTATCAGTAGAACACATAACCATTGTATAGGTGTATTTATTTAGACATTTTGAACTATTATATGTTGGACGAATAGCTCCAACAAAGATCCCCATAGCCTGAGAATGTGAATTTTCCATTTCTAGAGATGCCTTGACCACCAAACTAGGTTGGGCACCTTTTTCTAACGAATTGTTTCTATGAAGACTCACCAAATCTATTTGCAGTCTGTTAAAGATCATTGTTACACTAGGTTTAAGAGGTTATCTCTTTGTTGGTGTTTGCATCATTTCTCCATCCAAACAATGGGTATCCTTAAACATGTCGTTATTCTGACCAGAACCATCACAATCATCACCAGACCCTTCACCAGTCCTAACTTGGAGTTTACTATAATCACCAGGAGGACCACACTGGACCCAATCCGCCTAGACTTCCAGAGTATCTCCCTATTGCCTCACCATGTGCCTGCATATCGCCCAAATATGCCCTAGAATTTTGCTCGAAGAACATTATTCAAACCATGATTCAAAAATTATGGCCTTCTTATATCTAAATTATTCTATGACGTCAATCTAGAAGACTTCAACAGAAGCATTAGAAACATCAACTTTGACATGCACCCTCAGAGAAATTTGGAGACACATAGCACGGGTTATATTGTCATTACGGAGAAAATGCCCAACCTGATTTCCGAGAAAATGAAGAATCGAGTGATTTTCGAATGGAAGAGGAAGTTCTGGAAAACTTACCCAAATTTCTATCTTGGTAGGATCTCCTTTCATATGAATATCGTATAAACCATTAAAGAGGATAAAGAGATAATCATACGAGGAGTGAGGTGCACTCGACTAAGAGAGAATCATGTCATCTTCATAGGTGAACCAGATCATGATGTTCCTGGACTCGAAAAGGCCAACAGTTACGTGCTCCTACAAACCCCATTTTTCAAAAATGAAGTGGTCAGAAGAATCCATCGATGGTCGACACTACTTTAAGTGTGCAATATACATCAGGGTATTTGTAAAAATGACATTTTTTAAAATTCGCATAAAATTAAAACGTTGCAGAAGAATAAAAATATTATTTATAAGATCAAATTGTTCTGGTAAATCAAATATTATAATTATTTTTTTCAAATTTCATATTTTAAAATTATAGAATTCAGCTATTACATAGAAATATAAAATGAAAACTCATTTATAGTGGAAAAAACATTCTCAATTATTTAATTTTTTATTCTTATTTCTAATAAAATTTGAATTTAATTAGTGTTAGTATATTATTCATATTAATAATATATTTTATTTTCATTTTAAAAATACATGCTAATTTTATTGGAATATAAATGTATAACATATAAAATGGCCAATTTTGGAATAAATTAATATTTAAGTATAAAATGATGTTATTAATAATTTAGCTATATTAATTATATATGATTTACGAATTTGTATTAAAATTACTATTATGTTTAATTATAAATATATATCATAAATTGATTTCCTCTATTCATAAATACCAATTTAATGACTACATTTCAAATTTATAATGAACATAATAAAATATGTCATGTTATATTTTTAATTTCTATTTTGTATGAATTAATATATTTTACAAAATATTTATTTTAAGGAGGAATATTCAATAAAATCATGGGTTGTTACGTACACTCAGGATTATTTTTCAAATTACTAGTAAGAAACAATCCTTATTATGAACCTGTGTTAATAAATTATAAAATATTGAGTTTTAAATAAGGATTTCATTTTATTAAAATCCCAAGGATCTTTTTATGTTTATGGTTTTAGATAATTAGGTTATAAATCATATAAAATTAACTCATACATTACTAAGAAAACATTTCAACTCAATACCCATTTTTTCCCAAAACCAAACTTTAAAAATGATACAATTTTCTTTTCAGGTAAAATATTCTATATTTTCAACTTCACATCATCATCGTTCCTAGTGATTCATAAAAATCGGGGAAATTTTTTTGAATATGGGATGAGCACAACAATATAAAAAATGTACATAAAAAATATAAAATAAACTCGCTAGTACATTTCATGTCTGTGATATAATATATGGTAGTTATCCAAAAATAAAATAAAATTCGAGCTTATATAATTATTTACATTCTCATGAATTTTATTTTACTACCAAAACATTTTCACAAAACACATTATATGAAAGTATAAAGGAAATATGATAATAACAAGGGTTTCTTAGAAAATATGAGAACCTATTAAAAATATTTCTTAAAAACATACCTTTTTACCCATAATGGGAATAATCATTCCATAAAATAGAAGATCATTATCATACATTATGAAATTAAAAAACATGAAAACTCATTATCAAGAATTAAAAAGTAATGTGGGTTCCTTGGGACAATATCTTTATAGAACCGCTACAATAACACTTTCAAATGGGATAACCTAATTTATTAATTCCTATATAATTATATGGAGGAGAAAATAATTACCCAATGCATTGAAGAGCTATATCTAGATCACCTGTCATCATAAACCATATCCAATGACTGTAAAAAACAAAAAACTAATAAAAAATATTTTCCATCATAAAATCTCATAAAATATTTTTTTTATCAAATATGAAAAACCAATTTTTTTCTTCAGTTAAAAAATTTGAAAAAGTATCATTAAAAATTATTTAAATAAAAATTCATTGAAGAATTGTAAATGGGATATTATTTTAAAAAAACAATTAAAATATTAATGTTTATCTTTTTAATGATTAATGTTTATGATGGAAGGAAATTCCTCTCATGCCTTATATGTTTTAAAATATTTCCTTTACACTTTTATTAAAATTTCAAAACAAACATGTTTCGAAAAAAATAAAAGTATTAATTTAGAACAAGCATAAATAAAGTCGAAAAACATTTAAATTAATTTTAACATGAATTTGATAATATTAATAACATAATTTGAAACATTTTAAGGAATACGGATATGGATGAAAAATTGAAGAAGAAATATTAAATCTATTTCATATGGTTTTTAAGAAATATCTATTATCTCATATACAACTTTTCAAGAAGGCTCTATATATTCTAGAATAATAAAATAATGATAATTATTTAAATTCTTAAAAACCATTTTATTGTTTATTATTAAATTTTACTTCATTTATATCCATGTTATACTTGATTTCTTAATCAATTATATTCACATTATATGTTTGGAGAACATTCATCTTATTAACGAGAAATCACATTGGAAGGCTGACTATGGTCCAATATACCAGGATTATATCATTCAAAGAATCATAATAATTCTTTAATTATAACATTTATACATGATTTACACTTTTAAAACCAACCAGTTATGATTGTCATGAAAGGTTAATTATGTACAAATATTAAAACGGTAGTATGTACATACTTATGAGTAACATTTAAATATTTCATCAAACACGAGGGAATGGTATGTATTATTTTATAATTATATGATGATAATATTTTCATAAATATCATATTTTTTCTTTAAATAAACCTATATATATAATCCATGTGGGCAGTGATGAAAAAATACATCAGTTTTTTAGGCGGTATTCTGCACGTACACATGCAAGATGTTTTTTATTTTCCATTACATGGTAAAGAAAGAAATAGATTATTTATTTAAAATTAAAGACATGAATTTATATCATATTATTTAAAATTTATCCATCATTATTACCATATTTATGTGTCTATGATGAAAAATTAAATTTAACACCTCGTGAGGCTGTGGTTTGGATGAACGCACAAGCGTGGTTTTTATATTCAATTATATGGAGAAGTTGGTGAAAAGTTGTTATACCTAAAATGGCCCAAACATTTATTAATGAAGATTCCTATTGATCTAATTAAATATATTATTATATAAAATGGTTATATAAATTATTCACTTCCTTGGTTTTATGTTTTTGGATTTCAATATACCATTAAGAATTGTTATTGTTGCTAATATATCTATTGAATAGTGATCACATGATTAGTATAAATATAGGGCTTTAACACATATAATTTACGTAGACAAAGGATGTGATGACCTCATGTAGTAGAATTACTCCATACGAAGCCCATTTGTTGGAGATCAAAAAGTATGTGGCATTATTGGGCTTCTCTTTTGGCCATGACCAAGATGAGCTTCAACACACTAATCTTGAATGGATCTGACTACGGGAGAAGTGGAAGTCAAAATTGATTACCTTCTGAGCGATGTTTTCTGAGCCTCCCTAAGAGTCTGTCAGCATCACAGACCTTACCCTTAGGTATTATATGGGTGTTATAAGGGGTTTTGTAACAAGACCCTAGAACTGTGATTATTTTCATTATTTTTCTATAGAATAATGAATATACATTCATTTTATTATTATTACTTTGTAAAATGTTTTTAAAACACAAATAATATTTTTTAGGTAATATTCAATTAAGAAATCCATTTTTATGAATTAATAGATTTTTAATTAAATAATATTTTAATAAAATATTTTTATTAAATTACATTTTATTAAATATAAATGATCATATAGTTTTTATGAATATAATTTCAATTTTTATTATGGTTTGAAACCATTTTCTGTCAAAACCCATGAATTTTTTATAAATGACGATTTTTATTTTAAAAGTAAAAATTCTCATATTTAGAAAAAAATTAGATAAATTGAATATTATTTTGGAATCAGGATGTCTAGATTTTCCAACGATGAATTGTTCATAATTTTCTGAGATAATTGAATTTTTGGGTAAAAATTAAATATCGTTTAAATATATAATGTGTTTTATGACATCATAATGACCCAAAAGTGATATAATAAAATAATATAAAATTTATGCTCGACCAATATATATTTTACCTATAAAATGTTATTTTTGATTTTTTTGATTAATTTTATGGTTCCTTAGTGGACCCTCCAAGACTTATAATACATTTTAACTTTTTAGAAATGATTTCCTTGAGAGTGTGATTCACCTCTACATAATCAAGCCTAATATTTTAATAAGTTCAGTCATTTGCCTTTTAAAATAATGTTTTATCACTCTAATTTGTCAAAAACCATGTGCAAAAATCATGTTTTGGTTTGTGGTTTGACTAGTTTAATGTATACTATCCAAAACCTAAATAATAAGGAATTCCCTCTCTTTTCCTATATAAACCCACCCAAGGTCCCACATATCTTCACTAAAAACCCTTGTATAACGTCCCTACCTTTCCCTACTCTCTCAAAAATCCTCCCAAGGTGCCCCATTATTTTAGGAAGCCTCTCTCAAGACCCTCCCAAGCCTTTGGGATCACACTTCCAAGTAAGTTATTTCTTCCTCTCTCATTTTTTTCCAAGTTTCTTTATGTTGTTATACCCTTGTATTTTCAATTACAACTATTGGGGTATAATTTAACATATCCATTATACCTACCTACCTATTTTAATTATTATATACAAATTTCTCTCTCATTAATTATTCCCATGTACACCCATTACCATGATGAGATTCCGTAAGGGATTTCACTCTCCTCATTTACATTCAAGCAATTATTTTGTTTTATGACTCTAAATTCCATTACATATGTTGGGACAGGTATCTATATAAACCCCTTAATTTCTATTTAATGTACATATTATGAGACACCCCTTTCTCTTTTATTAACCATTTTTATGAATTGTTATGTCACGCCATTATGCTACCGAAATTGCACTGCGCTTTTCCAAGCCAAAGTCACCATGTAGTGAACACCATGGCCATTTATTAATCAAGGGTATTCACATTTATGCACATTTTATTGTTTATTATAGAGAATAATTTGTCAACTTTACATTCCTTTATCTCGGAATAAATTATTATATTTAATGAATCCATGTTATATGATCCACGTGGCACACTTATGCTTGAAATGAAATTAATAAGAAGGGTGTGCCCTGATAGCACTCCAATGCATTAAGTAAAGACTAGTGTCATGATACGTCAAGTGAAATGAGGTTTTACACATTATAATTAATGTTATATGATGTTATACTCATGATCCAATGGAAATTATCCTTCTCTCATGCTAATTTCATGTTAAATGTTGTTACTACATTTCCATGTTATGATAATCATGCTATATCATGACTTTATGATCATGTATCTCTTAGTCTCCATTGAAATGCCTATTGCCTAACTTGTACTGTATTCTTCATGTTATTCCTTGTTTATTCCCTTACTGGGCTTTATAGCTCACACTTTTTTATGAATTTCTTTAGGTTATCTCATGCATTTCTAAGTACGAAGGAATGAGTGTGGTAATGTAAAATAAGTTTTCAATAAAGATGTGTATTTCATGTTTTAAGTTATTATGTAATGTTATTAAGCCCCAAAGTCCTAGAAATATTTATATTCTTTGTTTAATCATGTGAATATTTTAGGTAATAATTTATTTATAGGTGTGAAACAAAGATAAGGTTTGTTATAGTTAGTATTTGATGATAGTTTTAGTTGTTTTGGGATTAGGATTAGAAAACCCTAGCGAAATCCTTAGGGAAAAGTCTAAGTATAATAAAAAAATTCCTAAATTTTTGGAGAGTATTTAGTAATTGGTTTATCAAGAAAATACATCATTGTCTGCATACGATCTTGTAGAGGCAGCTCTGGCACATATGTATATAGGGGTAAAACCTGAAAACACCACTTTGATCTAGACTTTAATGGGAACTAGTGAATGATAATGGGCATGGCTACACTCCTGGTTACGAATCTCCTGGGGTATTTTATTTGGTAAATTTATAAGCTTAGTATGAACCATTATTAATGGAATAAAAACAAATACCCCTAAGAATATATATTGGGAAATAGATCATGGATAACATAGATTGAAGACTATAAATTCATAAGTTAAGGAAATAAAAGTAATATATAAGTCATCAATTTTGGTCTTTGGATTACCCTTTATTTTTTAACCCTAACATTCATTTTATTCTAGCCAATGTATAGTAATAGGAGGACTTGGGCTAACAACCGATGCAAAGATCAATGTGACGACTGTTTTAATCAGATGCCTAATCCAATGACAGCAGGAATCACGAACTTTTTCATGATACTCTCTCAGTTATCTTACATTTTAAATAGAAACATGGGTCTAGATGAACTTTTAACCCCCCCCCCCCCACACCTAAAGAAAGAACAAGTGACAATTTAGAGCTTCATGAGACAAATTCCTCCTTCTTTTAATGGATTATATGATCCCTCAATTTCTGAAAAATTTATCAACTCCACTAAAAAGATATTCTCTATCAATAAATGTTCTAAAAAAGAGAAGGTTCTTCTTGATTCTAATCTTACATTGGGAGAAGAGTATCAATGGTGGAAATTGATCAAAATATACAATTCCTGAGTTGGATATCAGGGCGTTGAAATTAAAGGATCTCTAAAAAACATAATTCGATAAATATTTTCCTCGCACCACCCAACTTAAGATGGAAAAGGATTTCAATTACCATAAGAAAAAAAGAAAACGAATCCATTGGAGCGTACAAAGAAAATTTCAAAAGGCATCCATGATATGAGTCTGGCTTTTTCATTACCCCCAAATTCAATTAAGACTGCTTCATTGGTGTTCTAAAACCTAGACTATAGAAATACCTAGAAATATGTGACTTTGAGAGCTGTGAGGAAATTGTCTGATGTTCCCTCAAATTCAAAATGGAGATCAGAGAATCTCACGGGTATACTGAGGATAAGAATCATAAGGTAAAGTATAATTTTGGTATTCCGATGGATAAATCCAATGGTGCTAAAAAAATCCAACACCCCACTTTCCAAATGTGCGAAAAGAAGAACCCCAGAAATTACCTAAAGAGGACGAAGAAATTATTTATGTGTGGAAGATAAGGGAACCTGTCCATTAACTACCAACAAGAAAAGACTAAAACTGTGAAAGAGGATAGGAACACTCTGTTCGATCCTCAACGTGTTGTTTATTGATTCAACTACAAATAACTGTGGCACTTTGCAAACTAGTTCCCTAATAAAAGGGTTTTTAGAGACATCCAACAACCTCCAAGGCAGTAAGGGAGATATTTTGACATCACTACCATCGAATTGAACCCCAACAATGAAGTGGTGATAGGTACTCTAGTTATTCATTCAAGAATATATAACATACTTTTTGATTCTTGATCTAAGAATTCTTTTATATCAAAAATTTTTAGTAGAAAAATCCCAACACCACCAAAAATCATTGAAGTAAAGATGTCGGTGAGAGAAGCAAATGGGGAAATCATTGCATCCCATGAATATAACTCATCCCCTTTCATAATTTTTGTATTGAACTTCCCAAATAACCCTGTAATACTCCTTATTGTGGAATTTGATGCAATTATTTTCATGGATTGGATTCCCTTATATAGAGACAACATAAATTTCCATGAGATGGAAATCACTCTCCATATGGAAAATCGACCCCCGATTCGGTACAAGTGTTAGGCGGATGATGAATCCTCTTTCTCCCCATCATCTCAATAGTGGATATTACTTCAATATGAGCATGAATATCTTTCTCAGATGATTGATTATAAAGAATCAATCATCCTTGAAGACATTCTTATTGTGAGAGAATTCACTGAAGTGTTTTCTAATGAATTGATTGGTCTTCCTCATATAAGATATGTTGAATTCTCAATTGATAATACACATGGGGAGTTTCTAATATCTATTACTCCATATAGAATGGATTTTTTGGAGCTTCAGGAGTGGAAGAAACAACTAAAGAAGAATCTGGATAAATGGTTTACATGCCCAAGTGATTCACCATGGGGTGCATGGGTCCCCTTCATCAAGAAGAAGGTTAGGTCAATGTGCCTTTGCATCGATTATCGTGATCTCAAAAAAAATCATAATAAAGAACAATCATCCCTTACGATGAATTGATGACTTGTTTGATCAGCTACGTAGAGCAGAAGACTTCTCGAAATTGGATCTGTGGTCGGGATATTATCAAGTAAGGGTGTAGAAGGAGGATATCCCCAAGATTTCTTTATATACAATATACAGGCACTATGAATTCATAGTAATGCCTTTCAGACTCACTAATGCTCCATAAATCTTCATGGACATGATGAATTGAGTCTTTAGAGATTATGTTGACCAATTTTTGGTATTCTTTATAGATGATATTCTAATATACTCCAAAACCAATGAGTTGTACGAGGAGACTCTAAGCACTGTACTAGAGACATTGAGAAAGGATAATATATTTGGAAAGTATATAAAGTGTGAGTTCTAGTTGAAGTAGGTCTCATTCATGGATCATATCATCAAAAGTATTGGGATATCTGTAGATCCTTCCAAGAAAGCTTATGTTGTGGTATGGTCAAGGATAATATCGGTAACAGATATCTGTAGCTTGTTGGGGTAAGTCGGATATTATCGTCGATTTTTGAGAAATTTCTCACGATTATCAAACCCTCTTACCAAGCTAACTTGGAATGGAGTAAAGTTTTCTTGCAGTGATGAATGTGAAGAGGGCTTAAAATAGGTGAAAATTAGGCTTATCACTACAACAATGCTCACTTTACCCATAAGTGGAGAATTTTTTTTTTATTTAGTGATGCATCGAAGAAGGGAATGGGCTATGTGTAGATGAAAAATGGAAAAGTCATTACCTATGCTTCAAGGAAATTGAATGTTCATGAAAAACAATGTCCAACACATTATATGGAGTTGGATTCAATAGTCTTCGCTTTTAAAATTTGGCAACATTACCTCTTTTGGAGAAGTGTGAAATAAACATAGATCACAAAATCCTCAAGTATATATTCACATAGAAAGAGTTAAATATGCGCCAACAAAGAAGGCTAGAGATGATCAATGATTTTGACTTCCCAATCCATTACCACCCTGGGAAGGTGAATAATGTGGAGTTTCTCTATGTAGAAAGAACCCAACAATTATATAATTGATGAGAATTTAAAAGGATACAACCATTTTATATTTGATGAAGGTAGACCCGGGAATCATAAAGAAGGGGACATCATCAATCCATTCACAATTTATTTCACAACTATCCCTTTTGGAAAGGTTAAATGAAGCTAAAAAGGATTATGCAAGAATTCAGAATAAAGTGGAAACTATCACAAAAGAGAAATCCTACGAGATCAAGGTTAATGAAGAATGAATTGTGAGATTTGGGTCAAGGCTATGTGTTCTATAAAATATAGAGTTAAAGAAAGATCTTTTGGATGACGCACATCATTCAAATTTCTCCATTCACCCATGAAACACAAAGATATATCAAGATCTTTGAGAGCTTTATTGGTGGGAGAACATGAATAAGGAGATCGCTTAGTAAACATCAATGTGTCTGGTGTGTCAGCAAGTGAAGGCTGAGAGACAGAAGTATAAGGGTACGATGCAACCATTACCCATACCAGTATGGAAATGGGGGAACATCACTATGGAATTTTTTATTGAACATCCAAAGACATCCAAAGGAAACAATGATATCTGGGTTGTTGTGGATCATCTTAAAAATAATGCACACTGTATTTTAATTCAAGAATATTTCTCATTGGATCAACTGGAATAGATATATAAATCAGATAAGTGGTAAGGCTATATGGACTACCACTATCTATTGTATCCGATCAATATCCAAGATTCACCTCTATGTTCGGGAAGAAACTTATATATGCTCTAAAATATAGAGATGAAATTCAGTATGGCTTGTCATCCTCAAACTAATGGCCAATTTGAGCGTACTATTGAAAAACTTTAGGAAATGTTGAGAACATGCACAATGGACTTCAAAGGTGGAAGGGATCAACATATTCCTCTATTTGAGTTCTCTTACAACAACAATTTCCACTCAAGCATCCAAATGGATCCTTATGAATTCTTGTATTGGAATAGGTGCAGAACACCTTCAAATTGGGATGATTTTTGGATGTGAAAACTCCTAGGTCTTGAAATGGTCAAAGAAATAGTGGAGAAGGTTAGGAAAATTCAACATCATATTAAAAATGCTCAGAGTTGACAAATGATCTATGCTAATAATCATCGAAAAGACCTAGACTTTGATGTTGGAGACATGGTATTCCTCCGTATATCACCCTAGAAGAGAATTATGAGAATTGGGAATAATGGAAAGCCAAGTACAAGGTACGTCATCCCTTTTGAGATCCTTGATCGTATTGGAGTAGTGTCTTGTCGACTAGCACTCCCGCCAAACCTATGTCAAGTACATAATGTATTGCATGTATCACATTTGAGAAATTACATACCTAACCCATCGTGTGTACTCAATCCAGAGGTGGTACCTTTTCAAAATTACCTCCCATAGGAAGAGAAGCCAATGAAGATGTAACGCCCTGATCAAAGAATCCCAGATTCGCTGCATAATTACGTATCATTTGAATGATCAAAAAATATAAAGTCTTTAAATATTGATTACTTTAGTAGACTTGGAAGTACTAGGTACACTCATAAGGTTTAAATTACATAATAAAATGGAAAACTACAACAACATTGTTTCCATAGACAACACTGAGATCCCATAGACTATCCCTATAGGTCAGTCATAATATACTTCTTCACATCCTGGTAAAAATAAAACATAGAAAGGGGTGAGGTCAGATGCTTAGTAAGGATAACAATATAACGGAAACATTCATAAATAAGAATAAACATTTAAGGCAATGTATAAGACTAAAACAAAAGCCTTTTAAACATGAACTTCAGCATAATATGGAAAAAATAAAAATAAAATCATTTCATTTACTTATTCAAATGTATATTCTACTATTCGAATAATCACATGAAATATCGATAGCCACTTTCATAATGATGGAATGCATAACGCCAGAATTTCATAACCACATAGTCAAGGCCTTGTGCCAAGAATACAGATAAGATTTTGTCAAGGCCTTGTTCCAAGTCACTAGTTTGTCTCATGACACCTACCGATTCATCGAGGAGCTGTAGTGGGCTCCACCCATCACATACTAAGTCCAATGCATTCCTAATATGAAAAGGTTTAAACATAACATAAACATTCGTATTAAAACATGCATACTAAATGTCAATACTTTATCCATAAACCATGAATGGTGTAAAAATAACACATCCACAGTCAAACATTTCACAAAACCTTAAATACAATATTGAAGTTTTGTATCATAATAAATCAACTTCAAATAAGCTTAAAATCCATCAAAGTATGTTGACATAGATGAAATCAAATTTTTTTGAGAGAAATATATCATTCCTTTTTTGAAATCATTTACAGTTACATAATTATAAAAGTAAACTTTTATTTTGAAAATATTCTTATAATATTGTAATGTAATCTTTGAAGATGTTATAATGGCAGAAAATAGACGAACCCGCCGTATAAGTTAACAAAAACATTCTTACCTTAAATTTGTCGAAAATGTCAAAAAGTACCTTGTTTGGAAAACGACGAAAAGCTTCCTTTATAACCATTTTATAAAAATTAAAACAAGGGTATAAATGAATTTAACACATAGTATAGTAAATAGTAAAAATGTTTCGGAATATATTTTTATGAAACATGGATGTGGATGATAAAGAGGTCCCAGTAGATAATTACGTATAAACAACCTCGGATAATGAAGAGATTGTACAATTAACCCTTACCTTGTACTTTTCCTTGGTCAAGGGTAGGTCAAACTCTTATATAATGGTGAAATAATATTTATTAAATTATACAAGAATCATATACATTAATATGATATCATATATGATCTTTTTTCACATTGCTTTGTTTATAATATCTTAGTATTATCGTCGTTTCGGGTGTTAACAGACTTTTTTTCCTTAATATTCTCTATTATGTGAGTCATATTTGTTATGGATGGTATGTATCTTATTTATATACATAATGATATCATGTCTTTAAACATTATTTTTAATCATAAAATGAAAATTAGTCTTGATTGGATTTGATGGGAAATGAATCTCATCGCATTCATGGAGACGGTAATCCGTACGTACGCACGAGCGACAATATCATTCTTTTGATATTAAAATAATATATAATTGGATGCTATATCATATATACAGAATAATTATCATGTTATATTTATTATTTACATCAATTACTCATAATCATTATACCCAACCAAATAATAATGTATTGAATAACAATTACACCACGACGTGGAGACGGTAAGCCGTACGTACGCACGTATGATGACATGTCATTCAAAGGATGGATAGAATAATGAATATGGTTGTACCATATTTATAATAACATCACAGTATATAGAAGATACTGGATTTATTATTTTGTAATGGAAATAATAAAGAAAGAAGAAGTGGAAGAATAAAGGGACTAGAAAGAGGTGATGAAATATTTACCTCTTCTCCGGGTTCTTCCTTTTGATTTGATCAAAATGGATCCTTAGGGTGGATTTATGACTAAAGAAAGGCCTATAGGATAAAGGGAGGACAGTTTAGAGGGTTTTTGGGTAGAGGTTGGCCGAGAAAAATGGCATTGAAGGTTTCAATTAGAGAGAAGGGGGAGTGCCCTTTTATAAGTGGGGTGAGGGGCACCTTAGGAAAAGCCTAAAATATTATTTTATAATAAAATCATTTTCAGTTTCTAATGGATCAAAAATGGATTCTTTAAATTATAAGATGGCGATGGGTTGAAAACCACTAAAAAAATAGGTTTTAGACTGGTTTGGTTCACTATATTAACCTTATCTTGTAGATTTAACTCTTAGTTAAATAGTTTGACATTTACCATGTCTTTTTGTATTTTAATATTATATGGTTAATAAATTTACTATATACTTCCACGAAAAACCCAAGTGGTTAATTAATGATACACCTATCATAATAAAAGTCTTTTGGCCAAACCTTAGATTTTTAGGAATATAATATAAATTAATAATATAATATTTGTTTTAAAGACTCTTTTATGTCAATTTTGAAACTATTTGGTATTTGGTTTTTTCTAATTTTATAAAAGCATTATTACATTGAAAACAATTCATCTAACGGACTATAATATGTCATATTAACCTATAAAATTAGTTTAATTCATAAAAATCCCCAAATTACATTTATTTGTATATTTATAATATCAAATATTTTAATTTGTCATTAATTAGGTAATTATTTAATCATCATTATGTCATAAATAAATTGAATTATTTAATGTCTAAAAAATATAAATAAAACACCATTATGTAGGAAATCATTTTATCTTTATAATGAATATTTATAGTCGAATTTCTCTTTTTTTTAACCCTATATTAAGAATATTTTAGTTATTAAACTTTGATTTTAACTCTTTTAACTCTTCATTGAATTAAATAATAATAAATGTCCTAATCTAATCCAAGTGGACCTATAAGATCATATTTTCTTCCTAAGGTTTTTTTGGTCGAATTATACTTATCCAATAGAATTAGGACATGTGTTAGGGTAATAATAATATCATTTATACCCGTAAATACCCTATTTACTTTTAACTGTGGTAAATAAAAGTAAAACGTTACTATTTGCCCAAATTTATTTTCATATTATTGAACCACATTTTACTTACTGATATCAACCATGTCTCCAATATTTTTGAAATTCAACTCACAGAAGCTGTAAAATTATGTTTTATGAAAATTTGCAAATGCTCCAAGGAGGTGGGTAAAAGGCGGTAAAAAGTTCAATAAAATTTTTATACATCTAAAATTATTATAAACTGACTCCAATAAATTACATTGAACTTATATTTTTATTATGTATCTATTTGGACCTAAAATAAATTTAAATAAAATAAATAATTATTTAAATAAAAATTCGTTTTTAAACTAATACTCAGTGTTTTTTTGCAATTCATCAAAAATTGAAAGTTTTCAGAAAAATACAAAAAATTCACCCTAAGCTAATTTCGATATTAAAATTCCAAAAATGAAGTCCATTTTGAAATATAAAATTAATAAAATTTAAAAAAGTGGTTATTACTATTCATAACAGCTAGTTTGATTGGTTTTGGTGTGTTAGAACTCGAAGTTGCGTACAACACTCGCTATTATATTATTCAAAGAGAAGTGTAACGTGGAAACTTGGAGTGTTACATAAGATCTTAGATCGTAGAGAAAAAATTATAAGAAATTAGAAAATTCCCCACATAAAAGTGTTATCGAGAAACCACAAGTTTGAATTTCTAATTAACTTTCTTATTATGTAAAATGGATATATAGATTATGCACTTCCTCATTTTTATGTTTTTTGATTTAAAAATATGGTTAAGAATTTTTACCATTGTTAATATATCCGTTGATCAGTGATCACGTGATTTGTGTAAATATAAGGATTTAACAAATCCAATTTACTCAGAAAATGTAAGTGATGGCCTCATCCAGTAGAATTGACCCATATGAAGCCCACATGTCAAAGCTCATAAAGATGGTGGTGTCACTGGGCTTCTCTCTTGACCACGCCCAAATTGAGCTTCAACACGTTAAAAGTGAATGGAACCTCCTATGAGAGAAGTGGATGTTAATAGATATTACCACCCGAGCGATGTTATCTGGGTCTCCCCAAGAGTGTGTCACCATCGCACACCATACCCATAAAAGTTATGAGGGTTTTATAAAAGGATGTGTAACAAGACTCTAGCACTACGATTGTGTGAATTATTTTTTATGGAATAAAGGCTATAAATTCATTTTATTATTGTTACTTTAAAAATAGTTTTTAAATCAAAAATAGTATTTTTTGTTAATATTCAATTAAAAAATCTATTTTGACGAGTTAATAGATTATTTTAATTAAATTATATTTTAATAAAATATTAATACTAAATTTATTTTTATTAAATATAAATTATCATATAAATTTAATGAATAAAATTTTGATTTTTATTAAGGTTTTAAAACTGTTAATGTTAAAACCCATGAATTCTCAATAAATTTCAGTTTTATTTTAATGGTAATGAATTCACATATTTAGAAAATTATTTAGATGAAATTAATATTATTTTTGGAATGAGAACATTGAAATTATAAAATGGTGAAATTTTCATAATTTTCCGAGAGAGTCGTGTTTTTGTGTGAAAATTAAATACCATTTAAATATATTATGTGATTTATGACATCATAATGACACAATAGTGATATAATAAAATAGTATAAAATGGTTTTTCAGCCAATATATATTTTACCATTAATAAATGTGATTTTATATTTGTTTGAATAATTTTATGGTGCCTTAGTGGACCCTCTGAGAATTATAAAACATTTTACCTTTTTAAAAATAATTTCCTTGAGAGTGTGACTCACCTCCATATAATAAATACTAATATTTTAATAATTTCCGCCATTGTGCTTATAAAATAAAGTTTTCTACTACCCTTTGGAAAAAACCATGGGCAAAAACCATGGGGTTTTTTTGATTATTTTATAGGGTAGTGTCGGAAACCTAAATAATAAAGAATTCCATCTCTTTTCCTATATAAAACCACCCAAGATTCCCCTTCTCTTCACTAAAAACCATTGGATCACATACCTACCACACCCTCCTCTCTCTATAATCATCCCAAGACACCCCAATCTCCCAAGAATCCTCTCTCAAGACCCTACCAAGCCTTTGGGATCACACTTCCAATTAAGGGATTTATTCCTCTCTCATTTTTTTCCTTTGTTATTTTATGTTGTTATACCCTTGTATTTTCATTTACAAATGTTGAGGTATGATTTTTCACCTCCCATATACTTCCCTCCTTATTTTTTTAATAATGTGATACCCCTTTCTCTATCATTAATACCTCCCATGTACATCCGTTACCATGCCAAAATTCAGTAAGGGGTTTCTCTCTCCTCATTTACATTGAAGCAATTATTTTGTTTTATAAATCTAAATTCCATTACATATGTTGGGAAATGTATTAATATGACCACATTAATTTCCATTTTTTTAAAATATGTTGAGACACCCATTTCTCTCCCATAAACCATTTTTATAAATTCTAATGTCATGTCGTTATGCTGTTGAAATAGCACCATGATTTTCCAAGTCAAAGTCATTGTGTACTGAATACCATGCCCGTTTCTCTATCAAGGGTATTCACCTTTATTCACATTTACTTATGGATTATGAAGTTTCATGTATGAATTTTACATTCCTTAATAATGTAATAAATAATTATTTTTAATTAATCCATGTTATATGATCCATGGGGCACAGTTATGCATAAAAGGAAATGATTAAGAAGGGTTTGCCCTAATAGCACTACAATTCATTGGGTAAAGACTAGTATCATGATACGTTAAGTCCAATGGGGGTTTACTCATTCTAATTCATGTGCAATGAGGGTTTACTCATTCTCCATGTGAATTGATCCTTGTATCATGATAATTTCATGTTAAATGTTGTCGTCACATTTCCTTATTATGATAATCATGTTATATCTTTCCTTTATGTTCATGTTTCTCTTATGCTCCATTGATATGCCTATTTCCTAACATGTAATGTATTTTTTATGTTATGACTGGTTTACTCCCTTATTGGACTTTATAGATCATCTTTTTTTATGCACGTCCTCAGGTTATCCCATTCAATTCTAAGTACGAAGGAATGTGTGTGGTAATGTAAAATAAATTTTCAATAAAGATTTGTATTTCATGTCTTACATTGTTATATAATGTTCTGAATCCCCAAAGACACTAGACCTATCGATCTTCTATGTTGTATCAAGTGAAGATTTTATGTAATTAATTATGTTTAAGTGTGAAATAAATAGTAGTGATGTTAAAATACCTTAAACATATAAAAATTCCAATATAAGGGATATATGTTTTCTTTTATATTAAAATGGTTAATAGAGGTTTTAGGGATGAAAAAGAATAAACAAAAAGAAAACACTCAGTTGAGAAATATAAAGTTTTTCAGACAACCTCCTTAGGATAATACATAAAGGCTTCTCAGGATGGAATTATAATAAGCATAAGTTCCCATAGAATGTGGGGAGGGGTTTTAGGATGATATTTAGGCATTTATTTCCTTATATGTGAGGCTCTTCATGTGTAGAGAAGAGAGGATTGTGGTTTCAATTTATAAGTGTGGAAGTGGGAACACATGGAAATTTTCAAAACATTTAATATTTTAATTTCTTACTCAATTCAAATAGCTCTAAAATGAACTATATTTAAATAGGAGAAAATATATTTTTATAATATGAACAGCCGGTATAATTTAGAAAAAATTTCAGTTCATTTTAACCCTTATAAATAACTATTAATTCATTCTATCTCTTTATAACTCATACCACAATAAGTAGTTTTTTATGAATGTCACTATTCATACTGGAAAAAAAATAAAATTGGTCTTATTAAAAAATTAGGATATGATGATTCTACATATGGATTTTATTTTATCAAATTCAATTTATTCTGGTGGAAGAATATAATTAAAATTTACAAGCAAAAGGAAATGAAAAATAATTTTTTAGAAAGTAGTATTTTATGTAAAAAAATATCTGTATTCAAAATCCACGTATAATGATGATTATAAAGATATTTATAGGGTTATATTTAATCCAAAGGAAATAATATAAATTTAAAACCAATCTAAAAAACGAGGCTATTTAAAAAACTGAAAAAACTGTAGATAGTTTTCTTAAAAATCTGTATTTTCTACTGTTCACCTGACAATAAACTATTTCAAAAAAATCCCAAAAATGAAATCTTAAATAATTTGGGATTTCAGATTTCAAAAATTGATTTTATTTAGTTAACTATATATTACTAATTTATTAAATAATGATTTTAAATAAAATCATAAAGTACATGTAAATGAGTTTAGTATAAATAAATCTATTTCATTTTCTAATAGTGAATTACTAAATAAAATTATAGAGAATATTAATGTATAAAATCTAATTAATTAATAAAAATAATGAATTAAATTTATGTATTATCAATATTAATTGGGTTGTTACATTATACCCCCTTCTTTAAATTACATCATCCTAATTTTCATCATTACATAATCTAGTGGGGATGTTTTTATTTCATAAATGTTTTTGATTCTCATGTTTCTTATTCAATCATAGGGTTTTTAACCATAACCTTAACTTGGTGAATCAAATTACTCCAAATACATTTCTCTCTATGGTCAAGCTTCTAAATAGTTTATTCCACATTAGATTGTTTCTCTTCCATCTAAACATATTCATGAATGAAAACACGAGATATATCTTGATCATAACTCGTTAATAATGAAACTTGAAACAAATCATGTACCTAAGAAAAACTCTGATTCAATTCCACTTGATAAGAAACTGATGAAACTATTATTGTACTAACACTTTTAGAAAAATAAAGGATCATAATTCATGTATAATTTATAGACCAAAATTTATAAAATTATTTACCATAGGATCATGTTCCAAATGTAGCGTAGTTAATGATTCTTTATTTTCGAGCATAATTCGTCAGATACCTTGTTTTCTTTATATGGAGGGTAATGAATCATGTAGTCATATTCCTTAAGTAGTTTCAACCATTATATATGCCTCATGTTCAACTCATTATGAGTAAATAATTACTTCAATTTTTAAGGATCTGTAAATATTAAATATTTGTAGTTGGGGTTTGGCTTAGTGGTAAGAAACCCTTAATTCTATATGAAAAATGGGGGTTCAAACCCCATTGGGCACAAGGTACTGTAGCAGTACTGTAACGTACTGTAGCAGTGGTGGCACCATAGCATCGGCGGGCAGTTTAGCATTGATAGGTCACTATAGCGGCGGTAGGGTACTGTAGCAGCGACGGGTACTGTGCAGTTCTGTAGCAGCGCGGGTACTGTAGCAGTACTATTCACATAATGGTCTTGGGGAAAAAAAGGGCCTATGGACCATGAAATGGGATAAATTCCCATTAGGCCTTCGAACTATGTAATGGGTCTCCCTCTACCCAGTTAAAGAGGCCTTGGCTTTAATAATGAAAGAGGCTTCGGCCCCAACCTTTAAAAATATTTTAAAAGAATTAAATATTATATACATTACTCCATATAAATGACGTCTACCAATTTTTTATGGAAAAATAGAAGAGTTAGTCCTATTTATTTTTTAGGATAATTTTGCTCATGTGATTTAAATTTTGGAAAATCCTTTGAAATTATCTAAAAATTATACAAAAGTACACTTTTAAGTCCTTTCAAAGAATAATAAACATAGATTACAAATTGGCCCTTTCTAGATCAAAGAACTAAAACTAGATTATACAGTAGTCTTATTTTCATTTCTAAGAAACATTTATCAGGATATTTCATCCATATTTATTTAACTTCTTTGTGTGTTAACAAGGTTAGTGGGATTGATAATTGAGAATTTTATTAAATAAAATATTATTTGTTAAATACTAATCCAATAAAACCATGAGTATCTATATCAGTTGTATGTCTTTTCCTCTCTTTAACCATCTTATTTTTAGATACATCAATAATAATTCTATATTTATATATAATATATACATGGAGATAAATCTATCATAACCAAAACTCACATTTTAATTTTTTTCATAGAATATATTTTCATTATTGTTTTGTATAATAATCCTTAGTTGTTTCACATGATCTTCATAAATTATCAAATATATAAAAATATAATTAATTGACACAACCAAAAACTTATCCAATAACTTATGGAAAACTCTATTCATATGGTCCTTAAATATATCTTGATCATTTGTTATCCAAGATAGAATAACCAAAAACAAAAAAATTCAATCTTAATATGAAAAGTTAACTTCATAATGACATATTTATTCCCCTTCAATTGATTATAATCAATCAATAGTTTATCATTTAAAAAACAATGATATCCATGGATCTAATCAAATAAGTCATTAATACAAGGAAAAATATATTTATTCATTGAATATTTGTTGATTTTATATAATTATTATAGAACCTCATGGAACCATTTTTATTTTATCAAATGAATAGGTTAACTCCATGGTGAAGTGTTAGGATGAATAAATACATTATTAAGAAACTCATGTAACGACATTTTAAATTCAAATATTTTTACATGATCTATTCAATAAGTGTAGAAATTTTATTATCATCAGGAACTAATCTAATAGTAAATTCAATCACCAAATATTATTTAATACCAAGAAAATTATCAAGAAATTCATCCATATATTCTTATACTATATGAATATCACTAATTTGAATATTTTCCTTCTCCAAAATAGTATTTTATTACCCCCAGTTTTTGGTATATAACCCTTAATTGCTACGTTTTATGGATATAAAGTGTAATGGTGATGTATGAGAGAGTTGGGAGAACATTGGAAGTGTTTTGGGGGCTAAGTGGAAGTCACATAGGCATCACACAGTTTGCCTAACTGTGGGGAAAAACCATGCACAATGATCCTCTTGAGGAAGTATCTCTAGAATAGTTAGAGTACGGTTTGGCATACCGTGCAAGGGGAGGCTGTGTGGGTAGTAGCTACTGCATGGTTAGTGCACAGTTTGCCTAACTGCGCGGTCAAACTATGGTAGAGTCAAAATGAGATCCCTAAAAATATGATCTCCCTCATTTTTTCCTAACTAACTTGTTTTTCCCCTAAAAGGCCGTAATTTGAGATTAATCTCCATTGAAGGTAGTAGAACCTCTTTCAAGCATTTTAGAGTTGATCTAGAGGCTTCCCTTGGTGAATCGAAGACGGATTCTTGAGGTTTGTGATTGTTCTTCTTTGTTCTTGATCAATTTCTTAGATATACTTAGATCTACTTCTCCTCTTCTATTGGATTGTCAGTTATATGCCCATTATGGGTAGATCAATGTTGGTGGATTCCAAATGTGATGAGTTTTGGTCTTGATCATTCTAGGATAAGAGATCTAAGAAAGGTTCATGGATAATCGACCCAGTTTTCTTGTGCGTTCTTTGTTCATTGTGGTTTTCATCAAAACCATCGATGTATGTGGCTTCTTTATCAACTACACTTTGTAGAACTAATGGTAATAAATTCAAATTGAATATCTTCTGCTGAATTGGTTGTGATTTCTCTATTTAACAATAGTTAGAAACTCTTCTTTTTGATGGTTTTGAAAATTGGGGAAATCATGAAAATTGTGTGTTTTGAATAAAGTGACTTTGTACATGGTTTTAAAATATGGATTTTGAAATGGGAATTTACTAGAATTGTGGCACTTGGATTTGAGTATATTATTTCAAAAAATGGTATTTTTTATTGAAATGAAATTTTTGGATGAAATTGGTTTATTCTTTGGTTTTCAACAAAAGAACAGTTTTATTGAAATGGTTTGAAATGTTTGTTGAAATGGGTTGGCATGAATGGGGTGTGTGAGTTAATGTTCAACATGCCCCTAATTAAGGGACGTGTACCATTAGGTTACAAGGTTTGTGACCTTTTATCGGGGGCATGTGTCAATGGTACACATGGTAATTGGATGAGAGACCTCTCATGAGTATAGAACTATCAAATAGATCATGCATGTGTGGGTGTGTTGTGAACTATGGAATGGGTTTGCAAAAATGTTGATAATAATTGGTTATTAATATTTTATTAGTTATTTCCATGAAAATAACTTTCTGTAAATTTGTTTCATTTACCTTTTTTCACTTGGTTATTATTGGTTTTTTAACTAGTTTATATTTGGTTATAAACTATTTTGGTAAATGGTTTTATACGAACTATTTTTTCAAATGTTGCTAACTCTTTCATCCTAGTGGAGTGAGTAGGGAATTCATTCCGGAAAACCGACTGAGTTTTTTTCTTACCCCATTTTTTAACTTTGGTTTTTTCAGATGTTATCTTCTAGGACTGGGGAAAAGGCAATATTTCACATGTTTTTATCACTACCTTGTGATACAAGGGTTTTTTAGTGATTGTAGGGATTGGAGCTTGTGGATAATTTATTCTTATGGTATCTAGAGAGTCTCTTTTTTTTATCCATTGTTAACTTTGATACAGGTTTGTTCTTCCACTGTTTCACACTTTGATGTGGTTTTGAGATATATTAGGTTGTTTATTTATCTTTCATTTGTTCAAGAATCATATAGTGTGATGTTTTTTAAGGTTTTTATTCTAAAAGATAAAATCATCCCACACTTGTAGTTGAAACCCTTCTACATTTATTTATAGCCTTTGGTGTCTTGGGAATTCCACTTAAGGCCAAGTAATGACTTGTTTTACTCTCAAGACAATTATAGTTTTATGTCCATTACTAATGGTATCTATCTGGTACTTCCTTTGTTGTAAAAATGGTATCAGTTTGGCCCTTCCTTTGTGGTACAAATGGTATTATCTTTTTCAGTCATTTCCTAACAAGTAGTCATAAATGTTACTGGTCTTAGAGTTGGAATTATTTATCATATATTCCTTGGGATTTAATATTAGAATTTATTAGGATTATAGAAACATGAAATGTATAGCATAAAATGACGTAGCTATCCCTTTTTTGTTGAACTTCAAGTTAGTAGGGCGTTGGGTATATATGTGTTTTGGAGACACTTCTTGAATGTTGGAGATCTTATTATCATGGGTTTAGCCTATGAGAAAATCATGACATGAATATTAGATGAATTATATCCCACTAGGATTGCATACATCATTTCGAGTAATGATTCATGTTGGGAAAAATTGTTGATTTTTGAAAAAGTATGAAATTGTTTTTCTAATGAAATATTTTGAAAAAGGAAATGCTTATTGTTTTTTTAAAATATTATAATTTTAAAAAATGATGTTGAATGTTTAAAAATAGTTGAACATGGAAAAATTTTGTTTTGGAAAACAATTTTGTGATAGTTTATGTGATAGAATTTGAAAAGACATCCATCATTTTCTACCGAGTGACATTGACAAAGTTTTTTGTTGGTTTAAAAAATGGCACTTGGTAGGCATCGTTGAAACCAACCGAGAGAAGGTGCGGAGAATGTGGTCTCACCTAAACCATAGGTGAACAAAGAGATGGTTTATATTTGTTTTCCAAGCTTTTCAAACTCTAGATACGGGGAATCAAAAAAATGAGCCGAGGCATTTGGATCATACCATCCGGTTTATGAAAAATAATCCTCCCATTATTAGGGGTGATTCTGAACCTGAAAAGGCAGAGGTGTAGCTAAGTAGGATGAATGGTATCTTTGATTTCATCATCACACCATCGGAGCTCAAAGTCAAGTTGGAAATATATATTCTTGAGGATCATCCATTCCAGTGGTGGGATTTAGTGGTGCATGCTAAATTGGATAAATGCCTTATATGGGAGGATTTTGATGAATTGTTCAACAAACGATTCTATCATCATACATTCAAAATCTAGAAAATGATAGAATTCATTAACCTGAAGAAGGATAATATGTCTTTCACAGAATATGCGGCTAAATTCCTGAATTTATTGTGCATTTCACCAGATTTTGCGGAAAGTTAATCCTTCAAGGTATAAATCATCGAATCGGGGCTAACGTAGGAGATTTGATCGAAGATTGTGGTACTCTGTATTACTGATTATACAGAGATGGTGAATAGAGTGATAGTTATAGAATGTAATATCTCGGGATCTATGGGAAGAGGTATTATGATACCCACAGTAAATTGTGGGAACTCAAATGTTGGGAGTAAGAAGTAAAGGGACACATATTTCCAAGGTGGAAGTGGAAATAAAAATTAGATGGCTAGATCAGTGAACCTTCCTCAACGACCAAATATCGAACTAGGTTGTCTTCAGTTTGGTTAATTTGACAGCATAAAAAGAGAGTGTACGACACAACCTAGAGAATTTCATAACTACAATAAAATGGGGCATCTTCAGTGCTATTGTCAGAGTGCTCCAAGTTCAAATGCTTGAGACACTTCTCAGGTGTCTGAAGCATCGTATGCTTCAATAGGGAGAGGAAAACATAATTAGTCCCACCATCAGAGAAGATCTAGCCATAGTGATTCTAGAAATACTATGACTCCTCAACCATGGAAATATCATCAAGGAAACTAGGAGAATAGTGTAGCGATGAACCTATTGTATGGAGCAGTGCAGATGATTGTTGATGATCTGGTGGGACCATCTATGGTGAGAGGTACGATTCCTTTGAATTCTACCCTTGTACATGGCCTCTTCAATACTAGTGCATCATATTAATTCATTTCTTCTCATATTATTTATTTGTAATATTTAAATTTTGAAATAAGGCCCTATGTTTTAAAACTCCAAACTCTTCTCGGGGAAAGAGAATGCCAAGCCTTGTTTTGTAGAACATGTGTTATAACTGTTGATGGAGATGATCAAAAATGGTACTTATCAATATTGGAAATGGATTTTAATGATGTAATCCTAGGTATGGATTGGTTGAAAATGTTAAGGGCTCAAATTGAGAGTTATAGGAGAATAGTTAGTTTCATGACTGAGGACAACATCGAACATCTCTTCAGAGGTGAGAAGATGGAAAAGAAAGGAGAAAAGAGTTTTTTAGCACTGACAGTGGAAACTATCTCTTACCAGTTGGTGGCATTCAATTTGGAATCAATGGAAGAGATCCATTAAATCATTTTTCTAGAATTTTTGGATCAATTTCAAGTTGTCTTTCCCAAAAACATCTCAGTGTTACCACCTCTAAGAGAAGGGGGATTTACAATTGATCTCCTTACAAAGACCAGTCCCATTACCCATCTATCTTATAGGATGGAACTAATAGTATTATTGGAATTCAAATAGAATTTATAAGAGCTAGAAAGAAAGGGTTTCCTTTGGCCAAGTACATCTCTATGGGTATCACCAGTCTTTCTTCTTAAAACAGTATATGGAACTCTTTGGTTTTTTGTAGATTATCATAAGCTTAACCAAGTTAAGATAAAGAATAGATATCCACTTCCATGAATTTATGATCCGTTTGATCAATTAAGGGGAGATCAATTGTTCCCTAAAATTTAATTGCGGTCAGTATATCACAAATTATGAGTTTGGAAGGAAGATATTCCAAAGATAGCTTTCAGAAGTACATATGGACACTATTAATATTTAGTCATGCCTTTTGGTCTAATGAATGCGCCAACTGTCATTATGAATATGATGAATCAGATATTTCAGTGATATCTAAATTCTTTTATTGTATTTTTTTGTGGATGAAATCTTGGTGTATTCGAAGAAAAGGAATGAACATGAGGAGCACCAGGAAACAGTTTTACAAATCTTTAAAGATCACCAGTTGTATGCCATATTATCTAAGGGTGATTTATTAGATATAGGAAGTACATTTTCTTGGTAATGTCATTTCTAATAAATGTGTTTCTGTTGATCCTGAAAAGATAGAAGATTTTATATCATGGAAACCACTGAATATTTTCTTCGAGATACAAATTTTTTTTGGTCTAGTTGGCTACTACTGACACTTTTTGCATGATTTCTCATGACTAGATTCGTCAATGATAACTCTGACAAAGAAAAAAGTTCCATTCCAATGGACATAGGAGTGCCAGAAGACTTTCCAGGAACTAAAATTTCATCTTACATTGGTACACATATTGATTTATCTAGAATCAGGATAGGAGTATGTGGTGTACTTTGATGCTTCGGGATCTGGTTTTGGGTACGTTCTCTTGAAATGGGACTATGTGGTTTCTCATGGTTCAAGGAAATTGATGGTTTATGAGAATAATTACACAACACATGATTTTAATTCATCAACAATTGTCCATGACTTGAAGACTTGGAGTTATTGTCTCTTTGGTGAGAAATTTATTGTTTTCATAGACCAAAAAATCTTGAAACACATTTTCCACAACAAGATTTTATTCTAAGGAAATTGATATAGATGGATTATCTCTAGATGTTTGAATTTGACTTGATGTATACACCAGGAAAAGGGAATTCAGTGGTAGATGCATTGAGTAGAAATTCATATGCTCAGTTGGTGAAAGAAGATGTAGATGAATGGAAGTTGATGTCAGTACTAGATGACATGCATATGGAATGTGAAGATCGAGGTGATGTTTCAATTTTCTTTTCAGCTATTATTGTTCCTGATTTGGTAAATATGGTCAAAGAGTCACAAATGTCTGATCCAGAAAGATGGGGTATCATTTCAAAACTCAATGTTGGGGAGACCATTGAGGGCTGGAAAGTTGGTGGAAGTTCAGTTTTGTGTTTTAGAGATCAGATGGTTGAACCTATGGCTGGTCAGAAACAACTCCTTAGTTCTTACCACCAATCGAGATGGTTTGTATATCCGGGCACATAAAAGATGTATAAGGCGTTTAAGGTGCAGCTTTGGTGGAGCGGGGTGAAAAAAATGGTGGCCGAGTTCGTATCGCAATGCTTAACTTGTCAAAAGGCTAAAGACAATCATCAGAGACCTCTAGGTATATTTTAGTCTTTACCTATTCTAGTGTGGAAGAGTTATCAGATAGCTATGGATTATTTATAGGTCTTCCAAGAATGGTCCAGTAACACGATGTCATATGGGTGATAGTTGATCATCTTACCAGGTTGGCCCATTTCATCCCCATTTGTGAAAGTCATACAATGAAGGATCTATCCAAATTTTATATCCAATATGTGGTAAATATACATTGGGTACTAGTTTCAATTGTGTTTGATAGATATCCAAGGTTTGCATCTCGTATCTAGAAATCCTTACAGCAAGCCCTTAGGACTTGGTTGACTATGAGCACAAAATATCATCCTCAGACAGATGGCTAGTTTGAACGGACGATCAAACATTGTAAGACATATTTTGGGTTTGTGTAATGGATTTTGGTGGCTCATTAGAGGATAATCTACCATTAGTGGAGTTCCCATATAATAACAGCTATCATACCTTCATTTATATGGCTTTGTTTAAAGCATTGTGTCCTTATAATTCTCTACTGTGCTATGTGAAAACAAGTGAGACTTCACTTTTTGGGCCTAGTCTTGTCCAAGAAACAATGTAAAAGATTTAGTTTATCTGGAAGAGGATGGAGATGGCTCAGATTCATCATAAATATTTTTGGGATCATCATCGACGACGGTTTTCCTTTTCAGTAAGTGATCATGTTTTCATGCGGATTTCTCCAAGGCTTAGACATCGTCATTTTGGGAAGAATGAAATGTTATCCCCTCAATAAATAGGCCCCTAAGAGATACTGGAACGAGTTGGAGAGGTGGAATATTGGTTATCATTACCACCACATTTCACTTCAGTGCACAATGTGTTCCATGTATCTCAGTTGAAAATGTATCTTCCTGATCCTGACCATGTGATCAGATGAGATCATGCCTACCTAGATCCAGATGTTTCATTGGTACATATCATGGTAAGGATTGTGGATAAGCAAGAGAAATTCTTGCGTGGAAAAAGAATCATTTTAGTGTGGATTTTATGGCACCATGGTCAAATTTGGGAAGACACTTGGGAACACGATAAGGAGATGAAATATAAATATTCGGAACTCTTTTAGATTGGCGAGGGTTTTCTACTTTTGGAGGACTAAAAGACCAATGGTCGGGAAAATATAGTACCCCAGGTTTCTATTATGTAACCCTTACTTGATAATTTTTATGGATATAAAGGGTAAGGGTGATGGATGGAAGATTTGGGAGAACTTTGAAAGTGTTTTGGGGGCTAAGTGGAAGTCACATGGGCGGTGCACGATTTTCCTAACCATGCACCAAAACCATGCGCAGTGGTCCTATTGAGGTATTAGCTCTAGCATGGTTAGATCATGGTTTGGTAGACCATTCAAGGGAAAGGTTTTTGGGAAATAGCTAGCACACGTTTAGCGCATGGTTTGCCTAACCGTGCGGTCAAACTATGGTAGAGTCATAATGAGATCCTTAAAAATGGGATCTCACTCGTTTTTTCCATAACTCACTCGTTTTTCCCCTAAATGCCCTTAATTTGATATTAATCCCAATTAACGATAGGATATCCTCTTCCAAGAATTTTGGAGGCTTCCCTTGGTGAATCAAATCCTTATTCTTGAGGTATGTGACTGTTCTTCTTCTCTGTTGATTGGTTTCTTAGATATACTTAGATATAATACTCCTCTTCTCTTGGTTACATAGATTTATTCTCTTAATGGGTAGATATGTGTTGGTGGATTCCAAATATGATGATTTTTTGTCTTGATCTTTCTCGGATAATAGATCTAATACGGGTTCTTGTAGAATTGACCCTGTTTTCTTGTATGCTCCTCATTTATTGTGGTTTTCATCAAAACCTTCAATGTATATGGCCTCTTTCTCGACTCAACATTATATAATTGATGGGAATGATTTAAAATTTATTATCTTTTGTAGAATCATTTTAGATTTGGTAGTTTAACAATTATTGGAAACTCTTCTTTTTGATGGTTTGGAAAATTGTTGAAATCGGGAAAATTGGGTGTTTTGAATAAAGCTATTTTGTTCTTGGTTTTAAAATATGGATTTTAAAGTGGAATTTTTTTGGAATTGAAGAAAATGGACTTGAGTAGATGTTTTCAATAAAAGGGTATGT
The DNA here is from genome assembly GCA_963277665.1 of Viscum album. Lineage (NCBI taxonomy): Eukaryota > Viridiplantae > Streptophyta > Magnoliopsida > Santalales > Viscaceae > Viscum > Viscum album. The sequence continues at coordinate 61,287,039 of OY728163.1, read as the reverse complement.
TTTACTGAAATTAAATGGTTTGTTAAAATTGGATAATTCTTTGGTTTTCAATAAAAGTACAGTTTTATTGGACTGGTTTGATATGGTTCGGCATGCATATGGTGTATGAGTTTATATTCGACGTGACCTTGAATAAGGGGAATGTAAAAATTGAGATATAATGTGTGTGACCCTAGATTGGGGGTGTGTGTTATTGGGAGACAATGTAATTGGACGAGAGACCGATCATGAGTATGGAACTATCAAATTGAGCATGCATGTGTTGGTGTGCTGTGAACTATTGAATGGGTATGCCAAAATGATGATGATAATTTGTTTTTAATATTTCATTAGATATTTTATGGAAAACAAATTCCTAGAAATTGGGTTCATTTACCTGTGTTTTCACTGAATTATGATTGGATTTCTAACTTGTTTATATTTGGTTATAAACAATTTTTGTAAATGGTTTTATATGAACTGTTTTATGTAAATGTTTCTAACTCTTCTATCCTAGTGTAATGAGTTGGGAAGTCATTGGAAAAAACATAATAAGTTTTATGCTCACCCATGCTTTGTAATTTTGGTGGTTTTTCAGGTGGTATCTTCTCGGACTGGGGTAAAGGCAATGTTTTACACATTTTTTTCACTACCTTGTGATACTTTGGTTGTTAGGTGATTGAGGTTCTTGAATTTTGTAGAGCATGGAGTCATGTGGTCTCTAGAGAGTCTCTCATTGTTTATCTGATGTTTACTTTTACACTGGTTTGGTCTTTCTTTGTTTCATTATTTGAAGTGGTTTTGACATATATGATGTTTTTGAGTTGTCTTTCATTTGTTCATGCATCATATAGTGAGCTGTTTGGTTAATGGTTTTATTCTAAAAGGATAAATCATCCCCACATGTAGTTCAAACCCTTCATAATTTAATCCCGGCCTTTGGTGTCTTGGGGATGTCTCTTAAGGCCAAGTAATAAATTTTTGTATTCTCAGGCCAATGACAATTAGCAGGTCATTACAAGTATGTTCAAAATAAATTTCATTTCCATCATTAATTAATTTCTTATCATTTTGATATTTTATAAAACGTATTAATTCAGTATTTTATACAAATGAAACTCATTCTAAATTTTTTTTTAAGATTTACAATATTTGTTTGTAAGATAAATTAAAATTTAATAGATGCATTGATTAACATCAAACACTATAAGGGGAAATACGTCATGGATTCCAGGGGATGTCTTTCCAAAAACATTAACATGATGTTTCTTATAATTTTATTTTTCTTTAATACATCCACTAAATTTTTTTTTAAATTATAACATCATTTGTTGATATAAAATTTGAAAATTAATTGAAAATTTTAAATTAATGAAATAATGTTTTGACCCCAAATCAAATAATATTTTTGAAAAATCTGAATAAAAAAGTAATTTACCTAAGACCACATCGCTATATGGCCTAACATTAACGTCTAAAATCACAATGGATTTACTCACACCGTTTTTCTTATGATATTGAAAACGTCCGAAATTTATTTTTATATCCTATCAATTACTCGTGTAACGACTCATCTTACTAAAATTAAAGAATCATACCTTTATCTTTTCTTTATTTTCTCGATCGTTACATTGATCCATTTCATTGTTGTCACGATTCATGTGAGCAAACTTTCTTCAATATAAAATCTTTCTTTTATTTAAAATTGAATTCCCCATGATTTTTTTATACCATACTTATTATATAAGGGAATCTTGATTTTATTACCTTTGAATTTATTTTATGGACTATTCCTAATTACCTCCCATCAAGACACCTTTTTATAAATGTTCTCATGGAATAAATGATACATAAACAAACTCCATTTCAACCTTCTTGTAAATTTGAACAAGCTTCCTATAAATTCTTAATTATTGATAAGACAATGGTATTTGATAAATATAATTAAATCCAAAGTAAAACTAATTTATTTTACTGTCAAGATCCAAAATAAAATTTGGTGTATTCAATGTGAATCAGGTGAAGCTTTCTTCATAAATGGCTATTGAATCTTCCTCTTTCCACCTAAATTCCAAAAAATGATTTTCCATTATAAGGCGATTTTTTTGGAAAATAATTATCAAGATAAATATTTTAAAATTAATCCCATTTAATTCATCAATATATTATTTTTATATGATATTCTTAACTATTGAACATAACTGATCAGTTTCAACTATAAAATGGAAATTATAAATAATTACCTATTGATGATCAGAAAAATCATTGGTTTCTAGTATATTGTCCCAATATTTAAGGAGTTCTTTAGTTATCATAAGAACATATTATCCATTGAATATTAGAGGGTCTTGTTTTATTAAATTCTCTGGAATGGAGAAAATCCTAAATGGATAATGTGGTTTCTCTCTCACATGTATATCACCACCATTTATAACTAAAATAAACTAATTCATCATATTAAAAAATAATCTTTTCTAATTCCACCCACTTTAGATTGTATATTTGGAATGATATTCTCTTATTGGGGTATTCCTATATCAAACTCGCAAATTCATTAATGTAAAACCATTCTGAACTGGAATAAATTTAAATAATCATCAATGTTATATTCAAATTATATATCACATCAATATGACTATAAATTAGAATCTATTAATGGTATTATATTAATAATATCATGACCTCTACAGTCATATAAACCTTTCCTATGATAAAAACTATAAAGAAACAACTTTAAAACATTTCAAAATATTGAGATTTAAGTCAAGAATTCATTATTTTATTCTTTGATTTAGTGTTTTAGAAAATTAGGTCAAGAATATTATATAATAAACCCATTCATTACAAACTAAACCCCTCTAAATAGAATCTGTTTTTTCACTATACATTACATTTATTATGAAACATCTGTTATTTTAATAAACAATATTCATGATTTTCAATTAGAATACATCATTACTCATAATCATACATTAAAAAAAATGAAAAAAGATTTGAATAAATTAGATGATAAAAAAAATCTTAGTAAGGGATTTAAAAAATTATGAAGAATAATTCCTAATAGAACATTTCAAAACAAAAATATTATTTAAGATAATCTTTCCTTTAGCTTAATAATCATTGAGATAAAATAATATTTTTCTTAAACATCAAACCAAATTTAATTCCAAAACATATTTGTAAAAATGTTATAATAATGTATAAAGAAAATATCAAAATCATAAGGGTTTCTTTAAAAACATGATATCCAATGAAAAAAATCTTATAAACATGAATTATTATTCTTAAAAGGAATAATAATTCCTTTAATAAAAATCTTTGGTATTAGATTATGAAATCAAAAGATTCTTATGAAAAATAATTCCAAGGAATGGAAATGTTATTTAGTTTCCTTGGGAAATTATCTTCATATAACCCTTATATGGACACTTACAACAAACCATACATATGGAATAACTTACTTGGTTAATTAAAATATAATTCTCCATGGAACTTAATCATTACAAATGCATTGGAGAGATATATGAGGATAAATCATCATTATAAAAAAATTAAAAGGACTATAACATTTATAAATCATATAAAATATTTCATTAACTTGATAAAATATCATAAAATATTATGTTTAAAAAATATTCTTTTTAATTTCGAGCTTCACATAAAACTAAGTATAAAATAACCTTTTCTTCTAAAACACTTCAAAAAGATCAAAGAAGAACACGAAATTGGATTTTGAATAGGGAAAACATTAAATATTTAATAATAATCTTCTTAAGGAATAATGATCAGGATGTAAGGGAATCTGGTTCATAAAGTATATGTTTAAAATATTTATTTCACACTTTGATAAAGATGTAATAAATAACCTAATTTGAAAATGATTAAAAGCCATCTTTTTAAAACATCATAATTAAATTCAAACTTGGATTAAAATTATATTATACCTAAATTAAATAATTTTAATAAAATACTTTGAATCATTTTAGGTAATATGGATGTGGGGTAAAAATAGAATAAATTTTTTTAATGTTTTAAAATATTATTCTAAAACAAATCACTTACTTCGATTCTGACAAGCCATTTATGTTTTTTATATTCATGTATACTTAATTGATGCTAATTATTTACTTTTATAATAATTTCTTTTCTAGTTTATTATTTATTTTTATTCCACTTATATCCATTTTATAAATTATTAAATATTCAATAAATTCCATGTTGGATGTGTTGAGAACATTTTACTTATAAATCGAAAATAGATTTGTTAGATTGACTATAGTCAAATAAATATTGATTATATATTTTGTATTCTTATTAAAGTTATTATTATTATTATTATATATATTATTAGCATATATAAACAACCATTTAATATGTATAATAAAAAAATATGTTACAACATGGAGACGGTATTCTGTATATACAATGAGTAAGAATTCTATTTTTTCAGTGAACATGAGGGAAATAAGATAAATATTATATTATATTTCTAGAAATATAATTATATAGTAAATAATAAATAATTTCTTTATATCCACTTATATATACAATCCATGTGAAGTGGTGATGAAAAATAAAATACATCGGTTCACATGGTGGTAATTCACACATACATATAAGTAATGATTTTATTTGTAACTAGATGAAAATAAATGAAGTAGAATATTTATATACCATTACACAAGGAAAATTAAATCATAAATATCATATTATTTCTTTGTTAACCATATTTATTATTAGACTTAATTTTAAGTGATTAAAAGTGAAATATATTGTCTCACGAGGCGGTAGTCTTCACATATGCTCAATCATTGTTTTTTTATTTTATTAGATGGATTTAGAGATTAAAAAGGGGTTATATCATAATCATAATAATATTATAGTTTATTTTAAATAATTATGTTACTATATTAAAATAGTTAATAGTGTTTTGATGTAGGTACAAGAAGAAATAAAAAAATAAAACTCTCAGTTAATAATTATACCTATTCTTCATACAACCTCATTATGTTTTTTCCAAAATCCTTCATAGGATGATACTATTTCCAAAAAATGACCTCTAGGATATTTTGAGAAATGTTAGTAAGGTATTTAGGTTGATATTAACCTTGATAAGAGGCTTTTTATGTGTAGATTATAGAGTACAGTTGAGTCCTTTTGTAAGTAATGGGGAGTAAACACTAGGACTTCTTCAAAAGATTAAAATATATTAATTTATAAATCAAGTAAAATGACTGAAAAATTGAATTTTTTTGAAGAATAGATAATATAGGGTCTAAATATGAAACAAAAATTTTATTTAGACATGTATTTATGTCAATTTAACTATTATAACTTTAGATTTATCACTTTTAACATGTTCTATGTCTTACTATTGTGACTAGTTGTTTGACCAGAGTTACTATTCATAATAAAAGAAAGTGAAATTGTCCTATTTGAGAAATAATAAAATTCTAGTTCCAAATATGGGTAAAATTTTATTAGAATCAATATCCTTATGGGTAAGAAATTAATTTTAAAAAAACCCACATGACGTGTTAAAAAATATTATTCATGGAAAATCCCTTTTTATATATAAAAAAGATTTTATTCTAATTAAAAGAATAGTTTTTATTTCCATTAAATTTATTGGATTTTGTTAGTCAAAATAAGCTAAATATATATTAAACCCAATCCAAAATAATATTATACTATATAAATACTTGAAAATAATTTATAGTTTTTTTAAAAAGATGTATTTTCTATTATAAAATCAAAAATAATTTTTTTTTAAAAAAATTCCCAAACATTTACTCTATGATAATGTTGAATTTCTGATTTCAGAAAATAAAATTTATTTTTTAGAATTGAATTTAGAAATATAAGAAATTATTCATTTCAATAAAAATATTTAATACATGTAAATGAATTTACTATGAACAAAATGTTTTAATTATTTATTGGAAAATTAAAAAATATTGTTATAGTTAGAATAAATCAATAATATCTATTTGATGAATATTAATATGGATTGAAATTGATATATTATCAATATTACCTGTGTAGGTATATCCCCTAAGATAAATTGGGACATCACACTTTTATTCGTTACTTAAAAAGTATGGATATGATTCCTTCAGAGCATTTTTCAATTCCCTTGTTTCTTCTTCAATCAAAGGGTTTTTCCAAAAAAACTTAATGAGGTAAAAAATATTATTCCACAAAACACTATCTCTGTAATGAATAATTTGGATATATTGTTCCTTATCGAGAATGTTCTCTTCTATATTATCTATTTTGGGAATCACAATATGAGATGTATCTTGAAAATACTTCCTTAACAATTAATTATGAAAGAAATCACGTGCATGAGATAAACTCAGTGGAAAATACACTCAAAAATAAAATGATCCAATATTATCCATAATTCTATATGGACCATTGAACCACAGACTTAACCATATATTTTTACCAAACAAATATCACTTTTCCAATAAGACACATTATGAAAATCATCATCACCTACCTCAAATGAAATATCTGTCCCTTAGTTATTTCCATACCTTTTTTCTACTCTAAGAAATCCTTATATTCTACTGAATCATGTTCTCATTCTTAACTATTTCTTCTTCTATTTTATCTTGATAAATTTCATTCTCTACCTTCATCCCATCATGCCATAGTTTTCTGTATCTTTCAACCTAATGTCTCAATTGGTGTCATCTATATACTAGAATTAAAAAAATTATAATATAAATATTAAAAAAATGTTATATGTTAATTCAAACTTCTCTAGTAATACATGGCATGATATCAAAGAATTACAAGAAAAGTCTAATTGTTTCTATTTGATTATAAATTATATTGGGGATGAAAATATATATTCTAATTTATCTAAGTACCTAAGGAACATTTAAATGAATTTCCAAAAAATTGATGAAAATATAGTATCATTGTCAGGTAAAATAGAAAAAGAGACCCCAAGCAATTTGATGATCTCATTAACATAAATTCTTGAATGATGATCCAAAAAAATAATTTAGAATAGAAGGAAAATGTATATATTTATTAAATTGATAAATAAATATGAAAATTTTAATATTACCTTAAGATGTATTTGGTAATCCCAACACAAAATCCATGGATATATTCTCTCTTATCTATTCTGGAGCTAGTATTGTCTAATGCATTCCCTTCAATGATTTTATTCTAGATTTAACCTATAAACAATTCAAAAAATTCCATGAAAACCCTACACTGTCTTTCTTCATACCATCCCAAAAATAATATTATATCTTAGTACTACTAGTATGAATCTAAAACTGAGTCCTTTGAGCTTCACTCAACAATTATTTCCTAAACTATGAGTCATAAGACACACATAATGTTTTATAAATCTCAAAAAAAATTCTTTATCAATATTTAATTCAGAAAACATAAATTTCCAAACCAATTCTACTTGAAAATATAAAACATGGTCCTCATTTTGGGCATGATTAATTCTATTAGTAAAGGATAATTGGAATACCATATTAAACAATAGAGGAAGTTTATGCATGTATAATTTCAAGAACATTATTCTTCAAAGCATTTACCAAAGGACCATATTCCAAAACAAACATAGTCACTGATCCATTATCTTGTCAACTTAAAGGATTAAAAACCAAGTTTGATTTTGATAGATGTTTATAAAATATACTCTAATTCCCCAAATTGGTTCTTCTAGACTCATTGATTAAAAAAATCAACGTAATTTCTTTCATAAATGAAACTGAATAGATACACAACATAAGATGCAGTCCATCTCCTTTTTCCGATCAACGTTCCGGAGAATTAGACAAGAAAATAATTATTTTTAGAGTTGAATGAAAATAAAATAAAATAAAATATATACTTATCTATGCATGCGATAACTCCTTAACCAACTAAATCAATCTTAGAACATCAAAGATACCTGTGAAAATCATTTTAAAACATGGGATGAGATTTAAATTGCCCAGTAAGTGATTTTAAAATCAGTGATATAATCATTATAAAATAACCATTTAAAAATATTGTTTTTATAAAATAATTTTGTATTTATTTGAAAATTCCTTTAAAATACATTTAAAAATACTCTTTTTTAAAATATTAATGAAATAATTTATTGATAAAAAATACTAAAACACATTTAAAATACATAGGCACAAAAATGTTTTTAAAAATAATCCACTGATATTTTTAAAAATAATATGCAATCCTTTGATAAGAAAACACTGATGCTATTTGAAGCGGTGAAGGTTGTTTTGGGCCTACCCACATAATGAGGTATGTGTTCACTCCATAATTCCATAACATATTTACAACGTTTAAGTACCAGATTTTTTAAAATAGTTAAATCACTCAATATATATGTACATTTGTCACTAGAGTATTAATTTAGAGGTATGAAAACATATGTGAAAATATATGTACATATATAAATTCACGTGATCACTCCAATTATATTTGAAGCTGCCAAATATCAGGACGAATTTACTTTTCATGATATGTTAATGAAATCTTAATTGTCACCATTATACTCCATATATAAATGTTACAAATCCAATTTTGGAATTAATTCCTACAAAGGAATAATTATTTCAAAATTCATACATGTATATGGTTATTAAAACCAATGAATAAATGCATGTTATGGCATGAGTTAATTTTATGGAAATAACATATATTTTAAATGAAATCTTTGATTTCACATGAACTTTTCACACGTGAAGTGATAGTTTTAATTATTTAATACAGACTATAAATAATGAAAATTATAATAACCATTGGTAATATCAGATCCCTTATAGAATTAAAAATTTAAAAATAACAATAATGGATTTCTTATTATTTTATAACGTAGTTAAAAAAATATAAATGATTAAAATAATATTAAGGATTTTATAAAAATGATTTATAATTTTTTTAAAATGTAATATGGGTCCTAATAAAACCCATACTTTTTATCATAACTAAATCTTCAAATATAATTCCCAAATCAATTAAATTGATATTAATATCATACACATATTTGTCTGAAAAAATTAATATATCCTATGTGATAAAAAATAAACCAGACTATCCTTATAAATAAAAATTAAAAGAATGCAAACAAAGGTAAACAATCCCATACCTTATTATGAATTTGGAATACCTACTAGCTACTGCAGTTTCTTTGACTGCATAGAAATTCTAAAGATAAACATTATTCTACTCCTTCCACCTTCGAACCCATTCTTATCAATCTATGAATCACTCCAAAATTACATAAAAATAATTCCTTTTTATAGGAGTTTCATGTTCTGTTGATAAACATAAAATTTTATTTATTTATTATCTTTATCTTTGGCTATATATGGCCATTTGAAAAACGGATAGAGATAGAAATCTCAATCTCAACATTTCTGATTTTGTGGTGATGCTTGCCGAGAAAGATGTTGTATAAACATATATTTTAATTTCATGATGATTATGAGTTTGGTTTAGATATATTCATATATTCAGGTGATAGATATAGAATGAAATTGATGAATAAGAATACAGTTAAGAATAAAATATCATTTTCAATAGGTAGAGACTTCTTTATAACACATCAAACAACAACCAATCGATAAAAGATGATAGTCAATAATAATAAAAAAAATATTCATCTAAACCTATGCCTAAATCAGGTGATTCATAAAATATATTGGAAATCAATATTGAAAGACAAGTGGAAGAGAATCAGTTTAAATAGGCAAGTAGAAAACCTGATTTTCAAGGAGATTCAAATACAAGAAACAATTATAAACACACATACCTTTGAGGTAGACATGTAAGTATCCATATTTAGTAAATCTTTTTCATCAGAGAACAGAACCCTTCCCCATTTAGATCTAGTGTAGTTTAACCTCAACGTCACCCAAAGTCTGGTCTCATTCATCGATGCACTCTGAAGAAATCCATAAGCTTACACTGCTTGACTCCCAGCATCTTCCATGATCGAACTAAATGATTCAAATCCCTTGGAATCAATTGATCTCGATCTCGTGATTGGCTTAAAATTCTTCTCTCAATGCTCGGATCTGATTTTCAGTCGATCGGTTTCACCCCAAATGGACCTGATGAAACAATTAATCGTGATTTTCATTTCAATTTTTTAATTATTATCATCCTTTTATCATTTATTTATATTCCATCATTTTTTATATAAACTAATATATATATATATATATACGTATAGATAAAAAAATTAAAAAAAATATAAATGTAGATTTTAAATTATAATACACATATTATTACCATTTTTTAATTTAGTATCATTAATATTAGGAAAATTATTTTCCTAGGGAAAGTTAACGGAATTACATTTTAATATTTTCTAATCAAATATATATAAATTTAAAATTTAAAATAATACTCATATTCAAATAATTTAAATATTAAACTATTTTTATGAATTTAATAATTAGTCATTATTTAATATCATATATGAAATTAATACTATATTTATTTTTGTATTATTTTCCTACTCAAATATAAATAAATATAATTAAAATAATATAATAAATATGTTTATATTAAAATAATCTCAAATAAAAGGATACCCCATTTATAAAATAAACATATTAAGCCAATAATTTCTTTTAAAAAAATCAATTCATATAAATTATTGTAACTCAATATTTGAAAGTAATATTTTTCATAAAGGTGTAATTATTTAAATTATTTGAGAAATAAAAATTTATAAATTTAAAATAAAATAATAAAAACTAAAATTATTTTTATTATTGATTTTAATTATGATAATTTTAATCATTCTAAGAAACTTTTAATAAAATTTTATTTGATTAAATAAAACCACATAATTTTCTAAAAGATTATTCATAAGTTATTTTTAAAAATTATAAAACAATTCATTTATTAGTTACTAAGAAATTATGGGATGTTACATTCTCTCTCCCTTAAATGAATTGCATCCTCACAATTCATTCGTCAGACTTTTCAAAATTCTGAATTTCCATGTTCAGAATTGAAAAAAATAGAATTTTTAAGAGGGCATAATTATTTGGAAACAATTATAACGTGTAGTTTTTTTCCCTCAAAAGACAACATCAAGTCTCCAAAGTTTTCAATATTTTTACTCTGATACCAACTATAATGCCCTAATTTTGTAGTTCTAGATTCCATACTTAAAGATATGTTATGTATTTTTTCCAAAAAATATATGAACAAATAAAAAACACTAAATACAATCCAGAACATTTTTGGTACTATGTTTTTTATTTTTAGACAATAACTTACATAGTTTCAGAGATGAATGAAAATAAAATAAAATAAAATATCTTCTTTGTTATGCATACTCTAACTCCTTAAAATATGTCATCTATCTTAGAAATTATAAGATACAAGTGAAAATCATTTTAAAATAGGGGATGATCTTTACATTTCCCAGTAAGGGTTTTAAAATCACTTAAATAGCTTTTATAAAATACCCTTTTCTAAAACAAATTTTTTACTTAATTTGAAAAGACCCTTAAAAACATTTAATAAAAATTTTATAAAATATTAACAAAATAATATATGCTTTGCAAATAATTATGCACAAAAAATTTTCAAAAAAAAATAGAGTGGTTTTTTCTGAAAATGATAGGAAACCTTTTCAAAACTAAATACTAAGGACACTTGAAACATTAAAGGATACTCGGGGTCTACCCATTGGAAGATATATAGGTTCACTTCACAATTCTATAGAATTTATATAATGTTCAAGTTCTGGATTTTTGTAAAATATTTTAAACTTTCTATAAGAAACCGAATCTTTATTTCAGGTATGGATCTTGATTTTGGGTGTTTTTGAGGAAACATTGGATAATTTGGATGTTTCAAAAGTTCTTGTTGTGTACCTAAGAGTACACATCATGTACTCGGTTTCTACAGGTAGTCGTGTACTGGATGTGTAACGGCTAAGTACATGGATGTGTGAGGTGACCTAGAGACCACCTAAAGTGGGGCCCAGTAGAGGCCTATACATGCTGTGTATTTTTTCCATTGTTATATTAGACGGGGGTTGTGTCTAACTAATATAACTACCTTCTTCTAAACTTATCTCATCCAGGAGTGATAGATATCACTGATTCTTCTCTGATCCATCGATTGACCATCTGTGCTCTAAATCAAACACTATCGATTTTGTTGGAATCGACGTGGTGAGTTGGTCCTTCTTCTAGAGCCTCTCCTCTTAGTTTCTCCTATTTTTTGAGTTATTCAAGGTCGATCTTTTTTGAGGTTTTTGAAGATCTATGATGTTCTAGGTCGAATAAAAGGCAAATATTCAACTATATCAATCGTTCAATGTCAAGGTAGGTGGTTTTTTCTTTTCCTTATATGTCTTTGAGTTATATGTGCAAAAGTTCCCAATACCCTATCATAGGGTATTGCGTGTTTAGGGAAACTAACCATAGTAATTCTAGATATGCTTTGTTTTCTTGAGTAGGGGGGCTTGATTATGAGTACGGTTTATTACCTTGATAAGGATGTGTTTTCCCATTTTTGTTTTATTTTGGCTGTTGGGTTTAGAATTGCCTGTTAGGCTGTTTTTCTTTCCATGCCTAGTGCTGTTCGGATGGAGTGATTATTATAGGACATTATTGTTACATGAATTTTAGTTTTTTTAACCAAGTAGTATTTGAAATTTATGTTGGATAATGCATATCTTTTTTGCATGATTGTATAACATAAGGCTATGAGAACCTGCTGTAGTTAGACCATAGAGGGAATGGATGCTGAGGGATTCCCCAAAATGTCTGTTATACTTTTCACGTTGCGAGACCATAGGGGTAATGGACGTGAGTTCTCCCTCAGAGTTTTTGTAGTTCTATGTTTCTATACAACATGGGGAATTGTACATTGAGTGCTTCTATAGAGAGTCTATAGTTTACCATTATGAGACCACATGGGGAATTGAAGGTGAGTGCTTCCTTAAAGAGTGTTTGTATAAGATGAACCAGAGCGGATAAACTTTGAGAACTTCCAAGAGGTCTTATTGTGTGGATTGGTTGAATAATTATTAAATGTAAATGAATGTATTTGAAACCGTATAATTGTTTACTTTTGATCACTTATTATTTATTACTTTGTTTTGCATATAGCCTGCTATATATATATTCACTGATAGTTAGGCATAGTTATTTGTGTCGTTGCCTACTAGGACTCATCTCATACCCTATTTGGTTCAAACTTTTGGGCCCTAACAGATCATTTTATTACAGGTATATATAAGGTCAAGCACCCTTCTACTTCATGTACTTGACTATTGTAGAGCTATAGAGCATGGGACCAAGCTGAGGTTTGCGATGTTATTGGAGTTGTTTACATGTTTTCCTTCATACTTTTTTTTATTACTATATTCCAGAATTGTGACTTGTTTTGAAGATTTCTTAGATACTTGTGACATTCATCATTATTTATATATATATCCTAAAGTCATTTATTTATTTTTTGTCTTCCATTGTTTACTTATTGTATGGTATTACAACTTCTGTTGTTGTATATTATTGTTATTCCACTGCATTAATCTTTTAATGAGGGAATAGGTTTCCCATTATCACACCTAAGGCCCTCACTGCTAGTCGGCAGCCTCTGGTGTTTGGGGAAATTCGATTGAGGCCATGTGACCAACCGGGTACGGGGCACCTTTGGGTAGCACCCAAAAGTGGGACGTTACAATGTGGTATCAGAGGGATTATTTTCTTCGTGGATTACTACTTGAAACCTATATATAGGGATAGGAAAAAATTGGTAGTTGGTAATAAGTTATTCCCAGTAGTAGCTAACCCGTGTACAGGGAAAAGCTACTCTACCTCGATTATTGCATTTTTTTTGTTTTGAAATTATTACAGTTGAATTGATTTTGCCATTGGGTGTTTCACATATTTTGCGCTATTATCGTTGATATTATTGAGGTTCTATTTCTGTTGCAACCCGATGAGATGATGGTATTCCTTCTCATGCATCATATAGGCACCTGATAGAGATCACATGTCCTGCATTCTTTTCATGCCATTTAGGGTGCATTACTGATTTCATGTTGTTGTGATAGATGTAGTTCTAGATAGTCATTATGTTGTGATAGATTCTTTGATTGAATACCCACTATCTGATAGGGTATTCTTGATATGAAAAGTTTATTTTGAATGGGTTCCAAACATTGGTCCATCAGGTGTTATGGACCCTAATGGATCAGAATTTGGTGGATCATGTGATTGATTTCACTATTATACCTTGTGATGTACATGATGATGATGGAGAAATTTTATTCTTGGGGATTAAGGGGGCCCAAAGATCAGAATTTCTAACTTTACTGTTTGTTTCAGTGTTTTTATGGGGTTCCAGAGTAGTTTTCAAGGCTTACTATCCAGAAAAACCCAGAATACACGGTGTGTAATGATGAATACACAACATGTATCCTTCTATTTAGTAAGCAAAAAATTTTATTAAGTACACGCCATGTACTGTACGTTTACATCGTGCAGTCCTTAACTGTGTGATGGGCTGTGTGGTAGAAAAATGGGTATGGGAAATGTTTGGTGGAACACGTCATGTACTTGGAGTTCACATCGTGTTGTAAGAGTTGTGTATCCAGCTGTGTGACCAATGATACGGGTGGATAAAACCTAGGTTTTACACGTTGTGTTCTATTCTTTCACGCCATGTAGAGTCGACTGTGTCATTGACTGTGTGACTAATGACACGGGTGGTTATAAATTAAAGGGGTTACACGTTGTGTTTAGGGTGAACATGTCGTGTGGAGATACCCAGAAAGGAACCATGTGTTTAGCCATATAGAGTAACTCGGGCAGGGGGAAATGATTCAAGTACATGTCATGTCTATGTATGAACATGTTGTGAGTAAGGGTGTTATATGACTAGGTCTGGCAAGAAGTGCACACCCATGTAAGTGCTTAAGGGAACACCCCATGTAATGGTCATACACAATGTGTATCACTATTTTTAAAAACGTTATTTTTTTATTTCTCATATTTTTTTCCTACTCTTCTAGGTTTCGGTCCTTGATAATATTAATCTAAGGCGTGCACTTGACCATGTAGAGTCATTCCACCGAGACGTCCTCCAGTTGTATGCCAGATATAGGGCAATTATCAGACACCAGACTTGGTAGATCAGGGACTACCAGCAGATCCCCCCATCATTCCTTTATTTGAACCAGTCATCATTTCGTATATAGGTGTTGATGCATAGTTCCAAGAAGGCTTCATGGGGTCTATGTAGACCTTTCAGAGAGCACTACATCCTTCCCCTTCTATGGCAGAGTAGACTCAAATTTTTCAATAGAAGCATCCTTCCACCTTCTCAGGGGATGGAGGACCACAGGATGTAGATTCATGGTTAGAATCCACATTTTCTATCATCAAGCATCTTGAAATTCCTCCATAGAGGAGGGTGGATCTTGCTACTTACATGCTTTGGGATTCATCTAAGATATAGTGGGATGTGATATCACAGGTGAGATGCCAGTTGACTATGTCTTGGAAAGAGTTTCAACGAATTGTCTTTGACAACTTCTACCTGGAGAAATTGAGGGCCAACTGAGCCTGAGAGTTCAAGAGTTTGGTGCATGATACTCTATCATTCATGGAGTATTCTTCTCTCTTCATAGAGCTGTAGTGCTTCAAATCCATTCCTATGGGTGAATTTTTTTTTAAGGCCAGGAAGTTTGAGGATGGTATCTAGCATGACATCCGATATCACGTGAATATATTTAGGTTTACTTCCATCACTTCTATCAACAACCAGGTGCTGATCATAGAGCATAACCTGAGGGATTCTGGAGCTGTGAGGCAGGGTGGCATGACACCTGAAATTAGAACCCCTCCAAATTATAGTAGAAATCTCTGCAAGGAGTCTACGCGTGGAGATCTGAGTATGCGAGATACTACTATCAAAAATCTAGGTGGTATACTACCAGTGAGACAAGAGTGAAAAAAATGAAGGCACATTGCCCGAGAGACCTAGTTGAGGGATGATATTGTGGAAAGATGGGCCATCTTCAACATTTCTGTGAGATTTTATCACCAGCAGGTGGTGATAGGGATTCTGTTTCGACTCCTCGTACCTGAGTAGGACCACTAGTCCCACATCAGTCAAGAAACAGGAGTTCTTAATGTTGTTCAGGATGAGGTGGTGGTTGGGGTTGCAGTGTTCAAACAAAGCTTTTTAGATAGCAGTAGGGTGGATCAGCTCAGGGATCATAGATATCTTCACAGGATCGTGGTGTATGTTCGGATTTTGTGATAGATCAGACCCTGTAGGAGAAGGATCTCAGACCCTCTATAGTGAAATGTATGATTCTAGTTTCCTCGGTTTTAGCTTCCTCACTTTTTTGACAAAGGGGCATCCCATAGCTTTATATCTATTCCTATTTTGGAGATCCTTGGTCTCTATATCTTTACTTATTTCTATATCTTGATGTTGGACACTACATTTGGGGAATAGAACGGCTAGTGAGAGTTAGTGTGAGGCGTTCTCTCTTCAGATAGGAGGGTGCCACTTCTTATTAGACCTATATATCTTATAGATGAAGGGCTATGATGTCACTCTCATAATGGACTGGTTAGTTCCCTTCGAGGATGTTTTTGATTATTATCATTAGAGGGTGAGTTTCACTTGACTAGAGGGTGGGACTTTTCTACATAAGGGTGAATGGGATGCCAAGGCAAGCAAAGCAGGACCCGAGCATCATGGGTTGGGGGGAGTTACAACATAGATTGCTAGTTTTTATCTGGATGACCAAGGGACATCATAGATGGATTTTCCCCTTGTGGTGGATTGTTTCAGATATTTCTTTCTAGGGGAATTTTTAGGTTTTCCTCCAGAGTGAGAGGAGGACTTTTCTATTGATCTTGTTCCAGGAGAGGCACCAATATCCATTACTCCTTATCGGGTGGCAACACCAGAGTTACCAGATCTCAAGAAGAATTTAGAGGAGTTACAAGAAAAGGGGTTCATCTGACCCATTACATATCTGTGGGGTTCTTCTGTCTTGTTTTGGAAAAAGGCAGACGGTACCCTCAGACTTTGTGTGGATTATCATAAGTTGAACCAGCTGACAGTTAAGAACTGATATCCCTTTCGGAGGATGATGATCTCTTTGATCATCTTAGAGGATCCCGGGTGTTCTCAAAGATTTAATTGAGGTCCTGTTATCATCAATTTCATGTTAGACCATTAGATATACCCCTTATAGCCTTTCATAGTAGGTATGGTATACACGCATATGTGGTTATGTCCTTAGGTCTTATGAATGTGCCTACATTTTTCATGGCACTGACAAACCGAGTGTTCCATCACTACCTAGACTCCATCATGGTGGTTTGTGTGGTTGATATCTTGGTGTACTCTCACACTTGACATAGCCATGAAATAGATTTTGAGATAGTTTGTAGTACACTGAGAGAGCATCAGTTATATGCTAAGCTCCCAAAATGCCACTTTTGGATGGACCAGATTCGCTTCTTGGGTTATGTTATCTCAGAGATAGGGGTATTAGTAGACCTAGAGAAAGTGAGAGCAGTAGTTTCTTGGGAATATCAAAAAACTTTCTTTGAGTTAAGAAGTTTTCTAGGTCTGGATGGTTACTACAGACATTTCATTAAAGAATTTTCAGGCTTAGCAACTCCCCTAACGAGCCTGATTAAGAAGGGTGTGAAGTACCTATGGACAGATTCCTAAGACTCAGCCTTTTAGGAGCTGAAAGGGAGGTTGAGTTCAGCACCGATACTAGTCTTTCTAGATCCGGGAAAGAGTTACATTGTTTACTGTGATGCATCTGGTATCGGGCTGGAAGCAGTGCTTATGGAGGGGGAAGGATTCATTGTGTATGGGTGTCGGCTGTTGGTGCCACATGAGAGAAAATATCCAATGCACAATCTTGAGTTAGCTTTAGTTGTTCATGCTTTTCACTATTGAAGACATTATTTACTAGGAGATCATTTTGGGGTTTTCATCGACCATAAATGTCTCAAGTATATCTTCACTCAGTGTGATCATGATTTGAGATAGAAAAGGTGGGTTTAGTACCTTCCGCCTTTTGACATTGAGCTTGCCTACACGCCTGGGAAAGGCAACGTAGTGGCTGATGCATTGAACAGGAGGAATCATATACAAGAATTTTGGGAGGCTAGTAGTGAGTGGATGTTTATGGATCTATTCACTAAGATGCATTTTGAGGTGCATGACAAACGGGGGTAGAAATTTGTTTCTTTTGTAGATGTTACCTCTACTCAACTTGATCGAGTGTGAATGAGGCAGCTATCAGATGCTGAAGACCTAGTTCTACGAGAGAGTGTATCGGGAGAGGACCCTATTCCTGGATGGACCATAAGTGATGATGTGATCTTTCATTTTCATGGGTGTGTATGGGTGTTATAAGACATACACGAGGAGACGATGTGGGATTTTCATTCTTCCGTTTGGGGATTTCATCCTAGTGCCACCAAGATGTATTGAGATCTACATTGTCAGTAGTGGTGGCTAGGTAGGAAGAGTGATGTTGTAGGTTTTTTCATTAGATGTCCCACCAACTAAAATGTGATGGTAGAGAATCAGCGACCAGCTGGGATTTTACAAAAGTTACCTATTCCAGGGTGGAAGTGGAATGATGTCATGATGGAATTTGTGATAGGTTTATCGAGGTCACCTAGAGGGAATGATGTAGTTTCAGATGTCATTGATTGATTTTCTAAGGTTTCACACTTCTTATTGATCAAGGAGACCTTTAGTGTTGATGATCTTGGAAGACTGTACATCTGAGATATTTTACAGTTGCATGGGTTTCCACACTCTATCGTTTCAGACAAGGTTGCATGTTTTACTTCTCGGGTATGGCAGGGACTATAAAGGACATTGGGTACACAGATACTTCTGAGTACAACTTACCATCCCCAAACAGATAGCCAGTCCGAGCGTATGATTCAGGTGTTGGAGGACATGTTATGAGCATGTGTCCAATGAGACATGGAAACATGGGACACAAGAGTATTATGAGAAACAAGAGTATTATGAGACATGGTAAGATTTCACCAAGATACATTAGGTTGTTTGAGGTTTTGGAGATAGTTCAGCAAGTTGCTTGTCAATTTTAGTTACCTCAGAGGTATTGTTCTATGTATGAAGTATTCTGTATTTCTTACCTACAATGTTACATCTCAGACCCATCTCATTTATTTCAACCTGAATAGGTTGAGTTAGAGGTGGAAGCATTATTCGAGGAGAATCCTATCTGAATTATTTGATTGTTGGGTGAAGGTTCTCTATGGCTGGTCTGTTCCACTGGTACGAGTGCTATGGAAACATAGGCGAGTATAGGACGAGACTTGGGAGAGGGAGGCCGATATGTGATTGTAGTGGCTAGAGCATTTTGTGTATTCTTCTTCAACACCTTCATAGGGGAATTTAGGGAAAATTTTCTATAAGGTGGGAAGTTTTTAAGAACCCTAAACTTTATTTCAGGTATGGATCTTGATTTCGGGTGTTATTGAGAAAACGGGGAGAATTTCGAAATTTTAAAATTACATGTCATGTACTTAGGAGTACATTCCCTATACTTGGTTTCCATTGTAAGATGTGTATTGGTTATGTAACGGCTGAGTACATGGCCATTTAAGGTGACCTAGAAACCACCAAAAGCGGGGCCCATTAAAGGACTATACACATTTTGTATCCTTAGGGAACACGCCATGTATATTTATTTTTAATTGTTATATTAGAACGGGGTCACGTCTAATTGATAGAACTATATTCTTCTGAACTCGTGTCATCCAGGAGCAACGAATAATGTCAATTCTTCTATATGACTCAGATCGACCGTTTGTGATCAAAATCAGACATTGTCGATTGCATTGGAATTTCATTGGTGAGTTCTACCTTCTTCTAGAGCCTCTACTATTGATTTATCCTCTTTGGTGATTTACTCAAGGTTGAATGTGTTTTGATGTTTTTGTAGATCTACGACATTCTAGGTTGAATCAATGGTTGTGATTCAACTATATCAATCGTACAATGTCAAGGTATAAGGTTTTTGCCTTTCTGTAGATGTCTTTGAGTTATATGTGCCAAAGTTCCCAATACCCTAGCTTGGGGTATTGCATGTTTAGGGAATGTTACCCTATTAATGCACGTTGTTCTTTGTTTTCTTGAGAAGGGGTGCTTGATTATGAATCATATTTATCGCCTTGTTATGGATGTGTTTCCCATGTTTGTTTGATATTGGTTGTTGGGTCTAGAATTGTCGGTGGGGATATTTTTCTTTCCACACCTAGTGATGTTATGATAGAGTGATTATTATAAGACATTCTTGTTATATGCATTGTATTTTTTTAGCCACATAGTATTTTAGATTTACTTTTGCTGTTGGATATCTTTTGAGCACAATTTTATTACATAGGGTTGTGAGAACCTGGTGTAGTTAGACCATATGGGGAAATTGGCACTAAGGGATTCCCCAGAGTGTCTGTTATACTTTTAAATTTGCGAGACCATAGGGGGAAAGGCGTGAGTGCTCCCTCGGATTATCTGTAGTTCCATGTTGCAAGACCACAGGGGGGATTGGACATTGAGTGCTTCCATAGAGAGGTTGAAGTTTACCGTTACAAGACCACATGGGGAGTTGATGGTGAGTGGTTCCTCAGAGAGTATTTGTATAATAAAAACTAGAGTTGTTAGTTTTTGAGAACTTCGGAGAGGGTTTCTTATGTTGATTGGTTGAATAATTAATTAATTTAAATGAATGTAGTTGAAATTGTATGACTTTTTACTTTTGATCACTTATTGTTTATTACATCATTTTGCATATAGCCTGCTATATATATATTTATATATATATATATATATATATATATATATTCACGGATAGTTAGGCATAGATCTTTGGGTGGTTTTCTACTGGGATTCATCTCACACCCAGTTTAGGTCATGCTTTTGGGCCCAAATAGATTATATTTTTGTAGGTATAGATAAGGGAAGGCGCCCTTCTAATTCAGGAACTTGACTATTGTGGAGATGGAGAGTATGGGACCAAACTGAGGCTTACAATGATTTTGAAGTTATTTTTTCCCTTTTTACTTCAGTTTAGTATTGTATTCCAGCATTGTGACTTGTTTGGAAGCTTTCCTAGATACTTGTGACATACATAATTATTTATATATATATGTTGTAGTTGTTTATTTATCTTCAGACTTCCACTATTTACTTATTTTATGGAATTACTACTTCTGCTGTTGTATATTATTGTTATTCCACTGTGTTACTCTACCAATTAGGGCATAGTTTCCCCATTATCGCACCCAAGTCCCTCGCTACTAGTTGGAAGCCTCTGGAATTTGGGGAAATGCAATTGAGGCCATGAGAGCAACCGGGAATGGGGCACCTATGGGCGGCACCCTGAACCAGGACTTTACACTAACTCTACTAATAAATACATTTTTACTTTATTTTTAATTTCAATGTTTGATAACATATATAAAAATATAGATCTATATTTACTTTCACATGATCACTCCCAATACATTTGAAACTACTGAATATCATGTAAAATTGATTTTTCATTATTTGACAATGAAAGATTAATTTTCATCCATATATTCCATTTATAAATGTTACACGACATTCTTGGTATTTAATTCTTACAAAGTATTTATTATTTCAAAACACCTACATGTACACAATTAATAAAACTAGTTCACAAATGTATGATATGTCATAAGTTAGGATGATAGCCATATCTATAATTTTTAATAACATCAATGATCTTACACTCACCTTGCACACATGAAATGATATTTTTAATTATTTAAAACCACTTATGAATAATAAAATGATAATAATATTTGGTTATATGAAATATCATATATAATTAAAAATTAAACAATAAAATGAAAGGATTTGTTATTGTTTTATATCATATTTTAATATAAATAGAAATGGTCAATAGAATATAAAATCATTTATAAAATTAATGATTAATATCATATAAAAGTAATATGGGTAGAAATAAAACTCATACATATCATCATAACTATATATGGAATTTCAACATAAATTTATTTGATATTAATATCATACCCATATTTTTTAAAAATATATATGTCCTATATGATAAAAATTAAAGATGGTTATCCTTTCAAATAAATATTAATAGAATGAAACTATAGTTAAATAATCCCTTACTATAATATGAATTTGGACTACCTACTAGCTTTTTTTAAAGCTTATAGTAACTTAAAATTTAGAAGATAAACATTATTATACTTTTTCCACCTTTAGACCCTTACTTCTCTCTCTACAACTCACTTTGTAAGTACACTGGAAATACTTCCTTATATATTAGTTTCATGTTTTTTTGAAAAACATAAAAATTTCATTTTATTTATTATCTTCATCTTTGGTCATATATGGCCACTTGAATACTAGATGGAAAGAGACATCTCAATCTCATCAATTCTGAGTCTGTGGTGATTCTTGCCGGGTAAGCTCTAGTATAGACGTATATTTCAATTTCATGATGATATCATGTTTGGTTTAGATATATTTTTATATTCAGTTGATAGATACCGAATTAAATTTACAAATAATAATCCAATTTATATGGAGACATTATTTGAAACTGGTACATACTTCTTCATGATGCATCAAACCACAACAAATTGATAGAATCTGATAGTCAACAATAGTACAAAAATGTTGTTAATCCAAATCTATACCTAAATCGGTTGAGTCATAAAATATACTAGAAATAAATAGTGAATTATGAAAGGAATAAAATTAGTAGAAACAAACAACAAGACAACAAGATTTCAAGGATGTTCAGATAGAAATACAATTAATAACACACATACTTTTGAGGTCGACATCTAGGTCTCTATCAGCATTTGATCACTTTCATCTGATATTGGAACCCTTCCACATTCAGATTTGGTGCAGTCGAACATAAACCTTACCGTGTGTATGGTCTCCTTCATCGAAGCACTATAAAGAAAACCATCGGCCTACGTTACTCGACTCTCGACCTCTTCCATTCTCAGACAAAACGAATCGAAGCCATTGGCTTTGATTGAGCCCGATCCCAAGCTCAGCTTTGAATTCTCCTCTCATTGCTCGGCTCTGATTTTTGTTTGTTAGGTTTCACCCCCAATAAACCTCATGAAATTCTTAATCCTTATTTTCATTTTAGTTATTATTATTATTATTATTAATTTATCCTTTTTTATATTCCATTATTATTTATATAATCTTATATATATATATATATATCATGTAACGTTCGTTTTATTCATATATAAACAAATTAAAAAATATATAATCAGATTTTAAATATCAATACCAATATAATTATCAATTATTTAATTTAGCTTCTTTAATATTCATAAAATTATTTTCATATCAAAAGTAAACATAATTAAATTTTAATATTTCATAATAAAAAATATATAAATTTATAATTCAAAATAATACTCATTTTCAAATAATTTATATATTAAAATAATGATATGATCTGAATAATTAGTCTTTATTTAATATCATATATGAAATAAATAATATATTTCGATTAATTTTATTTCCTACTCAATAAATATAAATAAATTTAAACTAATAAAAAATTATGTTTATATTCAAATACTCTTAAAGAAAAGGGTACCACATTTATAAAAATATATATTACGTTAAAAATTACTTTAGGAAAATATCAATTTATATAAATTATTATAACACAATATCTGAAAATAATATTTTTCATAAAGGTATAATTGATAAAATAATTCAATAAATCAATATTCAGAAATTTGAAACAAAAAAATAAAAATTAATATTATTTCTATTATTAATTTTAATTTTTATAATTTTAAAAATTATAACTAACTTATAATTGAATTTTAGTTTATTAAATAAAATCACTTTATTTTATAAAAGATATGTCATAACGTATTTTATATAAATTATAAAAAAATAATTTATTAATTACTTATAAATTATTGAATATTACATAGTCACTCAAAATCCTTCATCAGTTCTAGTCATCTTCTTCACTGCATGTTCAACTCTTTTTGAGTTAATATATACAAGAAAATTTTATGATCAATATATATTTCAAACATTATTACATATAGACACTTTTTAGAAACTTTGAAAGAAAAAATCAATATAGATGGGTCCAAATCAGGTGTATGATAATTTAGATCAGGAGGTTTTAGTTTAGATGAATCATAAACAAGTACCTGAACATTCTGTATCAGAACACCAAAAATCCATTCAATGACGAATATTTGTGGAAGAAAAATTCACCATTTCTAGATAGAATTGATAAAAATTTTGCATTAACCAATATTTATTTCATTTACTACTTAAATTCAAAAAAAAATTATATATATGAATTTAACTCCTTTTCAAGTAAACATTGTTTTTGGGCAAGACAACTGTTTAATGTTTTCAAAAAAATATCAAGAATATATGATAATACATGAAACAGATGAATGATTATGACATTTGACACTCTTCAAATATCTTAGTATTAGATAGATAAATGGTTATTCCATATTTAACAACAATATTTCCTAGGAAATAAATTTATAGCAACCAAAACTCTCATTTACAAAATTTTCCATATAAAGTGTTTTCATCCATGGTTTACAGAACAATCCTATAGTGTTTCTCATGATTATCAAAACATTACAAATATGTATTAATATCATAAATTAACAAAAGAATATATTCATCCGGAAACATGAAAAACTCTAATCAAGATGTCCATAAATATAACATGAAATTTTTTCATCCCAAAGGGGATAAAAAAAACCTATAATTCACCTACCTATTATGAGTCATATTATTAAAAAATTTATCCTACCTTACCTTCATTTGATGGTAATTATATTGGAGATAAAAATTTGTAAAATACTTAGCACCCATGAGCTAATTGGATAAGTCATCAATATGAGGAAAAAAATATGTATTCATAACATTAAGAACCCGGTTTTGCTGTGAAAGACTTTGGAATATTCTACATGTTATTCCAGAGCAGTGCCTTCAGAAAGCGTGCGATTCCGAGCCCCGGAGTGGCCGGAATTAAATTTTCAGTGCGTTCACACTGGAAACGCCAAATAAATAGAATAACTCCTGAACGGTGATCTAGAACAGAGATCCGAATGTACGTATGGGTCTGGAATGGGTTTTTTAACCTATGAATTACATAAAACTTGTCAGCACGGGACGCTTGGACCCCTTGCTCGCTTTCGGAATGTTAAACGGATAAATTAATTAATTAATTTATTCGTTTAATGGTGAAACTCATGAATATCTTAAACGGTGGCTCAGATTGGAAAACTGAGGGCACCATTGAGTTCGGAGCGTGTCGTTTACCAGAGGAGGGGTGTAAGTTTCGCGAGCGCGGTCCGTCTGTGAAAAATTGCCCCAGGGGCGTTTTCGTAATTTGTGGCTTCAGGCGCTAAGTTTTATAACTTTTGAAAGAGCTCTCAGATTAAGATTCCAAGACTTCCTTTGTGCTCGGGAGGTGGTTTTTACCCTAAGGGAGGCCTAACCTTGACCCCGTCGGGCGTTTCTGGTGCGGGTCAAAATTGAGGATTAAATTTATTAAAATTTAATTAATTAAAATTTTCTTTTTTTAAACCCTAACCCCCCCCTCTCTTCCCCTCTCTTCATCTCCTAGAAGGAGCTCCTCCTCCATCCTCTCCTCCTCCACTTCGGCAAGGCCTCTCCGGTAAGGCAGCTCCGGCAAGGCGGCGGATCGCGGCAATGCTTCGGGCAACGTCCACAAGGTAGGATTGTCGTTTTTGTTTCTTTCTCCCCGCCCCTACATTGAGCCCAGTTAATTACATCTAGTTATTGTCGGATTGTTGAACAAAGCCCCTGGCTATGTAGTCTGTTAAATTATCTCTCTAACGATCTTATCAGATTGAAATTCCGAGCTCTGAGGCATCCGCAATCGTCCGGCGAAAATTGCGGGTTTTGGAAGTGTATCCGTCCGGTTTGGGTGCTCCGGCGGTCCGAGGCGCGGCGACGCAGGCGAAGGGCGGCGGTGGTTCCCTTGGTGGCGGTGGGTTCTCCTCGGTTGGCGACGACGACTTCTCCTCGGTAGGCGGCGGCGGCTCCCCGGGTGGCGCGGCGGCTCGGCCTGGCGCGGTGGCGGCGCGCCAACCCGGCGGCGAACTGGGGTCCCCGGGCGGCGGCTCCGGCGTAGGGCAAGGGGCAGAGGGGGCCACGAGGCGCGCGGCCCCATGCCTCACGACCACGACCCGCATAACGCAGGTCGTTGAGGGTGGAAAAAGTGACCGGCCATAATGGCCGGTCGGTGGCGGCGGGCCGCGGCGGACTGATTCGGACCCGCTGTCGGGCCGCGGTCTGGTTTTGGGCAGACCGGGCTGGTCAGGCCCAAGGGGGAGGTCCCCCTTTAAATTTCCAACGCCCGTAGCTTTCGCTACGGACGTCCGTTTTGCACACCGTCTATGGTGGCGTGGACCTGACGTAGAGGCGGACCTTTTGAGATGGTTTCATGAATTTTTAATTTACGAAACATAGGGCCGCAGTGGCGCGACGTGTCTTTAAGTGGACGAGCGTTTCTTCCGGGAATCTTGTTTTGAGCGGCGCGGACGCACCCGACGTCCGTTTTGAGCGCCGGCAGTGGCGTTAGGACCCTGGCGCCGGGGAGAAGCTTTCCAGGGTGGTTTCGGGCGCTGAAGCTGGAGTTGAGGCGTGGGCCCCACGGCCCGTCTTTTGAGCTACGTGCAGCTTTTAGGGACTTTTTCCTCGGACGTCCGTTCAGGGCGTGCGAGCAGTCGATTCTGGATGTTTTTCCGAGGGGTTTGCAATGGTGCAATCTGCCCACCCTAATTCGGCACAATGGTGCGGGGCCCATGAGGGTCGTTTGGGCGTCGACGGTGATTTTCCATCTCTATCATGGAGTGACCATTTTGGACAAGTGAGTAGTCCATCTTGTGGGCTTTTTCGAGAGGATCGCAACAGTGTGATCCGTCTGTTGAGTTTCGGGACCGGGAGGCGGGTCCCACGCAGCACCGCTCGTGTGTGGTGCGCCGGAATGCACCTTTTTCTCCGGATATTCGTTGCACTCATGTGATTAGTTCTTTTGATGTGTTTTCCTGAGGGGATCGCAATGGTACGATGCGCCCGGCTATTTTCGAGGTCGGGGCTCGGGATCACGGGATGCCGTTCGGGCGTGAGGCGGTGTTGGCGACTTTTCCGTCAGATATCCGTTTGAGGCGAGTAAGTAGTCCATCTCGTGTGTTTTTTCGAGAGGATTACAACGGTGCGATCCGTATGATTGTGTGGAGCCTCTCTTGCGATCTTGTTAAATGTGAAAGGTGCTCTGATGGATTTTCTTCTCGTCGTGTTTGCAGAGAACCCTTGGAGTGTGATCGCGTGCACTCCCGTGTGAGTGAAGAGATGTGGTTGGTTGTGCCTCAGCCAATGAGGTGGAAGGTTGGAGTTGTTACGTCACTCCTTCACGTTGACGTTGGGTGCCATGTGCGCAATAGCCTATGGGCTGGAACGAGTTATACTCTAGGAGTATACGGGAGCGCTTGGAGGTATTTGTGGTTTGTACCTGAGACGTTTGTGCGCATGGTTGGGGTTAACTTGGGACCACACATCGTGTGGGCCCCATGTGCGTGCCGTGTTTTGCCTTACGTAGTTTGACCTCTCGAGACGTAGAGGGTCCCTCTGTGCTCGTTTGTTTGACTAGCAGGGAGGAGTTTTTCCCCTGGCTCTGTGCTCGTTTGTTTGACCAGCAGGGTTGAGTGGTCTCCCCCTGGTTTCGTTCTCGATGGATCGGCCTGTAGCGGCACTAGTGACACCCAGTGATGGAACAGGCGCAGGAATTTTTTTGGGTGAGTTGTTCTGGAGTTGGGTGGTTGCGCGATACCCACTATGTGTTCGGTTGGCCAGTGGTGTACCCTCCAGTAGAGATGGCTTGAGAAGTTCTGAGTTTTACCCTCCAGCAGGTCTGGGTAGTGGGTTACTCATCGACTTTTTCGGGTTTACCCTCCAGCAGGGCTGGGCAGTGGGTTGCTCACTGACTTCTAGGGCTTGCCCCCCCAGCAGGGCTGGGCAGTGGGTTACTCACTGACTTCTAGGGTTCACCCTCTAGCAGAGACTGGGCAGTGGGTAACCTGATGCTCTTAGGGTCTACCCTTCAGCAGAGACTGGGTAGTGGGTCACCTGACGACCTCTTAGGGTCTACCCTCCAGCAGGGACTGGGCAGTGGGTCACCCGACAACCTCTTAGGGTCTACCCTCTAGCAGGGCTGGGCAGTGGGTCACCCGTCGTCTAGTTCTAGGTCTACCCTCCAGCAAGGCTGGGAAGTGGGTTTCCTGTCAACATATTCCAAGTCTACCCTCCAGCGGGGCAGGGCAGTGGGTCTCCTGATGATGTATTATGGTCTACCCTCCAGCGGGGCTGGGCAGCGGGTCGTCGGATGATGTATTATGATTTAGCCTCCAGCAGGGCTGAGTAGTGGGTCACCCAGTATCTTATTATGGTTTACCCTCCAGCGGGGCTGGGTAGTGGGTCGCCTGATGATGTATTAGGGTTTACCCTCCAGCAGGCCTGGGCAGTGGGTCACCCGATATCTGGTTATGAATTACCCTCCAGTAGGGCTGGGCAGTGGGACACCTGTTGGC
Organism: Viscum album; assembly: GCA_963277665.1. Lineage (NCBI taxonomy): Eukaryota > Viridiplantae > Streptophyta > Magnoliopsida > Santalales > Viscaceae > Viscum > Viscum album. The sequence goes on along the minus strand of OY728163.1, from coordinate 61,258,357 downwards.
ATTCCAGACTCAGTCCTTTCTACTAGGCTAGTCTATGTCTTTCCTTCGTGACCACCGGAGTGGGACCCTTGGTTGTACGGGTCGGTGATGGAACGACTTTGACTTTGAGGAGACCTCTCGACTGCAGGGCAGTGAAGAGGTGTGGTTTGACTTTCCCTAGAACTCTCAAGTGCGAGGGGCTCTTTCCCCACCGAGATGTGTTCTTTTGACACGATCTAAAACCGTGCGGGCGAGTCAGTGCCACCCAAAGCGGATAGTGTCAAGGTGCATTGATTGAGCCCCGTGGCTTGTGGTTCGGGGCAGACGTGCGGGATGATGGGCATCCATGAGGGAGTTTACTTATGGGATTGTTGGTGACTCATTTTCTTGGGCTGAGCTATGGGACGGAGATCCCCTTACGACGTTTTTCGGGCTTCTTGATAATCATAAAGATATGTATATACCTTGTTCCAGTACCCACTCCTTGGGGTTTGGCTACTCTCCTTCCAGGAGAGGCGAAGATGCGCGGGGTATGCCACGTGCTTTCCGTGTCTAGATTCTCATGGTTCGACGAGTCTACTCTCCTGTTATAGGTAGCGATGACTCGACGAGAAGTCCATCTTCTCGCCGTTTCTAGCTCCTTGTGTCTGGACGAGTCTATCTCCTTCCTTCTTGTTGGGTTGAGCTGGACTCTTTACTGCACTTTCAGTTGTACTCTTCTACTATTCATTGTTCTCTCTGCTGCTCACCCATCGTTACCTCCTTTGTTGCTCCCTCGAGCCTTCGAAGTATCCTACTAAGTATTTTTTATACTCACCCCTGCATGGTCTTTGCCTGCACTTGGTGTTCCCTTGCAGACGATGGACAAGTGGAGCGTGACTTTAGTGGAGCGTAGGAGCTTGGGAGCTTGGACCGCGTGCGGTGGTCATAGCCGGGTTCCAGGTGGGAGGCCCGTCAGCTGTTTCTTTTGTTTACCTGTTGCCGGGTTGTGGAACGTTTTGGTTCGGCGCGTGTTTTGCCCCTTTTTCCTCTTCGGCACTTTTTTTGTACTGTTTAGAGATTGATGGACTCTTTTGGTTTATTTATAGCAGTTATTCTTTTAATTTTTCGTTGAGTGTGTTGCGTGTGTGTGTACAGGTGCTTAGGCAAAGGCCTCTCTGAATTGTTGTGCCTTCGGCGCTGGTCGCCAGCCCCTGGCCTATGGAGGTGGGCTTGGGGTAGTTGCAGCTCGAGCCCAGGTAGGGTCAAGTCATGACAAAGTGGTATCAGAGGTGGTTCTTTCCTTGGGACGATGTTCGGACATCCCTAAAATAAAAGGAATTGGTTGGGATATAGGGAAACAGTGTTAATGTGTCTCGAGAGTAGCTCTCAGGCCAGGGAGTCCAGTGATGGTGCGTCGGCCGACGTATCCATTCACCAGGACCTTGATAACCCACTTGTCGACTCAGCATGCTGAGACACTTGTTGCAGGAAAAATTTATTTCTGCATCATATAGGATTGAGTCTTTGACTGTCCTTCTAGAGTCAGCTCCCCATCATTGTTATTGGTATATACATATATGCTCATCTGATCGCGGCACTCCTTGATAACATTCAGGATGTCTCCGTGAAGACAGCTAGCCAGGATACTAGCTTTGGTTCATGACGACAACCCTGTGAGTTACAAGGCCACAGTCCAGGACCCATCATGCGAGCCCCTTTCTCCGGGTGGGCCGGTAGCAACACCCCCACCTATTGAGCAGCAGGCAATTTCAGCAGAGCAGGCTGAGCTTGAGCGTAGGTTGAGCGCGCTCTGTGAGTTCCAGCAGCAGAGACCGCTGAGGATCAGTGGTGAGCCAGACCCTCAGGCAGCAGAGGTTTGGCTAGACTCAGTGGTTAGCCTTTTCAGGCTTGTGCAGACGCCGGCAGATTAGAGAGTGGCTTTGGCAGCCGGCCTTTTTCGTGGATCAGCTTGGCGTTGGTGGAGTCTGGTGGCTCGGTTTCTTGACGAGTCGTCTCTTTCGTGGGGTGACTTTCAGTTGTTGTTTCGTGAGGATTTTTTCCCCTCCTGCTTGCACTCCATCCGGATTCAAGGTATCCTATAGTTTCAGCAGGGGGATGATGGTGGCCGAGTATCCGGCTAGTTTTGCAGACTGTGCATGCTTTTACCCGGACTTGGTCCATGATGACAACCTCCGAGCGCAGAAGTTTGAGCAGGGTCTCTACCGAGAGATTCGTGATATCATAGTACCTTTGGGAATTTCCACATATATCGGGGTGCTAGAGCAGGTGCTGGTGATAGAGGGATTCCTGTCACATTCTAGTGTTGGTGGTGGCAGCAGGCACGTCGGAGCCGAGACGTCTACCGCGGCTAGTGGGTGTCAGCAAGAAGAGCCTCGACACAGGTGGCTTTATGACAACCGGACTCAGGGGCGTGGTCGTAAACCACAGTGGCGTCGGAGGGCACCAGTGCATCCCAGAGAGAGTTGGTGTTATGCTTGTGACGGGCAAGGTCACTTGGCACGAGACTGCCCGACCCGAGTTGCTAATAGCTTCGGGCAGGTAGCAGGCACACCACCACGGTAGAGGCAACATCATGATCGGAGTAGTAACCAGAGAGGTAGTTCTAGCAGAGGAGCGAGAGGAGCTGGGAGTGGGGGACGACGTTACGAGTTCTTCCCATCACCACTAGGCGGTCCACGTCAGGATCCGGGAGCTGACAATTGGGACCACTGACAGCCGCGAGCTTTAGATGTCTACGATCCTGCAGAGCATGGGATGGTGAGAGGTACCCCTTGAGACTCTTCTACTTCTTGCATTATAATTTTTAGGCTCTGTGTGTGAAAGTATTTTCTCCCTACTCCTTGTTTGAGGTGTTACCAGGGTGACGCAGGGCGTCGGGTGTAACCTTGTGTTGGTAAGGAAAAAGGCATGAGACCTTTTTCCTTTAGTCGATGATGTTGACTCATTCGCTTCCGAGCGTGTAAGAGGGCATTGTCTGTGAGACATCGACTGTGAAACCTTGAATGACTAGATATCCTTGGTTATTTCACCATATGGATATTCTAAAGGAGGGAATCACTGGGCCTTGTTCCAGGTGCGGTGGTGATTCCAGTCGCGGCGTGCGACGTAGAGGTTTGACCGGGGAGGTGAGCTACCCCCGAGGTCCATCGGACCATTTGAGAGCGTGCAGAGGGATGGTGAGGTTCCATACTGCCTTTCCCTAACCCCAAAGTATGGAGTGGGTGCACGGCATCAGAAAGGGCCGACCTCACGTGAATAGATCAGTCCTTTGGTTTGTGTGCGATGGCACAGAGCTGTGCATGAGTTCTTCTGGGTACGGAGGAGCTGGGTGCGGGCTGAGTACCCTGAGGTTTTCCCTGGTTTTGCATTTCGGGGACGTAAATATTGAAGGAGGGAATGATGTAAGAACCCGTTTTTTCTGTTAATGGCTTTGGAATATTCTTCATGTTATTCCAGAGCAGCGCCTTCAGACGTCCTGCGATTTCGAGCCCCAGAGTGTCCGGAATTAAATTTTCAGTGCATTCACACTGAAAATGCCAAATAAATGGGATAAATCCTGAAAGGTGATCCGGATCAGAGATCCGAGTGTACGGATGGGTCCGGAATGGGGGTTTTATTCTAGGAACGACATAAAACCTTTTGTCGCGGGACGTTTGGACCCCTCACTCGCTTTCGGAACGTTAAACGGATAAATTAATTAATTAATTTATTCGTTTAATGGTGAAACTAAAGCATCTCCTAAACGGTGGATCAGATTGGAAATCCGAGGGCACCATTGAGTTCGGAGTGTGCCGTTAACCCTAGGAGGGGTGTAAGTTTCGCGGGCGCGGCCCCTCTGTGAAAAATGGCCCCAGGGGCGTTTTCGTAATTTGGTGGCTTCGGGCGCTAAGTTTTATAACTTTTGAACGGCGTCTCGGATTATACTTTAGAGACCCCCGTTGTGCTCTGGAGGTGGTGTTTACCCTAGGGGAGGCTTAACCTCGACCTCGATGGGCGTTTTTGGTGCGGGTCAAAATTAAGGATTAAATTAATTAAAATTTAATTAATTTAATTTTTCTTTTTTTAAACCCTAACCCACCCTCTCTTCATCTCTTGGAAGGAGCTCCTCCTCCATCCTCTCCTCCTCCACTCTAGCAAGGCATCTCCGGTGAGGCAGCTCCGGCAAGGTTGCAGATCGCGGCGAAGCTTCGGGCAACGCCCACGAGGTAGGATTGTTGTTTTTGTTTCTTTCTCCCTGTCCCTACTTTGAGCCCAGTTAATTACATTTAGTTGCTGTCGGATTGTTAAACAAATCCCCTGGTTGTGTAGTCCGTGAAATTATCTCTCTAACCATCTTATCGGATCGAAATTCCGAGCTCCGAGGCATCCGCAATCGTCCGGCGAAAATTGTGGGTTTTGGAAGTGTTTCCGGCCGGTTTGGGTGCTCCGGCGGTCCGAGGCGTGGCGGCGCGGGCGAAGGGCGGCGGCGGCTTCTCCACAGTTGGCGGCGGTGGCTTCTCCTCAGCAGGCGGCGGCGGCTCCCCAGGTGGCGCGGCGGCTCGGCCTGGCGCGGTGGCGGCGCGGCAACCCGGCGGCGGACTGGGGTCCCCGGGCGACGGCTCCAGCGTAGGGCAAGGAGCAGAGGGGGTCGCGAGGCGCGCGGCCCCGTGCGGCGCGACCGCGACCCGCGTAACGCGAGTCGCTACGGGTGGAAAAAGGGACCGGCCATAATGGTCGGTCGGGGCAGTGGCCCGCGGCCAACGGGCAGTGGCCCGCGGCCAACGGGCCGCGGCGGGCCAGCTGTGGGCGGACGGGCCGGACCGGGCCGGTCTGACCCAAGGGGGAGGTCCCCCTTTAAATTTCTGACGCCCGTAGCTTTCGCTACGGACGTCCGTTTTGTGCGTTGTCTATGGTGGCGGGGACCTGACTCAAAGGCGTACCTTTTGAGATTGTTTTGGGAATTTTTAATTCCCTAAACGAATGGCCGCATAGGCGTGACGTGTCTTTATGTGGACGGGCGTTTCTTCCAGGAATCTTGTTTTGAGCGGCGCGGACGCACCCGACGTCCGTTTTGAGCGCCGGCAGCGGCGTTAGGACCCTGGCACCAAGTAAAAGCTTTCCAGGGTGGTTTCGGGCGCTGAAGCCGGAGTTGAGGCGTGGGCCCCACGGCCCGTCTTTTGAGATGCGTGCATTTTTTAGCGACTTTTTGCCCGGACATCCGTTCGGGGCGTACGAGTAGTCGATTCTAAATGTTTTTCCGAGGGGATTTCGATGGTGCAATCCGCCCGCCCTAATTCGGCATGATGGTGCGGGGCCCATGAGGGTCATTTGGGCGTCGATGGTGATTTTCCATCTCTATCCCCGAGCGACCGTTTTGGACAAGTGAGTAGTCCATCTTGTGTTCTTTTTCGAGAGGATCGCAACGGTGTGATCCATCCGTTGAGTTTCGGGACCGGGAGGCGGGTCTACGCAACACCGCTCGTGTGTGGTGTGCCAGAATTCACCTTTATCTCCGGATATCTGTTGCACTCATGTGAGTAGTGCTTTTGACATGTTTTCCCGAGGGGATCGCAATGGTGTGATGCGCCCGACTGTTTTCAGGGTCGGGGCTCGGGATCACGGGACATCGTCCGAGTGTGAGGCGATGTTGGCGACTTTTCCGTCGGATATCCGTTTTAGGTGAGTAAGTAGTCTATCTCGCGTGTTTTTTCGAGAGGATTACAACAGGGCAATCTGTTTGTTTGTGCGGAGCCTCTCGCGTGATCTTGTTAAATGTGAAAGGCGCTCTGATGGTATTTCTTCTCACCGTGTTTGTAGAGAACCCTTGGCGTGTGATCGCGTGCACTCCCGTGTGAGTGAAGAGATGTGGTTGGTGGTGCCTCAGTCGATGAGGTGGCAGGTTGGAGTTGTTACGCCACGCCTTCGCGTTGACGTTGGGTGTCGTGTGCATGATAGCCTATGGGCTGGAACGAGGTATACTCTGGGAGTATACGGGAGTGCTTGGAGGTACGTGTGGTTTGTACCTGAGACGTTCGTGCACTTGGTTGGGGTTGACTTGGGGCCACACGTCGTGTGGGCCCCATGTGCATGTTGTGTTCTGCCTTACGTACTTTGACCTCTCACGACGTAGAGGGTCCGTCTGTGCTCATTTGTTTGACTAGCAGGGTGGATTTTTTCCCCTGGCTCTGTGCTCGTTTGTTTGACCAGCAGGGTTGAGTGGTCTCCCCATGGTTTCGTTCTCGATGGATCGGCCGGTAGCGGCGCTAGTGACACCCAGTGATGGAACAGGCACAGGACCTCTTTTGGGTGAGTATTTATGGAGTTGGGTGGTTGCGCGATACCCACTACGTGTTCGGTTGGCCAGTGGTGTACCCTCTAGTAGAGATGGCAAGAGCTGTTCTGAGTTTTACCCTCCAGAAGGGCTGGGCAGTGGGTTACTCATCGACTTCTTCGGGTTTACCCTCCAGCAGGGCTGGGCAGTGGGTTGGTCACTAACTTCTAGGGCTTACCCTCCAGCATGGTTGGGCAGTGGGTTGCTCACTGACTTCTAGGGCTTACCCTCCAGCAGAGACTGGGCAGTGGGTCACCCGACGCTCTTAGGGTCTACCCTTTAGCAGAAACTGGGTAGTGGGTCACCCGACGACATCTTAGGGTCTACCCACCAGCAGGGACTGGGCAGTGGGTCACCTGATGACCTCTTAGGGTCTACCCTCCAGCAGGGCTGGGCAGTGGGTGGCCCGTCGTCTAGTTCCAGGTCTACCCTCCAGCAAAGTTGGGCTGTGGGTCGCTTGTTGACGTATTCCAGGTCTACCCTCCTGCGGGGCTGGTCAGTGGGTCGCCTGATGATGTGTTAAGGTCTACCCTCCAGTGGGGCTAGGCAGTGGGTCGCCGGATGATGTATTATGGTTTACCCTCCAGCAGAGATGGGTAGTGGGTCACCTAGTATCTTATTATGGTTTACCCTCCAGCAGGGCTGGGCAGTGGGTCGCCCGATGATGTATTAGGGTTTACCCTCCAGCAGGGCTGGGCAGTGGGTCACCCGATATCTAGTTATGAATTACCCTCCAGTAGGGCTGGGCAGTGGGACACCTGTTGGCATTCCAGACTCAATCCTTTCTACTATGCTAGTCTGTGGCTTTCCTCCGTGACCACTGGAGCAGGACCCTTGGTTGTACGGGTCGGTGATGGAATGACTTTGACTTTGAGGAGACCTCTCGACTATAAGGCAGTGACGCAGTGTGGTTTGACTTTCCCTAGAACTCTCAAGTACGAGGGGAACTTTCCCCATCGAGATGCGTTCTTGGGACGCGATCTAAAACCATGCGGGCGAGTCTGTGCCGCCCAAAGTGGATAGTGTCAAGGTGCGGTGATTGAGCCCCTTGGCTTGTAGTTCGGGGCAGATGTGTGGGATGATGGGCATCGATAATGGAGTTTACTTATGGGATTTTTGGCGACTCATTTTTTTGGTCTGAGCTACGGGACGGAGATCCCCTTACGACGTTGTTTGGGCTTCTTGCTGAGAATAAAGATATGTATATACTTTGTTCCAGTACCCACTCCTTGTGGTTTGGCTACTCTCCTTCCAGGAGAGGCGAAGATGCATGTGTTATGCCACGTGACTCCGTGTCTAGCTTCTCATGGATGGACGAGTATACTCTCCTACTATAGGTAGTAAAGACTCGACGAGAAGTCCATCTTCTCACCATTTCCAGCTCCTTGTTTCTGGACGAGTCTATCTCCTTCCTTCTTGTTGGGTTGAGCTGGACTCTTTACTGCACTTTCAGTTGTACTCCTATACTATTCCCTGTTCGCTCTACTTCTCACCCATCGGTACCGCCTTTTTTGCTCCCTCAAGCCTTCGGGTATCCTACTGAGTATTTTTTTACTCACCCCAGCTTGGGTTTTGCCCGCACTTGGTGTGCCCTTGCAGACGACGGACAGGTGAAGCGTGACATCAGTGGAGCGTAGGAGCTTGGGAACTTGGACCGCGTGCAGCGTTCGTAGTCGGGTTCCAGGTGGGAGACCTGTCACCTGTTTCTTTTGCTTACCTGTTTCCGGGTTGTGGCACTTTTTGGTTGGGCGCGTGTTTTGCCCATTTTTCCTTTTCGGCACTTTTCTTGTACTGTTTGGAGGTCGATGCACTCTTGTGGTTTATTTATAGCAGTTACTCTTTTACTTTTGCATTGAGTGTGTTTCATGTTTGTGTACAGGTGCTTAGGCAAAGGCCTCCCCGAGTTGGTGTGCCTTCGGCGCTCGTCGCCAGCCCTTGGCCTATGGAGGCGAGCTTGGGGTAGTTGCGGCTCGAGCCCGGGTAGGGTCGGGTCGTGACAATAACATTAATAGTATTCAATACTCTATAATCAATGCAAAGTCTCATGGAATCACCATTATTTTTTGAACAACAAGGAAAACCCTGAGGTGGAGTTCTAGTATGAATAAATCCTTTATCAAGAAACTCTTGAAAAATTCTTTTTTGATTACAAAAGTTCAACTTGAGCCATTTGATAACCATGTTTTGATATTGGATTAACATCAAATACCAAGTCAATAGAAAATGACATCCTACAATCTTGTGTAATATTAGAAAATCATTATGAAATATATCAAAATATTCATTTATAATATAAATGTCACTAATTTAACCATTTTACTTCTTTTAAAAAATATGTGAAATATAAAATTCCTCTACATCTCTAATTAATTTATTATTTACATTATATGTTATCAGTGATTTGAATTAATAATTGTATAAAAACTAAAACTCATCCAAAAATAACTTATTTATCTCTATAATAAATCTTATCAAGATAAATTGAAACAAAATATGTACCAAAAATAACATCAAAATATATAAGGTAAAGACAATAGGGTTTGTAGGTAAATTTTTTCCATAGAAAATAAAATTATGATTGTTCATGTTTAGTTTTTTTGGGTACTATACTATATTAATTTTACCAAATGTAATGAATTAAATTATTGAGGTGAAATTTCCAATTTATCATAAAATTTATTTGAAAAATTACTAATTTGACTCAAAATAAAACAAGTTATTGGACAATATGAAGAAACAAGTAATGTAGTTGAAACCACTTCTCTTGGTCATTTAACATCTACGTAAGTAGTCAGAAAGGATTTAGCCACACATTTTTTCATGTTATCCTAATGTATTCCATCTTTTATTCCAATCATTGTACATGTACTTAGATAAGGACCCTTCTCATTAAAATTAAACCATCTAACCATCACATTTTCATTATTTTTCTGATTATTATTGTGGTAATTTTCTTTGCGGTCATAGGACACAAGTCAAACATTCCACATTAATAAAACTTTCCAGTATTTAAAAGAAATTTCCAATGATGTTTTTTACTACACATATCAAATATCATTTGGAATTATTCTAGGAATTCTTTCAATTTACTTGGCATATAGACCAATTTTTTGACTTATTTTCATGGAATATCTGATCATCAATAAACTCCATTTCCACCACCTTTTCCTGTCAAACAAGATTCTATCAACATTTTAATTCACTAGAGGAAAATTTTATTTTATATCAAGGATTTAATCCTTATTAAAAAAATTGATTTTAGTTTCAAGATCCTAAAAAAAAATTTCTACCTACTATTCCTAATTGAGTGATGTTTTCTGCATACATGCACATTAGGTCTTCATCCTTCTTCCTCAATTCCGATAATTTCTCTTCTATTCTAATTCATATAAAATCAATAAAATAATTACAAAAGTAAATATTTTTAATTTCATCACATTACAAGGTAATGATATTTTATATTTATCTAATATTCTAAATCATAGACCATCATTAAAAGACTTCACCTTCAAGAGCATAATTAATCATAGTTACATATTGATGTTATGAATAAAACATGACAATAAATACATTCTATAATTATTTAACCCATACATCATCCATCAAATATTTAGATGAAATTCTTAATGTTGGATGGTTCTATTTCAGAAATTATCTACAATATGTTCTTATATGCGAGGATGGTTTCTCTCTGAGATGGATAGTCCCATAATTTATAGCAGGTGTTATCTGAGACATCACATTAACAAACAACTTTGTTCTAATCATAACCATTATAGGTTGAAGAATTATAATTATATTTTATTATCGGTACCATCCTACTTGAGCTTCCATATTTACACTATAGAAAATTATTCTGAACAGACTTTGATTGGTTTTGGAAACTTAGATTATTCAAATTCTATATCATTTAAATATAACCATAAATTGTAATCTCTCAATGGTATTCTAGAAATACTATCAAAACCGCTGAAGTTATATTATCATTTCATCTGATACCAACTATAAGGACCCATCCTTAAAACAGTTCATAATATTGAGTTTTCAATCATAAATTCCCTTTCTTGCATTCCTGAGGACATTTTTAGGAGTTTAGTTTTTGAGAATTAGGTCATAACACTTATATAATAAACTCTTACATTTCAATTTGGACACTTTAAATCAATATCCATTTTTTCACAATCAATTCCATTTAAAATGAAAAACATTTTCATTTCGTGGAAGATATTCAATATTATCAACTTGAATTAGCCTATGTTCCTAATAATACTTGAAACCCATTGATAAACAATTGAAAACATGGTATGAGAAGAAAAATATCAGTAAGGGACATAAGTAAATTAGAAAATAATCTTATTAGTCCATTTCAAAACCATGATATAATATGATATTTTTCCATTAGAATAATAAAATATGAGATAAAATAATTGTTTGATTATACAATAAATGAAAAATTTTAAATAGTGTATTTTATAAAGTACTTTATCAGAAATTATAGTGGAAATATCATTACCATTAAGGTTTCTTAGAAAATATGAGAATCCATGAGAAAAAGTATCGTAAAAAAGAATTTTGACCATTAAAGGGAATAATAATTATTCTAAATAAATATTATTAGAATACCTTTTTAAATGAATAGATTTTCATTATTAATTATTTCAAAAAATTTAAAATTCATGTTGGTTCCCAGGGAAATCAACTTCATAGATACTTTACAAAACCCTTATATAAATGGAATAACCTACTGAGTTAATTCGACACTAATTATTTGGAGAACCTAATCATTACTAAATGAATTAGATAGATTTATCGGGCTCATCCAACATTATAAAAAATGTTGAAGGATTATAAAATACCTAACAAACGTATAATAATTTATTTTCATTATAAAATATCAAAATATTTTTTGTTTAACATAAATACAAAATAACATTTAAGAATCACATATAAATAAGGATAAATTACTTTTTCTTTGAAAAAACATCAAAACATATTCCAAAAAAATAACTAGAAATGGATCATTCTTTGGAATAATCATTAAAACATGGAGAGGGGTCTTCTTAAAGAATAATGGCTATGATAGCAGGAACTTCTCATCAGTATGATTAAATTAAAAAATATTTGTTCACACTTTATTAAAATGTCTAAAATAACTAATAATTTTAATAATATTGGTAGAATAATTTGAAAAGTATTAAATAATATTGATATGGATGAAATATATTAGAAAAAAATTTAAAATTTTAAAATAAGTTTTTAATGAAAAAACTATTCAGTCATCCCAACTTATCACGTATGTTCATTATCTTCCTAAAAAATAAGATTATGTTATTTATTTACTTAATTATTAATATTTTTCAATTTTATAATGTAACACCCCAAGATTTTATAGTGTGTTATTTCTTCAAAATAATTCAATAACTTTCACTACACGCAACACCAAGTTCAATTGCACCATGACTTACCAAAAAAAAGCCATTAAAAGAGGTCATGAATAGCATTAACTACATTTTTAACTTTATATAATCCTTATAATTGTAGAATCCATATTATGAGTTTCTTAGTCATAATGCAAGAACAGATTCATTTTCAGTATTGCACTTTTATCAAATTTTGATAGTGAAACCTTTTTAGATACTATATTTTAAACTTGTTGACTAAATGGGGACATCAAAAATTTAAAATGAAACATCCCAAGCTTCCACGGTACGCTTTCCTTTGAATAAAACAGTAGCGTGTGTTGTACGCAACTTCGAGTTCTAACACACCGTAACCAATCAAACTAGCTGTTATGAATAGTAATACCTACTTTTTGAAGTTATATATATTTTATATTTTAAAATGGACTTCATTTTTGGATTCGTAATATCAAATTTAGCCTAAGGTGAAATTTTGGTACTTTTCGGATAACTTTCATATTTTGATGAATAGTGAAAATTACTAAATTTTAATTAAAAACAACTTTTTTAATCAAAATAATTAATAGAGATAAATTATGAATTTGAGTGGTTTTAAAGTATATTTAGAATATATTTTTACCATTTAATATAATGTTGGTCATTGGACATAATTTTACAATTAAACCGAACATAAACAAGTGTCAATCTTTTGATAGTTATTATCTCTTAAAAACACGCTTTTTGTTTTGACAGCGGGAATTAATTTTAAATTAATTTCTGCCACTTCTGTGTTTTGAATTTAGGAAAATGGATTCCATATTTGGAATCAGGATGTTCAAATTGTGTAAATAGGTAACTTTTATTTTTACACATTTTGAATAATTACTGCGGTAAATATTTTATTTACCATGGTTAAAGGGTAAATCCGGTAAATAAGGGTTAAAAAATAATATTATAATAATACAAAATTACCCTAAAACGTGTCCTAACCTTATTGGTGGACACAAACCCGACCATGAGCATCCTTGGGTCAATTTGGGGACCCCTTGGAGCCACTTGTATGTGGTAGGGACACATTATATTAATAAAGTTAAAATAAAAATAAAAATGGCATAAGCTTACATCTTTTAGAAGAACAATTTTTACATAGGGTTATACATGTTGGATTTTCGATTATAAATATTCATTAGAAAGATAAAAAGATTTACTACATAATTATATTTTATTTATAATTTTTAGACATTAAATAATATATTTTATTTATGACACAATGATGATGCAGTAATTACTATAATAGTGAAAAATTAAAATAATTGATATTATAAATACCCAAATAAATATAATATGAAACTTTTAATGAATTAAACTAATTTTATAGGATAATATGATATATTAGGATTTATTTAATTGACTTTTTTCGAAGTAATCAATCTGTTATGAGTTTCACAAAAATCAACTATTGAATAGTGTCAAAATTGACATAAAAGAGTTCTTAAAACAAATATTATATTATTAATTGATATTAAATTCCTAAAAATCTAAGGTTCGGCCAAGAGACTTATATTATGATAGGTTAATCATTAATGGACCACTTGGGGGTCGCTTGGATGTATATAGTAAGTTTATTAACCATATTATTTAAAAATACAAAGAGACATTGTAAAAGTGAAACTAATTAACTTAGAGTTAATACTTAAAGATAAGGTTAATATAAGTACCCAAACATGTCTAAATTCTATTGGATGAGTTTTTTTCGACCTATCCCCACCTCATCCTTTGAATAGTCAACTTTGGAGCCTTTGGAAACCGAATATGAATTTATTATAAATTAATATTTCTAGCTTTTCCAAAAGTGCCCCTCACCCCTCTTATAAAAGGGCACTCCTCCTTCTCTTTTCCTCACACCTCTCAAGCCACTTGGCTCGTCCAAACTCTGCCCAACTAAGCTCCCCAAATCCCTCTCCTCCTCCTTGAAGCTTCCCCTTAGGCAGAAAGCATTTCAAGAAGTCCTTTGGTTCCAACCAAAGTGAGTTACCTAGATTAAAGGTAACACTTTCTCTTAAATTATTTTCATTTATTTTGCTTCTCCAACCCCCAAACTCTTTTTATTTCCTTTCTTTTGTAACAACACCAGTATCCACAATATACTAGGATGTTTTTATAAGAAGGATTAAAACTACACATACACACAACTCCATCTAATGGATGATGAACATAATGTTTCTGTGGATGGCAAACTAACACCTCACGAAACGATGATTGTTCAAATACATCTTACCGCCTCTCATGGTGGCCATTATGATGGAACTGTAATTAAATATGAGATTAATAATATATATTTTATATATAAGCTTCTGTAATTCCATTTTATTTCATACCATTATTCGTTTCATGTTGTATATACATACGATAATTTCATTTGAGGAAGTGCGGACTACCGCCCCCTTAAAATGATATGACTCGTTCATACCACACATGGAACGTATAAAGGATGGTGTTAATGAACTTAAGTAACATATATAAAATATTATATTATACTGGAATAGTAATATACCTATGTATAATTTGGATTCGATTCTTTTAAAATAAAAATTAAATGGAAATAGCGTTCGTGCGTACGTACGGACTACCGTCTCCACGAACGCGATGAGATTCATTCTCCATCGTATCCATTCAAGTATAATTATCATTTAATGATTTAAAAATGATGTTTAAGGACTTGATATCATTCTTATTATGAATAAGATATAATCTATCCATTACAAACATTTCTTACGTAACCAAACATTTTAGAAGAACGAATCGATTATCACCCGAAACGACGATAATACTAAGATATTATTAATAAAGCAATGTTAGAAGATCATATATGATATCATATTAATATATATGATTCTTGTATAATTTAATAACAACTATTTCACCATTATACAGGAGGTTAACCTACCCCAACCAAGGAAAAGTACAAGGTAAGGGTTTATTTCGCAATCTCTTCATTATCCGAGGTTGTTTATACATAATTATCTACTGGGATTTCTTTATCATCCACATCCATGTTACTTAGAAATGTATTTCAAAACATTTTTACTATTTACAAAGAATATGGGTTATAGTAATTTATACCCTTATGTGTTTTTAAAGGAATATTTCCAACATTTTCCAAACAAGGCACTTTTTACCTTTTGAAAAATTTAAGGTAAGAATGTTTTTTTTAAACTTATACGGCAGGTGTAGCTATTTACCGCCGTTATAAAATCGTCAAAGCTTCCCTTACAAGCTTACAAGGATATTTTCAAAGTAAATGTTTTATTTTATAATTATGTGACTTTTAAATAATTTCAAAATAAATAATTTAAGGATTTTAGAAAGGTACTCTTTATCAAAATCAGAATTTTAATTGTTTTAAAGATTTATCTTTATAAATCTTTTTAATTAATGTCTTCAAAATGGTTTTTAAAGATTTATTTATATGGACATGAATGTTTTTAAAAATTTTAATTCCTTTCAAAAGTTTCAAAGTGGTATGGGACACTTTGATTCAAAAATCTCTTTTTAATTACTTTATAAATGTGTGACTTTTAAATGATTTCAAAAAAGGAGATATTTCTCTCAAATAGTTTTGATTTCATCTATGTCAACATCCTTTGATGGATTTTAAGCTTATTTGAAGATGATTTATTATGATACAAAACTTCTATATTGTATTGAAGGTTTTGTGACATTTTTGACTGTGGATGTGCTATTTTTATACCATTCATAGTTTATGGTGAAATTATTGACATTTCGTATGCTAGTTTTAATACGAATGTTTATGTTATGTTTAAACCTTTTCATATGGGAATGCATTGGACTTAGTAAGTGACGGGTGGAGCCCGCTATAGCTCCTCGATGCATCGGTAGGTCTCATGAGACAAACTAGTGTCTTGGCACAAGGCCTTGACAAAATCTTATTTGTAGTCTTGGCACGAGGCCTTGACTATGTGGTTATGATAGTCTGGCATTATGCATTCCAACATTATGAAAGTGGTTATTTATTTTTGCATGTGATTATTCGATTAGTGGAATATCCATGTGAATAAGTAAATGGCATTATTTCATTTTATTTATGCCATACCATGTTGAAAGTTCATGTTTAAAAGGCTTTTGTTTTAGTTATACATTGCCTTAAATGTTTATTCTTATTGATGAAAGTTTCCGCTATATTGTTATCCTTACTGGGCATTTGAGCTCACCCCTTTTCTATGTTTTATTTTTCCCAGGAAGTGAAGATGTAAGTTATGAATGACCTGCAGGGATATTATGAGGGGATTGTAGTGTGGACTGTGGAAACTTTATGTTGTTGTAGTAGTTTTTGATTTTATGATGTAATGTAAAACTTATGAATATATCTAGTGTTTCCAAGGCTACTAAACCAATCGGTCTTTCGAGATTTGATCTTTCTTGTGATCATGCCAATGTTACGAAGTAATGCACCGACTCTGGGTAGCTGGGGTCGGGGCGTTACATATAATTTATTTTTATTTCTCTTATATCCATGTTATATTTGATTACTTGGTCAATTGAGTTCACTCTATATGTTTTTATAACATTCGATAAATAAGACAGAAATGGTTTTGGCTGAACGACTAGGGCCAATTAGATCATGATTATATCATTTTGATAATCCTCTTCTTGTAATAATTATTATTATTATACATTTTTTTACTTTTATAATATACCATGTAATATGGTTTTGAAAATTGAGTTATGTTACAACATGGATACTGTAGTCTATAAGTACACATGTCTGAGACTTACATTTTCCAAAAAACATGCGAGAAAGAA
Source organism: Viscum album (assembly GCA_963277665.1). Lineage (NCBI taxonomy): Eukaryota > Viridiplantae > Streptophyta > Magnoliopsida > Santalales > Viscaceae > Viscum > Viscum album. The sequence continues at coordinate 61,241,842 of OY728163.1, read as the reverse complement.
GTTAAGTATTATTTTTCCTTTCTAGAAGTATAATTATATCATAAATATCATAATATATATATAATTACTCCTTTATATATAATATATATATCTTTAGTTTGAAAACTAAAATTCATCGGTTTGTGGGGAGGTAGTCTACACGTTCACATGAGCGATGTTTTTATTTTCTTTTAGATGGTAAAGAGAGAAGTAAATTAATTATTAAACATTATATTTTATATTTTCTATCATATATTTGATATTGTTTCATTTTTATCCATAATTATGACCATATGTAAGAGTCGGTGATGAAAAGTGAAATATATCATCTCGTGAGGCAGTTATCTACATATACGCACGAGTGATGTTTTCATTTTCCATTAGATAGATTAATTGATGAAAAAAGGTTACAATATTAATATAATAAAATTCTAGTATATGTTATATTCTAATTTTATTATATCCCAATGGTTAAGTGATGTATTAAGGAGGTATAATATGAAATAAAAAGAAAACACATGGTTAAGAACTACGCATCCTCTTCAGACAACATATTCATGTTTATTACTAACGTATTCCTAGTATGGTTTTATGATAAAAAACCGATAAAACATAGGTATGGATTTTGGGAAGGGACTTTGATAGGTATTAGATAATATAATTGTATTTCCCTGACCCCAGTTACCCAAATTCGGTGCATTAATACATAACATTGGCATGATCACAAAAGATCAAGTCTCAAGAGACCGATTAGTTTAGTATCCTTAGAAGTACTAGATACATTCATAAGGTATACATTACATCACAATATGAAAAACTACAACAATATTGTTTCCATAGACCACACTCATATCCCCTCATACTATCCCTACTGGTCAGTCATAAAATACTTCTTTGCATCCGGGGAAAAAAATAAAACATAGAGAGGGGTGAGCTTAGATGCTCAGTAAGGATAACAATATAGCAAAAACCTTCATAAATAAGCATAAAAACTTAAGGCAATTTATAAGACTAAAACATAAGCATTTTAAACTTGAACTTCAGAATAATATGGAAATGATAAAATCAAATAATTCCATTTACTTACTCACATAGATATTCTACTAGTCGAATAATCACATGCAATATTTATAGCCACTTTTATAATGAAGGAATGCATAATTCTAGACTTTCATAACCACATAGTCAAGGCCTTGTGCGAGGACTACAAATAATATTTTTTCAAGGCCTTGTTCCAAGACACTAGTTTGTCTCATGAGACCTACCGATGCATCGAGGAACTATAGCGAGCTCCACCCACCACTTACTAAGTACATTGCATCCCTCATATAAACAAGTCTAAACATAACATAAACATTTGTATTAAAACTAGAATACGAAATCTAAATACATTTTCCATAAACCATGAATGGTATAAAAATAACAAATCCAGAGTCAAACATATCACAAAAACTTCAATACAATATGGAAGTTTTGTATCATTATAAATCAGCTTCAAATAAGCTTAAAATACATCAAAGGATGTTGACATAGATGAAAATGATTTGTAAAACTCTTTGATAGAAATATCCCCTTTTCATGAAAACATTTAAAAGTCACACAATTTATAAAGGAAGAAATTTAAAGACATTTTTTAATCAAAGTGTCCCATACCACTTTGAAACTTTTGAAAGGAATTAACATTTAAAAAAAATCATGTCCATATAAATAAATCTTTAAAACCATTTTGAAAACATGGAAATTAATGAGAATGGTTTAGAAGAATAAATCATTAAAACATTTAAAATGATGTTTTTTTTAAAATTCCCTTAAAAAGATTCCCTTTGAATACTATTTTATAAAACATGTACATGGATAATAAATATTTCCCTTTAGATACTTATGTAAAAAACCTGGGATAATAAAGAGATTTTGAAATTAACCCTTACATTGTAATTTTCCTTGGTCGAGGGTAGTTTAACCTCCTATATAATGGTGAAATAATTTTTATTAAATTCTAAAAGAATCATATACATTAATATGATATCATATATGATCTTTTAACACTTCTTTGTTAATAATATCTTAGTATTATCGTCGTTTCGGGTGTTCACTTACTCGTTTTCTTTTATATGTTTTGTTACATAAGACATTTTTGTTATGGATAGGTTGTATATTATTCATATACAAAATGATATCAAGTCCTTAAACATTATTTTTAATCATCAAATGAAAATTATTCTTGAATGGATATGATGGGGAATGAATCTCATCGTGTTCGTGGAGATGGTAATCCATACGTACGCAAGAGTGACAATATCATTATTTTGATATTAAAATCTTATATAATTGGATGTTATATCATATATAAAGAATAATTATCATGTTTTATTTATTATTTACATCAACTATACATCATTATTATACCCATCCAAATAATAATGTATTGAATAACAACTACAACACAATGTGGAGATGGTAAATCGTACGTACGAATGTATGGTGACATGTCATTCAAAGGATGGATAGAATAATGAATATGGTTGTACAAAATTTATAATAACATAACAGTATATAGAAGATACTGGAGTTATTATTTTAGAATTGAAATAACAAGGAAAGAATAAGTGGAAGAAGAATAGAACTTGAAAGAGGTGATGAAAATTACCTATGAATAAATTTTTGGGATGGATTTCCCCGTCTTAGAAGAGAACGTGCCTCACGCGCCTCCTCTTTTTCAAATTTTTCCCGTTCGCGCGCCGGCACCTGCCCCTTCCCCGTCGCTCGGTCCTCCTCCGGTGGTCTTCGACCCTGGCCTGCCCTGCCGGTCGCCGCCCCCGCGGCCTGCCCCCCTGGTGCGCGGCCCGTCGTGCTCTTTTAAGGAGGCTCTTTGTGGCCCTCCCCCGGTTGCTGCATCTCCCCTTTTCCAAGAGATTTCCCTGGCTTCCTCTATCTCGTCTTGAGATGGCCCCCGTGTAACCCTTGATTTCCCAGCTTCGGCCTTTGAGGACGCAGTGGGTTGTCTGAAATGGACTCTTGTGGCCCGGTTTGGTGGTGAGATGCCCTCTATGGCTGTCTTTCGGCGTGTTGTGGATTCGTGGGGTCTCTCCTCGCCTGCCCGGATCTCGCTTCTCCATCGCAATTCCTTCTGCGTGGCCCTGGCCTCAGATCTGGACTTTGTGAAGGCATGGTGCAATGTTCCGCGGATGGTGGGTCGTTGGCGCTTCAACCTCGTGCGCTGGTCGATGGAGGTTCACAAAGGGAAGGAGGGCCCCCGTGCGGCAGTTTGGCTCAACCTTCCGGGGCTCCCTCTGCCTTTCCAGAACTGGGCTTTCCTCAAAGCCATTGGTGACTCTCTTGGTGGTTTCTTGTGCGCGGACGATCGCACGGTTAGGGGTGAGGAGTCCTCAGTTGCGCGCATCTGTGTCGATATGGACCTGTCCCTGCCTCCTCCGGCTAGCCTCTGTATGCGGGTGCAAGACTCGCTTTCATGGAAGCAGGACATCGTCTACCCCGTTTTTCCATTGTACTGCCCTGCCTGTCTTCTCCAGGGTCACTCATAATCCCAGTGCAGGAATCTCCCTCTTTCCAGAGGCCCTAAGGTTCATCTCCCTCCACGCGCTGCAAGGGGGACCGAGTCCCACGACCCTCCTCCTGGTCTCCATTCAGTTGTCTTCCAGAGGCCCGCGCCTAATGGTGTGTGTGATACTGCAATGGACCCTCAGAGAGTTGTTTGTAGGGGTTCTTCGTCGACGGGCTCTCATCTGGATGAACACGGCCCGATTGGACTTTCTTTGGTCTCCTACAATCAGCAGGCTTCTCTGTCTTTCTTGCTCTCCCAGCCTCCTCTAGGTCCGCTTTTCAATGACATTTGGCTCCGAGAGTTCCTCAGGGGTGGCCTGCTGTTTCGCAGTGTTCCCTCTCATGAAGATGGCTTTCCTCGTCTCTCCCTTTCTGAGGGGTGCTGCCTCCCGCTCCTGCATCATCCTTCCTCAGCTGGTCTGTTGCAGTCCTTAGATCCTCCTCCCGGTGCAGAGCTTTGTGTTCCTAGTTTTCCCCTGCCAACAGTTTAGCCTTCTCCCTTACATGGAAAGAGTAGCAGAACCGTGGGCTCTATCCCCTCTCAGAAAGCTCTCTCTTCCCCACAGGTGAATTCTCCCCTGCTTCCTCCGTCTGGTATCTGCACAAGGTCCAAGGGTAAAAGTTCTTCTAAGTTACCTTCTTCTCCTTTGCATGGGCTACGATCTCCTAGGGCCAGAGCCAGGCGGCATCTATTTCAATGACGTGTATCTTCATCTGGAACTCTCGTGGTCTTGGTGCCAGGGCAAAAACTGATTTCATTATCATGGAGACGAGGAAAGCAAAGGCCTCCATTTTTGTGGTTTTGGAGCCCAAACAGGTTTCTTCCAGAATTGGGGAGTTCGCCCGCAAAATCAGGATGCATGGCTTTCTACATGGAAACCCCCCCAATTCCCACATCTGGATATTCTGGAAAAAAGACATCTCGATTGATTTACTTGTTGCTGATGAACAATCCCTCACGACGAAAGTCAAGTCTGGAAATAACCTTTTTCTTGCCTCTTTTATCTATGGTAGCTGTGATGCCCACAAAAGGAGCTCCCTTTGGCAGGGGCTTCAATCCTTTGATCCAGGTACCTCCCCCTGGTTTGTTGGAGGCGATTTCAATATCATAGCCGATCCGAATGAGAAGAAGGGGAGAGGTCCCTTCCCTAGAAAGGCAAGCTTGGAGTTTGTACAATTCATGGCTGGAAAGGGACTATATGACATGGGTTACTCTGGGGACCGCTTCACGTGGTGTAACAATCAAAGAGAAGGCCGTAGATCTTGGAGTCGGTTGGATAGATGCTTGGCCAATTTTCAGGCCATTTCTGACTACCCCAATGCTCATGTAACTCACCTAACTCGAAGCGTTTCTGATCATTCTCCCCTGCTACTCTCCTTGTCCTTAAGACAGGTGCCTAGCATCTCCTTCAGATTCTCTCACCAATGGACCCGTTTCGAAGGTTATACTCAAGTGGTTACAAGTTCGTGGGGTGCTCCTGAACAGGGACACTTGTGGATCAGGCTTCATAACAAACTGAGGCGCTTAAGGAAAGATCTTCTGGATTGGTTTAAGAAGGTACCTCCTGCTGACAAGGATATGAAAGAACTTATGTCAAATGTTGATAAGCTAGAAGCCAATCTGGAGCATGATTGGAACGATCAGGTGTTTTAGGACCTTTCTCGTAAGAAGGACAACCTGGTGGAAATGCTTCTGTCCCAAGAGCGGCTTGCCCGTGAGCAATCACGGATACAATGGCTGCGTGAGGGGGATAAAAACACTGCCTATTTTCATGCTTGCATTAAGGAGAAGCATCATCATCACAAACCTAACTTGATGCTGGATGATGGCTCATATACTAATGACAGGGATGTTGTTGGTGGGTTGGCTTTCTCCCATTTCAAGGCGTTACTGGCAAGCATTAACCCTTTCATGTCCGAGGGCTACCCTAGTGACAGGGCGACCTTCCTGGACATTATCCCCTCCCATGTCTCCAGCCAGGATAATGAGCTCCTTGAAGCAATCTCGAATGAGAAGGAGATCCATGAGGCCATGCTGAGCCTTAACCCTGAGAGTGCTCCGGGCCCAGATGGCTTCCCAGGATCCTTTTACAGGGAGTCCTGGTCTGTTGTCCATCATGATGTTGTTCTTGCTATCCAGGACTTCTTTCGTGGAGGCAGCATTCCCCGGGTGGCCAGTGCAACAACGTTGGTCCTTATTCCTAAGATCAAAGATCCTTATTCTTTGCACCACTATAGGCCTATCAGTATGTGTAACTTCTCCTACAAAATCCTCTCCTGCCTCATTAATAAAATAATATCTCCTTTCTTGCCCCAATGGATCTCCCTTGAGCAGCATGGTTTCGTGAGAGGTAGGTCTATCCAAGGGGCGATTTCTCTAGCCGAGGAGTTGATATTAGATGTTAACACCAAATCACACGGGTCCAACTTAGCCATCAAACTTGACATGAATAAGTCCTATGACAGAATTGAATGGAGTTTCATCATCAAGGTACTCTCCGGTATGGGCTTCTCGACCTGGGCCACTGACATCATCTTTAGATGTTTCAGTGCTTCATGGATTGTTGTCTCCTTTATGGGAAAATCTTATGGTTTTTTCAAAGCCACTCGTGGTCTCAGGCAGGGGGACCCTCTTTCCCCTACCATCTTCATCATTGCCCAGGATGTGCTTAGCCGCTTGCTTAATAGGAGCAGAAACCTTGGGCAGATTCTTCCCTACCGGAGTCGTTCAATCTCCTCCAGCATGACTCATCTCATGTTTGCTGATGACACACTGGTTTTCCTGAATGGCAGCAGCAGGTCTGTCCGTAGCTTCAATGAGGTGATAAAGGAGTATTTCCATCGGAGTGGTCAATTCATCAACTGCGCCAAGAGTAACTTTTTTATCTCCAATAGATGTGGTTCAAGACGCGTGGCCTCTTTCGGCTCCAATCTGGACATGCAAAGAGGTAACTTTCCTCTTGAATACCTTGGTGCTCCCATTTCCCCCCAACGTCTTCATGTCCATGACTTCGACCACATCGTGCATAAGATCACAGGCAGAATCCTTAACTGGAAAAATAGATTCTTATCCTTTGGAGGCAGGATCACTCTCATTAACAGTGTGCTGTCATCCATTCCTGTTCACGCGATGGCTTCCATCAGAGTTCCTAAGGGAGTCATTACCTCCATTGACAAAATTCTTGCAGGTTTTCTCTGGGATGCTCTCTCTGAAGGAAAACAACATTGGGTCTTTTGGAAAAGAATGGCACAACCAGTCTGTAATGGAGGTATTGATGTCACAAACCTGCACGGAACAATTCAGTGCATGCATGCCAAACTGGCCTGGGAGGCTCTTGAGGGCCGGTCCTTGTGGGAAGGGATGATGCATCATAGATGCAGTGATTTTCCTGTTACCAGGCATAGTCACAACTCCCCCCTTTGGTCTATGATTGCGGTCTTCCTTCCTTCCCTACGACAACTGTCTCGCTGGATTATTGGTAATGGGGACCTCTCCTTTTGGCACCATAATTGGGCTGGTTCTATCCTCGTTTTTCCTAGCTGTCCGGCCCCTCATATAACCTTCAGGGAGGCCAGAAGGTTCCCTTCCTTTATCAAGGCAGTGCTGAACAACGAACAAATGGAAACCTATATGAATGTTGAGATGAACACGGGGCCTGATCAGTGTGTGTTTACTCCCTCCACTTCAGGGATCTTCTCTACAAAATATTTTCGTGCAAGTCTGGCTTCACATGCCAGATACGACCCGCGGCATGAGACCATGTGGTGTAAGAAAGTCCCCTCACAGTTCAACTTTCTCTCCTGGCGTATCAGGAACGGTGTGGTGCCAACTGATGATAACATCAAAAAGATGGGTATACCCTCTATTTCTAGATGTCCATGTTGCCATGCTAAGGAGGAGAGTGTTTTCCATCTTTTCTTTGAAGGGGCCTGAGCTCATGCAGTGTGGATCTTCTCCGGTGACCTTACTTCCTTCAATGGCCAAGCTCACTCTGCGGATGATTTCATGGACCGCTGGTTCTAGGGAGTGCCTGAACAGAGTCTGGAGAGAAAAGCTCGTGCGCTGGTGTTAACCGCTGGGTTTTGGGGCATTTGGCATGCTCGAAACAGAGCCAGATATGAGGGAGCTTATTCGTCTGGAAATTTTATTATCATCAAAACCCGCTTCCTGTTGATGGATTTTCTCAGAATGGATGACCGGTTGCGACAACTCCCGATGCTCAGTCCTCTCCAGCCGAGACCTATAGGTGCCTCCGGTCCTCTCAATGCTAGAGCAGGTCATTGGGTCTGTTGGAAGCCGCCCTCCATGGGCCTCAAACTGAATACCGACGGCTCCTCCAGACAGGGCAGCTTGCGGGGAGGAGGTGTTGTTCGTGACTCCAGCAGCTCAGTCATCCTGCTGTTCACTACTCAGTATGGAAATTGTAACACCTGAGACTTTTATGTTATATAAATCATCAAAGGAATCTTTTTCTACACAACACTTGCTTGGCTTGCTTTACACGATATCGTGACCTTCCTCGATAGCTTGCGTCGTACGCAATACCGAGTTTCACTAAACAACGATATGCTATTATGAATAGTAATAACCACTTTTTGAAATTTTATAAATTTTATCTTTCAAAATGGACTTCATTTTTGGATTCGGAATACCGAAATTAGCCTAGTGTGAAATTTTGGTATTTTTCTGAAAAATTTCAATTTTTGATGAATAGTGAAACCACTAAGTGGTAGGTTAAAAACTGAATTTTACATAAAACTTAATTTTACCGCTTCTGTGAATGGAATTTCGAAAATCCGAGAGACACGGTTAATATCAAGGACTAAAATGTGGTTCAATGAGATGAAAATAATTTTTTGGTGAATAGTAACTTTTTACTTATTTACCACGGTTAATAGTAAATAGGGTAACTAAGGGTAAATAAGATATTACTATTACCCTAACACATGTCCTAATTCTATTGGATAAGTGTAATTCGACCAAAAACAACCTTATGAATATAATATGGCCATTTAGGTCCACTTGGATTAGATTATGACATTTAATATTATTTTATTTAATGAATAGTTAAAATAGTTAAAATCAAAGTTTAATAACTAAAACATTTTTAATATGGGGTTATACATAAGATAAATTCGACTATAAATATTCATTAGAAAGATAAAAATATTTCCTACATGATGGTATTTTATTTATAATTTTTATACATTAAAGTATTTAATTTATTTATGACACAATGATGATGCAGTAATTATCTTATTAATGAAATATTGACATAATTGATGTTATAAACACCAAAATAAATGTAATTTGAGACTTTTTATGAATTCCACTAATTTTATAGGTTACTATGATATATTAGTGTTGATTTAATCAACTTGGTTCGAACATATAATTCTGTTATGACTTTCACAAAAATCATATATCAAATAGTGTCAAAATTGACACAAAATAGTTTTTAAATCAAATATTATATTAATAATTGTTATTTTATTCCTAAAAATCTGAGGTTCGGCCAAATGACTTAGATAAGGATATATATATTAATAATAAACAATTTGGGGTTCTTTTGGCATGTTATAGTAAGTGTATTAACCATATAGTGAAAGAAAACAAAAAGACACGGTAAAAGTTAAATTATTTAACTTAGAGTTAAATCTAATTGATAAGGTTAAAATAATACCCTAAACTTGTCTAAATCCTATTGGTTGATAGGATTTCGACCCATCCCCACTTTATCTTCGAAATAAGACCCTTTGGAACCATTATAAACCGATTTTGACTTTAATATAAAATAATATTTTGAGATATTCCTAAGGTGCCCCTCTCCTCCCTTATAAAAGGGCACCTCCTCCCCCTCCTCCTCACACCAATTTGAGCACTCAAGCTCGGCCAAACCCTGCCATTCTCTCCTCTCCACTTCCCTAGAATAATACTAGAGGTCCTGGTATTCTTCAAAGACCAATCTTAGTTCCCTAAGTGGAGGATTCAAAGAAGCGTTCCAAAGAAGAGGTAATATCCATTACCGATCCTTTCAATTTCTTTCTTCTTCAACTTCTTCTTCTTTAGTTGTTTCATGATAAAGTAATAACATCAGTATTACTTACATACTGATATGTTATTATAAATATGAAACAACCCTAATTCACCTTCTATCCATCCTACGGAAAAATGAAATCACCGCGCGTGCGTACGTACGGAATACCGTCTCCACGCCTTGGTGTAATCTATTTTCCACCATCACCTTACAAGGATGGGTATAATGGTGTAATGAGTAACTATTTATGATTACTATAAATTAATATTTATACTGAAATAATATACATATACTCCAATACAATTCCATGATCATAGGAACGATATCATCACTCGTGCGTACGTACGGAATACCGTCTCCACGATGTGATGCGACTCGTTCTACATGATCATCATTACATAGTAATTATATAAATGAATTGAATGAATAAATATGATATATGTTACACTAATACCATTCTGGATATAAGGTATCTATAACCTTAAAAGAAGAATAAGAATTTATTCGGCAAAACACGCATAAGAACAAAAGGCAATAAAGACCCGAGTAACAAGTAACAATGAAATATTACTAACAAGAAGCTAATAATATGACCATATATGATATCATATCAACATGTATGATTCTGGAATAAGTCAATAACATTATTTAAACCATTATACAGGAGCTTCGGACACATACAAACCAAATCGGACCTAAGGTAAGGGAAAATATCACAATCTCATTTTTATCCGAGATTGTTTATTCGTAAGTATTTACTGGGGTGTATTTTATCATCTACATACATGTTTCATCAATATGTAATATTATTTCCATCCACCTACAATTGTTTAAATCCATTTTTACCCTTCGGTGAGTTTTTAGTAATATGTATGAAAGGAATCTTTTGTCGTTTTTCGTACGAGGTACTTTTGACTTTTTCGACAAAAGTATGAAGATTGTTTTTTTTAACTTATACGGCATGAATGGATTCTTAAAACATTATTTACAAGAAGCTTACTTTACAAGTTTTCAAGTTTATTTTTAATCAACTTCTTTTAGTTTATAATTTCATGACATGTTAAGAAAAGAAAAGTGTTTTTGAAGAAGAAAGGATATTTTCCTCAAGAATGGAGTTCAAGTGTTTTATCAAAATTATTTTCCATCTAAGATAGTAAAGGGTTCTGTTTTTATCCCTATTATTACATTGATTTGATTATGTTGTGAGGGAATTATTTTTATGAAGTCATTTACCTTATATGATTTTTTTTATGATGTCATGATGTTTCAAGAATCCCATTTTTGTTACATGTGTTATGCGATGATGTATGATTTATGATAATGTGGCACACATAAGAAAGGATTCATTATAAGATGGGTGGGACCTATATCTCCCTCCAATGCATTGGGTAAAGATTTTATATCTCATGAGATAGACATGGCTGGAACGGTAGGTTATACCGGTTCAGTGAAACAGGACTGGAACGAGGGTGACTCGGTTCAGAAAGGGACTTTGTCCACTAAGATAGTCTTGAAAATGAGTCATGAATAACAAGAAATGATTTTCCATGATTATGTGTGCATGCCACAATGTTTCAAGTTTCATGTTATGATTATGGGGATCTCATTTTCACTTCTATGATTTGTTCCATGTTAAGATATTATGATCTCTTTTGCAGGTTATGATTTTCAAAAAGATATGATATGATTTTTATTTCCTTTATTTGCCCTTGCTGAGCATTTGAGCTCACCCTTTTATGTTTTCTTTTCCCTAGGTCAGGAAGATGGATATTAAGTAGAATATGCTAAAAGGGACCCTAGATATGATGAAATAAATGGGAGACACAGTAGAAGATTTATGAACCAGTTGTTTATGTTTCCCAGTTTCTAAAGACACTATACCTATACGGTCCTTTGTGGTTTTGTCATATGTTGTAATAAGTGTGATTCAATTTTGAAGTATTAACAATGTATGTAAAGTATGGGTCGTTATAGTTGGTATCAGAGGAAAGGTATAGTCAACCTTTGGAAACTAGGATGTGAAATCCTTAGTAAGAACCCTAAGGATAAGTCTAAGCATAGAACACAATATTAGTGTTTTAGAAATGGCCATGAATAACCTAGGATAAGACCTTAAGCATGAAAATTTTATTCTTGAATTATGTGGTTTTCCTATTATAATTAGTGTTGCTCACACTATTCTTCTTGGTTTTAGTCAATGGCTGGAACCCGAAGGAACCGTGTTAATGCGGAATGCGATGGGCAATGCAATGATTGTCCCCCTGAGCAACCAAACGATATGGGAGCTGGAATGAAAAATCTTGTAGCCATGCTCACACAACTTTCTCAAGCTATGAATCATGCAGGACTTCCAAACGAGCAAAGGAAGGAGCAACATTCTGTTGAATCCTTCATGAGGCAGCGTCCACCTTCTTTCAGTGGGTCTACTGATCCATTAGTTGCTGAACAATGGATTAGTACTACTGAAAAGATATTTTCAGTTCTTCAATGTTCTGAACATGATAAAGTCATCCTAGTAGTGTATCGTTTGGAAGGAGATGCTGATCAATGGTGGAATCTTATTAAGAATACGAGGCAGAGGGATGAAGTTGAGTCCATGGAATGGGATGAGTTCAAGAACTTATTTTTCAATAAGTACTTCCCTCGTATTCTTCGAACAAAGATGGAGAAAGAGTTTCTTGAACTGAAGCAAAGGGATGATGAATCTGTTGGTACCTATGAAGAAAATTTTACAAGACTTGCAAGGTACGCTTCTGGTATTATTATCCAACCTGAGAGTAATATCGATCGATTCTTTAGTGGCTTAAAACCAAGTCTTCGAAGGGCGTTAGCCATAAGGGACTTCAATAGCTACGAGGAAATCGTTCGATGTGCTCTCAAAGTCGAGATGGAGATTGGAGTAACCCATCAGTCATATGGGTTTGATAAGAAGAGGAAAATGGAATTCAAAGGAAAATCTAAAGAGCACACTGAAAACAAGATGAGCTTTCCCTTATGCTCAAAGTGTGGAAAGAAACATGGAGGGAGTTGTCTTAAAGGGACAAGTAAATGTTTCAAATGTGGAAAGGAAGGTCATCGGGCATTTGAATGCCGCGATAATGGGAAGAAGATGTCTAATGATGCAAACAAAGGAAGGGATACACAGAATGAACCTACTACACTTCAATGTTTCAAGTGCAAGGAGATGGGGCATTATGCCAATCAATGCCCAAATCCAAGGGTTGATGATGATGGTCGACGTCAACAAACTCTTAAGGCTAAAGACAAAGGAAAGTCACATGCAATTTCTATCAGCGATGTGGAGTACGATAACGAAGTGGTGAAAGGTACACTTACCATCCACTCTAAAGTAGCAAATGTTTTATTTGATTCTGGATCCACCCACTCTTTTATTTCTGAAGAATTTTCTAAGGGTATCACCGTATTACCTCAACAATTAGATGTTGAGTTAGCTGTGACAACACCTAATGGCACATCAATCGCATCAAAAGTTTATAATTCTTCTCCGATCGAAGTTTGTGGGAAAGTGCTTCCTGCAAATCTTGTGATCCTTCATATAGTGGAATTTGATGTGATTCTTGGCATGGATTGGATTTCTTTATACGCAGCTCATATCAATTGCCAAAGAAGGGAAGTCACATTTCATATTCCAGATCAATCTATGATCGTCTATCAATGCAAGGATGAACATAACCTTCCAGTGGAAATTTCTTCCATTTTATGGGTATTGATTCCACTAAATGAAGGTTATTTATCTCAAATGGTTGGTGAGAAACTCGCGATTAAGAATATGCCCATCGTACGGGAGTTTGATGATGTCTTTCCAGAGGAATTACCGGGTCTTCCACCAAATCGTGAAGTTGAGTTTTCAATAGAACTCGTACCGGGTGCTTTGCCTATTTCAAAGACACCTTATAGAATGGCCCCAATTGAGTTGCAGGAATTGAAGAAGCAACTCCAAGAGAATCATGATAAGGGATTCAAACGCCCTAGTGCGTCACCTTGGGGAGCACCTGTTCTATTTGTTAAGAATAAATATGGATCAATGAGACTCTGCATTGATTATCGAGAACTTAACAAGATCACTATCAAGAACAAATATCCTCTCCCACGCATTGATGACTTATTTGACCAACTACGCGGAGCTCAATACTTTTCCAAGATTGATCTTCGTTCAGGGTATCATCAATTAAGGGTCAAAAGGGAGGATATACCAAAGACGGCTTTCCGTACAAGGTATGGACACTATGAATTTATAGTGATGCCATTTGGTCTTACTAATGCCCCTACTATCTTCATGGATCTAATGAATAGAGTCTTTAGAGACTATCTTGATCAATTTGTGGTAGTCTTTATAGACGATATTCTTGTCTATTCAAAGAGCAAGGAAGAGCATGAAGATCACTTGAGAATTATATTGAAGACCCTGAGAAAGGAGAAGCTTTATGCCAAATTTACCAAGTGTGAATTTTGGCTTCAAAAAGTTGCATTTTTGGGTCATATAATCTCAAGAGAGGGGATATCTGTGGATCCAGCAAAAACAGAGGTTATCGAAAGATGGTCGAGACCAACAACAGTAACTGAGATCCGAAGTTTTCTTGGTTTGGCTGGATATTATCGACGTTTTGTAAAGGATTTTTCACTATTATCTAATCCACTCACCAAGTTGACTCGGAAAGGAGTTAGGTTTGTTTGGACAGAGGAATGTGAAGAGAATTTCAAGGAGTTGAAAAGAAGGTTATCCAGTGCACCTGTGCTCACACTGCCTTGTAGTGGAGAAAGGTTTGTGATCTACAGTGATGCATCCAAGAAGGGATTGGGGTGTGTTCTTATGAAAAATGATATGGTGATAGCTTATGCCTCACGACAGTTGAAAATCCATGAGCAAAATTACCCAATACATGATTTGGAGTTGGCTGCGGTAATCTTTGCATTAAAGATTTGGAGGCATTACCTTTATGGTGAAAGGTCTGATATTTATACTGATCATAAAAGTTTAAAGTATATTTTCACACAAAAGGAGCTGAATATGCGCCAAAGAAGATGGTTGGAGCTGATTAAGGATTACGACTGCTCAATCCATTACCACCCTGGGAAAGCAAACAAGGTGGCAGATGCATTAAGTCGACAAGACCATGCTAGTTTATCCATGATGAGGATCACAAAAGATCCAATATTTATGGATTTACAAAGGATGGATCTTGGAATTATAATGGAAGGGGAAAAATCTTATCTTTCTGAAATGAATGTTCAACCATCTATACATGTGAAGATTAAAGAGGCACAGAAAGAAGATGTCGAGTTACAAAAGAAGGTGAGAAATGTTCCTGAATTCAACCTTGATTGTGATGGGATAATAAAGTTCAGGAATTGGTTTTGTGTTCCTCCCATCCCTGAATTAAAGAAGGAGCTGCTGGATGAGGCTCATAGTTCTTCATTCTCTATTCATCCTGGAAGCACGAAGATGTATAGGGACCTGAAAGAGTACTTCTGGTGGGATGGCATGAAAAGAGATGTTGTTGAATATGTCTCTCGATGCTTGGTTTGTCAACAAGTTAAAGCTGAGAGACAAAAGTCTAAGGGGATGTTACAACCATTACCCATACCCGAATGGAAATGGGAAAACATCACTATGGACTTTGTCACAGGACTTCCTAAAACATCCAAAGGCAATAATGCTATTTGGGTCATAGTTGATCGTCTTACAAAGTCTGCACACTTCATTGCTATTAGAGAGGATTTCTCTCTAGATCAGCTTGCCAGGATATATGTAAAGGAAGTGGTAAGATTGCATGGAGTACCACTTTCTATTATATCTGATCGGGATCCGAGATTTACCTCAAAGTTCTGGCGAAGTCTTCAGCATACTCTGGATACAGAGTTGAGTTTCAGCACTGCTTATCATCCTCAGACAGACGGTCAGTCTGAGAGAACAATTCAAACCCTAGAAGATATGTTCAGAGCTTGCTCTATGGATTTAAAAGGAGGTTGAGATCAACACCTACCTTTGGTGGAATTTTCTTATAATAATAGCTTTCACTCCAGTATTCAGATGGCTCCTTATGAAGCTCTCTATGGAAAGAAATGCAGGACTCCAACTTGCTGGGATGAAGTTGGGGAAAGAAAGCTATTAGGACCAGATCTCGTTGATGAAATGGCAGAAAAGGTCAGATCTATTCAACAACACATAAGAGCAGCTCAGAGTCGACAGAAAAGTTATGCTGACAACCGAAGAAAAGACCTAGAGTTTGAAGTGGGTGATAAAGTGTTCTTACGAATATCTCCCTGGAAGAGGGTTATGAGATTTGGAAAGAAGGGGAAGTTGATCCCTAGATATATCGGTCCTTTCGAAATACTGGATCGTGTTGGAAAGGTAGCTTACCGATTGGCGCTTCCACCGAATCTCTATCAAGTTCATGATGTGTTCCATGTATCTCTCCTGAGAAAGTACATACCTGATCCTTCACATTTACTCAGCTCAGAAGTTGTACCGCTGGAGCAAGATCTTTCTTATGAAGAACAACCGATAGAGATTCTGGATCGTAGCGAAAAAGTCCTACGAAACAAGACCACTCGATTGGTGAAAGTTTTATGGAGGAACCACCAACTTGAAGAAGCTACATGGGAGCTTGAGGATATGATGAGGGAGAAGTATCCTCATCTGTTTGTTACAAAGTGACGAATTTCGAGGGCGAAATTCTTTTTAAGGGGGGTAGAATGTAACACCCGAGACTTTTATGTTATATAAATCATCAAAGGAATCTTTTTCTACACAACACTTGCTTGGCTTGCTTTACACGAAATCGTGACCTTCCTCGATAGCTTGCGTCGTACGCAATACCGAGTTTCACTAAACAACGATATGCTATTATGAATAGTAATAACCACTTTTTGAAATTTTATAAATTTTATCTTTCAAAATGGACTTCATTTTTGGATTCGGAATACCGAAATTAGCCTAGGGTGAAATTTTGGTATTTTTCTGAAAAATTTCAATTTTTGATGAATAGTGAAACCACTAAGTGGTAGGTTAAAAACTGAATTTTACATAAAACTTAATTTTACCGCTTCTGTGAATGGAATTTCGAAAATCCGAGAGACACGGTTAATATCAAGGACTAAAATGTGGTTCAATGAGATGAAAATAATTTTTTGGTGAATAGTAACTTTTTACTTTTTTACCACGGTTAATAGTAAATAGGGTAACTAAGGGTAAATATGATATTACTATTGCCCTAACACATGTTCTAATTCTATTGGATAAGTGTAATTCGACCAAAAACAACCTTATGAATATAATATGACCATTTAGGTCCACTTGGATTAGATTATGACATTTAATATTATTTTATTTAATGAATAGTTAAAATAGTTAAAATCAAAGTTTAATAACTAAAACATTTTTAATATGGGGTTATACAAACGATAAATTAGACTATAAATATTCATTAGAAAGCTAAAAATATTTCCTACATGATGGTATTTTATTTATAATTTTTAGACATTAAATTAGTTAATTTATTTATGACACAATGATGATGCAGTAATTATCTTATTAATGAAATATTGACATAATTGATGTTATAAACACCAAAATAAATGTAATTTGAGACTTTTTATGAATTCCAATAATTTTATAGGTTACTATGATATATTAGTGTTGATTTAATCAACTTGTTTCGAACATATAATTCTGTTATGACTTTCACAAAAATCATATATCAAATAGTGTCAAAATTGACACAAAATAGTTTTTAAATCAAATATTATATTACTAATTGTTATTTTATTCCTAAAAATCTAAGGTTCGGCCACATGACTTAGATAAGGATATATATATTAATAATAAACAATTTGGGGTTCGTTTGGCATGTTATAGTAAGTGTATTAACCATATAGTGAAAGAAACAAAAAAGACACGGTAAAAGTTAAATTATTTAACTTAGAGTTAAATCTAATTGATAAGGTTAAAATAATACCCTAAACTTGTCTAAATCCTATTGGTTGATAGGATTTCGACCCATCCCCACTTTATCTTCGAAATAAGACCCTTTGGAACCATTATAAACCGATTTTGACTTTAATATAAAATAATATTTTGAGATATTCCTAAGGTGCCCCTCTCCTCCCTTATAAAAGGGCACCTCCTCCCCCTCCTCCTCACACCAATTTGAGCACTCATGCTCGGCCAAACCCTGACATTCTCTCCTCTCCACTTCCCTAGAATAATCCTAGAGGTCCTGGTCTTCTTCAAAGACCAATCTTAGTTCCCTAAGTGGAGGATTCAAAGAAGCGTTCCAAAGAAGAGGTAAAATCCATTACCGATCTTTTCAATTTCTTTCTTCTTCAACTTCTTCTTCTTTAGTTGTTTCATGATAAAGTAATAACATCAGTATTACTTACATACTGATATGTTATTATAAATATGAAACAACCCTAATTCACCTTCTATCCATCCTACGGAAAAATGAAATCACCGCGTGTGCGTACGTACGGAATACCGTCTCCACGCCGTGGTGTAATCTATTTTCCACCGTCACCTTACAAGGATGGGTATAATGGTGTAATGAGTAACTATTTATGATTACTATAAATTAATATTGATACTGAAATAATATACATATACTCCAATACAATTCAATGATCATAGGAACGATATCATCACTCGTGCGTACGTACGGAATACCATCTCCACGATGTGATGCGACTCGTTCTACATGATTATCATTACATAGTAATTATATAAATGAATTGAATGAATAAATATGATATATGTTACACTAATACCATTATGGATATAAGGTATCTATAACCTTAAAGGAAGATTAAGAATTTATTCGGCAAAACACGCATAAGAACAAAAGCCAATAAAGACCCGAGTAACAAGTAACAATGAAATATTACTAACAAGAAGCTAAGAATATGACCATATATGATATCATATCAACATGTATGATTCTGGAATAAGTCAATAACATTATTTAAACCATTATACAGGAGCTTCGGACACATACAAACCAAATCGGACCTAAGGTAAGGGAAAATATCACAATCTCATTTTTATCCGAGATTGTTTATTCGTAAGTATTTACTGGGGTGTATTTTATCATCCACATCCATGTTTCATCAGTATGTAATATTATTTCCATCCACCTACAATTGTTTAAATCCATTTTTACCCTTCGGTGAGTTTTTAGTAATATGTATGAAAGGAATCTTTTGTCGTTTTTCGTACGAGGTACTTTTGACTTTTCCAACAAAAGTACGAAGAATGTTTTTTTAACTTATACGGCATGAATGGATTCTTAAAACATTATTTCCAAGAAGCTTCCTTTACAAGTTTTCAAGTTTATTTTTAATCAACTTATTTTAGTTTATAATTGCATGACATGTTAAGAAAATAAAAGTGTTTTTGAAGAAGAAAGGATATTTTCCTCAAGAATGGAGTTCAAGTGTTTTATCAAAATTATTTTCCATCTAAGATAGTAAAGGGTTCTATTTTTATCCCTATTATTACATTGATTTGATTATGTTGTGAGGGAACTATTTTTATGAAGTCATTTACCTTATATGATTTTTTTATGATGTCATGATGTTTCAAGAATCCCATTTTTGTTACATGTGTTATGCGATGATGTATGATTTATGATTATGTGGCACACATAAGAAAGGATTCATTATAAGATGGGTGGGACCTATATCTCCCTCCAATGCATTGGGTAAAGATTTTATATCTCATGAGATAGACATGGCTGGAATGGTAGGTTATACCGGTTCAGTGAAACAGGACTGGAACGAGGGTGACTCGGTTCAGAAAGGGACTTTGTCCACTAAGATAGTCTTGGCAATGAGTCATGAATAACAAGAAATGATTTTCCATGATTATATGTGCATGCCACAAAGTTTCAAGTTTCATGTTATGATTATGGGGATCTCATGTTCACTTCTATGATTTGTTCCATGTTAAGATATTATGATCTCTTTTGCAGGTTATGATTTTCAAAAAGATATGATATGATTTTTATTTCCTTTATTTTCCCTTGCTGAGCATTTGAGATCACCCTTTTATGTTTTCTTTTCCCCGGGTCAGGAAGATGGATATTAAGTAGAATATGCTAAAAGGGACCCTAGATATGATGAAATAAATGGGAGACACTGTAGAATATTTTTGAACCAGTTGTTTATGTTTCCCAGTTTCTAAAGACACTATACCTATACGGTCCTTTGTGGTTTTGTCATATGTTGTAATAAGTGTGCTTCAATTTTGAAGTATTAACAATGTATGTAAAGTATGGGTCGTTATAGAAATGGTCATTCTCTCCAAGCAGAGGCTTCAGCCATGCTTTCTGGCCTTAGCCTGTGCTGTCAACATAATATCCTCATTGATGAAGTAGAAACAGACTGTATGGTCCTCTTTAAGGCTCTCTCTGGAACTGACAACATCCCCTGGTCTATAGCATATACTATCAGAAAATGCAAAGGCATCATTAGTAGCAATATCAAGGTGGTTCACACTTGGCGCGAGGGTAACAAAGTGGCTGATCATCTAGCCTCCATTGCATCCCAAAATTTGGTCTTTTTGGGCCCTGAGGGTAGGAATACTCTCAAGGCTGAGGGAGAGGAACTTGTGAGAGGGGATGCCCTCAGCTTGCACTATTTCATACCTCCTTGATTTGTTTTTCTTTTCGCTCTTCTGCTGGACTTTTGTTTCTTTTATTCCATAAATAAATACTATTGATATGAGATGAAAGAGGTGATGAAATATTTACCTCATCTTCGGGTTCTTCCTTTTTTATTTCACCAAAAGGACTACTTATGTTGGCTTTATGACTAAAATAAGGCCTCTAGGATTAATTGAGGGAAGTTTATAGGATATTTGGGTAGGGTTTGGTCAATCAAAAAGGCTTTTATGGTGTGAATTTGAGATAAGGGAAAGTGCCCTATTATTAAAGGGGTGAGGGGCATCTTAGGAAAAACTTAAAATATTATTTTATAATAAATTCATATTCGGTTTATAATGGCTCAAAAGTGACTTATTTAGAGGCTAGGGTGTGGAAGGGTCTAAAAACTTTCAACCAATAGATTTTATACAGGTTTAGGTCACCATATTAACCTTATCATTTATATTTAACTCTTAGTTAACTATTTTGACATTTACCATGTCTCTTTGTATTTTTATATTATATGGTTAATAAACTTACTATAACAAGCCAAGA
Organism: Viscum album; assembly: GCA_963277665.1. Classification (NCBI taxonomy): domain Eukaryota; kingdom Viridiplantae; phylum Streptophyta; class Magnoliopsida; order Santalales; family Viscaceae; genus Viscum; species Viscum album. The sequence continues at coordinate 61,221,048 of OY728163.1, read as the reverse complement.
AAACCCCAAGCGGTTCATTATTAATATATATAACCTTATCTAAGTCATTTTGAAGAACTTTATATTTTTAGTAATAGAATTTCAATTAATAATATAATATTTGTTTTAAAAACTCTTTTATGTCAATTTTGACACTATTTGGTATTTTGTTTTTGTTAAATTCATAACAGCATTATTATTTCTAAAAAAAATCATTTAATCAACCCTAAAATGACATATTAACCTATAAAATTAGTTTAATTCATTAAAAGTAAAAAAATTAAATTTATTTGGGTATTTAAAATATCAATTATTTTAATATTTCATTAATAAGGTAATTACTGCATCAGAATTGTGTCAAAATTAAATTAAATTATTTAATGTATAAAAATTTTAAAAAAATACCATTATGTATGAAATCTTTTTATATTTCTAATTAATATTTATAATCGAATTTATCTTATGTATAACCCTAAATTATAAATGTTATAGTTATTAAACATTGATTTTAACTCTATTAACTATTCTTTAAATAAAATAATAATAAATGTCCTAATCTAATCGAAGTGGACCAAAGAGGTTCATATATTATTGCTAAGGTTGTTTTTGGTCAAATAACATTTATCCAATAGAATTAGGACATGTGTTAGGGTAATAATAATATCATTTTTACCCTTAATTACCCTATTTACTTTTAACTATGGTAAATAAAAGTAAAAAGTTAGTATTCACCCAAAATTCATTTTTATATTATTGAACCAAATTTTACTTACTGATATCAACTGTATCTGTCTGATTTTTTAAATTCAATTCACAGAAGCGGTAAAATTATGTTTAATGCGAATTTGGAACTTCTCCAAGGAGTTGGGTAAAAGACGGTGATAATTTTTTATATATCTCAAATTATTATAAACTTACTCCAATGAATTACATTGAACTTATATAGGTATTATGTATCTATTTTTACTTAAAATAAATTTAAATAAAATAAATAATTATCAAAATAAAAATTTGGTTTTAAACTATAACTCAGTGTTTTTACTATTCATCAAAAATTGAATGTTTTCAGAAAAATACCAAAAAATCACCCTAGGATAATTTTGATATTCCGAATTCAAAAAAGAAGTCCATTTTGAAAAATAAAATTTTTAAAATTTCAAAAAGTGGGTATTACTATTCATAACGGCTAGTTGGATTGGTTGTGGTGTGTTAGAACTCGAAGTTGCGTACAATGCAAGCTATTTCATTATTCAAAGAGAAGCGTACCGTGGAAGCTTGGGGTGTTACATTCTCCCCTTCTTGAAATAATTTCGCCCCCGAAATTTCTAGAATATTACTGCATAAAAGGACTCGGGTGGTTCTTCATCATAAGTTCCTCAGGTTCCCACATTGCCTCTTCCATCTTATGGTTTCTCCATAGAACATTTACTAGACGAGTCTTCAGGTTTCTCAACACTGGTTCTCTAGTATCAAGAGTCTTGATGGGATCTTTGTAATAAGACAGATCAGGTTCCAGTTCACTTCCTCATAGATGAGTACATGCATTGGGTCAGGAATGTATTTTCTCAATATTGATACGTGGAATACATCGTGAACTTTGGAGAGATTTAGCGGCATATCCAAATGATAAGCTATAACCCCAATTCGTTCTAGAATATAAAAAGGTTCAATGTAAATGGGACTCAATTTACCCTTCTTATCGAAACGTATAACACCCTTTCATGGAGATACCATCAAGAAAACATGATCTCCTACCTGAAATTCCAAATCCTTCCTTTGGTTATCGGTATAGCTATTCTGCCTACATTGAGGTGCCTTGATGTGGTTTTGTATTACCTTCACCTTTTCCATCATTTCCTCCACAATTTCTGGGCCTACAAGTTTTTTCGCCAACATCATCCCCGCAGGTTGGTGTGTCACATCTCTTTTCGTATAACGCTTCATATAGGGCCATCTGAATACTTGAATGGAAGATATTATTATAGAAAAATTCTACCATATGTAGATTTTGATCCCACATACCTTGAAAGTCAAGTGACCAAGATCTCAACATATTTTCTAAGGTTTGAATAGTCCATTCTGATTATGCATCGGTTTGAGGGTGGTAGGCAGTTCTCAAACGAAGTTCAGTATCGAGGGCTTTCTGAAGACTTTTCTAGAATCTTGAAGTAAAATGGGGATCACGATAAAAAACAACAGATAGGGGTACTACATGAAGTCTCATAACTTTATTAATATATAGTATTGCTAGACGTTCAAGTTGTAGATCTTCTATTATAGAAAGAAACTTTGTTGACTTCGTAAGACGATCAACAATGACCATATTTCATCATTCCTTCTAGGATTTTGTGGTAGTCCAATGAAAAGGTCCATCGTAATATTATCCCATTTCAACTTAGTTATGGGAAGAGGTTTCATAACTCCTCCAGGCTGTTTCCATCCAGATTTCACTTATTGACAAACTATACACCTTGATAGAAAATCAGTAATCTCCCTCTTCATGTTGTCCCACCAAAAATGCTCCTTCAAATATCTATACATTTTAGTGCTACCAGGGTGTGTAGAGAAATTGGTATTCTGATCATCATCCAACAATTCCCTTTTTAGATTAGGTATATCGGGAACACAAAGTCTCTTCCCAAATTTCAAAATTATATCTTCGTACACAAAGTCACTCATTCTCTCATCATTAATAGCTTTAATCTTCTTTTGAAACTCTTCATCACCGGTCTAAGAACACTTTATCCTTTCTAGTAAGGATGGTTTTGCAACCATTTGAAAAATTATCGATGTTTCACCTTCCATGGTAATTCTCAAATCCATCTTCACTAGATTCATGAAAATAGGATCCCTTTAAACTCTCATCTTGTTCAAAACTCCATGATAATTTCTTCTCAAAGCATCTTCCACCTTATTTTCCATCCTCGGGTGGTAGTGTATGGTGCAATCATAATCCTAGAGTAGTTCAATCCATCTCCTTTTCCACATGTTGAGTTCTTTCTATGATAAAATATACTTTAAACTCTTGTGATTGGTATATATCTCACATTTTTCACCATAAAGATAATGTCTCCATATCTTTAAAGAAATATTATAGCTGATAACTCAAGATCATGAGTAGGATAGTTTTTTCTCATGAATTTTAAGCTGTCGTGATGCATAGGCAATAACCCTATCATTCTGCATAAGGACACAACCAATTCTTTTCTTTGAAGTATTACTATAAATAACAAATCCATTATTCCCTGATGGTAGAGTCAACATAGAAGCACTGACTAATCTTCTCTTCAGTTCTTCGAAACATTCTTCACAATATTTTGTCCAAAAAATTTTTACCCCTTTATGTGTGAGATTAGTTAATGGGTTATCCAATCAGGAAAAATTCTGGACAAAATGTCGATAATAACCTGCTAAACCAATAAAACTACGTACCTCAGTTATACTCATTGGTGCTGGCCATTCATGGATTTATCTTGTCTTAGAAGGATCAATATAGATTCCATCCTTAGAGACAGTATGGACAAGAAAAGTAATCTCTTGAAGCTAGAATTCACTCTTACTAAACTTCCCAAATAATTTATTTCTTCGAAGAGTCTTTATGATAATGCGCAAGTGATTTTCATGATCTTCGTAGCTTTTAGATTATACCAAGATATCATCAATAAATACCACTAAAAATTCATCAATATATTCCTTGAAAACTCAATTCATTATATACATGAAAATAGAGGGTGCATTTGTCAAACCAAAAGGCATTACTGTAAACTCGTAATGCCCGTACCTGATTTGAAATGTTGTTTTTGGAATGTCTTCCTTCTTCACACACATATAATGATATCCAGATCGAAGATCAATCTTTTAAAAGTATTGATCTCCATGAATATGGTCGAATAAATCATCAATTCAAGGTAGGGGATACTTGTTCATTATTGTTATAGCATTGATCACCCTGTAGTGGATGCACAAACTCATAGATCCATCTTTCTTTTTAACAAAAAGAATAGGGGATCCCCATAGAGAAACACTAGGGAGAATAAATCCATCATTACTTAATTACTCTAGTTGTTTCTTTATTTCCATTAATTCTACAGTGTCCATTCTATAAGGAGTCTTTGATATGGTCCTTGAACAAGGAATTAAGTCAATGGAAAACTCATTTTCTCGTTCTGGAGGATGTCCAGGTAAATCCTCTGGAAAAATGTCAACATGTTCTTGCACAATAGGTACATCCTATATTAGAACATTCCTTTCCTCACCCATAGTTATTTCATTCTATTCCTCTCCAATAATTGAATTTAGTTGAGCTATTGGGGGTAGATCTAGATAAGAATTAGGTGGTGACGTTTCTGCTCTAAATATAAGGTACTCCTTATCGTCATCAAAAATTGTAACCTCCTTCTTCTTATAATAATTTTTTGCATCATGGTCTGAAAGCCAATCCATACCGAGGATTATATAAAATTCAATCATGGGTATGATGATGAGATCAGTAAATAAATAACATTTATATGCCCTAATGGGAACTGATTCAAATAACATTGTAGCAATGAAACTTACCTTAAGAGTTTTGACTGACAACTCCCTTATTAAATCAAATTGGAAATATCTAATTTTCTTAGCAAACTAGAAAGATATGAAACAATGCGATGATCCAAAATCAAATAAAGCATTCGATAAACTTGAGGACACCATCAAATTACCTGCCACCAAGTCTTTCAGAGCTTCAAACTCAGCAGCAGTGATCACATAAGCTTAGTCTTGATCCCATCTCCCTGAAATTGTAGCATTGAACATTGATAGCTTCTTTCTTCCCCTTACAATCATGATTTTGGTGGCCTTTTTCACCACACATTTAACAGACTCTCATTAACTTCAAACAGGTACAGGGGTGTTTCTTCCCACATTTACTACATGATGGATATTCAACTTTTCCCTTATTTCCCTTATTTCCATTTCCAGAGTGATCAGAAGATCTCTTCTTCTCTTGATTTGCTTTAAAGTCGTAAGACTTAGAGAATTCATTTTCTGTCTTGATAGCACATGAGACAATATCTTCATACGACGAGAATGATTGTGAGACTAATGGTCGAAGGAGAAATGGTTTTAACCCATCAAAGAAATGATAAATCTTACTTATTGGGTTACATATATAATCTGCATCATGCCTTGCTAACCTTGTAAAGTTAGACTCATACTTTGCAGCATTCTCGTCCTCCTTTTTCCCCTAACTTATAAATTGTCTTTCCATATCTGCTCGATGGTCACGAGGAATCTATTTTTATAAGAAACTTTCGTTAAACCCCCTCTATTATATACTTGATACTTATTCATCTTCCTTTGTGTATTGTATCAATGAACACCATTGATTAGCATCTCCAATGAGACGATAAACTGCCATGATAACTTTTTCCGTTTCACTACTCCCTAAGGCCTGAAATATTTTTTCTCTAGGGAACTTATCCATTGCTCAGCTACCAATGGATTTGTTCCCTCATTTAATGTTGGTGGTTTTTTCCTCATCAAAAAATCTAACATTGATCCTCCACGTTGTGGATCGTGGTGCTCCATACAGGTAAGGCTATTATTCATAACCTGAGTGAGTGGTACCAGTATGGTGATTAGCTGATCAGAACCAGTTATATCACCACCTCCAATATAATAATATTAAGCAGGAGGGAAATCCCTACATGGAGTGTGTTCATTGATACGGTTTCCATTCCTTCCACAAGGCGCCATTTCTAAACAATGTCATACACTAGATTAGTTTATGAATCTCAATACATAAATCCAAACTTGTAAAACACTTAACATAAATTGAACAGTTTATGGATATAATCCATAATAAAAAAATGTTTTCTTTGAGGAAGTATATACTAATAAACCATTCATAATGGTTTGTAAAGAAAATCCTAAGCATATCCCCCGGGAGTGTTGTATCCAAGAGTGCAGCAAGGCTCTTTGTCATGCACCAGTTCCCGTTTGATTCTAGCTCAAAGTGGTGTTTTCAGGTTTTACCCCCAGGTAAATCTGTGCCAGAGCCGTCTCTACCTGCTCGTATCCAGACAGGGATGTATTGCTCGAAAAACTCACAAAATATCTACAATACCAAAATTCTAGTAAGTTATTATATACTAATCCTCAAAGTCTATCTCAGGGCCATGTGCTCTAATTAGAGTTTATCTAAATCTGGCTTCCAAGGTTTGTAATAAACTTCCTCTGACACCAACTGTAACGCCCCGACCTCAGTTACCCAGAGTCGGTGCATTATTACATAACATTAGCATGATCACAAAATATCATGTCTCGAACAACCGATTAGTTTAGTAGCTTTGGAAGTACTAGATACATCCATAAGGTTTAAATTACATCATAATATAAAAAACTACAACAACATTATTTCCATAGACCACACTCATATCCCCTCCAACTATCCCTACAGGTCAGTCGTAAAATATTGCATCGCATCCTAGGGAAAAAATAAAACATAGAAAGGGGTGATCTCAGATGCTCAGTAAGGATAACAATATAGCGGAATCTTTCATAAATAAGCATAAACATTTAAGGTAATGTATAAGACTAAAACAAAAGTATTTTAAACATGAACTTCAGAATAATATGGAAAAGATAAAATCAAATAATTTCATTTACTTACTCACATGGATATTCTACTAGTTGAATAATCACATGAAATATCAATAGCCACTTTAATAATGATGGAATGCATAATGATAGGCATTCATAACCACAGAGTCAAGGCCTTATGCCAAGACTACAAATAATATTTTTTCAAGGCCTTGTGCCAAGACACTATTTTGTCTCATTAGACCTACAGATTCATCGACGAGCTATAGCGGGCCCCACGCGTCACTTACTAAGTCCAATGCATTCCTCATATGAACAGATTTAAACATAACATAAACACTCATATTAAAACTAGCATACAAAATTTCAATACTTTCTCCATAAACCATGAATGGTATAAAAATAACACATCCACAGTCAAACATGTCACAAAACCATCAATACAATATATAAGTTTTTTATCATAATAAACCAACTTCAAATAAGCTTAAAATTCATCAAAGGATGTTGACATAGATCAAAATGATTTGTAAAACCTTTTGAGATAAATATCCCTTTTTCATGAAAACATTTAAAAGTAACAAAATTTATAAAGGAAGACATTTAAAGATATTATTGAATCAATGTGTCTCATACCACTTTGAAACTTTTTAAAGGAATTAACATTTTAAAAACATTCATGTCCATATAAATAAATCCTTAAAACCATTTTGAAAATATGGACATTAATGAGAATGGTTTAGAAGAATAAATCACTAAAACATTTAAAATGATGTTTTAGTAAAAATTCCCATAAAAATAATCCCTTTGAAAACTCTTTTGTCAAACATGGACATGGATAATTAATATGTCCCAGTAGATACTTACGTAAAAACAACCTCGGATAATAACGAGATTGTGAAATTAACCCTTACCATGTACTTTTCCTTGGTCAAGGGTAGTTTAACCTCCTGTATAATGGTTAAATAATTGTTATTAAATTATACAAGAATCATATACATTAATATTATATCATATATGATCTTTTAACATTTCCTTGTTAATAATATCTTAGTATTATCTTCATTTTGGGTGTTCACTTACTCGTTTTATTTTATATGTTTTGTTACATAAGCCATGTTTGTTATGGATAAGTTGTATATTATTAATATCCAGAATTATATCAAGTCCTTAAACATTATTTTTAATCATCAAATGAAAATTATTCTTGAATGGATACGATGGGGAATGAATCTCATCACGTTCATTGGGACGGTAATCCATACGTATGTACGAGCGAAAATATCATTCTTTTGATATTAAAATATTATATAATTGGATGTTATATTATATATAAATAATAATTATCATGTTATATTTATTATTTAAATCAATTATACATCATTATTATACCCATCCAAAAAATAATGTATTGAATAACAACTACACCACAACGTGGAGACGGTAAGCCGTACGTACGCACGTATGTTGACATGTCATTCAAAGGATGGATAGAATAATGAATATGGTTGTACCATATTTATAATAACATCATATTATATAGAATATACTGAAGTTATTATTTTATAATGGAAACAATAAGGAAATAAGAAGTGGAAGAAGAAATGAACTTGAAAGAGGTGATGAAATATTTTCCACTTGTTCGGGTTCTTCCTTTTTATTAGATCATAAGGGCTCCTTAAGTTGGATTTATGACTAAAGGAAGGCATCTAGGATGAATTTAGAGAAGATGAGAGGATATTTTGGTAGGTTTTGGCCGATCAAAAAGGCTTTGAAGGTGTTATTTTGTGAGAAGGGGAAGTGCCCTTTTATGAGAGGGGTGAGGAGCACCTTAAGAAAATCTTATAATATTATTTTATAATAAATTCATATTCAGTTTATAATGGCTCCAAAGTAACTTATTTCTAGGATAGGGTGGGGAAGGGTCGAAATCATTTCAAATGATATATTTTAGACAGGTTCAGGTCACCATATTAACCTTATCATTTATATTTAACTCTTAGTTAAATATTTTGACATTTACCATGACTCTTTGTATTTTTATATTATATAGTTAATAAACTTACTATAACAAGCTAAGAGAACCCCAAATGGTTCATTATTAATATATATAACCTTATCTAAGTAATTTGGACAAACCTTAGATTTTTAGGAATATAATATCAATTAATAATATAATATTTGTTTTAAAAACTCTTTTATTCCAATTTTGACTCTATTTGGTATTTTGTTTTTGTTAAATTCATAACAGCATTATTACTTCGAAAACAATTATTTTAATCAACCCTAACATGTCATATTAACCTATAAAATTAGTTTAAGTCATTAAAAGACTAAAATTACATTTATTTGGGTATTTAAAATATCAATTATTTTAATATTTCATTAATAATGTAATTACTGCATCACCATTGTGTCATAAATATATTAAATTATTTAATATATTAAAAATATAAAAAATACCATTATGTATGAAATATTATAATATTTCTAATTAATATGTATAATCTAATTTATCTTATGTATAACCCTATATTAAAAATGTTTTAGTTATTAAACATTGATTTTAACTCTTTTAACCATCCTTTAAATAAAATAATAATAAATGTCCTAATCTAATCCAAGTGGGAAAAAGAGGTTCATATTTTATTAATAAGGTTGTATTTGGTCCAATAAAACTTATCCATTAGAATTAGGACATGTGTTAGGGTAATTATAGTATCTTTTTTACCCTTAATTACCCTATTTACTTTTAACCGTGGTAAATAAAAGTAAAAAAGTTACTATCCACCAAAAGTTATTTTTATCTTATTGAACCAAATTTTACCTAATTATATCAACCATTTCTCTTTGATTTTTAAACATAAATTCAATAAAGTAGTAAAATTATGATTTATGTGAATTTGCAACTTCTCCTAGGAGTTGGGTAAAAGGCGGTGATTTTTTTATATATCTAAGATTATTATAAACTAACTACAATGAATTACATTGAACTTATATAGGTATTATGTATCTATTTTGACATAAAATAAATTTATATAAAATAAATAATTATTTAAATGAAAATTTGGTTTTAAACTATAACTCAGTGTTTTTCACTATTCATCAAAAATTGAAAGTTTTCAGAAAAATACAAAAAATTCACCCTAGGCTAATATCGATATTCCAAATTCAAAAATGAAGTCCATTTTGAAAAATAGAATTTATATAATTTCAAAAAGTGGGAATTACTATTCATAACGGCTAGTTTGATTAGTTGTGGTGTGTTAGAACTCGAAGTTGCGTACAATGAAAACTATCGCATTATTCAAAGAGAAGCATACCATGGAATCTTGGGGTGTTACAATAATAATATATTAAACTATACACAAAGAAAGATATTATTATCAAATTATATTTGTAGTGGAGGACACACTTGGAAGTGTTCCAAAGGTTAAAATGTATTAATGTTTAACTCCAGAAATATGGACAAAAAATAAACTATTTTAAATGAATAGATAATATATTATAGAAATATTTCAATATAATAGTATTTAGACATGTTTTTAGGTCATTTTAACCTTTCTTTGTTTAGTTTTAACCCCTTTAACATGTTTTAACTCTTATCATGTTAACTATATTTTTTTAAAAAATAAACTCTTCATAACAAAAAAATGAAATTGTGATCATTAAACAATTCTAGTAAGATGATTCAAAAAATTTATTCAATTTTATCAATTTCAGTTTCTAAATTTCGTAGGATTTAATTTTAAAACATACCCTTAAAACGAGACAAAAAACATGTTTATAAAAAAATGACTTTTAATTATAATTTTTTTTACACATAATGAAAATATAATGTTGATTAAAATTAAATTTTATTAGAATATAATTCATTAAAATGATATATTGAAAATTTAAAACCATTCCAAAATAAAATTAAATATTTTAAAAACATTAAAAGAATAAAATTTTCTTAATAATATATATTTTCAACTTATAACCCAAAAATATATATTATCATAAAATTCCCAAAAAGTAAATATTTGATAATTTTTGGTTGATTATTTTAAAAGAAATTAAAATTTAAAATAATAAATTTAGAAATTAAAATTTAAAATAAAACCATGTAATACATGTCAATTAATTTAGTAGAAATAAAACTATTTTCCTTTTTGTGGAAAAAGATCTTAAAATTATTATGTTAAATATTACTCTATAAAATATAAATCATGAATATGAATAAGTAATGAAATTGAACTATTATCAAAATCAACAAGGTTGTTATAATCATTCTAAAACAATGATCGTTTTTTTATTTCCCCAAAAAATAATTTCCCATTGAAATTTTCATTCAAAAATATTTTTACTATATATACATGTTCTCATAATGAAATCACCCATACTTCACATTTATTATTTAATACTATTTTCTTATAATTTACAAGGTCAAAAAAAATCCCAATCACAAATCATAATCAATATTTTGGTAATTATTAATTATCTATAAATTAATCATCACCATGATAGAAACTCACTCTGATACCACCTATTGTGATGAAATATTATTAGTCCCTTGGTTCAGTAAAAATATAAGAAAAAATAATGTGGAAATTTGGAAAATAAATATACAATAGATGTAAAATGTAAAACTGCATAAAATAAATATGTGTAAAAATCATAGGAAAATAGAGAAACACTAAGGGTAATAGTGTAAACACACAGACACACACACTCTCTCTCATTGTAATAGGTAGAAAACACTCATAACAGTTTCTCTTGAATTTTAGATAATAATTCAATAAAAAACTCAAAATATATATATCATAGAGTTCTTTTTTTATATACTAATAATCTCCAAGATATGGGAGATCATAATTGTTTTATTAACTCACTTTTCCCTACTATTTCCTAATCCACTAGATGAGTTGGTGGGGTTTTCCACCAACAAATCAGTCCTTACCTTCCCACTTTTATTGGAGATGTGGAATTTCACTATATTTTTAATTATAATGGGGATTCCAAAAATCAATAAGGGTTTTATGGTGACATTTTTTTTATGTTTTTCTACTTCATTAAAGATGTTTTATAGCCACATTAAAGGTGATATGTCAATTCCAGTGACTTTTTCACACCACTATAAGGTCATTTATTTAACCTTTTATTAAATTAATGAATATTTATTTAGATTAAATATATGATAACACCATTAGAAACATTCATACATGAATGCTCTTATTAGCCAAACCAATTTAATTTTTTTTTCTAAACTAATATTACTTCCAAATGAGGCTTTGATGGATGATAATATAACCCAAAAAAACATCCATGATTTATACCATATTGGTTGGTTTGAATTGAATAAAAGGAACAAAAAAAAATTTCATAGGGACACCATACACTAAAAACATGAACCACATCTCTAATGGGTTCAATTTGACCACACATATGTAGACTCCATTCTCTATTCATTTTGGTTTAGTACACCTAATCACTATAGCCAAAGAGGCCAACAGTATTCAATCAGACAACTACTACAACTTTGTCTATAATTTTATGGTTATGCGGAAGCTGGCTGTTTCAGGTCACTTCAAGCAGCTGACTGGATTCTTCGTGTTCTTATAAAAATCCTCACTTCATGTATGGATTAAAATAAATGTTACCAAGGCCTCAATAGGTAACCCGATTCTGCAGTTTGTGCTTCAAATTCTTGTGACCATAATGGAACTATCCTTCAATTTATCTTTGTTATTTGTGGTATTTATTCTTCTTTAGTGGCCGAAATTCTATGTTTCATTCATGTGGTTATATTTTCTAGATCAAATGTAAGGGACTACCTATGGATTGAATGCGACTCAAACACTATTTTCAAATCTATTCGGAATGGGATGGATCACCTATCCTTGAAACTAAATGCTAGATCAATGTAATTTCTCTTATTCCCCTGAAAACTCAACATCATCATCACACATTCTTACAAAAAAGATAAAATACTGAAAGATTGGATTTCTAAAATAGGAATCAACAATGAGCTCACTTGGTTAGAGGAATTATCATATGATCTTATTTTTATCTTTGAGAAAGATTATGATAAAATCCCCATTTTTTCACTCATGTAACATCATTTTGTTTTTAGTAAATTAGTCATTTACCAATTTTCCAAGACCCCCCCCCAAATGTTTTCTATGAAACAATACATATATAAAATTTAATTGTTATTGAAAAAAAATTGGTACATGAAAAAAACAAATAATAGACACATTGTAAAATTTAATTGAAAATAAAAAAACCTATGGATTAAAACAGAATGAGGAGGTTGTTTCTAAAAAATTGAACCATTTTTGAAATAGTTTTAATGAATAATTTTTTCGGGGGAACTTGTATAGAGGGGAGATATTTTCTACAATTGAAAATGGGAATTCGGGGACATGAGGGTTTTCCATGATTGAAAAGGTTTAGTAATCTCCCCCAAATCATGGAACCCTATCATGACCTATGTTATGTCTTATGTTTTCATCTTCACATTACTAACATGTTTATCAAAAACTAAAAAATAGACATTGTTGTGATTATTATTCTCCTTGATGAAGTTAGTAATAGGTTTTTTTGAGGCCAATTACCTCGCATCATTTTTGAATGTTATCTCTAATGCATCCACAATCACATGAATAAAATCACATATATACAACCATCCATTTTGATTGTAGTCCCTGATATCACCGCTTAATTGCATTACATTAGAAGTGCTTTCATTGTGTTTCCTATTTATTCGGTGTCTAATCAACACCTCCATTTAGTGAATTTGGATATTTGTTCCACTAATATCTCCAATATTCTTATATCACATTTCCTTTATAGTGAACCATACTTGATCAAATATGTAATTGGAAGAGAGAATTACCAAGATTCCAAGCAGCACAACACAAACAATTGTACATAATGAAATTCTATTGTTAGTGTAATCTTTGTTTCTAGGATCAATCACTTCCTAGAGTCCATACACTAGGTCTCATTATTTGTTCAACACCCACTACCCCTCAACATTTCTATATTGGTTTTCATTACTGCCACATCCATAATAGTAGATTTTTGGTGGTTAATTGGAGATATTGATCTGTATGGAATCATAAACGAATATTGGTAGGTACATATACAAATAATATTAAATTAAAAATCATAAGAAAAAAACAACGTAAAAGGAGACCACAAAATGAAACATATATAATGTAATAATAGAAACATTTATTACACACCACAATTAGAAAACATTTGAGAATATAGTTCCCATGTAAAAAAAATTGATAGTGATGGAAACATTTGGTACACTAGTAGAATTTAGGCAATAGTATTTTTTGTAGTTAGAAAAGAAAATTTTATGACATAGGTGAATGATTTTTGGTAATCATGGAATGTTTGGTAACTATGGTCCCATTATGAAAGACATTAGTTTCTGGTGAATAATTTTATTTTAATTCGATTTGGTTTGACTAAAAATTGTTTGGGGTCACATAATTTGATATTCAACTCCCATCAGTAGTAACAAATAGCCAGTATATAATAATGGATAATAACAATGAATAGTGATTGATAATAATTTTATTATTTGAAAAAATAATAAATATTATTTTAATGGAATAAAATACTAACATATTTATAAGTATAAAAATATTTCAACTCCAAAATAATTTAACACAACATAAAAAAATGAAACAAAAATATGAAATTATTATTGGATAAAAATCAAGTAACATAACTGTAATAAGATAAACCGAAGAATCTATATGCAACACATACAAATAACCCATAAAGTTTATACATATATTAAAATGATCGACAAACAATAAAAAGTAACACACATACCCCCACATGAATTTAAAAATGTGACATTTGAAACACCCAAAACTTCTAAACAATCATCATGGTAGATTAATTTTGTGCTCTAGACATAATAATATAAACATTAATGTGTATTAAAAAAATTAAAAAATATATAGTATTCATAAACATTTAATATATAAAATATTCATAAAATAGAATGTAATGTTTTAATTAAAAATTTATGAATTAATATGAGTCCATGTATCATTTCATTAATTTATAACTACTTGGTTTTTGTTTTTATGTGGTGATCAATATTATATGCCACAAATTAGTCATGTAATGTTTTGATAAATTTAAAGGGATTTGGATCCTGTTCAGTCACATTTAACAATCAATGAATACAATTTCATTTATAAGATATACACTTAAATGTATTACTTTTAGATAATGCATTAATCTGGTTTCTATTTAACACAAAGATCATCACATAAGGAAACATACCCCCTAAGTGTTATTTCGATTCAATTTCATGGATATTTCTTCCAATATTCGTTCACATTTACTACAATTTATGAAATAATAGTAATCTATATTTGTTTTTTATATTTAAAAAAGATCAACTATTGGTTCCATGCATCCATGAATCCTACCGGATACAATTGACTCGTGGAACATATCGTAAACTATTAAAGGATTTAGTGTGTGTTTGGAAACATGTGAACAGTAAATTAAAAATTTTTAGTTATACTTTTGACACTAAAACCGCTTTTATCATATAATATGAAACCAAAGTGTTGGTTACACACATCACACATCCTAAAATTTCATATATCATCCAAGAGTTTTGTGGGGGAATTTTGACAATATTGATCTTATTTTGGACAATTGTTCACATTTTAGAAACTTTTGAACTAATATTAATCTGGATATAGAGACCCAATTTTTTTCATGTAAGACTTTGAAATATTTCTACATATGTTTTCGGAGCTATGAGCTAAGACAACATGAATATTTGAGGCCCAGTGTGTCTAAAATTAATTTTATAAAAATATTAAATATATTTTATATTATACCCATGTCGTTTCCTAAATAACATGTGATAAAGTTTAAATGGAAGATCAACTCAGAAATATATGACCAAGGTTGAGTATATAACATGATTTGTACCCTAGGTGTGACCTAAAATAGGACATTGTTGGGCGTTCACATAAGTTGACCGTTGGCAGAATGTTAAGTGGGTTAATTAAATTTTAAATTTAATTAATTTATTAAAATAAAATAACAAATTAAGTCTATAAGTATTATACTATACATATTGTCCTAATGTTTTTCTTATAAACCATGGACATTCCAGATAATTCTCCTCCTCATTTTGTTGGTGAATTTCATATAATGACAACAAATCTTTAGATCGGGGGAGATCGGGACGCAGTGACCGCAATGAATTCTTCCATTAATTGCGACACACTTTATTTGATCAATAATGATCTGATATCTTGGTAGGACTCTTAAATTCATAGATTTATCCCTTATTGATTAAATTTATTGAGGATAATCATTCTGTTTATGGTATGTTTCAATTTTTGAACCTTGAAATCCACATAAGTACCGATTTCATTGAATATTAAATTTTTTTCTAAACTAATATGTATCTATTCCAAAAACAATTTCTAAGAAAACATTGAAATGATTGATAAAATTTTTTCCAAGTGCTTTCCTCCAATAATTTATTCAAATTCTCCACTGATTGGACCATGTAGTCCCAGTTTGACATTATCGGGCAGTACCAAGCACGATCAGACCACCATAATTTCCAAGAATTCATGTATGTGGGGAGTGGATAGAAAAAAAGTTTTTTTCAGATATATTAATTGATGTGGGTGATTGTTTTATGATCATAAACCTTATCATCAATTAAGGATGAACCTGAGGTGTCAGCGATGAAAGGTTGAGCATAGGAAGCTAAGACAATTGGTATACTAGCCACCAGATGGCCAAAAATCACCAAGTGGAGATAGATACAATATTTTCAAGGAGAAATGAGGACAGATATGAAGGTGGAAGAACTGGATATGGAATGAGGTAATCATATCTGATGTTCTGTAAAACAAACATTACTACATGTTGTGTAATTCGATAAAAAAAACCTGTAGCACCTATACATTGATGGATAGGTTTTTGGAGAATCATATAAAGGGAATGACGTATATATCTCCAAGATGTCATGTTACCCTTTAAAAGGAGGTTAATCCATGTGGATGACCACATGGGTAGGACCCCATGTGGAATGACATGGCTAGGAACATAGCCATGTACCAAAGTACATGGAAAGGAACATGACCGTGTACAGAAGTAAACAGACCTAACCAAGGTGCACGAACAGGGTCCTTGAGTACATGGACACAACATGTAGATTTTCAATATTTCATATAGTTCTACATGCTTAGAGGTCCATGTATGTATAGGGAAATGGATAGGTGATGGAGCAAGACCACATGCCGTGTGGGTCCCATCACATTTCGTGTACCCCTTGGTACCTTTTTAGGAAACATTAGTCTCTTGTATATCCTGTATTTGGACTCAGATTTTTTCCCATGAGAGGCCTATATTGGGTTCTTTTTCCTATATTACATGATGGTTCCATCGCTTAGGGATTTCTGGATATGATTTGAGATGTTCTGGAAATGGCACTTATTTAGCTAATGCTCAACAAAGAGTGTTATCACACCATATCACCATAGGCTTTTATAATGTAACCTCTAGCTGGGTTGAGCATGTGTCCTATATCGACCATTAGAGTCAAACCCTT
This sequence comes from Viscum album, assembly GCA_963277665.1. NCBI lineage: Eukaryota > Viridiplantae > Streptophyta > Magnoliopsida > Santalales > Viscaceae > Viscum > Viscum album. Next base: position 61,203,878 of record OY728163.1, on the reverse strand, counting down.
ATGAGTATTCAGGAAATGAGTCATCTAGTATCATCAAGTGGAACCCTCCTATTGGCATATGGCATGGGTCTTCTACCTACCTATCATAGTGGAACCCTTGTGCTTGGAAAAGTCATGGGTCCTCTATATTTTAGAGTGGACCCCTCTAGTTGTCTTGATCATGGGTCCTCTATCGATCAATATAGTGGAAATATCCCGTGGACTCCAGGCATAGTTCCTTTGAAACTTTCGTGAAAACTATCTAATGAAGTCTGTTCATGGGTCATCTACCTTTTGGGATCATATCAATTCATTCCTTGGGACAATGTTTGGATTTTTACCCTTACAATGATTTGGTTAGGATTTAGGGTGACGGTGTCAAAGTGTCTCGAGTGTGTCTCTCAAAAGAGTGAATCCAATGATGGTATAGGCATCCAATGTATCCATTCACCAAGACCACAACTACCTACTTGTCAACTCAGCATATTGAGAAATTGGTTTCAAGGATCAATAGTACATGCATCATATCGGATTTAGTCTTTGACGTTCCATCTTGAGTTAGCTCTATATTTTTATATATAAATATATTCTCATTTTACTATGGTATACCGTTATCAATTTAGATATGACTCCGTAAAGACAGAAATCCATGTTATCAATTTTTAGGTTGTGATGACAATCCAATTAGTGGTGAGGCCTTAGATTAGGGTTCATTGTGTGAGATATTTTCCTCGAAGTAGGCAAGTTGAGGCACCCCTTCCTGTCGAGTAGCATATAGTACCAACAGAGTAACATGAGGATACACAAAGGATTACTACACTCCATGAGTTCTAACACTATAGGTAGTGGAGTTTCTATGATTATCCAGTCCCCAGGCAGTTGAGCATGGACATGAGTTGATGATCAGATTTTTCAAACTTGTGTAGATTCTGACCAAACAGATAGTTGTACGGAAACTTTGTTCTCTTGATAGAGAAGCAGTTGGTCCCAATGGTACCAACATATGATTTTCTTGTGATGAGTACACATTTCAGGTTCTAGATGTAGATATATCCCACATATTTTTTTGATCTAGGCCCCCTTCTCAGATGGTTGAGGTCAGGTTTGATTTGGTGGTTTGGATATCCATTTCGAGTAGGAGTACATTCGATAGTGATCCTCAACGTGATACCACTCCAAGATAACAATTTTTTTGTGGTATATTCATTTAATGGAGATGTTTTGATGTTGAATTATACATGCGAGGAATAGGTATGATTCCCCCACTAAGACATGTCCTTATGACGCAGTTGAAAATCATATGGTAGAGTATTTTCTGCGTACAGTGGATAGTTTCAATATTTGGTGGACGATTCCCATTTTCTTTTGTGTTTGATATGTGAGGATGTGATGGGGTGTCAGAGCAGGCCTTGTTTGATTAGAAAATTTAGGAAATGGAAAGGAAAATATCTCAACAGATGATACTTCTAGTTGAAAGGATCGAGTGTGGTTTGGGGTACAACCTATTTCACTACTACTCTAACTACAATTCTTATCACATAGTCAAAATCAATATTTCCCTATGTGTATACACTATTTGAGACCTATTGATACAATTAGATCCCTTTTTATCAAACCTTATGTTTGAGAATCTTAAATAGAGGATAAGTGGTCACACGTTTCTACTAATGGAACGACCTTACTCTACAGGGATAGAGAGAGATCCTCAAACCAAATATTTTCATAAAGGCAGTGAGACACAAAAATATTTTCCTTAGTAAGGACTAGTATTTGACTATCCATGCTTATATTACTACAACCAGTGAGTTTTGTAGTGATTTCGGGTTATGGGATGGAGTTTTCCTCTTTGAGGTGGTGTGATCCCTGCACAGAGCAGGATGTGCTTGTTCATAGGTGGTTAAATTAGGTTTATCACTTGGCTAGTATTACCCTTAAAAAAATGGATGTTATATGATCTCAACTCCATCCAATGATGTTGGGGTGTGATGACATACCAATTTTACCTCCCCACTGTGAGATGAACCTATATATAGATTTTCACTAGGGATAGACCAATGTTTGTATATGCTCATCAGGTGACTATGTGGGGATTTGAGATCCATTGGTGCTGTTGGGGGGATACAAAGGTTTGGATTCATAAGAATCAGTGTGTTAAACTTATCAACATTAAGTTGTTTGTGGAAAATGAGAATGGAATTTTGCATATTTCCTAGGATTATTGTATCTTGAATCATGTCACAAAAAAGAGAAATTACACCTTTTCAATGATTCAAGACTTCATTGACTTGTTATGAGGTGTGATATGGTTCTAGAAGATTGATATCAGGTTTGGCTAGCACCATTTAAGGGATAATAAGGCTGATATTCTGAATATGGAATACATATGTTGATAAGAAAAAAAATGAGTACATAGTTATTCACTTTGGTGTGACAAATTCCCCCCACTATATTTTTGGATTTTATGAACAGAATATTCTAACTGTATGTGGAAAAGTATGTAGTTTTATTCTTCAACGACATTCACATATACTCTACATCATAGGAGAAGAATGCTATTCACTTGAAGATAGTTCTAGATTTTCTTTGAGAGAAAATGATTTATGGAAAACACTCGAATTCCATGTTCTGGATTCATGAGGTTCATTTTCTGGGGCATGTCATTTTGGATCAATGTTTATAAATAGACCCAGTGTGGATAAATGAAGTGCTTTCTTGAGATCCAACTAAGAGCCTGTAATAGGGGAAGAGTTTTCTTGGCTTGGAATGTAACAATATGAAGTTTTTAGCAAACTTCTCTTGGATTTAATCCCTTTGACCACCTTAACATAGAAAGGAAAATTGTTTACCTAGATTGATCAATTATAAAGAGCCTTATAGGATTTAAGGATGAGGCTAATGATTTTTACTATTTTGATACTTCCAGTGGAGAGCATGGATTATGTAGTATATTGTGATACCTTGGGAGCTAGGATTTGTTGTGTGTGGATTCTGTGGCAGAGGTTTATCTTATACGGGTCGAGGAAGTTGAGACCCCATGAGAAAAACATTGCGACTCACAACATAGATATGTCAATTGTAGTCTTCACTGTAAGGATGTAGAGGAACTATCTTATGGGAGAGGGTTTTGTGGATTACTCAGATTATCAGAGTCTCAAGTATGTCTTCACGTAGAGAGATGTAAACCTGAGACAAAGATGTTGTATGGAGTTCATATAGGATTATGACTTCAAGATAGTGTATAATCTAATAAAGGGAAACATGGTAGAATATTCCCTTAGTAGGAAGTTCCTGGATCATTTGGTATAAAAGGCTTTTGAGCAGTTGAATTCCTTATAGGTGACCTTGGTGGAGCGGGAGGGTGCAATTTTCCTTTAATTGGTTATGTGGACTCCTCCGCTTCCTGATCATGTGAGAGAGTCCCAGATGAGATACATTTACTATGAGGTCTTGTATGACCATATATCCATGGGGGTTTCAAGAGATGAATATTCTGAAGAAGCTAATAACATCATCCTTTTCCAAGGATGGGGGGTGGTCCCAGTCATGAAATAGAAGTAGGTGATGTGGGAATTCCACACTTCTCCTATAGTTGTACATCCAAATGTGGGAAGATTCATATAGAACTTCAATGATAGTTTTGGTGGCGTATCATGTGATAGAGTTTGGATGAGTTCATCACTCAGTGCCACACCTATAAGAAGTTTATGGATGAGCAGTAGGTTTCAGTAGGTTTGTTGCAGCCCCTTGAGATTATATAGTGGAAGTGGGATGTCATATCCATGTACTTTGTGACATGCATTCCAAATACAATGATGGTACATGGCATCATTTGGGTGAAAATTGACCAACTTTCAAAGATTCCACACTTTATTTCTATCTGGGAGTAGAGTTTTGAGGAGTGTTTGGGGTATTTGTATGTATGATACATTGTTCTACTCTATGAGGTTACCCCAAAAATTGTCTCTGATCATGATGTGCAATGCACATCAAGATTATGGAGAGGACTACAGGAGGCATTTAGGACCCATATGAGGATGATTACAAATTTTCAACCCTAGAAGGATGGGATTACTAATCACACTATCCATGTATTGGATGATATGCATAGGGATTTCATTTAGACTTTGGGTTGATTTGGTAGGATCAATTTCCCTTGGTAGATTTTGTATACAACAACTACTACCACTCAAATATTGGAATATAACTTTTGAGGCCTTGGATGGAATACCTTGAAGGTCACCCTTGTGTTGTATTGATATTAAAGAGACATCTATTGTGGACCTAGAGTTGGTGTAGGAGACATCAGACAATGTCTAGTTCATCCATTAGCGGATGGAGACTGTTATGGGTAGGCTTAAATATTACAAAGATTGACATTGTAGGCCTTTAAAGTTCGAGCAGGGAGACAAAATATTCCAAAGAGTCTCCCCATGATGAGTATTGTGGAGGTTTGGTAGGAGAGACAAGTTATTCCTTAGGATCATCCGGATTTTATATATCATGAAAAGGGTTGGTGATGTTTCTTACTATCTCACCCTACCCCCATAGATGGTGTGGGTGTGCAGCATCTTCCACGTGTCGTAGATAGGGATACATGTGCATGACCACATGAACATCATAAAATTGGATGAGATGGATATCTAGGATAGTGCCAATTTTTTTGAGAAACTACTAGAAATTGAGGTTCGATAGGAGAGGTTCCTACAATGATGTCTCATCCACTCAGTCCATGTGTTGTGGCAGCATGAGAATGTGTGGGAGAGTTCATGGGGGCGGGACAACTAGATGCAGGCTTAGTATCACATGTTTTCTTCTTAGTTTTTATTTTTAGGGATTAAAATTTTGAAGTATGGATGATTTAGAAACCCATTTTTATCCTTTTAATACTTTGTAATACTTCTAAAGATATTTTTTGAGCTATGCATTGAGATGATGTTTGATTCCAAGACCAGGTTTACCCGTAATAATTTTTTTAAAATATTAAACATATTTTATATTATGTTCGAAGAGATTCATATTGAAAATGGATGAAGTATTTAAAAGAAGAACGAATCATAAATCCATGACAAAGATTGGTTCTGAAACACAATTTTTACACTAGGCTCGACCTAAAATAGGTCGGTGCAGGTTGTTCAAATTTTTTGACTGTTTGCGGTACGTTCGGTGGATTAATTAAATTACTAATTTAATTAGTATATTGAAATAATGAAATAGATTAAATATATAAGTATGATTCTATGGTTATTGGACAAAGGTTAGTTGCATAAACCCTAAGAGAATCGAGTCTATTCTCCTCCTCCTTCTATTGGAGAATATGATCTGACAATGATGAATCACTTTGTCAAGGAAGATCGGGATGCAGTGAATAAAATGACTTCTTCCATTCATTGGTGTGTGCGTTCTTTGATGAAGAATGATCCAATATCTTTTTAGGAATATTCAATTAGTTTATTTAACCTTATTGATTAAATTGATTGAGCAGAATCATTTGGATTATTATCTATTCCAATTTATTAACCTTGTCATGCACATATGTATCAGACTCATTGAATATTAAATTGTTTTCAAACCTATGATATCCTCATTCATGATCATTGGAAAAAAACACTTAGGAATATTTGTCAATCATTTTTTATTGTGCCTTACTCCCATGAATTCTTGGAATTCTTTACCGAATGGACCCTGTGTTCCCAGTTCCAAATTATCAAGCTATACCGAGACCAATTGGGCCCCTGGAATCATGAAGAATTCATTTTTGAGGAAAGGTTAGAAAATCCAAGGAAGTTATTGGATAGATTAAGGGTCATGGGAGATAATTTTAATGATCGGAATCCAAATCATCATTTAAGGAATAACCTGAGGCATCTGAGGTGTGAGGCGGAGAATATAAAACATGAATAATTGGTCTTATGTCCATCAAATGGACAATATCTGCTAAATGAATTTAGATTAACCATTTTTGAGAAAAAACAAGGCCAGATATGAAAATGAAAAAACATGATCTTGTGAAAAGATATCAGATCTAATGTTATTTATAAAACTCAATTACACACTATGTGTTTTTTTGAACACACAATGTGTATCCCATGTGCTATGGCAGCTAGGGTTTTGGAGAATCATATGGAAGGCATGACTTGTGGCCCTCGTACATGCTATATACCCCTTTCTTGGGATTTCAAGCCATGTGGTGGAGCACATGGGGAAGAACCAGTGTGGAAATATATGTCCAAACACGTGGTTGTGTCCTAAATTACACGATAAGGCACACATCCGTATACCAAATTACATGTAAACGTCCATGGTGCATGGGTAGGGAACCTGAACACAAGGACACACGATTTGGATACCCTACTAATCATGTAGTTCTACAGGGTTGGTGATCCGTGATGGAGCAGGACCACTTGCCATGTGAGTCCCCACACATGTCGTGTACCCCTTGGTTCCTTTTTTTGGAAAGTTCAATCCCTCATATCTTCTTCTTTGGGGCTCAAATTTCAACCTGTGAGTAGAATATTTAGAGTTTATTTCCTCATAGAATATGATGATTCCCTTAGTTGTGGAATTTGGGATACTATGTGAGATTTTCTTGGTGTGGCCCTTTTTTAGGAGGCGTTTGATGATGATAGTGATTAAGAAAGATCAATAGAGGCTTTTAGAGTGTAATAATCTAATTGGTCCAGCCATGGGTCCTTAGTCAACCATTAGAGTGGAAGCCTCCAATGGTTTTAGGGAATGGGTCATCTATCATTAGAAAGTGGAACCCTCATGTTGGCATAGCGCATGTGTCTTACACCTCCCTATTATAATGAAACACTCCTACTGGTTCATGTCAAAAGTCCTAAATATTTTTGTGTGGAACCCTCTAGTTGGACTGGACATTAGTCCTCTATCGATCACTAGAGTGGAACCCTTCTATGGATTCAGGGAATGGGTCCCCTACCATTATAGTGGAACCCTACTCAAAGTCAGGTCCTTGGTCTTATACTATTTGAGTGGAACCCTCTAGTTTGAAAGAGTATGGTTCCTCTATCAACTATTAGATTGAAACCATTCTGTTTGAACAGGGTATTGGTCATCTATCTATCCACTAAGTGATACACTCCTATTATACTAGGGCATGAGTCCTCTACCATGAGATTGTAACCCCTCGATGGAGTGGTATCATGATGAGGTGTGGATTGACTGGGATGTATTTTTTTGGGAAGATGTGAGAGATGATAGGATCATTTTCTACTTCGAAAACTATGGGAGACTATTTTTTTGGGTAGGGATGTGAGATAAATATCCCCTTTATCTCTCATTTGAGCTTATTTTGTGTGTGTGTGTGTGTACATATATATGTATAAACACCATTAAATTTGGATAATCTCTTACCATGGGTTGTGAAGACCTGTGAGGTAGTCCACATAATTTCCTTGTTTATCTTATCATGGTTGGATGAGGATACTCTCCAGCTATGTGAGTCAATGGCTCAACATGTAGTTCATCTACACACCATGTTGAGCCCCTTGTGTTTTTATGAGGTTACTTTATCATTCTTTGGGTTGAGTTGCATCCTATTTACTATCTATTTTATATTCCTTTTTTGTCTCGTACTTCTCCCCCTTTCATATTTTGGGGTGTCCTAATGGGTATGTATATACTCACCCCTGCATGGGATTTTCCCACACATGTCATGTCTCATGAAGATGACAGATATGGTGATGGTGACTTTAGAGGAGCATAGGGATATATGGTGCTTGGGACTGTGTATAGTGGTCATAGCTTGGAAATCCTGAGCTGGTCTCTCTCAGCATTTTACTTTCCTATTTTGTTAGGTTATCACATTCTTCTTTTTGGGCATGTATTTTTCACCTTTAATTTTTAGTGTTCACTATCGTACTCTGGTACACCATAGAGTTTATTCTTGATGGGATTAGTTAATATTTTTTTTCATTTTTTTATTATTATCCCTATGCACATATTCTTTGAGATGGTCGGTTGTGTGTGTACAAGTACATAGGAAAATCCCTCCTATTTAGGTTTTGTCTTTCCGTGTTTTTCATCACCTCTGACCAATAGAGTGGGTCTTGGGTTAGTTGTATCTTCATCCCCCGTTTGGATCTGGTATTGACACCATATATATCTATTTTAAAAAAATTGAACCCTCATGTGTTATTTTAGTCCGTTGTTTCATTATAAAGGTAAAAAATGACCAAATAAATATTTTAAATCAAATTTATAATATTCAAAGTGTGTGTGGTTCTATTGGTCACCAAATTAAACATTTCAATTTTTCATTTAGATGCTATAATTATTATTATAAGATGATTTTCCCATTTGGTGTAATATTCACACGTTACATGTTCTAATCGAACATATATCACCCAATTGTTATTAAACTATAATTTTATGGATATTAGAATAAGTTTAGATATGTTTTCACATTTAATTAACATTACATACTAATATGAATCGATATATGGTTGTTTTGGAAATTAAAAATAACTTATGGGTTAGTTTTTGGGTTTCTTCATTTTTATAAGTCAAAAATGGGTTGAGGAATATTTTTTTGAACATTTGATGGTATTAAGAGAAAGTTTGGTGTCTTCTGACCATTAAAGAATTTATTTTTAGTTATAATACATGCAATAAAATAGATTATTCTCAACTATTGTGTGCCTCTGGATTCCGTATCAGAAAGAACAAATTCAAATAAAGTTCATACACCACAACTTCTTATTCTAAAATTACATGGTAATTTGTATTATGTTCAACACCACTCATCTAGATATTTTTCATTTCCCCCAAGTATTGTTGTATTTCATATTAATGGGAAATGGACTTTGTTTGGGAGGTTTTTCACATTTAATACACTTTATAGATCTAAATGCATATATTATTTATATATAGTTTTTTATTTACAAAAATGTGTATTTTTTATTAATTTAAGATTCAATGATACATGTCACAAATAACCTAAAGTATATTTTCCCCAAAATTGAAAATATTCAACCTTTTTTTAATTTTGACTATCAAAGATTACTTTTTTAGTTTTAATTTATACACAAAAACTATTTATTATTAAATATAAATGGACATGTGTTTCTTTCGCTTTGAATATTTTTTATTTGTTTTTCACATTTAATGAAATTTATTGAAGAATATGAATCTATATGTTGATGTCTTCTAATTTATAACACATTGAGTATTATTTAAATTTTTTAATCTTAATTGTCAAGAATTAATTGAGAAATATTGTCATCTAATATTTTATGATTCAGTGAAAATCTTGATTTCATTAAAATAAAAACTATAATTTGTTATGTTTATGTAAATAGTAAATACAATTAAAATTTTTAATAGTGCCACATGAAATGGTTCAAAAAAATATTCTTCTTTGAAATATGGAATAATATGCATATTATGGTAGTATTTCATAAGATTACAAACATGAGGGCATGGGGTAAATAGGCCATGAATCATGTCTTTCATGAGAAAAAAATCAATGTGACTTAAATATTCTATTTGTGAAATATTTTTGAAAAAATAACAGTTTGTTGTAATTTACCAAAATTAGAATGTAGTAACTCTACAAAAATTATGGCTTCTATATATAGCTAGCATGATTTCATCATTATAAATGACCTAATATTTTTTTTAAAGGTTGGGGCCAAAGCCTCATTTATTATTAAAGCAAAGAAAAGACCTCTTTAACTGGGTAGAGGGAGACCCATTATATAGCCCGAAGGCCGAGTGGCCATTTATCCCATTACATGGCCCGTAGGCCTATTGTTTTTGCCCAAATCCCGTTCTGTGAATAGTGCTGCTACAGTACTCGCGCTACTACAGTACTGCACAGTACCTGTCGTAGCTACAGTACTCTGTCGCCGCTATAGTGACTTGCCGCCTCTACAGTGCTCGCCGGTGCTACAGTGCCTCCGCTGCTACAGTAGTGCTCCAGTACCTACGCTCAATGGGTTTTGATCCCCCATTTTTTCATGTAGAATTAAGGGGTTCTTACCACTAAGCCAAACCCCAACTACAATATGACCTAATATTAAGTGAACTATTGAAGAATCTTTTATTATTGTTAGTATATTATAATAATTGTTGTTTTTTTTTACACCCAACATGTATATCATTATACCAAATTAACTCAAAAATATAAAATACCCTATAACCAATGTTTAGAGGCCCATAATTACATATCCACGTTTAATAAAACTAACTAGTTAATTTTTTATACATGATAAAAATATAAATATAAATAGATGTTAAATAATTTGTTCATATAATTTCATGTAATGTATTTTTCTTCCCACCAATGTAATCTATTAGGTACACATTGTAAAATACCATGAGATGAGGAGTAAATCAAGGTATGAAATATTAAAACAACTAACCCTTTTGATCTTGTTTCGTTGTTAAACAAAACCCTCTTCTCTCCATTTCCCATAGCAATGTATGAATAGAAAAAAATGCATGCATGAGACACATCAATTTTTACATGGGCTATATCCAAGGACCATAAAACGGCTATGTGCCAATGTACCAAATCCACTAAAAGTGCATTGTTGTTTACAATGTTCAGAGCTGACTCATTATCCCTCTGGGTTTACAACCAATCACAATTTAAAAAATCACTGCTCTTTCAATTGAAGTGTGCTCACTATTTCATTAGAAGATCCACTCAATGTTTATAGACATATAGGTATCTTTATTATCCCTAGTGAATTCCTCCTCCACTATATGTAGATGATCTATGGATGTCCCACTTTCATCCCCTAATGAATACCACTTTACCATAGATGTACTGGGAAACTCCAAATCTATCATGAAACCCTTGATGCACCTTGTGTGCGACATTAATGCCTTAGTGAAAGATTTATCTATTGTCACAAAACACCTTTTTTTTAAAAAATTCAATCTTATAAAAAACTAAAATATTATTCTCAACATATTTATATTTTGATCAACTCTAACTATTTCAGGCAATTCCCTTTGCACGAAATTCTTATATGATCCGGAGCTCTGATTCTCTCCATGTGTCGATCTACATCGAATGAGAGGGGGTCACATCTTATTTATAGGCATTGTCACCCATGTGCTGAAGATTCAAAATGTAATGAAAATTCCATATTATGCATGCAAAACCCAATTTGACGTCCCATTGGGCGCACAAGTTTCTTTCGCACAACCTTGTCTTCTATGCACATTTCCAAATCATTCACACACATCATGCCATTTTAATTTTTAGAACTTATGATCTTGAAACATTCCTTGTGTGAAAGTTTCCAAATCACCTTCAATCTTGTGTGTAACTTCCTTTCCCAAAAACACATTTCTTCATTTTCTGATTTTGAGGCCCGAAAATTTAGAAACCACTGGAAAATCGTGCCTCCTTTTACATATTCTATTTTTACAACCTATAGATCATCCATTAATTTTTCATGTTTCTTTTTCAAAAGTTATTGTCAAAAATACCTCTTGAACTTGAAAACACACCATGTAAACCCTCTTTGTCAACAAACACAACCAAACCAAAAATTATACAATGTTACCTTGAGGGATTTTGGACCAACAATTTCCCCCTTTGGGTTTGTTGAAAACTCTTTATAAAATGATACCACTTTAAAGATTCAACCATATTCTACCACCATTCACCTTCCATGATTCAGATAGCGATCAAAGACTTACTCAACAAAAACTATAATCCCACGTGAGAAATTATCAGCATGAGAAACAAAAGTATAATAAAAATTCCATCAATGAATAACTTCATTACAGACACCAATTGTTGAAACCAAACAACTAATTTCATTAAAAACCTCATCTTTCATGATATATCTTCTTTGTTCGGTCACTTCTAACATCATCGGATTTAAAAAATCCCCATATCCCACATTATGAGTTATCTTTTTTTTGGAATACTTAAATTTGTTCAAGAGAAGCTCTAACTATTTCTTCATAACACCGAGAAATTATCATCATGTTACCCCCCTATGAGCTTCTTCACCTGTCTTGATTAACCCCCCCTCCCCCCCGTATCTCACTACACCACATGTCAGACCCTCCCATTATATTGACTTAAGACATTTTCTCCCTTCTTTAGAAACAATTTATCCCCCTTAAAGAGCCACACTTTCTACCCCTTTGGCAATGAAACCAAAGGTTACTCCTTTATAGTACGTAATATTGGAATGAATAAAATTCAATATATTAGGATAAAACACACCATACCTTAGGGAGAGGGTGTCCTACATCCACACTCTTTTAAGTACGGGGAGATGAATAAACTACCAGAGCCAGTCGATGCCTTTCAAATTCTTCTTTGGGTAAGGGTTTGTAAAAGTATCTTTTACATATAGTTCTGTTGGAACATACTCCAACATCACAAACCCTTGGTCCACCTTCTCCTTGATAAAATTATATTTGATTTCATTGTTCTTTGTAATTTAGTGATGAACTATATTTTTTCTAAGGTTGTTAGCACATGAATTACCTCATTGGATTCCAATCAGAGACATCACTTCAACTCCCTTGTCATCAACCTACTACTTCAACCACAATAATTGTGTGCATACTTGAGTGGCTGTAATATATTAATATTGTACAGTACTGAAACAAATGCAATCTTGTTTCTTTCTTGTTGGTCGGAGTGGATACTCAAGAGGGGGGTGAATTGAGTTCCAATTTAAAATTTCTGCTAAAAACAATTTCTATTAAAATCCCCCAATTTCAAAAACAGATTAAACTGTAGTGAATTTATACAGATTATAAAGGTTCACTTAGTTTCTAAAAGATTGATTAGATCTCAGTTAACTTAATCTTATGATTACTTTAACTTTTGAAACTAACTTACTGGTTTACAATAAATATAAACACTTGTGAGTTTAACTATCAAAGTAGCCTTGAATATAAATTATATTTCAAAGTAATAACAGCGGAATATGAAATAGATAAGTATTGTATGGATATAGACTTTAACTAAAAGCACAGAGGAGTTAACCAAGAGGTTCAGTCTCAAGCCGAGACTTAGTCCTCTCAAAAGTTTTATATAAGGATGATACACACCCTGGATCGGGGTTCAACAGTTTACAACTGTCCAGGTCCAAGACCTCTACCACTGTTATCCGTGGGAAACAAAACAACAGCAACCAGCTGTCCAGGTCACACACGACCTCTACCACTGTCCCAGTGGGAAAACAAATATGTGAGAGTGTTGAGTGAGGATTTACAAATCCTCCAGTTAAAGCACAGGAGACAGTGTGTGTGTTAAATGCAGTAGATAACACACACTGCTCAATATGTAAAAAGATAAATCACAGAGCAAATATTTAGAGTGTAGAAATGGCTCTAGTGATCTTCGTGCAGCTCTCAACTCCTTCTGTTGATTAGAATTCGTTCTGAGTCTTCTTCTGGTTTTTGTCTGGAAAACAGAGTATCATCTGTTTCCTTGACTTCCAGGTTCAGCTTGCTTATCGGCTCAGAGAATGAAGAGATTTGTGTAGTTCTTCTTTAGCATAAATTGCTCGACGTATGCTCTATGTTCTGGAGGGTGGTAGTAGTAGTCTCGTGAGTGCAAGTTCTCCAGTTGTTCTTTTTGCACGTTTTGAGCTTGATCGCCAGCGTATGTTATGTGCTCTGTATCTGCTGTGCTCTTTTCTGCATCCTTCTTTTAAAGCACGAGCTTCGGCAAAAGATACGATTCCCTTTTTGCAAGTATGAGGTACGGTTTCCTGAAAATCAGCAACACATATTAAATAAATGTCAGTGCATTAAAATATACCTAATGTGACCGTTGGTTAGATTAAATAATAATAATGAAATTTAAAGCATGTCGGGGTTCTGTCTCTGAATGGTTGCTCATGATAACGGTAGACTTTGTCATGGTAGGTCTGAGTATCGGTAGGAATCTGTAACGGTAGACTTGTCTGTCGGTAGACTTGATGTATCGGTAGCGGTGGACTTGTAACAGTAGCGGTGGCTCTGCCTTTACTAGTAGCGGTAACTCTTTATCGGTAGCTGTGGCTCTGCTGTAACGATAACTGTCTACTCCGATGTAGCGGTAGACTTTGAGTATTGGTGAACTTTGAGTAGTGGTAGACTTTGAGTAGCGGTAGACTTCGTATCGGTAGCTCTTATTCGATATCGGTAGCTTTAAGTCATACCGGTAGCTGTGGCTCTGCTGTAACGATAACTGTCTACTCTGATGCAGCGGTAGACTTTGAGTATCGGTGAACTTTGAGTAGCGGTAGACTTTGAGTAGCGGTAGACTTCGTATCGGTAGCTCTTATTCGATATCGGTAGCTTTAAGTCATAACGGTAGCTACTATCTGTAACGGTAGCTATAAACTGTTTAAGCATTCTCTTGGCAGAATGAGTTAAGTCACAGTAAATATATATCTGATAATGAAAAATCAAGATATAAAAAAGGAATGGTTGGGATTATCGAAACATAATAAAGAAACTTAATTCCAGAGGGTTCAACAATCTCCCCCTTTCAAGATATAAATAAGGAATGGTTGGGATTATCAAAACATAATAAAGCAACTTAATTATAGAGGGTTCAACAATCTCCCTCTTTTTGATAATCACAACTTGTGCCAAGAAAAAAATATCAAATTATGATATCAACAGTATAGTATCAGAGAAATCAAAATAAATAAAAAATATATACATCAGAGGAGAAAAAAAATGAACAACAATCTCTTTTGGTTTTCCAAGTATTTCTCCCCCTTTGTGATTAACAAAAAGATACATTTTGGAAAATCATAAAAGTACAAAAAATACAATGAATCCCATCAAAAAAAAAGAAGCACTCAATCATCCTCTCGGACAGGTGTCTTTCCCTTGGGATCAGCAGAAGGTGCAGAGGTAGAGTCAGCAGGCTTGGGAATTCCGGAAAGAACTATCGGTGGATCAGCAACTGATACAGCACCAGATCTGTAATCTGTCTCTTTCTGAGGGATCAAAGGTGTCAAGCTCCTGATGGCTTGAACTGGGGTCAGTTGAGGAGTACTCCCAGAGGCAGATGGTGGAAGGGCAGGTGGTACAATAACCGGTCGAGCATCCACATGTAGGAAAGGCAGCAAGAGATTCCTGAAATCCATGAATATGCTTCCACCTCGCTCCATAGCAGAGAAAAAATCATCTTTTTTCTCAATAAACTTATCTAAAGCAGGAGTAAGCTCCCGGAGCTTACTAACCTGTTCTCTAAAGGCTTGGGTAACTGGAGGTAACTTCATATTCTCAATAAAAATCTTGAAATGGTTTGTCATTTGGTGCTTGGTATAAACTTTTTCAAAATAAGCATCCACCTTATTTTTGATTACCTCTTGAGAAGCAGTAGCTGCCCGCAGGTGATCACGAACAAAACTACTAACGTCTCTAGTGGTAGAAAGAATCTGAGTATCTGATGCACCACTAGGACTGGCCTTAGCCAATTCTTCCTGAAGAACAGTGCGGATCTGGTCAAGGTTCAAACTTGTGTTGGATGAGGGAAGAGGTTTCATTGAGAAGGCCACTGTTTCCTTGAAAGAGTGAGTCAGACTACTAACCATCTTCTGTACAAGTTCATCCTGACTGTTCAGATGTTCATTAAATGACTTCTTAAAAGCCTCAAAAACTTCCACAAACTGTTTGACCACTTCTTTGATATAGAGAATGTCAGTGTGCACTTGGGTTTGAGAACTGTGTAAAGCAGTAAAGGAGGCAATTGATTGTCTAAGAGCAATTACAGCTCCTGTCCAACTCTCAATCTGAGTGTGGCACACCTTAAGTTTGTCCATTATTTGTTCCACAGGACTGGATATACTACATCCAATGGATAACTCAAGGGATTGCTCCACGTTTTTTATCTCTTCAAACATACTTTTCTTCATATCTCCCACTGATTCTCTTATTACTTCTATCAATTCGGTTTTTAAAGACTTAAGGTCATCTTTTGTTGCCACATTGTCATTCATAGTGGGTAAGGTAACTGGTTCCCTTTGGGCTTGGTCTTCCTCATCAGAATCACCATAAGATAGTCCAAGAATCATATATCCGGGGGCTGATTTCCAACCTTCAATGTAATATGATACTGATACTAAGCCGAGATTCTCTCCTTCTCTTGGAACATTCTCCTGAGGTATCTCTTCCAACTCTTCTCCCTGAGGTAATTCTGCAATTTTCTCCACAATTTCAGCAGATTCAGTAGCCATTAGTTCTAAGTCATTAATGACTCTATCATCAACAGGTGCTGCTGCTATATCTTCCTGCTCAGGCACTATCCTGACTGTAATGACTATTACGGGACTCAAAGTGAGCTCTCTTTCAACATTTTCCTCATCATCTGCTTCATCATCAGCCTCATGTTCTCTATGATTGGATTCGGTTGTCTCATCCTCCTCAGAGGTGTCTTTGACAACATATTGGCATGATTCTTCTCCTTCTTCTGTAGTCTCTGAATCATTATCCTTCAAGACAATTTCTCTCTTTGGTAGTGCTTTTGGAGGGCTAGCTGCTCCATAAGAAATAACTTGATGCATAAGACTAGGGGGTAAGTCTGGATCTCCTCCTTCCTCAACTGAAGTCTCTTCCTCCTCAGCTTCATCATCACTGTAAACTGGTTCTGGCTCATCTGGTCCAAGACCAGGATCTCTAACATCTTTTGGTCTGGATGGATGATTCTCAGGAGTGAATTTCTCATAAATTTTTCCATCATCATTTACCCATGATTTCTTCCAAGGATTCCAGCTGACTTTCATGTATTTACAAATAGTTCTTGTAATACAGAAGTTATCCTTAACCACTACCAGCTCATCCTGAGGTCCAGCTATCTCCTTTACTTTCAGCATCACAGAAATTAGTTTGGAGAAAAACAGGGCATTTGATTTTGACTTTGGTCTAGTCATCTCTTCTACTTGAACCATAATCAATCTACATAGATTGATTTTCACACTGTGCTTCAGCAAATGTAACAAATATATGTCTTGGAATCTTAAAGTGGCAAAGTATCCTCTTCTCGGACTAACAACATGCTGAATAAATTTAAATAACAGCTTATCTTCTCCTTCCATCTCTGCAGCAATCACCTTTCTAGGGGTCCCATTTCCTGTGAGTTTCAGCAAAGCGTCTTCATATTGAAATACATCACTGGTCGAAGGTACGGACTTGGAATAAAAAGTAAAATCACCCTCATGTGGAACTCTTAGGTTCTCAGCCCATTCTCCTGAAGTAAACGATACTTCCTGGCCATTCACATAAGAAACCATTCTGCTTTCTTCTTCATACTTTTCAAAACGAACGAATTCATAGAACTGTTTCACCAATCCTGGATAGTAAGGTCCATTGTTGTTCGCGAAGCATTCTATCCAACCTTGTTCTTTTAACACTCTAAGAACCAGCGACTTGCTTTCCATAACCCATTCTGCACACACCTCTTTTTCAACAACTATCTCGTGCTTCGATAGGTGTGGATTTACTGTTCTTCTCTGAGATAAACTTCCCTTGCCACTTCCACTTGCATCAGTACTAGCTACTTTTTGTCTCTTCGGTGCCGGAGCTTCACTTCCATCAGTCATCTGAGGTCTCTTGACTCGGGCCATAACGGATTTGAGGCTAGGGTTCTGAAGGTCGAGAGGTTTAGGTTTAGGAGAGTTCGAGCAGACAAGTTCGCGATGAGATTGAGTGAATCTAGTTCAAGTTTTAATATCATTTAGGATTCATAAATCACATAAATCATAAAATAAAATAAAACGGTTCGATGTCTCGGCTTTAAAAAAATGCAAATGTACTGGTAAAGTTCTCTAACGGTGAGGTTTCTCTAACGGTGAGGTTTCTCTAACGGTGAGGTTTCTCTAACGGTGAGGTTTCTCTAACGGTGAGGTTCCTCTAACGGTGAGGTTTTTCTAATGGTGAGGTTTCTCTAACGGTGAGGTTTCTCTAACGGTGAGGTTTCTCTAATGGTGAGGTTTCTCTAACGGTGAGGTTTCTCTAACGGTGAGGTTTCTCTAACGGTGAGGTTTCTCTAACGGTGAGGTTTCTCTACGCTATAGTTAATCATACCTAACTCATGTTTGATGTAATTTAATCTCTCAGAATTTAATGGCTTTGTAAAAATATCAGCTAACTGATGTTCAGTGCCAATGAATTCAACAGTGATATCACCCTTTTGATAGTGATCCCTCAAAAAGTGATGTCTCACATCAATATGCTTTGTCCTAGCATGAGATACCGGATTTTTGGAAATGTTAATAGCACTTGTATTGTCACACTTTATAGAGACATGTTTGAATTGATATCCATAGTCTAGTAAAGTGTGTTTCATCCACAATATTTGTGTACAACAACTACCAGCAGCTATATACTCAGCTTCAGCAGTAGATAATGCAACAGAATTCTGCTTCTTACTACACCAAGATACTAGCGATTTGCCTAAGATGTGACATGTTCCAGAGGTGCTTTTTCTGTCTAACTTACAACCAGCAAAATCAGAATCATAATAACTCAATAAATCAAATGATTGTCCTTTTGGATAAAATAGTCCTAAATTGGGAGTATGTTTTAGATATTTGAAAATTCTTTTAACAGCAGTCAAATGAGACTCCTTTGGGTTTGCTTGAAATCAAGCACACATGCATACACTGAACATGATGTTGGGTCTACTGGCAGTAAGGTACAGTAGACTTCCTATCATACTTCTGTAGTTGGTTTGATTTACTGGTTCTCCAGTTTCATCACAATCCAACTTACAGGTGGTACTCATAGGTGTATCACTGCCTTTACTACTATCCAATGAAAAACGTTTTGGAAGATCTTTAATATATTTACTTTGATTCAAAATAATACCATTTTTGTTTTGAAAGATCTGAAATCCAAGGAAAAATTTTAGTTCTCCCATTAAGCTCATTTCAAACTCGTTTTGCATTATTTTTGAAAAATCAATACATAAAGAATTTTTAGAAGATCCAAAAATAATATCATCTACATAGATCTGTACTATTAAAAAAATTTTAGAAATCCATTTAATGAAAAGAGTAGGATCATCTATTCCTTTAGTAAATCCTTTTGAAATAAGAAAAGAGCTGAGCCTATCATAGCAAGCTCTTGGAGCTTGCTTTAAACCATATAAAGCTTTAGATAGTTCGAAAACATGATTGGAAAAATGGGGATTTGTGAAACCAGGAGGTTGTTCAACAAATACATCCTCATTTATATATCCATTCAGAAAAGCGCTTTTAACATCCATTTGATAGAGTGTGAAATTCAGATGAGCAGCATAAGCAAGTAATATCCTAATGGCATCTAATCTAGCTACGTGTGCAAATGTTTCCTCATAGTCTATTCCTTCCTCTTGACTATAGCCTTGTGCAACTAGCCTAGCCTTGTTTCTAATGATAGTTCCAGATTCATCAACTTTGTTCCTAAACACCCATTTAGTGCCTATGGTTGGAGTGTCCTTAGGTCTTTCCACTAATTCCCAAACTTTGTTTCTTTCAAACTGATTTAGTTCTTCTTGCATAGCCATTACCCAGAATTCATCATTGATAGCATCATTGATATCTTTGGGTTCAAGTTGTGAGAGAAAAGCTTGATGTTCAACCTGGTTCCTTAGAGAAGCTCTAGTTTGTGTTCCTCTATTTAAATCACCTACAACAGCATCAAGAGGATGATTCTTGAGAGTTCTAACACCTCTATAAGGAGTTGAACTAGCTTCTTCAGAGTTGTCTACAGGTCTGGAATTGGTATGAGAAGAGTCTGGAAAATTTCCAGAACTAGATTCTTTTACAGGGGATTCAGTATTCTTGTCATTTAGGTCCAGATTTGACAAATCTTCCTCAAGATCTTCAAGGTAGGATTTAGGCTCATGTGGATCAGTCTCATCGAATTTGACATGAACTGATTCTTCCACACATTTGGTTCTTTTATTGAAAACTCTATAGGATTTACTAGAGATAGAGTAACCTAGGAAAATTCCTTCATCACTCTTGGATGCAAATTTGTCAAGATTGTCTTTAGTGTTAAGGATAAAGACTTTGCAACCAAAAACTTTGAAGTAATTAACCTTAGGCTTCCTATTATTCCAAAGTTCATAAGGGGTCCTTTTTATAATAGGTCTAATTAAAACTCTATTAATGACATAGAAAGCTGTATTTACAGCTTCAGCCCAAAAATAAATAGGTAAGTCATACTCATTAAGCATAGTCCTTGCAATTTCTTGAAGGGTTCTATTTCTTCTTTCCACTACACCATTCTGTTGGGGTGTTCTAGGAGTAGAAAAGTTGTGATTATAGCCATTGTGTGAGCAGTAGGATTCAAATTCATGATTCTCAAACTCACACCCATGATCACTCCTCAGGGTCTTAATTTTGAGTCCACTAAGATTTTCTACAGTCTTGGAATATTTAACAAAGTAGGAACATGCTTCACTTTTGTGATCTAGAAAGTATACCCAAGTGTATCTAGAAAAATCATCTACAAGAACATAAACATAGTGCTTCCCATTTAAACTTGAAACTCTTGAAGGTCCAAACAAATCCATGTGAACCAATTCAAGTGTTTGAGAAGTTGAAACTTCTTTCTTTGGTTTAAAAGAAACTTTGTGTTGTTTTCCCTTTTGACAGGGATTGCACACTTTATCATTTGGGAATTCTAATTTGGGTAGGTCTCTAACTAAGCATTTCTTAGAAAGTTTCCTAAGTGAGTGAACATTACAGTGTCCTAGTCTCCTATGCCACAACCAAGACTCTTTATAGAAAGCATTTAAGCAGGAAACATTTTGTTTGACCAAGGAATTTAGATCAACAGCATATACATTCTCATTTCTAGATGCAGTGAAAACTAAGTCATGTTTTGAATTAAAAACATTGCATGAATTATTTTCAAATTTAACATTAAAACCATCATCACACAACTGAGATATAATAAGTAAATTATACTTTAATCCGTCAACAAAAACTACTTTAGAAATCAAAATTGTATCAGGGTTACCAATCTAGCCTAAGCCGATGATTTTTCCTTTTCCATTGTCACCAAAGGTGACATGCCCACCATCAACCTTAATCAGGCTCTTGAAGCAAGAATAGTCTCCTGTCATATGTCTTGAACATCCGCTGTCCAAATACCATAGAGTGTTACAGATGCTCTTTAAACAATTTCCCTACAAAATAGATTAGACATAGGATAATTTTGGTACCCAGATCTTTTTGGGTCCAGAAAGGTTAGCTAATAAAACTTTGGGAACCCATATTTGATTTATAGTTTTTCTAAGACCAGAAAGAATATTTTGAGACAAAAATACTTTTTTGGGTCCTTTAGAAAACTGTTTTGTATAAGATGGTCCTGAACTAGAACTAGCAGAAAACTGTCCAGATTTTGGGACAAATTTGGTTTTGCTTACTTGTCTCTGTCCAGGCTGATATCCTAGACCGGTTGTATATTTGGGAGCAATATGTTTTCCTAGAAGTTGTGTCAAGGTATCCCTACCAGCAGTGAACTTTTCAATATATTTTCTTAATTGTTCATTTGATAATTTAAGTTGAGTGTTCTCTTTCAATAGTTGAGCATACTTCTCTTTTTCCACACTTAAACCTGTTTCAATATTACTAGTCAAAGCATGTTGTTTCTTCAAAGATTTATATTTATTCTTTAGTTCATTGCAAGTATCTTCCAGCATATTGCAATATTCAAACAGTTCACCTTTAGAAATATTTTCCTCATTGTCTGAATCATGGTCATTTCCAGAATAAAAATTGTTTAAAACTGGTGAAATATATACCTCAGATGTGTCAGTCATGAAACACATATTAGCACGATTTCTTTCAGATTCACTAGCTTCTGATTCACTTGTGCTGTCCTCCGAAGCACTCCAGGTTTCATTCATAGCTTTCTTGTACCTCTTGTCCTTATAGTCATATTTTTTCTTGAATTTTAACTTAGGACAGTCGGCTTTGATGTGTCCTTTCCTCTTGCATTCATAGCAGACTATATCATCTTCTTTATCCGACTTCTTCCACTTGCCTTGTTGATCATACTTACCTTTGTATCTAGGTTTTCTGAAAAACTTTTTCTTCCTATAGAACTTCTTGAATCTCCTGGCTATTTGATCCATTTCTTCATCACTGTCAGAATCTGAATCTTCACTAGACGAGCTTTCAGTAGGCATATGTACTTTCTCCTTATCTTTACTCTTTGATGCAGTAGTCTTAAATGCCACGGATTTCTTCTTGGGTTCATCATCTTCTTCTTTGTTCACCTTCAATTCTTCTTCATACATCATTAGTTTACCAATTAACTCCTTGACAGGCAGTGTTCCAATGTCACAGGATTCTCTGCTTGAGACAGACGTGCCTCTCCATCTATCTGGAAAACATCTCAGTATTCTCATGATTTGTTCTTTTGCAGGAACAATATTTCCGAGTGAGCTCATTGTGTTCACTATCTCATTGAACCTGAGATACATGTCAGAAATGGGTTCATCAGCTTTCATTTTAAAGTTATCATATTTAATAGTATAAGTATTTAACCGCATTTCCTTAACATTAGTTGTTCCTTCATGAGAAACAGCCAAGGTATCCCAAATATCAAAAGCAGTTTTGCAGGCAGAAATTCTATTGAATTCCTCATCTTCTAAAGCACAGTAGAGGGCATTTATGGCTTTACAATTATTATTGTAAGCAGCCTTAGTAGGTTCATCCCAGGTTATTCTTTCAGTTTCTGGAATTTTGTATTGAGATTCTATAGCAGCCCAGATATCAAAACCCATACTTTCTAAATGGATTTTCATTTTAATTTTCCACTGAGCATAGTTATTTCCATTGAAGAAAGGTGGCCGGTTAGTAGCAGCACCCTCAAATCTACTATCCATTATAAACAAAATTTAAAGCCATAAAAATTTAGGAATAGCAGAAATTTTAAGAACTTTAAAATACAACTACAATCACAGTTAAAAAGCAGAGTAATAAAGAAAATATTTTATTCTTTTGATACCAAATGTTGGTCGGAGTGGATACTCAAGAGGGGGTGAATTGAGTTCCAATTTAAAATTTCTGCTAAAAACAATTTCTATTAAAATCCCCCAATTTCAAAAACAGATTAAACTGTAGTGAATTTATACAGATTATAAAGGTTCACTTAGTTTCTCAAAGATTGATTAGATCTCAGTTAACTTAATCTTATGATTACTTTAACTTTTGAAACTAACTTACTGGTTTACAATAAATATAAACACTTGCGAGTTTAACTATCAAAGTAGCCTTGAAAATAAATTATATTTCAAAGTAATAGCACCGGAATATGAAATAGATAAGTATTGCATGGATATAGACTTTAACTAAAAGCATAGAGGAGTTAACCAAGAGGTTCAGTCTCAAGCCGAGACTTAGTCCTCTCAAAAGTTTTATATAAGGATGATACACACCCTGGATCGGGGTTCAACAGTTTACAACTGTCCAGGTCCAAGACCTCTACCACTGTTATCCGTGGGAAACAAAACAACAGCAACCAGCTGTCTAGGTCACACACGACCTCTAACACTGTCCCAGTGGGAAAAAAAATATGTGAGAGTGTTGAGTGAGGATTTACAAATCCTCCAGTTAAAGCACAGGAGACAGTGTGTGTGTTAAATGCAGAAGATAACACACACTGCTCAATATGTAAAAAGATAAATCACAAAGCAAATATTTAGAGTGTAGAAATGGCTCTAGTGATCTTCGTGCAGCTCTCGACTCCTTTTTGTTGATTAGAATTCGTTCTGAGTCTTCTTCTGGTTTTTGTCTGGAAAATAGAGTATCATCTGTTTCCTTGACTTCCAGGTTCATCTTGCTTATCAGCTCAGAGAATGAAGAGATTTTTGTAGTTCTTCTTTAGAATAAATTGCTCGACGTATTCTCTATGTTCTGGAGGGTGGTAGTAGTAGTCTCGTGAGTTCAAGTTCTCCAGTTGTTCTTTTTGCACGTTTTGAGCTTTATCGCCAGCGTATGTTATGTGCTTTGTATCTGTTGTGCTCTTTTCTGCATCCTTCTTTTAAAGCACGAGCTTCGGCAAAAGATACGATTCCCTTTTTGAAAGTACGAGGTACGGTTTCCTGAAAACTAGCAACACATATTAAATAAATGTCAGTGCATTAAAATATACCTAATGTGACCGTTGGTTAGATTAAATAATAATAATGAAATTTAAAGCATGTCGGGGTTCTGTCTCTGAACGGTTGCTCATGATAACGGTAGATTTTGTCATGGTAGGTCTGAGTATCGGTAGGCATCTGTAACGGTAGACATGTCTGTCGGTAGACTTGATGTATCGGTAGTGGTGGACTTGTAACAGTAGCGGTGGCTCTGCCTTTACCAGTAGCGGTAACTCTTTATCGGTAGTTGTGGCTCTGCTGTAACGATAACTGTCTACTCCGATGCAGCGGTAGACTTTGAGTATCGGTGAACTTTGAGTAGCGGTAGACTTTGAGTAGTGGTAGACTTCGTATCGGTATCTCTTATTCGATATCAGTAGCTTTAAGTCATAACGGTAGTTGTGGCTCTGCTGTAACGATAACTGTCTACTCCGATGCAGCGGTAGACTTTGATTATCGGTGAACTTTGAGTAGTGGTAGACTTCGTATCGGTAGCTCTTATTCGATATCGGTAGCTTTAAGTCATAACGGTAGCTACTATCTCTAACGGTATCTATAAACTGTTTAAGCATTCTCTTGGCAGAATGAGTTAAGTCACAGTAAATATATATCCGATAATGAAAAATCAAGATATAAAAAAGGAATGGTTGGGATTATCAAAACATAATAAAGCAACTTAATTCCACAGGGTTCAACAATCTCCCCCTTTCAAGATATAAATAAGGAATGGTTGGGATTATCAAAACATAATAAAGCAACTTAATTCCAGAGGGTTCAACAATTTTCTTATTCAATAAATATACACTCCTCCAAGATAAAAAACACCTCCTAAGAATGATTTCTTATCATCTCCTAAACCGTCCCAATTTTCATCTATACATATCAATAGATATAGCTGAGATTTTTCATTATACATCAAACATAAATCAACAGTACCCTTGATATAAATATGTATGATTTTCACTAAAATTATTTGGATTTACTTAGTATTTATTTGATATCTCATTGCACAACATGTGGTTAAAACAATATCAGGTCTTGTTGCTATAAGGCGTAATAAACATCCAATGATTTGTCTATATACTGTGATATCAATTGCATTTCGATCATCATCTTTTGATAATTTTGACTAGGAAGAAACCAGAGTTTTTATCTCCTTGAATTTCACATAAAAAATATTCTCAGAATCTCTATGGAATATTTTTATGGAGAAATGAAAGTTCCATTCCTTCCTTATGTCACCTGTAAGCCAAGTAAAAATGTCAGCTCACCAATCATTGACATTTTCCACCCACTTTTCATGAATTCAGAAAAATTTATACATTGTGCTTCATTTGATCCACCAAATATTATGTATTCAACATAAACAAACCCCATAATCCTTTGATTACTATCGTTATTGAAATGGATATTATAACCAACTCCACTATGCTGAAATTCATGCTTCTTTAAATACTGATCTAGTCTCGTGTACCATGCTCTTGGCACTTTATTCCACCCATATATAGCCTTCTTCTACCAGAAAACTTTGTTCTCATCTTCATGAATAAGAAAACCATATAGTTGCTCGATATACACTTCTTCTTCTAGAACACCATTAAAAAATGATGACTTGACATCCATATGTAAAACCCTGAAAGTTCTTTTCACAGTTATGTACAAGAATAGTCTAACTATATCGATCATTTCTATCAGTGAAAATGTATCATCAACATCAATTCCCTCTATTTGGGAGTACCGTTTTCACACCAGTCATTATTTTTTTAGAATTATTGTGCCATATTCATTCATCTTGTTGGGAAATACCCTTTTAGTATAGATGACATTCCTATATGTTGGCCTCAAAACAATATTCCACTTCTAATTATTCTCATTCTGGTTTAGCTCATCATTCATTTCCTAGAACCAATTTTTATCTCCAGCTACTTTAGTAAAACATTTAGGCCCTACCTGAGCTGGGAAAGATGCATGTGGTAATGAATTCATTATTATTATTTGAACAAGAGCTGTCTGATCACCAATGATATTTTTTCAATCAAGTTCAGCATGATTCTGTGTCTTCTTTGTAGATAAAATGATGAATTCTTCTTGCCCATCATCGAAATCTTCTTCTGAATCAATATCTGACACTTCTTCTCATCATGTTTTTCTTTACTCCTCATCACTTTCATCAATAAATTTTTCACTGTGTTGTTCAATATTCTACTAATTTTCTACTATAGTAAAATCATTGATCTCAACTACTTATTCATGCCTTTTATTAAAGTATTTTTATGATTTTCTTTTTCTTGAGTAGCCATGGAATATCCCCTAATCTCCACATGACTCAAATTTCCTGTGTTTTTCTTAATTGAGAATAAAGAAATTACTTCCAAAGATTCGAAAGTATTTCACTGTGGTATTTTTTTCATACCACATCTCATATGAAGTCTTTCCTTCCATCAGACACAACAGATCCCTATTTTAAATGTAGACTGGTTTCAATACTTCTTCTTTCCAAAATTTCTCTAGTATGTCATTTTCAATAAGCATCATTCTAGCCATGTTTTTGATGATCATATTTCTCCTTTAAACCACTCCATTCTACAGGGGAATTCACACTAAATAATCTTGATGTCATATCTCATGTTTCATGATATAGTCTTCCACATGACTATTGTTGAATTATGTACAATTATGATTACAAAACTAAAGAATTTTCTGCCCAAACATCCTTTTAGATTCCCTCTGATACTATTTTATGCAACTAAACACTTCAGAATTAGCTGAAATGACAAATACCCATTCCATTAGGATATATTCAACAATAAAAATAATATAATATCTCTTCTCGTTAATGTCTCTTAGTGAGATAGGTCCAAAAACATCTACACACACTAATTAAAGCAGTCTTATTGACTTTTCTATATTACCTTGTATTTTTTTATTATCTTCCCTTGTTTACATGCATCACACATATGAGTACAATCTCATGATAGCTGAGGGAGGTCTCTAGCTACATAACATTTTACCAGATCTTCAATGTATGGTTGAAATAGATGACTAAGTCATTTATGACACAACTTATTTTATTCCTCTATGGATAAAATTCACATGTCTTCTTCCCCACTTACAAGGTATAGATTTCCCCTTTTTCTTTTCCTTGGTAGAACAATTTTACCATATCTTCCATTGAAGATACACTTCTTCTTGGTAAATCTTATAGAATCCCCAAAGACACATAGTACACTAACACAAAGAAAGTTATGGATGAGACCTTCTACTACTAAGACATCAGCATGTCTCATTTATTTTCCCCCAAACCTACCCTTATCCAAACCAATTTTCATCAGGAATTCATCATTTCCCAATTTAAAAACTCATTCTTTTTCATACTTTTTTCATATAACAAGATCCTTATTTATTATCACATGGGATGGGAAACAACTTTCAAGGTTACGTACATTAGAAAAATATAATACTTTAACGGAAATTTTAGAAACCACTACCTTATCATTTCTCTTCTTTTTATCCATGTTTTTTAATTAATACTCAATATTGATTCAAAACATTGATCTTCTTCCGAATATGTTGGACCAGCTTCATTTTACAAAGCTGGAAATCTATTTTGTGTGTTCAACTCACCTATTGATTCTTTGATTTTCTACCTACAACTAATTTGACTCTTCTTTGTCAAATTATTCATAATGATTCATGTACAATATCTAGCCATGTACCCAAATCATCCACTCCAATAAAAATGCCCCTTGAAGGATATTCTAGAGTATTGAGCTATATTTGGATACCACATTTGTTCTTGATCAAGATTCAATATCAATTTCTTCCATTAACTCTGACTTATCTACATCTTGTTGATATAGGTAGATTTTGACATAAGTAACCACTATGTTGGCATACTTTGTTTGGATTCTCCAAACATCAATCTCCCTAATATTTTCTTCTAATTCATCTTCTATATCAACTCTTCCTTCAACTTCATCATCATCAATGTTTGTTTCTTCTTTTTTCAGAGTATAGACGACAACTGCCACCATAATATTTTCTCCACCATCTTTACAGTTCTCTATCTCTTCATCCTTTGAAACCACTTATTCATTTGAGCTAACAAATTCTAGTGAAAGAATATTATTTTTCTTGAAGAAACATTTCATAAAATTTTTATTTCCTTTCACAAAAGCTGAAGACTTCTTTGTAGGGATTTTAATGTTATCCTCATCATCTTTGTGGAAATTCACGGGGAATATTACTGCAAGATGACCAACCTTTTCACATCTCAAGAAAGAAATTGTAAGCTTCCCCTTGATCTTTTCTTTTCTTATTTTTGGATTTTAGGAAAAGAATGGCATCACCTCATCTACCTCTTCTTCTTCCTGAGAATCTTTTATATTGAGATTATTCATGGCCTTCATTGACACTTCATTATATTTCCCATTTTCCATAGAATAATTATAATCATTTCTCATTTAATATACTATAAGGGTACTATAAAAGTTATCTAGTTTCATCTCTTTCAGATCATTATCTTATAATACTGAAAAATTCAGATTGAATCATGGTATAAGTTTCCTTAGGATATGATTCAAAATATTTATATCTTTAAAGACTACTCCAAGACCTTTCTTTCTTCCTCTAAATTAATTACCTAGTTGAAGAATTCATTAACAGACTCATTTGGGTTCATTCTCATATCTTCATACTTGTTCAACAAAACCTGAATCTTTGCCTCTCTGAAATTGGAATCACCTTTATATATATTCAATTGGTTTTCCCCCATGGCATGTGATGTTTTACATGAGATAACCATTGAATATATTTCATTTTATTGGGCTCCACCTAAAGCATTGATTCCTTTGTCGTAAGCATCAAATACAGTTCTTTTAGCTTCTGATAAAGAACCACTATTGATATCGGTTGAAATATCATGCATCTCTGTGGTGAAGACATCCATTCATAAGGATCAGATGTTTTATTTCATCTAATTATTCCAAAAATGAAAATTAGTATTCCCATTGAATATCAGAATCCATTTGTGATTGATGTCCACCGTGGAGAGAGAAACACTGAATTTAACCATTCGCTTTGATAGTAATTGTTAGGCCCACTAGGTAAAATACCCTTAGAGGGGGGTGAATTATGGTATGATAGATTAAAACAAATTCCCATTTTGATCTACTTTTATTGTAAAATACAACTTTCTTCTCTCCCTTTGCCGCAGAAAAATATGAACTTAAGTTAACACATGAACGACACACAACAATTTTTAGTTAGTTCACCCTTACTGGGATACATCCAAGAAGAATACAATAGAAATTTATTGATGTACCAAATCAACTAAAAGCATTCTAGAATTTACAATGTTTGGAGTTGACTCACTATCCATCCTAGATTACTACCAATCACAATTGGAAATCTCATTACTCTCTCAACTGAAGTGTGCTTATTTCTTTTTTAGAAGATCCAATCATAGTTTATAAACTTGTAGGTCCCATAAATATCTTTAATTAATGCATCCTCGACATTATTTAGATACTCTATTTATGTCCTACTTTCAGCCACTAATGAATACCAATTTACTATAGATGTACTGGGCCACTCCAAATATTTCACGCAACCCTTACCTCACCTTGCATGCAACATTAATGCCTTTCGTGCAAGATATAACTTTTTTCACCAAACACATTTTTCACGCAACTAAAATCTTACGTGCAAATCAAATCGTATGTGCAAATTCCATAGCTTGATTGAAACTCCAATTACATCACATAACTTCCTTTTCAAGAAATTCTTATGCGATCTAGACCTCAGATTCTCTCTAAGTGTTGAGATACTTAGAATTAGGGGGGTCACCTCTTATTATTATGTGTCGTCCCCCCTACATGAAAGATCCAGTGTGTCACCCAATATCTCCTCTATGCGCACAAAACTCAATTTGACAACGCATTGGGTGTGAAAGTTTCTTTCATGCAACCTCATGTTTTTCACACATTTACAAATCCTTCATGCATATCATGCATTTGACATTTTTTAACATTCTGATCTAGAAAAATGCCTTACAAGAAAGTTTCTAAATCACCTTCAATCCTTCACACACCATTCTCTTCTAATAACATGTTTCTTCATTTTCCAATTTTGAGGCCCAAAAATTTGGAAAAAATAGGAAAATGATGCCCACTTATTTCTATTATTTTTGTATCTCCTTCAGATCATCCATTACATGTTCATGGTTCTTTGTCAACATTTATAGTCAACAATACATCTTGAACTTGAAAACTCACAATGGAAACCCTATTTGTAAACTAACCCAATCAACCCAAAAATACTGCAATGTTACCTTGAGGGATTTTTCCCACCAATCTCCCCCTTTGGGTTTGTTGACAACTATTTCATAACATGATACCTCTTTAATGATTCAACCATCCACTACCCCATTCACCTCTCGCAATTCAGATATCGATCAATGACTTACTCGAACCATACTCTAATCCCACATGAGTTATGCTCGGTGTGAGAAAGAAGAGTATAATAAAAATTTCATCAATGAATCACTTCATTCTGGACACTAATTATTGAAACCAAACAAATATTTTCATCACAAATCTTAGCTGTCCTGATATATCTTTTTTGATCGATCGCTTCTAAAATCATTAGATTTAAAACACCCCTATCTCACTACATGGGTTCTCATTTTTTGGAATGCTTAATTTTTTCTATCCTAAGATATAACTGTTTCCTCATAACAATGAGGAATTCTCATCATGTTAATCCAACTATTACCTTCTTCACATGTTTTGATTAAATCCCCCTATCTCACTACTCCTCATGTTAGCTTCTCCCCATGTCTTGACGTATTACATTCTCTACCTTCTTTAGTCACAATTTCTCCCCCTTAAAGATCCACATTTTCTCTCCCTTTGTTAACAAACCCAAAGATCACTCTTTTGTAGTATGAAACATTGGAAATTACATAGATCTATACTTTATGTAAAAACAAACCATACCTTGGAGAGACGGGGTCCCACATCTACACTCTTTCAATCCCGGGGTGTCGACAGAACACCCAGAGAGAGTCAATGGATTTTAAATGCTTCTTTGGGTAAATCCTTTGTCATAATATCTTCAAATTTTAGTTCTTTAGGCACATATTCAAACTTCACAAGCCCTTGGTCCACCATCTCCTTGATAAAATGATATTTGATATCAATTTTCTTTTGTTGAGTCAATGAGGTTTTCCTTATGACTTTTCCATTCCTTCATGTTTTGAAAATCATAACCACTTTATCTTAAGGTGAATCTCATTTTACCCCTTGTTTCATTTTCTTAAGTAAAATTTCTTTCCCCAAGGAAATTTATCCTTACATTGTTTTCATTGTTCAATCATTTCTTTTCTAAGTGGAAAATTTGGATTGTAACTAAATACCTCAGAATCATATAATACTTAGATATGAAGCATTCTGTTTAAGACTCTGAATTCTGACTCCGAACTTCTATGAGTTCGACTCCAAACTTTTACTAGTTCGACACCGAACATCTATGAGTTAGACTCCGAACTTTTACTAGTTCGACTCCAAACTTCTACTATTTCAACTCTGAACTTTTACTAGTTCAACTCCGAACTTCTACTAGTTCAATTCTGAACATCTATGAGTATGACTCCAAACTTTTACTAGTTAGACTCTGAACTTCTACTAGTTTGACTCTGAACTTCTATGAGTTTGAGTCCAAACTTCTACTAGTTCAACTCTGAACTTCTTTGAGTTCGACTCCGAACTCTTTAAGTTCAGGTTCTGAATTCCTGTGAATCCAGAATCTGAATTTCCTTGAAATTCAGACTCTGGTATTCTATAGAATATAGGTTCCAAATTCCTACAAAACAGAATCCGAATATATCCTTATTATAGACTCTGAATTATATTTTTTAGTTTGAATACGAACTTTCATACTTTGATTACATTCCGAACTTTTATTTACTTTCATTCCGAACATAAGTTTTACTTATTCTTACACTTGTTCTAATATAAAATGGTTTCGTGCCTTCAGTTATCAACAAACCGTTGGTTGAGTGACACATGTACAGGTCCCTCCGAAATTCAAAAAGAAATATGACTGTTGGTGGAGGGAGCCGACCGTTGGAGCTTTGGCTATAAATAGGATCTCATTTGAAAAGAAGAACAACTTTGACAACACTTGAAAACAACTTTGACTGGTGCTTACATGTTGTTGAAGTGATTTCTAGAGAGAGAGTCTCTTATAAACTCTCAAGCTTAGTGCAGAAAGTTTGAACAGCTTGTTCAAACTTTGCCTTGTCCAGACTTGCTTCATGTGACTCTGATTTTTGTTGTGTACAATCGAGGTAATCTAGGGATAGGAAGACATAGGTTCCAACACCTTGAAGTTGAGAGCTTCCTTACTGAGGAAGACAAAGTTGGAGACTACCTGATAGTTGAGGGCTTGCGGGGATAGCAAGACAGACTCTGATCTTCGTATCGAGGGCTTACCCTGGTGTGGGTAAGACTGACTTTCTTGAAAGTACAAATCACGGTACCTTTATCCAAGGTTGTTGGATACACTTCTTTTTGGGTTAAAAGACTTATTACTTGTTACTAGTTTCTATTAAATGTTTTCCGATGCATTTTGTATTGTTAAGGATAGTATAAATTTCTTATACATCCTTACTTGTACTCTAATTTAGTTAGATTCTATACGGTTTAAGGTAGAATCTTAGTTGGTGTAAACTTTTGTGAAGTTTCATTTTCGGAATCACTTTTCTGGAATCAAGAATGTTATTAGAACTTAGAGGTGTTGAGAATTTTGGTTGTGAAAAATTTCCTTAGGTATTTCTAAAAGTACAATTCACCCCCTTTCTTGTATTTGAGAATCTCATACTTATATATTCGATCCTACGTTTGGTATAATATAGTATATCATACTCATACATATCATCCTAACAATTGGTATCAGAGTATTTAGTTCAATCTGAATTAATCTCATGATTAGATTCCGAAAGAAATTTTTGGAATTACATTTTCCAGATTCATATTTTTCGAATTTATACTTTTCAGAATCTATTTTTCGGAATCAATGTTTGGATTTACTTTTTCATAGAGATATGTTTTCTCTATATTTCCTTTATTAGAATATTTTCCTTGTTTACAAACTTTTTCTACTAACAAGTTTTTGTGGAAATACTTTTATTAAAAGATGGAAGAAATCAATATTGGTTCCATAGACAATCTAAATCCTACTAGACCACCATTTTATGATGGTAATGATTATGATTATTGGAGAGATCATATGAATACTTTCATTATCAACACTGGAGTAGATATATTTTTCATGATTACTGGAGGATATAAAATTCCTAATAAGGAAGTTAGTACGTTCACTAATCAAGAAAAACATGAATACCAACTCAACTATAAGGTACGCAATACTTAGCTTTGTTCAATGACTAGGAACATATATAGCCAAATTTCTTGTTGTGAAACAGCTAACTGTATATGGAAGAAACTTGAAGTTACACATTTTGGCACATCTAAAGTTATTGATACTAGAAGATCCATGCTCAGAGCTGAGTATCATGGTTTTAATTTTCCTTATGGAGAACCAATTTGTAAGGTGCAACAAAGATTCATGATAATTGTGAATAACCTACAATCAATGGGAGAGAAAGGTCTAGATGATGAAGCCCTTGTTGACAAGATCATAGATATTATGCCCAATGAGTGGGAATCAAAGACAACTGTTATCGATGAAAACAGAAATGTTACTCAAATTTCTCTTGATGAACTGTTTGGAACTCTTCTTCAACATGAGACTAGAATGAATAGAGATGCTTACAACATAAAGAAGAATAATCGGAATGGTAGTGTTTCTTTTACTTCAACTTCAAATCACATGAAAGCTAAGAATCCTGAGAGAGTTACTAGATCCAAATCTAAGAAGGTTATTATCAAATCAAAATGTATTGAGAGTGAAGTCTTAGAAAATAAGTTAGCTAATCTTGCTCGAAGGATGAACAAGATAGCTGGACAGAGAAATGTCCAATCCATGTATAAGAAGAAGGAAATGAAAGATAAAAAAAATCAGAGGTCACATGCTATGAATGCAAGAGAGCTGGACACATAAGACCGGATTGTCCTTTTCTCAAGAAGAAAGAAAGAAAAGAGAGGAATTCTGAAAGAAACAGAAAGAAGTTTTACAAAGCTAAAGCCAAGAATGTTCTGAAAGCTAATGACACCTAGAGTGCCAGTGGTGGTGACTCTTCAGAAGAATCATCAGATTATAAATCTTCGGGATAGAAGAATTTTGGTCTAATAGCCAGAGTACCAATTGCAAATCATTAATTTATGGCTAAGGTACACAATGCTGAATCAATGACCAATGTTTCATTAAATTATAATGATAGTAAATATTATAACTCTTCAGATGAAGAATATTCTTCTAATAAAGAAAATACTTTACCTACCTATGAAAAAGTTTCTAGGTTTGCCAAAATCCTTGAGAATGAGAACTAAAAACTCATGAAGAAACTTGATAAGGAAAATTATAGGAATACTATTCTTACTAAGGCAATATCAGACCTTTCTAAAGATCTTGATAAGAAAAATGCTGATTTTGAAAGTATTTCAAAAAATCATGAGAAAGTAAGTTATGAGAAGAATAAAATTTCAAAAGAACTAGAAAATATAATTTCGAAGAAAGATTTTTTCATGCCTAGCTCCCGTTCAAATGTTTTTGAAGATAAGAACTTAGTTATTAAACTCAAATATGAAATATACTCCTTGAGGAAGTTTTTTTCAAACTTTACCTTATGTAAGGAAAATTTTGATAAAATGTATTCAAAAATCCGACCTCGAAGAAATAGTTATGGATTTGGTTACAGTAGTTCTAAACCAATTTTTAGTAACAACTACTTTTTTCCTCAAAGTGCCCCATTCTGCACTAAATGTCGGTGTGGTGGTCACTGGGAAAATAATTGTTCCTTAAACAAAACTCAATCTTTAGGATTTCATTAGGATTATTTTTCTAAGAAGATGTGGGTACCCAAAATTTTGTTTTCTGATATTTCTGAATCAAACCAAGTCTGGATTCTGAAAACCTAAATTTTTTTCTTATTTCATGGAAAATAAGAATCACACACTAAAATGAGATATCATTCTTCAGTTTATCGAAACACAAGATCAACTTGCAAACATTTTCACAAAATCATTACCCTCTGATAGATTTGAATACATTAAACAGAAGTTAGGAATGATAATTGTAAGGTAATATTCCTTAGTTAACTTTTTGATGAACCAATCTCCTTACAGGAATAAACTCCTTTTTGTAGGGGGATTACATCAATTATGAAGTTTTTCAAATTTTTCATAATGATTTTTTTTAAGTCTTTCATAATGGAGTTTTTTATGTTTCTTATAATGATGTTTTTCAAAAAAATTAGAATGAAAATTTTCAAAATGAAATTTTTTGGAATGAGAATTTTTCGAAAAGGAAATTTTCTTAATGGAATTTTTCGTAATGAGAATTTTTCGTAATGACAATTTTTGTAATGGAAACTTTCGTAATGAGAATTTTATTTTCCTTTTCGTACTCAAGTTTTTTTTATCTAAATTCCTTCAAGAAAAATTTTCCTCAATACGAATAATTCTCCTGACAATCCGAAAGGTATGATTCTTTCTTGAGTTTTCATAATATTTTTTCACCTACTGCTAGTTTCTTTTGTTTTGAAAATTTTCTTGGATTCAAGTTTCCTTAAATCTGAATGTTTTCTTTTAAAACCTCAAAAGATCAGATTCAACCAAATTTTTTTCCTTACAGCTACTTTTACAACTGTCAGATCAGATATGAACAATTATCAACCGTTAGATCGGTTTTTGAAGACTAAAGGTCACTTCCATCGCCTATATAAAGGACCCCCGATGGTTTTCCCACATCAGTTGTCAAGCTCTTGCATCTCGAAGCTCTGCCCCTCTACAAAATCCCATTCCGAATTATTTAGAAGTACCCCGGTCCGAATGTCCGCAGAAGCCCAAGAAATATCTACTAAGCTGATTTCGGAGTGGCTAATCTACAGGGAAAGGTTGGTGCATCCTAATTTTTACAATATGTATGATTCTATAATTTCCAAGAACATAAATCTCAATGTATGGGAAAGTATAGCTATTTCAAAGACAACAGCTGAAGATGTAGTTTATCCGGATCTTCTTATAGAATTCTATGAGTCAGTGTGCTGCTTTAAGGAAGCTGAAGGTGAGAGGTTTTCATTCAAATCATATGGAAAACCCTAAAAACTCTCATAAACCAAGGATACAGGCTTGGTGGGCTTATCATACGAAGGTGAAACCAAATTTTGTTCACACAAGCTGTCGGATGTTCCGGGATGTTTCAACAAGGTGAAGGTTGTGGAATTCCTTGGGCTTAAAGATGACAAAACAGCAAATATTGCACATCTATCTACCAACAACTGGATTCTACAATTATGGTTACAAGGTCTCGTTGTTACAATAAGGGGTGACAAGGATACCCTTAAGAAGGGTGATATGTACATCTTATATTTTTTGGTAAATCTAAGGAATGTGAACTTCATGAAGCACATACTTATCACGATTGAGAATATCAAGAATGGCAATCTTATAGCTTATATCATTATGTATCCAGCATTTCATTCTAAGATTATAGTTTGGTGCCTAGAATCCTTCAAAATTCCATGTATCTCAAAGCCCAAGATTTGCAAGGTGATGTTGATTAGTGATGACACCTTAAAGAGGATGAAAGTTGGTTTTTAAAAATAGACAGGTGAGTTCTATGATCTTCCAGAGGAGGAGGCAGAAGCTGTTCCGAAAAATGTAAAGAAAGTTGAACCATCTAAGAAGGCGGGCAAGAAAAGGAAGTTGAAAGAAGTGGAAACTGAAGGTAAAACTCCTAAGTCTAAGGAAGTCGAATATGCACCTCCTAAACCCAAAAAGAAAAATGCCTACCCAGATGAGGTGGTAGCAAAGTGGAGAGAGCTCAAATAAAAAAGCAAATAAGGGGAGCCACAGTTTGTCTTCGACTCTGCTGAGGCTAAGTCCTTAAAAGAAAAAGTTACTGATGAGTTAGAGAATAAAGGTAAATAGAAGAAGATGAAGAAGAAGATGTCAGATGCAGAGATTGTTCAATCTCTCTTGAAAGCCACAGAAATATCCTCCAAGAATATTGCCATTCTAAAGTCTTTTTTCGTTGAAAGTTTACCAGAGACTCTGGGAAAGAACATCATTACTCCGAAAAAATCTCAATAGAAGGTTGATGAAGAAAGGGAAGTTGAGAAATAAGTAATGAAGAAAGTCCAGCAAGTTGTGGAGGAAGTTCAAAAAGCTGAGATGAGTGGAGGTTCTGATGATGTAATTAGGAAAGTTGAAGAATATCAAGATAAGGGAACCCCATCCGAGAAGTTTTCACTCCGGACTTCTCAAGCTGAATCCTCAAAATTGTCTACACCCATAGATGATTAAAAAGGTGAAGAGGAGGTGAACAATCCATCTGAAGAAGAAAGTCATAATCATGACTTTATCCATCCATAATATTTTCAGGCTGGGGCTGAAAAAGAAAAGGTTGATGAAGACAAGATTGTGCAATTATCTGACAGTGAGCATGAATCTCAAGAATAAGAGGCCATTTGGAGGAATAGTTAGAATAATTAGGTTCTTATTGATACCCCAACAAAAGATATCATAAGTAATAAGCATGTTGGAGGCTCTTTTAAAAGGAAGCTAGTGGAAATATAAGAAGAAAAATCTCTTAGAAAGTTGTCTGATTCGGAGTCATCTGCATTAGGACATGATTTTGTGGTTGAGTCCCTGAAAAAATTGGTAGAAACCATTCCGATCTTTCCTACAATAGACTCCAGATGCCATATGCTTCAGCACAGCTTGAATCAGAAGTCAGAATCCCTATCCATGGTATTGGATAAATGTGTAAAGATTGAATCAAAGCATAAAAATTTTCTTATCAACAACGTGGTCCACAGAATGTCGTGCAGCAAAATAAAACTTTGTTCTAAGAAAATTGTTGAAGATATGGAAGAGCTTGATCAGTTCAAAATAGATGTTAAGGAGGCTTTTGGTACTGAGGATGTCAAAATCAAAAATCTTTCAGACAGTTTTTAGGATAAGCTGAACCTAGAGAAAAATACTCGAATTCAAGATCTCAAAGATCTAAATGGAAAGATGAATTATGTTGCTCAAGGATTGAAATCATAATGAGATCTCGGGACCGAGATGGAAGAGAAGATAGTGAAGCAAGAGGAGTTGTTGAAGGCTCAGGCAGAACCCCTGAAGTCTCAAGAACATAGAATCACAGCCTTAGAAAAGCAAGCCGAGGAGGATCATAAAGAGCTCAAAAAGGTGAATACAATTGTGAAGAAGATCTTTCCCAAAGAAAAGGAAACAAAATAGATTTAATCCAATATTTTGTTGCATTTTCCTTATAAAAATTATTTGAATTATAATAAAATTGTGATTTCTTGTTTTGTTTGGTTGTCTTTACTAATATTTCAGGTACCATATTTCTTTTTCATTCCCTCAAACTCTTTTTGAAAATCAAAAAGGGGGAGAAGGAAAAAGAAATCACAAAAGGGAGAAGGAAAAATCTAAAGGGGAGAAGGAAAAATATTCATAAGTAAAAGAGATATCCCTAAGTAAGGGGGATTTAATCTAAGGGGGAGTTTTTCATTACAAAAATATCAGTACTCAAAACAAATCCCATTCCGTAAAAATCAGAATACGATCCTTAGAGTTTCAAAGCTTAAGGGGGAGTTAGTTGTATTCATCTTTGTCCATATGAAAAGGGAGATAAGTTTTAATTTTTCTAAGTCCTTTTATTCTTTTTCATAAGGATGTTTGTGCTCTCTAAAAAGGGGGGTACTGTTGACTCAATAAGGTTTTCCTTGTGACTTTTCCATTCCTTCATGTTTTGAAAATTACAAACACCTTATCTTAAGGTGAATCTCATTTTACCCCTTGTTTCATTTTCTTAAGGAAAATTTCCTTCCCCAAGGAAATTTATCTTTACATTTTTTTTCATTGTTCAATCATTTCTTTTCTAAGTGTAAAATTCATATTGTAACTAAAAACCTTGGAATTGTATAATACTTAGATATGAAAAATTCTGTTAAAGACTCCGAATTCCAACTCAGAACTTATATGAGTTCGACTCCGAACATTTACTAGTTCGACACCGAACTTCTTTGAGTTCGACTCCGAACATTTACTAGTTCGACTACGAACTTCTACTAGTTCGACTTCGAACATTAACTAATTCGACTCTAAACTTCTACTAGTTCGACTCTGCACTTCTATGAGTACGACTCTGAACTTTTACTATTTTGACTCTGAACTCCTACTAGTTCGACTCCCAACTTCTATGAGTTCGACTCCGAACTCTTTAAGTTCAGGTTGTGAATTTTTGTGAATCCAGACTCCGAATTGCCATGAAATTCAGACTCTGGAATTCTATATAATTAAGGTTCTGAATTCCTACAAACAAAATCTGAATATCTCTTTATTATAGACTTCGAATTTTATTTTTTAGTTAGACTAAGAACATTCATACTTTGCTTACATTCCGAACTTTTATTTAATTTCATTCCAAACTTCAGTTTTAATTATGCTTACACTTGTTCTAATATAAAATAGTTTCGTGCCTTCGGTTATCAACTAACCATTGGTTGATTGACACGTGTATAGGTCCCTCTGAAATTCAAGGAAAAAATGACCGTTGGAGGAGGGAGCCGACCGTTGGAGCTTCGAATATAAATAGGAGCTCATTTGAAAAGAAGAACAACTTTGACAACACTTGACAACATCTTTGACTGGTTCTTACATGTTGTTGAAGTGATTTCTAGAGAGAGAGGATATTATCAAATCTCAAGCTTTGTGCAGAAACTTTGAACAGCTTGTTCAAATTTTCCTTGTGCAGACATGCTTCGTGCGACTCTGATTGTTGATGTGTACAATCGAGGTCTTCCGGGGATAGGAAGACAGAGGTTCTAACACCGTGAAGTTTAGAGCTTCCTTGCTGAGGAAGATAGATGTTCCGACTACCTGATAGTTGAGGGCATGCGGGGATAGCAAGGCAGACTCTGATCTTCGTATCGAGGGCTTAACCTGGTGTGGGTAAGATAGGCTTTCTTGAAAGTATAAATCAAGGGACCTTTATCCAAGGTTGTTGGATACCCTTATCTTTTGGTTAAAAGACTTATTTCTTGTTACTTGTTTTTGTTACATGTTTTCCGATGAATTTTGTATTGTAAAGGAAAGTATAACTTTCTTATACTTCCTTACTTGTACTCTGATTTAGTAAGATTATATACGCTTTAAGGTATAATCTTAGTTGGTGAAAACTTTTGTGAAGTTTCATTTCTGGAATCACTTTTCCAGAATCAAGAAAGTTATTTGAACTTAGAGGTGTTGAGAATTTTGGTTATGTAAATTTTCCTTAGGGATTTTTAAAAGTACAATTCACCCCCCTCTTGTATTTGAGTATCTCATACTTATATATTCGATCCTATGTTTGGTATAATAGAGTATATAATACTCAGACATACCATCCTAACATCTTTGTCCTTGAGTGATGGACTCAATTTTTTCTTAGGTTGATAGCACTTGAATTATTACATTGGATTCTTATCAGAGTCTTTGATTCAACTCTGATGTCATCAAGCTGCTACTTCATCCACAATAACTGTGTGCACGCTTGAGTGGATATAATATATTAATATTCTATGGTGCTCAAAGATATGCAGTCTTGTTTCTTTCTTATCTATGAAATACATAGTCCTCCATGATAAAAAGAACCACCTCACGTAGATTTTCTACCATCTTCTAAACCGGCCCAGTCTATATCTGTATATCCCAATAGCTCTGGATGAGGTTTATCATTATACATTAAACCAAAATCCACAGTACCCTTGATATACTGATGTATTATTTTCACTGTAATCATGTGGATTTACTTGGGATTACTTTGATTTCTCCCTACATGGCATGGGAAAAAACAATATCAGGTCTTGTTGATGTTAAGTACAGTAAACATCTAATGATTTGTCTATATTATGTGATATTAACTACCTTTCAATCATCATCTTTTGATAATTTCACCTCGGTTGTAACCAATGTTTTTATCTCCTTGTAATTTTCCATGCCAAATCTTCTACAAACATCCTTGGTGTATTTGGATTGAGAAATGAAAGTTCCATTCCTTCCTTATGTCACCTGTAAACCAAGGGAAAACATCATCTCACAAATCATTGACATTTCAAACTCACTTTTCATGAATTCAGAAAATGTATACATTGTTCTTCATCTGATCCGCCAAAAATAATGTCATCGATATAACCATCACCATCATCCATTGATTACAATCATTATTTAAATAGAGATTGTAATCAAATCTACCATGATTAAATCTAACCTTCTTCAAATACTGGTCAACTCTCAAGTACCATGCTCTTGGTTCTTACTTCATCCTATATAGCACCTTCTTTAGTCAGAAACCTTTGTTCTCATCTTCATTAATAAGAAAATTGTCTAGCTTCTCGATATAAACTTCTTCTTCTAGAACCCCATTCAAAAAATGCCGACTTGGAATCCATATGGAAAACAATGAAATCCCTTTTTATTTATATGGAAAAGAATAATCTAATTGTCTCCATCCATGAAACAGGTGAATATTTTTCATCAATATCATGGACCCCTATCGGGGAGTACCCTTTTCGTACCGATCATGATTTTTTTTCAAATCATTGCACCATCTTCATTGATCTTGTTACGAAAGACCCATTTAGTCCCGGTGACATTCTTATCTGTTGGTCTTGAAACAATCTCCCATGTCTAATTCTTCTCAATCTATTCTAGACCATCATTCATTTTCTAAAGCTAGTTTTTATCTCTAACAGAATTAGAAAAATAGTTAGGCTCTACCTGAGATAGAAAATATGCATGTTGTAATGACATCATTCTTCTTGTTTTAACAAGAGATTTCTGATCACCAATGATATTTTTCCAATAAATGTTAGCTCAATTATTTGGATTCTTACCATATATTGACTTGAATTATTATTTCGAATCATCGGTATCTTATTCGGAATCATCATCTTCCACTTCTTCTCCTCATGTGTTACTTTCCTCCACATCGCTTTCTTCAATAAAAAGTACACTAGGTTTTGGAATATTCACTTCATTTTCTACTATAGTTACATCAATTCTCTAAACTACGTTTCCTAGACTCTTATTAATGCATTTTTATAAATTGTTTTTCTTGATTAGCCATGGAATATCCCCTCATCTCCAAATGACTCAAATTTTATCTTTTTTTTCTTTGTTGAGAATAAGAACTTATGTCCAAATATTTGAAAATATTTCATTGTTGGATTATGTCCATACCACATATCATATAGAGTCTTTCCTTTCCTTGGAAAAATATATTCCTATTAGATATATAGACAAATGTCAATACATCTTCTTTCCAAAATTCCTCTAGTTGGTCATTTTCAATAAGCATTATTCTCGACATGGTTTTTATGATCTGATTTTGTTTTTCAGCTACTCCATTCTCCTGGGGAGTTCTCACTAAAGAAACATGATTCATTATCCTTTGTTTCTCAAGATATTATTCCTATTGACTATTTGTGAATTTTGTTCCATTATGAGTTCGAAACAACGTAATTTTATGCCCAATCATCCTTTCTGAATCCCTCAAATACTATCTTATGCAATTGAACGCATTAGAATTATGGGAAATGAAAAATCCCCATTCCATTCTGCAATAATCATCAATAAAAATAACATAATATCTCTTCCCATTAATGTATCTTGGTGAGATAGGTCCACAAACATCTACATGCACCAATTAAAGTAATCTTATTAAATTATTTTCCATTTCTTTTTATGTTTTCTAATGATCTTCCCTTGTTGACATGCATCGAACCTATGAGTACGATCTCTTGATAGCTTAAGGAGGTCTCTAACTGCATCACATTTAACCATATTTTCCATGGATAGTTGACCTATATCGCCAAGTTGTTTATGCCATAACTTGTTTTCTTCCTCTATGTATAAAAAAAACAAGTCTTCTACCCCACTTACATGGTATAGATTTCCCTTTTTTGTTTTCCCTTGTAGAACAATAACACCAACTCTTCCTTTGAAGATACACATCTTCTTGGTAAATCTTATAAAATTCCCTAAGGGACATAGTTCATTGATTCTCAATAAATTTTGTTTGAGACCTTCAACTACAAAGAAATCATCAAATATTATTTCTTTTCCCCCAAACATTGCCTTCCCTGAACCAATTATCTTTAGGCCAACATCATTTCTAAATTTGACAACAACTTATTTTTCAGACTTTATGCCTATTACAAGATCCTTATTTCATGTCATATTGTATGTGAAACCGCTATGAAGTGTCCATACACTAGAACGAGCTATGCTTTAAGGGAGATTTTAGAATCCAATGCCTTCCCATTTCTCTTCTTCTTGATCCATGTTTTTGAATTCATACTCGGAATAGATTGAAAATGTTGATCTTCTTTAGAATATGATGGATGAGATTCATTCTGAAATGTTGCATATCTATTTTTTATTTTAAATTCATCTATTGATTCTTTTATTTTTTTTATTGTGACTAATTTGATTATACATTAGAACATTACTCTATTTTATTCATGTACAATATCTAGCCATGTGACCAAATCCTCCACACTAATAACAATGTCCGTTCAAGGATACTATAGAGTATTGAGATCTGTTTGGATTATACAGTTGTTTGTGTGCCCTTCGATATCTCTTGGTTATGGAACACACATTTTGTGAATGTAGCATCATTCCATAGAAATAACACCAGATGTAAGGTTCATTCCTGCATATTACATCTGCATTGATAGTTATCCCATATGTTCTATAAATCTTCTCATATTCTTCATACCAAAATCAACATTCAATATTAGTGCGGATGCTTGCAGTATGACTTCAACCATAACTACTTTCTTCTTTTGATCAAACTCATACCAGCCTTATCACTTAGATTTTAATTTTTCTTTTGTTCTACGAGCCCTCTATGCTCCACTTCTAACTTTTCTATATTTTTATAGATCTGCTATCTCGATTCCATATTGGAGGAAAATACTTTTTAGTGATCCTTACCTTTTATTGTAAACTGATGACTTATTATTCATGTTATTCAATGTGTTTGATA
Source organism: Viscum album (assembly GCA_963277665.1). NCBI lineage: Eukaryota > Viridiplantae > Streptophyta > Magnoliopsida > Santalales > Viscaceae > Viscum > Viscum album. The sequence goes on along the minus strand of OY728163.1, from coordinate 61,159,576 downwards.
TGATATTTTACTACATTATTCAATCCATAAATATTTATTTTATTCTCTTAAACCTTGAGTATGTGGCACTAACTATTTCTGAGTCCACTAGGAATGAACACTTGAGATTCACAATTTCTTCCATTTACTTAGACTTATCTTCATCATGCTAGTGCAAGTAGAGTTTGGTGTAACGAACCACCATGTTGACATTCTTCATTTTGGATCTCCAAACATCTATCTCATTCAGAGATACTGCTAATTAAGCCTCCATATCAACTCTTACTTAATCTAATTCTTCATCATCATTGGTTTATTCTATTTACAGAGTACTACCGACAACTTACACCATAACTTTTTCTCTGCCATCTTTACAGTTCTCTATATCTTCAATCATTTCAACCTCTAATTCATCTAAACTATCACATTCTTCAGAAAGAATATTCTTTTTCTTGATGAAAATTTTCTTTCCTTTTACATATACTAAAATTTTCTTCATAGTTATATAAACTTTATCCTCATCATCTTCTTGGAACTTCTTGGGTCACCTTCCAGCAAGATGATCAACATTTCTACATCTAAAGCAAGGAAGTGGAAGTTTCCCCTTGATTTTTTCTTTTCCTCATTCTATATTTGAATAATGGAATGACATCACCTTGAATATCTATTTTTCTTCTTGATAATATTCTATATAGATTTTCTTTATGGCATTTAATGTCACTTTGTTAGATTTACCATTTTCCATAGGATTGTTATAATCATTTTTCATTTCATATGCTATAAGGGTACTGTGCAAGTTATCCAGTCTCAGCTCTTTCAGATCATTATTTTTCCATACTGAAACTTTCAGATTGAACAAAGGTGGAAGTTTCTTCAAGACACACTTCATAAACTTTATATCTTTAATGATTTCTACAAGACCTCTCATGTCTTCCTCTAAAACATTTACCCTTTCAATGAATGCATCAACAGAATCATTTGAGTTCACTATCAAATCTTCATAATTGTTCAATAAAACCTATAGCTTTGCCTCTCTGACCTTTGAATCACCTTCATATATATTCAATGTCTTTTTCCACATAGCATGTGATGTTTTACATGAAATCACCTTCAAATATATTTCATTGGATACGTCTCCCCCAAAATCGTTGACTCCTTTGGCGTCAGCATCAAATTCCCTTATTTTAGCTTATGATAAAGCAACGGTATTTATATCAGCTTAAATACCATGCATTGCTACTGTGATGACATCCATTATTAAGGATCAGATGAAGTGTTGGATATGATTCTTCCATAACTGAAAATTATTACAATGAAATATTGGAATCCATTTGTGATGGATGACCAATATTTAGAGAGAAACACTTATATTAACCATTGACTCTGGTACAAATTTTTAGGTCCACTATACAAAATACCTTGAGTGGGGGGTGAGTCAATGTATGGTAGATTAAAACCACTTCTCCTTCTGATCATTTTTCATTGTTAAACAAAACTCTCTTCTCTCCCTTTCCCATAGAAAAGCATGAACAAAAATTAAATCATGCATGAGATACAAAATATTTTTACTTGGTTTACCCTCACTGGGATACGTCTAAGGATCATACAATGACAATGTTCAAACGTAAGAAATCCACAAAAATAACACTGCTATTTATAATGTTTAGAGTGGACTCACTATTCATCCTAGTTTACCACCAATCACGATTTGAAATATTACTGCTCTCTCAACTGATGTGTGCAGACTACTTCTTCCTAATATCCACTAAGAGTTTATATTCTTGTATGTCCTTTCATTTTCTAAAATGAATGAATCCTCTAATGTATGTAGATTCCCTATTTATTTCCCACTTTTGTCAACTGAAAAATACCAAATTACCACATATGTACTGGGAAACTCAAAATATTTCACAAAATGATTACCGCAACTTGGATACAATTTTAATTCCTTGCGTGAAAGATTTTAATTTTTTTTCCAAAAAAAATTCTTGCAACTTCAATCTTACGTGCAACTAAAATTTTATGTGTAACTTCTTTAGCTTGTGTGAAACTCGAATTCTTTAACACAACTCCCTTTACATGAAATTATTATGCGATCTATAGCTCATATTCTCTCTAGGTTTTGAGATATATTGAATAATGGGGGTCACCTATTTTTTATAGGCCTCACCAACCCTATGCGAAATAGTCAACATGTCATGCAAGATCCTATCTATGCGAGAAAAACCAAAATTTGACATTGTATTGGGTGCACATTTCGTTCGCACAAACTCATCTTTCATGCAGATTTTAAAATATTTCACACACATCATGCCTTTTCCATTTTTTGACGTTCTAATCCCTAAAAATGCATTGCATGAAAGTTTCCCAATCACCTTCAATTATGCACGTGACTTCCTTTGACAATAACACGTTTCTACATTTTCTGATTTTGAGGCCCAAAAATTTGGAAAACACTAGAAAATGGTGCCACCATGTATCTATTCTTTTTGTACCACCTCAAGATCATATATTCCTTTATAATGGTTCTTTTTCAACATTAATAGTCAACCATACCTCAGGAACATGACAACTTACCATGGAAACCCTCTTTTTCAACAAACACGATCAACCCAAAAATGATGCAATGATACATTGAGGGATTATTTCCCAACATAATCCATTATTCAATACTTAACAATATATTTCATCCTGTATATTTTAAAATGTTGTTGAATAGAATAGTTTCCCTTTAACAAGTATATGGGAGAAAGTTTATAAGATCCTTGAAATTATTCTTTTCTTAAAAAATATTTTTTTTCTAACATGTTTCATATGGAGTTGCATATTTATTATCATAAACCCCGATTCTAATATTTTCCACCTTTTTAAGGGAAGGGATAAAGGTTGTTGGTCCCTATAAATTAAATCTTCCTGAAATTTAGGGAATTATATTTAACTATTTGTCACTTTAGGATTCATGAATAACTTATAATCTAAAATTATAATGAAAATAAAATCCATTAAAATTATAATTAGCTTAAAACGTGTCATTTATTCAAACATATCAAATTAAATAATGCATGTTCAGGTTTTTTGGAGTATAGAATAATTTTCATGAAGCATCATAAATCATTGATATAAATATTTTTACTAGTCTATGATATATAATGGTGAATTATTGGAATACAGTCAAATACAATGGATTTTAATGACATATAGACTTTTATATTAAAAAGTTGAATAAAAAATAAATTGCGATAAATAATTAATATTATAATCTTTCTTAGAGATTAAAAAGGTCAAAAGGATATGGAAAATAATGCAATGTAAATTCATATGTTTTTAATCACATCCTAATGATGGGAGACCACAAATATTATTGTATGATAACTCATAGTAAATACATCCTTCAGTACATAGTGTGGAAAACTAGATCAACTATATGAATGTGATAAATTTTATAATCTATAATAGAATTGTAGATTTATAATATTATAAAATTTATGGTACCTAGATTTGACATTCATCAAATATGGATGTAACCCACCTATAATGGAATTTTTAGTAAAAACATGGGATACTAAATATATCTTCGTAGTTGTTGATTTTATTATTATTTTTAAATCTCATACTTCTCCATGTTCTTCATTGAATTTGACCATATTCATAAAAAAATATATTAGGTTGATTAAATCCTCCACCATAAAACATAATGTATGGTAGAAAATCATAGTAAACATTCATTCCATGGGATTCCACCACATGACTTTCCACTCACCCTCCTAAACCCTTACTAACCCACCAAAAATGGTATGGTTGATTCAAAAAAAATATAATATTAGTGTGATAATAAAAAGTAATGGTCAATGAAATTTTTATAGTCATTTTTGGTCTCCATGATAATATTATAGTCTACTCCACTAAAACCTAAAACCAATAAGGTGATTATATAAAAATAGTATTCATGAGTATATCATAGAAACTAAATGAATCTTGAACATAATATTTAGATATTATAACTGAATTGAAGAATGATCACAAATATAAGGCTGTTATAAGACCTCACCACACTAAGAACAAAATGTTACGAGATATTTTTGTATAGAGATCTAGGAGAGAAGAGCTATTACTACATGTGGGCTCGTGGGGGAATATATTAGGGATTTAGAAAACACGATGGGTAATATTATATGTGTCCCATGGTTATTTGATAGGTATGTTTTAATGAATGAATGTTTAGAGAGAGGGGGTTGGATGAATTATTCTAGTATTATTTTTTAGCATATAAGACCATTGGTTTGGGTGAGAAACCCTTAAGGACACTTGAGTTTATCTCATCCTCTCAATTATTATTCCCATTATTTTTCATGTAATTCCTTTGGTATTATTCATATATTTCTATAAATTCAAGTATGCTCTCCTATATTCTTTACCACATGGTTAGGACCATTATCTTCAACACTTCTTGTGACCATCATCATCGCATTTATAAAAACCAACCACCACCACTTTTCTTCCTATCCAGTATGCACATCCACCTCTACCTTTTACAAGTGATAATTCACTGTAAGTTTCATTTTCAACAGATGGGTGCACAATAAAGGAGGACATGTTCATCTATTATTCATCTTCATTATGATTTTCCATAATTATTGAGACCTGTTAAGGCATACATTTATGAGCTAAATTTTAACCTATCAATATTACATCATATCTTATAGTGAGTGCGCACACAACCCAAACTTCATTTGGAGGGGGCATGTATGAATGGATCATGATCATAGTAGTGTACTTTTTATGGAATATTTTTATCCTCCTCAAATTTATTCCTTGGACCAATTCATATACAAGCCTCCTAATATCCATTATCAATATGGAGTTGATGATGATTTAATTTAAACTAGATAAATATTAATTCCATAGGAGCCTACTTATGTGGTGTATTTCCTAGAGAAACTTCTTCCACATTTAGATAAATTTCCATCATTTAGACTAACAATAGTGGTGAAAAACACAGAAATGAAAGGAGAACTGATGATGTTGAGTTGTATTACTAATACTACATACAATGATTATTGTGAAAATAGATTATAAAAACAATGAATTAATCAAGCATGACTAGATTTTCAGGAGGCTCGTGATCACACTATGATTCATTATTCATTTCCACCCTTCAACCACTATTTTAAACTAGTTTTTTATAGAATATTATAATTATAATAAAAAAACTTCACTTCATGATTGATTAAATATTTTTTTTCATTGTTAAAAAGTGAAATTTTACTTGTTTTGATGATTTCAATGAAGGTGGAGGTGATTCGGAGAGCCCACAATGATACGGAAGTAAAATGGGAAAAACTACATAGATTCCCATGTACACATATCCATTGTTTTGAATGATACTATTAATCCATGAATCCAAATGGGATAAACATTGTGAGACACTCTATAACACCATGTGTTACCAGATTAATGAAAGAACCCATTACCAAATCGTACAGTAAGAGGCCTAAATGGACCAATATTTCTAGTAAAACATATCTAAATAGAGTCAAAATATGTCCTCTGTATTTTAACAATATCTCTTATAATATATAGTATCTGGTAACTAAATTGGACATGTATATAGAAATTTTGTGTACCAAAAACGTTTTAGTTTTTTCCAAAGTGATTTAACACTGTCTGGCCTCCCAAAACCATGGACTAAAAGGTTTTATGAAATCATGGTGCCCAAAAAAACCTCCCACTGTTCCTATAAAAGAGTACATTGGGAACAAAATTTTGGATTTCAACCAGGAGACATGGTTTTTCTATTTTGGAGTCCAAAAGGAGTCCTCTAATCATCCCAATAAATTCTGAAGTCTATTGGAAGTGCTACAAAAACATATTCTTCTTCCTCACCTCCCATGTATTTCTGAACCCCTTGTGATCACTTGGGGAGGAACATGATTTAATCTCAAGGTTTTTTTTTGTAATATTTTAATAGTATTTTAAATTATAGGTTTTGGGTTTTTTTTCATCATCCCATATTAATTTTCAATAGAGTTATGTACTGGTATGTCATTCTCAACTCATATGATCAAGTTTGGGGTACCCTTTCATGTGAGTTTTTACACATTGTTCACCATTTATTCATTCCTTTTTTTAATTATAGTGTCTGTGTTGTTAATATTGGTCAATTAAACTCTCATAGACACTATCAAGTCCATGTACATTTATTTCATGGTATCACTAGGAAATAAAATACAAACCTGGTCAACACATAGAGTAGTTTTTGTGTTTACAAGTCACTCAATCATCAACAGTATCTGATGAGTCCATGTGAATTTCCAAATGAACCCTAGGATGAATCCTTATATAAACTCAGTAACATTTAGTTAATAGGTGTTATAAACAACGTATTAATATATATAAATGTTATCTCTTGAAGGGATGAATGATGCGCATCGTAAGACTTCCCTAGGTTGAACACCCTTAATTAATTATGTTAATTTATTCTTTGTTTTATAACATTAAATTTTTTTTTGGATTCATAAATCACAAAATCATTATTTTTCAAAAACCCCACTCCCTACTCCTAAACCAAAAATTTATTTTTAAATTAATGATCAAAGGATTTGTTGATAGATGACCTTGGGTTACTACTATACTAATGAAATCCTAGTAAAAAAACATTTACTTTGACATGCTTGAAAACATGGTCAAATTTTGGCTCTGTTTATGGGGATCCAATATCATTTTTGTATTCCCTTTTCATTATTTTAATTCATAAAATGTACTCCTTTCATTATCCCCCATCCTTTTTTTGTTTTTATTTTATTTTTTTCTTTTGTTTATTTATGTGTGTCTCTTTGTCTCTCTCTCTCTTCTTCTTCTCTATATTTCTATCTAATTATATATTATAAAATTAACTTCTCTTATCACCTATATTTATTATTAATTTTTTTTCATTTTATTAATGTTCCAAAAAAATAAAAAAATACTATCAAATAGACAGACAATTACAATTAACATCATTGTTCAATGATAAGATCAAGAAAAGAAACACTACTTGAATTTCACCTTGAAATTGAAAAGTCACTTCACCCACATATTAGGTCATATAGATAAGGAAATTAAAGAAATACTAACCCCTTTTGGAACCTCAATTGTTCCCAAACCAATGAAAAATTTAACCAAATCAAACCCCCAAAAACATGGGATCAAATAACTAGACATTAACAGAACAGACCACCCCAGAGGTGGAGTACCAAACTGCATACATCCAATATCCTAAGGAAGAATCCAAATTTGAGTTGATATTATACCTCATAGACCAACTTACAAAATTCCATGGCCTTCTTGGTGAGAACCCTCATGAGTATCTCAAATAGTTTCACATAGTGATCTCCACCATGAAACCATAAAATGTTTCTGAGGAAATAATTAAATTTAGGGATTTCCCTTTCTCACTTGATGGTGTAGAAAAATACCGAATGTAATATCTAACTACCACAATTATGGGATGGAATGACATGAAAATACTCTTTTTAGAGAAGTTATTCTCTTATTCCCAAACATATTCAATTAGGAAATAAATTTGTGGCCTTATGTAATCACAAGGAGAGGCCCTTTATGAATATTGGGAGAGATTAAAAAAACATTAATCCTTATTCCCCCACCACTAGATTAGTGAAACACTGTTAATACAATACTTCTATGAGGGACTTATCCCCATGGATTATGTAATGATAGATGTTGTACCTGGTGGATCCCTAGTCGATAAAACTCCTTCTGCCACTCCGGACTTAATAACAAACATGGATAAAATTTGGTACATGAGAAATTACACCAACCGGAAGAGATCATGAGGTAATTAATTCATCCCGAGAAAAAAGGTATATAATAAACATGATGAGATGCATACCCTTATGAGGAAATTAAGACAATAAAAAGGTAAGTCACACTCTTCTTCTATTCTATTACATTACTATATTTGTTCTGATAACACTCATTTATTTGAACAGTTCTCACTACTTCAGGTTCTATCCGAGTCTTTTGCTATAGTATTCCTTGGTCGTCAACTCCGAAATACACCTCCATTCAAAGAAGAACTATTGAGGCCCAATCCAAACCCTGGGTGGAAATCATAGCCACATTACCAAAAAGGACGAAATTGGTACTACCCTAAACAGAAATAGTATCAACAATGCCATGGTATGAAACCTTCTTATCCTTCAGTATATTAAATCAATCCTCCTAGTCCAAAATCTAAACCATGCCTTGATGATATGGTGATGAAAATGGAATCCTAGAACCTCCAATTCTAGCATACCATGCAATTGGCTATTCAAGATCTCGAAACTCAAGTGAGACAATTGGAAAACACCATCCATGAGATTAAGATGTATGTTTATAGAGAAATGCCATCCCATCATATTGATATTCCAAAAGACAGAGGTAATGTTTGTTCAATCACACTTCTTAGTGTTAATATAGTTTATTAATGCAATGATTCTACCCAAAAGGTATGCCACTCTATTGAAAACACTATCTCTCCACCCATACAATATTCCAATAATGAAAAACAAGACAAAAGGGTAATTAAATTATCATAGAGGATTCCCATAAATAATCCATTACTATTCATTTCACTCAAAGACTATCTAAATTTAATAAAAAAATAGATAATGAGATTGATAAGGAAGTAATGGATATAGTTAAAAAGTTTCAAGCTAACATTCCTTTATGAGATAAAGTTAAATAGATTCCTAGTTATGAAAAATTTCATAAATAACTTTTCACCCATAGACTAAGGATGAAGGGGAATGGGAGAGTCAACTAGGGAAGGAATATCTTGGACTTGATTTGACCATCCATTACAACAAAATTAAAGGATCAATGAACATTCACGATACCTTTCACCATAGGGGATACATTCATTTCAGATTGTATGTTAGATTTAGGTTCTTTAATTAATGTAATGCCTTACTTCATGTACACTTCTTTGTATGTTGGAAAGATTCAACCAATGATCATCCTCATTAAACATCCCAATCATTGCACAACACGCCCATCATGAGGGATCAAGAATGTCCTGGTAAGAATAAGGAATCTCATATTCTCAATCAATTTCTACATTCTTGAGATGGAAGATACTCGAACCCAAGGCCATGCTCCTCTCATACTTGATAGACCATTCCTCAAAATAGTATGGAAAATAATCAATTTTTATAATGGTATGTTGTCCATGGATTTCATTGGTAAAAAGGTATGTTTTAACATCCTTGAGGCTATGAAACACCCCATTGAAGAGCACTCCACTCTTCATGTTTATTCAATGGAAGTGAACTAAAACAACACACAGACACACATTGAATTATCTCCTTGTCCCATACTCTAATTAATTTTACTTTTCTTCAACCCTGGATGATTTGAGTTTTTATTCATGTTTTGGGTGTTGTGTGGGTTCTGAAAAGAGTAAATTTTGGGATTTAATTGATGATTTTTTTCATTCTGAGGTACTCGTGACCATCCATTATTCTTCAAATCTCATTCAAATATATATATTTTTATCCTTAGTGAATAAACATGAGCAGATAGATAGTTTCATGGACCACACTCACTTAGAATCTCCTCACTCAATCCAAAAACCACCGGGGTTGGAATTGAAACCCCTTACATATAATTTAAAATACATCTATCTTGAGGGTATTGACCAATTACCCATCATTATTTCCTATAAATTCTCTCTACAGTAGGAATAAGAAATAGTCGACCTTTTGAGAGAGTATAAAAAATACAATTTGTTGGAAATTTGCTTATATTCTTCAGATTAGCCCATATATTTCCATGAACCATATACTTTTAGATGATGAGGCTAAGCCTATAAGTCAAGATCGATTCCTGTTGAATCCCACTATCCATCAAGTGGTAAAACTTGATGTTAGTCAACTAATTGATTATGGGTTCATTTACCCTATATCCTATAGTAAATGGGTTAGCCTAGTTTAAATTGTGTCTAAACAAACTGGAATAAATAGTAGTGTCTAATGGAAGGAATAAATTGGTTCCAACATGTGTGAAAAAAAAGTTAGCAAGTCGGTATTGACTATTGTCAATTGAATCAATCCATGAAAAATAACCACATTCCTCTTCATTTTATTCACCAAATGTTAGAAATATTGACTGGTGATTCCAATTATTTTTTCCTTGATGGATGTTGGGGTTATTTCCAAATCTATATAGCCCCTAAGGATCAAGAAAAGACAACATTTACCTGTCCATTTGGAACATATGAATACAAAAGAGTGCCTTTTAGTCTATGTAATGCTATAGGTACTTTTTAGTGATGTATATTGAGTATTTTTATGAGTATCAAAAGAATTTAATTGAAGTTTTTATGGATGATATCACTATTTATGAAACATCCTTTGATGACTGTTTGGCACACCTAGGTTCTTTCCTCCACCATTGTATTGAAAACGATCTCATATTAAATTATTAGAAATTCCATTTCATTATAGAGAGGGGGATTGTCCTTGTGGATGTTATATAAAAAGGGGGAATTCAAGTGGATAAATCAAAAATTGAATTAATTTCAACCCTTCCATATCCAAAATGTGTTCGTGAGGTGTGATCTTTCTTGGGTCATTCTGGTTTTTACTGCCAATTCATTAAATACTTTAGTAATATCACACTTCCCCTATCTCGATTATTTCACATGGATTCTAAATTGGTATTTGATAAAAATTGTGTGTATGATTTAAATTCACTAAAACATATTCCCACATTATCTCCCATAAAAAACCACTAACGTGGGATCATCCTTTCGAACTTCTGTGTGATTCCTCTAAATTTATAGTTGGGGATGTTTTATCACAAAGGGTTGTGATGTCTCCCCATGTCATTTCATATTCCTCATGTGACCTCGATCATGCCTAGGAAAACTACACCACCACTGAAAAGTAAATACCATATATTGTGTTTTCTATGGAAAAATTCTGTTCAAATCATATTGGGTCAAAATCATTGTATTTTCTGATCATGCTGCCCTTCGTTTTCCCCTATGGAAACCTAAAGCAAATCCCCACCTCATTCGGTGGATGCTCCAACTTGAGGAGTTTGACATTGAGAGTATATATATAAGAGGAGGGGAAAATTTTGTAGCTAACCATATTAGTAGAATTTCCACACCATTGGACCACAATGTTGACTCATCCCACCCCATTGAAGAATTCATCCCCTGTGAGAACTTTTGTGATATTGTTGACCATACCCCTTGGTATGTGGAAATTGTGAATTTTGTAGCAACATTTAGGTTCCCCAAAGATTTCATCACTTCCTAGTCTTAGAGACTTAAGCATGATTCACAATGGTACATTTTGGATGGCCCATATTTGTGGAGAATTTTTAGAGACCAATTTATTTGTCGGTATGTCCCTGGACATGATTTTACCTATTTTTTGACCTTCTACCAAACTTTGGATTTGGGGGGTCACTTTGTCTCTCAATGTATAGCTCAAATGGTTATTTTCTTAGAACATTATTAACCAATATTTTGTAGATATGACCATATGTTTTCTAATTCACGTACTCTATGTCAATTAATAGGGAATATATCAAATATGAATGAAATTCGCCAATATCCAATGTTATTTTGTGAGATCTTCGATGCATGTGGAATTGACTACATGGGGTCTTTTCCAAATTCATCTGGCTTTGTGTAAATATTATTATTTATTTAAAATTTCTCTAAATAGGTGGAGGAAAAGGCCACTAGGACCAATGAATCTCGAGGGGTTGTTGATTTTGTGATATCCCAAATTTTCAGCAGTTTTTGGTTTGCAGAGATTCATAATTAGTGATCAGGGTTCACCCATTTCTAATAACAACATCAATAGTAAGTGTGGGGTTCTCCATAATATCTCCACTATGTATCACCCCCAAACTAACAGATAAGTAGAAATCTCAAATCGAGAAATTAATAGAATCTTAGGAAAAATTGTACAACCCAATAGAAAATATATGAGTTTTCCCTTGGATGATGCACTTTGGGCACAATGTAAAGCATTTAAAACCATGATTATAATGACACCATAGTGGATTGTGTTTGTAAAGTATTTTTACCTCCTAGTAGAGGGATAGAACCATGCATATTGGGCTATTGAATAATGTAATATGAATCTCTTAGATGAAGGTGAGCCTAGGAAGTTTTACATTCATGAGTTGTAAGTAATTTGGTGGGATGAATATGAGAACTCAAAAATCTGTAAAGAGAAGACAAAGGCTATCCATAATGGGTGATTCATCACTGTAAGTTTTATATTGGTGAGAAGTTCCTCAAGTATAATTCTACGCTAAAGCTCCACCCAGGTGAGCTTCATTCCTAATGGCTTGGCCCTTATATTATTATTAATGTTTACCCTTTTGGTAATATACTGGTTTACATGAGAAGAGTGTATAGAGGTTTACAGTCAATGGGCGGAGGCTCAAAAACTATTATGACGATTTTCAAAAGTATCTCGTAGAGGAAATCCAATCGATAGTTTCCACATAAGACACCACTGAGCATTATGTCCCCTATCCCTACCTTTATTAACTTGTGTATTAATTTAAAATACTTTCTTTGAGGACAATGTAATTTTTTTGTGAGTGAGGGTGACACATAATAGATAGGATTGAAAAACAAAAAAAACAAAAAAAGGGTTTCAATTTTTATTTCATTTTCTTTATTTTATGTTTTTAGCTAAACATTGAACTTAAAAGTAATATCCAAAATCATTTTCCATTCTTGAGTAGATTGTGTGAAAAAATCCATTATTTTTTGGAAAACTATTTTTTAAATTAATGTTGATATGGAATATTTTTCATGAATATGTATTTTCAAATCATTCAAATTTGTTTAATGGATTTTTGAAACCCATGCTTCATTAGTGTTGACCTATATTTTAATCCCTTACCCGAGAGACATTCTAATTCACTTTTTTAAAATATTCTTCCTTTGGATCACTTTCTTAAGAGTCTCAAGTCACATAGAGAAACTATAACAATCCTTGATTCTATTTGAATCCACAAGATTCGAGTATTCTACATTCATGATAGATTAAATAATTCATTGAAAATCCCTTTATCCAATTAACCACTTTTTTTCCACCTTGACATTTTACCCTTATTAATCCTTAGATACCATGACATGCTTGTTAGGTAGCTATAATAGAAGCTAATTTATCCCTACCTACCCATATCTTCTGTATATTGTTTTTTTATTTTCATAAATTTTATTTGTAGGGTGTTTCCTAGGTAATTATTGGTAAAAAATCCATGTTATGGGTTTATATAAACGGTGCCTACATTTTCCATGGACAGTGGGTTCACAATCCATGTTGCATCATTGTGTTACACATGATTCCCTCTCTTCCTATAAAAAACATTATATTAAAACAATATAGTTCTGTACCTTAAGAAAAACTGAAAAAAATTTAAAAAAAATAGATAAAATAGGATGTTTATTCATTATTATTCACTACTTGGTTGTGACCCACACAAATGGAAAATGGGGATAGTGATTTGGAGGTGATACACTTTGTGAGGTGTTGAGTGTGTACATTCCTTGTGAAAACATATTGAATTTTTAAATGTTTTGTACATAAGAGATTAAACACTCCTCTTATGCCTCAAATGTTTAAATATTAAATCCTAAAAACCCTTAAACCATAGAACAACCTATTGGATGTCCTCTTCAGTAGCACAATAGTTTCTGGTGGTAGATAACTAAGAATCTTGTCAAGAATATGATAAGATCACATGAAATATTGAAAAAGAGAGTAAATCCACATTCATATATTCTTTGAGTGAAGAGGGAAAATTTATTGGTGAGGTAGGTTGTGACATGTTTCATGGGTGAACAAATGATGTTGAACAAATTTGAAGGTGAGAGATGAAAAATGATAGAAAAATTGATTTCATTAATGAGACATGGTGATTTCATTTCAAATAATCTTAGAAGTTTTATCACCCTTGATTTAGGAATGTAAATTTATTAGGATATAATAATTTTCCTAGGAGTGAAAATGTTTAGGTGTGGGGGTGTGATTACTCTGTGAATCACTATTCATTTCCACCCTTACAACACTGTTTTAGAACATCTTTCTTTGGAAAATTACAATTTTTATGAAAAAATAAACTTCCTGATTGATTAAATTTTTTTCACTATTAAAAAGGAAAATTTTACTTGTTTTGATGATTTCACTAATGGTGGAGATGATTCGGAGAGTCCACAATGATGCAGAAAGAAAATTGGCCAAAGTATATGGAATCCCATGAACACATGTCCATTATTTTGCATGATCCCAGAAATTAGTGAATCCAAATAGTATATTGTTTTTTGAACTGATCTATACCTCTTTGGGCTACAACATTCATGGAGGGACCCAATCTCAATTCATACATTAAGAGGCATGAAGGAACTGATATGTCCAATAGAATGAATCTGAACTAATTCAATATATTTCTTATGTATTTTTTCGATATATGTTATTATATATATTATCCGACTGGAAATTCTATCATAGAGATAGATATTTTTTCAGTCAATATATTTTTTGTTTTTTCCAAAGTGATTTAAGACTGTATGGCCCCCCCAAAACCACGGAACAAGTTGATTATTCAAATTAGGGTGCCCAAAACCACCTCCCACTTTTCCTATAAATGATTACTTTGGGTACTCCATTTGAGAGTTCAACCAAGAGGTAAGGTTCTTACATTTTGGAGTCCCAATTGAGTCCTCCAATCATCCCTATATGTTCCATTGGCTGTGGAAAGTTCTATGTCAACATCATCTTCTTCCTCCCCTCCCATGGATTTCTAAACCCCTTGTGATCAACTGGGGAGGAAAGTGATGTAATCCTGAGATTTTTTTAATATTTGAATGGTATTTTAAATACCAAGTTTCAATATTGTTTTTAGTCAACTTATAATCTAATTTAATTGATTTATGTACTATTATTTCATTCTCAACTCATATGATCATGTTTGTGGGTACCCTTTCATGTGATGTTTCACACACCATTCACCATTTTTTCCTTCCACTTTTAATTGTGGCATTTGTGTGGTTCATATTGGTCAATTTATCTCTAATAAAAACTATCAAGTCCATGTATATTTATGTAATGGTATCATAATGAAATAACATATAGACCTGTACAACACATTGAGATCTTCATGTGTTCCCTTGGAGAGTTTTAGTTTTAAAGTCGAACACAAATCACAAAATCATCGGTGGTATCCAGTGAATCATTTTGTGTTTCCAACTAAACCCAATGTGGTATCCTAGTATAAACTCAAAAAAAATTCTAGCTCTCGGTGTTTCAAACCATGTATTAAAATATTTAAACCCTATATCTTGAATCAATTAAGCATGAGCATCATGATACTTACCTCGGTTGATCACTCTTAATTAATTCTATTAATTTTTTCTTTGTTTTATCATTTTATATTTTATTTTGGATTCATAAATCACTGAACCTGAATATTTTGAAAATCCCACTACCTTTTTATTAATCAAAACATTATTTTTAGATAAATTATCTAAGGCTCCATAAATAGATGACATATGGTTCCTTCTATACTGTAGAAATTCTAGTAAAAAATTAACCTTTAATTTGGTGTGCTTGACAATGCGGTCAAATTTTGGTTACTTTTATGGGTATCTAAGATCATTTTATAATTTAAATTCCTTTATTTTACCTATTAATTATTACTCCTTCCAATATCCCTCAACCCTTTTGGGTTTTTTCATTTTTTTCTTTTATTTGTTTATGTGTGTTTCTTTCTCTCTCCCTCTCTATCTTCTTTATCTCCCTCTTTCTATCTAATTATATAGTATAAAACTATATTATCTTATCTTATGTATTTATCATTAAGTGTTTTCATTTTATTCGTCATCCAAAAATAGACAATTAAATGAAGAAACAATTATATTGGTCATCATTATTACTTAAAAATATCTGGAAAAGAAACATTGCATGATTCTGAACCTGAAATTGAAAAGTCACTTCACTCAAAAATTAGGTACTATAGAGTATGAAATTAAAGAAACACTTAGAAACCCCTTTTTTAACCTAAATTTATCTCAACCCAATCAAAAATTGAACCAAATCAAACCCCCAAAAACATGGCTGCAATTACAGACTTTAAAATAACTAACCACCCCTGATGTGGAGTACCAACCTGCGTACATCCAATATCATAAGGAATTATCCAATATTGAGCTGAGATCATTACTCATACACCTAACTACTAAATTCCATGGTCTTTATCAGCAAGGACCTTCAAATTCATCTCAAAGATTTTCACATAGTGTGCTCCACCATGAAACCGCAAAATGAGTATGAGGACCTAAACAATTTCAGGGATTTCCCTTTCTCCCTAGATGGTGTAGCCAAAGACTGGCTATACTATCTTCCTACAACAATGTGGGGTTGTAATGAAATGAAAAGACTATTTTTAGATAACTTCTTCCATGTATCCTTAACATCAATAATTATGAATGAAATTCGTGGCAATAGGTAATTACAATGAGATAACATTCATGAATATTGGGAAAGATTCAACAGACACTTCTCAAGCCTCCCCCACCACCAGATTAGTGAACCATAGTTAATATAATACTTATATGAGGGATTTATCTCCATATATCTTGGAATGATAATTTTTTCATATCATGGTTTCCTAGTTGATAAAACTAATTCTTCCCATTGTGACTTAATAGCCAACATGGCACAAAATGCACAACAATTTGGTACATAACCAATTATACCAACCTACGGAGTTCATGAGGAAATTAATTCATCCGTATAACAAAAGGTTGGTAATAAACCTAATTATATACATGCCCTTCTAATGAAATTATCTCAAGAATAAGGTATCTCACACTACTCTTCTATTCCATTACATTATGGTATCTCTTGTGATTAAAAAAATTCTCTGACTAGTGCCCACAACTTCATGATTCATCCAAGTCTTGTGCAGTAGTATTCCCTAAGAATCCATTCCAAAAAGAACAACCCTTTTTCCAAGAACTATTCAGGCCCGATCCAAAACCTCGGGTGGAAATCACTACCACAATACCAATAAGGAGGAAACTTGACCTACCCTAAACCGAACTGGTATCAACAAGTCCAAGGTATGCAACCTTATTATCCTTCAATATCACAAAACAATCCTCCTCCTCCCAAATATGAACCAAGCCTCAAGTATATGGGGAAATAAATGGAAACCATGAACATCCAGTTCCAGAAGGCCACACAATCTTCTATTCATGACATGATACCTCAAGTGGTACAATTGGAAAACTCTATCTATGAGATTAAGATGTAAGATTCTAGACAACTACCATCCCATCCTTTTACTAATCCAAGAGGCAAATGTAATTCTTGTTCAATTGCACTTCATAGTGGTAACGAAATTTCTTCATCCAATGATTCTACCCAAAATGTATGTCTCCATCTTGAAAACATTCTTTCTCCACCCATAAAAGATTCCAATAAGAAAAAATAAGACAAAAAGGGTAATAAAATTATCCTTAAGGATTACCATGAACAATCCATTCCCATTCCTTTCCCTCAAAGACTCTAAATCAAAGAAAAAAATTTAGAATGAGATTGAAAAATAAATAATTGATACATTTAAAAAAGTTCATGTTAACATTTCTTTATTGGATGCAGTTAAACAGATTCCTCATTATGCAAAATTTCTTAAATAACATTGCACCCATATGAAAAGGCTGAAGGGGAATGAGAGATTCAACCTATAAAGGAAAGTCTATACCTTGATTCAACCATAAATTCTAACAAAATTCAAGGATCTAAGAACTTTCATGATACCTTTCACTATAAGGGATACATTCATTTCAAATGCTTTATTAGATTTAGCTGCTTTAATTAATGTAATTCCTTACTCTGTGTATACTTATCTATAGGTTGGAGAGCATCAACCAAAATACATCATCGTTAAATATTCCAATCGGAGCACAACACGCCCATCAGAAGTGATCTACTATGTCCTCATAATAGTGAAGAATCTCATATTCCTCGTCAATTTCTACATTTTTTAGATAGAAGATACTCGAACCCAAGGGCATGATCCTCTCATAATTGGGATTCCATTCCTTAAAATAGTAAGGAAGATCATCAATATCATAGTGGTATGTTGTCCATGGAGTTCCGTTGTGAATAAGTAAGTTTTAACATCCTCGAGGCTATAAAATACCCCATTGAATATCACTGCACTCTTTCTATCTATCCGATGGAAGTTCTCTCAAATGACACAAACCCACACACAATTCTCTCCTCAACCCATACTCAATTTAATTTTCATTTTCTTCACCCTTGGATATTTGAGTTTTGATTTGTGTTTGGAGCGTTGTGTAGGTTCGGAAAAGTGTAAATTTTTTTATTTAATTAATAACTCTGTTCATTCTGAGGTACCCATGACCGTCAATGATTCTTCGAATGTCATTTTAAGATATTCTCTATACTTATTGAATAAACATGAATAGTTAGACAATTACATGGATATAACTCCCTCTAAATCCCCTCACACAATCCTAAGACCCCATGTTCTGAAATTGAAACCACTTATATATAATTTCAATTTGACCTATCTTGAGGGTATTGACTAATTTCCCATCCTTATTGCAAATAACCTCTCTCTATAGTATGAATCAAAACTGCTCGACCTTTTGAGAGAGTGTGAAGTGTAAATTGGATGGACATTAGCTTATATTCCCAATATTATCCCATATATTTTCATTCACGATATACTTTTTGATGATAAGGCTAAGCTCATAAGGGAATATCAATGGCGGTTAAATACCACTCTACTTGAAGTGGTAAAATTGGATGTCAATAAATCACTTTCTTCTAGGATCATTTATCATATATCTGATAGTAAATGTGTTAGCCCATTTAAAATTGTGTCTAAAAAACTAAAATAATATTAGTGTCTAATGAAAGGATTGAATTTGACCCAACATGTGTGAAAAATAGTTGGATAGTCTGTATTGCATAGCGTCGATTGAATCAAGACACATGAATTGACCTATTTAATCTACCTTTAATTGACCAAATGTAAGAATTATTGGTTGGTAAGTCCCATTATTGTTTCCTTGATGGATACTAGGGTTATTTTAAAATACATATAGTCCTATAGGTTAAATAAATGAAAATATTTACCTATCTATTTAGAAAATTTTCAAATAGAAATATGCCTTTTGTTCTATATAATGATACCAGCACTTTTTAGAGATTTATTTTGAGTATTTTTTATGAGTACCTATATAATTTCATGGAAGTTTTTGTGGATGATTTCATGTATAATATAAATTCCATTGATGACTGATTGGAACAACTAGGTACTGTCCTCCGTAGTTTCATTGAAAAGGATCTCATATTATATTATGAGAAATACCATTTCATGGTTGAACGAGGGATAGTCCTAGGAAATGTTTTTTCAAAATATTGAATTCAATTGGATACATAAAAAATTAAATTATTTACAACACTTTCATATCAAAAATGTTTTTGTGAGGTGCGATCTTTCATGGGTCATGTTGATTTTTACCACTGATTCATTAAATAATTCATTATGACCACACTTATCCTGTATCGATTATTGCATAAGGATTCTGAATTTGTATTTGATAAAATTTTAAAGATTCTTTTAATTCACTAAAAATGAGTCTAATATCACCTAACATAATCCAACCACCAATGAGGGATCTTCCCTTCAAAATTTTGTGTCATTCCTCTTACTTTTTAGTTGGGATAGTTTTATCAGAAAGGGTTGAAAAATATCCTCCTTTATATTGTGTTTTTCATGAAAAAATTATGTTCATATAATATTGGGTCAAAAATAATTATCTTTACTGATCATGCCTCCCTTCTTTGTCTCTTAAAGAAAGCTAAAGCTAAGCCCCTCCCTATTCGGTGGATGCTCCTACTCCAGTAGTTTGACCTTCAGATTAGAGATAAGAGAGGAGTGGAAATTTTTTTATTTTACCACATTAGTAGGATTTCCTTACCATTGGACCACCATATTTACTCATCCCTCCCCATTGGAAAATTATTCCCTCATGATAACCTTTTTGAAGTTTTTGACCTTACCCCATGGTACGTAGACATTGTGAATTTTCTAGAATCTTCTTGGGTCCCCATATATTTTAGCACATCACAGTAGTAGAGACATAAGTATGATTCAAGAAGGTATAATTTGGATGAACCATATTTTTTTGAGAATTTTTAGTGACTAATTTGTTTGTCGGTGTGTCCTTGGCCATGAGTTCACCTCTATTTTGACATTCTTCCATACAATGGCTTGTGGGTGTGACTTTAGCTCTCAATATTCATCTTGAACGGTCATTAACTCATGACATTGTTTGCCAACATTTTATATAGATTCCCATCGGTTTTTTAATTCATGTACTCAATGTAAATTCACAGGTAATATATCCAAGATGAATGAAATTCCCCAACAACCCTTATTATTTTTTATGTTCTTGGATTCATGCGGTATTGACTTCATGGGTCATTTTCCAAATTCATTTTTCTTCATCTAAAACACATTGGTTATTGAATATGTCACTAAATTGGTGGAAGAAACTCCCACCAAGACCGAGGACTCTCAAATGGTTTTTGATTTTCTGAGGTCCCAATTTTTCAGTAGGCTTGATTTTTTGATATTCATCATTAGTAATAAGGGTTTAAATTTTAACAATCAAAATAAGAGGAATTTTATTTGTATGTATGGGTTTGTTCGTAAAGTATCCACTTTTTATCACCACCAAACTAATAGACATGTGGAAATATCAAATAGGGAAGTTAATAAAATCTTAGAAAAATGGTACAACCCAATAGGAAAGATTAGATTTTTCACTTAGATGATGCACTTTGGGCACACCGTACAACATTTAAACCCCGATCAGAATGTCACCATATAGGATTATGTTTAGAAAGGAGTTTAACATACAGATCGGGGTAGAGAACCATGCATATTGGGCTATTAAACAAAGTAGTTTCAATCTCTCAGATGTAGTGGAGAATAGGATGTTGTAGATTCAAGAGTTGGAAGTCATTTGGCCTAATGCATATGCTAACTCCAAAATCTATAAAGAGAAGAAAAAGGATATCCATGATGGGATGAATCATTAGTGGAATTTTCATATTGGTGAGAAGGTACTCATGTATAATTACAAGATAAATCTCCACCAGGGTAAGCATCAATCTTGATGTCTCGGTCCTTATACCTTTAATGATGTTTACTCTTTTAATGCTATAAAAGTTTTGCATGAGAAGGGTGGAAAGAGGTTTATTGTCAATGAAAAGAGGCTCAAACACTTCTATTGTGATTTTTCAAAGAATAATTGGGAGGAAATCCAACAGATAGATTCCACATATGACACCACTTAGTAGGTTGTCCCTTCTCCCTATATTTATTTACTTGTCTATTTATTTTAAATAATTTCATTGAGGACAATGTAATTTTTAGGTGTATGGAGGGTGACAGTCAAAGATAGGATTAAAAAAATAATAAAACAACAAAAATGAGTATTAGTTTTCATTTTTTATTCATTTTTCATTATTTTGTGTTTTTATAAAAACATTAAGCTTAAAAAGAATATCCAAAATCAGTTTTCGTGCTTGAGTCGATTGTGTGAAAAATTCCATTATTTTTGGAAAAATATTTTTTATATGAATGTTGATATGGAATATTTTTATAGAATTTGTATTTTCATATGATTCTTATGTGTTTAATGGATTTTTTAAACCAATTCCTCATTAGAAATAACCAATATTTTAATCCCATACCAGAGAGACATTCTAGGCCCTTTTTTGAATATTCTACCATTTAATCACCTTCCAGAGAGTCTTGATAATGTGGAGACACTATAACCTTCCATGATTCTATTTTAAGCCACAATATTTGAGTATTCTATAGCCATGGTAAAAGAAAAAATTCATTTAAAATCATTTTGTAAAATTGTCTTTTATTTTTTTCCACCAAGATATTTTACCCTTCTTAAGCCATAGAGACTCTAAAATACTTGTTAGGTAGCCACATTACAAGATAATGTTTCCCTACCTGCCAATATATTGTGTATATTCTTGTTTTATTTTCAAAAATTGTTATTGAAAGGGTGTTTCTATAGTAATTTTGGGGAGATAATCATTTTTATGGGTTGATATAAAGGGTACCTACATTTTCCATGGGAAGTGGGTTCATAAGCCATATTGAATCATTGTTTTACACATGTTTCCCTCTTTTTATACAAAGAAACATTATATTAAAAAGATATATTCCTATGCACTAAAACAACTGATCAAAATAAAAAAAATGTTGAAAAGATTATCTTTATGCATTATTATTCACTGCTTGGTTGTGACCCACACAAATGGACAATAGTGATAGTGAGTTAGAGGTGATACAATTTGTGAGGGGTTGAGTGTGTACATTATGTCTAAACACGTGATGAATTTTGAAATGATTTGTATGTAAGATATTAAATACTCATATTCTACCTAATATTTTTAAGCATTTAATCCTTCCAACCCATGAACCTTATAACAACCTGTTGGAAGTCCTCTTGGGTAGCACATTGGTTTATGCTGGCAAAGATTATAGAATCTTGGAAAGACTATGGTAAGATCACATGAAATATGGTAAAAGAGAATAAGTCCACTTTAATATGTTATTTCAGTAATGAGTAAAAATTTCTAATTGAGGAAGGTTTCAAAATGTTGCATGGGTGAATAGATGATGCTGAACAAATTCAAATGTGGGACATGAAAATGATAGAAAAATGATTTCATAAATGAGGCATGATGGATTTTTTTTCAAAAAATCTTGTATGTTTTACCACCTTTTATTTAGGAATGATACTTGATTAGGATATAATAATTTTCCCAAGAGTGAATGTGTTTAGGTGTGGGGGTGTGATCGTATGGTGATTCACTATTCATTTCCATCCTTAAACCACTAATTTAAGCTGGTTTTGTATTAAAAATTTAAATTATAATAACAAAATTAAATTATTGATTGATTAAATAATTTTTTTATTTTCATTATTAAAATGGTATATTTTACTTGTTTTTAATATTTCACTGAAGGTGGAGGTTATCTGGAGAGCCCTTGATGATGCGGAAGGAAAATAAGCCAAACTGCATGGAAGACCATGAACACTTGTCAACAGTTTTTCACAATCCACATAATTTTTGCATCCAAATGGGATAACTATTTGTGATCCAATCTATAAATTTATGGGTTACAACTTTCATGAAGGTATCGAACCCCAATTCATTGATTAAGAGTCCCAAAGGAACCAATATGTCCAATATAATGAATCTTTACAGAGTCAAAATATTTCCTCTTTAGTTTTAAAATAGATATTATTATATATATTATCTGACCACAAAATATTACATGGAGATAGAAAATTTTTCAGTCAACAACTTTTTAGTTTCTTCCAGAGTGATTTAGGACTGAATGTCTTCCCAAAACTATGGACCAAGAGGATTCTTGAAATCAGGGTTCCAAAAAACACCTCCCACTTTTCTATAAAAGGGTACCTTGGGATCCCCATCAGGGATTTTGACCATGATTCAAGGTGCTACCATATGGATTCCTAAATGATTCCTCTCATAATCCATATATGTTCTGGAGGCTATGGAAAGTGCTACTTCAACATCTTCTTTTTCCTCCCTCCCATGGATTTCCAAACCCCATGTGATCACGCGAGGAGGAATGTGATGTAATCCCAAGATTTATTTTTGTAATATTTGAATGATATTTTAAATTCCTTGTTTTTGTTTTTTTCATCATCCTATATTCTTATTTAATTTATTTATGTACTGGTATGTCATGCTCAACTCATATGATCATGTTTTGCAGGTACCCATTCATGTGATGTTTCTCTAGGATCAAAATGATACTGATTGTAGTATCGAAATAATGATGTAGATGCTCAATATATAGTGGGGGGGTGAATTGTATACTTTAAAAAATTCCATTGGAACTTTTGAAGATGGTAATGTCTAACAAAGTTAAACAAGGTAAATTCACAAAACCTCTTAGTTCTACAAACTTTCTTGATTCTGGAAATGTGGTTTCAGAAATGATACATAAAAAAGTTTACAAAGATAAAGATTCTACCTTAAAGCATATAGAATCTCACAAATCAGAGTACAAGTATATGAAATTATAATATAGTTATACTTTCCTCAACAACCAAAATGTAGTGGAAAACTTGAAACAATACAAGTAACAAGTAGTAAATCTTTAAACCCAAAGAGAAGATTATCCAATAACCTTTGATAAAGGTCCCTTGATTTATACTTTCAAGAAAGTATATCTTACCCACACCAGGGTAAGACCTCGATACGAATGTTGGAGTCTATCTTGCTATCCCCACAAGCCCTATAAATTCAAGGTAGTTAGAACCTCTGTCTTCCTATCCCCAGAAGCCCTCAAATGTACTCAGCAACATTCGAAGTTTCACGATGAAAATTTGAACAAGTTATTCAGTATGCACAAACCAATAACATCTCTCTCTCTAGAAACCACCTCAGCAGTAGATAATCTCTAGATTGATCAACTTGTTGTGAGCTCATACGAATGAGCTCCTATTTATAGGCACATATTCAACGGTCTGCTCCCTCCTCCAGTGGTCATATTTTTCCTTGATTTTCAGAGGGACCTATACATGTGTCACTCAAACAACGGTTAGTTAGTAATAGAAACAACGATATCATTTTATACATCAAACAATAGTAAGAAAAAATATTGTTTCCTAACCAAATCTATTTTTTGGAGTGTAAGGAAAAATAAAAGTTCAAAGTCTAACCAAAAAAACTATTCAGTGTATATAATACATGAATATTCAAATTCTGTCTTCAAAAGAATTCAGAACCTGAATTCTATAGAATTATGAAGTATGAATTCCAAGGAAATTCGGAGTATGAATTTATAAAAATTTGGAGTCTAAATTCTTAAGAATTCGGAGTCTGAATTCATAAGAATTCAAAGTCTGAACTTAGAATGTTCGGATTCTGAATTCAGAGAATTCAGAGATTGAACATGGAAAGTTCAGAGTCTGAATTTAGAGAAATTGGAGTCTAAACTTAGAATGTTCAGAGTCTGAATTTAGAGTTTTCGGAGTCTGAACTCAGAAATTTCAGAGTCTGAATTCAAAGAATTCGGAGTCTGAACTCAGAAAGTTCAGAGTCTGAATTCAGAGAATTCAGAACCAGAATTCATATTCTGAAAACAAAATGCTCTATATCTAAGTATTTATAAGATTTTTAGGTTTAAGATATGAAACCTAATTTTATATTTAGAATGAAAATAAGTTATATTATAATATGAACAATGAAAACATGGTAAGGATAAATTTCCTTGGGGAAGGAAAATTTTCATTATGAATATAAAACATAGGGAAACGAAATTTTCCTTAAGATAGATGGTTTGTGATTTTAAAAACATGAAGAAATGGAAAAGTCATAAGGAAACCTTATTGACTCAACAATATCCCCCTATTTTCAATGCACAAACATCCTTACAAAAAAAATATAAGGACTTAGAAAACATTTTTTTGGACTTTGAAAATAAAACTTATCTCCCTTAACACATGGGAAATAGATGAATACTACTTACTCCCCCTTATGCTTTGGAGACAATAAGGAACATATTATTGATTTCTGGATTGAGACTTAGAATTTTATTTCATACGAAAATCATCTTGGATATGAACTTCCCCTTAGATTAACTCCCCCTTACATAGGGAAATTTATTCTTTTACTTTGTATTCTTTTTAACATTCCTTTCACCCCCTTTGTGATTTTCAAAAAGGATTGAAGGGAATGGAAAAGAAAATATAGTACCTGAAATATTATTACTAACCAACCAAAATATGAGAAACCAAAAATTTCATTAGGATTGGAAAAATTTATACAAGGAATTAATAAAACCAAAGATCAGAATTGAACAAGATTATCATTCCTCCTCCTTCTACATCAAATTCTTTACTATGGTTTTGAGATTATTGAGCTCGTTGTGATCTTCCTCTGCTCGTTCGAGAAGCTGATCCTGGTCTTCTGTTTTCTTCTCTAGGGCTTTGATTTTTCTTCCTAAGCCTTAAGAGATTATGCCTGTCCCTTTAGATATTCTTCTTGCTTAGCAAACTTTTCCTCAAGTTTTATTCTATGATATCTTTCCCTCTTCCAACTCTGAGCAACTAAATACAACTTCCCATTCAGATATTTCACTTCTTATATCCAAGAATTCGGTTCCAGAGACAACTTTTCCTCAAAACTATTTGTGAGATCCTTAATCTTTATATCTTCAGTTTAAAATGCATCCTTGACACTTTATTGGGACTCATCAAGAATTCTCATGTATTCAATAGTTTTCTATGACCATATGGTCATCTTCTTGCAAGATCTTTTGTGGGCTTCATAGTTTATGAAAAAGGTTTTGAAATCGACTTCAAGCTTGACACACTTATCCATTACCATGGATACTGAATCTGATTTCGAATTTAAGGTTTGTTGAAGCATCTGGAAACTCGAGTCTATACTTGGAAATATTGGTATAGTCCCAAAAAGCTTCTTCAAAGACTGGACTACAAAATCATGTCCAAGAGAGGATGATTCTGAATCAGAGATTTTTCTTTGTGAGGTTTCATTATCTAACTCAGAAGCTTTCCTCGTTGAAGAACAACCAAAATCTTTCATCTTTACCACATACTTGGTAGGTGTATCAATTACTACCTGTTTTCACTTCTCAAATATTGGAATGAGTTCCTCTTGATTAGGAGATTAATTTTCACTATCTGATAGCTGAACAATTTTGACTTCATTAAATTCTTGCTTTTTGGCTCCTGCCACAACATCCTCATGGTGAATGAAATCTTTATTGATGATTTATTCTTCAGTTGGTTTGTCTACTTCATCTTCAGCCTTATCTTCATCCTTCCCAGGAGTAGAAAGTTTTGACGATTTGGCTTTAGAGGTTCGGTAATGATAATTTCTCATAAGGGCTTTCCTTCTCTTGAAAATCCTCTACTTGTTTTATTAAGTCTTAAGTATCACAACTACCTTCTTCTTCTTCTTCTTCCACTACTTTTTCTTGAACTTTTTCCGCATTTACAAACTTCTTTCTTGGAGTCTCTATTAAAGGTTCTATCAGGAAGGATTCTGGTACCGAAATATTCTCAGAATATTCCTCAGCAGCCTTCATAAGGGATTGAACTATTTCAGCCTCAGACAACTTATTCTTATGCTTCTTCTCTTTCTCTTGCTTGTTAAGTTCTTCAGCTACCTTCTCCCTCAAAGATTTTTCTTCCGGAGGGTCCAAGCCAATATTAGGCTTCCCTTCTTTCTGATTTTTTTTTGTTTTCTCTCCATTTTGCCAAAACTTCATCAGAATAGGCTTTTTGTTTCTTTGGATTCAGTGGTGCGGACTGGGTTTCCTTAGCCATTGGGATTTTTTCCTTCTCTTCCACATCCTTCAACTTCCACTTCCTTCCACCCTTTTTAGAGGTCTCAGCCTCCTTCTATTTCTTTGAAATAGATTCAACTTCCTCTTTAGTAAAGTCATAGAATTTTTTGGATTCTATGTAAAAGAAAACTTCCATTCTTCTCAAAGTGTCATCACTTAACAACATTACATTACAATTCCTCGACTTAGATCTAAAAGGAATTTTGAATGATTTTGGACACTAAACAATAATCTTTGAAAGAATGGCTGGATAAATAATAATCTGGGCATTCATATTTCCATTATTTATGTTCTCAATCATAACCAAGATATGCTTAACCAAGTTTATCTTCCTTAGGTTTACGAAGAAATCCATAATTTACATATCAGTATACTTCAAGGTATCCATGTATAATTTTCTCAGTATGATGAATCCGTGAACCCACAATTTAATAATCTTATAATTTGTAGTCAGGTGAAGATTCTTCGGAATCTTTACCTCTGAGAGACCAAGGAAAGCCATGACACTCACCTTATTAAAACTTTCTTGAACATCAGGCAGCTTATGAGAAAAAAACTCAGCTTCCACTTCATAAATAATACCAACCAAGAATTCTTCCTTGGTGTAAGAAAGTGAATACGTCTTTCCATAACATTTGAAAGAAAACTTACTCCTCCCTTCTTCCTGGAATAAAATTAGTAAACCATAGAATTCTATTAACAAATCTGGATATACCGAATACTGAGCTTTTGATTTTGAAAGGAAAACACTTTCCCACCCATTCAACTTTATATTCTTAGAGATAAAAGAATCATACTTTGCGAAAAACTTCGGATCAACTAACATTTCTATGTATATCTTACATTCCGATATTGGTTTGACAGTTGACATATCTTTTTTAGAGGATACTTCGACAGACATTCATAAGTAAGAAAGATCTAAGAAGTTTGGAATGGGATTATGTAAGAGGGAAGAGCTTCAGCATGCATGAGCTTGAGTTTCGAAGTGGGACAACCATCGAGTGTCCTTTATATAGGCGTTTTAGGTGACATTTAAACTTTCATACTCAATCCAATGGTTGAAAACCATTCTGATCAAATCTAATGGTTGAGATGATAGTCAAAAGGAAATTGTGATAGAATCTGATCTTTTGGGGTTTTTATAAGAAAAACATTCGGATTTAAGAAAAAGTGAATACAAAAATTTAAAAATAGATGAAAATACCAACAAGTAAAAGATGATTATGAAAATTTAAGAAAGGAAACATACCTTTCGGATTTCTACGAAGATTCTTCATAATGAGGAGAATTCTTCTTGAAGAACATTAGATTCTGAAAATTTTGATTAAGAAAATTTTCAATATGAAAATCTCTATTACGAAAATATTTATTATGAAAATCTCCATTACAAAAGTTTTAAGTACGAAAATCTTCATTATGAATATTTTATGTACCAAAATCTTCATTAGAAAAATTTTAAGTATAAAATTCTTCATTATGAAAATTTTATGTATGAAAATCTTCATTACAAAAATTTTAAGTATTGAAATATTCATTAAAAAAATTTTAAGACAACAAAAAAAATTTAGACAATGAAAAAAAAATTAGACTGATACATTTTTAGACTACGAAAAAAAATGTCGACTATAAAAAATTTTATTATGAAATAAAATTGATGACCTAATAAGATAATGTATTCCCCCTATGAAAAAATTTTTGTTACTATAAGGATATAGATTTCAACAGGAAGTTAACATGGAAGATTATCTTACGGTTATTATTCCTAACTTCTTTTTAATGTCTTCAAATCTTTCGAGGGGTAAAGATTTTGTGAAAATATCAGCAAGTTGATCTTGTGTTACAATAAATTGAAGAATGATATCTCATTTTTGTGTGTGATACCTAATAAAGTGATTCCTAATATCTATGTGTTTTTCATGAGAGTGATGTGCATGGTTTATACTTAAGGCAATGTCACTAGTATTATCACACAAAATTTTTGTTTTGGTAAAACTAATACCATAGTCTTTGAGTGTGTGTTGCATCCACAACACTTGAGCACAACTACTTCCAGCTACTACATATTCAGCTTCAATAGTGGAAAGTGCTACTTAATGTTTCTTTTTTCATGAACAAGAATAATCTTCCATTTCACTAAGTCAAGGTAGATCTTGACTCCTAAGGTCTTCTAAGTGTAATGTGTAAACATTCTCTTGCCTATGGGCAGAAAGAATAAACTCTTCCTTGGAACTGTGTACTAAGCACTTGTCATTCCTAAAATTCACAAGGTAACCTTCATCACATAATTTACTTATGATAATGAGGTTATTCTTGATACCCTTACAAATAAAACAATTTAAATCAAAGTTTTTCTAAGAAGAACAATGTTACCTATAACAATAATTTATCCCTTCGCATTATCTCTTAAAGTTACTTTTACTCCTTTCGTATTGATAATCTTTTCAAAGAATTTTTTGTTACCAGTCATATGCTGGGAACATCCACTATCCATGTACCATGTATTGTTGTTGGTACTTTCTTTACATTCCTGAGAATAAGAGTGTTAGACTTTCGGAACCCAAACGTTCTGGGATCCGGAAACTTCTGAAATAAAAATTTTAGGTATCCACATTTTCTAAGAAAAATAAGATTTATGAAAACCTAAAGACTGAGTTTTGTTTAAGGAAAAAAAATTCCCGATTCCCACCACACTGACACTTAGTGCTGAATTGAGAACTTTGAGGAACAAAATAATTATTACTAAAAATTTGTATTGAAATTTTATAACCAAAACCAAAATTATTCCCTAGAGGTAGAATTTGGGAATACATCTTATAAATGTTTTCATTCCCTATAGTAATGTTTAAAAAACACTTCCTCGAGGAAAATATTTCTGACTTTAGTCTAATAACAAAGTTCTTATACTTAAAAACATCAGTTTTAGTACTAGTTTTAGGCTTGAAAACATTTTTCTTAGAAATTACTTTTTCTAGATCCTTATAATGTTTATCCTTATCAGAATTAACTTCCTTATGGTTTTTTAAAATACTTTCAAAATCAAGGATTTTCTTATCAAGATCTTTAAAAAGATATGAAATTTCCTTAGTAGGAACATAAATCCTAGAATTTTCCTTATCAAGATTTTTCTTGACTTTATAATTTTCATTCTCAAGGAGCTTAGAAAACCTAGAAACTTCTTCATAGTTAGGTAAAGTATTATCTTTATCAGAAGAAGATTCTTCATCCGACGATTCATAGTATGTACTATCACTATAATTGGAATTCAAGGATACATTGGTGATGGATTCAGCATTGTGTACCTTAGCCATTAAACAACGATTTTCAATAGGTAGTCTGGCTATTAGACCAAAATTCATATGTCCAGAAGATTTGTAATCTAAGGATTCATCAGAAGAGTCTCCACCATTGGAACTCCATGTGTCATTATCTTTCAAAACATTCTTACCTTTATCTTTGTATTACTTCTTTCTATTCCTCTCATAATGCTTTTCCTTAATATCTTTTCTCTTAATCCTATGACAATCTGGCCCTATATGTCCAGCTCTATTTAATTCATAAGAAGTGACTTTAGAGTCTTTATTATCTTTTCTTTATTTCTTCTTGTATCTATACTAAAAATATTTATTCCCAACGATCTTGTTCATCCTTCGAGCAAGATTAGATAGTTCATTATTAGAATGTTCACTTTCACTTGATTTAGATAAAACAGTAACCTTCTTAGACTTAGATCTTGTAACTCTCGTAGGATTCTTGGCTTTCATTTGATTAGTAGTGGTTGTAAAAGCAATACTTCCATTACCATTCTTCTTTTTAACATTATCAGCATCTCTCTTCATTCTAGTCTCGTGTTGAATAAGATTTCCAAAAAGCTCATCAAGAGTAATTGTGAGACTTTCCTATTCTCATCTATAATTGTTCTCTTTGATTCCCACTCATTAGGCATGATGTCTATAATCTTGTCTACAAGTGCCTCATCATCCAAATCATTTTCACCCATGGATTGTAAGCTATTAATAATAGTAATAAATATCTATTGTACCTTACATATAGGTTCTCCATAAGGAATTCAAAAACCATGGTACTCATCTCTAAACATATCTCTTATAGTATCAATAAATATGGAAATACCAAAATGTGTAACTTCAAGATTCCTCCAAATACAATTTGTAGCTTCACAAGATGAAATCTGGCTATATATATTCTTGGTCATGGAACACAAAAAATTAATGTGTACCTTATAGTTAAGTTGATATTCTGTCTTCTCTTGATTAGTAAAAGTTTTGAATTCTTTTGCATAAATCTTGAAATCTTCAGTAAGAATAACAAATTTTTCCACTCTAGTGTTAATAAAAAAAGTCTTCATACGATCTCTCCAATATTCATAATCATTCCAATCAAAAATAGGTGGTCTAGTCTGATTAATATTTTAAATTTAACCAACATTCATTCCTACCATCTTAAAGAAAATATTTCCACACAAAATTGTAAGTAATAAAATTTTGTAAACAAGGATAAAAATATCTTAAGCAAGGAAAATATAGAATAATGAAAAACTTGAGCAAGAAATCTTATATGTGAATATAATTATTTTAGAGGCCTGCTCTAATACCGATTATAGGATCGAAATGATACTGATTTTAGTATCAAAATAATGATTTAGATTCTCAATATACAAGAGGGGGTGAATTGTATACTTTAAAAAATTCCTTCGGAACTTTTAAAGATGGTAATGTTAAACAAACTTAAACAGGGTAAATTCAAAAAAC
This sequence comes from Viscum album, assembly GCA_963277665.1. Taxonomy (NCBI): domain Eukaryota; kingdom Viridiplantae; phylum Streptophyta; class Magnoliopsida; order Santalales; family Viscaceae; genus Viscum; species Viscum album. The sequence continues at coordinate 61,127,318 of OY728163.1, read as the reverse complement.
CTCTTAGTTATACAAACTTGCTTGATTCCGGAAATGTGTATCCAGAAATGAAACATAAGAAATGTTTAAAAAGATAAATATTATACCTTAAAGCGTATAGAATATTACAAATTAGAGTACAAGTATAATAAATTATATGATAGTTATACTTTCCTCAACAACCAAAATGTAGTAGAAAACATGAAACAATACAAATAACAAGTAGTAAATCTTTTAACTCAAAGATAAGGGTATCTAAAAACTTTGGATAAATGTCCCTTGATTTAAACTTTCAATAAATTCTATCTTACCCACACCAAGGTAATCCCTTGATACGAATATCATAGTTTGTCTTGCTATCCCTGCAAGCCCTCGAACTTCAAGGTAGGCGGAACCTCTTTCTTCATATCCTTGGAATCCCTCGAATGTACTCTGAAACATTTAGAGTCCCATGAAGCAAATCTAAACAAGATATTTAATACCCACAAAGCAATAAAGTCTCTTTCTCAATAAATAACTTCAGTAGTAGGTAATCTCTAGATTGATCAACTTATTGTGATCTTGTTTGAATGAACTCTTATTTATAGGAAAATCTTCAACAGTCAGCTCCATCCTCCAACGGTCATATTTTTTCTTGAATTTCGGTGTGACCTGTACACGAGTCAATCAAATAACAGTAAGTTAGTAATAGGAATCATGACATCGTTTTATAACTCAAACAAGAGTAAGAAAAAATATGGTTTCTTAACCAAATCCATTTTTCAGAGTGTAAGGAAAAATAGAAGTTTGTAGTCTAACCAAAAAACCATTCAGTGTCTATAATACATGAATATTCGAATCCTATCTTCAAAATAATTTAAAACCTGAATTCAATAGAATTTAGGAGTCTGAATTTCAAGGAAATTCAGAGTCTAAATTCATAATAATTCAGAGTCTGAAATCATAAGAATTTGAAGTCTGAATTCATAAGAATTCGGATTCTGAACTCAGAAAGTTCGGATTCTGAATTCAGATAATTCGGATTCTGAACTCAAAAATTTTGATGTTTGAATTCAGAGAATTCAGAGTCTGAACTCAGAAAGTTCGGAGTCTGAATTCAGAGTCTTCGGAGTATTAACTTAGAAAGTTCAGAGTTTGAATTCTGAGAATTCAGAGTCTGAAATCAGAAAGTTCGGAGTCTGAATTCAGTGAATTCAAAACCATAATTCAGATTCTAAAAATATAATGCTCTATATCTAAGTATTTATAAGATTATGAGGTTTTAGATATGAAAACAAAATTTATACTTAGAAAGAAAATGAGTTAGATTATAATATAAACAATGAAAACATGGTAAGGATAAATTTCCTTAGAGAAGGAAAATTTTCCTTATGAATATAAAATGTAGGGAAAATAAATTTTCCTTAATATAGAGTTTTTGTGATTTTCAAAACATGAAGAAATGGAAAAGTCATAAGGAAACCTTATTGACTCAACAATTTCACACATCGTTCACTATTTCTTCCTCTTTTAATTGGGGTGTTTGTGTGGTTCATATTGGTAAATTTAACTCTCATAAACACTATCAATTCCATGTACATTTATATCATGGTATCACAAATAAATAACATATTAACCTAGATAGCACATCATATTCTTCATGAGTTTCCTTGGTGAGTTTCTGTTATGAATTCGAACACAAATCACTCAATCATCAGCGGTATTCGGTGATTCATTTTGTGTTTCCAAATGAACCATAGGAGTTATCCTTGTATAAACTTAGTTAAATTCTGGTTCTAGGTGTTACGTACCATGTATTAAAATATCTCAACCATACCTCTTGAAGTGATGAAGGATGAACATCATGAGACTTACCTGGGTTGATCACGCTTAATGAATTCTATGAATTTATTCTTTGGTTTATAGTTTTTCATTTAATTTTAGATTCTTAAATCACAAGAGAAGTTTTTTTTCAAAATTTCACTATCTTATTAATAATAAAAAAATATATTAATGATATAATCCTCTGTCAAGATATGAACTAGGGTTCTTGTTATACCGTATAAATTCTAGTAATAACATAAATTTAATTTGATGTTATTGACAACATGGTCAGCTCACTATCAGATTCTTGGTAGGGGATGTTTTATAACCATAACAATGAAAAATCATGTGACTCTTTGAATCTGTAGATATAAATGGAGTAGTTCCCTTTATTCGTACCAGTTCCGACTGATGGGTTCATATGGGAGCATAACACATAGTCAACAATAACCATGGGAGATTTCATTCACAATGATTCAAATATACTTAATTGACATTGGAATAGGTTAAAGGGAATTACATGAAATATATTTTTATGTAGGTTAAGTTGTATGAATTTTTTTATCAACACTGGAATCAATGGTGGATGCTTAAGCGACTGAAAAATAAGATCAATCTCTAGTAGGTAAATTTCGGGATTATATATGGTTCATTGTTATTTTTTATTGAAAGTTGTGTGGAAAGTTTCTGCCTTATGAAGGACTATAGAGAATTTAATATATCACATATAATTCTTATGATATCCACCACATTTACTACCATGTGGGTTTATTATGATGGATGTGTTTGGAAAGTAATAGGGTCGATGTTATGGTGGGATCCAGGAGGGTAAACCTGTAACGACATGTGGTGACCTGGGGGACAATATTGGGGGTCCATAGAATATTATGGGGGATTATTATAGGGTATCAAAACATTGTAAGATAAGTACCTTATAAGAATGTAATTGTTGTGTTGATATGGTAATTGGAAGAAAATATTATTTTGGAATTCGTAAGAGACTTAGCACTTTGGAAAAGAGCTCCCTGAGGAATCTCAAAATTCTATCTTCTTCTATCCTTTCTACTTATTATCCTTATTCCATATGTAATTAATCTAGTAATATTAATATTTTTCTATAAATACAATTTTTTCTCAATTATTTTCCATGTTTACTTTTATATGTACAAACAATTTTTTTGATGTAGATTAAATAACACATAGATTTTACACACAACAACATATAGATGATAAATCCTATATAAAGAATAAAATTTCTCCAAAGTAAGGTATGAAACAATATATAATCACATATGAAATATTCATGAACACATAATAGTATCTATACATTCCCATAATTATTATTGATTTTTAATCATAGATTGAATAGAATATAAATAAAAACACTAGTAGAATAATCAAGAAATTACAAAAGAAATCTGTCTGTATCCATCATATTTTATTATTTATTTCAATAATATATAAAAAGTAGTGGGAATATGAATTAAAAAATTTAGATATTATCTATTATTTATAAAATATTATTATAGAGTTTTTATATTCTAAATAGTAATGAAAATAACAATTAAGGCTTTTGTAACACCCTACACCTTTTCAGGTATGAATCCCATCTAATTAATATTTTTACTTATTTATTTTGATGAATTGTGGATTTTAGAGGCATTGTAGGGGAACCAGGGTTCTATTAATGGAGAAAATACCTGGTGATGAGAAATATTTCTTTTATGATAACACATGGTACCCAATTGGCTGGTACTAGGTAATTGGAGGAGGTGTGTACTGTGGTAGTACCTCTAGCCAGGACACTAAGTGGTTGGTGATGCTGTTGTTGGTACCATATGGGCATCAGGTACATGGTGGTTGGATAAAAGGTAATCATTGGGTTCTTGAATTAATTTTTTTAATTAAATAAATAAATCATTATTTTCATTAATAGAGCATATAGAACTCCCCCTTCCATTTACTCTATCTAAAATTCTTCCCTTCCCCATTATCTCCCTCATGTATCTTCATTTAATGTTCAATATCCTTCATGAAGGATTAAAATATATAACCATACATTATGTGATGTTTCCTTAGGTAACACTAATGTTCCCCTACGATTCTTCCTCTGTTTCACTCACTATTTCACCATGTGTCATTAGTAATCCCTAATATAGATATTTTTCATATTTTCTGATTTGAATCAGTTGAGGATGAATTATTAGAGTGATTTTAATTAGAATACCCTTTCTATTACTAGGTAGGTGGTTTAATTTCTTTTCATTAGAATTTACATTTATTCCATGTGTCTTATGAAATGTATAATGTAACACATTTTCTACAAGACACAAAAATTAATTTAAATCGAATTTTTTTATAATAAGCTATAAATTGAAATTTATAGATGCATGAGATGTCCATAACAAGATGGGTATTGATACCATGGTCATAGTTGACCATTTTCTTGATGATTAGTCTATATAACAATGGATTTGGGACAGTGACGAGTGAACTAACCTTGAGACATGAAACACAGAGCCTCATGTTGTGTATTATACAATCCATTAGTGTGAAAATTCATAAGAATATGAGGTAATATGGGTTATTAGGATTAAGAAAAAATATTTATTATTTTATTGGCTCGATAGAATGAAACTTTTGTGTTAATTGATTGTAAATTCTATTTTCTTTATAAATCATTAAATATATTTGTTTAAGGAAATGTGATGAATTATTCAGTCTTGAGACTATGTTTTCATACATTATTCATATTCAATAGGTATAAAATCCACAAAGATTCAGTTAGTGGTATCATATCCCATGAAACGGGTAGTTGATCCATTATTCACCTTGAGGATAGTAAAATAGTTGTATATAATCTAAATTGTGATGCCATGCCAGTAGTGTAATATCCATCTGTGGGCTTTAATTGGTAGTACATCCTCCTCATATAGAATCTACCTATGTGTTGCATTATACACATGGAGACATAGATAAGTGGTGTATCCTCCCCTTATGAATTAATGTGGGTGTTATATTGACCAAATATAGGGGATATTGGTGATGTTTCAAGCACTAAAAGAAGTTTTCTTGGTGGTATATCATCCACTTTGAGACCTGTTTTGGTTGTATATAATCCAAAAATTGTACTTACAATTGTAGTTTAATCTATCTAGGATTGAAAATTAGTGGTAACTTGTGCACCCAGAGTTTGTGATGACTCATTTACCTATTAATTATTTTTTCTCCCTTAGTATCAGACCAATTATAGATCATTCACCTAGTAAGACAGTGATTTTGTTGAATAAATCAATAATTATAAAGGATGGTGATGTATCATTAACCTTTATTGTGATATGAGTGATTTAACATTCATCCTTGAGGTAATTTCAAACTATAGGTTTATAATCCCATTATTACATTGATCGAATAATGAATGGTCTCCCATGGTTTGAATGTTGATAATTCCATGATCTAAAATTTTATATATTGTTTCTTAGCCTATCAAAATTTCTAATTGAGAATGCATGTGTATTTACCAAACACGTTAGGGACATTTTTTAGGGAAAACTTCTAAGTTGTATTTGCACCATTTTCAGTTTCACTATACGCAAATAAACTATATATTTTCTTACCTAGGAAGGGGAAATTTCCATAAATCTATAGATAGTTTATCTAGTGGAGCTTCCCTTGAGTAAGAAGATTGGACCATGAAAGTACATTGGACTAGTTTTATCCATATCTCCCATTTTTGGTTTTTTTTATATTATTTTAATAATCTACTGACATGAGATACCGTTTAAACCAATATGACTTATATAACATATATAACATCCCATTTTTATATATCATTATATTACTATTTACATTTTCCAATAATTTCCCTATCATGTCTATCTCTTGATTTTATTACAGTGTGGGGAGTGTTTATTAATTTTTAAATCAATTGTGATTCAGGGTTCTATATTCCTAGGGGTGTAGTCACACTACATGTTCCTTGTTGACCAACATTACTTGTCAGTAGAATTTGACATAAAATGATGCATCTTGAGGTGTGTGTCACCCAGTTCAATCACAGTGTAGTTTAATTGGATTTGGGATTCAATAAAGTCATGTCAGAAACATATTTTTTCTTTTGTGTTACTATTTTTTGATATAGTAGAAAATGGATAACATATTGATATATTTTGGTACGGATATTATTCCTAAGAATATTTGAACCATTTATAAGGTAATTCCATGTTACTAATGATGTTATTAGTATTATACCTTTCTATGCAATAAGGTCTGGAAGTGTTTGAAATTTTGTATTTTGGTTATAGTTTGTTTCATTTTCAATCCTCAACTATGGTGGTGATAAGGTGAATATTCCTAAATCATTTAAATCCCTTAGGAAAACCACTCCATTTAAAAGTATCCAACTGATAGATATTTTGGTTATATTATAGGGTTTAGTTTTTTAAACTATAAATAAAAATAAATAAATTTTATTCCCATATAAGTTATTAGTGGTAAATTACATGTTTGAACACATCATACAGGTAACTATTATGGATATATTATGATATTTATGTGATATTTTACCGATCATAAGACTAGAAATGTTTTTCTAAACATGATCTATAATTTAAGATACCATGTTATCATAGATAATGTGTTTAGGGTAAAAATTTGTGTGATTTTTATTTATTACCATAAGCTATTTTTGGACATGTTATATAAATGTGATCTAATATAAATGTCTTTGGGGTTTTATTTATATACTTATATTGACATTCCACTATAGATACATCTAGTTGTGCATCCGTATGTTGGAATGAGCATTCCCCACTAGAAGTAGAGTATGAGACACCTATTGGGAATGTTCTTACAATTGATTTTTAACTCTGAGAGAGTCAACATTACCTATTACAGTCTATGGGGAATGCTGCTAAGGGATATACAAACAATTTCAAACATCACTCTTGTATTCTTACTAAATCACCCACATAACATTGTTGGTGATTATAGACAATATAAATTTGGGTTCTAGATTAATTTTATTTAGAATATCTTCAAATATCTTGAGACATCCCCTAATAGGTGCGTGAAAATCACATCATATATAATTTAGTGACTATTGAACAAATGGAGGGGTGTTTTGGTCAACATGGACATACATGTAGGGATATCCAAGAAAAATATGTATACTCAGTTCTACAAGTTTTTTTTGAGACTCAAAAGTAATATCGGGTCTAGGGTTCAATGTAACTTATATTGGGTGGATTTTAATGATTGTTCACACCACCCTATATAATAATATTCACTCAATTACCCCGATGTTTGTGGGTGATGATAATATTAGCATTTGGTGTTTTGGAGATGACTAATTGTTAGTTTTAGGTGAATATATACTACTTTTATTCATCATTAGATGTTTTAATGTATTCTAAAATTGTATAGTAGGAAAAGATAGATGGTAGACCACCATTCTAAAATGTTTTTTCCCTTTCAGTCTAGGAATACCACATTAGTAAGGCAGAATTAATGGATTTAATAGTATTAAGAGGGTGATAATGGAAAGGGTATCTAGGGAAGCAATTCACTGGTTCCTCTAATTGGGAGAGTCTTCTTTGATTGTTATGAGTGCACAAAACTAGGGAATATTAATCTAAATTATGAAAAACAACAAATGGAGTTCCATTATTAGGGTGATATAGTGAACCTATAGACGTTCACGAGTATAGTTCAACTTTTTTACAATGGGTTTAGATCTGTGTAAACCTTTAGTTCAGGGTAGGTCCAAGAGAATAGAGAAAGTCAATAATTTGGGGTTCCTCCAACCATATAGGGTGCGAATAAGATAATGCTTACCATAAATCAGTGTATCCTAATAGGGTTATTTTCCTTAAAGGAGTTAGATAACTATATTATTGGGATAGGACTCATGCCAACACATTCAATTTAGAAATCTATAGGTAGGTAGGATAATGATCAATTAATAGTTCAAGGTATGATTCTTATAGATTGGACATGCCATCTTCTTCTTTTGGATACAGGTGTCCCAATATCATTATAAAATGATGAGTTGGTCAAAGATCTATGGATAGTAGTAATGTTCCTCTATGGAGTGATTATTATTGATATTCCCTTATGGGTATGAATAGATCTTATCTGAAGATGTCTTGAGTGAACTATCTTGGTTACTGAGTGTTGTCTTATCTATAATATCTTCAAGATAGATATTTGTAGCTTTTATGTGATCCTTTGGATAGATTAAATGACATGGTATTGATCCCTCATTAATGTTTATCACTAATAAGTACCATTCACATATACAAACAGTGATTAATATACCAATGTTATAGAGTTGGATCTATAGGTAGCTGATTAAGGACTAGTTCCATAGCAATAGAGTTTTATGTCCACCTATATGTCTAGTATCACTTTAGAAGAGGAGGAGAAATGTCACTCAATATTTACTAATGTATTCAATAAATTCCTTGATAACTTTCTAAAATAATTTTTTTTATTTTCCCCTATGAAGTATATGGATTTTATAATCGAGATTATACCTATTATAGAGTCCATATGCTTTCCCACTTATAGGATAGATACCATAAATCTTGTGAGCTAATGTCTTAGTTATAGGATGTGTATGTGAAAGGTTTTATTTTCTGTAGCACCTAAACATGTGTTTCCCTAGTTTTGTTCACCAAGAAAGAAAATGGATCATTACATATGTGTTTTTATTAATATAGGTTGGATGAAGTTAATGATTTGAATTTGTATCATCATTCACTTATCAGTGACCTATTCAGTCGGATAAGAGGATATAGGTGGTTCTCCAAGATTTACATATGGTTTGGATACACTAGTTTTGAGTGAGGCCCTTAGATATTACTCTTTCTTCTTTTAGAAGAATATATAGCCTATATGGGTATATTATGATGTAGTTTGAGTTGGATATAATTATATTTAATCCGTTATCATGATGTGTCAATTCTATTTTAAGGATATTTTATAGTTAGTGAACGCTATATCTTAGGATAATATATTAGTAGACCCTAATATGGTTAAGGTTTTGGTTTCATTGAAGTTACCAAATAATTTTTTTGAGGTATGTAGTTTCTAAGGATTATTATATCATTATAAAAAATTTATTTAGGACTTTTCTCATTTGATTGTAACATTGATTGTCCAAGACAAAAAGTGGGGATGTTTGAGTGGTCAGAATATTTCCAAAGATTCCATTATGAGTTGAATAGTAGGTTAACATCTTCATAGATCTTGACCTTTTCTAAGTTAGGTAAGAAGTATATAATGTATTATAATGCTTCATTAGTCAATCTTTGATATGTTCTAAAGAGTGGAGAATATGTGGTCACTTATATTTCCATGTAGCTAAGACCCCATGAGTAGAACATCCTAAAACCTGATCTAGATATTTCAACTATGGTGAAAATGCTGAGGTGTTCATGATACTACCTTATGGGAGATATTTTCATGTAGTTTACCAACCGTAAAATCTTAAAGTATATATTCACTTAGCATGACATGGACCTTCAATAGAAGAGGTGGGTTGAGTATAACAAATATTTTAATATCTAGATATTATTAAAAACTAGGAATGAAAATATTTTGGTCAACCAAATTAAGATAAAGACTCATGTGAAGGTGTAGAAGGATTATAAGAGAAAGTGATAGGTGATGTGCATATTCACCAAGATGTTCCATGTTGTACCAGTGTAATATGAATGAGAAACTCTAATATCTTTAGGTATTACCTCTTCAATAATTTATAGGATAATAGGGAGTTAGTTACCGAAATCTCATTTATCGATATTCAGTGATATTATATATCGTAGAGAGATACCACATGATTTATCCCTTGATTCTAATAAGGTCCTTTATGTATCTGGTTATGTGGTCATCCGTAAAAGAATTCATGAGGAACTGATATGGTATTTACACAGCATCATATGTGTTTTCACCCAATGCTCACCAATGTATTATGACATCCTAATACATTATTGGTCTCATTGTATGAATAAATACATATTAGATTTACTTTTTTTATGCATCAACTATCAGTAGTTGAAGGTTGGGTATCAATGAACCATTAGTCTTCTACGATTTCTACCCCTTACTAAGTGGATATGGGGCTGAATGATGATGGTATTCATGATAGTATTACCGATTAAATATCATGGTAGTTATATAGTATATGATTCATGGAGTCATTGAAGAAGTTTACATATTTATTGTTGAACTAGTGGAGATATTTCATAAATTTATTGTGCAATATGTATGTCCATGAGACAGTTCATATCAATTGGTTACATAAGAGCATCAAATCATATTGAAATTATTATTTTATAGTGATCTTATTTTTTGTGATATTAAACGAACTTTATTCACATGTTCATTTTTTGTGGGGTCTAACACCCCCAGATCGATGACTAGTCAAAGAATACATTCTATAATTTGGAGGACATATTCTAGGACTACATCCTTGATTTTAATGGTTACCTAACAAACCATTTACAAGTCATAGAATTTTTATACAAGAACAATTATCATATTTCAATTCAGATAGAACCATTTGAGTTCTTGTTTGAAAAGGAATGATTATCACCAATATTTCAGATAGAGGTTTGGAGTTTGTGGTTAGTAGGTCATGCCTCGTGCAGAATATATCTGATAAAATCCATTTGATCAAGAATTCAATAGTGATGGATTGGAGTTGGTAGGGATATTATTTTGAATTATGATGTTTCCATGTAGAAGAAAAATTGGAAGATTAAGTATTTTTATAATGGTCACCTGATTGGGGAATGAATTTATTTGGGTGTAGGGGAAGTTAGTGGCCATGTTAATTGTGGTATTTGAGGATGTTTAAAGGACTATATTCATGGTTTATTTGTTATCACTACATATGAGATAAAATTATATTCATGATTAATACCATCAATATCATCTTTGATTGTACCATCCTTACCCTTTTCATGTGATCAGTGTTGATGATGTTGATCTAGATTCAGACGTATGTTTCAATTAATGAATGGGTCATATAGTTGATCATATTGATAATACTCTAAATGGGATTATAGTCCCATGGGTATACATTTAATGGATGTATAATACTATCATAGAGAATAATTGAGAGTTTGATTCTGGTATGTGAATGAAATAGCCAAAAATTCTCATCAATATGTCCTGATAACACTCAGTTGGGAAACTCAGGATTGACATATTATATGAAAGGATGGATGAGACAACCCAACCATATCATGCTAATAATGTGATCTAGTTTCTATCAAAATTCATTTATATGGATGGATTATTGATATTTGAGGTTATAGAAGGGGATTAGGGGATCGTATTGATATAATAAGCTTGGCATTGGGAAATTTGTCCTTTAACTAATTCCAATGGGTAATGAGAGGATATTTTTTACATGGTGGTGTTCGGTTTTGAGTAAGTACCTCCAAGTGGGATACCATGTATCCATTTACCCTTGAGTGGGTACCCAATGGGAACCATGTACATAGTAGTTGGGAGTTGAGTTCCTAGTTGGTGCCTAAATGATTTTTTTTATTTTTATTTATTATCTGATTTATAAAATTTATACAAAATATTATAATGGAGGAGTAAATAACCCAATACCCATGATATAATCTTAAGAATGGACTTATTGTTTATTTTTAGATAAACATAATGATAAAAAGTCAAGTATAATGTGGTAGACACACTCTTACACTCCACCACAAGCTAGGTATGCCTAACTTGGATTAATATTTAATAGAAAACAATTAATTAAAAACATACCAATGACACTCCTAGCACTCCCCTCATGTTGGACATAAAATTATTTATTACATCGCATTAAAAAATGAATTAGATGAATGATGATGTCCAAAAATATTTCTCACCAAATAATCATTCTTATCAAGAGATATCAAAAGGAATAGTTGATAAAATAATAAATTTGATAGGAACAAATTGAGTGTGCCCCTACAAGACTATTTAGGTCCATAACATCTAGGAATTCAGGAAAGAACCCAAAAGGTAACGGGTTAGGTGATTGGGAGGAGAAGACAATTCATTATAAGTCGTGCAGGATAGGAACACACCAGTGTACTATGATGATTTAAATGGTGACATTGAATGGAAAAAAGAGAAGTTACAATGGAGGGAGGTGAAATAGGGGGAGAAATAGTGGTGGGAGTCCACGAAATTGAGTACCATATGCATCCAATAGGAAGTAGAGGTTGAGGGGCGCATAGAGGAGCCCCTCCTGGGTGATTCATGCTTACTGCATTAACATGCTACCTAGGTGGACGCAAACCTACATGAAAAAATGAGCATGTGTTGATTTGAAATAACTGATAAGAATATCCTATAGAAAATTAAATTTATCGATACCAACTAAAAGGAATCCATATCGTAGAATATCCTGATGTGTGATCTGTAACGAACATTGAGGATGGATCACACCATCAAAATGTGTGGAACCAATGTAGATGGGAGAATATATAGAATGGGGGTGTTGTAGGGGGATACCCACTACTATGGTGGACAAGGGAGTAGGTCCTCCATCCCTTATCGTTTGGGATGAACATTACATTAAAATCCTCAATAGATTCGACAAACATAGAGGGACATAAGAGAGGGTATGATTTTACACTTGAATATCGATGAGAAAAAACACCAACACATGTAGGTGAGGGGGGAGGAGGTAGAAAACTATATAAATATTGACATGGAGCCACCTCCCCCAGTAGGGGGAAATCCACAACATATGTTTTATAATATAAAATAAAAAGGAGAGGGAGGGAAAGAGTTTGGGAGCCCCCTATGATACCATGTTAGAATACTGAATCTCATAACCTAGAAGGAAAAATATAATTCTATGTGGGGCCCGTTATTTTATTACTATAGAAATATAATTATCATATAACTCCCATGTCCAATGTTGTATATAATCTCTAAAAAACCACAAACAAAACCCTCCAACACATTTACTCTCTCTATACTACAACTTCCCTTCCCTAGTCACTCCATCCTTAATTTTCTTCTTTTTGTGGTGGATCTCTATAACGACCCATACTTTACATAAATTATTAATAATTCAAAATTGAAGCACACTTATTACAACATACGACAAAACCAAAAAGGACCGTATAGGTATAGTGTCTTTAGAAACTGGGAAACATAAACAACTGGTTCATAAATCTTCTACAGTGTCTCCCATTTATTTCATCATATCTAGGGTCCCTTTTAGCATATTCTACTTAATATCCATCTTCCTGACCCGGGGAAAAGAAAACATACAAAAAAGGGTGAGCTCAAATGCTCAGCAAGGGAAAATAAAGGAAATAAAAATCATATCATATCTTCTTGAAAATCATAACCTGGAAAAGAGATCATAATATATTAACATGGAATAAATCATAGAAGTGAAAATGAGATCCCCATAATCATAACATAAAACTTGAAACTTTGTGGCATGCACACATAATCATGGAAAATCATTTCTTGTTAGTCATGACTCATTGCCAAGACTATCTTAGCGGACAAAGTCCATTTCTGAACCGAGTTCACTCCTCGTTTCAGTCCTGTATCACTGAACCAAAATAACCTTCCGTTCCAGCCATATCTATCTCATGAGATATAAATCTTTACCCAATGCATTGGAGGGAGATATAGGTCCCACCCATCTTATAATGAATCCTTTCTTATGTGTGCCACATAATCATAAATCATACATCATCGCATAACACATGTAACAAAAATGGGATTCTTGTAACATCATGACATCATAAAACAAATCATATAAGGTAACTGACTTCATAAAAATAATTCCCTCAAAACATAATCAAATCAATGTAATAATAGGGATAAAATCAGAACCCTATATTATCTTAGATGTAAAATAATTTTGATAAAACATTTGAACTCCATTCTTGAGGAAAATATCCTTTCTACTTCAAAAACACTTTTCTTTTCTTAACATGTCATACAATTATAAACTAAAAGAAGTTGATTAAAAATAAACTTGAAAACTTATAAAGGAATATTCTTGGAAATAATGTTTTAAAAATCCATTTCTTTCCGTATAAGTTAAAAAAACATTCTTCGTACTTTTTTCGGAAAAGTCAAAAAGTACCTCGTACGAAAAACGACAAAAGATTCCTTTCATATTCTTTACTAAAAACTCACCGAAGGGTAAAATTGGATTTAAAAATTTGTAGGTGGATGGAAATAATATTTCATATTCAATAAACATGGATGTGGATGATAAAATACACCCCAGTAAATACTAAAGTACAAACAATCTCGGATAAAAATGAGATTGTGATATTTCCCTTACCTTAGGTCCGATTTGCTTTGTACGTGTCCGAAGCTCCTGTATGATGGTTTAAATAATGTTATTGATTTATTCCAGAATCATACATATTGATATGATATCATATATGGTCATATTCTTAGCTTCTTATTAGTAATATTTCATTGTTACTTGTTACTCGGGTCTTTATTGCCTTTTGTTCTTATGCGTGTTTTGCCGAATAAATTCTTATTCTTATTTTAAGGTTATAGATACCTTATATCCATAATGGTATTATTGTAAAATATATCATATTTATTCATTCAATTCATTTATATAATTACTATGTAATGATGATCATGTAGAACGAGTCGCATCACATCGTGGAGACGGTATTCCGTACGTACGCACGAGCGATGATATTCTTCCCATGATCGTGGAATTGTATTTAAGTGTATTTATAATATTTCAGTATCAATATCACTTTATAATAATCATATATAGTTACTCATTACACCATTATACCCATCCTTGTAAGGTGATGGTGGAAAATAGATTACACCACGGCATGGAGACGGTATTCCGTACGTATGCACGCGCGGTGATTTCATTTTTCCGTAGGATGGATAGAAGGTGAATTAGGGTTGTTTCATATTTATAATAACATATCAGTATGTAAGTAATACTGATGTTATAACTTTATCATGAAACAACTAATGAAGAAGAAGTTGAAGAAGAAAGAAATTGAAAAGATCGGTAATGGATATTACCTCTTCTTTGAAACGCCTCTTTGAATCCTCCACTTAGGGAACTAAGATTGGTCTTTGAAGAAGACCAAGACCTCTAGGATTATTCTAGGCAAGTGGATAAGGGATTTTGGCAGGGGTTGGCCGAGCTTGAGTGCTCAAATTGGTGTGAGGAGGAGGGGGAGGAGGTGCCCTTTTATAAGGGAGGAGAGGGGCACCTTAGGAATATCTCAAAATATTATTTTATATTAAAGTCAAAATCGGTTTATAATGGTTCCAAAGGGTCTTATTTAGAAGGTAAAGTGGGGATGGGTCGAAATCCTATCAACCAATAGGATTTATACAAGTTTAGGTTATTATTTTAACCATATCAATTAGATTTAACTCTAAGTTAAATAATTTAACTTTTACCGTGACTTTTTGTTTTCTTACACTATATGGTTAATACACTTACTATAACATGCCAAACGAACCCCAAGTTGTTTATTTTTAATATATAAATCCTTATATAAGTCATTTTTTTGAACCTTAGATTTTTAGGAATAAAATAACAATTAATAATATAATATTTAATTTAAAAACTATTTTGTGTCAATTTTTGACACTATTTGATATATGATTTTTGTGAAAGTCATAACAGAATTATATGTTCGAACCAAGTTGATTAAATCAACACTAATATATCATAGTAACCTAGAAAATTAGTGTAATTCATAAAAAGTCTCAAATTACATTTATTTGAGCATTTATAACATCAATTATGTTAACATTTCCTTAAAAGGGTAATTACTGTATCATCGTTGTGTCATAAATAAATTAATTTATTTAAAGTCTAAAAATTATAAATACAATATAATTATGTAGTAAATCTTTTTATCTTTCTAATTAATATTTATAGTCAAATTTATCTTATGTATAACCCCATATTAAAAAATGTTTTAGTTATTAAACTTTGATTTTAACTATTTTAACTATTCATTAAATAAAATAATATTAAATGTCATAATCTAATCCAAGTGGACCTAAATGGTCATATTATATTCATAAGGTTGTTTCTCGTCGAATTACACTTATCCAATAGAATTAGAACATGTGTTAGGGTAATAGTAATATCATATTTACCCTTAGTTACCCTATTTACTATTAATCGCGGTAAAAAAAAGTAAAAAGTTATTATTCACCAAAAAATTATTTTTATCTCATTGAACCACATTTTACTTACTGATATCAACCGTGTCTGTCGGATTTTCGAAATTCCATTCATAGAAGCGGTAAAATTATGTTTTATGCAAAATTCAGTTTTTAACCTACCACTTAGTGGTTTCACTATTCATCAACAATTGAAAGTTTTCGGAAAAATACCAAAATTTCACCCTAGGCTAATTTCGGTATTCCGAATCCAAAAATGAGGTCCATTTTGAAAGATAAAATTTATAAAATTTCATAAAGTGGTTATTACTATTCATAACGGCTAGTTTTAATAATATTTTAATAGCATATCGTCGTTTAGTGAAACTCGGTATTGCGTACAACGCAAGATATCGAGGAAGGTCGTGATTGCGTGTAAAGTAAGTCAAGATAGTGTGTAGTGAAAGATTCCTTTGATGATATATATATAACATAAAAACAAAATATTACTCATAAAAATCTAGGGTGTTACATTCTACCCCCCTTAAAAAGAATTTCGCCCTCGAAATTCGTCACTTTGTAACAAACAAATGAGGATACTTCTCCCTCATCATATCCTCAAGCTCCCATGTAGCTTCTTCAAGTTGGTGGTTCCTCCATAAAACTTTCACCAATCGAGTGGTCTTGTTTCGTAGGACTTTTTCGCTACGATCCAGAATCTCTATTGGTTGTTCTTCATAAGAAAGATCTTGCTCCAGTGGTACAACTTCTGAGCTGAGTACATGTGAAGGATCAGGTATGTACTTTCTCAGGAGAGATACATGGAACACATCGTGAACTTGAGAGAGATTCGGTGGAAGCGCCAATCGGTAAGCTACCTTTCCAACACAATCCAGTATTTCAAAAGGACCGATATATCTAGGGCTCAACTTCCCCTTCTTTCCAAATCTCATAACCCTCTTCCAGGGAGATATTCGTAAGAACGCTTTATCATACACTTCAAACTCTAGGTCTTTTCTTTGGTTGTCGGCATAACTTTTCTGTCGACTCTGAGCTGCTCTTATGTGTTGTTGAATAGATCTGACCTTTTCTGCCATTTCATCAACGAGATCAGGTCCTAATAGCGTTCTTTCCCCAACTTCATCCCAGCATGTTAGAGTCCTGCATTTCTTTCCATAGAGAGCTTCATAAGGAGCCATCTGAATACTGGAGTGAAAGCTATTATTATAAGAAAATTCCACCAAAGGTAGGTGTTGATCCCAACCTCCTTTGAAATCCATAGAGCAAGATCTCAACATATCTTCTAGGGTTTGAATTGTTCTCTCAGACTGACCGTCTGTCTGAGGATGATAAGCAGTGCTGAAACTCAACTCTGTATCCAGAGTATGCTGAAGACTTCTCCAGAACTTCGAGGTAAATCTCGGATCCCAATCAGATATAATAGAGAGTGGTACTCCATGAAATCTTACCACTTCCTTTACATATATCCTGGCTAGCTGATCTAGAGAGAAATCCTCTCTAATAGCAATGAAGTGTGCAGACTTTGTAAGACGATCAACTATGACCCAGATAGCATTATTGCCTTTAGATTTTTTAGGAAGTCCTGTGACAAAGTCCATAGTGATGTTTTCCCATTTCCATTCGGGTATGGATAATGGTTGTAACATCCCCTTAGACTTCTGTCTCTCAGCTTTAACTTGTTAACAAACCAAGCATCGAGAGACATATTCAGAAACATCTCTTTTCATTCCATCCCACCAGAAGTACTCTTTCAGGTCCCTATACATCTTCGTGCTTCCAGGATGAATAGAGAATGAAGAACTATGAGCCTCATCCAGCGGCTCCTTCTTTAATTCGGGGATGGGAGGAACACAAACCTGATTCCTGAACTTTATTATCCCATCACAATCAAGGTTGAATTAAGGAACATTTCTCACCTTCTTTTGTAACTCGACATCTTCTTTCTGTGCCTCTTTAATCTTCATATGTATAGATGGTTGAACATTCATTTGAGAAAGATAAGATGTTTCCCCTTCCATTATAATTCCAAGATCCATCCTTTGTAAATCCATAAATATTGGATCTTTTTTGATCCTCATCATGGATAAACTAGCATGGTCTTGTCGACTTAATGCATCTGCCACCTTGTTTTCTTTCCCAGGGTGGTAATGGATTGAGCAGTCATAATCCTTAATCAGCTCCAACCATCTTATTTGACGCATATTCAGCTCCTTTTGTGTGAAAATATACTTTAAACTTTTATGATCATTATAAATATCACACCTTTCACCATAAAGGTAATGCCTCCAAATCATTAATGCAAAGATTACCGCAGCTAACTCCAAATCATGTGTTGGGTAATTTTGCTCATGGATTTTCAACTATCTTGAGGCATAAGCTATCACCATATCATTTTGCATAAGAACACACCCCAATCCCCTCTTGGATGCATCACTGTAGATCACAAACCTTTCTCCACTACAAGGCAGTGTGAGCACAGGTGCACTGGATAACCTTATTTTCAACTCCTTGAAATTCTCTTCACATTCCTCTGTCCAAACAAACTTAACTCCTTTTCGAGTCAAATTGGTGAGTGGGTTAGATAATCGTGAAAAATCATTTACAGAACGTCGATAATATCCAGCCAAACCAAGAAAACTTCGGATCTCAGTTACTGTTGTTGGTCTCGACCATCTTTCGATAACCTCTGTTTTTGCTGGATCCACAAATATCCCCTCTTTTGAGATTATATGACCCAAAAATGCAACTTTTTTAAGCCAAAATTCACACTTGGTAAATTTGGCATAAAGCTTCTCATTTCTCAGGGTCTTCAATATAATTATCAATTGATCTTCATGCTCTTCCTTGCTCTTTGAATAGACAAGAATATCATCTATAAAGACTACCACAAATTGATCAAGATAGTCTCTAAAGACTCTATTCATTAGATCCATGAAGATAGCAGGGGCATTAATAAGAACAAATGGCATCACTATAAATTCATAGTGTCCATACCTTGTACGGAAAGCCATCTTTGGTATATCCTCCCTTTTGACCCTTAATTGATGATACCCTGAAAGAAGATCAATCTTGGAAAAGTATTGAGCTCCACGTAGTTGGTCAAATAAGTCATCAATGCGTGGGAGAGGATATTTGTTCTTGATAGTGATCTTGTTAAGTTCTCGATAATCAATGCAGAGTCTCATTGATCCATCTTTCTTCTTAACAAATAGAACAGGTGCTCCCCAAGGTGACGCACTAGAGCGTATGAATCCCTTATCAAGATTCTCTTGGAGTTGCTTCTTCAATTCCTTCAACTCAATTGGGGCCATTCTATAAGGTGTCTTTGAAATAGGCAAATCACCCGGTACGAGTTCTATTGAAAACTCAACTTCACGATTTGGTGGAAGACCCGGTAATTCCTCCGGAAAGACATCATCGAACTCCCGTACGATGGGAATATTCTTAATCGCGAGTTTCTCACCAACCATTTGAGATAAATAACCTTCATTTAGTGGAATCAATACCCATAAAATGGAAGAAATTTCCACTGGAAGGTTACGTTCATCCTTGCATTGATAGACGATCATAGATTGATCTGGAATATGAAATGTGACTTCCCTTCTTTGGCAATTGATATGAGCTCCGTATAAAGAAAGCCAATCCATGCCAAGAATCACATCGAATTCCACTAAAGGAAGGATCACAAGATTTGCAGGAAGCACTTTCCCACAAATGTCAATTGGAGAATAATTATAAACTTTTGATGCGATTGATGTGCCATTAGGTGTTTTCACATCTAACTCAACATCTAATTGTTGAGGTAATATGGTGATACCCTTAGAAAATTCTTCAGAAATAAAAGAGTGGGTGGATCCAGAATCAAATAAAACATTTGCTACTTTAGAGTGGATGGTAAGTGTACCTTTCACCACATCGTAATCTTACTCCACATCACTGATAGAAATTGCATGTGACTTTCCTTTGTCATTAGCCTTAAGAGTTTGTTGACGTCGACCATCATCATCAACCCTTGGATTTGGGCATTGATTGGAATAATGCCCCATCTCCTTGCACTTGAAACATTGAAGTGTAGTAGGTTTATTCCGTGTATCCTTTCCTTTGTTTGCATCATTAGACATCTTCTTCCCATTATCGCGGCATTCAAATGCCCGATGACCTTCCTTTCCACATTTGAAACATTTACTTGTCCCTTTAAGACAACTCCCTACATGTTTCTTTACACACTTTGAGCATAAGGGAAAGCTCATCTTCTTTTCAGTGTGCTCTTTAGATTTTCCTTTGAATTCCATTTTCCTCTTCTTATCAAACCCATATGACTGATGGGTTACTCCAATCTCTATCTTGACTTTGAGAGCACATCGAACAATTTCCTCGTAGCTATTGAAGTCCCTTATGGATAACGCCCTTCGAAGACTTGGTTTTAAGCCACTAAAGAATCGATCGATCTTACTCTCAGGTTGGATAATAATACCAGAAGCGTACCTTGCAGGTCTTGTAAAATCTGATTCATAGGTACCAACAGATTCATCATCCCTTTGCTTCAGTTCAAGAAACTCTTTCTCCATCTTTGTTCAGAGAATACGAGGGAAGTACTTATTGAAAAATAAGTTCTTGAACTCGTCCCATTCCATGGACTCAATTTCATCCCTTTGCCTCGTATTCGTAATAAGATTCCACCATTGATCAACATCTCCTTCCAAACGATACACTGCTAGGATGACTTTATCATGTTCAGAACATTGATGAACTGAAAATATCTTTTCAGTAGTACTAATCCATTGTTCAGCAACTAATGGATCAATAGACCCGCTAAAAGAAGGTGGACATTGCCTCATGAAGGATTCAACAGAATGTTGCTCCTTCCTTTGCTCGTTTGGAAGTCATGCATGATTCATAGCTTGAGAAAGTTGTGTGAGCATGGCTACAAGATTTTGCATTCCAGCTCCCATATCGGTTGGTTGCTCAGGGGGACAATCATTGCATTGCCCATCGCATTCCGCATTAACACGGTTCCTTCGGGTTCCAGCCATTGACTAAAACCAAGAAGAATAGTGTGAGAAACACTAATTATAATAGGAAAACCACATAATTCAAGAATAAAATTTTCATGCTTAAGGTCTTATCCTAGGTTATTCATGGCCATTTCTAAAACACTAAGATTGTGTTCTATGCTTATACTTATCCTTAGGGTTCTTACTAAGGCTTTCACATCCTAGTTTCCAAAGGTTGACTATACCTTTCCTCTGATACCAACTATAACGACCCATACTTTACATACATTATTAATACTTCAAAATTGAAACACACTTATTACAACATACGACAAAACCACAAAGGACCGTATAGGTATAGTGTCTTTAGAAACTGGGAAACATAAACAACTGGTTCATAAATCTTCTACAGTGTATCCCATTTATTTCATCATATCTAGAATCCCTTTTAGCATATTCTACTTAATATCCATCTTCCTGGCCTGGGGAAAAGAAAACATACAAAAAAGGGTGAGCTCAAATGCTCAGCAAGGGAAAATAAAGGAAATAAAAATCATATCATATCTTCTTGAAAATCATAACCTGCAAAAGAGATCATAATATCTTAACATGGAATAAATCATAGAAGTGAAAATGAGATCCCCATAATCATAACATAAAACTTGAAACTTTGTGGCATGCACACATAATCATGGAAAATCATTTCTTGTTATTCATGACCCATTGCCAAGACTATCTTAGCGGACAAAGTCCATTTCTGAACCGAGTTCACTCCTCGTTTCAGTCCTGTATCACTGAACCGAAATAACCTTCCATTCCAGCCATGTCTATCTCATGAGATATAAATATTTACACAATGCATTGGAGGGAGATATAGGTCCCACCCATCTTATAAGGAATCCTTTATTATGTGTTCCACATAATCATAAATCATACATCATCGCATAACACATGTAACAAAAATGGGATTCTTGAAACATCATGACATCATAAAACAAATCATATAAGGTAAATGACTTCATAAAAATAATTCCCTCAAAACATAATCAAATCAATGTAATAATAGGGATAAAATCAGAACCCTATATTATCTTAGATGGAAAATAATTTTGATAAAACATTTGAACTCCATTCTTGAGGAAAATATCCTTTCTACTTCAAAAACACTTTTCTTTTCTTAACATGTCATACAATTATAAACTAAAAGAAGTTGATTAAAAATAAATTTGAAAACTTATCAAGGAAGATTCTTGGAAATAATGTTTTAAAAATCCATTTCTTGCCGTATAAGTTAAAAAAACATTCTTCGTACTTTTGTCGGAAAAGTCAAAAAGTACCTCGTACGAAAAACGACAAAAGATTCCTTTCATATTCTTTACTAAAAACTCACCGAAGGGTAAAATTGGATTTAAACATTTGTAGGTGGATGGAAATAATATTTCATATTCAGGAAACATGGATGTGTATGATAAAATACATCCCAGTAAATACTAAAGTATAAACAATCTCAGATAAAAATGAGATTGTGATATTTCCCTTACCTTAGGTACGATTTGCTTTGTACGTGTCCGAAGCTCCTGTATAATGGTTTAAATAATGTTATTGACTTATTCCAGAATCATACATATTTATATGATATCATATATGGTCATATTCTTAGCTTCTTATTAGTAATATTTCATTATTACTTGTCACTCGGGTCTTTATTGCCTTTTGTTCTTATGCGTGTTTTGACGAATAAATTCTTATTCGTCTTTTATGGTTATATATACCTTATATACAGAATTTTATTAGTGTAACATATATCATATTTATTCATTCAATTCATTTATATAATTACTATGTAATGATGATCATGTAGAATGAGTCGCATCAAATCATGGAGACGGTATTCCGTACGTACGCACGAGCGATGATATTGTTCCCATGATCGTGGAATTGTATTTAAGTGTATTTATACTATTTCAGTATCAATATCACTTTATAATAATCATATATAGTTACTCATTACACCATTATACCCATCCTTGTAAGGTGATGGTGGAAAATAGATTACACCACGGCGTGGAGACGGTATTCCGTACGTACGCACGCGCGGTGATTTCATTTTTCCGTAGGATGGATAGAAGGTGAATTAGGGTTATTTCATATTTATAATAACATATCAGTATGTAATTAATACTGATGTTATTACTTTATCATGAAACAACTAAAGAAGAAGAAGTTGAAGAAGAAAGAAATTGAAAAGATCGGTAATGGATATTACCTCTTCTTTGAAACGCCTCTTTCAATCCTCCACTTAGGGAAATAAGATTGGTCTTTGAAGAAGACCAGGACCTCTAGGATTATTCTAGGGAAGTGGAGAAGGGATTTTGGCAGGGGTTGGCCGAGCTTGAGTGCTCAAATTGGTGTGAGGAGGAGGGGGAGGAGGTGCCCTTTTATAAGGGAGGAGAGGGGCACCTTAGGAATATCTCAAAATATTATTTTATATTAAAGTCAAAATCGGTTTATAATGGTTCTAAAGGGTCTTATTTCGAAGGTAAAGTGGAGATGGGTAGAAATCCTATCAACCAATAGGATTTAGACAAGTTTAGGTTATTATTTTAACCTTATCAATTAGATTTAACTCTAAGTTAAATAATTTAACTTTTACCGTGACTTTTTGTTTTATTAAACTATATGGTTAATACACTTACTATAACATGCCAAACGAACCCCAAGTTGTTTATTATTAATATATATATCCTTATATAAGTCATTTGGCCGAACCTTAGATTTTTATGAATAAAATAACAATTAATAATATAATATTCGATTTACAAACTATTTTGTGTCAATTTTGACACTATTTGATATATGATTTTTTTGAAAGTCATAACATAATTATATGTTCGACCCAAGTTGATTAAATCAACAATAATATATCATAGTAACCAAGAAAATTAGTGGAATTCATAAAAAGTCTCAAATTACATTTATTTGAGCATTTATAACATCAATTATGTTAACATTTCCTAAAAAGGGTATTTACTGCATCATCGTTGTGTCATAAATAAATTAATTTATTTAAAGTCTAAAAATTATAAATAAAATATCATTATTTAGTAAATATGTTTATCTTTCTAATAGAAATTTATAGTCTAATTTATCTTATGTATAATCCCATATTAAAAATGTTTTAGTTATTATACATTGATTTTAACTATTTTAACTATTCATTAAATAAAATAATATTAAATGTCATAATCTAATCCAAGTGGACCTAAATGGTCATATTATATTCATAAGGTTGTTTTCGGTCGAATTACAGTTATCCAATAGAATTAGGACATGTTTTAGGGTAATAGTAATATCATATTTACCATTAGTTACCCTATTTACTATTAACCGCGGTAAAAAAAGTAAAAAGTTACTATTCACCAAAAAAATTATTTTTATCTCATTGAACCACATTTTACTTATTGATATCAACCGTGTCTGTCGGAATTTCGAAATTCCATTCACAGAAGCGGTAAAATTAAGTTTTATGAAAAATTCAGTGTTTAACCTACCACTTAGTGGTTTCACTATTCATCAAAAATTGAAAGTTTTCAGAAAAATACCAAAATTTCACCCTAGGCTAGTTTCGGTATTCCGAATCCGAAAATGAGGTCCATTTTGAAAGATAAAATTTATTAAATTTCAAAAAGTGGTTATTACTATTCATAACGGCTAGTTTTAATAATATTTTAATAGCATATCGTCGTTTAGTGAAACTCGGTATTGCGTACAACGCAAGCTATCGAGGAAGGTCGTGATTGCGTGTAAAGTAAGTCAAGCTAGTGTGTAGTGAAAGATTCTTTTGATGATATATATATAACATAAAAACAAAATATTACTCATAAAAATCTCGGGTGTTACAATCTCCTTCATACAGTACTACAAAAGTAGATTTTAATTTCACAAAAAAACGGTCTTTGTTAGTACATAAAATAATTAAAAATCTATGTGATATTAAAATATCTTAGTCTTCACAAGTGATTCCAAAAAGTGTTGATAAAAAATATTTTTTCAGTAATTTTTTAAAGCGCTGATAAAGGGTACCTTTATTATTGATTTTATTGTAGTAATAATAAATGATATCATTTAATAGTTATATATATTACAGACAAAGGATAACATTTATGAGTGCTAGATGAAACATTGATAAACTGTCACTTTATCAGTTCTTTATCTACCACTGATAATGTGCATTTCAACTGCTATACAGGTACAACCCTACATCAGCTGTAAAACAAAACAATAAAATCAAACCCATAATAATACATAAAAAGGAATATAAATATATAATAAACAAGATTGGAATATAAATACCACATTTCGCAATAATTTAAATTCAAATTTCACATACAAAATATTTCAATTAATTTCATATTCACAATTAATCAAAAAAAGTTACAACCCATATAAAAAATAAAAAATATATAAGACTCTTTATAATGATCAAACTATGCATAAAAGTGTTTCCCTATAATAAAACCAATAATTATTTTAGTAACATTAAATAAACATATAAAAAACTTATAATTCAAATGTTATATAATCAAAATATGATAAATTGTATTGTTAATTACTGTATATATTATGATATTATCTGTTAATCATTTGTCAGATTGACATTCGGTGAATTACTACACATCATAAATATATTATGGATATTTTTCATAAATTTGGATAAAAATACAAGATAATTCTCTTGATTTTTTCAATGTGAGGAAAATTTGAAACTAAAACGACACTTATATTGAATACATAGACATCGAGTCATGGCGACCACATCATGTGTCATATTGACTTGTGGTCGATTCCAACACATAAAAAATTAATTAGGGATTGTTTTTAAAATGTTTGAAAATAATCCAAACTCATTTTCT
The DNA here is from genome assembly GCA_963277665.1 of Viscum album. Classification (NCBI taxonomy): domain Eukaryota; kingdom Viridiplantae; phylum Streptophyta; class Magnoliopsida; order Santalales; family Viscaceae; genus Viscum; species Viscum album. The sequence goes on along the minus strand of OY728163.1, from coordinate 61,101,442 downwards.
TAGTTATGGTTTTGTGGTACACTTTTTAAACAAAAATGACACTTCTATATTGAAACCATGCACTTAGAGTTATACCAACCACATTTTCTATCAAAATTATGTACGGTCAATTAAAACATGGTGCATATGAATTCTAGATCATTTTAATAAATTTTTTAAAAAATCCATGATCATGTTATTAGTTTTAAAATTTTGATGTGTGTTTTAAACTAAAATGGGTCTTATATTGAGAAAATTCACTTTATGTAATACTGACCATATCATGTGTCAGATTGACATGTCATTGATTCCTAAATGTCAAAAATATATTATTGAACATTTTACTATGTTTTTAAAAATAATCTAGTCTCATTATCATGGTTTTGGCTTTGTGAGGTTTGTTTTGAACTAAAATGGAACTCATATTGAAAACACACAAATTGAGTCATATCGACCACATCGTGTGTCAAATTGATGTGAAATCAATTCCAACACATCACAAATATATTTTGGATCTTTTTTCTAAACTTTTAAAACAATCCACGCCTATTTTATAATTTTTTGATATTTTATTTGTGTTTTAAACTAAAATGATACTTTTTTATTCAAAACAAGGACTTCAAGTCCGAACAGCCACATCAAGTGCTGTATTGACATGCGGCTGATTCATAAATGTCATAAATGAAGTATCGATCATTATAATAATGTTTGAAAACAATCTAAGGATGTTTTCTTGTTTTCTTTGGTTGCATGAAATGTGTTTTAAACTAAAATGACACTTTTATATTGAAAACACATACTTTTAGTCATAATGACTACATTGGGTGTCGAATTGAGGTACGGTCAATTAATACACATCAAAAATGAATTATGGATCATTTTTCCAATTTTTGAAAATAATATGCATTATTTTTTTTTCTTTAGAAATGTGAGGTGTGTTTTAGTCGAAAATGAATATTGTATTGAAACCAGACACTTTGAGTCATACTGACCACATCATGTGTTGAATTGAAGTGCAATTGATTCCTAAACATCACTAATTAATTCTGGATTTTTTTCCCTAATGTTTGAAAAAAATAAGATATCATTTTTAAATTTTGGATATGTGAGGTTCCTTTTAAACTAAAATGGAGATTTTATTGAAAACTTGCACTTTGAGTCATACCGACCACATCATGTGTCATATTGAAATATTGTTGATTCTTACATGTCTTAAATATATTATGGATCATTTTAGTAATGTTTTAAAACAATATGCTATCATTATTTCATTTTTGGCTATGTGAGGTGTGTTTTAAACTAAAATGGAACTTATGTTGAAAACACACAATTTGAGTCATACTGAACACATCGTGTTTTGGATTGATGTACCATCAATTCGTACACATAAAAAATATATTATTCATACTTTTCATAAAATTTTAAAATAATAAGAGCTTGTTTTATTGTTTTTGGATATGCAATACATGTTATAAACTAAAATGAAACTTTTATATTGAAAACACACACCTCCAGTAGTACCGACCAAATCAGTTGTCAGATTGATGTGAAGTTTATACCTACACATATAAAATGAATTATGGATCATTTTATTATAGTTATAAATAATATGATATTTTTTCCTCGGTTTTGGATATGTGATGCGTGTTTTAAATTAAAATGACACTTAAATTGAATAAATGAACATTGAGTCATACCGACCACATCGTGGGTTGGATTGAGGTTCAGTCAATTCCTAAACCTTAAAAATATACTATAGATCATTTTCAAATTTCTGAAAATAATACATTATTTTTTTCATGGTTTTGATTATGTGATTTAAGATTTAAATTAAAATGACACTTTTATATTAAAAATGTGCACTTAGAGTCATATCGACCACATCTTTTGTAAGAATGATGGGAAGTCAATTCTTACACATCAGAAATGTATTGTGGATCATTTTTCTATGTTTTATAAACAATATAAACTTTGTTTCTTAGTAATTTCTTTGTGATTCAAATTTTAATGTAAAATTACACTTATTTTAAAATAACCTTCAAATCAGAGTAACCACATTATCAATAGTGTTGATGAGAAATCGATTTCTACACATCAAAAATTTATTACAAAACGTTTTTAAAAATTTTAATACAATTTTAGTTTGTTTGGTTTTTGTTTTTTATCATGTAAAGAACATTTTAAAATAAAATGACCCTTTTATATTGAAAACATTGACATTAAGTCATACTGACTACATCCTTTGTAATATTGACGTGCAATCAATTATGAAACATCAAAAATGAATTATGGATTGTTATGATAATGTTTAAAAACAATCCAATCTCATTTTCCCAATTTAGTCTATGTGAGGAACATTTCAAACTAAAATTATACTTATAATGAAAACACACACCTTGAGTCATACCAGCTACATCATGTGCCAGATTGACGTGAAGTCAAAACCTATACATCATAAATATATTATCGATAACATTAATAATATTTAAAAATAATTTGAGTTCATTTTCTTGGTTTTGGATATATGATAAACACCTTAAACTAAAATAAAACTTCTATATTGAAAACACACACTTCAAGTCATACCGACCACATCGCATATCGAATTGAAATGTGGTAAATTCCTACATATAAAAAATGAATTATGGATCACTATCTAAATGTTTGAAAATAATCCAAGCTCATTTTATCAATATTAGTAATCTGATTCTTGTTTTAAACTGAAATGACACCTTTATATTCCAAACACACACTTTAAGTCACATTGAACAGATCATGTGTCAAATTGACATGTTGTCAATTCCTACAAATCATAAATGAATTATGGATCATTTTCACATTGTTAAAAATAATATGAAATCATTTGATTAGTTTGGGCTATGTGATACATGTTCAAAATGAAAATTAAAATTGTATTAAAAACACACACTTTGAGCCATACCAACCACATCATTCATCAGATTGATGTGCAATCAATTTATACACATCAAAAATGAATTATGAATAGTTTTTATAAAGTTTAAAAATAATATGATATTGTGTTTTTGGTTTTTATCATGTGAATCATGTTTTGAAGACATGAATGTTGATTTATAATGACAACATAGAGATTTGGATTGGTATGGGATCAATTTCTACACATAAAAAAATTACTTATGGATTGTTTTCCTAATGTATAAAAATAATATGAATTTATTTATTGGTTTTGATCCTTAAATGTGTGTTATGAACTAATGTGTAAATTTAACAAAATAAGTATTTGATAAAAATGATAAGGAAATTAATAAAACAAAAAATAGAAAAAATGATGATAACATTAACTAAATAAGTATTATAAAGTCACATGTCCATGATTTCTATATACATTATGACACCATGTATTATTCCCATTCATTTATAAAAAATTGATTTTATCCATTATATTTCTCATAGAGAAAGAGATAAAAAATAATATATAATCATTTTGATACAAAATATTAACATCCCAAGTGTATCTATAACGTCATATCCCTTATGGTATCAAAAACATAGCAGGTGATCACCTAAATTCGATGTTGATAAACATCTAGTAACTATGTACACTACCCACTCATCATGGAACAAATTTACCTTTTATTTTTAGTACATATATTATTGGAAATCATTTTAGTACTAATAAAATATTGAAAAATAAATGATTAAGACATATTTTTTGAGAAATTTTAATTATCATTGCAAATTTCATGTGCAGGGATGCAAGTATTTTTATGGTATATGATATATTTAATAAATTTAAAAACAGAATACCCACAATAATTATTGTCATATTTCAGAAAACACAAAAGAAACATTTAATAAAATAATTAAATTGTATTAAAACATGTTTTGATAGATAAATAACTTGATATATACATTACTCTATTTCTATTTTAATTAATCCATATGATTATTATTTTCAATCACCAAAATCATACCATGATTTATCCCATATTTACAGATCCCCCTATCATAAAAAAAATTTCATTAAAACACAAACTAAAACATAAAATTTAAATTATATCTATAAAATTTTGATTTTAGTGTATTAAAAATTCACAATACGCATCATGTGTGGTTGGTTGATTCATATCCATGAATTATATCCAAATAAATAAATATTTTTTGTATCAAAATTTATTTTTTTCAATATCTAGTGCTTCCTAAAAGTAAAAAAACAAATAAGAAATGAAAAAACTGAAGATATATTTTGTATAATTAGATTTTAGAGTTTTACCCCTTCATTCTAGGCATAAAAAAGTCAATTGTTATTTATTTTATTATCAAATGTCTCCCTTATATCATATTTTTTCTTATTAATTTACTGAAACACCAAATAAATTTACCCTTAGAGATGATATAGGAATTAATGAATGCAAATCATGATTTTAATATTTTTACTTTTTTATAATACTAATATAAACTCCTATAGAAAATATGAATAGTCATAAAAATTAAGGCACATAGAAGATCATTTTTTGGATAGACTTGTTATGGAAATGTAACTTATATATTTATTCACTTATGATAATCCTCACCATTGATACCTGAGAAATTAATTTATACCCTTGAGACCAACAATGTCTGTAATGAAAGTTCCAAATATTTATTTTTCATATTAAATTTTGGAGAAATCTCCATCATTGATTGTGGTCTATGCATGAAGTTGTAACGATATTATATGTTCCATTGTAAATAGTGGGGGTAAATTACTCTTGGAAGGTCTATTTGTTATCTTGGTCAACTGAATAGATGTTTTGATCCAACCTTCTGTTTCCCAATTTTTTTATCTGCCTCTAATAAAATAACTCAGATCAATTTTTTTCATCAATTTTTATAGGTTATTAATTTTAAAAAAAATTATCAAGGTAATATCTAATGTATCTTTATAATATTATACAACCATGTTATGAAATCTTCAATAGCAACATTGACCATCGTAATTTCTAGATCATCATGTGGAATAGGAAACTTAGTGCTTGGATCTAGAGATACATTAATCCCCATTATCACATGATTTTTTTGGGTGTTATTTGTTTTTATCTTGTCTCTAGGGATATTATACATCATTCTCCTCACAAAAAGGTGGTTCATGGGTGTTTCTGACACTTTTACGCCGGGGCACGCACGCGCGTCCATCATGCGGGGGGGGGGGGGGGGGGGACGTGTGGCTTGTTGCCCCGCATTCCCGCTTTCCAAAGGCAGGTGGCATCCGTTCCTTGTTCAGGGACGTCTGCTCCTTGATCAAAACCGGGATGATGGGATGTCGGTTCTTCCTTACATGGATTCCTCCTCGGAGCTCGTCACCTAGTCCGGGTCTCCCTCATTGATTTAAGACGGGTTCGTGAAGCTCATTCTCGATGCCATATGTACATGGACGCTAGTTAATTACGCTGCTTCCGTCGAGACACTCCAAGGGGTCTGGTCGGGGCAGAAACCTTCGATGAGGATAATGGTCACGCTGGGGTGTCGTCGGCACGCCTTGACACTGGGGATTGGCATGTCTGTCTTCTGTCCCTTATCATAGGGCTTCTCGAGGGCGCGGAAGCCCGAGTCATCCCACATTGAACGCGGGGAATTGTGTACCATCTGAGGTTTTCCTCAGCTTCCCATGTTTAACACGGGGTATACCGCAAGTTTAATGTCTTGCGGAGATGGATCGGACTGATCAGAACACTGAAAGTGGATCATATTGAAGGAACCCCTAGGGGGAACACCGATATTGGGGCCAGCATGTGGGCGGCTTCCCGGATACTATGGAGTGGAATGGGGTTGCATGATACCACCGGGATGTGGCGGCCTGGGTAAGGATCAGGATGGGTGATGGAGTGACGGGCTTGAACCTCATGGAGGCTTCCTACGTATCCCCATGGTAGGGAATCAAAGTCCACGTAGTTCGGTGGGTGGTGGGACACCTGAAGAGGGGACCCGTGGGAATTAATGTGTGGATTGGAGTATGGAGGGAGTAAGATCTTCGGGCTAGGGCATGAGCTTCCCGAGGCACGTGGGCTCGAGGGAGAGGTTAGGGCGAGATGTGGGTGTGAGGTATGAGGCTTATGCTCTAAGGCGGCCCATGATGGTGGGTATGAACTGATGCAGAGGGGTCGGAACAACTGAGTGATGGGATTGAACCTCGTGGAGGCTTCCTACGTACCATGCGTTAGCACAGATCAAAGTCCACGTAGTTCGGTGCATACAGTTTAACGTCATGTTGGACGAGGGCATAAAATTTAACGTCATGCGGGATGAGGGCATTCATTTTAACGTCATGCGGGACAAGGGATACAATTTAACGTCATGCGAGATGAGGGAATACAGTTTAATGTCATGCAGGACGAGGGCATATAGTTTAACATCATGCGGGACAAGGGCTTTGGGGCTTACACTCTGAGGCGGCCCAGAGGGTTGGCAAACCGACGTGAAGAATTCGGAACAACCGGGTGGTGGGCTTGAACCTTGTGGAGGCTTCCAAAGTACCATGCATTAGCATGGATCAAAGTCCATGTAGTTCGCTAGGATGGGGATTATGCTCTGAGGTGGACCATAGGAGGATGTCATGGTCGATGCGCGCTCTAAGCCCACGTGAGTCATGCTCGGTGTGAGAAACAAGAGGTAGTAGGGACCAGACGATCACGTCGCAAAGGGTGCGTCCATGAGAAGAGGAAAGGGGCTTACGCGTTGAGCGGCCTAAAGAGGAAACAAGGGATTACACGTGGTTAGAGGCCCTGGTGATGGGGATTACTCCAGGTTGGAGGCCCGTGGTGCGACAAAGAATAGTGGGAAAGGGGCTCCACTGGCCTTGGCGGTGGGGAAGTACGGAGGTGCATGGGTGGGACCTTCCGTAAGAGAGGCTAGGGGCTTAAGCTCTGAGGCAGCCCTTCCCCCGAGGACAAACGCCACTCCAACAAGGAGGATATAATTCCATGTGAGGAAGAATCCATTCCCGTGGAGACGAGTGGGCATGAAGAATGTCCGAGCCAGGGGGACCCTGTGTGTGAGGCACGGGGCCGGACCACAGTTTAATGTCATGTGTTAAGAACGAGGCGCTTAGCAGTTTAACATCCTGTAGCTTGGACGAGGTGGGTTCGCTCCACACCCCTAGGGCTTACATGCCCAACACCCTCTACCCCTTGTGGGAGGGAATGCATCGGCAATGCCGTAGTGAAGGGGGGTCGCAGGGCGAACCATCGAGGGGTCCACATTAGCGTGGTTATGTGAAGAAGTAATAGCCGTTAGCGTGCCTATGCGAAGAAGCATATGGAAAAGTAACGCAACGGGAAACACCGCCCAAGGGACCTTGAGGTTACTTCATACGATCCTGTAAGGTCGTACGGGAAAACAGCGCATGGCGTGCATGCCCGGCATGGGAGACATCGGGCGCCTACGCAGGGCGTCAAGGTGAGAGGTCCTGGGTTTTGCGCACAAAGAGAAGTTTTGCACCCAAAACATCGGGATGGCGCACAATTGGGCCAGGGGATTGCGCGCGAATGGGGACTTGCGTGCAAAGGACATGGATTGTACGCGGATAGGGGACTTGCGTGCAAAGGTCCTGGATTGCGTGTGGATATGGTATTGCACGCAAGTGGCAAGGATTGCGCGCAAATGAAGAACCCAGAAGAGTTTGGATAATTCACTTACGCTAGTGGGGTTGCACGCAAAGGTGAAACTCAGGGCAAGATTGCCCAAAAAAAGGAATTACTTGGAAGTCATCTTGCGCGCGTGGGAGGCCGAATTGCATGCATGGAAGCTGGTCCGAATTCCTCAACCCTGAAACAGTTGAGGACGCCTTCTATTTATTGGAATCGTCCAGTGCGGAATCCAGGAGGCGCGCAAAATCTTCCGCACCAGGACCTGTCGGCACGCAAAATCTTCTGTGCCTGGACCTGTCGGCGCGCAAAGCCTCACTACATGGAACCGGGCGCGCAAAATTGCGCGCCTTCCTGGTTTTTTTTACACGAATCCTAGAATTCCTTCGCGCGGGAAACATTTGTTCGCGCAAGTCCTTTTTAATTTCGTGCACCACTTCTAGGACATTCGGATTGGGTCTCCGAGTCCGAATATGACCTCGATTCATCATTTCGAAACATCCTCTAAGAGTTACGGACTTTTTCGGCGTCTACAAATGCCCCCACTCGGAATTGGATCGGCGAGAGGTCGCAACGATCCGGTTCCGAGGGAAACGCCGAAATGCCGAAGTGGTGGATCTCGTTGGAATTTTGCGCGCGAAAATCCAACGGGGCGCACAATACGACGGATCTGTGCGGAGTTCTCTTTCCGTGTGGTGCAGAACCCTAGCCTCGCCTATAAAAATGGGCGCTGGGTCCCGAATCCGTACTCAAGTTTTTCTGCGTGATAATTCCCACGCTCTCATGCGCGAAATTCCTCCCGCGGTAGCGCTTAAAAACGCTTTGGCAGCGCGTAATTTCTTCTTAATTTCGGCTGCATTTGCGCGCCAACTCGGGATATTTCGTGCTTAGTGTGCCGATTGTGCTCCCAACTCCTAGATTTCGCGCTGAAGCTTCCGATTTCGCACAACTCTCTCCGATTCCACGCAATTCATCCTGATTTCGCACAACTCCTGAAATATTTGAGATGGCTTCAAACCAAGTTGATGAGGGGAATTCGCCGCTCGTATAGCCGAAATGGTGGCGAATGAGGAGGTTTACAACGTCAAGGAGATCGTTTCCAACAACCTAACCTTATTCAACCTGCTGACCCCAGCCCAGAAAGAGTATCCCTTATCTTAAAACCTCCCGCTATGGAACTTTGGCATCCTGGAGGAGGTTCCCCTACCGGGCTTCGAAGTGGACACACCGCAGTCATGGGTGACCAGGGAGGACGAGATTCCTCACTACAAGATCACCAACAATGGCCATCCTTCCAGGGAAACCAGGAATACGAACATATATGTCCTGAACCCGAGGACCAGGACCATTACCGGGGATGAGCCTACCGTGGAGGATTCTCTGTCCCTCTACGCGAGCACGTTCTGTCAGAGCGTCATAGGCGACACTAAGGGATGGCTGAAAGAATGGGACCTTCATTCCGGGGGAAACTTCACTAGTGAGTGGGCCTGGGCGTTCTGGGTCCGCCATACTTGCAACCATTTTGGGGCCGAGTTGCGGTATATTGGCCTGTTCGAGGCGGTATGGATGCCGTAGTTCCACTTCCATCTCCAACTTGAGCTCGGGTCGGAGCTATTCACCCGATGGTCTGCTGATACCAACTCATTCCACCTTCACCATGGGGAAGTTGGCATCAGCCTCTGAGACGTTCACTGCATCAAAGGTATCCCACTGGAGGGCTACCAGTATGACGAGTTCGTTACTCCAAAGAATACCTGGGAAGACAGGTCACAGACCCCCATGCTAACGTGGCACCTTCTGGAGCTAGCTAAAGAGAGGCTAGGGGTCAAGTATTTCCTGAAGGACGTTGCCTACAAGGGCTGGTTCAACCAATTCCTCGAGAAGGACCCGACAATCAAGATGCCAGGACGGGGAAAATGGTGCCCGACCGCAGCTCAAAGGAGCAAGGATGGGTCGTATTGGAGGAACCTGGAGGCGGGTCAATACCAATCATGGGGATACCGCGTCATTGCGGCCTGGGACCTGAACGTCCGGTATGCCGGGTTCCTTGTCGCCTTCCTGAGCGGGTGGCTCTTGCCGGTGCGGGATGCGAGGATGGGTGTTCGTCCAGCAACATTGGTGATGGCGGGTACCATGGCCGCCAACAAAAGGTTCAACTTGGGGGGTCCCCTTTCTGGCCAAGTTGTACGCCATCCTGGGATGCATCTCACAAGGGGGGTCACCTGAGAGGGTATGTGGACCCTTCCAGATCTTCCACGGCTAGGAGGCGGCTCATCTTGGAGGGTACACTTTTCCAAATGTCATCCGTCCTCTATGCAACGGCCTGCGACCGTCCCTGCTGAACATCACCGGAGTGGCGTCGATGACGCTCAATGAGGAGGGCGTGAGGATCTGCATTGGTAACCACACCAACTTCAACTTCATCCCATTCCCCACCCCGATCGGCCAGATGGTGGACAATGTGCGAGGTTCCCTGGAACAACAGGAGTATTTTCAGAGAATCCGGGGCGGGGTGCTCATGGCTCAGATCGACAGGAAGGTGATCTGCGAGCCATACATTCCATCCCGATTCACCACTCAATTCGGGTGCCTCCAACGGATGCTGAAGAAAGTAGTTACGGATATCCGGGAGGAGAAGAATCCATACGTTCTGCGCCAGCTGTGGTTGATGTTCACTACTTTTGGCTCCAGCGACATCATCACTCTTCCTCCCACCGGGGTCGACGCTGGCCTAGCAACTGAGTATGCCGAGAACTGGACCATTGCGTTCCCTGAGGGGATTTTACGCAAGCGAGTCTGACAACTCAAGACTACCCGTGTGGAAATCAGGCGACGGGGGAGAAGGCAAGGTACTACTGGAAGGGGGAACCAGGGGTGCGTCCGGAAGCAAGGCCTGCGCAAGCCAGGACATCAGCAGCGGGAACATCACACAACGCCGCCGCAACCTCGTTTCCCATGGGGGGATCACATGAGGCTGCCATGGAACTGCCCGGGAAGCAGATAAGGTACCTGCTCGAACCTTCCCAAGATGCAATTTTCTCGGCACTATGGTCAGCCTAGATGACCCTGCAGCAATCACTGGGCCTTGAAGCCATCTTCCAGAAGATAATCCAGAACGGGATCCAGCTGCCAGAGGTCGGGCTCATTCGAGTTACCGACAGAGTGAACTTCCATCGGTAGCATGCTTATTTGATGGCCATGGACACACACGCGTGCCAAAGGGGTCGGCGCGCGGAGCCACCTTTCCTAGTGAAATTGATGCTCGGCCAAGAGCATGATCCGGAACTGATGTCGCTGGGAGAAGGTGACAGTGACGAGGAGTCTGAGGGGGAGGAGGAAACCAGAGAAGACGAAGTCCAAGGAGAATATGAAAGAGAAGGAGAGCCCGAAGGCGAGGGGTCGTAGGGGGCGACCTACCAAGGGAGTCTCCGGGAGAGCGGCGAGATTGTCGGCTCTGATCTCGACATAACCAAGATACTCGAGATCTGTCTCTATCTTCATTCGTTTTCCTTTTTCGTCCATTCTCCTTTACAATTTCCAACCCATCTCTCTTCCTCACTCAGGAGCGCCTAAGTGTTGGTCAGGAATCCCCACTAGAGGAGGGAGGAGAGGAACTGGTGGGACAGGATGGGGATCCGATGCTCATCATTGAATTGACTAGCGCAGAGGGGTCTCCTGTCACGGCAGCTCCTGTAGCAGCTGGAACACTGGAGGCCGACGCTCTGGGTTCTTGTAAGTCCCACGCTTCAGTACTGGTGCTTGTTATCAAAAGATCCCAACTAATCAGCATACGCCTTGCGCAGTGATCTCAACATTGGAGGCTCGTCAGGCTGCGGAGCCCGGGCCGTCCATGAGCGGACCAGTGGCAGACGTACCACCTTGTTCAGAACATTCTCCCCACACTAAGTCGGCCCCGGAAATTGGTGACCAGGGGGCGGCGGACATGAGCGGTGCTGTAATTGAAGCGAGTTCGGAAGCTGGCGGAGGCACCGTCGCTATTGGGGCGAGAGAGGAAGGTCACCCGGATGTGGAGGATCTTATTCCTCACGAAGACATCCCTGAGGTGGATCCTGCCGCCGACCTGTTGGATGCCTTTCCTGTGTATCGGCCCGCTGATCCCAAGGAGGTAGACGACTTGGACTCAGAAGTAGCCGAGGAGAGCCGGATGACATGGTGTAATGGGTGGAAGTGTATCCAGTGCTTTCTCATGCAGCCCCAGTCGGATTGGCTGAGGCGAATGGGATCACTTCAGACCTGGCTGCATTTCTCGTGCACCGAAGGGGCTGACGCTCAGTGCCTTCATCTGATGGTCCGTGATTACATGGATGAGAAGATACACGAGAGCAGTCGGCGCACCAACGTTGCCCAGTGTCGGGAAAGATCGGCAAGCACCCGAGCATTTCTGAAGGTGGAGCGGGAGGTCCGGCACCTCGAAGGGTAGGCAGCAGAAAAGGAGGCCTTCACTACAATGTGCTCTGAGCTCGTTGAACAACTGACAGCCCAGCTAGCTGACGCCCAAGAGCAACTGACGGAGGCGATCTACCAGATGGTCGTACTTCAAACCGAGCAGGCGCAGACATAGGCCAGAGTTGGCGAGCTGCGCTCTGCGGCTGTTGATGAAGAGAGAGTCTTCAAGGAGCGAGAAGCAGTCCTGGAGGCTACCAGCCAAAGGGTAGCAGTGTTGGAAAGATCGATCCAGCACGCTGATCCTTAAGATTTGCTTCGGCCATCTCATGAACTTTTTGCCTTTACTGCTCAACATTTTGACCCATGTATAGACCAATCTATTTATCTATAGCTTTTTCCTAATATGCTCACCATAATTTTGAAATGAATAACAACTCACCCCTAAGATCCTACGGGTCGTACCCAACATGAGATGTAAAGGATGCTTGTGTTATCATTTTTTCCAACTATGGGGCATTAACCAAGCTTCAGGCATTCGAACTGAGGCCTGGATTTCTGAGGATAAGAGGGAGGTCCAGCCGACGGGAGGGGACCTCAGACCGATCGATGCATAATCTCCTCCACATTCCCTAACACACGAGCGGGGCAATGCCGGGGGCATTGAAATTCCTCCGAACATAGGGAGATGAAAAAGGTGAATCACGTTACCCAAATTCGGAACATAATGGGGTGCGACGATGGAGGATAACTGTTAACTGTGGTAGAAATGTAGCATCCATATCGCACTGGCCTGAAATGGGGAAAATAAATGAGGGCTGACAGCTGACCATGTTCGCAACACAGGGCCTAACTCAAATATCGCCGATCAGTTTTCCGGAACGTTGGCCCAGGACAACAGGCAGACTATAGGATTATCATCCATATTGCTACAATAGGCGGACCAACGGTCTATCATCCATATTGCTGCAACAGGCGGACCAAATTCTATCATCCATACTGTTAGGGGGTCCCATCAAACATGACCAGTCCTCCGGGACGTTGTCCCCAGACAGTAGGCAGACCGTAGGTCTATCATCCATACTGTTAGGGGGTCCCATCGAACATGAGAGAGGATGAGGATTCTGAATAAAGAGGCACGGAAAGCATGGAAATTGGAGTGGTGGTTTGTTCGAACGGAGTCCAACACTCCCAAAATAGTGCCACCACGGTAGAAGCGCGTTAGGCGGACGTACTAACCTGATCATGGATCATCCCAATTTTCAGACAGGAACTCTCTAGTGAGAGAACTGCCGCTTCCCACCATCACTATGGGGAATCCCAAACTTATTCAGGGTAGAGGTCGCGACTACACCACTCCTCAATAAGTTGGGCTGAGGGACCGATAGTAAGGAGGGACAGGATTTGGTTATCCCTGGGGCTGGACCCAAGACGAAATGTCCAGGTGTTCCTACGTATCTCATAAGGATGGGAATCAAGCTAGACGTAGTTCTAGAGGGCACCTTTTAATGTCATGGGGAACATGACATAGGAGGGCTAATCCTGATAACAGGGTGCGCGTGGTGCAACTATTGCAAACCCGACGTGAATGAGGACATAATCCCATACCACGCCACGCGATCCTGTAGTCAAGGTCCCAAAGGCAAGAGATACACGATGTATTAGCGGACCTCAAGCTGGACCCAAAGACAAAAGGTCTGGGCGTTCCTATGTATCCCATTAAGAGGGGAATCAAGCCAGATGTAGTTCATAAGAGATCTTAGTTTATGGTCTTAGAGCTTGGACCAAAGGGGCCCAGATATAGGTAGTTTAAGGTCATGCTGGACCGCGTAAGGGTCTTAGTTTAAGGTCTTAGAACTCGGACTGAAGGACAAGGGGAATGGGAGACACACGGTAAATTGGTTGCGAAACCCAACTTGAATGGGGGCAAGGCCCTGCTTACTATGTGCTCCTAGGGGCATTTTTAGGCCGAGGGACCGAACACGAAAAATTAGGCTGGGCCCGTGGGGAATTATCCAGGCGCTCCTACGTATCTCATAAGGATGAGAATCAAGCCATACGTAGTTCTTGAGAGAGGTGGTGTGGCATGACATGGTGCTTGCGCAAAGGAAGAGGGAGACGTGTGGGTCTAGACCTCGCACCAAAAGAAGCGGCATTTGATATATCTTGTTTGTCCTTGAAGGTGAATGGTTTTTCTTTTGTGGATTGACCGCCTAGGGTAGGAAATCCTGGCGTCGCCACAATAATCAAGCTGTAACAGGCGTTGACAAATGGTATGGCAATTGACCAATACCCAATGTGATGTCCCCTATGGGGAGGTCACCACAATGCAGTGCCATTTTTCTTCATGAAGCCAGGACGATATCATCATAGTTTATGGTCATGTGGTGGGACCAAATAGCATAGTTTAAGGTCGTATGGTTTGGACCTGACAGTACAGTTTCAGGTCATATGGCGTGGACCTGGCAGCACAGTTTAAGGTCATATGGCTTGGACCTGGTAGCACAATTTAAGTTCATATGGCTTGGACCTGGAAAATACACATGATGCGGTAAGGCGTACCCAATGTAGATGAGGGAATATCCTCATACCATTACTTTGTGCGACTCCGAGAGATGAGCCCCGGGCCAAGGGGCCAGTGAGGGTTTAACAATCAGGGGGGAAGGAGATGCTAGCTCCCAGCTGTGCTGGGCCCGAAATGCAATGTCTGGGCGACTCATCGTTTCCTATGGGGATAAGGGTCAAGCTGCAAGCAATCCTTAAAGAAAAAACCCAAGAACATATTCTAGCGCTCAAATCGCGGGAGCCCTGAGTGACGCCGTTACGCAGCTTGGTCCGTCTGACATGTGGGGGTGCACTGAGGGTTAGTGCAAGGAGTGTCGACATTCCACATTGACACGGTGGGGTGGAACATAATGTGAATAATGCAACAAACATTTAGGGCCCAAAGAAGTCGGTGTGACGACTGAGGATTACTGCTGACCATGTTCACAACACAGCATCCTATCGCATTAGCCTAGAGATAGGGGAAAACAAATCAGCATCAACTGCTGACCATATTCGCAATGTGGGATTTGTATCAATTTGTTTCCCGGAACCCTCGGGGGAGTTGGCCCGTGACGGTAGGAGAGCCCTTGGGTGTTGTATCCAGGCTGTTCTTGGGGGTCCCTCCGGGTGTGAAAGATAATGTGGCCCGAATGAAGGGGAGCATGAATCTTGACAAGTGGACGGAAACTTGCCTAAGTCGAATCTAACACTCCAGGTCCTAGACCAGAGTACTCTGAACACATTAGAAGACCACTGGAAAGGGTCAAAGGGCTCAGTCTGAGAGCGGCCAAAAGATGGCGGATCCCCGGGAGAAGGGGGGCGTAATTCCAAAAACCATGTACCACACCTATATATCCCATCCATGGGGAGGGACAGGCCAAGAGGCCGAGGTGACCGAGAGATCGTGGGATCTTCTAAGAGATGGGGCTGGACCTGACATCTAAGTGTTCAGGCAGTCCTACGTATCCCATAAGGATGGGAATCAAGCCGCACGTAGTTCTTGAAGTACAGTTTAACATCATGTATGAAGAGTGTGCAGTTTAACGTCATGCAGGACGGGGGACACATCTTATCTGGGGACGGGTATGGTGCGGCGAGTAACCTGACATGAATGAGGACATAATCCCACACCACACCGTACAATTCCACAAGAGAGACTGAGTCGTGGAAGGCCAAGGGGCCTGAGGCCGGACCTCGATCAGGGAGGCTTGACCGGCTTGCAGTTTAGCATCTTGTAGTGTAGAAGAGCACACGGTTTAGGGTGCCGCTAGACCATGAGGGTCTTAGTTTAAGGTCTTAGAACTTGGACCGAAGGGGCCCAGATGTAGGGAAAAATGTAGTTTAAGGTCATGCTAGACCGTGTAAGGGTCTTAGTTTAAGGTCTTAGAACTCAGACCCCGGGACCTCAGGCAAAGTACCGTTTGAGGAACCTGGCATTGGTGGGAGGAGTGACACGCTCACCATCAATAGTCACCAGGGAATACACGCCATTGGAATAGACCTTATGGATAATAAAAGGCCCCTCCCATTTGGGCTCCAACTTGGGTGGTTTCCTGCCGGGAATCATTAGCGCTTTGAGAGCTAGCACCAGGTCACCTTGCAGGAAGGAGCGGAGGCGAACCTTTTTGTTGAAAGCTCGAGCCATCCTACTAGGATGCCTTTCCAAGTTATGTAAAGCGCGAAACCTATTTTCGCCCAGCGCTTCCAATTCAGCTAGATGGATTTCAGAAACTCTATCTGGCGCTTGCTGGTCGTAGACCGCTGTGCGTAATGAAGGCAACTGAATCTCGATGGGCAAGAAGACCTCAGCTCCTTATTCTAGGGAATACGAAGTCACCTGGGCGGAGATACGATTCGTCGTCCGATAAGACCAAAGAGCGTTGGGGAGCTTTTCCGGGCTACTTTTCTTGTTCTGACCAACCATTTTTGGCAGAATTCTAGATAGGGTATTGTTAAATGCCTCGATTTATCCATTCACATGCGCATGATATCGGGAGGTGTGGTTAGAGTGAATGTTGTACTTGGCGCACAATTTCTTCATCTCAGCAGCTCGGAAGTTGGTTCTATTATCCATAAGGATAGCATGAGGTACTCCAAATCGATAGATGATATTGGAGCTCAATAAGTCAGCGGTAGAACAAGCTTTGACTTCCTTGAGCGGAATTGCCTCCGCCCACTTGGAAAAGAAGTCCGTAGCAGTTAGGATGAACCGTCATTGGCGGGCTATCTCCGGTGGTTAAGGTCCTACGACATCCAACCCCCAGACTGCAAAGGGCCAAGAATACTTGGTAGTATAGCGAGGCTTCGGTGGCCAATGCACAAAGTTAGCGTGAACATGGCATGCATGACACCTCTTGGAAAACTCGATGCAGTCCTGGATCATGGATGGCCAAAAGTATCCCAGCCTCCGAATCTGGTGGGACAACTTCGACCTGGTCTGGTGGGCACCACCGGAACCAGCATGAACTTCTTGCATGGCCCGTGGGATCTTGACTCCTTGAAGGAAACAGATGATAACACCATCAAATTCGCACCTATAAAGGAGCTGCTCAAGGCTAGGACCGCTCTGAAGGGTAAACTGCGGCGCGCGGTGTCAGATTCGCTCGCGCTCGGCTCTGTCTGACGGAGGACTGTCATGCTGGAGATACTCAACCAAGGGCATCCTCCAGTCAGAAACTGTCTTGATTACCGCATCTGGAGTCCCCGGGGATCCTAACGTTGGGGCACCAGTGGTGAGATGGTTCACCCGCGGGCCACGATCATCCTCCGGAATAACATGAGCAATGACTCTCCGGTGTGCCACGTGGATAATTAGGTCGCCTTGTTCATGCTCCACAAGTGATGCGTCCAGGGTGGCCAAAGCATCTGCTCGACTGTTCTATGACCAGGGGATATGAACGACCTCTGGCCGAGACAGGAACTTAGCCATTAGACGAAGGGTGCACTCCAGCAATGGAACGAGTTCTAGCTTTCTGACAGCATAGTCACCATTGTCTAGCTTGATGACTAGCTCGAAGTCCCCTTTCACATGCAGATGGGGTACATCAATATCAAGACTCAACTCGAGGCCAGTGATGAGGGCATGATATTCTGCCTCATTGTTGGTGCAACCTTCTGACAACAGGAATGAATACAGCAGAACGGATTGCTCTGGGGTGATGAAGACGATACCCAGACCCACTCTGTTGAGCTTAGGATCTTTGAGCCTCCTACCAATGGGGATCCGGGAGGCACCGTCGAAGTGAATTTTCCAACATGAGAAGACATGATCGACGGAGAGGATCGTCTCATCAGGAAAATCCAGGTCCAGGGATTGATCCTCGAAGGTTGGATATATAAGGCCCCAACCATAAACCTTACATAATCTTGAGTTATCACAAGATTACACATTGAGGATCTTTTCAGGTTTATAGTTTTAGAGAATTAGATCATGAAACTTGCATTACATTACACCTTTAAACAAAGTGGTTACATAAAAGACAGGATACATTCTTCCCATCAATGGAAACATATTTAAAATAAAACTTTGATTCTTTCTTGACACATCCTTGACTCTATCATCTTATCATGTACCTTTCCCTTGACCTGTGAAAAACATTTCAAAAACTTGGGATGAGCATAAAAAGCTCAGTAAGGGTTATAAAAATATGGAAAGGAAACATGAGTTCATATAGACATAAGAATGAAATCACACTTTACCCATAAAACATAGGCATATCAAATCATGAATAAATCATAGAAAACATAAGACATAAAGGTAACTTGAGGCATTCATAACATTCTTACGTAGGGAGTAACCCTCTTGGTTACGTTTGGAATACCCATCATAGTATATTCCCTAAATCTCTTCGGAGAAACCTTAACGTTTCACTCTTTCGCGTTACCCAATGCATTGGAGAGCTATATCGGTCTCACCCGCCCTTAGTTTATCACGGAACCACCCGTTTTCATAACAATGCCCAAGAACCATAACATAAATGTGTCACATAAAACCTGCATAAAGGAAACATAACATTTTTACATTTCAATCACAATATAACATTTTAGTATATTGAAATAATAAATCCATTCAAAAAGAAACCATTTCCAAAACCATTTAAAACATTTAATAAAGAGATTTTTGAATCAAAGTGTCCCATACCACCTTGAAGCTTAAAATTTTAAACCATTAATATCCATATAAATAAATCCTTAAAACCATTTTGAAAACATGGATATTAATAAGAACAAATAATTAAAACATTTAAAACGATATTTTGGTTAAAGGGGTTTTACCAAAATTAGAGACACTAGAATACAATAATAGAGGAATAAAATTTAGTCAGAACTTTATAATGAGAATAAATGGATTCATGATATAATACTCCAAAGGACAGTATATACACCATATAAGAGTTAATTGGTGCATAACAACAATGAACCCTCAATAGAAATGTCAAATGTGATGAAATCCCTTATAATGAAGGTATCCTTAAATTAAGGACAAATCAATCTCAAAATTATGTGTGACAAATATAAATACACCCAATATAAGTGGATATTAAGTGTAAAACAATAAAAGGTCATTCACACATATTCATTGGATGACATATTCAATGACTACAAGTTGAACCCAAAGAAATTGAAATTGGGTTAAAAAGTTCCCTTGACAGCCTAACGACATCACATCAAAATGAGTTGATGAGAGATAAAAAGTGTATCTCATCACTTGGACATAAAATTTACATCAATAATGATATATGATAACATATCCCAACATAACAATATGTAAATTAAAAGACCCAACAAAAGAAGTCTTTTAAAAAAGAGGAGGGTGAAAGGTTCCCTTACCGACTTGGGTATCTTTCAAAACATACACCCCATGAAAGAAAGACAATATATCATTGATGTAAATACTCATAAACGAAATTATATTACACAAAGAGTAGAATAATGGGAAGTACAAACACCACTCAATGGAATTTGTGGAAAATGTAGCATAAATCTCACGGGAATAAAAGTGAGATGAAAAATCCCTTACGAAAACTCGGCAGCCTAACGGCGCCACATAAAACTTCCGAATATGGATTGATGAGATCAAATAGGGTATCTCATGACATTACAATAAAATGTACAGAAAGAGGAATATAAAATAACATCCCCCAACATTACAAAGAGGAGTTTAACAGAAGTGACATAAAGGAGAGTACTTAAAAAGAAAGAGAGAGGTTAGATCTCTTACGAAAGTTCGGCAGCCTAACGGCGCCACTCAAAACTTCCAAAATGGATTGATGAGAGAGAATAGGGTCTCTCATCACATGAACATAAAAATTACAGTAAGTGTAATATAAAAGTTCATCCCAATAACAAGAAAGATGAGCTTTAAAATGAATGACATAAAAGTGTGTACTTAAAAAGAAAGAGAGGAGTAGGATCCCTTACCTCGGGTCCGACTTGACACGATCGTTCTTTAATCTCCTGAATAATAAACTTGAGTTAATTTATACTTGATTAAGAACCTTTTTCAAGATTATTATTCCTTTTATATCACTTATTTCCATGTTATAAACATTATGTAATCATTAAGTTAATAATGATTGTTTTGTCGATATTTGGTTCTTAAGTCGAAAGTGGACTTCTTACAATTACATGTTGTTCGTGTGGTCAAAGGTTCTTTATATCCAGAATGAAATTCCTGATTTGGATATCATATATAGCATATATATCCAGCATATACATGTATTCATAATATTACATAATCATCTAGAGGTAAGAAATGAAATGCACCGTTCATGGAGACGGTAAGCCGTACATACACATGAACGCTACTTTCATTTCTTTCTCATATTAATGGAATTAAAATTAAATGAGAGGTATGTATATTTTTATTCCAGAATTATATTCATCATTTATATGTATCATTAATTATATATATTCATTATATACATGTACTTTTAATAGTACATTACATTTGGGGATAAGAAATGAAATGCACCGTTCATGGAGACGGTAAGCCGTACGTACGCATGAACGCTACTTTCATTTCTATCTCATACTTTAATGGAAAGAAATAATAATGATATAGAGGTATATAATAGTTCCAGTATAACATCATATATAATAACATTAAATCCATCCTTTATACGTCACACGTATGGCATTAACGAATCACATCACTTTGAGGGGGCGGTAGTCCGCACTTCCTAAAATGAAGATATCGCGTATGCCCATAATGGAAGCCATAAAGGTAAGCCACAAATAAAAAATACAGAATCTTAAGTAAATAATAAACATATTATATATCATATATAAAAATAGTGACATCATAATGGCCACCTTTGAAGGTGTTAGATGAGTATTGAACAATCATCGTTTCGGGAGGCAGAATTTCGCCATCCACGGAAACCGTATGTTCTTTAACCATTTGATGTAGTTGTGTGAGAGTGTAGCTAGAATAAATCATAAAAAAACATCCTAGTATATTGAAGATACTGGTGTTGTTACAAAAGAAGTAAATATAAAGAGTTTTGGGGGTTGGAGAAGAAAAATAAAACAAATGAACATGAGAGAATGAATTACCTTTAAAAGTGTAACTCCTTTTGATTTGAGCCTAAAGGCTTCCTTTGAAAGGATTATGCCCAAAGGGAATCCTCTAGGATGAGGAGAGGGATGTGGAGAGAGTAAATGGGCATGGGTTGGACGAGACAAATGCTTTGGGAGTGTGGGAAAAGAAGTAGAGTTGGGGGCCATTTATAAGAGGAGAGGAGGGGCACTTTTGGAAAGTAAAGAAACATTACTTTATTTGAAAATGTGTTTCGGTTTTAAAAGGTCCCACATTGATATAATTCGTGGATAAGGTGATAAGGGTTCTAAATCCACCCATCCAATAAGTTTTGGACATGTTTAGTTCATAGATTTTTCATTATATTTCCATTTGTTTTAAATCGTCAAATAATGATGTCATCGCTGCATCATTATTATGTCATAAATAATTTAATTTATTTAATGTATAAAAATTATAAACAAAATACTATGATGTATGAAATCCTTTTATATTTCCAATGACTATTTATAATCAAAAATCTGACTTGTATAACCCCATTTAAAAATTGTTTTAGTAAAACATATCATGTTTGTGCCATTTTTACTTTTACATTAAATAAAAAGTTATTTATGTCATTTCCCAACCAAAGTGGCTCCATGGGATCCCCAAGTTGACCCATGGCTTGTATTGGTCGGCCATTACACATCCAATGAGTTTAGGACATGTGACAAGTTCATTTAATATTATTAAAACATTATTTTTACCTTAAACTACACTAATTACCTCTAATCGCGATTAAAAACTTAATAAGTTACTATTCACCAATAAATTATTTTTATCCCATTGAACCACATTTTACTTCTTAATAAAAACCATTTATGTCGTATTTTTGAAATTCAAAACACAAAGATGGGAAAATTTCATTTAAACGGAAAAATCAGTTTTTATAAGTACCACTTAGTTGTGTCACTATTCATCAAAAATTGATGTTTTTCAGAAAAATCCCAAAAATTTACCCTAAGCTATATTTGATATTCCGAATTCAAAAATGAAGTCTATTTTACAAAATTCAAAACATATAATTCACATTAATTAATTTAATAATTAATTCCCGCTGTCAGAGCAAATAGCGTGTTTTTATGAAACAATAAGTATCAAAAGATTGACACTAATTTAAGTCTGTTTTCAAAGTGAAATTAATTCCAACGACCACTATTGGATTTAATGGTAAAAATATATTCTAATTTCACTTTAAAACCAATTCAAAAGATAATCTAATCATATAAATAAATTAGATTAAAAAGTGGTTTTGAATTAAAATACAACATTTTACACTATTCATTAAAAAAATGAACTTTATAGGAAAGATACCAAAAATTTACACAAAGTAAATTTTGATGTCCTGATTCTTAATAAGAATTTTATTTGGTCCAAAAGAATGTTTAAGAGTGAACAAAACTATATTTAATGACGGTTCAACATCAAAAGGTGATAAGTGAACCTTTAGTGAAAACTAGGTCATATACGCCTAAAATTGAATTCTTTCCGTATTTTAAGCCTCTATACTTTATTGGATAAATGTAAAAAAATTTAAAAACATATATAATCATATTTTAGTTATTTCTATCCATTCCCGCCAATACAACAACTACACGTTAACTACCATTTAAAATAATATTATTTTATTATTAGAGTGCAACGTAAGATTCCTAAGAAACTCGTTGTTGCGTGTTGGGTACGCCATCGAGCATAGCAACCCTTTAAAGTAATATTAATACTTTATTCACCAATATGGATAAATATGAAAATGTCATATTCTTTATTTACCTGGGGTGTTACATCCTTCCCCCCTTTTGGGAATTGCGTCCTCGCAATTTTAAAAATTGGGCTTGGAAACATCCTTGATAGTCCCACATCGAAATAAGAGTCGGTAAAACAATCACTTTAAAATAAAGAAAGATAAGTACAAAGGTCACCCGAGTTAAACCATACTAGGATTCCATGTAGAAAAATATGGACATGGAGGAGAAAACATAGGGTCATGTTCTTGAGGGAGAGTGATAGTAAACATGTCTAGGAGAATGTTAATCATATGAAAATCACAAACTTGTGATGGGTTAAACGGTGTTGGGTTCCCTAGTAGGAAAAGTTAATAGACAACATTTTTGCTTTAAGTTAATTTTTATTGAGAAATTTATTCATAAGGAAACATAATCACTTATCATGTTGACTTTCAACTTTTACTATATTCCTTAATCAAACTCATAATTTTTTTCCAAAAGACGAGTATTTAGGGAGACTTGTTCGCATTAAGAGTACTATAATCAACTTCTAGAGAGTCACCTAATCCAAAAAAAGAGAACTATATACTTCCCATGTCATTAGAATTTAACCAAAACCAAAACCAAAATGGTTATTACAAGATCAGATAATCCAAAAAAGGATAACCCTTTATAAAAAGAAAATCTATTCTTAACCTCCAAAATTTGTCCAACAAAACCCAAAGTTCAACGAGGACCATTAGATAAACAATTTGTCCATAAAATTCTTCAAATTAAACCAATATAAGATTGAAACCCAAATATTTGAAGGATTTAGTCACATAGTCTTCCATGTTAAATCGTAACATTTATCTCCAATCAACATCAGTTGCTTGTAAAGTCTTGTATTGAAAAGTAATTAACCTAATCACATATCCTCCATGATAGGTTAATCATTTTCATAAATAACCCAAAATCAACTTACTCTTAATTCATAAAATCATATAACTAAAAATAATCAGTCAAACTAACCAGGGACTTCACATAGTCCAGTGGTAGGCGATAAATACCAGTCGCATTTTGGTTGTGGGTCCGATTCCCGCAGCTTTGTCCGACGCGACGGGTTGTCACACGGTCTGCGTGTTGTCCTTTTTCCAAAACTATATAATTCTTAAAAAATTCCCCAAAATGAGATAAAATCTTCAAAAATAATCATAACATATTTTAACCTCAAGTTTATCTCATTCCTTTCATTTTCCATCATATCATAAAGTAACCCATAATTACCTAAAAAGTAAGGATCATATAAACCCTAGTGGTTACCTTTTTAATTATTACCTGAACTTCCACATCGATTGGTCATCTCGTACATGATGCATTATAGAACATACCAAGGTTCATGTGGTTGATCATGAATCCTTGATAGTTGGTTTAGAACAACCATGAGATTCCTCATTGAATCCCCCATCTCATCCAGTCTCTTAATTAGAGAACCACCATAGTTTCCTTCAAACCCGTTGTCACTTTGGTGCCTGCTAGATCCATCCATTTACTAAAACCAAAAAGGTCAGTGTGAGTATATCAACATAACCACCATGTACTAATGAGGAAGATAAACACTAATATATACTTACTCATTCACTTTATCTAAAAATAGGACTCTTTCTGAAATCCTAACCATTATGGTAATGTCACTTATGCTTAGAAAATACCCTAACCTCTAAATTTATCTAAACCGGCCTTTGATACCAACTATAAGGCCCCAGCCTTAAACCTTACATAATCTTGAGTTATCACAAGATTACACATTGAGGATCTTTTCAGGTTTAGAGTTTTAGAGAATTAGATCATGAAACTTTCATTACATTCCACCTTTAAACAAAGTGGTTACATAAAAGACAGGATTCGTTCTTCCCATCAATGGAAACATATTTAAAATAAAACTTTGATTCTTTCTTGACACATCCTTGACTCTATAATCTTATCATGTACCTTTCCCTTGACCTGTGAAAAACATTTCAAAAACTTGGGATGAGCATAAAAAGCTCAGTAAGCGTTATAAAAATATGGAAAGGAAACATGAGTTCATATAGACATAAGAATGAAATCACACTTTACCCATAAAACATAGGCATATCAAATCATAAATAAATCATAGAAAACATAAGACATAAAGGTAACTTGAGGAATTCATAACATTCTTACGTATGGAGTAACCCTCTTGGTTACATTTGGGATACCCATCACAGTATATTCCCTAAATCTCTTCTGAGAAACCTTAACGTTTCACTCCTTCGCGTTACCCAATGCATTGGAGAGCTATATCGGGCTCACCCGCCCTTAGTTTATCACGGAACCACCCGTTTTCATAACAATTCCCAAGAACCATAACATAAATGTGTCACATAAAACATGCATAAATGAAACATAACATTTCCACATTTCAATCACAATATAACATTTTAGTATATTGAAATAATGAATCCATTCAAAAAGAAACCATTTCCAAAACCATTTAAAACATTTAATAAAGAGATTTTTGAATCAAAGTGTCCCATACCACCTTGAAGCTTAAAATTTTAAACCATTAATATCCATATAAATAAATCCTTAAAACCATTTTAAAAACATGGATATTAATAAGAACAAATACTTAAAACATTTAAAACGATATTTTGGTTAAAGGGGTTTTACCAAAATTAGAGACACTTGAATACAATAATTGAGGAATAAAATTTAGTCAGAAAATTATAATGAGAATAAATGGATTCATGATATAATACTCCATAGGACATTATATACACCATATAAGAGTGAATTGGTGCATAACAACAATGAACCCTCAATAGAAATGTCAAATGTGATGAAATCCCTTATAAAGAAGGTATCCTTAAATTAAGGACAAATCAATCTCAAAATTATGTGTGACAAATATAAATACACCCAATATAAGTGGATATTAATTGTAAAACAATAAAAGGTCATTCACGCATATTGAATGGATGACATATTCAATGACTACAAGTTGAACCCAAAGAAATCGAAATTGGGTTAAAAAGTTCCCTTGACAGCCTAACGGCATCACATCAAAATGAGTTGATGAGAGATAAAAAGTGTATCTCATCACTTGGACATAAAATTTACATCAATAATGATATATGAGAACATATCCCAACATAACAATATGTAAATTAAAAGACCCAACAAAAGAATTCTTTTAAAAAAGAGGAGGGTGAAAGGTTCCCTTACCGACTTGGGTATCTTTCAAAACATACACCCCATGAAAGAAAGACAATAGATCATTGATGTAAATAAACATAAACGAAATTATATTACACAAAGAGTAGAATAATGGGAATTACATACACCACTCAATGGAATTTGTGGAAAATGTAGCATAAATCTCACGGGAATAAAAGTGAGATGAAAAATCCATTACGAAAACTCGGCAGCCTAACGGCGCCACATAAAACTTCCGAATATGGATTGATGAGATCGAATAGGGTATCTCATAACATTACAATAAAATTTAAAGCAAGAGGAATATAAAAGAACATCCCCCAACATTACAAAGAGGAGTTTAAAATAAGTGACATAAAGGAGAGTGCTTAAAAAGAAAGAGAGAGGTTAGATCTCTTACGAAAGTTCGGCAGCCTAACGACGCCACTCAAAACATTCAAAATGGATTGATGAGAGATAATAGGGTCTCTCATCACATGAACATAAAAATTACAGTAAGTGTAATATAAAATATCATCCCAATAACAAGAAATATGATCTTTAAAAGGAATGACATAAAAGTGTGTACTTAAAAAGAAAGAGAGGAGTAGGATCCCTTACCTCGGGTCCGACTTGACACGATCGTTCTTTAATCTCCTGAATAATAAACTTGAGTTAATTTCTACTTGATTAATAACCTTTTTCAAGCTTATTATTCCTTTTATATCACTTATTTCCATGTTATAAACATTATGTAATCATTAAGTTAATAATGATTGTTTTGTCGATATTTGGTTCTTAAGTCGAAAGTGGACTTCTTACAATTACATGTTGTTCGTGTGGTCAAAGGTTCTTTATATCCAGAATGCAATTCCTGATTTGGATATCATATATATCATATATATCCAGAATATACATGTATTTATAATATTACATAATCATATAGAGGTAAGAAATGAAATGCACCGTTCATGGAAACGGTAAGCCGTACGTACGCATGAACGCTACTTTCATTTCTTTCTCATATTAATGGAATTAAAATTAAATGAGAGGTATGTATATTTTAATTCCAGAATTATATTCATCATTTATATGTATCATTCATTATATATATCCATTATATACATGTACTTTTAATAGTACATTACATTTGGGGATAAGAAATGAAATGCACCGTTCATGGAGACGGTAAGCCGTACATACGCATGAACGCTACTTTCATTTCTATATCATACTTTAATGGAAAGAAATAATAATGATATATAGTTATATAATAGTTCCAGTATAACATCATATATAATAACATTAAATCCATCCTTTATACGTCCCACGTATGGCATTAACGAATCACATCACTTTGAGGGGGCGGTAGTCCGCACTTCCTAAAATGAAGATATCGTGTATACCCATAATGGAATCCATAAAGGTAAGCCACAAATAAAAAATACATAAGATTAAGTAAAGAATAAACATATTATATATCATATATAAAAATATTGACATCATAATGGCCACCTTTGAAGGTGTTAGATGAGTATTGAGCAATCATCGTTTCGGGAGGCAGAATTTCGCCATCCACGGAAACCGTATGTTCTTTAACCATTTGATGTAGTTTTGTGAGAGTGTAGCTCGAATAAATCATATAACAACATCCTAGTATATTGAATATACTGGTGTTGTTACAATAGAAGTAAATAAAAAGAGTTTTGGGGGTTGGAGAAGCAAAATAAAACAAATGAACATGAGATAATGAATTACCTTAAAAGTGTAACTCCTTTTGATTTGAGCCTAAAGGCTTCCTTTGAAAGGATTATGACAAAATGGAATCCTCTAGGATGAGTAGAGGGATGTGGAGAGAGTAAATGGGCATGGTTTGGCCGAGACAAATGCTTTGGGAGTGTGGGAAAAGAAGTAGAGGTGGGGGCCTTTTATAAGAGGAGAGGAGGGGCACTTTTGGAAAGTAAAGAAACATTACTTTATTTGAAAATGTGTTTCGGTTTAAAAAGGTCCCACATTAATATAATTCGTGGATAAGGTGATAAGGGTTCGAAATCCACCCATCCAATAAGTTTTGGACATGTGTAGTTCATAGATTTTGCATTATATTTCCATTTTATTTAAATCGCCAAATAATGATGTCATCGCTGCATCATTATTATGTCATAAATAATTTAATTTATTTAATGTCTAAAAATTATAAACAAAATACTATAATGTATGAAATCTTTTTATCTTTCCAATAACTATTTATAATCAAAAATCTGACTTGTATAACCCCATTTAAAAATTGTTTTTGTAAAACATATCATGTTTGTGCCATTTTTACTTTTACATTAAATAAAAAGTTATTTATGTCATTTCCCAACCAAAGTGGCTCCATGGGGTCCCCAAGTTGACCCATGGCTTTTCTTGGTCGGCCATTACATATCCAATGAGGTTAGGACATGTTTCAAGTTCATTTCATATTATTAAAACATTATTTTTACCTTAAACTACACTAATTACCTCTAATCGCGATTAAAAACTTAATAAGTTACTATTCACCAAAAAATTATTTTTATCCCATTGAACCACATTTTACTTCTTAATGAAAACCATGTATGTCGGATTTTTGAAATTCAAAACACAAATATGGCAAAATTTCATTTAAACGGAAAAATCATTTTTTATAAGTACCATTTAGTGGTGTCACTATTCATCAAAAATTGATGTTTTTCAGAAAAATCCCAAAAATTTACCCTAAGCTATATTTGATATTCCGAATTCAAAAATGAAGTCTATTTTACAAAATTAAAAACATATAAGTCACATTAATTAATTTAATAATTAATTCCCGCTGTCAGAGCAAATAGCGTGTTTTTATGAAACAACAAGTATCAAAAGATTGACACTGGTTTAAGACTGTTTTCAAAGTGAAATTAATTCCAACAACCACTATTGGATTTAATGGTAAAAATATATTCTAATTTAACTTTAAAAAAAATTAAAAATATAATCTAATCATATAAATAAATTAGATTAAAAAGAGGTTTTGAATTAAAATACAACATTTTACACTATTCATTAAAAAAATGAACTTTATCGGAAAGATACCAAAAATTTACACAAAGTAAATTTTGATGTCCCGATTCTTAATAAGAGTTTTATTTTGTCCAAAAGAATGTTTAAGAGTGAACAAAACTATTTTTAATGATGGTTCAAAATCAAAAGGTGATAAGTGAACCTTTAGTGAAAACTAGGGCATATACGCCTAAAATTGAATTCTTTCCGTATTTTAAGCCTATATCCTTTATTGGATAAATTTAAAAACATTTAAAAACATATATAATCATATTTTAGTTATTTCTATTCATTCTTGCCAATACAACAGCTACACGTTAACTACCATTTAAAATAATATTATTTTATTATTAGAGTGCAACGTAAGATTCCCAAGAAACTCGTTGTTGCGTGTTGGGTACGCCATCGAGCATAGAAACCCTTTAAGGTAATATTAATACTTTATTCACCAATATGGATAAATATGAAAATTTCATATTCTTTATTTACCTGGGGTGTTACATCCTTCCCCCCTTTTGGGAATTGCGTCCTCACAATTTTAAAAATTGGGCTTGGAAACATCCTTGATAGTCCCACATCGGAATAAGAGTCGGTAAAACAATCACTTTAAAATAAAGAAAGATAAGTACAAAGGTCACCCGATTTAACCCATACTAGGATTCCATGTAGAAAAATATGGACATGGAGGAGAAAACATAGGGTCATGTTCTTGAGGAAGAGTGATAGTAAACGTGTCTAGGAGAAAGTTAACCATAAGAAAATCACAAACTTGTGATGGGTTAAACGGTGTTGGGTTCCCCAGTAGGAAAAGTTAATAGACAACATTTTTGCTTTAAGTTACTTTTTATTGAGAAATTTATTCATAAGGAAACATAATCACTTATCATGTTGACTTTCAACTTTTACTATATTCCTTAATCAAACTCATATTTGTTTCCAAAAGACGAGTATTTAGGGAGACTTTTTCGCATTAAGAGTACTATAATCAACTTCTAGAGAGTCACCTAATCCAAAAAAAAGAGAACTATATACTTCCCATGTCTTTAGACTTTAACCAAAACCAAAACCAAAAAGGTTATTACAAGATCAGATAATCCAGAAAAGGATAACCCTTTATAAAAAGAAAATCTATTCTTAACCTCCAAAATTTGTCCAACAAAACCCAAAGTTCAACGAGGACCATTAGATAAAAAATTTGTCCATAAAATTCTTCAAAGTAAACCAATATAAGATTGAAACCCAAATATTTGAAGGATTTAGTCACATAGTCTTCCAAGTTAAATCGTAACATTTATCTCCAATCAACATCAGTTGCTTGTAAAGTCTCATATTGAAAAGTAATTAACCTAATCACATATCCTCCATGATAGGTTAATCATTTTCATAAATAACCCAAAATCAACTTACTCTTAATTCATAAAATCATATAACTAAAAAGAATCAGTCAAACTAACCAGGGACTTCACATAGTCTAGTGGTAGGCGATAAATACCAGTTGCATTTTGGTTGTGGGTCCGATTCCCGCAGCTTTGTCCGACGCGACGGGTTGTCACACAGTCTGCGTGTTGTCCTTTTTCCAAAACTATATAATTATTAAAAAATTCCCCAAAATGAGATAAAATCTTCAAAAATAATCATAACATATTTTAACCTCAAGTTTATCTCATTCCTTTCATTTTCCATCATATCATAAAGTAACCCATAATTACCTAAAAAGTAAGGATCATATAAACCCTAATGGTTACCTTTTTAATTATTACCTGAACTTCCACATAGATTGGTCATCTCGTACATGATGCATTATAGAACATAAAAAGGTTCACATGGTTGATCATTAATCCTTGATAGTTGGTTTAGAACAACCATGAGATTCCTCATTGAATCCCCCATCTCATCCAGTCTCTTAATCAGAGAACCACCATAGTTTCCTTCAAACCCATTTTCACTTTGGTGCCTGCTAGATCCAGCCATTTACGAAAACCAAAAAGGTCAGTGTGAGTATATCAACATAACCATCATGTACTAATGAAGAAGATAAACACTAAGATATACTTACTCATTCACTTTATCTAAAACTAGGACTCTTTCTGAAATCCTAACCATTATGGTAATGTCACTTATGCTTAGAAAATACCCTAACCTCTAAAGTTATCTAAACCGACCTTTGATACCAAATATAAGGCCCCAGCCTTAAACCTTACATAATCTTGAGTTATCACAAGATTACACACTGAGGACCTTTTCAGGTTTAGAGTTTTAGAGAATTAGATCATGAAACTTGCATTACATTCCACCTTTAAACAATGCGGTTACATAAAAGACAGGATTCATTCTTCCCATCAATGGAAACATATTTAAAATAAAACTTTGATTCTTTCTTGACACATCCTTGACTCTATCATCTTATCATGTACCTTTCCCTTGACCTGTGAAAAACATTTCAAAAACTTGGGATGAGCATAAAAAGCTCAGTAATGGTTATAAAAATATGGAAAGGAAACATGAGTTCATATAGACATAAGAATGAAATCACACTTTACCAATAAAACATAAGCATATCAAATCATAAATAAATCATAGAAAACATAAGACATAAAGCTAACTTGAGGCATTCATAACATTCTTACATAGGGAGTAACCCTCTTGGTTATGTTTGGAATACCCATCACAGTATATTCCCTAAATCTCTTCGGAGAAACCTTAACGTTTCACTCCTTCGCGTTACCCAATGCATTGGAGAGCCATATTGGGCTCACCCGCCCGTAGTTTATCACGGAACCACCCATTTTCATAACAATGCCCAAGAACCATAACATAAATGTGTCACATAAAACATGCATAAAGGAAACATAATATTTCCACATTTCAATCACAATATAACATTTTAGTATATTGAAATAATGAATCCATTCAAAAAGAAACCATTTCCAAAACCATTTAAAACATTTAATAAAGAGATTTTTGAATCAAAGTGTCCCATACCACCTTGACGCTTAAAATTTTAAACCATTAATATCCATATAAATAAATCCTTAAAACCATTTTGAAAACCTGGATATTAATAAGAACAAATAATTAAAACATTTAAAACGATATTTTGGTTAAAGGGGTTTTACCAAAATTAGAGACACTTGAATACAATAATTGAGGAATAACATTTAGTCAGAACTTTATAATGAGAATAAATGGATTCCTGATATAATACTCCAAAGGACAGTATATACACCATATAAGAGTGAATTGGTGCATAACAACAATGAACCCTCAATAGAAATGTCAAATGTGATGAAATCCCTTATAAAGAAGGTATCCTTAAATTAAGGACAAATCAATCTCAAAATTATGTGTGAAAAATATAAATACAACCAATATAAGTGGATATTAAGTGTAAAACAATAAAAGGCCATTCACACATATTCAATTTATGACATATTCAATGACTACAAGTTGAACCAAAAGAAATCGAAATTGGGTTAAAAAGTTCCCTTGGCAGCCTAACGGCATCACATCAAAATGAGTTGATGAGAGATAAAAAGTGTATCTCATCACATGGACATAAAATTTACATTAATAATGATATATGAGAACATATCCCAACATAACAATATGTAAATTAAAAGACCCAACAAAAGAAATCTTTTAAAAAAGAGGAGGGTGAAAGGTTCCCTTACCGACTTGGGTATCTTTCAAAACATACACCCCATGAAAGAAAGACAATACATCATTGATGTAAATACTCATAAACGAAATTATATTACACAAAGAGTAGAATAATGGGAAGTACATACACCAATCAATGGAATTTGTGGAAAATGTAGCATAAATCTCACGGGAATAAAAGTGAGATGAAAAATCCCTTACGAAAACTCGGCAGCCTAACGGCGCCACATAAAACTTCCGAATATGGATTGATGAGATCAAATGGGGTATCTCATCACATTAAAATAAAATGTACAGAAATAGGAATATAAAAGAACATCCCCCAACATTACAAAGAGGAGTTTAAAAGAAGTGACATAAAGGAGAGTACTTAAAAAGAAAGAGAGAGGTTAGATCTCTTACGAAAGTTCGGCAGCCTAACGGCGCCACTCAAAACTTCCAAAATGGATTGATGAGAGAGAATAGGGTCTCTCATCACATGAACATAAAAATTACAGTAAGTGTAATATAAAAGATCATCCTAATAACAAGAAAGATGAGCTTTAAAAGGAATTACATAAAAGTGTGTACTTAAAAAGAAAGAGAGGAGTAGGATCCCTTACCTCGGGTCCGACTTGACACGATCGTTCTTTAATCTCCTGAATAATAAACATGAGTTAATTTCTACTTGATTAAGAACCTTTTTCAAGCTTATTATTCCTTTTATATTACTTATTTCCATGTTATAAACATTATGTAATCATTAAGTTAATAATGATTGTTTTGTCGATATTTGGTTCTTAAGTCGAAAGTGGACTTCTTACAATTACATGTTGTTCGTGTGGTCAAAGTTTCTTTATATCCAGAATGAAATTCCTGATTTGGATATCATATTTATCATATATATCCAGAATATACATTTATTTATAATATTACATAATCATCTAGAGGTAAGAAATGAAATGCACCGTTCATGGAGACGGTAAGCCGTACGTACGCATGAACGCTACTTTCATTTCTTTCTCATATTAATGGAATTAAAATTAAATGAGAGGTATGTATATTTTAATTCCAGAATTATATTCATCATTTAGATGTATCATTCATTATATATATCCATTATATACATGTACTTTTAATAGTACATTACATTTAGGGATAAGAAATGAAATGCACCGTTCATGGAGACGGTAAGCCGTACGTACGCATGAACGCTACTTTCATTTCTATCTCATACTTTAATGGACAGAAATAATAATGATATATAGGTATATAATAGTTCCATTATAACATCATATATAATAACATTAAATCCATCCTTTATACGTCCCACGTATGGCATTAACGAATCACATCACTTTGAGGGGGTGGTAGTACGCACTTCCTAAAATGAAGATATCGCGTATACCCATAATGGAAGCCATAAAGGTAAGCCACAAATAAAAAATACAGAATCTTAAGTAAAGAATAAACATATTATATATCATATATATAAATAGTGACATCATAATGGCCACCTTTGAAGGTGTTAGATGAGTATTGAACAATCATCGTTTCGGGAGGCAGAATTTCGCCATCCACGGAAACCGTATGTTCTTTAACCATTTGATGTAGTTGTGTGAGAGTGTAGCTAGAATAAATCATATAAAAACATCCTAGTATATTGAAGATACTGGTTTTGTTACAAAATAAGTAAATAAAAAGAGTTTTGGGGGTTGGAGAAGCAAAATAAAACAAATGAACATGAGAGAATGAATTACATTAAAAGTGTAACTCCTTTTGATTTGAGCCTAAAGGCTTCCTTTGAAAGGATTCTGCCCAAAGGGAATCCTCTAGGATTAGTAGAGGGATGTGGAGAGAGTAAATGGGCATGGGTTGGCCGAGAAAAATGCTTTGGGAGTGTGGGAAAAGAAGTAGAGGTGGGGGCCATTTATAAGAGGAGAGGAGGGGCACTTTTGGAAAGTAAAGAAATATTACTTTATTTGAAAATGTGTTTCGGTTTAAAAAGGTCCGACATTGATATAATTTGTGGATAAGGTGATAAGGGTTCGAAATCCACCCATACAATAAGTTTTGGACATGTTTAGTTCATAGATTTTTCATTATAGTTCCATTTTATTTAAATCGTCAAATAATGATGTCATCGCTGCATCATTATTATGTCATAAATAATTTAATTTATTTAATGTCTAAAAATTATAAACAAAATACTATGATGTAGGAAATCATTTTATATTTCCAATGACTATTTATAATCAAAAATCTGACTTGTATAACCCCATTTAAAAATTGTTTTAGTAAAACATATCATGTTTGTGCCATTTTTACTTTTACATTAAATAAAAAGTTATTTATGTCATTTCCCAACCAAAGTGCCTCCATGGGGTCCCCAAGTTGACCCATGGCTTGTCTTGGTCGGCCATTACACATCCAATGAGGTTAGGACATGTGTCAAGTTCATTTCATATTATTAAAACATTATTTTTACCTTAAACTACACTAATTACCTCTAATCGCGATTAAAAACTTAATAAGTTACTATTCACCAAAAAATTATTTTTATCCCATTGAACCACATTTTACTTCTTAATGAAAACCATGTATGTAGGATTTTTGAAATTCAAAACACAAAGATGGAAAAATTTCATTTAAACGGAAAAATCAGTTTTTATAAGTACCACTTAGTGGTGTCACTATTCATCAAAAATTGATGTTTTTCAGAAAAATCCCAAAAATTTACCCTAAGCTATATTTGATATTCCGAATTCAAAAATGAAGTCTATTTTACAAAATTAAAAACATATAAGTCACATTAATTAATTTAATAATTAATTCCTGCTGTCAGAGCAAATAGCATGTTTTTATGAAACAATAAGTATCAAAAGATTGACACTGGTTTAAGTCTGTTTTCAAAGTGAAATTAATTCCAACGACCACTATTGGATTTAATGGTAAAAATATATTCTAATTTCACTTTAAAACCAATTCAAAAGATAATCTAATCATATAAATAAATTAGATTAAAAAGTGGTTTTGAATTAAAATACAACATTTTACAGTATTCATTAAAAAAAATGAACTTTATCGGAAAGATACCAAAAATTTACACAATGTAAATTTTGATGTCCCGATTCTTAATAAGAGTTTTATTTGGTCCAAAAGAATGTTTAAGAGTGAAAAAAACTATATTTAATTATGGTTCAACATCAAAAGGTGATAAGTGAACCTTTAGTGAAAACTAGGGCATATACGCCTAAAATTGAATTATTTCCGTATTTTAAGCCTCTATCCTTTATTGGATAAATGTAAAAACATTTAAAAACATATATAATCATATTTTAGTTATTTCTATCCATTCCCGCCAATACAACAGCTACACGTTAACTACCATTTAAAATAATATTATTTTATTATTAGAGTGCAACGTAAGATTCCCAAGAAACTCGTTGTTGCGTGTTGGGTACGCCATCGAGCATAGAAACAATTTAAAGTAATATTAATACTTTATTCACCAATATGGATAAATATGAAAATGTCATATTCTTTATTTACCCGGGGTGTTACAGGATGAGCAGCTAAGAAGTCTGCCAATGACTGTCCCTTGATGGCCTTCTGAGGCACGAACCTAATGTCAAACTACTGGAGGATCACCGCCCACCGTTCTAGTCGGTTGGTCAAAATGGGGCGGTTCAGGATGTACTTCAGTGGGTCTACCCGAGAGACAAACTGTATCTCATGGTTCTGCAGGTAATTCCGCAATTTCTGCATGGAAAATACGAGTGCACGACAACTCTTTTCGATAGGGGAGTATTTGATCTCTGTATCGAGAAGCATGCGACTAAGGTAGTATAGGCTATTCTCTGTTCCTTCACTGTTCTTCTGGGCGAGAAGTGCGCCGAGGGATCATTCCAGGGTGGTCACGTAAAGGACCAGCGGCTTTCCGGAAATGAGTGGCATCATGACCGGAGGATGGAGTAGATACTGCTTGATTCCCTCAAAAGCGATCTGAAACTCTTCGTACCATTCATAGGGGGCGCCTTTCTTCATGAGCTGGGAAAAGGGCTTACACTTATCGGCCAGATTCGCAATGAATCGGCGTATATAGGCTAAGTGGCCTTGGAGACCTCGAAGCTCCCGAATATTGTTCGGGGAAGGCATTTGGCTGATGGCCTTGATCTTCTCTGGGTTGATCTCGATGCCTCGGTATCTAACAATGAAGCCAAGAAACTTTCCAGAGGTGACCCCGATGGCACACTTCAGCGGGATCAACTTCAAGTGGTGAGAACGGAGGAAGCCTAACACTTTCTCAAGGTCTTTGAGATGGTCCTGGAACTGGCGAGATTTAACCACCAGATCATCCACATAGAATTCCACCAGTGTCCTGAGAATCGTCTTGAATATGCGGTGCATGGCCCATTGATATGTGGCACCTTTATTCTTCAGACCGAAGGGCATAACCTGGTAGTAGAAAGTACCTTGGGGGCCCTAAAGGCAGTGAACTCTTCATCCTCGGGGGCCATCCGGATCTGGTTGTTCCCGGAGTACCAACCCATGAAGGAGAGGTCTTGGAACCCGGTCGTGGCATCGATCAACAACTCTGTCACTGGAAGGGGAAAATCATCCTTTGGACAGTGGCGATTGAGATCGCAGAAGTCGATACAGACCCTGATCTTCCCATTCTTCTTCCTGACTGGCACAATTTTTTCAAGCCACTTGGGGTACTGGACTTCCTTGACGAAGTTGTCTTTGATAAGCTTATCAACTTCGGCCTCAACCTTGGCAACGTGAGAAGGATGCGTCTTTCTGGGAGGCTGCTTAAACCCGCGATGGTTTGCTGGAAGGCCAAGGCGGTGGACGGCTACCTGGGGATCTAGTCCTGGAATCTCGTTATAACTCCAAGAGAACACATCACGGTCCTGTCTAAGAAAGTCTACATAATGTCCCCGCTCCTCGGGGGGCCTAGCGGCGCTGACCAACATGGATCTTGGGTCCGCCTTGCTACTGAGGTTCACCTGCACTAACTCGTCGACCGTAGTGGAGACGCCTTCCTCAAAGGCAAGGGGTGAATCTTCCACGTCCTCCTCTCCACATGTGGAGGGATCATCCATGGAGGGAGCCGTTGCGGGGATGCCAGACCCTGATGGGAGGCTGGTGCTGGCTTGGGTGGCAGAGTTTGTCATGTCAGGAGACTCATGTACTACAGAGACCGTGGCGACAAAGGCAGTTGTTCCAATCCCATCTGGACTTCGGCCTAAGGGTCCATGTTTGATGACATCAAATCAGTGGTGACGTGTTGGCTTGAGTCGGTCGATTCCGGCCCGGCGAAATAGACACGTATGATGTACTACCGTTGTCATGATCCTAACGTCCCGATATCGTACAGGGGTAGGAGGCTCGGGGATAACCTGATCCTGGTTGGTGTAGGTGTACGAGGTGATTTCCTGCCATCGCTTGGACCTAGAAATATGACTTCCTATGGTACTCAAAACAACAAAGAACTGCCCCATGTATGGGGTTGTGGCCTCCAACCTATGGATTGGGAAGTCTTATGCATCATCTAAACCTGCCCAGGGATCACTTGCGACAGTGGCAGGCTCAACCTCACCCGCCAGGATCTGCTTTTCCTAGCTCTTGTAATAGTCGGCATCCAAATAACGGGCTTCACAAGTGGAAAAAGGAGACGCATCTCCTTGGAGCACGCATACTCGACCCTTAAGGAAGTATTTGAGGCACTGCTGATACAATGAGGGAACCACTACGTGAAGGTGGAGCCACGGCCTGCCCATCAACGCATTGTAGGCAGTGTCCGGAGAG
This sequence comes from Viscum album, assembly GCA_963277665.1. Taxonomy (NCBI): domain Eukaryota; kingdom Viridiplantae; phylum Streptophyta; class Magnoliopsida; order Santalales; family Viscaceae; genus Viscum; species Viscum album. Next base: position 61,062,896 of record OY728163.1, on the reverse strand, counting down.
ACAACCATGAATTCAGTGTTGGCAATTAGGCCGCCGAACTGGGTCTTCAAGCGAATATTGCCGAGTGGAGTTTTCTCGATCCTATCATACCCCTGGATCCTGAGGTCAGAGGGAGTTAGATCATCCTCAGACAACCCCAGCTTTCACAGTGTCCGAGTTGGGATTAGGTTAATCCTGGAACCCATGTCAACCAGACAGCATCAGACTTCCACACCATTGAACTTGCCGGTGACGTACAGTGGGCGAATTTTCCCCTGTATGGGAGGGTCTTCATCTTCACCGGAGAATGAGATAATCGCCTGACATTCGGCATTCTCAATCGCCTCAGTGTAGAAGGCTTCTGCAGCCGCTACCTCCATCTCAAACTGGAGGGGGTCCTTAGGGATTCGGCGAGCTCCTCACGCATTTCAGAAGACATGTAAAGAGACTCAAGGATAGAGAGCCTTGCCGGAATGCCGGCCAGGTGCTTTAGAACATCATACTTTCAAGCCAACCGCGAGATTCTGCCTACAAGAGGCCGCTCTGCGATTGGAGGAATGACGGGCTCCACCGGCTGGACCGGTGACTGACTAGTACTAGGCACGTCTCGTTGTTCACTAGTTGAAGCCCGGGAAGTGGCTGCCAGATTATGGCTAAAAGGCTATGGTCCCGGATTAGGGCCGGAAGGCTGCGGTTAGCCGGTGGCAGGGCAGAGCTGGTCACGGCACGGCCAAGGCAGTTCTGCCTGATCCAGCAACACAAACGGTGGTAAAGGCGAACCCGTCCACACCGGATGAAGGGGCCGCGTGTGCTGAGCTCTATATCGGGCATGCTGCCTAGTTTCAGTGGAATGCACAGCCTGGATAGAGGTGACAACTGCCGTGCCCCGGCGATTCACGTATCCATGGCTCCGGTAACGTTGGCGACGGCTGGAGACATTAGGAAGGTCCACCTAGCATTCCTCATCATTGGGAGTCAAAAAGAGATTTACCAACTCTACGGTGTTAACCGAAGCGTACTCCGAGCTTTCACTCGAGGAGTCATCCACTACCGGACGGAGTCTCGGGGGGATCCCCATTTCTGGGGGGATAAAATTGCCAAGAGTGTGGGATGATGGCGGCATTGTCAGGGCGCGTTCTTTCTTCTTGCGCCGCCACTTGCTCTTCTAGGAAGAGGTAGGCTAGGATGACGATGCTGGAGTGGCGCTCGCAGACTCTGAGGGCTCTGGATGACTCAGGCGGGCACAGATTATGCCATGGGAGTGGGCGACCGTCTTGCGGGCCATCCAGTCGTTATACTTCCGGGACCCACGGTCGGAAACCTACTGCCATTCATCCTCGCTGCCACTACTGCCATCTGGTCTCACAAAGATACATGCCACCTGCACCGGGGCTGGGCCCAACCTGACTATGTTGTTGTCAATATGGTCTTGGAGCTAGTCCATGAACACATAGCATCGCTGGATGGTGTGCCCCAGGGTCTGGTGATAAGGGAAATAGTTAGGGTGATCAGTGAGACGTGCATCTTCTGGCTTCCGGAACTCAGGCAGCCGCACGATCCTCAGTTCTAGGGCACTACAGAAATAACCAGGGACCTAGGCCTCGTCAAATGAGTAAGTTAGATTCCTTCTATCTGAAAAGGGGTCTCATGGAGGCTGGCCATGACCAGGGGACGGATGAGCATGCCGAGGAGGCGAAGCCTGATTATCTCGCCTAGGTGGTGGTGGTGTGTTGCTCGGAGGTGCCTGCCGATTTTGAGGCGGTCACTACTGGGCCGGAGGATGTGCCTGTGGGGGTGGAACCCTATGGGGCTACTGAGCTGGCCTCGCTGGTAGAAACTCTAGATACCTGGGAGCCTCTATCTGGGCCACAGTAGCGGGCTCGACTCTGGCAGCTCTCCTTGTAGGGACTACAGGAGGAAGCGGGCGTGCCTGACTGGCCTATTGCAGGGCTTCTTCGAGGCGCTGAGCCTTGACTAAGAAGTCCTGGAACCCTCTGGGGTAATTCTGAGTGATCAGAGAAGGAACTAGATCTTCCTTGATGTTCCCTACGCACATCGTCAATAATTGCTCCTGAGTTAGTGGCATGTCAAGGGAGTATGTGAGCCCCTTCCACCGGGCGACGAAGTCCATGACTCGCTCATCAGGCCATTGTTTTCACCTGAAGAGGTCTACGATGTTTGTCTTCTGTGTCGTGGAACTGAACTGGTAGAGGAATTACCTACGAAGGTCCTCCAAGCTAGTCACAGATCCGACAGGGAGCTGGCTATACCAGACGAATGCTGGTCCTTCCAGCGTCTGAACGAAGCAACGGAGCTTGGCGGCCTCCTGCTGTGCCGGAGTCCCTAACATAGGCACGCACCTCGAGTTTAAGTGGGCCAGGTGTTGTGGAAGGTCTCCAGTCCCGTTAAAGGGGAAAAAATTGGGGTTCCCAAATCCTGGTGGGGCTGGCATATCATCCACCCATGCTGGGTATGGCTTGTCGTCTGGTGGGATTGCCACCTGTCGAGTTTCCAAGGCCTCTAAGCGAGCGATGAGCGCTTCCATCAGATCTTCCGAACATGGGTTTCTGTCCTGAAGGGGATCTCTAACCACAAGTGCATTTTCAGGCTCTTCAATCTAGTAATCAAGCTCAGCAGCTTTCGGAGCGGCAGGCGGAGCGACTCTTGGGGCAGCGAGAGGAACCTGAGCGGGGTCCCTTGGGTGATCACGCCGCTCAGGAGGGTTCAACGAAACATATCGCGCCCTCTTTCCATGGGCTCCGGCCTCTCCCCTATCGAATAACGCGACATGGTCGCGGTTGCCCGGGGGAATCTCATCAAGGGGTAGGTGCTCCTTCCCCTACTGTCTTGGACTAGGATTACCATAGTCAGGTTGCCTCTCTACAATTCATTCGGCCAAGCCCTCATCAACCATCTTATTTTGCTCAGAAAGCTATTGGCGTAGCGTGGCCTTCTCGGGATCTTTCTATGCCTTCTATACCAAGGCAAATGGGTCTGTGAGCTTTACAACCCCGACATTCTCTTTACCCTGCCGATGTTTCGGCTCAGTGTTAATGCCTCAGTGGGTGTGGGGAGACCTAGGAGGCTCCTCTGTTGGCGAGTAATCCTCCCAGATGGCTCCAGTAGTGGCTTGTCCTTAGGGGTTGAGTCCCCATCGAGGAGTTCCACACCGTTCCCCTCACTCGGAAGTTCGGCCATGTTGACCGCCACTACCCTTGGCGACATTACCTCAGAGCCACCCAGTGAATCGGGTTGTCGGTGAATCGCACAAAAAAGATGGGCAGCGTACTTCCCCCATCCGCGGACGTGCGTGTGGGGGGTGGCTTCCTCGATAAATTTGCACAGTATTTCAAAACTCTGGACGCATTGTTGCTGGAGGGCCCTGTGGTGGCCAAGTGACTCGGGGTGCCGGACCGTGGGGAGTGCAGCTAGGTGAACCTGACGGCACTGCTCACCGATATCCTCGAGATGTGCTTGACTCCCGGGATAAGGCACTCGCTGATGACGAAGATATAAGTGGGTCACCTGGAGAGTCTGGTGGAAACATTCAAACTCTCCCAGGGTGAGCGACTCTAGAATATAAAAATCTGATCCTATGACCGGACAAAACTTCTCGGGGAAGTGGCCTTCTTTGAGGACGGTCCAGAAGCTCCCCGACCCTGGTTTTGGATCCGGCCCTTGCAGCCCCTACTCATCAACTGAGAATGGTCGGGGAACTGGAAGCGGTGCCGAGGCAGGCCGCTGGGCTGGTGAGCCGGCCGGCGGAGAATACGGCAAGCGGGTCGACTGGCCGTCGATCGCTAAGCTATCCTCCGAGGGCTGCGGTATACTGGCTGCCACGTCACGATAGGATGGGCCAGAGAATAGGCCTCCTGTCACAGTGTCGGTGCTTTCTGAGGGTGTGTCATGTCGTGACTCTTTCGTCGGTCCCCAGAAAAGTTCCCCACCCTCCCGGACTGAGGTGGAAGGTGCTTCCAGGGAGGCCAGTGGTAACTTCAGGTCTTACCCCTGGGGGTACGCCAAGTCCTAGTCCTCCTGGATATACCTTCGGAGGGAGGCGGGAATCATGTGGATCTCGCATTCGGGGAGTACAAGGCTGACGCGCCACATCCCCACCCTTTCCATTGACTCATAGGACTGGGGGGAGGGCTCCATCGCCGAGTCGTACTCCGCCTCAGAGTCCGAGAAACGGACTGGTCTGATTTCCGTCCAGACTTCCCTGACATTCCTCTTACGGGGATGACGTCCCACCTTCCTGCCCCTGGGTGGCTCCTCATGGAAAGGATGATTTCCGTCAAGGAGTCCCCTGGCTGCAATAGTGTTGGGGCAGAGAGGACTGAAGGCAGGGGTGCGAGAAGCACCGGGACAGATGTCGAAAGGGACATGGGGAGGACCTCCATGTGGGTGAGTGACCAGATATGCAACGACTCCATACTCACAGCCAACGGTAGGGGAAGTGACCTCATACCCAGCGTAGTGAGCGCTGGAAAAAGCCATACCCGTAGCCTAGCTATCGCAGAGAAGTCTTCTGCTTTACATATCAATGGCACAGAATGGGCCTTTATGGTGGGTGGCACTATCGTGAATTGGTCTGTGGTGACCATTGCCTGTGCCCGCGACCGAGAGAGTCGACCCAACCTGCCTGCAGGGCGGTCGGGGCCTCGATCTAGGTGGAGCATGTGACTGCCCCTACTCAACGTGTGCAGGGGTCTGGTAATAGGAGTCAGTAGTAGCTCGGGACATAGTGCTTGCTGATGTTGGTGCCCCAGGGTGGGCATTCCCTTCCGCTCACGCCCGATGCTGGCGTCTAGTCAGATGGGTTAGAGCTGGTGGTGCGGGAACAAAGATTGCCTGCTCCTCGGCCCGGGGAGTCGGGCGGCGACATTAACGCAGCCTAGCAGGGGCTCTTGCTGTGAACCCCTGGGACGGGTCTCCGATCGGGCAGACCCAGACATCTCCCACCTCATTGGCGTAGGGTAGGGAGGTGTCAAGGCACTCTGAGGATAGGCTCCTGAAGCAGTTGAATGTCGGAGTTGGGAGTGGTGGCTCCCTGCACGACCCTCAGGGGCGGCGACGGTGGTGGTGAGGCGCAACTGCCTCTTGCTCCAAACGGGCCATGTCCCTGGTGGGGATGACCCCTTCCTCATCGTACCTACGAACCAGGTCGTCAATCACCCTTCGTTGGATGATTTATGACGGGGAGAGGGGGTGTGAGTGCCCAGTAGCTACGACGGTCGGAGTTGGAGCGACCATGGAAAATGTGGGACCGCACGGGTTGGCCACGTCGGTACTGCCCCTGCCCCTGCGCCAGTGGGTAGGTGGCGATCGAGCTCCAGATGCAGCGATCTGATTCCTGGAAGCAAGGAGATGAACCCATTAGTACTAACAGGAAAAGAAATCGACAACCAATAGCCCAACGTCATTCCGTCTTCTGTGGTCGGTGAGATGGATCCACGCTGATGACATCGCAGAACAGAGTGCTCAATATCCTGACTGCCTCAACCCCTGGTGGGTTTCACGTCCCGGTGCTAGGTGCTCGGACCTGGTGACATGCTAATCTTCTGACACCTCGAATGCTACCATTCACCATATTGAGGAAAAGAGATTCATGTCAGGTTCACCATTTTCTGTTTCCGATGCTTTTACGCCGGGGTGCACGCGCGCGTCCGTCACGCGGGGGGGGGGGGGGGGACGCGTAGCTTGTTGTCCCACATTCCCGCTTTCCAAAGGCGGGTGGCATCCATTCCTTGTTCAGGGACATCTTCTCCTTGATCAAAACCGGGATTATGGGATGTCGGTTCTTCCTTCTGTGGATTCCTCCTCGGAGCTCGTCACCTAGTCCGGGTCTCCCTCATAGATTTAAGATGGGTTCGTGATGCTTGTTCCCGGCGCTATATCTACATGGACTCCAGTTAATTACGCTGCTTCCGTTGAGACGCTCCAAGGGGTCTGGTCGGGGCAGCAACCTTCAGTGAGGAGAATGGTCACGTTGGGGTGTCGTCGGCGGGCCTTGATGCTGGGGATTGGCATGTATTTCTTCTTTCCCTTATCATAGGGCTTCTAGAGGGCGCAGAAGCCCAAGGCATCCCACATAGAATGTAGGGAATTGTGTACCATCTGTGTTTTTCCTCAGCTTCCCTTGTTTAACACGGGGTATGCCGCAAGTTTAACATCTTCCGGAGATGGATCAGACTGATCAGAACACTGAATGTGGATCAGATTGAAGTACCCCCTAGGGGGAACACCGATATTGGGGCCAGCACGTGGGTGGATTCCCAGATACTATGGAGTGGAATGGGGTGGCATGATCCCACCGAGATGTGGCGGCCCGGGTAAGGATCAGGATGGGTGATGGAGTGATGGGATTGAACCTCATGGAGGCTTCCTACGTATCCCCATGGAAGGGAATCAAAGTCTGTGTAGTTTGGTGGGTGGTGGGACACTTGAAGAGGTGACCCATGGGAATGAACTTGTGGATTGGAGCCTGGAGGGAGTAAGATCTCCAGGATAGGGCATGAGCATCCTGAGGCACGTGGGCTCGAAGGAGAGGTCAGGGCAAGACGTGGGTGTGAGGTATGGGGCTTATGCTCTGAGGCGGCCCATGATGGTGGGTATGAACCGACACGGAGGGGTCAGAACAACTGAGTGATGGGCTTGAACCTCGTGGAGGCTTCCTACGTACCATGTGTTAGCATGGATCAAAGTCCACGTAGTTCGGGGCATATAGTTTAACGTCATGCGGGATGAGGGCATACAGTTTAACATCATGCGGGATGAGGGCATACAGTTTAATGTCATGCTGGATGAAGGAATACAGTTTAACATCATGCGGGACGAGGGCATACAGTTTAACATCATGCGGGACAAGGGCATACAGTTTAACGTCATGCGGGATGAGGGCATACAGTTTAACGTCATGCGGGACGAGGGCATACAGTTTAACATCATTTGGGATGAGGGCATACAGTCTAACGTCATGTGGGACGAGGGCTTTGGGGATTACGCTCTGAGGCGGCCTAGAGGGTTGGCGAACCGACATGAAGAAGTCGGAACGACTGGGTGGTGGTCTTGAACCTCGTGGAGGCTTCCTACGTACCATGCGTTAGCACGGATCAAAGTCCACGTAGTTCACTGCGATGGGGCTTACACTTTGAGGTGGCCCATAGGACGATGTCATGGTCGATGCGTGCTCTAAGCCCACATGAGTCATGCTCGGTGTGAGAAACAAGAGGCAGCAGGGACCAGACGATCACGTCGCAAAGGGTGCATCCGTGAGAACCGGAAAGGGGCTTACACATTGAGCGGCCCAAAGAGGAAACAGGGGCTTACGCGTGGTTAGCGGCCCTGGGTGTCGGGGCTTACTCTAGGTTGGAGGCCCATGGTGAGACAAAGCACAATGGAAAAGTGGATCCACTGGCCTTGGCGGTGGGGATGTACGGAGGTGCATGGGTGCGACCTTCTGTAAGAGAGGCTAGGGGCTTACACTCTGAGGCATCCCTTCCCCCGCGGACAAACGCCACTCCGACAAAGAGGATCTCATTCCATGTGAGGAAGAATCCATTCCCGTGGAGACGAGTGGGCATAAAGAATGTCCGAGCCGGGGGGAGCCTGCGTGCGAGGAATGGGGTCAGACCATAGTTTGACGTCATGTGTTAAGGACGAGGCGCTTAGCAGTTTAACATCCTGCAGCTTGGACAAGGTGGGTTTGCTCCACACCCCTAGGGCTTTCATGCCCAACACCCTCTACCCCTTGTGGAAGGGAAGGCATCAGCAATGCCGTAGTGAAGGGGGGGCGCATGGCGAACCATCGAGGGGTCCACGTTAGTGTGGCTATGCGAAGAAGCAATAGCTGTTAGTGTGCCTATGCGAAGAAGCATAAGGAAAAGAAACGCAACGGGAATTACCGCCCAAGGGACCTTGAGGTTACTTCGTATGAGCCGGGAAGGCCGTGCGGGAAAACAACGCATGGCGTGCATGCCCGGAATGGGAGACATCGGGCACCTACGCAGGGCGTCAAGGTGAGAGGTCCTGGGTTTTGCACGCAAAGAGAAGGTTTGCGCACAAAACACCAGGATGGCACGCAATTGGGCCCGGGGATTGCGTGCGAATGGGGACTTGCGCGCAAAGGACCTGGATTGCGCGTGGAGAGGGGACTTGCGCGCAAAGGTCCTGGATTGCGCGCGGATAGTGGATTGAGTGCAAATGGAAAGGATTGCACGCAAAGTAAGAACCCGGAGGAGTTTGTCAAATTCACTTAAGACAGTGGGGTTGCGCGCAAAGGTGAACCCCGAGGCAAGATTGTACGAAAAATGGAATTACCTGGAAGTCATCTTGCGCGCGCGGGAGGCCGAATTGCGTGCACGGGAGCTGGTCCGAATTCCTCAACCCCGAAACGGTTGAGGTCGCCTTTTATTTATAGGCATCGGCCGGTGCGGAATCCAGGCGGCGCATGTAATCTTCCGCGCCAGGACCTGTCGGCGCGCAAAGCCTCACCGCGTGGAACCGGGCGCACAAAATTGCGCACCATCCCGGTGTTTTTTTTACGTGAATCCCAGAATTCCTTCACGCGGGAAACATTTTTTCTTGCAAGTCCTCCTTAATTTCGCGCACCACTTCTGGGCCATCCGGACTGGGTCTCCGAGTCCGAATATGACCTCGTTTCATCATTTCGAAACAGCCTCTGAGAGTTACAGACTTTTTCGGCGTCTACAATGGGTTTTGATAGATAGAAATCGTATACAAATTTACCCTGTATAATTTTAGATATTCAATGTTATTAGATGTTGTTTGATTCAAATTTATGAGAAATTGAAATGAAAAGATTGATTACTGTAGGTATGGTGAGCGGTTTAGGGGGAAAAATAGACTCAAATCTAGTTGGGGTTATTTGTTTGTTCATGTGATGTTCTTTGTTCCACTACCAGTTCTCTTTGATACTTTCACATATTTTAGTTTTCCAAACAAGATAGAGCTATAATATCTTCCAGAGAATTCATTTGAACCTTCAATCCATTAGTCATCTGATATTTATCTTCTCGCAGTTTTGTCTTCTCAAAATATATTTTCTGAGACACTCTAAAACCTACAACTCAAATGGGACCATATTGTTTTAACCACTTAAAATATACTGAAAGTAGTTTTTCTTATAGTATAGCCACTTCCAATTCAAGTGTCTAAACCGTATAAAAAACATATGACCATAATTATATATTTTTAATTAGAAAATTTAAAAATAATAATGAATTACTATTATGTACTACTTAAAAAAAATTCCATACTATTTCTTTTGTGTTTTCATAAGCCAGTTCACCATCCTTATTTATGCAGGTCTCCTTCCATTACTCAGGACGTCAGATAGAAGTGTTTTTATATTTTGAATTATCAATATGAATATAAATAAATGAACATATTTGGTGTCATATCACATAATAATTTTATATTTTATTTAAAATACATAACATTTTATTCTCTATTGAAGCATACCCCATCCTTACTTTTCAATAAGGGTACTCTAGTTTTCATTCATATTATTTGTTTTCATCACACCTTTTATTTATAATAAATTAAGAATTTTTAATCAGATTGCATAAAATAAATAATTTAAAATATTATATTATTGACTACCAGAAATATGAAATGATTTCTCATTATGAATACTAATTAAAGAATACCATGTTTCATTCTTTATAATGTGTGCATAGGTATTTGGTGGGTGGGGATTTACTTTCCCCCTACCATCCCTAAGACGAAACATGGTAAGAAGTGTTTGAAATCCTATATAGGATTTTCCATTGGTCATTAAGTCATATTTATTTTTGAAATAATTTTATATACATGAAATATACAAGGAATATTGAGAAATGAATCAATGTTTCATTGAATAATCTTTTGGTAAAATAGATAAACTATATTTTAAAATTACATTAATAGCATCGCAAAGGGTTTTCGTTGTTATAGTTCAGACATAGAGCTATGAATATTTATCAATCATAAAATTAATTCTTGTTTTTACCCTAACATAACTAATGAACATTGAATTGTTTGGGTCAATATGATAGCCATGTTGATTCAACCCAACATCAAATTTTATACATTTTCTTCTTGAATTTACTATTATTATCAACACAGTAATTTTTGATAATTTGTTTCATCATATGGATGAAAAAGTTACAAAGAGAAATTCCTTTGAAAAAGGAAGAGAAGGTAGACGAATAATGAAAAAAAATCACAAAGCCTCAGAAAATGGTTCACCCAGAGCAGCCCAAATCACTGTCAGTATGCAATCACTTTCATGCCACCTCACTTACGTGCCACCCCACTTGTGTGCCACCCAAATTGCATTCCACCCCATATGTGTTCCCAGGAACCTTCGCCCAGGGTCCCATATTTTCCTATAAACAGACACTTGAGTTCATTTGGATGGAATAATTTCCTAGAAGTTCGATGGTTGCTCTGATCTCCCTAGTGATTCCTAAAAATACTATAAACTCTCCAATGTAGTTTTATAACACCTAAATGGAGACATTAAAATAGATATACTGAAGCATTAGTCCCATGGGGTTTAAATTAAAAAAAAACTTTCAAAATTAATTCACCCCACCCCATGATTTAATAGGACAAGCGCGACTGCCCTTACTCAAACATGAACTTACACTACACACTTATGGGAATACCTGTGGAGACTCTTGAAAGATTGAGCTAAGCCTCACCCATGTCTTGTCATCCAGGTTTTTCAACACCTAAGGTGAAGCCAATTCACCCAAGAAAACTTCAACAGAGACCCCTTGTGTGGTGCACCCCATATGCTTGGTTGCCTCCCCTTTTAGCCTATACGATCCATACATTTGGCCTTCCTCAAAACCAATTACGGTAGGGACTCTTCATTTTTGGATCCCTTGTTTGAAAGGATACTTCTTGAAACCTCCTCCAAGACCTCTTGATTTAAAAAACCTTAGGTAAAGGCACATCAGTGTGTCTCCCATTTGGATTTGGATTTTTTTCATCAGTAGTTTTCCACACTTTTCCTACCAGGGGTTAAGGGTCCTTGAGGTGTCTATAGATTTGGATATCTATAGTCACATAGACCCTTACCCTAGGGACACTATTGTAGAGCTCCCAATCTTGGATTCTAGGGATAGGAATCTATCAACCCCTTCTCATATCTAAGACCGCGATCCTCTAGTTCCTAGTAGGGGGTTAGGATCACACTTGATTTTCCATTCCACAAGGAATGAGACCCTCCAACCTCTATGGAACCATGTTTATGGAAACCATCCCAGGTATTCCCCTATCTTTTCATGTATGAGGTTACAATATTGATTCACTCTACATTCTCTACATTTATTCCTTCCTAACATTGGACTCTCTTCCAATGTAAAGTGATGAGAGGGAAGTATCATATCCCCGAACTCTTCCACCATAGCACCGACCTTTTACATGGTCACCATAACCTGTTCCTCCATTTTTATCCTTCTCTTCCACTAGAGGAGGGGGAAAAGGGTGTGATTTTTCAAATCTTCCACTTCATCTGGTTTCTCACACCTATCATTACTCACATGGACTTAGAGTCTAATGATGATCACAAAAACCACAGAATCCACCTGAAGGATCAAACTACAATAACTTTGATTCCATTTAATTGGTTCATATAGAAATCCCACTCAGGGCCTGAGGTCGATGTGAATATTACTTAGGAATAATCCCCAATTATAATTCCCTTAATCTAGGTATCCTTATCATGAGTAAAACCAGATATAATCTCCGAAATCACCATGCGTGAAAACAACCCTCACGGTCCCTTCACATGGGATATCCTTATCATGAATAATCCACAAACTATCCTAAAAGGTCCATACTACCCTATGAGACACACCCTTGAGGGAATCCATAGGTGTGGGTCCTCAGGAATGAACTAAATAGTATTTGATTCCCAACCAAATGGGATACATAAGAATCCCCCCGATAGTTCAAATACAACACCCCAAACCAACCCTGTTCTTCTAGTCCATACCCCCAGTAGGGTCTAATTCAACTTGGAAACTAATATCCCTTCCATGTTCCTTAGGATGTTTCAACATAAGTCCTACACTAAACTTTGAATGAGCATATTCCACTTAGAAGTCCTTGCCACATCACATTAAATTTTATGGTTGGGTCCTTATCACACGACCTTAAAATGCATGTTGTGTCCCATTAAGTGACACCAAACTACACGGGTTCTGATTCCTATCACAAGGATATGTTGGAATCCCATCTATGTGTTCAATCCCAACATCATAGTAACTTTAATCTCCTTGGATGGTGATAAATTTCAGAGTGACATTTTTCTACCTAGTTGACCATAAACTCTATAGTTCCCCACTACGTGGCTAGAAAACCAGAATCTTTCTAATAACAACCATAGAATATATGAGTAGTATATTATTGGATACCATTGATGGAGAACCTCAGATACATACTGATATCTCTAATCAATGATGACCCTCGAATAAATACATATGATTCTAAATTTCACACATAATAATAATTGATTTCTAAAGTTGGGACAAACCAAATCATACTTGGGAATTAATAAAGGATTCAGTAATATATCTTAAATCTATAATAGAGTCCTAGAGTAGGCAATAATTCTCCCAAAAGGGGTGTAATGATCCCAACCTTCCATCCTCTCAACCAATACAGGTTCTTAATCTTAGTGGGTCAAAATCCAAAACGAGCATCTATATTTGGAATGCATGTCCCAATAGATATATAACCATTTGGTGATTCTATTTCTACGAACGAACCAGTTAGAAACTATTCGAAAATAATGATTTCCCCAATGATGTTACATTTCTGATGAAACAAAAAATGGTGAACCCGACATGAATCCTTAACCAAGATGATAGTGTCACCTACCTATTAGGCCCATTACATTATCAAAGGAAATGAGGGCCAGATAGGCAATGAATCATGCATGAGTTCCTCCAAAAAGATGCTTATTTAATAGGGTTTTCTTGATTATTTCTATTATATATCTTCAGGAACTTCCTTCTAAGAACTCCCTTTGATCTAATGTCTTCCTTCAAATTTTCACCCATGAACGCCCAACTCATGCTCAAGTCAGATCCTCATCCATGTGAAGGACATAATCACCAACTCAGCATCTTCAACACTGGGTCTCTAATGCATTGGTCTGATAAAAATATTATAATGGTACAATACCAACATTAGAGGCCACCCAACTGGCCCTCTAACTTATCCTACACCACCAAAAGTCTGTTCAACGATGACATTTGGTCATTAAGTAGATGGAGATGACTATCATATTCAACTATTTAGCGTTATTATCCCTAAAATGAAACAACCAGTCCCTCCCAAATTTTAGGGAGTTGGATTTGGAGGGCACCTAAAGTCCCGTCTCGAAGACACATGGTTCCTTAGCAAGGTCTCCTTCCAATAATTTTACTCGTGAAAACTAACTAAAATTGAACCCCTAATATAATGAGGGTATGGCCATCGAATGTCTAGATGAGGTCCCTAGGACCTGTGAATATAAGACAGACCACTGGGGATGAAATTCGTCCAATAGGGAGCAGGTTCATAGCTTTTCCTTCTCTAGTGAATCCCACTAACCATGTTTGGTTGAAAATAATGAGAAAGCACATACACCCATTTATCTTCATTCAACTAGCCAGAAGACTTGACTGGTAGAATACAATAAAGTCGTCCAACAAAATAAAGTGGTAACTTGTAAGAAGGAACATACACCTACCGACACCCACTAATCCGACTATCTCGAATAGCCCAAAGGACTTATTTTTTTATTAATTTTTAATAACCCCTTTCAAGGGATTTGGGGGAACCCTTACAAGGCCCATAGGCTTAAAGATTACCTGACCTGTAGGCCTTAGGAATTATACGGAATATACATGGAACTCATCCTCCCAACTTCTTCATTTTGATATTAGGTCTCCACATTCACATAGCTCTTCAGCTAGGCTTCCCATGCAAGCACAGGCTGGTCCTTATTGCAATGTCATACTCTCTCTTTCTGAAAAATCCTCTTAGATTCTACTCTGGTGAATGCACCTACTCTGATACCTATTTAGAGACTACTCCTTATAGAGTCTGTCTGATTATTAAACACAATTTCTGGTGTCTCGATGGCCTTGAGGTGGCCCGAAATCCTTACTAGCCCGAAGGCCATAGGTGGCCTAAAGGCCTTAAAGGACCTGAGTCCCAAACCAATGGCCTGAAACCCCAAATGGATGAATAGTTTCGGCTGCTATAGTACTGAACATTGTCTACTAAAGTACCTTCTACAAACGTTCTATAGTACCTAGAAATATGTATCCACCCAGTTTTGAACTCAGGTCTCTTGGATGGACTTTTTGAGTCCGCACCAACTGGTCTGAGGCTCTTATGCACCAATCCTACTAGAAGACTCATTTAGAAACACTCAAAGAAGTCTATTGACCATGTTTGGTGGAAAAAAGAAAACATGAACACACACCTACCAAAATTTATCTACCCTTCCATCAGCCTCATCTAGCAGCACATGGAGAATTCAGTTGGAAAGTCCTGATGATAAGAAGAGGGAAGAATCAACTCTATTCACATGATTACTATTAGTATCCACTAATATGAAATTGTGGATAGTAGTAGGAACATACACCTACTCAAGATCAGGAATGGACTAATATCCTCGTTTCAGTCGCTTATATCACCAAGAATATCATGAAAATGGTAAAATGGTAGATGCAAATCCCTTCCCACATCCTACAGACTTCTAGGACATCATCATAGTGATGAAAGTAGTTCATGAGGGATAGAAATATAACCTTTTCCCAAAAAATGGGGCGGCTAATCAACATAACATCCCAGAGTAGTTATTTACCTCTACTCTCATCCTAGAGGGTCATGGGGAAAACTCCCCCATAACAAATGAACATCAGGATTAGGAACATAAACCCTCTCCAATAGAAGGTAATTGGATTTTTCCAATGGACACTCTAAGGAAGGACCAAACACCTACCCATAATTACCACTTCTCCCAGTAAGTGGCCCCAATCAGTCATGAGAAGGCATGTAAAAAATGTCTCATCAAGTATAGTTGGACAATCAAGAGCTGATGTATGATCTAGATATACTTAATGATGGAGTTCATGAATCCCTCAAACATTTATCTATTGTATCTGAATATCCTACCATCCCATTTCCATATTATGAGAGAAGTAGAAGTAATTCTAAAGGTCCTCATCAGACACATCATAATGAAGGATTGCTTCATGGAAACAATTCAGTCAATATCAAGAACCTATGTCTTGATGAGAGACGTGATAGCCCTCTACCTGTCTAAGAGACCAATGAGAAATAGGGTATTCCCCATGTTGTAATCCACCATGATGGTCCACCCCATATTATCCATCGCTGTGAATGTTCTCTCTAGAGTAGTAATTTTATTGTAAAATGTATTTCCCAATTGACAATGTAGTGATGATAAAGCCCTCTTATCATGAGTCACTTGAAAATACAATGAAATTCTTGTATGATGTCTTTTCAATAATAGGTGAAATTCTTTCTCAAGAAAAAGATAGCCCAAGGTGATGGTCATTTTCCAAACCACCCTTGGGTCATTTTCCTTCCAACATACCCAAGTAAATATCAACTAATCCCATTTCTTGTGATAAAAGAAAAGATAAGAATTCACTCTGGTAAGACCAAGTTGAGGATCATCTAGTGTATGATGAATAAGATATGCTAAACATGAGGAAACAGTTGGCCAAAGACGATGTACTAGTCATGTTATGGCCTATAGTCACTCAATACAACATTTCAGAGATGTTGGTGGAAGATTGTATATATGAAATCTGCCTCAATATATGGAAAACTATTCATCAACTAAAAGAAAAAGTATTACCTTATAGTTAGTACCAAACTCACTTCAAGGTAAGAGAAGGCTTATAGTTCAAATTTTACTTGTCATCTCTCCCAGCTTACCAATATCCATATATTGATAAAGAACAAGGATCCTTTCAACATGCATTCCTTGATGCATTAATGCGGTCGTGAAAGCTAATAACAAATACCCCATCTAGTTTTCCCATTAGAGGATGAGGTGTACATGGAGAATTTCATTTCACTACACTCCCAAGTCAGCAAAGCTTATAAAAGGTGGAATCATGAAATGTCATTACCTCAGGCTAACTACAACAAACAGAATCTATTCATGGCCGAATATATGATCAAAAAAACATTCCCCAACTAAATATTACCAACATCAGGCCAAAAGAGATCAATATGTTGAGATAATTTTTCTTCAAGTATATAAGAACATTGAGAAGGAATCACACTTAGAGTATTTCTACCTTCTAATTGATCAAATGTTATAAATCGCTCAATGATCTTTCAAAAAGGCTGATTTGAGTGATTGTTGAATAATATACCCAACCAACATTCAGACCAAAATTTGTAATTTTAAGAGAGAATATATGGTAATATCAACCACATTAGTTCAGGAAACACCCAACCCGAAATGTTGAGGTATTTTTTAGCCCAAACATTGGGATCATCCAACCACGCCTGAAGGGTAGCAAAGGCAGAACAAGAACAACCCCAGACCTCGATTTTTGGGGATTTTTCACCCCAAAAATCACTTCCTAAACATGAATCAGTCTTCTCCTGATTAAGGAAGATGATGTTGAGTGAATCCTCTCAATTTGTCACATCCCGTGATCTGGTGCAATCACTTGGAAACTGCACGAATGAAATCGTTTGGGATTCCCTTTAGGTCATTGTTCAAAAAATAACACATGGGGAACCAAGGAAGAAGAGGAAAATGTCTCATGGATGATGTAGAAGAAGGAGGTCTCATTGAAATTCCAATAGAGTGCATGAGATACACTACACATCTGTGAATATCATCAATTCCATAATTGAAGATACTCTAAAACATAAGACCAATTCATAGGATTATTGAGAAGAAGTTCATGTTCTTGAGATAGTTCACTTCGAAATGAATGTAGATGTGTGTGTACTTGAAATTGAAGGCTCATAAAAAAATTGGGAATCCTCTCAAATAATCCAACTATAATACCTTAAAAGGAACCTAATAGAAGAAATGTTAAGGGTCATACCATGTCTCACCTCCCCCAGATAAGGCCAATCTATTTCTCTAAAGGAAATATGTTCTTAGCAAGAGGGAGAAATTAGAGAGTTGGGAAGACTCAATAAACATTTTCTCTGAGGAAATATTCCTACTAGATATTCTCCGCAAGAAGACTCTCAAGTCACACTTCAAGTAGGTGAAACTTAGTAAATAAGTATTTCTGTAACAAATGAAGTAGGCATGGAATATCCATTCAACAAGAGAGATCAACAACCAATATATTTGAATCCCCAACAACATAGCATGAATTCCCTCCATTGGGTACACTTCTAGAGCATGGTTAGACATTTTTTTAAAGGATTTCCCATATTATTTACACATATAAGATACCATTAGTGCCACCACCAATGTTCCTTATAGTCATCACACTCATTTAAGCTCTAACTATTAAACCTATTTAGGTCCCAGGTTAGCCAGACATTCCATGATTGCATATGAACACCATTAAGTAATTAATGAATTTATTGGAATCTATGGAAGGATAGAGTACGCAACTACAATAAGAATAGAAGGCTTATCCTAAATTGGGGGATCTTGCCCCTCCCCATCCAGAATTTGGGAATCCTACATTTCTGATTTCCAATGGCTCAGGAGATCTGGAGCAGCACTTGACACATTTTTTTATCTTTGCAATACTATGATGGCGACCCCTGAACAACCGGAAGTAATGAAACTAAGATTCTTTGTGAAATAATTATAGGGGACATATGGTGTATGGTATATGAGTTTGTATTTTCAATCAATCACTAGATTATAAGATCTCTGTCAGAAGTTATTATTTCAGTTCATCTCAGCGCTGCAAAATACTATAGTCTTGGATCTCAGAGACTGCAAGACAAATGATATTGAAATATTCTCAAACTTCATAGATTAGGTGAATGGATTGACTTACTCCTTGAACCTATCTCTACCTTATGAAGAACTATTTCCAATCTATGTATAAAATATATGTGGTGAGTTACGCACACTATTGATCCCAATGAAATACATTGGAGGTTTTCTGGATCAGGCTGCAATTTCTCAATCGTTGGAAAATGCCATTAGAGAGAACAAATCTAAGTCTCAGGTAATCCGATAATCTCATAGAAGGAGAATAGGAAAAGAATAGGCCACATTAATTACACTTAAGCAAGCCCCTATACTAGCTTCTACCTCAAATCATGTATCATACTGTATGGATCCACCTCTCGAGCATCAATATCAATGACCACCTCGTCAGGATAATCAAAAATGTCATAGGAGAAGACAGTTTTAGTAGTTGTAAAAAGTTCTATTCTTTTCAGAATGACCAAGTCCCCATCTACTTCATCTAATCTTGGGAAAACATCATAGTCTAGTTGTCTAAGCCCAAAAATCCAAACAATGATGGTCACAAGAATATCCCAAATTATTTTCCCTTGTATCAAATAGTGGGGGATCCCTTCCAAGATTGTTTTGTTTTCAAGGAACTCTTACAAAATATGGTGGATTCTAAGGAATTGAAATTGAAAAATTCACTATCCCAGGTGGAATATGATTCTGTTATTGATCTGGAGTAAGAAGGTCAGTAGAAATATGTTAAAATAAAAAATGCATATAATTTCAATGACTTGGTGGTCAGAAAAATAAACAATGAGACACATTCCAAAATACAAACACAATTCAAACCACCAACTATGCCTAATGATACTTCCACTACAACAAATCTAGCTTCATCAAAAGCCCTATCCTCTGAAGGAAAATATTCAAAGAAGAAACATGGCCAGAAGGATAATTAACAAGAAGATGAAGGTGATTTTGTCTCAATTCCGAAGTTGTCCTTGACCTTAGTAGATTTCATTCCAACCAAATCAATAGCATCAGCACCGCCCCACTAAACGGTATAACAAGACTCGACCTCTGGGTAGAATCTTCATCAAATGAGGAGTTTATCTTTGGTTATATTAATGTTATTCACTTAATGGATCCATAATCGAATTATTATTATAATTATGAACCTCTGTTCCCCACACATGATTGGGGAATTGGGGGAAGAGGTCATCGGGATGGAGGATATAGGGGAAGACGTGGTTGCACAAGAAGCCACTACTTCAACTAGAACTCTGCTCGAACTATCAATGCCGATGAAACTAGTGGGAATGCTCTCTAGTGTGCTCAACAGAAAGAAGGGAGTTCATCCTCCACACATGACAGGGTCTTCCCTAACAAAATTATCTTGGAAGACTAGCTATATGATACACCACCACCTACTTGGAATGTGGAAAGACCTAGTCGAACCAATCCACCAAAAGCAGGAGTACTTTCAATTCCTTCCCCAAGAGATGATCCATCCACATCAGGAAAATCATATACTAAGGTGCATGGAAAAGTGAATATTTATTCTAGAAATCAAAGAAAATTGGACAAAAAATATGATATCTTGAATAAACTATCCCCTGTTTTAGCTTAGTTATAAATCTTGGATGCCATGAGTCTATCAAATGACCTCAAGGAAGCACTCATTGGGGCATTGTCAAGCCCTTAGGAATTTCAATCTGACATCACCGTAGATAAAGTAAATCATGAATAGATTGGTCCTATAGAATTCCATGCTGTCATTTTCTTCCCCAAATTAGATGTGGATTATATCATATAAGGACAATTCAAACCCTTGTATATATCTAGCATGTTAAATGACATTGATGTTAGATGAGGCTTCATTGATAATGGCTCAAGATTTAACCTCATTCCAGTTCAGAAACTTCATCAACTAGACCTCAATGAATCTCACTTTTCTCCCTCCACTTTGATGTTAAATGTTTATAACCTATTGAAAAGATTACTATTAGTATTCATTTTAGATATCTTGTGTCTGACTTAGGGTTCATGGTGGTCTGGTAGGATACAACTTTTAATGTTTTTCTTGGAAGACCATTGATACATTAGCATGCATCTCTCAATGGTCAAATAATGGAATTATATGGTGATAAGGCCTTATTAAAACCCTATAAAATAAAATACACCGATGTTGGATTCTATCACAATGAAGGGAAGAAATAAATTGAAATATGATAATGTCCGAATCAATTCCCCAAATGGCTTGGAGTTCATTCTAGCTAAAAATTTCAAGAAGATCAATGCAGATTATGTGACCCCTATTAATCAAATTGAAAGGGTGGACTAGAATAAACAAAATCATTTTGCATATTCCATAATACAAGTCATGCTAGTTGAGACCAACAGTGCTGAAGATGTTATCAACCCTCAAAATGATAACGAAATATTCAATTAAAATTCCTTCATTCTGTCCCCCGAGATTCAACAATGTCTGGCTCTACTAGCCGAATTAGATGAATCCATTAGGACTATAGGAGGAAGTGAAGAGACTCATTCTAAATCCATTTTCCCCATTAGGACACCAAAAATATTTTTTTCCAGTAAGTGATCCCGAAATGATTTCCCCATCCTCCGAATTTCCAAATGGAGACATCCATATCCCCCCTACGAAATTTGTTTTATCACTCCTCCCAAGGATGAACCAAAAATAGTGGATCTTGAGGAAGAGGAAGAGGGAGAAGATCTCAGGTATGCACCTCCATCATTTTAGGAAGGTGTATCCATAATTATGGATGAACTCATAGAAATAAATCTGGTTACAAAAGAATATCCACATCCCACTCTAATTAGTGTTTCATTGACATTTGAAGAATAGGAGGAATACACATCCTTCCTAAAGCGGCATTAGGATGTGTTTTCATGGAACTAAATAGAGATACCAGGCCTTGACCTTGAGGTGGCCACCCATCATTTGGGTATGGTATAACATAATCGGGGATATAAGTATGTAGCAATGAGGATACACCTTACCCACACCTCCAAGATTGAGTCTGAAGTGGACAAATCCATGAAGGAAGATTTTATCTGAGAGGTGTAATACCCGAAATGGAGAGACAATATTATCCCTATGAAAAAGAAGAATGGGAAAGTAAAATTTCACATTGATTTTATAGATCTCAACCAGAATTTTCTTAAATATGACTTCCTGGCTCTAATTACAGAACTCTTGACTGTTGTAACGGTCGGTTATCAGGCCCTCTATTTCATGGATGGCTACTCTAGGTATAATAAAATCTGGAAGGCCCTAGAAGATGAAGAATACAATGACTTCAGATTATTACAAGGTGTATTTTTATATTTTTTAATAAACATTGGATTAAATAATTCTAGTACAACATACCAACGTTCTATGCATCACATCTTTTAACCCTTCTTGGGATTTTTTTGAATTTTACATTGCTGATCTAGTGATTAAATACCAACAATGATCTGATCCCTTGGATGACATAGAGACCATATTCAGTAGGATTGTATAGTATAATCTGATGATGAACCCATTGAAATGTGATTTGGGGTAACCTTAGAAAAAATACTTGGCTTCGTTGTATGGTGTGGTGGCATTAATGTTGATCCTGAGAAGACTAAATCTATCCTTAGCATGTCACATCCTCAAAAATTGAAAGTGTTTAGAGGAATTCAAGGACACATTTCCTATATTATATTCTTCATAGCCAACCTCACAGTCAAGTGTTTTCCCTTCACAAAATTGATGAAGAATGAGGTCACTTATCAGTGGACCAGTCATTGTCCAGAAGAATTTGATACCTACAACAAATAATTCTTGAGACCACTCGTATCGATGCCACCTGTTGAAGGAACACCACACATTCAGTACATGAAATCCTTAGAGAAATCACTGGGTTATTTCGTCTCAAAAAATAATGATGTTGGAAATAAAAACAGTTTATACTATCTTAGTTGAACCTTGCTCGACACAGAGACTCGATATTCATATATTTTGAAGAGAAAACCAGCATTAATATTTTCAGTTTAGAAGCCATGATCCCACCTGAAACACCACAAGATTCATTTATTTTCTCACAATAACCACTAAAATTTATCCACATTCATCATATGCTCAAAATTAACCTGACTCAGTGGGTTGTTATCCTGCAGTAGTTTGATATAAATTATGGGCCTCAAAAAGTAGTGAAAGGCCAAGACTTAGTAGACATTCTCACTGAGTATCCATCTATATAAGATAATTCATTAAATAATGAACTACCTAATTTAGAAATATTCTATATTCAATATTTCCCCTGAACATGGGAGATGTATTTTGATGATGCTTCGAGAAGTACAATGGGGAATAGAATAGAAGACCCAAAGCATAACAAAGTCTGATTTAGAGTTGTGTTTATCTCCCCAGAAATGGTAGTGTTTCAATATTACTTTATGTTATTAGAAGGTGGTACCAACAATGAGGTGGAATATCAGGCTCTCTTTGCAGGTTTCAAGTTGGAACTGAAAGTATTAGTGAACCACCTAGAGGTGAAGGATGATTTGGAATTGATAATCAAGAAGATCAATAGGGATTATTCCATTATAAAAGGGGAACAAATTATCCTATTATATTATGGCTGAGGTATAATGGTTTAATTTACCTCAGTGAAAACATTTTCTCACATCACACGATCATAAATACTCAAGAATATGTGTAGGAAAATGCTGCAACAACATTGGCAGATCCAAATCGGGATGAAATAGTCATCAATATTTCCCTCCATCGAATTGTTTAATCATTTATTTGAGTCAGTTTAGAAGAGATCAATGAAATAAGTTCCATCCATTAGCCATATATCCCCTCCATGGGATGGATGACACCCTCCATTGACTATATCCAAGATGTATTACTTCTATTGGATAGAGTTTAAGAGAGAGGATCAGGTGGTGAGCATCTAATTTCACTCCTTATGATGGCCCAAATCACCAGAAATTCCTCTATAAGAGATGCTTTGATGGTGTCCTTCTTAGATGTTTTTTTGGAGAAGATAATACAGTTGTTATGGAAGTAGTACATGCAGAATCTTATAGTTCTCACCAATTATTGTATAGGATTTCTAATCAAATCCAATGTCTTGGATACTTCTGGACTTTGACGCAGGATTGCTAAAAATTCACTAAGTTTCATCCCTACCAAGTGCAGGGAAATTTCATTCATCAACCCCCAGAGTTTCTACATACGTATAAATACTTCTATCCATTTTCCACACGGGGAATGGGTGTTGTTAGACCATTTCCTCCAGCTATGGCTTATCAGTTCAACTAAATCATTACTACCACCGATTTCTTCCCCAAATGGGATGAGGAAATACCTCTCAAAGATGTTAGAGAGAAAATAATTGTTAGTTTTATTAAATATAACATATTTACCATATTTCTTGTCCCTAATACCATTTTGATGCACAATGGCACCAATTTCTATTCTGCTGAGGTGGAGAAGCAATTTTAGGAATACAATATCAAATCCAACAATTCATCCCGCAATCAAGTAGTGCCCAATGGATTGAAAGATGATTTTAACAAGACCCTATTGAACATAATCTAGAATATGGTGGATGAAGATATGAAATCTTGGACTAATAATCTCATTTGTTGCTTATTGGCTTATCAGACAACAACCTGTACTACAATGCGGACAACCCTCTACTCATTGGTGTTCAGAACAAATGCAGAATTTCCCAATGAGGTTTAGTTTCCCTCAATATGTATTTCCATTTGTGACTAGCTATCCAAATATGAGAAATCCCAGAAAAAATTGTTTGTGCTAGAGTGACTTTAAAAAAAAGATATTACACACCTTGCATTACTTGGAGGTCTATCAGAACCGGAGATCATGGGCCTTTAACAGGAAGGTGCATCGTCATTCATTCCTCCAAGGAAAATTGGTATTGATCCTTAAGACTTTGATGATACCAGTAAATAAGAATCTAAATCATGATCCAAAGTGGTAAGTACCTTAATCTATAAATAAGGTCTACTCTGATAGTTCTTATTCCATAATCTAAAGTATAAAGAACTGACTATAACTCCAACCAATGCAAGGTTCCCAAAGAAGTACTTTGTGTAATCACATAATGTTCATCTTAGCTGTAGGACGTTAAACCAAAATAACACCATTTGCATCCATGTTTAATGACATTAAACTGAATAACATAATTTCCATTTTCACATTATGATAAACGGCATGTCATGTGGTCCAAGATACAAGACATTAAACTGCATAGCTCCAGTTATCCTCACTACATGACATTAAACTATATGGTTAAGGTCTCCCTTATTTTATTTTAAAAAATCCCCAATATATCTTGAGTGGACCGTCCTTTTGGTCCATAAAAATGAGTAGCTTCCATGAATAAACGTCACTCACCTCATTGAAACTCCCTAGTGTCACTTTATTCCATTTCTCCCTGTGTTTGAATCAGACCTTCATGTAGAATAACTTCTTCAAGAACTATGTGTGGATTGATTTTTTCCTTAGAAAGATACATAGTGATCTCCAGATCATCTATCTTGGGTCCAACCATAATGTTTTTTTCACATTAGGTGACCACACATCCTCATTGTATGATGATAAAATGCATAGTTCACCAAGAACTACATGTGGTTTGATTATTATTTCAACGAGATACATATTGACCCATGGATCTACAATCTTGGGTCTAGCCACATCCATAAAGAAACAATATCCATTTTCTATATCTATGAACCAAATCTATAATTTGAATTCCTCAAGAACATATGGCTTGATTCTCATACCATTTTGTGTCTTGAAACCAACCAATATTTTGGGAAATATATGAAAAAAATTTAACCCCCTTCCACATATCAAACCATATTTAGTGTGGGAAACTTCTTCAAGAACTATGTGTTACTTGATTATTTCCCCAACAAGATACATAGTGACACACATATATCCTATATTGGGTCCATCCAAAATGCTTCAAAAATATCCCTTCACCCCTATGTGTATGAATCAAACCTTAATGGGGAGAATTTTAAAGAACTAGGTGTGTCTTGATTATTTCCCTAGAAATATATGTAGTGACATCTGGGACTCAAATCCTGGGTCCAGCTATGATTTTGGAAAAGAAAATTCCCCTTCCTGTTCCCCATTCAATAACCCCATATACATAGAGAACCTTTATAAGACTTCATTCCTTTGGCACAACCATTAGTATGGATGTTATCAAAAGAATCCTTTCCCTTATCAAATTATGATTAGTGTGGGGGATAACTTTCACAAACTATGTGTGGCTTGATACTCATCAAATTGAGATATGTAGTGACACCTAAATTTCCAATCCTGGGTCCATCCTTGATTAAACCATAAAGCCTCTTTACATCCTATTCCTGAATCAAATATACCTAGGTAACCAATTAAGGACCACATAAGCCATGTTTATCACCCCTATGAGATACATTGTGATGCTCATTCTTTCATTCATGGGTCCAACCACAATATTTCAATCACATCACGTCAGTTCACCTTCATATATACCGCATGACATTAAACTGCATGGAATTCCAAGAACTATGTGTGGCTTGATTATAAATCTATTAAGGTACATAGTTACACTTGGGTCATATCCCCTAGTCAAGACACAATTTAAAATACCCCACTCCTTGTGTGTGGATCAGACATTCCTATGGAACTTCTTCAAGGAACTATGTTTGGCTTGATTATGACCCATATTGCATACGTTGTGATTCCCAGACTCTCAATATTGGGACCAGTCACAACATAATGAAAATAATGCCTCTTTTCTCCCATGACGAGTCTAATCTAAGTGAGGTGATTTAACCAGATTTCTCATCTTATTTATGAACCTGTAATCAATGAAATACCCATTATCATCCACTTATGAATTCATTCAGGCTAAGGGACCTTTATTTAAGAAATTCATGTGGATTGATTCTCATCCAATTTAGATATGTATTGAAAACCAGATCTTTAATCTGGGGCCTATCCGCATCACAACATAGAAAATAAAATGGTCTCCCGTGCACAAGTTAGATTTACATGGGTAGATATTGTATAAGTTCTCACATTACACATGAACCATTATATGTTAGAACTATGTATGGATTGATTATTTATATAAAAAGATACATAGTTAGACCTAGGTCCTAAAACATAGCCTATCCACAATATTCCTTTTCATTTATGAATCACCCACATCTTTTCTATAAGACATTAAATAGGATCGCCAATATCCTCATCGCATGACATCAAACTGTGTGGTACCTCTATAACCATGTGTGGCTTGATTCTCATCTTATTGAGATATATAGTAAAACCTAGGCCATAATACTTTTCCCCATTCATGGTTTAAAATCAAATTCCCCCTCTCCATAATTCAATAAAAAATCTATATTGGAGGTTTTTCTTTGGGTCCTCTCTTTAGAGACCCCACCAAGGAAACAAGATATATTCCCTTTCTATATATGAATCAGATCTATGTAAGGGACTGAAAAATCATAGTGAATATCAGTCCAAATATTTCCCATGTGTATTGATCATTTCCTCTTTATCATTTCAAACTCATAATATTGAATAATTTTATATCTTCATAATATTTCCATAACCTCTAGTGGTAGAAGTTCTAATACCTAAGAGCACCATTACCTAACTATGTAGTATGTGCCCCAGTTTAACTTGCATAAGTCATCCACATAATGGCCCTATCATCCTAAGGATTACAATATTTTACTATGTAATATGTGTCCCCACTGGACATGCATAAAATAGCACCCATAACATATTTTTCAACCAGCGGTAACTTTGTTCTTGGGAGAAACCTCTTCTGTCCCCATTATGATTTTACTACAGCATACTGGAACCCGGAAATTAGTGTTCGTCCATTGAATATTTGTCCCATATCTTTTCTCATAACCTGTAACTCTATAAGATCATGGTTTATACTTTCCCAATTAACTTTTTCAAAGCATACTGGAATAACCTGAGACCATTTGACAATATATCATCCATTGTTTCCATAATATTATGGTCCTAGTCATATGGCTTAAAACTGTATGGGACATACTTCTTATTCTTGGGTTAGACCTTTATAGAACATAAATCTCCCCAATTATTTGGAAATTTTGACTTGAAATACCCCTTCTATATGCAGGTACTTTCTCGAGAAACCAAACTATATTCTTAGGAAAATCAAAATCTCTAAAAACATTCACTGGCTTTTAATGATGGAATGTCAAAATTCTTGGGAGCTCATTTACCTGACTACACAGTATGTTACCTAGTTTTACTTACATAAAACATCCCCATAAAAGGTTTTTCAATGAGTGGAAACTTCATTCTTGGGAGATACCTCCTCTAATGTCATAATCCCTTTTTCCATACCACTATTCAGATCTACAAATCCCCAAATCCTAGCTTAAAACATTATACTTCCATTCTTGAATATAGTAGTATATTTATAGATAGATTACCAAGAATCAAAGAATCATCAAACCTTTGGACAATGCTAAAGACCTTAAATTATATCCCCCTAATATCATTGTTTCATGACTTGAAACTGTACAGCCCCCTGATGTCACTATTGCATCATTATAAACTGCACAACCCCAAATTTCCTTGCTAAATATGTAATTCCCCGACCCCAGTTATGGGAGTCGGTGTATTATTTTAATACATTGGAATTATTACAAGGAATAAAGTCCCGAAAGACCAATCAGTTTAGCAGTCTTGGAAAATAGATTACATACACTAACATTACATTACACATTAGAAAATAAAACACAACATAAATGATCCTTTGAGAACGCCATTAATCCCTTATCTTAACCCTTCTTATCAATAATAAAATACTTCTTCACATCCTGGGAAAAATAAAACATAGAAAGGGGTGAGCTCAGATGCTCAGTAAGGATAACAATATAGCATATACTTTCATAAATAAGCATAAAAATTTAATGCAATGTATTAGACTAAAACAAAAACCTTTTAAACATAAACTTCAGCATAATATGGAAAATATAAAATCAAATGATGCCATTTTATTACTCACATGGATATTCTACTAGTCGAATGATCACATTCAATATCAATAGCCACTTTCATAATGATGTAATGCAAAATTACGAACTTTAATTTCTGTGTCAAGGCCTTGTTCCAGGACCTAGGTTCTAACTATAACCGGACCCCAACCCAGAGAGCCTCTGTAACCGGACTCCAACTTGAAGATCCTGTGTAACCGGACTCCAACCTGGAGATCCTCTGTAACTGGACTCCCCCTGGAGAGCCTCTATAACCGGACTCCAACCCAAAGGGTCTACTGGAAAAGGAACCTAACCCAGAGGGTTTACTTTTACCAGTCCCCAACCTAGAACATACTAATCCAACACATTCATCTTAAGAATAGTTTGAAATATAGCATAAAAGATCGTATTAAAACTAGCATACAAAATGTCAATACTTTAACCATAAACCATGAATGGCATAAAAATAACTCATCCACAATAAAACATATCACAAAACCTTAAATACAATATGGAATATTTTAATCATAATAAATCAACTTCAAAAAAGTGTAAAATTTATCAAAGGATGTTGACATAGAAGAAATCAAAACTATTAGATAGAAATGTCTATTTCTATTTTTAAATCATTTAAGCATTACATAATTACAAAGAATAAATTTATTTTGAAAATATTATTATAATCTAGTAAGGGAAAATTTGACGATTTTATAATAGTGTAAAATAGTTGCACCAATCGTATAAGTTAAAAAAACATTCTTACCTTAATTTTGTCGAAAAAGTCGTAAAGTACCTTATTTGGAAAATGACAGAAAGATTCCTTTCAAAAACATATAAGGTCAAATAAAGGTATAAATTAACTTAACCTATTGTCTATTAAATAGTAAAACTATTTTGAAATACATTTTTAATAAAACACGGATGTGGATGATAATGAGGTCCTTAGAGATAATTACGTATAAATAACCTCAGATAATGAAGATATTGTAGAATTAACCATTACCGATTTGGTAACTCATGAAACATACACCCCATGAAAGAATGATTATTCAATGAAGTTGAAAATACCCATATGTTAAATTATATTATACAATGAATACAATCATGTCCAGTACATACACCACACAAAAGGAAATAGTGGCAATACAACGTGAATCTCACGGGAATAAGAAGTGACATGAAATCCCCTTACCACATTGTAATCAATCGAGTCGTATGACCAAAAGTTAATAACAATAAAATAATTCATAGAATACCATGAATATAAATAGAATCAGGATAATATATATCAAATGGATGTAAACAATACACCACATGCAATAAATAAGTGGCGAACAATGGAAATCTCCAAGAATTAAATGTGAAATAAGAAACCCCTTACCTCGTGTCCGGCTTGAATTGTTTGTTCCTTGTCATTATTGAATAATAAACTTAAGTTAATTTATAATTGATTAAGAACCATTTTTAAAGTTTATTATTCCTTTTATAACACTTATTACCATGTTATAACAATATGTAATCATTTAAGTTAATAATGGCCGTTTTGTCGATATTTGGTACTTGAGTCAAAAATGAACACCTTGTAATTACAAGTTGTCCATGTGGTCAAGAGTCCATTATCTTTAGAATTATATTTATTATTTAGATATCATATATATAATATATATCCATTATATATATATGTATTTATAATAGTATATAACATTTGGATATAAGAAATGAAATGCACCGTTGAGGGAGACGATAAGCCATACGTACGCATGAACGCTACTTTCATTTCTATTTTGTATTTTAATTGAATGAAAACAAAATTATGCATAGTTATATTATAATTCCAGTATAATATTATATATAATTTCAATAACTCTATCCTTTATATGTCTCACATATGTTAGGAACGAAGTCATATCATATTGAGGGGGCGGTAGTCCGCACTTCCTCAAATGAAATTATCGTGTTTACCCATAATGGAAATCATAAAGGTATGCTATAAATTAAAAATACAGAAGCATAAAGAAAAAATAAACATAATATATATCATATATAAATATATTTTCCTCATAATGGCCACCATAAGAGGTGGTAGGAGATAATTGAACAATCATCATTTCGTGAGGCGTTAGTTTTCCATCCACAGAAACAGTATGTTCTTTACCCATTAGTTGGTGGTGTGTATAAGTGTAGTTCGAATTATTCTCATAAAACCATACTAGTATATTTAGGATACTGGTTTTTTTTATAAAATAAAGGAATGAAAATATTTTATGGGTTGGAGAAGTAATATAAAAGAAAATAATTTAAAAGAAATGGTTACCTTTAATTCGGGTAACTCCCATTGGTTTGAATCAAAAGGACTTCTTGAAGTGCCTTATTACTAAGGTAATGCTTCTAGGAGGAATAGAGGGATATTGAGAGATTATTTTGGCAGGGGTTGGACGAGCCAAAGAGCTTTAGAGGTGTGAGTAATGGGTTATAAGTGAGGGCTTTTTTTAAGGGGGAGGAGGGGTTCTTTAGGAAAGTGTGAACGTATTATTTTGTTATATAATGATTTTCGGTTTATAAAGGTATAAAGTCATTAAGGTCAAAGATATGGTGACTCATGGTCATAATAAATTCACTAAATACGAATTGGACAGGTTTTGGATGTTATTTTAATATTTATAATTTTATTTATTTAAATCATTTATTAATCAGGTAAATACTGCATCATTTTTGTGTCAAAAATAATTTTATTTATTTGAGGTCTCAAAATTATAAAACAAAGTCCATGATGTAGGAAAACGTTTTATATTTATAAATAATATTTATAGTAGAAAAGATAACTTATATAACTCCGTGTAAAAATTAATTTACAAAAAAAGATATTGGTTTATGTCATTTTTGTCTTTACTTTAAGTTAATTAAAATAAAGTGTCATTATCACTCTTAAGTGGAACCATGAGGTCCCAAAATCAACCCATAGAGGTCCATGGTCATTCATGACTCATACAATAAGGTTAGGACAAGTTTTAAGGTAATTTTTTATTAGTATGATATTCTTTTTACCTTTATTTCCCCATTTACCTTTAACTGCGGTAAATAAAGTCAAACATTACTATTCACCCAAATTTTTTTTTATCTTATTGAACCACATTTTACTTACTAATAATGACCATGTATGTCGTATTTTCAAAATTCAATTCACAGAAGTGGTAAAATTTCATTTAAATGAAAAAGTCAGTTTTTTTTACTACTACTAAGTGGTTTCACTATTCATCAAAAATAGATGTTTCTCAGAAAAAAACAAAAAATTAAGCCTAATTTATATTTGATATTTTGAATTCAAAAATTATGTCTATTTTACCAAATTCAAAAAATAGAAGTTGCATTAATTAATTTAAAATTAACTCCCGTTGTCAAAACAAATAGCGTGTTTTTAAAAAACAATATCTATCAAAAGATTGACACTTTTTATGTACAATTTCAAAGTGAAATTAATTATAATTACCTAAATTGTATTAAATGATACAAATATAATCTAATTATACTTAAAAACCATTCAAATGAATAATTTAACACTATTAATTATTTTGATTAAAAAAGTTGTTTTTAATTAAAATTTAGTGTTTTTCACTATTCACCAAAATATGAAAGTTATCAGAAAAATACCAAAAATTTATCAAAATTAAATTTTTATGTCCCGATTCTAAAGAATTTGTTTATTACATCAAATGGAATATATAAAAGTGTCAAATATTGGATTTAAGAAAAGGGTTCACCGTTAAAAGGTGGTAAAATTGGATTTTCTGAAAAATACTTCCTTTATCTGAAAAATTGAATTTGTTCTTATATTATGTATAAGAAACACATAATATAGATGTTAAAATTATATGGAGTATATAAAATTCAAAATACGGTTAATACTATCCATAACCGTTTTTTGAACAGTTAGTTTGGTAAGTCGTGGTGTGCTTGAACTTGGTGTTGTGTGTAGCGCAAGTTACTGAATTATTTTGAAGAGATAACATACTATGAAATCTTGGGGTGGTACATTCTCCCCTCCTTTAATAAATTTATTCCTCAAAATTTGAAATTATTTATCTAAAATAAGATCTTGAAAATAGAAAATGCCTTTGTGGAAAACCCACATCAGAAATAGGGTTAATAAAATTTAGTCATAATAAGAGGGAAAGGGAAATGAAAAAGTCACCACCAACTTAGGGTTTCAAATAGGAGAACATTAGTGGAAATTAAAAACAAATAATTAGAGAAAACGTGTAAATATTTATAGGGAGTGATTGAGGTCATCAATCACAAACAAGTGTAAAACTGAGGGCCTCAAACCATAAATCTAAGATGATTTAGAATATCATCGGTTCAACAAAACCTAAGGTATTATGATGACACATTTTTTGTTTTAATATCTCTTAACTAAAGATTAAAAATTAATTTCTTTATAGAATAATATATATATCTATATACATGACAATTAGAGTTCCATCCTTTAACTAATTTCTACCACAAACTCATATTTCACCCCAAAAGATAATAGAACTCAAAAATATTATATTTGTCCATATACCATGAAAAAAAACTAATTTATAATAACCAGGGACTTTCTATAGGCTTGTGGTAGGTCATAAAGTCTTGTCGCACTTTGGTTGTGGGTTCGATTCCTGCAGCTTTGTCCGATGCGATGGGTTATCGCACAACCTGTAGGTTGTCCCTTTTCTAAAAATATTGTATTATAATATTCCAAAAATAATCCAAACCTTAATCCATTCAAACTCATAGTCCAAAGCTAACCTTAATCCATTCAAACCTTTATAGTTATCCAAAATACTTCTTTCCAAACTCATAGTCCAAAATTTATAAGGATGGTAAAAAAATGAAGATATCTTTTTCCATGTAATAACATATGAATACCTTCATCATGTATTCTTTTAAAACATGGTAACATCCTGAATTACCATAAAACCTTATTGATTACATTCATGCTCCATTATTCCTTATAGAATACTAGATATATTCTTTATATCCATTTTTTAATATTCCCACAATGATGGAATAAACAAACCATTAATTAGTTTCAAGGTAGTCAAGAATATCCAATATAATTTATCCAAATTAATCATCTCTTATTAGAAAATCACTACCTCAGTATTAGGACCATATTATGGTTTACCTTTCCTTCAACCATATATTTTACAAAAAAATTAACCTCCTATTGAGTCACTTTTTTTGGTTCCACAAAATCTCAAGTCCTTAATGAAATAGTACTATAGTAAAATCCTTATATACTCCATAATTATAATAACCAGTACATCATTGATACAATACTCAAATGACATAATTCTTTAATATCAACATAAGAACACTAGTCATTAATCTTCATCTGTGGTAATATCATAACTTGATTATTATCCAACAACATCATTTGTGGTATACTATGATGATTTGGACATTGATTTGCCTAGTTTCTCATATCCTTGTAGATGAAGCACTGTACATTTGAAACCTTTTTCTTACCCTTGCAATCACATACTTGGTGTCCTTTTTCTCCACACATATAACAAACTCTCATTCCCTTCAAGCATTTACCAAGGTGATTCTTTCCATAGTTATCCCATATGGGAAAATCCTTCTTTCACATCTTCTCTTTATCCATCTTTCATTCTTCCATCCTTTTCTTCTCTTGCTTCCCTTAAAATCCATAGGACTCAGGGAATTATTTACTTATCTTATTAACACATGATACTATTTATTCATATGATGAGAATATGTGGGAGACTATTTTCATTTTTAAATGTTGGCTTAATACCATGAAAGATATGATCCTTCTTAATCTTTCGATCATGCGTATTAATGGAATTCACATTCCTTCTACTAGGCCCCATTTCTAAATAATGAAATGCACTAGGTTAGTTTATGAGTCACAATTCATAATTCCAAAATTGTAAAATACCTAATATAAATTGAACAGTTTATGGATATAATGCATAATCATAAAAAAAATATTTAAGGAAGTATTTACTCCTAAATCCTTCAAAATGTCTTGTAATGAAAATGTGAGTTATCCTAAACATGCCCCCCAAGAGTGTCATAACCGAAAGTGCAGCAAGACCTATTGTCATGCACCAATTCCCGTTCATGTCAAACTCGAAGCGGTGTTTTCAGGGTTTACCCCTAGGTACGTCTGTGCTAGAGCTGCCTCTACCTGCTCGTATCTAGACAGGGATTTATTGCTTAGAAAACTCAAAAAATCTATAAAGATCCAAAATTCTAAGAAGTTATTCTATACTAATCCTCAAAGTCTATCTTAGGGTAATGTTCTCTAATCAGATTTTATCTAAATCTATTTACAAGGTTATTTCTAAACTTCCTCTGATACCAACTGTAACGACCCGACCCCAGTTATGGGGGTCGGTGAATTTTTTTAATACATTGGCTTGATTACAGGGAATCAAGTCCTGAAAGACCGACCAATTTAGCAGTCTTGGAAAATAGATTACATACATGAGCATTACATTACACATTAGAAAATAAAACAGAACATAAATTATATTTTGAGAACGCCATTAATCCCTTAGCTTAACCCTACTTATCAAACATAAAATACTTCTTCACATCCTTGGAAAAATAAAACATAGAAAGGGGTGAGCTCAGATGCTCAGTAAGGATAACAATATAGCGGAAACATTCATAATTAATAATAAACATTTAAGGCAATGTATTAGAGTACAACAAAATCCTTTTAAACTTAATCTTCAGCATAATTTGGAAAAGATAAAATCAAATAATTCCATTTTCCTACTCGCATGGATATTCTTCTAGTTGAATAATCAAATGAAATATCAATAGAAACTTTCATAATGATGGAATGCATAATGTCGGACTTTAATTTCTGTGTCAAGGCCTTGTGCCAGGACCTAGGGTCTAACTGTAACTGGACCCCAACCCGGAGAGCCTCTGTAACCGGACTCCAACCCGGAGAGCCTCTGTAACCGGACTCCAACACGGAGAGCCTCTGTAACCGGACTCCAACTCGGAGAGCCTCTGTAACCAGATGCCAACCCGAAGGGTCTGCTGTAACCGGACCCCAACTCGGAGGGATTACTTTTACTGGTCCCCAACTCGGAACATACTAGTCCAACACATTCATATTGAGAAGAGGTTGAAATATAACATAAATATTCGTATTAAAACTAGCATACGAAATGTCAATACTTTAATCATAAACCATGAATGGAATGAAAATAACTCATCCACTGTCAAACATATCACAAAACCTTAAATACAATATGAAATATTTTTCTCATAAAAAATCAACTTCAAACAAGTGTAAAATTCTTCAAAGGATGTTGACATAGATGAAATCAAAACTATTAAATAGAAATATCTATTTCTATTTTGAAATAACTTAAGCATCACATAATTATAAAGAAAAAATTTATTTTGAAAATATTCGTATAAGATTGTAAGGGAAGATTTGACAATGTTATAATGGTGGAAAATATACACACCCTCCATATAAGTTAAAAAACATTCTTACCTTAATTTTGTCAAAAAAGTCGTAAAGTATTTTATTTGGAAAAGGATAGAAAGATTCCTTTCAAAAACATATAAGGTCAAATAAGGGTATAAAGGACTTTAACACATTGTCCGTTAAATAGTAAAAATGTTTTGAAATACATTTTTAAGAAAACACGGATGTGGGTGATAATGAGGCCCTAGTAAATAATTATGTATAAACAACCTCAGATAATGAAGAGATTGTTGAATTAACCCTTACTGATTTGGTAACTCACGAAACATACACCCCATGAAAGAATTAATATTCAATGAAGTTGTAAATACCCATAGATTAAATTATATTATACAAGGAATACAATCATGGGTAGTACATACACCACAAAAAAGGAAATAGTGGCAATACAGCGTGAATCTCATGGGAATAAGAAGTGAGATGAAATCCCCTTACCACGTTGTAATCAATCGATTTGTATGGAAAAAAGTTAATAACCACCAAATAATTAATAAAAATTATAAATATAAATATAATCATGATAATATATATCAAATGGC
Organism: Viscum album; assembly: GCA_963277665.1. Lineage (NCBI taxonomy): Eukaryota > Viridiplantae > Streptophyta > Magnoliopsida > Santalales > Viscaceae > Viscum > Viscum album. The sequence goes on along the minus strand of OY728163.1, from coordinate 61,026,847 downwards.
AGTACACAATACACCAAATGCAATAAATAAGTGGCGAACAATGGAAATCTCACAGAATTAAATATGAGATAAGAAACCCCTTACCTCATGTCTGACTTGACTTGTTTATTCCTTGTTCTTCCTGAATAATAAACTTAAGATAATTTATAGTTGATTAAGAACCCTTTTTCATGTTTATTAATCCTTTTATATCACTTATTACCATGTTATAAACAATATGTAATCATTTAAGTTAATAATGGCCATTTTGTCGATATTTGTTACTTGAGTCAAAAATGAACACCTTATAATTACAAGTTGTCCATGTGGTCAAGATTAAATTATCTCCAGAATTATATTTATGATTTAGATATCATATATAATATATATTTCCAGTATATATATGTATTTATAACAGTACATAACATTTGGAGATAAGAAATGAAATTTGCATTCATGGAGACGGTAAGCCGTACGTACGCATGAATGCAAATTTCATTTCTATATCATATTTTAATTGAATGAAAACTTAATGATGAATAGTTATATTATAATTCCTGTTTAATATCATATATAATTTCAATAAATCCATCTTTTATATGTCCTATGTATGGTAAGAATGAGTCATATCACTTTGAGGGGGCGGTAGTCCGCACTTCCTCAAATGAAATTATCGCGTTTACTCATAATGGAAATCACAAAGGTATACTATAAATTAAAAATACGGTAGCATAAATAAAACATAAAAATAATATATATCATATATAAATACAATGTAATCATAATGGCAACCATAAGAGGTTGTAGGAGATAATTGAACAATCATCATTTCGTGAGGCGTTAGTTTTCCATCCATAGAAACAGTATGTTCTTTACCCATTAGATGGAGGTGTGTGTAAGTGTAGTTCGAATATTTCTCATAAAAACATCCTATTTTATTTAGTATACTAGTGTTGTTATAAAATAAATGAATGAAAATATTTTAGGGGTTGGAGAAGTAAAATAAAATAAAAGAATTTAAGAGAAACTGTTACCGTTAATTCAGGTAACTCCCTTTGGTTTGAACCAAAAGGACTTCTTGAAGTGACTTATACCTATAGTAATGCTTATAGTAGAAAGATAGGGATATTGAGAGCTTATTTGGGTAGGGTTTGGATCATCCAAGGGGCTTTATAGGTGTGGGGAATGGGTTAGAAATGAGGGCTTTTTATAAGGGGGTGGAGGGGTTCTTTAGAAAAGTGTGAAAATATTATTTTATTATATAATGATTTTCAGTTTCTAAATGTCCAAAACTCATTAAGGTCGAAGATAAGAGGAATCCTGATCGAAATAAATTCTTAAAATAAGAATTTTACAGGTTTTGGATGTTATTTTAATATTTATAATCTTATTTATTTAAATCATTTATTAATTAGATAAATACTACATCATTTTTGTGTCATAAATAATTTAATTTATTTGATGTCTAAAAATTATAAAAAAATCCATGAGGTAGGAAAACCTTTTAGAATTTCAGATAATATTTATAGTATAAAGGATAACTTATATAACCCCATGTAAAAATTAATTTACAAAAAATATATTTGTTTATGTCATTTATGTCTTTACTTTAAGTTAATTAAAATAAAGTGTCATTATCACTCTTAAGTGGCTCCATGAGGTCACAAAATCGACCCAAAAATGACCATTTTAGGTCATGACTCATCCAATAATGTTAGATCAAGTGTTATGGTAATTTTGTTTTATTAGGATATTCTTTTTACCTTGAATTTCCCTATTTACTTTTAACCGTGGTAAATAAAAGTCAAAATTTACTATTCACTAAAAATTATTTTTATCTTATTGAACCAAATTTTACTTACTAAAAACAATCATGAATGTCAGATTTTTAAAATTCAATTCAAAGAAGAAGTAAAATTTTCATTTAAATGTAAAATTTACTTTTTTTAACTAAAACTAAGTAGTTTCACTATTCATAAAAAATTAAAGTTTCTAAGAAAAATACCAAAAATTCAGCCTAAGCTATATTTGATATTAATAATTCAAAAATTATTTCTATTTTACCAAATTCAAAACATATAAGTTGCATTAATTAATTTAAAATTAATTCCTGTTGTCAAAACAAATAGCGTGATTTTAAGAAACAATATCTTTCAAAAGATTGACACTTTTTTATGTCCAATTTCAAAGTTAAATTAATTATAATGACCTAAATTGTATTAAATGATAAAAATATAATCTAATTATACTTCAAAACCATTCAAATTCATAATTTCACACTATAAATTATTTCGATTAAAAAAGTTGTTCTTAATTAAAATTTAGTATTTTTCTATATTCACCAAAATATGAAAGTTATCAGAAAAATACCAAACATTTATCAAAACTAAATTTTTATGTCCTGATTCTAAAGAAGATGTTTATTTTTTCAAATTAAATATATAAAAGTGTCAAAAATTGGATTTAAAAAAAGGGTTTGCCATTAAAAGGTGGTTAAATTGCATTTTCTAAAAAATACTTCCATTATCTGAAAAATTGAATTTGTTCTTATATTATGTCTAAGAAACACATAATATGTATGTTAAAATTATATGGAGTATATAAAATTCAAAATGCAGTTAATATTATCCATAACCGTTTTTTGAACGGCTGGTTTGGTAAGTCGTGGTGTGCTCGAACTCGGTGTTGCGTGTAGCGCAAGTTACTGAATTACTTTGAAGAGATAACATACTATTTAATCTTGGGGTGTTACATTATCCCCTCCTTAAATAAATTTCATCCTCGCAATTTAAAATTATTCTTCTAAAATAAGAGGTTGAAAATAGAAAATACCTTTGTGGAAAACCCACATCGGAAATATGGTTAATAAAATTTAGTCTTAATAAGAGGGAAAGGGAAATGAAAAAGTCACCACCAACTTAGGGTTTCAAATAGGAGAACATCGGTGGCAATTACAGACACATAATTTGAGAAAAAACATAAATATTTATAGGGAGTGATTGAGGTCATCAATCACAAACAAGTGTAAAATTGAGGGCCTCAAAACCATCAATCTAAGATGATTTAGAATATCATCGGTTCAACATAACCTAAGGTATTTGGATAACACAATTTTTATATTAATATCCGTTACCTAAAGTTTAATAATTAATTTCTTCATAGAATAATAATATATATATATATATATATATATATATGCTTGACAAGTAGAGTTCCATCCTTTAACTAATTTCTTTCACAAACTCATATTTCACCCCAAAAGATAATATAACTCAAAAATATTATATTTATCCATATATCATGAAAAAAACTAATTTATAATAACTAGAGACTTCCTATAGGCTAGTGGTAGCTCCTAAAGCCTTGTCGCACTTTGGTTGTGGGTTAGATTTCTATAGCTTTCTCCGACGCGACGGGTTATCACCCGACTTGTAGATCATCCTTTTTCTAAAAATATAGTATTATAATATTCCAAAAATATTCTTAATAAGTTCTGTCCAAAGATAAACTTAATAAATTCAAACCTTTATAGCTATCCAAAATGATTCTATCCAAACTCATAGTCCAAAATTTATAAGGAAGGCAAAAAAATGAAGATCTATTTTCCTAAGTAATAACATATGAATAACTTCATCATATATTCTTTTAAAACATATTAACACCCTAAATTACCATAAAACCGTATTGATTACATTAATGCTCCCTTATTCCTTATAGAATATTAGATATATTATTTATATCAATGTTTTTTAATATTCCAACAATGATGGAATAAAAAACCATTAATCAGTTCCAAGATAGTCAAAAATATCCTATATAATTTATCCAAATCAACCATCTCTTATTCCAAAATCACTACCTCAGTATCAGGACCATATTATGGTTTACCTTTCCTTCAACAATATATTTTCCAAAAAAAATAACCTTCTATTGAGTCACTTTTATTGGTTCCACATAATCTCAAGTCCTTAATGAAATAGTACTATAGTACAATCTTTATATACTCCATAATTATTATAACCAGTACGTCGTTGATACAATACTCCAATGACATAATTCATTAATATCAACATAATAACACTAGCCATTAATCATCATCTGTGGTAATATCATAACTTGATTATTATCCAACAACATCATTTGTGGTATACTATGATGATTTGGACATTGATTTTCCTAGTGTCCCAACTCCTTTCAGATGAAGCATTGTACATTTGAATCCTTTTTCTTACCCTTGAAATCACGTACTTGGTGTCCTTTTTCTCCACACTTAAAACAAACTCCCATTCCCTTCAAGCATTTACCAAGGTGATTCTTTCCACAGTTATCACATATGGGAAAATTATTCTTTCCCCTCTTCTCTTTATCCATCTTTATTTCTTCCATCCTTTTCCTCTCTTGCTTCCCTTAAAATCCATAGGACTCAGAGAATTCTTTACTTATCTTATTAACACATGATACTATTTTTTCCATATGATGAGAATATGTGGGAGACTATTTCCCTTTTTGAATGTTGGATTAATACCATGAAAGATATGATCCTTCTTAATCTTTCGATCATGCGTGTTGTTGGAATTGTCATTCCTTATTCTAGGCTCTATTTCTAAACAATAGAATACACTAGGTCAGTTTATGAATCGCAATTCATAATTCCAAAATTGTAAAATACCTAACATAAATTGAACAGTTTATGGATATAATCCATATTCATAAAAATGTTTTCTTTAAGGAAGTAATTACTCCTAAATCCTTCATAATAGCTTGTAATGAAAATTTGAATTATCCTAAACATGTCCCCCATGAGTGTCGTAACCAAGAGTTAATCAAGGCCTGTTGTTGTGCACCTATTCCCATTCGAGTCTAGCTCAAAGTGGTGTTTTCAGGGTTTACCCCTAGGTACATTTGTGCCAGAGCCACCTCTACCCGCTCATATCCATACAGGGATGTATTGTTTGGAAAACTCACAAAATCTCTATAGTTCCAAAATTCTAGGAAGTTCTTCTATAATAATCCTTAATTTTTATCTTAGGGTAATGTTCTCTAATCAGAGTTTATCTAAATCTATTTCCAAGGTTATTGATAAACTTCCTCGGATACCAACCGTAATGCCCCGACCCCAGCTATGGGAGTCGGTGTAATATTTTAATACATTTGCATGATTATAGGGAATCAAGTCCCGAAAGACCGATTAGATTAGAAGTCTTGGAAAATAGGTTACATATATTTACATTACATTACACATTAGAAAATAAAACACAACATAAATGATCCTTTGAGAACGCCATTAATACCTTAGTTAAACCCTGATTATCAATCATAAAATACTTCATCACATCCTGGAAAAATAAAACAGAGAAAGGGGTGAGCTCAGATGATCAGTAAGGATACCAATATAGAGGAAACTTTCATAAATAAGAATAAACAATTAAGGTAATGTATTAGACTAAAACAAAATCATTTTGAAACTTAAACATTAGAAAAATATGGAAAAGATAAAATCAAATAATTCAATTTACTTACTCGCATTGATATTCTACTAGTCGTATAATCACATGCAATATTAATAGCCACTTTCATAATGATGGAATGCATAATGTTGGACTTTAATTTCTATGTCAAGGCCTCGTGCTAGGACCTAGTGGCTAACTATAACCGGTCCCCAACCTGGAGAGCCTATGTAATGGGACTCTAACCTAGAGAGCCTCTATAACCGGACTCCCACCGGGAGATCCTCTTTAACCAGACTCCAACCCAGAGAGCCTCTATAACCGGAATCCAACCCGAAGGTTTTTCTATAACTGGACCCCAACCCGGAGGGATTACTTTTACCAGTCCCCAACCCGGAACATACTAGTCGAACACATTCATCTTACGAAGAGGTTGAAATATAACATAAACATTCAAATTAAAACTAGCATACAAAATATCATTACATTAACCATAAACCATGAATGGAATAAAAATAACTCATCCACAGTCAAACATATCACAAAACCTTAAATACAATATGAAATATTTTTATCATAATAAATCAACTTCAAACAAGTTTAAAATTTATCAAAGTATGTTTACATAGATGAAATCAAAAATGTTAGAGATAAATGTCTATTTTAATTTTGAAATCCTTTAAGCATCACATAATTACAAATAAAACATTAATTTTGAAAATATTCTTATATACTTGTAATGGATTCTTCGATGATGTTATAAGGGTGGAAAATAGTTGTACCCGCTTTATAAGTAAAAAAAATTCTTACCTTAATGTTTTCGAAAAAGTCGTAAAGTACCTTATTTGGAAAACGACAGAAAGATTCCTTTAAAAACATTTAAGGTCAAATAAGGGTATAAATGAATTTAACCCATTTTCTTTTAAATAGTAAAAATGTTTTGAAATAAATTTTTAAGAAAACACAGATGTGGATGATAATGAGGTCCAAGTAGATAATTACGTATAAACAACCTTAGATACTGAAGAGATTGTAGAATTAACCCTTACCGATTTGGTAACTCACGAAACATACACCCCATGAAAGAAGGATTATTTAATGAAGTTGTAAATACCCATAGATTAAATTATATTATACAAGGAATACAATCACACCCAGTACATACACCACACAAAAGGAAATAGTGGAAATATAGCATGAATCTCATGGGAATAAGAAGTGAGATGAAATCCCCTAACCATGTTGTAATCAATAAAGTCGTACGACTAAAATTTAATAACCACAAAATAATTCATTGAATACCATGAATATAAAGAGAATCAAGATAATTGATGTGGTCTTATTTTTACACAATTTTCCACATCATTTTTATTAATTTTTAATTATTTAATTAACTATTTTTACACTTTTTATCTAATAAATGCACTTTTGTATTTTTATAGTTAAATTTGTCAAATATTCATTTTTTATAACATTTTATGTAATTATGGACCTTTAAATAGTTGATTTAATATTTATTTTTTTTATAACTAATTTTCAATTTGTTTATTTAATCTATTTTTTTTATTTTATTTAATTTTTCATTTTTAATATTTATTTAGTTTTCTAATTAATTTATTTTTAATTTTTAAGTTTATAGGACTTAGTTACGGCTTTCCAGACTACCGGTAGCTAAGCTACTAATATTAGGGGTCCTTTTGCGCTACCGGTAGCCAGGTTACCGGTACTGTATAACAGTGACCTGCTTTCTTTTTGCTTACCGGTAGACTGCTTTGAGGTGTAACAGTGACCTTGTTATATCGGTAACCTTTGTCACCGCTTTTCTTTCCTAACGGTAGCTCTCTTCTAAGTCTAACAGTAGCTTTATTTTATGTCTTACCGGTAGCCTTTAATTTAAACTACCGGTAGCTCTTATTTATCAGTAGCGGTAACCCTTTTATTTTAATTTAATAACGGTGAGTAATTAGATCAAATTAGTTCTGTTTGATTTCTTTTAAAAAGTTTAGTTTTTATTTAAGCAATTATTTAATTGAGGTTATTCTAATTAATTAACTTAGACTTTTTTTTAATAATTAATCTTTTAATTAAGTTACATTAGAATAGGTTAATTTTATTATTCTATGTGTTTAGTCTTTCTGCTCGTCATTTAAGTAAGTTAAGTGTGTTTTTAAATTAATTAAATTAGTTCGCCCTTAATTATATAAGTTTAAATAGTTAATTAATTAATTAATTAATAGTTCTTCAGCATAAATTATATTATTTTATGTATGCAGATTCATTTTATAATTTTTTTAGTCTACTGGTGAGGTAAATAAGAGTTTGAGTGATTTATTTGGGTCGCTGTTTTTTTTCTGTTAATCATTAATAAATTTATTTAATTATTTTAATTTGAGTCTCTTATTAATTAAGTTTAAACAGTTATCAAGTTTATTAATTTAATTTAATTTAATTAGTACTTTTTAATTAATAAATTTAATGTTTTAAAGTTTAATAATTATCATGTTTTTAATTAATGGAATTTAGCATTACCTTAATTAATTATCTTAAGTCTTTTTATTTAATTTATTTAAGGTTTAATTCTATATTATTTCAGCAAACTATTATTTTATGTTCTAACGATTTCTATCGGTGAACTATTTATCACTGATACACCAATACAGGCAGTTGTCGCCCATCCTCACTGATAGACTGTCAACGATAAGTTCCTTCTATCGGTAGCTACCGATACACCTCACAGGACCGCTTATTTTTCTTTTTTTCTTACCGGTAGCTCCCGATTCCTACCTTTGTTTTAGCTACCGATACTGCCTTACTTCATCCTCATTGATAGCCAGCATTTCTTCTCTCCCTTGTTCAGCTATCGATACCCTCTATCGGTAGCTCCCTCAGCGATGATACCTCATCGGCACTATTGTAACACCCCAAGCTTCCACGGTACGCTTCTCTTTGAATAATGTGATAGCGTGTGTTGTACGCAACACCGAGTTCTAACACACCATAACTAATCAAACTAGTCGTTATGAATAGTAATACCTACTCTTTGAAATTATATTTATTTTATATTTCAAAATGGATTTCATTTTTGTATTCGGAATATCAAATTTATCCTAAGGTAAAATTTTGGTACTTTTTGGATAACTTTAATATTTTGATGAATAGTGAAAATTATTAAATTTTAATTAAAAACAACTTTTTTAATCAAAATAATTAATAGTGATAAATTATGAATTTGAGTGGTTTTAAAGTATATTTAGAATATATTTTTACCATTTAATACAATGTTGGTCATTGTAAATAATTTTACAATTAAACCGGACATAAACGAGTGTCAATCTTTTGATAGTTATTATCTCTTAAAAACACGCTTTTTGTTTTAACAACCGGAATTATTTTTAAATTAATTTCTGCCACTTCTGTGTTTTGAATTTGGAAAAATGGATTCCATATTTGGAATCATTATGTTCAAATTTTGTAAATAGGTAACTTTTATTTTTAGACATTTTGAATAATTACTTCGGTAAATATTTTATTTACCATGGTTAAGGGTAACTCCGGTAAATAAGGGTTAAAAAATAATATTATAATAATACTAAATTACCCTAAAACGTGTCCTAGCCTTATTGGTTGATACATGTTCGACCATAGGCATCTTTGGGTCGATTTTGGGACCCCATGGAGCCACTTGTAGGTGATAGGGACACTTAATTTTAATTAAGTTAAAATAAGTACAAAAATGACATAAGCATATATCTTTTAGAAAAACAATTTTTACATAGGGTTATATATGTTGGATTTTTGACTATAAATATTAATTAGAAAGATAAAAATATTTCCTACATAATTGTATTTTATTTATACTTTTTAGACTTTAAATAATATAATTTATTTATGACACAATTATGATGCAGTAATTACCATAATAGTGACAAATTAAAATAATCGATATTATAAATACCCAAATAAATATAATTTGAGACTTTTAATGAATTAAAATAATTTTATAGGATAATATGACATATTAGGATTGCTTTAATTAATTTTTTTCGAAGTAATCATGCTGTTATGAGTTTCACAAAAATAAACTATTGAATAGTGTCAAAATTGACATAAAACAGTTTTTAAAACAAATATTATATTATTAATTAATATTAAATTCCTAAAAATCTATGGTTTGGCCAAGAAACTTATATCATGATATTTATATCAATAAGGGACCACTTGGGGGGTCTCTTGGATGTATATAGTAAGTTTATTAACCATATAATATAAAAATACAAAGAGACATTGTAAAAGTGAAACTAATTAACAAAGAGTTAATACTTAAAGATAAGGTTAATATAGTAACCCAAACCTGTCTAAATTATATTGGTTTAATGTTTTTAGACCTATCCCCACCTTAAAATTTAAATAATCAACTTTGGAGCCATTATAAACCGAATATGAATTTATAATAAATTAATATTTCTAGCTTTTCCAAAGGTGCCTTTCACCCCTCTTATAAAAGGGCACTCCTCCTTCTCATTTATTCACACCTTAAAAGCCTTTTTGTTCGGCCAAACTCTGCCCAAATACTCTAAAAACTTCCCTAACTACAACCTAGAGGCCTTAGTTTGATCATAAATCCAACCTAAGGAGCCCTTTTGATCAAATCAAAAGGAAGAACCCGAAGAAGAGGTAATGATTTCACCACCCTTTTCCAAGTTCTTTTCTTCTTCCACTTCTTCTTAATTTCTTATTACCATTATAAAATAATAACTCCAGTATCATATATATACTGTGATGTTATTATAAATATGGTATAACCATATTCAGTATTCTATCCACCCTTTGAATAACATGTCACCATACGTGCATACGTACGGCTTACAGTCTCCACGTCGTGGTGTAATTGTTATTCAATATATTATTATTTGGATGGGTATAATAATGATGTGTAACTCATGTAAATAATAAATATAACAAGTTAATGATTCTGTATATATGATATACCATCCATTTATATATTATTTTAATATCAAATGAATGATATTGTCGCTCGTGCGTACGTACGGACTACCGTCTCCACGAACGCGATGAGCTTCATTCTCCATCGTATCCATTCAAGTATAATTATCATTTGATGATTTAAAAATAACGTTTAAGGAATTTATATCATTCTGTATATGAATAATATACAACCTATCCATGACAAACATGGCTTATGTAACAAAACATATAAAAGAAAACGAGTAATTTAACACCCGAAACAACGATAATACTAAGATATTATTAACAAATCAATGTTAAAAGATCATATATGATATCATATTAATTTATATGATTATTGTATAATTTAATAACAATTATTTCACCATTATACAGGAGGTTAACCTACCCCAACCATGGAAAAGTACAAGGTAAGGGTTATTTCACAATCTCTTCATTATCCGAGGTTGTTTATATGTAATAATCTACTGGGATATCTTTATCATCCACATCCATGTTTCTTAAAAATGTATTTCAAAACATTTTTACTATTTACAAGAATATGGGTTAAAGTCATTTATACCCTTGTTGACTTTTTATAAGTGGTTTATAAAGGAATCTTTCCGTCATTTTCCAAACAAGGTGCTTTTTAACCTTTTCAACAGAATTAAGGTAAGAATGTTTTTTAACTTATATGGCGGGTGTGGTTATTTTCCGCCATCATAAAATCGTCGAAGATTCCCTTACAAGATTATAAGAATATTTTCAAAGAAAATGTTTTATTTCATAAATATATGACTCTTAAATGATTTCAAAATAGAAAGAGATATTTCTCTAAAAAAAGTTTTTATTTCATATATGTCAACATCTTTTGATGGATTTTACGCTTATTTGAAGTTGATTTATTATGATACAAAACTTCTATATTGTATTGAGGGTTTTCTGATATGTTTGACTGTGGATGTGCTATTTTTATACCATTCATAGTTTATGGTGAAAGTATTGACATTTCGCATGGTAGTTTTAATACGAATGTTTATGTTATGTTTAAACCTTTTCATATGGTAATGCATTGGACTTAATATGTGACGGGTGGAGCCCGCTATAGCTCCTCGATGCATCGGTAGGTCTCATGAGACAAACTAGTGTCTTGGCACAAGGCCTTGGCAAAATCTTATTTGTAGTCTTGGCACGAGGCCTTGGCTATGTGGTAATGATAGTCTGGCATTATGCATTCCATCATTATGAAAGTGGTAATTGATATTGTATGTGATTATTCGATTAGTAGAATATCCATGTGGATAAGTAAATGGAATTATTTCGTTTTATTTTTTCCATACTATGTTGAAGTTGAAGTTTAAAAGGCTTTTGTTTTAGTTATACATTGCCTTAAATGTTTATTCTTATTTATGAAAGTTTCTGCTATATTGTTATCCTTACTGGGCATTTGAGCTCACCCCTTTTCTATGTTTTATTTTTCCTAGGAAGTGAAGAAGTAAATTATGAATGACCTGTAGGGATATTATGTGGGGATATGAGTCTGGAATATGGAGACAATATGTTGTTGTAGTAGTTTTTCACTTTATGATGTAATGTAAGACTTATGAATATATCTAGTGTTTCCAAGGCTACTAAACCAATCGGTCTTTCGAGATTTGATCTTTCTTGTGATCATTCCAACGTTATGTAATAATGCACCGACTCGAGGTAACTGGGGTCAGGGCGTTACTGTTGGTATCATAAGAAGTTTAGTACAAAACTTGGAATCTAGATTTAGATAAACTCTGATTAGAGCACGTAGACCTAAGATGAACTTTGAGGATTAGTATAGAATAACTTCCTAGAATTTTGGTATTGTAGGGATTTTGTGAGTTTTCTGAGCAATAAATCCCAGTCTGGATACGAGCAGGTAGAGGTGGCTCTGGCACAGTTGTACCTAGGGGTAAAACCCGAAAACACCGCTTAAAGCTAGACTCGAACGGGAACTGGTGCACGACAACGGGCCTTGCTGCACTCTTGGTTACGACACTCCCGGGGGATATTCTTAGGATAACTCTCATTTTCTTTACAAATCATTATGAAGGGTTTATGAGCATATACTTCCTCAAAGAAAACATTTTTATGATTATGGATTATATCCATAAATATTTCAATTTATGTTAAGTGTTTTATAAGTATGGGATTATGTATTTTGATTCATAAACTGATCTAGTTTATGCCATTTTTTAGAAATGGCGCCTAGTGGAAGAAATGGAAACCGTATCAATGCACGCACTCCATGTAGGGATTGCCCTCCTGATCAAGATAATTATAGTGGAGCTGGTGATGCAACTGGTGCCAATCAGCTAATCACCATACTGGGACAGCTCACTCAGGTTATAAATAATATCCTTACCCGTATGGAGCACCCTGATCCGCAGCATGGAGGATCAATGTTAGATCGATTCATGAGGCAACAACCACCAACGTTCAATGGGAGTACAAATCCCTTAGTAGCTGAGCAATGGATATTTTCCCTAGAGAAAATATTTCAGGCTTTGGGGAGTAGTGAAAGGGAAAAAGTTATCATGGCAGTTTACCGCCTCACTGGAGATGTTGATCAATGGTGGTCATTGATTCAAAATATGAAGGAAGATGATGAAGTATCAAATATGGAATGGAGGGAGTTCAAATATCTGTTTTTAGAAAAATACTTTCCTCACGACCACCGAGCAGATATGGAAAGGCAGTTTCTGAGTCTGAGACAAAAGGAGGATGAGAATGTCGCAAAGTATGAGGCTAAATTTACAAGGTTAGCAAGGTATGCTGGAGATTATTAACGTAACCCAAGAAGTAAGATTGATCATTTCTTTGATGGGTTAAAACCATTTCTCCTTCGAGCATTAGTCTCACAATCCTTTTCATCGTATGAAGACATTGTCGCATGTGCTATCAAGACCAAAAAGTAATTCTCTAAGTCTTATGACTTTAAAGCAAAGCAAGAGAAGAAGAGACCTGCTGATAAATATGGGAATGTAAATAAGGGGAAGAAGGGAATGGTTGAATATCCATCCTGTGGTAAATGTGGTAAGAAACACCACGGTACTTACTTGAAGGGAACATGAGTCTGTTACAAGTGTGGTGAAAAAGGCCACCAAGTTCGTGATTGTAATGGGAAGAAGGAAGCTACCAATGTTCAGTGCTACAATTGCAGGGAGATGGGGAATTATGAAAATGAATGTCCTATGCGTCAGGAGAACTTACCTCAGAAAAGGCCAAGGGATCAAGGCCAAGCTTATGCTATCACTACTACTGAGGTAGAAGCTCCGAAAGACGTGGTGGCAGGTAATTTAATGGTTTCCTCAAGTTTAGAAAATGCATTATTTGATTCTGGATCATCACATTGTTTCATATCTTCCCAGTTTTCTAAGAAAATTAGATATTTCCAATTTAATTTAACAAGGGAGTTATCAGTTAAAACTCCTAAGGGAAGTATCATTGCAATAAAGTTTTGTGAATCAGTCCCCATTAGAGCACATAAATGTTCTTTATCTGCTGATCTCATCGTCATACCTATGATTTATTTTGATATAATCCTCGGTATGGATTGGATTTTGGACTATGATTTGAAGATTTATTGTAAGAAGAAGGAGGTTACGATTTTTGATGATGATGATAAGGAACACCTTATCTTTAGAGCAGAATCGTCACCACCTAATTCTTATTTAGATCCACCCCCAGTAGCTGAACTAAATTCAATTATTGGGGAGGAAGAGAATGAAATAACTGTGGGTGAGGAAAGGAATGTTCAAATAGAGGATGTACCTGTTGTGAAAGATTTTGTAGATGTATTTCTGGAAGATTTACCTAGACATCATCCAGAATGAGAAGTTGATTTTTCCATTGATTTAATTCCTGGATCAAGGCCTATATCGAAGACCCCTTATAGAATGGACATTGTAGAATTAGTCGAACTAAAGAAACAACTAGAGTAATTGAGTAATAAAGGATTTATTCACCCTAGTGTTTCTCCATGGGGAGCCCCTGTTCTTTTTGTTAAAAAGAAAGATGGATCCATGAGGTTATGTATCGACTACAAGGAGGTCAATGCTATAACAATAAAGAACAAGTATCTCCTACCTCGCATTGATGATTTATTTGACCAACTGCATGGAGCTCAATACTTTTCAAATATTGGCCTTCGATCTGGATACCATCAGTTGTGTGTGAAGAAAGAATACATTCCGAAGACAGCATTTCGAACCAGGTACGTGAATTACGAGTTTACTGTAATGCCTTTTGGATTGACTAATGCACCCTCTGTATTCATGGATCTAATGAATAGAGTTTTTAAGGAGTATCTCAATGAATTTTTGGTGGTATTTATTGATGATATATTAGTATACTCCAAAAGCTACGAAGATCATAAAAATCACTTGCGCATTATCCTGAAGACTCTGAGAAGACATGAATTATATGGAAAGTTTAGCAAGTGTGAATTCTGGCTTCATGAGATTTCTTTTCTTGGCCATATTGTCTCTAAAGATGGGATCTCTTTTGATCCTTCTAAGACCAAGGCAATCCAAGAATGGCCAGCACCAACGAATATAACTGAGGTACGTAGTTTTATTGGTTTGGCAGGTTATTATCAACGTTTCGTCCATAATTTTGCCCGATTGGCTAACCCATTAACGAAGCTCACACGTAAAGGGGTTAAATTTGTTTGGACAAAAGAGTGTGAAGAATGTTTCAAAGAACTTAGGAGAAGATTAGTCAATGCTCCTATATTGACTCTGCCATCGGGGAATGATGGGTTCGTTATTTATAGTGATGCATCAAATAAAGGACTTGGTTGTGTCCTTATGCAAAATGATAGGGTTATTGCCTATGCATCACGGCAGTTGAAAATTCATGAACAAAACTATCCTACTCATGATCTCGAGTTAGCAGCTATGATCTTTGCTTTGAAGATATAGAGGCACTACCTCTATGGTGCAAAATGTGAGATTTATACTGATCACAAGAGTTTGAAGTATATTTTCTCACAAAAAAACTCAACATGAGGCAAAGGAGATGGCTTGAATTACTCAAGGATTATAATTTCACGATACACTACCACCCAGGGAAGGAAAACAGGGTGGAAGATTCTTTGAGCATAAAATATCATGGAGTTTTGAACAATATGAGAATTCAAAGGGATCCAATTTTCATGGATCTAGTGAATATGGACATGGAAATAACCAGGGAAGGAGAAACATCAATGCCTTTTCAAATGGTTGCCAAACCATCTTTATAAGAAAGGATTAAGAGTTCTCAGACCGATGATGAAGATCTTTAAAAGAAGATTAAAGCTATGAATGATGGGAGATTGAGAGACTTTGTGTATGAAGATGGAATTTTGAAATTCGGGAAGAGACTTTGTGTTCCCGATATACCTGATCTAAAAAGAGAATTTCTGGATGATGGTCATAGTTCCAATTTATCTATACACCCTGGGATCACCTAAATGTATAGAGATTTGAAGGAACATTTTTGGTGGGACAATATGAAGAGGGAGATTGCTGATTTTGTGTCAAGATGTATGGTTTGTTAACAAGTGAAAGCTGGAAGGCAACACCCTGGATGAGTCATGCAACCTCTTCCCATACTGGAGTGGAAATGGGACAACATTACGATGGACTTTGTCATGGGACTACCAAAGAATCCTATAAGGAACAATGCAATATGGGTTATTGTTGATCGTCTTACCAAGTCAGCACATTTTCTTGCTATAAGAGAAGATCTACCACTGGAACGTCTAGCAAGACTATATATTAATGAAGATGTGAGACTTCATGGAGTACCCCTATCGATTGTTTCTGATTGTGATCCCCGTTTTACTTCACGATTCTGGAAGAGTCTTCAGAAATCCCTGGATACTGAACTTCATTTCAGCACTGCCTACCACCCTCAGACAGACAGACGGACAATCAGAACGGACTATTCAAACCTTAGAAGACATGCTGAGAGCTTGTTCACTTGACTTTCAGGGTATGTGGGATCAGTATTTACCTCTGGTAGAATTTTCCTATAACAATAGCTTCCATTCGAGTATTCAGATGGCACCATATGAAGTGTTATACAGAAAGAGATGTCGCACACCAACCTGTTGGGATGACGTTGGTGAAAGAAAACTTGTAGGTCTAGAACTAGTGGAGGAAACAATGGAAAAGGTGAAGGTAATCCAAAATCACATCAAAGCAGCTCAAAGTAGGCAGAAGAGCTATGCCGATAATCGAAGGAAGGATTTGGAATTTCAAGTCGGTGATCATGTTTTCCTGAAGGTATCTCTATGGAAGGGAGTCATACATTTTGGTAAGAAAGTTAAATTGAGTCCCAGGTACATCGGACCTTTCGAAATTCTAGAACGAATTGGGGTTGTAGCTTACCGATTGGCAATGCCGCCAAGTCTCTCCAAAGTTCACGATGTGTTCCACGTATCTCTGTTGACGAAATACATGCCTGACCCAACGCATGTACTCACCTATGAGGAGTTAGAATTGGAACCCGATCTGTCTTATTGTGAAGAGCCCATCAGGATTCTTGATACAAGAGAACAAGTACTGAGAAACCGGACGACACGTCTGGTAAAAGTTTTGTGGAGAAACCATAATATGGAAGAGGCAACGTGGGAACCCGAGGAACTTATGATGAAGAACCACCCAAGTCTTTTCATGCGATAATATTCTAGAAATTTCAAGGATGAAATTATTTGAAGGAGGGGAGAATGTAACACCCCAAGCTTCCACGGTACGCTTCTCTTTTAATAATGTGATAGCATGTGTTGTATGCAACACCGAGTTCTAACACACCATAACTAATCAAACTAGTCGTTATGAATAGTAATACCTACTCTTTGAAATTATATATATTTTTTATATTTCAAAATGGACATCATTTTTGGATTCAGAATATCGAATGTAGCCTAAGGTGAAATTTTGGTACTTTTCGGATAACTTTAATATTTTGATGAATAGTGAAATTACTAAATTTTAATTAAAAACAAATTTTTTAATCCAAATAATTAATACTGATAAATTATGAATTTGAGCGGTTTTAAAGTATATTTAGAATATATTTTTACCATTTAATACAATGTTGGTAATTGGAAAAAAATTTACAATTAAACCGGACATAAACGAGTGTCAATCTTTTGATAGTTATTATCTCTTAAAAACACGCTTTTTATTTTAACAACCGGAATTAATTTTAAATTAATTTCTGCCACTTATGCATTTTGAATTTGGAAAAATGGATTCCATATTTGGAATCAGGATGTTCAAATTGTGTAAATAGGTAACTTTTATTTTTAGACATTTTGAATAATTACTTCGGTAAATATTTTATTTACCATGGTTAAGGGTAAATTCGGTAAATAAGGGTTAAAACATAATATTATAATAATACTAAATTACCCTAAAACGTGTCCTAGCCTTATTTTGTGATACATGTTCTACCATAGGCATCTTTTGGTTGATTTTGGGACCCCATGGAGCCACTTGTAGGTGATAGGGACACTTAATTTTAATTAAGTTAAAATAAGTACAAAAATGACATAAGCATATATCTTTTAGAAAAAAAAATTTTACATAGGGTTATATATGTTGGATTTTCGACTATAAATATTCATTAGAAAGATAAAACGATTTCATACATAATGGTAGTTTATTTATAATTTTTAGACTTTAAATAATATAATTTATTTATGACACAATTAGGACGCAGTAATTACCATAATAGTGACAAATTAAAATAATTGATATTATAAATACACAAATAAATATAATTTGAGACTTTTAATGAATTACAATAATTTTATAGGATAATATAACATATTAGGATTGATTCAAATAATTCTTTTCCAAGTAATCATTCTTTTATGAGTTTCACAAAAATCAACTATTGAATAGTGTCAAAATTGACATAAAAGAGTTTTTAAAACAAATATTATACTATTAAATGATATTAAATTTTTAAAAATCTAAGGTTCAGCAAAGAGACTTATATCATGATATTTATATCATTAATGGACTACTTGGGGGTCTCCTGGATGTATATAGTATGTTTATTAACCATATAATATAAAAATACAAAGAGACATTGTAAAAGTGAAACTAATTAACTAAGAGTTAATACTTACTGATAAGGTTAATATAGTAACCCAAACCTATCTAAATTCTATTGTTTTAATGTTTTTAGACCTATCCCCACCTTAACATTTAAATAATCAACTTTGTAGCCATTAGAAACCGAATATAAATTTATTATAAATTAATATTTCTAGCTTTTCCAAAGGTGCCCCTCACCCCTCTTATAAAAGGGCACTCCTCCTTCTCATTTCTTCACACATTCAAAGCCTTTTGGTTCGGACAAACTCTTCCCCAATACTTTTCCAACTTCCCTCACTACAACCTAGAGGCATTATTTTGATCATAAAGCCAACCTAAGGAGCCCTTTTGATCAAATCAAAAGGAAGAACCCGAAGAAGAGGCAATGATTTCACCACCTTTTCCAAGTTCCTTTCTTCTTCCACTTCTTCTTAATTTGTTATTACCATTCTAAAATAATAACTTCAGTATCATATATATACTGTGATTTTATTATATATATGGTACAACCATATTCATTATTCTCTCCACCCTTTGAATAACATCTCATCATACGTGCGTACGTACGGCTTACCGTCTCCACGTCGTGGTGTAATTGTTATTCAATATATTATTATTTGGATGGGTATAATAATGATGTGTAACTCATGTAAATAATAAATATAACTTGTTAATGATTCTTTATATATGATATACCATCCATTTATATAATATTTTAATATTAAATGAATGATATTGTCACTCGTGCGTACGTACGGACTACCGTCTCCTCGAACGCGATGAGATTCATTCTCCATCGTATCCATTCAAGTATAATTATCATTTGATGATTTAAAAATAATTTTTAAGGACTTGATATAATTCTGTATATGAATAATATACAACCTATCCATGACAAACATGGCTTATGTAACAAAACATATAAAAGAAAACGAGTAAGTTAACACCCGAAACAACGATAATACGAAGATATTGTTAACAAATCAATGTTAAAAGATCATATATGATATCATATTAATGTATATGATTCTTGTATATTTTAATAACAATTATTTCACCATTATACAGGAGGTTAACCTACCACAACCAAGGAAAAGTACAAGGTAAGGGTTATTTCACAATCTCTTCATTATCCGAGGTTGTTTATACGTAATAATCTACTGGGATCTCTTTATCATCCACATCCATGTTTCTTACAAATGTATTTCAAAACATCTTTACTATTTACAAGAATATGGGTTAAAGTCATTTATACCCTTGTTGACTTTTTATAAGTGGTTTATAAAGGAATCTTTCCGTCGTTTTCCAAACAAGGTGCTTTTTAACCTTTTCGACAGAATTAAGGTAAGAATGTTTTTATTAACTTATAAGGCGGGTGTGGTTATTTTCCACCGTCATAAAATCGTCGAAGCGTCCCTTACAAGCTTATAAGAATATTTTCAAAGAAAATGTTTTATTTCATAAATATATGACTCTTAAATGATTTCAAAATAAAAAGAGATATTTCGCTAAAAAGAGTTTTGATTTCATCTATGTCAACATCCTTTGATGGATTTTACACTTATTTGAAGTTGATTTATTATGATACAAAACTTCTATATTGTATTGAGGGTTTTGTGATATGTTTGACTGTGGATGTGCTATTTTTATACCATTCATAGTTTATGGTGAAAGTATTGACATTTCATATGCTAGTTTTAATATGAATGTTTATGTTATGTTTAAACCTTTTCATATGGGAATGCATTGGACTTAATATGTGATGGGTGGAGCCCGCTATAGCTCCTCGATGCATCAGTAGGTCTCATGAGACAAACTAGTGTCTTGGCACAAGGCCTTGGAAAAATCTTATTTGTAGTCTTGGCACGAGGCCTTGGCTATGTGGTTATGATAGTCTGTCATTATGCATTCAATCATTATGAAAGTGGTAATTGATATTGCATGTGATTATTCAATTAGAAAAATATCCATGTGAATAAGTAAATGGAATTATTTCATTTTATTTTTGTCATACTATGTTGAAGTTCAAGTTTAAAAGGATTTTGTTTTAGTTATACATTGCCTTAAATGTTTATTCTTATTTATGAAAGTTTTCGCTATATTTTTATCCTTACTGGGCTTTTGAGCTCACCCCTTTTCTATGTTTTATTTTTCCCAAGAAGTGAAGAAGTAAATTATGAATGACCTGTAGGGATATTATGTGGGGATATGAGTGTGGAATATGGAGAAAATATGTTGTTTTAGTAGTTTTTCACATTATGATGTAATGTAAGACTTATGAATATATCTAGTGTTTCCAAGGCTACTAAACCAATCGGTCTTTCGAGATTTGACCTTTCTTGTGATCATGCCAATGTTATGTAATAATGCACTGACTCTAGGTAACTGGGGTCGGGGCATTACAACTATTACTCGTAGCCACGCTTCGACGACATTGTTGCCTTCCTTTACACCATGCTGGACCCCATCCAATCCTCTTCCATGCTCATCCTTTACCTCTCCACCATCTCTGATGAATTAAATGATGATCCAATTTTTGTCTCTATTTTGGATGGGAGTTTTCTTAAAATCCTTCTGGAGGATGAGGATGAATTTTCAATGTTTGTTGGGAATCTAATCCTGTCTTTTATGTGCGCCACTACACCTGTGGGAGGAAGAGTGAGGTCGCGCCGCTTTTGAGCTGCTGAAGCTTCCGCACCTCTAGAGCCGCCGCTGGAGTCGGGGAAAGCTGCTGCTGAAAGTGCCGCAACATAGGAGGGACAACGCCGATCTTCTGAAGTGGGGATAACACACAGAGGAGTTGAGCCGCTGCGCCATTCTTGGAGAAGAAGATATCTGAGTTGCACCATCGCTGCGTTGCCGTAAGAGGAGGCTGCCGTTCGGAGTCGCCATGGAAGAGGACCGTGCCGCGAAGCCGCTGAAGATATTGCTGGGGAGGAGAAGAGAAGATTAAAAAAATAAAATAAAAATATAATAGATAAAGAATATAATAAATAAAGTAAAGTAAAAAGAAAAAGAAGAAAAAAATAAAAGTAAAAGTTAAAGTAAAAAGTTGCTTTAACTAAGTCAAAAAAAATATAAGATAATTTATTAAATTTATAAATTTAAAACATTTATAGTTTTAATGAATGGATAAATTATCAATTAAAATAAAAAAACTTAATTAATAATAAATTTTTATAATAAATTAATTTATTATTAATTGTATAATTTAATTAATAATAATTGTAAATAATTATAAAACATACTTATTAATTTAACTATATTTATAACATAAGTAATAATTTTAATTACTAAACTTAAAATTTACTAATTAATTAATTAACCTAACAATTTAATCTCTTTTATAGTAATAAATTAATTATCAATACAATCTAATATATTATCTTAATTATTTAATTACTTATGTACTTAATTTTTAATAACTTAGTTTTAAAGAAATTTATTTAATTAATAATTTAGTATCTATTAACAAAATAAATTTAATAACTTTTTAATAAATTATTTTTTACTATAATATTATTAAGTGAATAATTTTATAAATATAATAAATATTAATTTTCAATTATCTTATGTTAACTTTCAACACTTAACCTAAAAATTATTATTATTTCATTATTTGCTTTCACATTCATTTATTTATTTTGTTTTAACATTTTCAGGTCCATTCAAGGTTCAAGTTTACATCTAGATTCATCCAACTAACTCAACGAGAGTTAGTTATGTGATAAATTCTAGCACGACGTGCTGGTCGCGAAAAAATGCACCTTTTCAGTGCATGGGTGAAGTACTTTTGAAGTCGGTGGAGGTCAAGTGGTGACGTGTAGCAGATGACAGATGATACTTAAGTAGAGAAAGCATCATATTTTGAAGGACTAATGCATTCACGGAGGTGATTCATTCATTCACTCGGAGAGACACGCACTTGACGAACACTCGAGTCCCGGAGCAGAGCAGAGGTCCAGGAGCAGCATTTCATGCGAGCAGAGGGAGTTTCCTTCTTCTGTTTACTTTCAAATCATTACCTCTGTATTAGAATGATTTTTGTATTTGATATAGTGATAATGAAAAATATTTTAGTTAGCTAAATTTTAGTTTGGAGAGAGTTTTTTTTTCTATTGGTAATCATTTTCATCCTTCTTATTAATCAATTCTTCTGTGATTAGAATTGATCGGCGAGATCAATTATAATTACACTTATCTGCTTTGTACCACAAGCACTAAAATTTTCTAAACTCTGTAATCATTCAGCGAGTTTGATTATGCAATCATATTTTAAATAATCAACTTGTAATGAAAACTTTAGCACTTACGGCGAGTTTGTGATGTTGACCTTTTAAATCATCTTTCTGGAGTGGTACGTCTTGGAGTGGTGAACTCTCAGTTGCACAATTTCTACAACTTAACTCCTGGCGAGGGAAGTAAGTATCTTTTATATAGTGGTATGAAGTTGTAATTCTACATGTTTAGTAGAAAAAATTCAAACCAGTATACTAGAGCAATCCCTAAGTGCTCATCTCTTTTGTCTTTTATCAGCGTCTTATTTTCTTCGTTGCAACTTTTTTTCAGCTGTATTCTGTTTTAGTGTAGGTAGCACAAATTTACACGAGTTGTGTAGTTTTACATTGCAGTTTATTAAAACATTAAAAAAATATTAAAAGATTAAAAAGAAATAGAAAAAACACTCCGCTGCTGACAACAGTGGAGCTTGCCAATTGTTTTTAAGTAATTAGTGGCCAAATTAGCCTTCCATGTGGGTTTGACCCTGCTTGCCACATATACAGTAGTTAGTAGGAGATATAAATAATTAAATTTGACCACCTTCAACGACAGTCAAGGTCAAGTTTTTGGTGCCGTTTCCGGGGAAGGCACGGGCCATTTCTTACTAAAAAACCCATTTTAAAAAAACATTTATATAAAAATTTAAAAAAAAAATGGAAAATTTGAAAACTGTATAAAAAACTGTGTCTTTTCAGTATGATTGTCATTTTTGTTACTATTAATGTTGTTTTCATGAGCACAAGACACTCTTCTATTATATTAGAGCCCTTAAACCTTGAACTCGATAAACATTTAGCTGCTCTAAGATGGAAAAACAAAATTGAAATGGAATATCAAGATAATAGAGTTCCTAATAATAACTTCTAAAATAAACCAGAACTCTTAGATGAACATGAAAGGGCTAGGATGAGGGAGTTTTAACTTCCTCATGTGTCAATTAACCCATCATCAATTAGGCTTAGTCCTAGAGCTCGAAACTATGAACTAAAACAATCACACATTTCACTGTTGCCTGCTTTCAATGGACTCTCTA
This sequence comes from Viscum album, assembly GCA_963277665.1. Classification (NCBI taxonomy): domain Eukaryota; kingdom Viridiplantae; phylum Streptophyta; class Magnoliopsida; order Santalales; family Viscaceae; genus Viscum; species Viscum album. The sequence continues at coordinate 61,003,016 of OY728163.1, read as the reverse complement.
ATGAGGACTCTTTATCCTTCATTAGAGATTTATACAACATTGTGCAGCAACTTCCCTTGTTAGGACTTACAAAGAATGAGCTTAGGATGAGATTTTTTCCTTTTTTCCATAAAGGAAATGTGAGAAATTGGTTTTTGAGCTTAGATGAGAACATTTTTGAGAATTGGGATCAAGTTTACAACTCTTTTATTATGAAATTTTATCCCCAAATATTAAAAAGTCAATTGAGAACTAAGATTACTAGTTTTTACCAAGAGGATGGATAAGCCTTTCATGAAGCATAGGATAGATTTAGGGACCTACTTAGGTAGTTTCCCCATCATGAACTCCCATATCATCTTCTTATGGACACCTTCTATGAAGGGCTTTCCTCCTCTGGTCAGAACTTAGTGGATCAAGCAGCTGGTCGTAATTACAATGATAAGACTGATGAGGAGTTGAGACAAATTTTCAATAATCTGGCCCTTAATTCTCAACATAAGAATTCATGAAGAAATAGAGTCAATAAGAATGTTAATACTAGTTCAGGAGCTGATACTCAAAGTCAACTGGCTAAAATCACCAACCAACTACAAACTTTAATGAACCAGAATTCAAAACACACTGTTAATCAAATTGAAAATCAGAACTAGTATCAGTCACTTAGGCAACAATGCACTCATTGTGGTATGTTTGGGCACACTGATTTTTTTTCCTAATTTTGATCTAACTTCTCAACAACCTGAAACCTAAAATTTTGTTAATTATGGTCCTAGGATGCCTCAAAAAGAAGATCCATTTTCAAATAATTACAATCAAAGCTATTGGAACCATCCCAATCTTTCCTGGAAAGATCAAGGTATCATCAAAGAATCCACTGCCCCTAATTATCAGAACCAACCAAGACCAAACTTTCAAAATCAACAAAGGGGTGAGACTTCAAATGTTCAAGGAAGTAATGATAATCAAATGTCTTCTAAATTGGATCAGATCTTGAATAAAATAAATTCACAAGAGGAAAGGTACACGACTCAACTTAATAATCAGAAAAATCAATATGAGTCAGAGAAGATGCAAAATGATGTGAGAATGCAGAACATGGAAACACAGCTAGGCCAATTAGCTAGAGATTTGACTTCTAGGGATAAAGGTAGACTTCCATGTACCACTGAACTTAACCCTAGGGAGAATTATATGGCTGTTGTAACTAGAAGTGGTCTTAATACTCAGTCTGTTGTTGAAAAATTAACTGAAATTTCCAAAATGATAAACTATTTGAATCTGTAAATGAAAATATGCTTTGTTCACAATCTATAAATTCACAGAAAAATGTTGAAAATGATGAGAATCTGAAAATGTCACCTGGATCTCAAGCTAATAATTGTTCTAAAAATCAAAAGAATAAAGGAGAAGAAAAGGTTGTGGAAGAGGTGAGGGATATACCTACTGTTTTTAAAAAAAAATTCCCCACCCATCCCTTTCCCTGAGAATCTGAAACCTCAAAGTAACACCAGGGTTGAACTACTTCAGTTCCTGGGTCTCCTTTCTAAGCTTCAAGTGAACATCCCATTTATCCAAGATTTAATTAAAATCCCATCCTATCTGAAATCCTTAAAGAAAATTGTTTCAAACAAAAATACCCTTGAATAATTTTCTACTTGCAACCTCACTAAAGAGTGCAGTGCTGTTATTCAAAAGAAAATCCCACTGAAACTGAAAGACCCAGGTAGATTTGTCATCCCTTGTACTCTAGGAAATTCTGGTCAGCTCAACTGTCTGTCCGATCTAGGTGATAGCATTAATCTCCTCCCATACTCACTGTTTAGATAGTTGAGGCTGGGTAATCTTCAACCCACCATAGTCATACTAAAGTTAGCTAATAGATCTTTCACTCATCATGTGGGTAGGGTAGATGACATACTAGTTAGATTTGGGAAGCTGTTCTTGCCTGCCGACTTTCTTGTTCTGGATATGGAGTGTGATCAAGAGGTACCTATAATCTTGGGTAGGCCCTTCTTGGCCACATGGGGTGCTGTCATTGATGTGTCAAAGGGTCAACTGATATTTAAAATTGGAGAACAAGAAGAAGAGTTCAATGTTTTTAAAAACATTATGGAACCAACATATTCTAAAAACTACTCAAAAATTGAATCTCGTGAAGCTGAATGTTCTTATAAAAATCAACTTGAACACTTTGAAAAATCTAAAAATCAATCATTTGCTGAAGAAATTAATTGTGAAGCTAAAAAATTTTGTGAATCTGTTTTGGAAGTTGAAAATTATGCTGAATCAACCAATCTGGAAAATTTTCCAGATCTGGACATTTTTCCAGTTTCTGTTGTAGGAGAGTCCTCTGTTTCTGAACTTAGGAGATTTTTGAGTGAATTTTAGGGTGTTTATGTTAGCTCCAACACTTTTTAGAACTTTGATGTTATTGAAGGTGATCTTATGAGTCAACTTGATGATTCTTCTTTCATTGAGTTGTTAAATTATGATATGGAAAATCTGGACAGTGTGTTGTCTACTTTGGACAGTAGGATTTTTATCTCTGAATCTAAGCATGAAATTGAATATATTTCATCTGTTAATACCCCTTACAAGAGGTATGTTGAATACCTTGGATCTCCCAAGCCTAAGAGTCTTTCATCTATGCTGAACCACCTTTTCTTGAACTTAAACCACTCCCTAGTCATCTGAAATATTCATTCTTGGATGAGAATTCTACTCTTCCTGTCATCATTTCTGCTGAACATAAAGATTACCAAGAAGAAAAATTGTTGGAATTTTTGAAAAAGTTTAAATCTTCCATAGGATGGACCATAGCTAACATAAAAGGAATTAGTCCTTCATTCTGTATGCACAAGATTCCTATGGAGTCTCACCATAAGCCTAGAGTAGAGTGTCAAAGAAGATTAAATCCAAACATGAAAGAAGTCATGAGAGAAAAAGTGATCAAGTTGTTAGGCACTGGAATTATTTTTCCCATTTCTGATAGTCCTTGGGTCAGCCTTGTCCAGGTTGTCCCCAAGAAGGGAGGTTTCACTGTAGTAAAGAATGAAAAAATGAAGAAATCCAAGTCAGGAAAGCCACAAAATGGAGAGTCTGTATTGATTATAGGAAGTTGAATGCAGCCACTAAGAAGGACCATTTTACAATGTCCTTCTTGGAACAAATGCTTGAGAGGCTTGCTGGAAATGAATTCTTCTGTTTCCTGGATGGGTATTCTAGTTACAACCAGATCCATGTTGCTCTAGAGGATCAGGAGAAGACCAATTTCACATGCCCCTTTGGGACATTTGCTTACCGGCGGATGCCCTTTGGGTTGTGTGGATCCTCAACCACCTTTCAAATGTGTATGATGGCTATATTTTCTGATATTATTGAGAGAATCATTGAGGTTTTCATGGATGAATTTTCCATTGTGGGTAGTAATTTTGATACTTGTCTTGGAAAACTTGAGTTATTCTTGGAGAGATGCATTGAAACCAACCTTGTTCTTAATTGGGAGAAATGTCAGTTCATGGTTACAGAGGGTATTTTCCTTGGTCATAAAGTTTCAAAGAGAGGTTTATAATTTGATACTGCTAAGATAGAAGTTATTCAAAAATTGCCACCTCATGTTAATGTTAAAGGTTTTAAAAGTTTCTTAGGGCATGTCGGTTTCTACCAGAGGTTCATAAAGGATTTTTCAAAAATAACTAAGCCCTTGTGTTCTTTGCTGGTCAAGGATGCACCTTTCAACTTTGATGAAAACTGTTTGAAATCATTTAATCTGATGAAGGAAAAACTCACTTCATCACCCATCATTATTGCTCCTGATTGGAAATTACCTTTTGAGCTTATTTGTGATGCTAGTGACATGGTTGAAGGTTATGTCCTTAGACAGAGGAGAGATAAGAAGTTTCATGTGGTGTATTATGCTAGCAGACTGTTAGATGAAGCCCAAAAGAATTATACCACCCCTAAAAAATAATTGTTAGCTGTTGTGTTTGCTCTTGAAAAGTTTAGACAGTACTTGTTAGGCTCAAAAGTCATCATTTTCACTGATCATTCTGCCTTAAAGTACTTGCTGTCTAAAAAAGAAACTAAACCCAGGCTGATTAGATGTATTCTTCTATTACAAGAGTTTGATTTAGAGATTAGGGATAAACAAGGAGCTGAAAACTTAGTTGCTGATCAACTGTCTAGGCTTCCTCTTACCCAATCTGATTCGGAAAATCCTTGGGAGATAAACTCTTCCTTCCCTGATGAGAAGTTTCTTACTGTTTCAGTCAGGCAATTTTCTTGGTTTCCCAATTTTTCCAACTTCCTGGCAGCTGGTGTTATTCCCAAAAATCTGTCTAATAATCAAAGAAATAAATTCATTTCTGAACTTTAATACTACCTTTGGGATGATCCTTTGCTGTTTAGGAGGTGTGCTGATGGTATTCTTAGGAAATGTGTACCTGGGGAAGAGATGTTTCCTATCTTATAAAGTTGTCATTCTTCACCTTGGGGAGGTCACCATGGGGGTGAGAGAGCTGCTCAAAAATTCCTTCAATCTAGTTTTTATTGGCCTATACTCTTTAAGGATTCTAGAAGTTTTGTGGTTGGTTGTGACAGGTGTCAGAGGTTGGGTAATGTGGGTGGGAAGCAGGAGTTACCTCTGAAAGGTATTTTGGAAGTATAAATCTTTGATGTATGGGGTTTAGATTTCATGGGTCCATTTATATCATCTCATGGGAATGAGTATATTCTTGTTGTTGTGGATTATGTATCTAAGTGGGTTGAGGCAGTAGCTCTGCCTAACAATCAAGCAAATAGTGTGATAAAATTTGTGAAAAAGAACATCTTTACAAGATTTGGAGTCCCAAAGGCTTTTATTACTAATAATGGAACACATTTTAAGAATTATAAGTTTATGTCTTTGATGTAAAAATATGGTTGTGTTCACAAAACTAGAACTCCTTATCATCCACAGTCTAGTGGACAGGTGGAAATTTCTAATACAGAACTGAAAAAAATCCTAGAAAAAACTGTGTCAAACTCTAGGAAAGACTGGTCACTCAAACTGGATGAATCTTTATGGGCATATAGAACTACTTTCAAGACCCCAATAGTAATGTCTCCTTACAGGATGTTGTTTGGGAAACGATATCATTTACCTGTGGAGTTTCAATATAAGTATTATTGGGCAGTTAAGGCTCTAAAATTTGACTTTAAGAGTGCTGGTGAGAGGTGATTACTTGATTTGAGTGAACTTGATGAGATTAGGAGAGAGAGTTATGATAATTAAAGAATTTAGAAAGAGAGGACTAAGATCTTTCATGATTCTATCATTCAAAACAATGAATTAAAACCTAGAAAGAAGGTCCATCTCTTTAATTATAGAGTCAAACTTTTTCCTGGAAAGTTGAAGTCCAAGTGGTCTGGACCTTTTTCTAAAGTGAGAGTGCTTAAGAATGGAGCTGTTGAAATTTTAGGTGAAGAAAATAAAGCCATGTTGGTCAATGGGAAAATATTGAAACTGTATTTTGAGGGACAGCCAAAGGGATTGGCTCCCTTCACTGTTCTTGAATGAACTCTGGCTGGGGACTTTAAATCTAGCGCTGCATGGGAGGCAACCCATGGTTTTTGCTGTTTTAATAAATAAAAAATTGTAATTAAATAAAGTCTAACTGAAGAATTTAAATTCAGTGCTTCATGGGAGTCAACCCATGCTCTTTCTTTAGTGTTTACTTTTATTTCTGTTCTTGTTTTACTTAGAATGAAGTGCTACTTTGCATTATTATATATACTCTCTCTCTACTGGTTACTTGTTCCTGGTTTATATACTCTTTTTCTCTAGGAATGTTTTTGTTGTCATATATGGAGTGGAATTACCATGGTCATTTTTGGATAAGAACTTAGTCAGGGAAGTAGTTCAACTTACTACATTTATTTTTTTCTCTTGTTTTTGTTAATAAAATTCTTCTTGCTTAAAAAAATCTGCTTGTTTTAAAAAATTCTGCTACTTGTCACTGTGATGTGCATAAATTTACTTGTGCCTCCTTGCTGAGAAATTAAAATTCATTGTTTAAAATATTTTCACTTCATGAAATTAAGTGTGGGGGGTTCCTGTCTCTGGTAGTTGGGTTTTTCATGAACTTTGTCTGCTTTATTGAACAACCTTTTCAATCATACTTTGTTGAAATGCTTACACACAATTAATTGTAAACTTACCTTACATGATGTAACTTGAGTTTAATTGAAATATTTTTCATTGGATATAAATGTTAATGTATGTACTTGGATTTGAACCTGCTGATTATTAATTATATTGTGGAAAACAATAAATTTTGAACTTCACTGAGACCCCTTTTTTACATTTTATAAATCTAATTAATTGAAAATCTGTTTTGAACCTTAATTGATTAATTGTTGTTCTCTATACTTAGAAGTAAACTTTGGGGACAAAGATGGGTTTTAATTGTGGGGGAGGGGGTCAATTCTTTACTGTGCTAAACTTTACTTTAATGTAAGCCTGTCAATTCCCACTGAAAACTCAAAAAAATTGTAAAAATGGATAAATGTTTTTCAAAATTCTTGCATAATTTTAGGCTTTACACCTTTCTCAATTGGGTCTTGCCTTAGGACAAGTTCCTTGGTGGTAGTTGAGATTTTCTTGAACCTAAAATTAATGAGTTTGGATGATTGCTGAGTGGTTTTTCTTAGTGATTTGATGGAAATTCGGTTTAGGAACTACTCTGGAATAGATATGGGTAACCTTTTAAGGGAGTTAAGATCATAACCTTTGGAACTAGAAGTTTGATTCTGATTCTAGGGCCCTCATTCTTTTCTTTTAATTATTAAAATTAATTACTCTAATGAGCTAATGTAAATGAATTTTATATAAATCTTTTGATATTGGTGTAATTTGGGCATCTGGGATCCCACGATGAGTCTCTAAGACCCTAGATGCTGAGTGTGTTTCTGTTAACTAAAAGCCCTCTGTACACTTTGAATAAGTGCATTGCACAGTGCTTAGCACAATGATACATGGCTTGGGGAAAAATAAAATAAAGTGTATAGGGTCAAAAATGATCTCATTAAGGTGAGGGGAATGATGAACACCAGATGAAGAAGGGATCAATTGGTTTATATAAAAATCATTTAGGTTGTATCATTGAGGTGATTCAAAAAAAATTATTTTTGGAACCTAGGTGAAAAAGTCAAAGTTCAAATTTATATCATTAAGGTCTGAATTCCATTGATATTTTATCTCTTGTCATTCTTGGACTTAGAACCTGATCTTGGATTGAATTGAATCACTAAGTTTTATCACATATGAGGCATGACATCTTCTTTGATGGATGGTCTTTGTGTTCTTAATTACCCTTGAGTATTTGTTTCTGGAAAGATTCATTTGAGTAATTAATTTTCCAAAAGCCCACTATTATGTATTTTCCTCTTTTTTGAGTTATGGACATGTTACAGTTTGATCTAAATGATAAACACTTTTCTATTTACAAAGTAAATAAAACATGGGATTGTTTGAGGACAAACAATGCTTATGTGTGGGGGAATTTGATGTGGCCTTATTTTTACACAGTTTGCCACATCATTTTTATTAATTTTTAATGATTTAATTAACTATTTTTACACTTGTTATCTAATAAATGAACTTTTGTATTTTTATAGTTAAATTTGTCAAATATTCATTTTTTATAACATTTTATGTAATTATAGACATTTAAATAGTTGATTTAATCTTTCTTTTTTTATAAATAATTTTCAATTTGTTTATGTAATCTATTTTTGTTTATTTTATTTAATTTTTAATTTTTAATATTTATTGATTTTTCTAATTAATTTACTTTTAATTTTTATGTTTATATGACTTAGTTACAGCTTTCCAGACTACCGGTAGCTAAGCCACTGATAGCAGGGGTCCTTTTGCTCTATCGGTAGCCAGGTTACCGGTACTATATAACAGTGACCTGCTTTCTTTTTTCTTATCGGTAGACTGGTTTGAGTTGTAATGGTGACCTTGTTATATCAGTAACCTTTTTCATCACTTTTCTTTCCTACCGGTAAATCTCTTTTAAGTATAATGGTAGATTTATTTTATGTCTTACCGGTAGACTTTAATTTGAACTACCAGTAGCTCTTATTTATCAGTAGCGGTAACCCTTTTATTTTAATTTAATAACGGTGAGTAATTAGTTTAAATTAGTTCTGTTTTATTTCTTTTAAAAAGGTTAGTTTTTATTTAAGAAATTATTTAATTGAGGTTATTCTAATTAATTAACTTAGACTTTGTTTTTAATAATTAATCTTTTAATTAAGTTACATTAGAATAGGTTAATTTTATTATTCTATGTGTTTAGTCTTTCTGCTCGTCATTTAAGTAAGTTAAGTGTGTTTTTAAATTAATTAAATTGGTTCACCCTTAATTATATAAGTTTAAATAGTTAATTAATTAATTAATTAATAGTTCTTAAGAATAAATTATATTATTTTATGTATGCAGATTCATTTTATAATTGTTTTAGTCTACCGGTGAGGTAAATAAGAGTTTGCGTGATTTATTTGGGTCACCGTTGTTTTTTTGTTGTTAATTTTTAATAAATTTATTTAGTTATTTTAATTTGAGTCTCTTATTAATTAAGTTTAAACAGTTATCAAGTTTATTAATTTAATTGTATTCAATTAGTACTTTTTAATTAATAAATTTAATGTTTTAAAGTTTAATAATTATCATGTTTTTAATTAATGGAATTTATCATTACTTTAATTAATTATATTTAGTCTTTTTATTTAATTTATTTAAGTTTTAATTCTATATTATTTCAGAAAACTAATATTTTATGTTCTAACGGTTTCTATCGGTGAACTATTTCTCACTGATATACCAATACAGGCAGCTGCCGCCCATCCTCACTGATAGATAGTCACCAATAAGTTCCTTCTATCGGTAGCTACCGATACACCTCGTAGGACCTCTTATTTTTCTTTTTCTCTTACCAATAGCTACCAATTCCTGCCTTTGTTTTAGCTACTGATATTGCCTTACTTCATCCTCACCGATAGCCAGCATTTCTTCTCTCCCATGTTCAGCTACTGATACCCTCTATTGGTAGCTCCCTCACCGATGATACCTCATCGCCACTATTACCCATAGCCACGCTTCGACGATGCTACTGACTTACTTCACACCATGCTGGACCCCGTCCAGGCCTCTTCCATGCTCATCCAGTACCTCTCCTCCATCTCTGATGAATTAAACGATGATCTGATTTTTGTCTCTGTTTGGGATGGGAGTTTTCTTAAAATCCTTCTGGAGGATGAGGATGAATTTGAAATTTTTTCTGAGAATCTAATCATGTATTTTATGTGAGCCACTACACCTGCACTGCTGAAGACCGTCTCGCTGCTGTGGAGGAGTCCGATTTGCTGGAGCAGGATCACGTTGTCGCCACTGAAGATGAGAGCTGTTGTTCGTTGCGGGAGGAAGAGTGAGGTCACACCGCTTTTTGAGCTGCTGAAGCTTCTGCACCTCTTGAGCCGCCACTGGAGCCAGGGAAAGATACTGTTGAAAGTGCTACAACATAGGAGGGCCACCGCCGGTCTGCTAAAGTGGGGATAACGCACAGAGGAGTCGAGCTGCTCCTCCATTCTTGGAGAATAATAGATCTGAGTTGCGTCGTTGCTGCGTTGCCGCAAGAGGAGGCTACTGTTTGGAGTCGCCATGGAAGAGGACCACGCCGCGAAGCCACTGAAACTATTTCTAGGGAGAAGAAGATAAGATTAAAAAATAAAATAAAAAGATAATAGATAAAGAATATAATAAATAATGTAAAGTAAAAAGAAAAGGAAGAAAAAAACAACAGTAAAAGTTAAAGAAAAAAGTTATTTTAACTAAGTCAAATAAATATAAGATAATTTATTAAATTTATAAATTTAAAACATTTATAGTTTTAATGAATGGATAAATTATCAATTAAAATACAAATACATAATTAATAATAAATGTTTATAATAAATTAATTTACTATTAAATGTATAATTTAATTAATAATAATTATAAATAATTATAAAACATACTTATTAATTTAATTATATTTATAACTTAAGTAATAATTTTAATTTCTAAATTTAAAATTTACTAATTAATTAATTAACCTAACAATTTAATCTATTTTATAGTAATAAATTAATTATCAATACAATCTAATATATTATCTTAATTATTTAATTACTTATGTACTTAATTTTTAATAACTTAGTTTTAAAGAAATTGATTTAATTAATAATTTAGTATCTATTAACTTAATAAATTTAATAACTTTTTAATAATTTATGTTTTACTATAATATTATTAAGTGAATAATTTTATAAATAGAGTAAATAATAATCTTCAGTTAACTTATGTTAACTTTCATCACTTAACCTAAAAATTATTATTATTTCATTATTTTCTTTCGCATTAATTTATTTATTTTTTTAACATTTCCAGGTTCATTCAAGGTTCATGTTTACGTCTAGATTCATCCAACTAACTCAACGAGAGTTATTTATGTGAGAAATTCTAGCGCGACGTGCTGGTCGCGAAAAAACACACCTTTTGCAGTGCGTGGGTGAAGTACTTGTGAAGTCGGTGGAGGTCGAGTGGTGATGTGTAGCAGATGACAGATAATACTTAAGCATATAAAGCATCATATTTTGAAGGACTGATGCATTCACAGAGGTGATTCATTCATCCACTCAGAGAGACACGCACTCGATGAACACTCGAGTCCCGGAGCAGAGCAGAGGTCCAGGAGCAGCATTTGATGCGAGCAGAGTGAGTTTCCTTCTTCTGTTTACTTTCATATCATTACCTATGTATTAGAATGATTTTTGTATTTGATATAGTGATAATGAAAAATATTTTAGTTAGCTAAATTTTAGTTCGGGGAGAGTTTTAGTTCTACTGGTAATCATTTTCATCCTTCTCATTGATCAATTCTTATGTGATTAGAATTGATCGGCGAGATCAATTCTAATTACACTTATCTGCTTCGTACCACAAGCACTGAAATTTTCTAAACTCTGTAATCATTTAGTGAGCTTGATTATGGAATCATTTTTTAAATAATCAACTTGTAATGAAAACTTCAGCACTTACAGCGAGTTTGTGTTGTTGACCTTTTAAATCATCTTTCTGGAGTTGTACGTATTGGAGTGGCGAACTATAAGTTGCACAATTTCTGCGACTTAACTCTTGGCGAGGGAAGTAAGTCGGTTTTATCTAATGGTATGAAGTAGTACTTATACATTTCTAGGAGAAACAATTCAAACCAGTATACTAGAGAAATCCCCAAGCGCTCATCTCTTTTTTCTTTTATCAGCATCTTATTTTCTTCGTTGCTACTTTTTTTCAGCTGTATTCTGTTTTAGTGTAGGTAGCACAAATTTACAAGAGTTGTGTAGTTTTACATTGATGTTTATTAAAACATTAAAAAAATATTAAAATATTAAAAATAAATATAAAAACCACTCCATTTCTAACAACAGTGGAGCTTGCCATGTTTTTTTAGTAATTAGTGTTCAAATTAGCCTTCCATGTGGGTTCAACCCTGCTTGCCACATATACAGTAGTTTGTAGGAGATATAAATAATTAAATTTGACCAACTTCAATCACAGTTGAGGTCATATATCAAATGGTAGTACACAATAAAACACATGCAATAAATAAGTGGCAAATAATGGAAATCTCATAGAATTAAATGTGAGATATGAAACCCCTTACCTCGTGTCCGACTTCACTTGTTTGTTCCTTGTTCTTCCTGAATAATAAACTTATGTTAATTTATACTTGATTAAAAACCCTTTTTCAAGTTTATTATCCCTTTTATATCAATTATTACTATGTTATAAACAATATGTAATTATTTAAGTTAATAATGGTCGTTTTGTCGATATTTGGTACTTGAGTCAAAAATGAACACCTTATAATTAAAAGTTGTGCATGTGGTAAAGAGTCCATTATCTAAAAAATTATATTCATGATTTAGATATCATATATATCATATATATCCATTATATATGTGTATTTATAATAGTACATAACATTTGGAGATAAGAAATGAAGTGCACCGTTCATGGAGACGGTAAGCCGTACGTACGCATGAACGCTACTTTTATTTCTATTTCATATTTTAATTGAATAAAAATATAATTATGCATAGTTATATTATAATTAAAGTATAAAATCATATATAATTTTTAATAACTCCATCCTTTATATGTCACACGTATGGTAAGAACGATTCATATCACTTTGAGGTGGCGGTAGTCCGCATTTCCTCAAATGAAATTATCACGTTTACTCATAATGGAAATCATAAGGCTATTCTATAAATTAAAAATAAAGAATCTTAAAGAAAACATAAACATAATATATATAATATATAAATACAATTTCATCATAATGGTCACCGTAAGAGTTGGTAAGAGATAATTGAACAATCATCGTTTCATGAGGCGTTAGTTTTCCATCCACAAAAACAGTATTTTCTTTACCCATTAGATGGAGGTGTGTGTAAGTGTATTTTGAATCCTTATCCTAAAAACATCCTAGTATATTGAGGATACTGTTGTTGTTATAAAATAATGTAATGAAAATATTTTATGTGTTGGAGATGTAAAATAAAAGAAAATAATTTAAGAGAAACTCTTACCTTTAATTCGGGTAACTCCCTTTGGTTTGAACCAAAAGGAATTCTTGAAGTGCCTTCTGCCTAGGATAAGGCTTCTAGGAGGAAGATATGGATATTGAGAGATTATTTGAGTAGGTTTTGGACAATCCATGTGGCTTGAGGGTTGTGAGGAATGGGTTAGAAGTGAATGTTTTTTATATGGTGGAGGAAGGGTTCTTTAGGAAAGTGTGAAAATATTATTTTATTATATAACGCTTTTCGGTTTCTAAAGGTCCAAAACTCATTAAGGTTGAATATAACATGACTCATGGTCAAAATAAATTCATCCAATAATAATTACACATGTTTTGAGTGTTATTTTAACATTTATAATCTTATTTATTTATATGATTTATTAATTAGGTAATTATTGCATCATTGTTGTGTGAAAAATAATTTAATTTATTTGATGTCTAAGAATTATTAAAAAAATACCATGATGTAGGAAAAAATTTTATATTTCCAAATAATATTTATAGTCTAAAAGATAACTTATATAACCCAATATAAGAATTAATTTAAAAAAAGGATGTTTGTTTATGTCATTTTTTCTTTACTTTATGTAAATTAAAATAAAGTGTCATTATCACTCTTAAGTGGATCCATGAGGTCCCAAAATCGACCCAAAGATGCCCATGGTCGGCCGTGACTATCCAATAAGGTTAGCGAAATTTTTAGGGAAATTTTTTATTATTATGATATTCTTTTTACCTTGAATTTTCCTATTTACCTTTAACCGTGGTAAATAAATGTAACACCCCAAGATTTTATGAGAAGTATTCTTTTTAATTTATTTGATGTGTTGTGTTTTATGCTACACCAAGATTATCTTGCGCTATACGCAACACTATATTAGCTTGCAGTATACGCAACACTATTCTTGGATCGTGTTACACACAATTTCAAGTTCGTTTGATAGAAGTTATTCTACACAACATTGAGTGTATATATATATAGATATTCAATGTATAAATGAAATATGGTTGGATTTTGTTATACGAAAAAACAAAGGAATATTGAACTACATGAAACCATGACTTGGATTTCATTACACACAATCGCGACCTTCCTCAATAGCATGTGTTGTACACAATATCGAGTTTCACTAAATAACGATATGTTATTAAAATATTATATAAACTAGCCGATATGAATAGTAATACCCACTTTTTGAAATTTTATAAATTTTATCTTTCAAAATGGACTTCATTTTTGGATTTGGAATATCGAAATTAGCCTAGGGTGAATTTTTGGTCTTTTTATGAAAACATTCAATTTTAGATGAATAGTGAAAAAACACTAAGTAATAGTTTAAAACCGAATTTTTATTTAAATAATTATTTATTTAATTTAAATTTATTTTAGGTCAAAATATACACATAATACCTATATAAGTTCAATGTAATTCATTTGAGTCAATTTATAATAATTTTAGATATATAAAAATTTTATAGAACTTTTTGCCGTCTTCTACCCACCGCCTAGGAGAATTTGAAAATTTACATAAAACTTATTTTTACTGCTTCTGTGAGTTGAATTTCAAAACTCCGAGAGACATGGTTAATATCAACGAGTAAAATGTGGTTCAATAAGATAAAATTAATTTTTGGTGAATAGTAACTTTTTAGTTTTATTTACCACGGTTAAAAGTAAATAGAGTAATTAAGGGTAAAAGTGATATTATTATTACCCTAACACATGTCGTAATTCTATTTTATAAGTTTAATTCGAACCAAAACAACCTTAAGAAGAAAATATGACCATTTAGGTCCACTTGGATTAGATTGAGACATTTATTATTATTTAATTCAAAGAAGAGTTAAATGAATTAAAATCAAAGTTTAATAATTAAAACATTTTTTAATATAGGGTTATACATAAGAAAAATTGGACTATAAATAATAATTATAAAGATAAAAAAATTTCCTACATAATTGTATTTTATTTATAATTTTTAGTCATTAAATAATTTAATTTATTTATGAAACAATGATGTTGCAATAATTACCATATTAATGACATATTAACATAATTGATATTATAAATACCCAAATAAAATTAATTTTAGACTTTTTATGAATTACACAAATTTTATAGGTTAATATTACTTATTAGGGTTGTTTAGATGTATTTTTTTCGAAGTAATAATGCTGTTATGAATTTATAAAAAAACAAAATACCAAATAGTGTCAGAATTGACGTAAAAGCGTTTTTAAAACAAATATTATATTATTAATTGATATTCAATTCCTAAAAATCTAAAGTTCGGCCAAAAGACTTATATAATAATATATATAACATTAATGAACTAATTGGGGTCTATTGGCAGTTTATAGTATGTTTATTAACCATATAGTGTAAGAATACAACAAGACATGGTAAAAGTTAAATTATTTAACTTAGAGTTAAATATAAATGATAAGGTAAAAATGGTAACCTAAACTTTTCTAAAACCTATTGGTTGAGATTATTACAAACCATCCCCACCCTATCCTCTAAATAAGTCACTTTGGAGCCATTATAAACCGAATATGACTTTATTATAAAATAATATTTTATGTTTTTTCTAAGGTGCCCCTCACCTCTCTAATAAAAGGGCACTCCCTCTTCTCTCTAATTCACTCCTCCCAAGCCTTGTGGCTTGGCCAAACCCTGCCCAAATACCCTCTCAATAGTCCTCCCTTCATCCTAGAGGCCTTCCTTTAGTTATAAAGCCAACCTAAGTATACCATTACATCAAATCAAAAGGAAGAACCCAGAGAAGAGGTAAATATCTCACCACCTATTTCAAGTTCCTTTCTACTTCCACTTCCTTCTTCTTTGTTGTTTCAATTATAAAATAATAAATCCAGTAACTTCTATATACTATGATTTTATTATAAATGGTACAACCATATTATTTATTTTATCCATCCTATGAATGAAAAAGTCACCACATGTGCGTACGTACGACTTACCATCTCCACGTCGTGGTGTAGTTTGTTATTCAAACATTTCATCATTTGGATGGGTATAAT
The DNA here is from genome assembly GCA_963277665.1 of Viscum album. NCBI lineage: Eukaryota > Viridiplantae > Streptophyta > Magnoliopsida > Santalales > Viscaceae > Viscum > Viscum album. Next base: position 60,987,318 of record OY728163.1, on the reverse strand, counting down.
AATGAGTATAAATGATATAAATAATAAATATAAAATTATTATGATTCTGTATATATTATATACCATCCAATTATATACTATTTTAATATCAAAAGAATGATATCATCGCTCGTGTGTACGTACAGATTATCGTCTCCACGACGCGATGAGATTCATTCTCCATGTAAACCATTCAAGAATGATTATAAAGTATATATAATGAATAATAATGAAATATATGGCATAATAAAGCTACTGGATTTATGTGTATATATATATATATTTCATCTACTTACTTCCATTCAAGTCAATAAGGAAAGGAAAATAGCGTTCATGCGTACGTACGGCCTACCGTCTCCATGAACGGTGTATTTTGTTTCATTTATCTAACTATTATATATGTATATATATATACTGAATATATAGGATATATAAATCATGATTTAAATTTTGTAAGTAAATCATGATATAAGTAATAATAATATCATGAACAATAAGTCCAAACACGTACGATAAATGAAACGATTTTACCCAAAACGGTTCTTTAACATGGAATTGACAAATGAACGGTTAATATAAAGTCATAAGTGAATCATATATGATATCATAAATATTATTATGATTCTGTTACAAGATAATAATATGTTTAAACCAACTATATAGTAGTCTTGGACACATACGAAAGAAATTGGACATAAGGTAAGGGATAATTATTCCAATCTCATTCTTATCCGAGATTGTTTATTCATAAGTATATACTGGGGTTGTGTTTATCATCCATGTCCATACGTTCTAAAAATGTTTTCATAAAATGTTTAATTTTCTTCAATGTATGCTTAAATTCATTTTTACCTTTTTTTGACTTTTACCACATCGTATGAAAGTAATCTTTCTTTTGTTTACCATACGAGGTACTTTTTGACTTTTCCGACAAAAGTACGAGAAGAATGTTTTTTTAAAATTATACGATGTGAACGTATTTTTACGATTTCATAACACCTTATTTACATAATGATTCCACTAGAATATTTCATGATTATTTTCAACAAAATCCTTTTCTTTTAAAATTTCATGGCATTTTGTGAAAATAAAATGATTTTTAAGAAGAAAGGATATTTTCCTCAAGAATTCATTTCAAGTGTTTTGTCAAAACTATTTTCCATCTAAGATGACAGTATTTAGTATAATTATGGTACAAGTATAATGTATCTATTATTTACATATTCTGATTCTTATTATGATGAAATGGTATCCATTTGTTTTATATGGATTATGTAATGATGGGATGATGTTTATGAAACCCATTTTATTCTTTGGGTTATGATGAATGATTTATGTTTATGTTGTGCCACACGTAAAAATGATTCCAATATGAGATGGGTGGGAACTATATCTCCCTCTAATGAATTGGGTAAAGATTTATATCTCATGATATAGACATGGCTGGAATGAAAATTTAATCCGGTTTAGTTATACAGGACTGGAATGAGGAGTGAACTCGATTCATTAAGGGACTTTGTCCACTAGGATGGTCATGGAAGAAATGCCATGGCTGCTATTGAAATAATAACATGTGATAAATGGTTTTCCACAATTATATGTTTTATTCCCATGTTATTTTACATGGACTAATGTTTCTTTATGATATATTCCTTACGTACTTCCAAGATTTATATCATTGCTCAAGATTTTGATGTTTAGATTTGATGTTCATGTTTTTGCATTCAAATGTTTATGGATTGTTTTATGTTCTCTATGCTTACCATTACTGAGAATTTGAACTCACCCTTTTTATTTTTTCTTTTCCCCAGGATATAAAGAAAGGTTTTAGGTAAGAAAACAAAAAGGGAAGATCTTTATGGGAGATGTTGAAGATCTTTTACAATGATTAGAATAATTTGTTCTGAGTTTCCAAAGACACTAAACTATTACGGTCCTTGGGGGTCTATTTTTGTTATTTATTAAGTATTACTCAAAAGTAATTTAATTTCAATGTACGATAATCTTAGGGTCTCTACAGTTGGTATCAGAGCAAAGGTTTAGTCAACCTTTGGAAACTAGGATGCTAAAAATTTAGTGAGATCCCTAGAGATATTTCTAAGGTATGTCTAGGGATGTCCCTATGGTTAATTATAAGTATAGGTTATAGTACTAGAATTTCGGTAATGATCATAAAATTAAACCAAAGATGTTATATATTAAAGGTATTCCCCCTTTATTATGTTGTTTTCCTAGCATGATTTTTGCCTCTTACACTATTCTTTTTTGGTTTTAGATGATGGCTGGAACCCGAAGGAACCGTGTTGATCAATGTAATGGGAAATGCAATGATTGTCCTCCTGAAAAAACCAATTTCATGGTATATGGAGTGAAAAATCTTATTTATATACTTACACAATCTATGAATCATTCTGGACATCCGAATGAGCAGAGAAGGGAACAATATTCTATTGAGTCCTTCATGAGGCAACGTCCACCTTCTTTCAGTGGGTGTTCTGATACACTTGTTGTTGAACAATGGATCAGCACCATTGAAAAGATAATTTCCATACTTCAATGTTCGGAACATGAAAAATTCATTCTGGCGGTTTACCGTTTCGAAGGTTAAGCAGAATAGTGGTGGACTCTAATTAAGAATTCAAGGCCCCAAGGTGAAATTGAATCCATGGAATGGGACGAGTTAAAGAACTTATTTTTCAATAAGTACTTCCCTTGTATTATTCAAAAAAATATGGAAAAGTAGTTCCTTGATCTTAAGAAAAAGGATGATGAATCTGTTGGTATATACGAGGTGAATTTTACAAGGATTTCAAGGTATGAATTTGGCTTTATCATCCAACCTGAAAGTAAAGATGATGGATTCTTCAGTGGCTTAAAACCAAGTCTTCGAAGGGCATTAGCTATAAGAGACTTCAATAGCTCTGAAGAAATTGTGTGTTGTGCTATCAAGGTAGAACTGGAAGTTGGTGTTACATATCCATCTCATGGTTTTGACAAGAAACAAAAGATGGTGTTCATGGAAAAATCTCAAAACAATGATGAAAAGAAGATAGATATTTATTTATGCTCAATGTGTGGAAAGAAGCATGTTGTAGATTGTCTTAAAGGGACTAGAAAATGTTTTAATTGTGGAAAAGAAGGTCATCGAGTAGCTGAGTGTCAAAGTAATGGAAAAAGGGTAGCTAATGATGTGAATAGAGAAAAGTCTACAGATAATGCACTACCAACACTTCAATGCTTCAAGTGTAAGGAAATGGGGCATTATGCTAATCTATTCCCTGATCCAAGGGTTAATGATGATCGACATGAGCAACCTCTTAAGGAAAAGGACAATGGGAAGTCAAATGCGATCACTATTGGCGATGTTTAATATGACAACGATGTGGTGGAATGATTAAGTGTTTATGTAATTGGATTTCCAAATAATGTTGTATATAGTATCGTGGAATATTGTAATATTTATGTATTGGTCTTATTGGGGTTTTCAATAATTTTATGGTACTGGTAACCATGAAAAGTGATTGAAATATTTTTGGAAAGTAGATGATATGTGCATAATGAAGGGATAAATAGATAATGAAATTATTGATAGTATTAATGAGCTCATGACTGATATAAGGACAAAGTGATATCATGGTTTGAGTATACAGAAATTTTGGGATTTTGGTATGTGGAAAGAGTTAACTATTGACAACATTCATGTTTTCACTAAGGTTCATTTTTTAGGAGAATACATGATTAAGGTATTTATATGTTTGGAATGTGACCAACAAGATATATCTTATGATATATGGGGGATAAATGATGGTATTCACATGCCTGGTTAACGACATTTCTAGTAATCATTTTCTTTATACTGTGAGCTTGGACCGAAGTCTTTTGGATAAGCCTAAAGATTGTAATGATTTAATTTAGACATTAGATAGTATTGTTTAAGGCTATAACGTTTTTCAATATTATTGCAGGAATGTTATAATAATGTAGTTTTAGAAAAAGGGACAACCTACAGGACGGGCGACTACCCGTCGCGTCGGACAAGGTTGCCAGAATCGAACCCACAACTGAAGTACGACAGGCCTTTAGTGCCAACATCTGGCCTACAAGAAGTCCCTGGTTAGTAGAAATTAGTTTTATTTTTTTAAGTGGTTTGATAGATGAAGTATAAGTCCATTTTTGGAACCATATACGATTAATCTCATCATATATGGACTTATGTATATTAAATAAAATTTTCTAACCTAATGTTTGAGACAGATGGAATGACCTATCATTCTATCTCAGGATCTACTAACACTTCACGAATGACAAATTCAACTTCATTTCTTTAAGAGATGAAGTGGAAATTGTTCAAGGCACTAACAACGGTGAGATTGTACCAAAATCAAGTAAGTATTTCTTTTAATTCATGAAATTTAGGGAAATGATCTTGAAAACAAAAAATCTTGTTCTAGTACCCTCGTATCTGATGAATTATAGTATAACTTAGATCATCCCAAATTTATGGTTTTCTGATTGTTGGATTTTTCATAGCCATGTCTTCTACCACTATTCATCAGAACATGGCGGTTATATTTCTCTTCCATGTCTATATTTTCACCTATATTTTCTTATGTTGAAACCCAGTGATGAGTTACTTTGGGTATCTATTATGTTTCTAACGTTCCTTTTTAAAATTATGATTTAGTATTCCCTTTTACGATGTGGGTTTCTATGAAATAAACTTTCAAGTAGAAAACCATTTATAACGCCGACGAATTTTGAGGGTGAAATTCATTTTAAGGGGGTAGAATGTAACACCCCAAGATTTTAAGAGAAGTATTATTTTTAATTTATTTGATGTCTTGTGTTGTATGCTACACCAAGATTATCTTGCGCTATACGCAACACTGTATTACCTTGCAGTATACACAACACTATTCTTGGATCGTGTTACACATAATTTCAAGTTCCTTTGATAGAAGTTATTCTACACAACATTGAGTGTATATATATATATATTCAATTTATAAATGAAATATGGTTGGATTCTGTTATATGAAACAACAAAAGAATCTTTCACTACACACAACCCTGACTTGGCTTGCATTACATGCAATCACGACCTTCCTCGACAGCGTCTGTTGTACGCAATACCGAGTTTCACTAAACAACAATATGTTATTAAAATATTATATAAACTAGCCGATATGAATAGTAATACCCACTTTTTATAAATTTATAAATTTTATTTTTCAAAATGGACTTCTTTTTTGGATTCAAAATTTTGGAATTATCCTAGGGTGAATTTTTGTTATTTTTTTGAAAACATTCTATTTTTGATGAATAGTGAAAAAACACCGAGTTATAGTTTAAAACCAAATTTTTATTTAAATAATTTTTTATTTTATTTAAATTTATTTTAGTTCAAAATAGACACATAATACCTATATAAGTTAAATGTAATTCATTGGAGTCAATTTATAAAAATTTTAGATATATAAAAATTTTATAGAAGTTTTCACCGTCTTTTACCCACCTCCTTGGAGAATTTGAAATTTTACATAAAACATAATTTTACTGCTTCTGTGAGTTTAATTTCGAAAATCCTAGAGACACGGTTAATATCAAGGAGTAAAATGTGGTTCAATAAGATAAAAATAATTTTTGGTGAATAGTTACTTTTTTACTTTTATTTACCACGGTTAAAAGTAAATAGGGTAATTATGGGTAAAAGTGATATTATTATTACCCTAACACATGTCCTAATTCTATTGTATAAGTGTAATTCGACCAAAAAAAACTTAGGAATAAATAATGACCATTTAGGTCCACTTGGATTATATTGGGACATTTATTATTATTTAATTTAAAGAAGAGTTAAAATAATTAAAATCAAAGTTTAATAAGTAAAACATTTTTAATATAGGGTTATACATAAGATATATTTGACTATAAATATTCATTAGAAAGATAAAAAGACTTCCTAAATAATGTTATTTTATTTATAATGTTTAAATATTAAATAATGTAATTTATTTATGACACAATGATGATGCAGTAATTACCTTATTAATGAAATATTAACATAATTGACATTATAAATACCCAAATAAATGTAATTTGAGACTTTTTATGAATTAAACAAATTTTATAGGTTAATATAGCATATTAGGGTTGGTTTTAAGAATTGTTTTCGAAGTAATAACAATGTTATGAATTTATAAGAAAACAAAATACCAAATAGTGTCAAAATTGATATAAAAGAGTTTTTAAAAAAAATATTATATATTTAATTGATATTATATTCCAAAAAATCTAAGTTTCGTCCAAAAGACTTATATAATAATATATATGAGATTAATGAACCAATTGGGGTTTGATTGGCAGTTTATAGTATGTTTATTAACCATAAAGTGTAAGAATACAAGAAGACACAGTAAAAGTTAAATTATTTAACTTAGAGTTAAATTGAAATGATAAGGTTAAAATGGTAACCTAAACTTGTATAAAACCTATTGGTTGAAGGGATTTAAACCAATACCAACCCTATCCTCGAAATTAGTCACTTTAGAGGCATTATAAACCGAATATGACTTTATTATAAAATAATATTTTATGCTTTTCCTAAGGTGCCCCTCACCTCTCTAATAAAAGGGCACTCCCTCTTCTCTCAAATTCAATCCTCCCACGAAATTTGTCTCAGCCAAACCCTTCCAAAATACCCTATAAACTTTCATCCATTCATCCTAGTGTCCTTCCTTTAGTCAGAAATCCAACTTAAATATCCCTTTTGATCACATCCAAAGGAAGAACCTGAAGAAGAGGTAAATATCTCACCACCTATTTCAAGTTCCTTTATTCTTCCACTTCCTCCTTTGCTGTTTCAATTTTAAAATAATAACCCCAGTATCTTATATATATTGTGATGTTATTATAAATGGTACAACCATATTAGTTATTTTATCCATCTTATGAATCAAAAAGTCACGACACGTGCCTACGTATGGCTTACCGTCTCCACGTCATGGTGTAGTTTGTTATTAAAACATTTTAATCATTTGGATTGGTATAATAATGAGTATAAATGATATAAATAATAAATCTAACATTACTATGATTCTTTATATATGATATAACATCCAATTATATAAGATTTTAATATCAAAATAATGATATCGTCACTCGTGCGTATGTACGAATTACCGTCTCCACGAAGAGATGAGATAAATTCTCCATGTTAACCATTCAAGAAAGATTATAAGGTATATATAATGAATAATAATGAAATATATGACATAATAAGGCTACTTTATATATATATATATATATGTCTTCTACTTACTTCCATTCAAGTCAATAAGGAAAGGAAAACATCGTTCATGCGTACGTACGGCCTACCGTCTCCATGAACGGTGTATTTCATTTAATTTATCTATCTATTATATATATATATATACTGAATATATATGATACATAGATAATTATTTAAATTATGGAAGTAAGTAAATCAGGATATAAGCAATAATAATATCAAGAACAACAAGTCCAAACACGTACGATAAATGAAACGATTTTACCCAAAACACTTCTTTAATAGATAATAATATGTTTAAACCCACTATATAGGATTCTTGGATACATAGAGAATAAATTGGACATAAGGTAATGGATAATTATTCCAATCTCATTCTTATCCGAGATTGTTTATTCGTAAGTATTTTCTGGGGTTATGTTTATCATTCACGTCCACATGTTCTAAAAATGTTTTCATAAAATTTTTACTTTTCTTACATGTATTTTTAAAATCATTTTTACCCTTTTTTTACTTTTACCACATCGTATGGAAGGAATCTTTCTTTTTTTACCATACAAGGTACTTTTTGACTTTAACGACAAAAGTACGAGAAGAATGTTTTTTTAACTTATATGGAGTGAACGGAATTTTACGATTTCATTACGCCTTATTTACATAAAGATTACTCTACAATATTTCATGATTATTTTCAACAAAAATCCATTTCTTTTAAAATTGCATGGCATTTTGTGAAAAGAAAATGATTTTTAAGAAGAAAGGATATTTTCCTCAAGAATTAATTTCAAGTGTTTGGTCAAAACTATTTTACATCTAAGATGAAATTATTTAGTATAATTATGGTTCAATTATAATGTCTCTATTATTTACAAAGTTGTATTCTTCTTATGATGAAATGATATCCATTGGTTTTATATATATTATGTTATGATGGGATGATATTTATGAACCCCATTTTATTCTTTGGGATATGATGAATGATTTATGTTTATGTTGAGGCACACGTAAGAATGATTTCAATATGAGATGCATGGGACTTATATCTCCCTCCAATTCATTGGGTAATGATTTATATCTCATGAGATAGACATGACTGGAATGGAAAGTTAATCTGGTTTAGTGATACGGGACTGGAACTAGGAGTGAACCTAATTCAATAAGGGACTTTGTCCACAAGGATGGTCTTAGAAGCAATGCCTTTGCTACTATGGAAATCATAACATGTTCTTAATGGTTTTCCACAATTATATGTTTTATTCCCTTGTTATTTTACCTTGACTAGTGTTTCTTTATGATATATGCCTTACATACTTACAAGATTTATGTCATTGCTCAAGATTTTTATGTTTATATTTGATGTTCACGTTTTTGCATTCAAATGTTTATGGATTGTTTTACGTTCTCTATGCTTACCATTACTGAGTATTTGAGATCACCCTTTTTTGTTTTATTTTCCCCAGGATACAAAAAAAGGTTTTAGGTAAGGAAAAAAGGGAATATCTTTATGGGAGATGTTGAAGATCTTTCACCACGATTAGAATATGTTGTTCAAAGTTTCCATAGACACTAAACTATTACGGTCCTTGGGTGTCTATTTTTGTTATGTATTAAGTATTCCGAAAAATTAATGTAATGTCCACATAGGACAATCTTTGGGTATCTACAGTTGGTATCAGAGCAAAGGTTTAGTCAACCTTTGGAAACTAGGATACGAAAACTTTAGTGATATCCCTAGAGATATTTCTAAGGTATGTCTAGGGATGTCCATAAGGTTAAGTATAAGTATAGGTTATCCTCCTAGAATTTCGGTAATGATCAGATAATTAAACCTATGATGTTAGATATTGAAGGTAATCCATCTTTAATATATTGTTTTCCTAGCTTTATTTTTGCCTCGTACACTATTCTTTTTGGGTTTTAGACGATGGCCGGAACCTGAAGGAACTGTGTTGATCAATGTAATGGGAAATGAAATGATTGTCCTCCTGAACAAACCAATGTTATGGGAGATGGAGTGGAAAATATTATTTCTATACTTACACATGCTATGAATCATTCTGGACATCCAGATGAGAAGAGAATAGAACAATATTCTATTGTGTCTTATATGAGGCAACATCCACCTTCTTTCAGTGGGTCTTCTGATCCTCTTGTTGCAGAAAAATGGATCAGTACCATTGAAATGGTATTTTCCATACTTTGATGTTCTGAACATGAAAAATTCATTCTGGATTTTTACCATTTAGAAGGTGAAGCAGAGTAGTGGTGGGATCTAATTAAGAATACATGACCCCAATGTGAAATTGAATCCATGGAATGGGATGAGTTAAACAACTTATTCTTCAAAAAGTACTTCCCACGTATTCTGAGAACAAATATGGAAAAGGAGTTCCTTGAGCTTAATAAAAAGGATGATGAATTTTCTGGTATATATGAGGCGAATTTTTCAAGGCTTACAAGGAATGCATCTAGCTTTATCATCCAACCTGAAGGTAAAGTTGATCGATTCTTCAGTGGCTTAAAACCATGTATTCAAAGGGCATTAGCTATAAAGACTTCAGTAGCTATGATGAAATTGTGTGTTGTGCCATCAAGGTAGAACTGGAAGTTGGTGTTACATATCCATCTCATAGTTTTGACAAGAAACGAAATATGGAGTTCCAGTAAAAATCTAAAAAAAAATTTGAAAAGAAGACGAATGTTTCTTTATACACAAAGTGTGGAAAGAAGCATGGTGGAGATTGTCTTAAAGGGACTAGAAAATGTTTTAAGTGTGGAAAATATGGGCATCGAGCATCTGAGTGTCGAAGTAATGGAAAAAGGGTATCTAATGATGTGAATAGAGAAAATACTATAGAGAACGCACCACCAACACCTCAATGCTTCAAGTGTAAGGAAATGGGGCATTATGCTAATCAATACCCTAATACAATGGTTAATGATGATCGACATGATCAACTTCTTAAGGAAAATGACAATGGGAAGTCACATGCGATCACTATTGGAGATGTTGAATTTGAAAACGATGTGGTGGAATGATTAAGTGTTTATGTAATGGGATTCGAAAATAATGTTGTATATAGTATCATGGAATATTGGAATATTTATGTATTGGTCTATTGTGTTTTTCAAAAAATTTATGGTACCGGTAACCATAAAAAGTGATTGAAATATTTGTGGAAAGCAGATGATATGCGCATATTGAAGGGATAAAGATAAAATTAAATGTTTGATAGTATTAATGAGCTCATGACTGATATAAGGACAAAGTGATATCATGGTTTGAGTATATATAAATTTTTTTATTTTGGTATGTGGAAAGAGTTAACTTTTGATAGCATTCATTTTTCACTAATGTTCATTTTTTAGGAGAATACATGATTAAGGTATTTACATGTTTGGAATATGAACAACATGATATATATTATGATATATGGGGGATAAATGATGGTATTCACATGCTTGGTTGATGAAATTTCTACTAATCATTTTCTTTATACTATGAGCTTGGACCGAAATATTTTGGATAAGCCTAAAGATTGGAATGAATTAAGTTAGACATAAGATATTATTATTTAAGGATAGAACTTTTTTCAATATTATTGTAGGAATGTTATAATAATGTAGTTTTAGAAAAAGGGACAACATACAAGACGGGTGACAACCCATCGCGTCAGACAAGTCTGGGGGAATCGAACCCACAACTGAAGTGTGATGGGCCTTTAGTGCCTACCTATGGCCTACAGGAAGTCCCTGGTCATTAGAAATTAGTTTTATTTTATTAAGAGGTATTATAGATGAAGTATAAGTCCATTTTTGGAACCATATACGATTAATCTCACCATAGATGAACTTATGTATATTTAATAACTTTTTCTAACCTTATGTTTGAGACAGATGGAATGACCTATCATTCTATCGCATGATCTACTAACTCTTCGTGAATGACAAATTCAACTTCATTTCTTTAAGAGATGAAGTGGAAATTTTTCAAGGCCCAAAAAACGGTTAGATTGTACCAAAATCAAGTAAGTATTTCTTATAATTCATCAACTTTAGGGAAATGATCTTGAAAACCCAAAATGTTGTTCTAGTGCCCTCATATCTAATGAATTATATGGTACCTTAGATCATCACAAATTTATGGCTTTGGGATCTTTAGATTTTTCATAGCCATGTTCTCTACCACTCTTCATCAGAACATGATGGTTAGATTTCTCCTCCATATCCATATTTTCACATATATTCTTTTATGTGGAAACCTAGTGATGAGTTACTTTGGGTATCCATTATGTTTCTAACGTTCCTTTTTAAAATTATGATTTAGTATTCCTTTTTACGATGTGGGTTTCTATGAAAGAAACTTTCAAGTAGAAAACCATTTATAACCCTCATGAATTTTGAGGGAAAAATTCATTTTAAAGGGGGTAGAATGTAAGACCTCGAGATTTTATGAGAAGTATTATTTAAAATTTATTTGATGTCTTGTGTTGTATGCTACACCAATATTATCTTATGCTATACGCAACACTATATTATCTTGGAGTATACGCAACACTATTCTTGGATCGTGTTACACACAATTTCATGTTCGTTTGATAGAAGTTATTCTACACAACATTGAGTGTATATATATATATATATATTCAATGTATAAATGAAATATCATTGTATTCTGTTATACGCAACAACAAAATAATCTTGCACTACAAGTAACCCTGACTTGATTGGCATTACACACAATCGCGACTTTCCTCGATAGCGTGTGTTGTATACAATACCGAGTTTCACTAAACAAAGATATGTTATTAAAATATTATATAAACTAGCTAATATGAATAGTAATACCCACTTTATAAAATTTTATAAATTTTACCTTTCAAAATGGACTTCATTTTTGAATTCGGAATATTGAAATTATCATAGGGTGAATTTTTGGTATTTTTCTGAAAACTTTCAATTTTTGATGAATAGGGGAAAAAACACTGAGTTATAGTTTAAAACCGAATTTTTATTTAAATAATTATTTATTTTATTTAAATTTATTTTAGGTCAAAATAGACACATAATACCTATATAAGTTCAATGTAATTCATTGGATTCAATTTATAGTAATTTTAGATATATAAAAATTTTATAGAACTTTTCACCGTCTTTTACCCACCTCCTAGGAGAATTTGCAAATTTACATAAAACGTAATTTTAACACTTCTATGAGTATAATTTCTAAAATATGAGAGACATGGTTAATATCAAGGAGAAAAATTTGGTTCAATTAGATAAAAATAATTTTTGGTAAATAGTAACTTTTTACTTTTATTTACCACAGTTAAAATTAAATAAGGTAATTAAGGGTAAAAGTGATATTATTATTTCCCTAACACATAACCTAATTCTATTGGATAAGTTTAATTCGACCCAAAACAATCTTAGGAATAAAATATGACCATTTAGGTCCACTTGGATTAGATTGGGACATTTATTATTATTTAATTCAAAGAAGAGTTAAAAGAATTAAAATCAAAGTTTAATAAGTAAAACATTTTTTAATATCGGGTTATACATAAGATAAATTAGACTCTAAATATTAATTATAAAGATAAAAATATGTCCTACATAATGGTATTTTATTTATACTTTTTAGACATTAAATAGTTCAATTTATATATGAAATAATGATGATGTAGTAATTACCTTATTAATAAAATATTAACATAATTGATATTATAAATACCCAAATAAATGTAATTTGAGACTTTTTATGAATTAAACTAATTTTATAGGTAAATATAACTTATTAGGGTTGTTTAGATGTATTTTTTGCGAAGTAATAATGCTGTTATTAATTTATAAAAAACAAAATACCAAATAGTGTCAGAATTGACAAAAAAGTGTTTTTTAAAACAAATATTATATTATTAATTGGTATTCAATTCCTAAAAATCTAAGGTTCGGCCAAAAGACTTTTATAATAATATATATAAAATTAATGAACCAATTGGGGTTCTATTGGCAGTTTTTTGTAAGTTTATTAACAATATAGTGTAACAATACAAAAAGATACAGTAAAGTTTAAATTATTTAACTTAGAGATAAATCTAAATGATAAGGTTAAAATGGTAACCTAAGCTTGTATAAAACATATTGGTTGAGATGACTTTAACCCCTCCCCACCCTAGACTCTAAATAAGTCACTTTGTAGCCATTATAAACCGAATATGACTTTATTATAAAATACTATATTAAGTTTTTTCCTAAGATGACACTCACATCTCTAATAAAAGGGCACTCCCTTTTCTCTCAAATTCACTCCTCCCAAGAATTTTTTATCTTCAAAAACCTCCCCAAATACCCTCTCAACTGTCCTCCCTTTATCCTGGAGGCCTTACTTTAGCTATAAATCCAATCTATAGAGCCCTTTTGATCAAATCAAAAGGAAGAACCCGGAGAAGAGGTAAATATCACACCACCTATTTCAAGTTCCTTTCTTCTTCCACTTTCTCCTTCTTTGTTGATTCCATTATAAAATAATAACTCCAGTATATTCTATATATTTTTCTGTTCCTATAAATGGTACAACTATATTAGTTGTTTTATCCATCCTATGAATGAAAAAGTCACCATAGGTGCGTATGTACGGCTTACCGTCTCCATGTCGTGGTGTAGTTTATTATTTAAACATTTCATCATTTGGATGGTTATAATAATGAGTATAAATGATATTAATAATAAATATAACATTATTATTATTCTTTTTATATGATATACCATCCAATTATATATGATTTTAATATCAAAATAATGATATCATCGATCGTGCGTACGTACGGATTACTGTCTTCACAACGCGATGAGATTCATAATCCATGTTAACCATTAAAGAATGATTATAAAGTATATATAATGAATAATAATGAAATATATGAAATAATTAATCTAATGTATTTATGTATATAAATATATATATATTTCATCTACTTACTTCCATTCAAGTCAATAAGGAAAGGAAAACAGTGTTCATGCGTACGTACGGCCTACCGTCTCCATGAACGGTGTATTTCATTTCATTTATCTCTGTATTATATATATATACTGAATATATATGATATATAAATCATGATTTACATTATGGAAGTAAGTAAATCATTATATAATTAATAATAATATCAAGAACAACAAGTCCAAACACGTACGATAAATGAAACGATTTTACCCAAAACACTTCTTTAACATGGAATTGACAAATGAACGGTTAATATAAATTCATAAGTGAATCATATATGATATCATAAATATTATTATTATTCTGTTACAATATAATAATATGTTTAAAACCACTATACAGGAGTCTCAGACACATATGAAAGAAATTGGACATAAGGTATGGGATAATTATTCCAATCTCATTCTTATCCGAGATTATTTGTTCGTAAGTATTTGTTGGGGTTATGTTTATCATCCATGTCTATATGTTCTTAAAATGTTTTCATAAAATGTTTACATTTCTTCCATGTATTTTTAAAGTCGTTTTTACCCTTTTTTGACTTTTACCACATCGTATGGAAGGAATCTTTCTTTTGTTTACCATATGAGGTTCTTTTTGACTTTTCCGACAAAAGTACGAGAAGAATGTTTTTTTAACTTATACGGCGTGAACAGATTTTTAGGATTTCATAACGCCTTATTTAAATAAAGCTTCCTCTACAATATTTCGTTATTATTTTCAACAAAATCCATTTCTTTTAAAATTTCATGGAATTTTGTGAAAAGGAAATGATTTTTAAGGAGAAATGATATTTTCCTCAAGAATTCATTTCAAGTGATTTGTCAAAAATATTTTCCATCTAATATGACATTATTTAGTATAATTATGGTTCAAGTATAATGTCTCTATTATTTACATAGTTTGATTTTTCTTACGATGAAAAGATCTCCATTTGTTTTATATGGATTATGTTATGATGAGATGATGTTTATGAAACACATTTTATTCATTGGGTTATGATGAATGATTTATGTTTAGGTTGTGGCACATGTAAGAATGATTTCAATATGAGATGGGTGGGACCTATATCTCCCTACAATGCATTGGGTAAAGATTTATATCTCTTGAGATAGACATGGCTAGAATAGCAAGTTAATCTGGTTCAGTGATACAAGACAGGAACGAGGAGTGAACTCGATAAAGTAAGGGACTTTGTCCACTTGGATGGTCTTGGTAGTAATGCCTTGTCTACTATAGGAATCATAACATGTTCTTAATGTTTTTCCACAATTATATGTTTCATTCCCATGTTATTTTACCTTGACTAATGTTTCCTTATGATATATGCCTTATGTACTTCCAATATTTGTGTCATTGATCAAGGTTTTGATGTTTCTATTTGATGTTCATGTTTTTGCAATCAAATGTTTATGGATTTTTTTATGTTCTATATGCTTACCCTTACTGAGAATTTGAGCTCACTCTTTTTATTTTTTCTTTTCCCATGGATATAAAGTAAGGTTTTAGGTAAGAAAACAAAAAGGGAAGATCTTTATGGGAGATATTGAAGATCTTTCACCGCGATTAGAAGATTTTGTTCTGAGTTTACAAAGACACTAAACTATTACAGTCCTTGGGTGTCTATTTTTTTTATGTATTAAGTATTCCACAAAAGTAATGTAATATTCATGTACGACAATCTTTAGGTCTCTACAGTTGGTATCAGAGCAAAGGTTTAGTCAACCTTTGGAAACTATGATGCGAAAACTTTAATGAGATCCCTAGAGATATGTCTAAGGTATGTCTAGGGATGTCCCTAAGGTTAAGTATAAGTATAGGTTATAGTCCTAGAATTTTGGTAACGATCATAGAATTAAACCTAAGTTGTTATATATTGAAGGTACTCCCCCTTTATTATGTTGTTTTCCTAGCATGATTTTTTCCTCTTACACTATTCTTTTTGGGTTTTAGATGATGGCTGGAACCCAAAGGAACCGTGTTGATCAATGTAATGGGAAATGCAATGATTTTCCTCTTTAACAAAGTAATGTTATGGGAGATAGAGTGAAAATTCTTATTTCTATACTTACACAAGCTATGAATCATTCTAGACATCTGAATGAGCATAGAAGGGAGCAATATTCTATTGAGCCCTTCATGAGGTAACATCCACCTTATTTAAGTGGGTCTTCCGATCCAAAAGTTTCTAAACAATGGATCATTACCATTGAAAAGATATTTTCCATACTTTGATGTTCAGAACATGAAAAATTCATTCTGGCTATTTACCGTTTAGATGGTGAAGCAGACCAGTGGTGGACTCTAATTAATAATACAATGCGCCAATGTGAAATTGAATCCATGGAATGGGACGAGTTCAAGAACTTATTTTTCAATAAGTACTTGCCTCATATTATTCGAACAAATATGGAAAAGGAGTTCCCTAAGATTAAGTAAAAGGATGTTGAATCTGTTGGTATATACGAGGGGAATTTTACAAGGCTTGCACGGTATGCATCTGGATTTATAATCCAACCTGAAAGTAAAGTTGATCGATTATTTGGTGGCATAAAACGAAGTCTTCATAGGGAATTAGCTATAAGAGACTTCAGTAGCTATGAAGAAATTGTGTGTTGTGCTATTATGGTAGATCTGGAAGTTGGTGTTACATATCCATCTCATTGTTTTGACAAGAAACGAAAGATGGAGTTCAAGGAAAAGTCTCAAAACAATGGTAAAAAGAAGAAGAATGTTTCTTCATGATCAAAGTGTGGAAAGAAGTATGGTGGAGATTGTATTAAAGGGACTAGAAAATGTTTTAAGTGTGGAAAGGAAGGACATCGAGTAGCTGAGTGTCTAAGTATTGGAAGAAGGGTAGCTAATGATGTGAATAGAGAAAAGACTACAGAGAACGCACCACCGAAACTTAAATGCTTCAAGCGTAAGTAAAGGGGGAATTATGCTAATCAATGCCCTAATCCAAGGTTTAATGATGATCGACGTGAGCAACCTATTAAGGAAAATGAAAAAGGAAAGTCACATGCGGTCACTATTGGCAATGTTGAATATGACAATGATGTGGTGGACTGATTAAGTGTTTATGTAATGGGATTACAAAATAATGTTGTATATATTATCGTGGAATATTGGAATATTTATGTATTGGTCTATTGTGGTTTTCAATAATTTTATGGTACTGGTAACCATGAAAAGTGACTGAAATATTTTTGGAAAGAAGATTATATGCTAATAATGAATGGATAAAGAGATAATGAAATGTTTGATAGTATTAATGAGCTCATGACTCATATAAGGACAAAGTGATATCATGGTTTGAGTATATGGAAATTTTGGGATTTTGGTTTGTGGAAAGAGTTAACTTTTGACAGCATTCATGTTTTTAGTAAGGTTCATTTTTCAGAACAATACATGATTAAGGTATTTACATGTTTGGAATGTGACCAACAAGATATATCTTATGTTATATGGGGGGTAAATGATGGTATTCACATGATTGGTTGATGACATTTCTAGTAATCCTTTTCTTTATAATATGAGCTTGGACCAAAGTATTTTGGATAAGCCTAAAGATCAGAATGAATTAAGTTAGACATAATATAGTATTGTTTAATGCTAGAACTTTTTTTGATATTATTACAGGAATGTTATAATAATGTAGTTTTAGAAAAAGGGACAACCTGCAGGACGGGTGAAAACCCGTCGCGTCCGACAAGTATGATGGAATCGAACCCACAACCAAAGTGCGATAGGAATAAGTTCAATGTAATTCATTGGAGTCAATTTATAGTAATTTTAGATATATAAAAATTTTATAGAACTTTTCACCGTCTTTTACCCACCTCCTAGGAGAATTTGAAAATTTACATAAAACTTAATTTTATCGCTTCTGTGAGTATAATTTTAAAAATATGAGAGACACGGTTAATATCAAGGAGTAAAATTTGGTTCAATTAGATAAAAATAATTTTTTGTAAATAGTAACTTTTTACTTTTATTTACCACGGTTAAAATTAAATAAGGTAATTAAGGGTAAAAGTGATATTATTATTTCCCTAACACATGTCCTAATTCTATTGGATAAGTTTAATTCGACCCAAAACAACCTTATGAATAAAATATGACCATTTAGGTCCACTTGGATAAGATTGGGACATTTATTATTATTTAATTCAAAGAAAAGTTAAAAGGATTAAAATCAAAGTTTAATAAGTAAAACATTTTTTAATATCGGGTTATACAGAAGATAAATTAGACTATAAATATTCATTATAAAGATAAAAATATTTCCTACATAATGGTATTTTATTTATTCTTTTTAGACATTAAATAATTTAATTTATCTATGAAACAATGATAATGTAGTAATTACCTTATTAATGAAATATTAACATAATTGATATTATAAATACCCAAATAAATGTAATTTGAGACTTTTTATGAATTACACTAATTTTATAGGTAAATATAACTTATTAGAGTTGTTTACATGTATTTTTTCGAAGTAATAATGCTGTTATTAATTTATAAAAAAAATACCAAATAGTGTTAGAATTGACATAAAAGAGTTTTTTAAAAGAATATTATATTATTAATTGGTATTCAATTACTAAAAATATATGGTTCGGCCAAAAGAATTTTATAATAATATATATAACATTAATGAACCAATTGGGGTTCGATTGGCAGTTTTTTGTAAGTTTATTAACAATATAGTGTAAGAATACAAAAAGACACAGTAAAGGTTAAATTATTTAACTTAAAGTTAAATATAAATGATAATGTTAAAATGGTAACCTAAGCTTGTATAAAACCTATTGGTTGAGATGATTTCAACCCATCCCTACCCTAGCCTCTAAATAAGTCACTTTGTTTCCATTATAAACCGAATATGACTTTATTATAAAATACTATATTAAGTTTTTTCCTAAGATGACCCTCACCTCTCTAATAAAAGGGCACTCCCTTTTCTCTCAAATTCACTCCTCCCAAGAATTCTTTCTCTGCCAAAACCTCCCCAAATACCCTCTCAACTTTCCTCCCTTTATCCTAGAGGCCTTACTTTAGCTATAAATCCAATCTATGGAGCCCTTTTGATCAAATCAAAATGAAGAACCCGAAGAAGAGGTAAATATCACACCACCTATTTCAAGTTCCTTTCTTCTTCCACTTTCTCATTATTTGTTGATTCCATTATAAAATAATAACTCCATTATATTCTATATATTGTGCTATTCTTATAAATGGTACAACAGTATTAGTTGTTTTATCCATCCTATGAATGAAAAAGTCACCATAGGTGCGTACGTACAGCTTACCATCTCCATGTCATGGTGTAGTTTATTATTTAAACATTTCATCATTTGGATGGTTATAATAATGAGT
Organism: Viscum album; assembly: GCA_963277665.1. NCBI lineage: Eukaryota > Viridiplantae > Streptophyta > Magnoliopsida > Santalales > Viscaceae > Viscum > Viscum album. The sequence goes on along the minus strand of OY728163.1, from coordinate 60,967,660 downwards.
ATAAATGTTATAAATAATAAATATAACATTATTATTATTCTGTTTATATGATATACCATGCAATTATATACGATTTTAATATCAAAAGAATGATATCATCGCTCGTGCGTACGTACGGATTACTATCTTCATGACGCGATGAGATTCATAATCCATGTTAACCATTCAAGAATTATTATAAAGTATATATAATGAATAATAATGAAATATATGACATAATTAATCTAATGTATTTATGTATATAAATATATATATATTTCGTCTACTTACTTCCATTCAAGTCAATAAGGAATGGAAAACAGTGTTCATGCGTACGTATGGCCTACCGTCTCCATGAACGGTGTATTTCATTTCATTTATCTATGTATTATATATATATATACTGAATATATATGATATATAAATCATGATTTACATTATGGAATTAAGAAAATCATGATATAATTAATAATAATATCAAGAACAACAAGTCCAAACACGTATGATAAATGAAACGATTTTACCCGAAACACTTCTTTAACATGGAATTGACAAATGAACGGTTAATATAAAGTCATAAGTGAATCATATATGATATCATAAATATTATTATGATTCTGTTACAATATAATAATATGTTTAAAACCACTATACTGGAGTCTCAGACACATACGGAAGAAATTGGACATAAGGTACGAGATAATTATTCCAATCTCATTCTTATCTGAGATTATTTGTTCGTAAGTATTTATTGGGGTTATGTTTATCATCCATGTCTATATGTTCTTAAAATGTTTTCATAAAATGTTTACATTTCTTCCATGTATTTTTAAAGTCATTTTTACCCTTTTTTTACTTTTACCACATCGTATGGAAGGAATCTTTCTTTTGTTTACCATACGAGGTTCTTTTTGACTTTTCCGACAAAAGTATGGAAGAATGTTTTTTTAACTTATACAGTGTGAACAGATTTTTAAGATTTCACAACTCCTTATTTTCATAAAGATTTCTCTACAATATTTCATTATTATTTTCAACAAAATCCTTTTCTTTTAAAATTTCATGGAATTTTGTGAAAAGGAAATGATTTTTAAGGAGAAAGGATATTTTCCTCAAGAATTCATTTCAAGTGATTTGTCAAAAATATTTTCCATCTAATATGACATTATTTAGTATAATTATGGTTCAAGTATAATGTCTCTATTATTTACATAGTTTTATTTTTCTTATGATGAAAAGATATCCATTTGTTTTATATGGATTATGGTATGATGGGATGATGTTTATGAAACACAATTTATTCATTGGGTTATGATGAATGATTTATGTTTAGGTTGTGGCACATGTAAGAATGATTTCAATATGAGATGGGTGGGACCTATATCTCCCTAAAATGCATTGGGTAAAGATTTATATCTCTTGAGATAGACATGGCTAGAATAGAAAGTTAATCTGGTTCAGTGATACAAGACTGGAACGAGGAGTGAACTCGATTAAGTAAGGGAATTTGTCCACTAGGATGGTCTTGGTAGTAATGCCTTGTCTACTATAGAAATCATAACATGTTATTAATGGTTTTCCACAATTATATGTTTTATTCCCATGTTATTTTACCTTGAATAATGTTTCCTTATGATATATGCCTTCTGTACTTCAAATATTTGTGTCATTGATCAAGATTTTGATGTTTATATTTGATGTTCATGTTTTTGCATTCAAATGTTTATGGATTGTTTTATGTTCTCTATGCTTACCCTTACTAAGAATTTGAGCTCACTCTTTTTATGTTTTCTTTTCCCCTGGATATAAAGAAAGGTTTTCGGTAAAAAACAAAAAGGGAAGATCTTTATGGGAGATGTTGAAGATCTTTCACCGCGATTAGAAGATTTTGTTCTATGTTTGCAAAGACACTAAACTATTACAGTCCATGGGTGTCTTTTTTTGTTATGTATTAATTATTACACAAAAGTACTGTAATGTTCATGTAGGACAATCTTTGGGTATCTACATTTGGTATCAGAGCAAAGGTTTAGTCAACCTTTGGAAACTATGATGCGAAAACTTTAATGAGATGCCTAGAGATATGTCTAAGGTATGTCTAGGGATGTCCCTAAGGTTAAGTATAAGTGTAGGTTATAGTCCTAGAATTTTGGTAACGATCATAGAATTAAACCTAAGATGTTATATATTGAAGGTACTCCCCCTTTATTATGTTGTTTTCCTAGCATGATTTTTTACTCTTACACTATTCTTTTTGGGTTTTAGACGATGGCTGAAACCCAAAAGAACCGTTTTGATCAATGTAATGGGAAATGCAATTATTTTCCTCTTTAACAAAGTAATGTTATGGGAGATCGAGTGAAAAATCTTATTTCTATACTTACACAAGCTATGAATCATTCTAGACATCCGAATGAGCATAGAAGGGAACAATATTCTATTGAGCCCTTCGTGAGGCAACATCCACCTTCTTTAAGTGGGTCTTCTGATCCACATGTTTCTAAACAATGGATCAGTACCATTGAAAAGATATTTTCCATACTTCAATGTTCAAAACATGAAAAATTCATTCTGGCTATTTACCGTTTAGATGGTGAAGCAGAACAGTGGTGGACTCTAATTAAGAATACAATGCGCCAAGGTGAAATTGAATCCATGGAATGGGACAAGTTCAAGAACTTATTTTTCAATAAGTACTTCCCTCATATTATTCGAACAAAGATGGAAAATGAGTTCCCTAAGATTAAGAAAAAGGATGATGAATCTGTTGGTATATACGAGGTGAATTTTACAAGGCTTGCACGGTATTCATCTGGCTTTATAATCAAACCTGAAAGTATAGTTGATCGATTCTTCGGTGGCTTAAAACTAAGTCTTCGTAGGGAATTAGCTATAAGAGAATTCAGTATCTATGAAGAAATTGTGCGTTGTGCTATTAAGGTAGAACTGTAAGTTGGTGTTACATATCCATCTCATGGTTTTGACAAGAAACGAAAGATGGAGTTCAAGGAAAAGTCTCAAAACAATGGTGAAAAGAAGAAGAATGTTTCTTTATGATCAAAGTGTGGAAATAAGTATGGTGGAGATTGTCTTAAAGGGACTAGAAAATTTTTTAAGTGTGGAAAGGAAGGACATCGAGTAGCTGAGTGTCTAAGTAATGGAAGAAGGGTAGCTAATGATGTGAATATGGAAAAGACTACAGAGAACGCACCACCGAAACTTAAATGCTTCAAGTGTAAGGAAAGGGGGCATTATGCTAATCAATGCCCTAATACAAGGTTTAATGATGATCGACGTGAGCAACCTATTAAGGAAAATGACAATGGAAAGTCACATGCGATCACTATTGGTGACGTTGAATATGAAAATTATGTGGTGTATTGATTAAGTGTTTATGTAATGGGATTACAAAATAATGTTGTATATATTATCGTGGAATATTGGAATATTTATGTATTGGTCTATTGTGGTTTCCAATAATTTTATGGTACTGGTAACCATGAAAAGTGATTGAAATATTTTTGGAAAGCAGATTATATGCTAATAATGAATGGATAAAGAGATAATTAAATGTTTGATAGTATTAATGAGCTCATGACTCATATAAGGACAAAGTGATATCATGGTTTGAGTATATAGTAATTTTGGGATTTTCGTTTCGGGAAAGAGTTAACTTTTGACAGCATTCATGTTTTCAGTAAGGTTCATTTTTCAGAATAATACATGATTAAGGTATTTACATGTTTGGAATGTGACCAACAAGATATATCTTATTATATATGGGGGGTAAATGATGGTATTCACATGTTTGGTGGATGACATTTCTAGTAATCCTTTTCTTTATACTATGATCTTGGACAAAAGTATTTTGGATAAGCCTAAAGATCAGAATGAATTACGTTAGAAATAAGATAGTATTGTTTAAGGCTAGAAATTTTTTCGATATTATTGAAGGAATGTTATAATAATGTAGTTTTAGAAAAAGGGACAATCGGCAGGACGGGTGACAACCCGTCACGTCAGACAAGGTTGAGGGAATCGAACCCACAACCAAAGTGCGACATGACTTTAGTGCCTACCTCTGGCCTACAGGAAGTCCCTGGTTAGTAGAAATTAGTTTTATTTTATGAAGAGGTATGATAGATGAAGTATAAGTCCATTATTGGAACCATATACGATTAATCTCACCATAGATGGACTTATGTATATTTAATAATTTTTTCTAACCTTATGTTTGCGACATATAGAATCACCTATCATTCTATTGCATCATCTGCTAACACTTCACAAATGACAAATTCAACTTTATTTCTTTAAGAGATGAAGTGGAAATTGTTCAATGCACTAACAATAGTGAGATTGTACCAAAATCGAGTAATTATTTCTTTTAATTCATCAACTTTAGGGAAATTATCTTAAAAACCTAAAATTTTGTTCTAGTGCCCTCGTATCTGACGAATTAGATGGTACTTTAGATCTTCACAAATTTATGGCTTTGTGATTGTTGGATTTTTCATATCCATGTTCCCTACCACTCTTCATCAGAACATGACGGTTAGATTTCTCCTCCGTATCCATATTTTCACCTGTATTCTCTTATGTGGAAACCCAGTGATGGGTTACTTTGGGTATCCATTAAGTTTCTAACATTCCTTTTTAAAACTATGATTTATTATTCCTTTTTTCGATGTGGGTTTCTATGAAAGAAACTTTCAAGAAGAAAACCATTTATAACCCCGACGAATTTCGAGGGTGAAATTCAATTTAAGGGGGTAGAATGTAACACACCGAGATTTTATGAGAAGTATTCTTTTTAATTTATTTGATGTATTGTGTTGTATTCTACACAACGATTATCTTGCACTACACACAACACCGTATTAGCTTGCAGTATACACAACACTATTCTTGGATCGTGTTACACACAATTTCAAGTTCGTTTGATAGTAGTTATTCTACACAACATTGAGTGTGTGTGTGTATATATATATATATAGATTTTCAATGTATAAATGAAATATGGTTGGATTATGTTATACGCAACAACAAAGGAATCTTGCACTACACATAACCCTGATATGGCCTGCATTACACACAATCACGTCCTTCCTCGATAATGTGTGTTGTACGCAATACCGAGTTTCACTAAACAACGATATGTTATTAAAATATAATATAAACTAGCCGAATATGAATAGTAATAACCACTTTTTAAAATTATATTAATTTTATCTTTCAAAATGGAATTCATTTTTGGATTTGGAATATCAAAATTATCCTAGGGTGAATTTTTAGTATTTTTTTGAAAACTTTCAATTTTTGATGAATAGTTAAAAAAACACTGAGTTATAGTTTAAAACCGAATTTTTATTTCAATAATTATTTATTTTATTTAAATTTATTTTAGGTCAAAATAGACACATAATACATATATAAGTTCAATGTAATTCATTGGAGTGAATTTATAATAATAAATTTATATAAAAAAAATTTTATAGAACTTTTCACCGTCTTTTACCCACCTCCTAGGAGAATTTTCAAATTTACATAAAACATAATTTTACCGCTTATGTGAGTTGAATTTTGAAAATCCGAGAAACACGGTTAATATCAAGGAGTAAAATGTGGTTCAATAAGATAAAAATAATTTTTTGTGAATAGTAATTTTTTATTTTTATTTACCACTGTTAAAAGTAAATAGGGGAATTATGGGTAAAAGTGATATTATTATTACCCTAAAAAATGTCCTAATTCTATTGGATAAGTGTAAATCGGCCCAAAACAACCTTAGGAATAAAATATGACCATTTATGTCCACTTGGATTAGATTGGGACATTTATTATTATTTAATTCTAAGAAGAGTTAAAAGAATTAAAATCAAAGTTTAATAAGTAAAACATTTTTAATATAGGGTTATGCATAAGATAAATTCGACTATAAATATTCATTAGAAAGATTCAAATATTTCATATATAATGGTATTTTATTTATAATGTTTAGACATTAAATAATGTAATTTCTTTATGACACAATGATGATGCATTAATTAACTCATTAATGAAATATTAACATAATTGATATAATAAATACCCAAATAAATGTAATTTGAGACTTTTTATGAATTAAACTAATTTTATAGGTTAATAAAACATATTAGTGTTGGTTAGATGAATTTTTTTCTAAGTAATAATGCTTTTGTGAATTTATAAAAAAACAAAATACCAAATAGTGTCAAAATGGACATAAAAGAGTTTTTAAAACAAATATTATATTATTAATTGACATTCTATTCATAAAAATCGATGGTTCAGCTAAAAGACTTATATAATAATATATATGACATTAATGAACCAATTGGGATTCCATTAGCATTTTATAGTAAGTTTATTAACCATATAGTGTAAGAATACCAGAAGACGCGGTAAAAGTTAAATTATTTAACTTAGAGTTAAATCTAAATGATAATGTTAAAATGGTAACCTAAACTTTTCTAAAACCAATTGGTTGAGATTATTTCAAACAATACCCACTCAAGCCTAGAAATTAGTCACTTTTAGCCATTATAAACTGAATATGACTTTATTATAAAATAATATTTTATGTTTTTCCTAAGTTTCCCCTCACCTCTCTATTAAAAGGGCACTCCCTCTTCTCTCAAATTTACTCCTCCCAAGCCATTTGGATCAATAAAACCCTACCCAAATACCCTCTAAACTGTCCTCTCTTCATTCTAGAGGCCTTCCTTTAGTCACAAATTCAACCTAAGGAACCCTTTTGATCAAATCAAAACAAAGAACCCGAAGAAGAGGTAAATATCTCACCACCTATTTCAAGTTCCTTTCTTCTTCCACTTACTCCTTCTTTGTTGTTTCCATTCTAAAAAAATAACTCCAGTATATTCTATATACTATGATGTTATTATAAATGGTACAACCATATTAGTTATTTTATCCATCCTATGAATAAAAAAGTCACCACACATGTGTACGTACGGCTTACCGTCTCCACGTCGTGGTGTAGTTTGTTATTAAAACATTTCATCATTTGGATGGGTATAATAATGAGTATAAATGATATAAATAATAAATATAACATTATTATGATTTGTTATATATGATATAACATCCAATTATATACTATTTTAGTATCAAAAGAATGATATCATCGCTCGTGCGTACGTACGGATTACCATCTCCACGATGCGATGAGATTCATTCTTCATGTTAACCATTCAAGAATGATTATAAAGTATATATAATGAATAATAATGAAATATATGACATAATAAAGAAATTATAATTATATTTATATACATATATATATATGTCATCTACTTACTTCCATTCAAGTCAATAAGGAACGGAAAACATCATTCATGCATATGTACGGCCTACCGTCTCCATGAACGGTGTATTTCATTTCATTTATCTATCTATTATATATATATATATATACTGAATATATATGATATATAAATCATGATTTACATTCTGGAAGTAAGTAAATCATGATATAATTAATAATATTATCAATAAAAACAAGTACAAACACGTACGATAAATGAAACGATTTTACCCAAAACACTTCTTTACCATGGAATTGACAAATGAACGGTTAATATAAATTCATAAGTGAATCATATAAGATTTCATAAATATTATTATTATTATATTACAAGATAATAATATGTTTAAACCCACTATATAGAAGTCTCAAACACATACGGAAGAAGTTGGACATAAGTTAAGGGATAATTATTCCAATCTCATTCTTATCCGAGATTGTTTATTTGTATGTACTTACTGGGGTTATATTTATCATCCATGTCCATATGTTCTATAAATATTTTCATAAAATTTTTACATTTCTTCCATGTATTTTTAAAGTCATTTTTACCCTTTTTTGACTTTTACCACATCGTATGGAAGGAATATTTCTTTTATTTACCATATGAGGTACTTTTTGACTTTTCCGACAAAAGTACGAGAAGAATGTTTTTTTAACTTATATGGCATGAACTGATTTTTAAGATTTCATAATGCCTTATTTACATAAATCTTACTCTATATTATTTCATGATTATTTTCAAAAAAATCCTTTTCTTTTAAAATTGCGTGGCATTTTGGGAAAAGAAAATGATTTTTAAGAAGAAAGGATATTTTCCTCAAGAATTCATTTCAAGTGTTTTGTCAAAACTATTTTCCATCTAAGATGTAATTATTTAGTATAATTATGGTTCAAGTATAATGTCTCTATTATTTAAGTAGTTTGATTCTTCTTATGATGAAATGATATCCATTTGTTTTATGTGGATTATGTTATGATGGGATGATGTTTATGAAACCCATTTTATTCTTTGGGTTATGATGAATGATTTATGTTTTTATTATGGATCACGTAAGAATGATTTCAATATGAGATGGGTGGGACCTATATCTCCCTCCAATTAATTGGGTAAATATTTATATCTCATGAGATAGACATGGTTGGAACGTAAAGTTAATATGATTCAGTGATACAGGACTGGAATGAGTAGTGAACTCGATTCAGTAAGGGACTTTGTCCACTATAATGGTCTTGGAAGAAATTCCTTGGCTACTATGGAAATCATAACATGTGATTAATGGTTTTCAACAATTATATGTTTTATTCCCATGTCATTTTACCTTGACTAACGTTTCTTTATGATATATGCATTACGTACTTCCCATATTTATGTCATTGCTCAAGATTTTGATGTTTAGATTTGATGTTCACGTTTTTGCATTCATATGTTTATGGATTGTTTTATTTTCTCTATGCTTACCCTTACTGAGCATTTGATCTCACCCTTTTTGTGTTTTCTTTTCCACAGGATATAAATAAAGGTTTTTGGTAAGAAAACCAAAAGGGAAGATCTTTATGGGAGATGTTGAAGATCTTTCACCATGATTAGAAGATTTTTCTCTGAGCTTCCAAAGACCCTAAACTATTATGGTCCCTAGGTGTCTATATTTTTTATGTATTAAGTATTCCGTAAAAGTAATGTAATGTCCATGTACGACAATTTTTGGGTCTCTACAATTGGTATCAGAGCAAAGGTTTGGTCAACCATTGGAAACCAGGATTCGAAAACTTTAGTGAGATCCCTAGAGATATTTCTAAGGTATGTCCAGGGATGTCCCTAATGTTAAGTATAAGTACAGGTTATAATCATAGAATTTTGGTAACAATCATATAATTAATCCTAAGATATTAGATATTGAAGGTACTCTCCCTTTATTATGTTGTTTTCATAGCATGATTTTTTCCTCTTACACTATTCTTTTTGGGTTTTAAACGATGGCTGGAACCCGAAGGAACTATGTTGATCAATGTAATGGGAAATGAAATGAATATCCTCTTGAACAAACCAATGTTATGGGATATGGAGTGAAAAATCTTATTTATATACTGACACTATCTATGAGTCATTCTGGACATCCGAATGAGCAGAGAAGGGAACAATATTCTATTGAGTCTTTCATGAGGCAATGTCCACCTTCTTTCAGTGGGTCTTCTGATCCACTTGTTGCTGAACAATGGATCAGTACCATTGAAAAGATATTTTCCATACTTCTATGTTTAGAACATGAAATATTCATCCTGGATGCTTACCGTTTAGAAGTTGAAGCAGACCAGTTTTGGACTCTAATTAAGAATACAAGGCCTCAAGGTGAAATTGAATCCATGGAATGGGACGAGTTCAAGAACTTATTTTTCAATAAGTACTTCCCTAGTATTCTTAGAACAAAGAGGGAAAAAGAGTTACTTGATCTTAAGAAAAAGGATTATGAATCTGTTGGTATATACGAGGAGAATTTTACAAGGCTTTCAAGGTATGCATCTGGATTTATCATCCAACCTGAAAGTAAAGTTGATCGATTCTTCAGTGGCTTAAAACCAAGTCTTCGAAGGGTATTAGCTATAAGAGACTTCAGTAGCTATGAAGAAATTGTGCGTTGTTCTATCAAGGTAGAATTGGAAGTTGGTGTTACATATCCATCTCATGGTTTTGACAAGAAATGAAATATGGAGTTCAAGGAAAAATCTGAAAACAATGGTGAAAAGAAGAAGAATGTTTCTTTATGCTCAATGTGTGGAAATAAGCATGGTGGAGATTGTCTTAAAGGGACTATAAAATGTTTTATGTGTGGAAAAGAAGGTCATCGAGCAGCTGAGTGTCGAAGTAATGGAAAAGGGGTTGCTAATGATGTGAATAGAGAAAAGACTACATAGAAAAAACCACCAACACTTCAATGCTACAAGTGTAAGGAAATGGGGCATTATGAAAATCAATTCCCTAATCCAAGGGTTAATGATGATCGATGTGAGAAACCTCTTAAGGAAAAGGAAAAAGGGAATTCACATGCGATCACTATTGGCGATTTTGAATATGAAAACGATGTGGTGGAATAATTAACTATTTATGTAATGGGATTCCAAAATAATTATGTATATAGTATCGTGGAATATTGGAAAATTTATGTATTGGTCTATTGTGGTTTTAAATAATTGTATGGTACTGGTAACCATGAAAAGTGATTGAAATATTTTTGGAAAGAAGATGATATGTGCATAATTAAGGGATAAAGAGATAATGAAATGTTTGATAGTATTAATGAGTTCATGACTGATATAAGGACAAAGTGATATCACGTTTTGAGTATATAGAAATTTTGGGATTTTGGTATGTGGAAAGAGTAAACTTTGGACAGTATTCAAGTTTTCAGTAAGGTTCATTTTTCATAAGAATACATGATTAAGGTATTTACATGTTTGAAATGTGACCAACAAGATATATCTTATGATATACAGGGGATAAATGATGGTATTCACATGCTTGGTTGATGACATTTCTAGTAATCAATTTCCTTATACTATGAGCTTGGACCAAAGTATTTTGGATTAGCCTAAAAATTAGAATGAATTAAGTTAGACATAAGATATTATTGTTTAGGGCTAGAACTTTTTTCGATATTATTGCAGGAATGTTATAATAACGTAGTTTTAGAAAAAGGGACAACCTACAGGATGGGCGACAACCCATCGCGTTGGACAAGGTTGCAGGAATCGAACCCACAACCGAAGTGCGACGTGCGTTTAGTGCCTACCTCTGGCCTACAGAAAGTCCCTGGTTAGTATAAATTAGTTTTATTTTATTATGCGGTATGATAGATGAAGTATAAGTCTATTTTTGGAACCATATACGATTAATCTCACCATATATGGACTTATGTATATTTAATAACTTTTTTTAACCTTATGTTTGAGACAGATGGAAAGAACTATCATTCTATCTCATGATCTACTAACACTTCATGAATGACAAATTCAACTTCATTTCTCTAAGAGATGGAGTGGAAATTGTACAAGGCACGAACAACGGTGAGATTGTACCAAAACCAAGTAAGTATTTCTTTTAATTCATCAAATTTAGGGAAATGATATTGAAAACCAAAAATGTTGTTCCAGTGCCCTTATTTCTGATTAATTAGATGGTACCTTAGATCATCACAAATTTATGGCTTTGTGATTGTTGGATTTTTCAGAGCCATGTTCTCTACCACTCTTCATCAGAACATGACGGTTGCATTTCTCCTCCTTATCCATATTTTCACCTATATTCTCCTATGTGGAAACCCACTGATGAGTTACTTTGGGTATCCATTATGTTTCTAACGTTCCTTTTTAAAATGATGATTTAGTATTCCTTTTTACAATGTGGTTTTCTATGAAAGAAACTTTCAAGTAGAAAACCATTTATAACCATGATGAATTTCAAGGGCGAAATTCATTTTAAGGGGGGTAGAATGTAACATGACGAGATTTTATGAGAAGTATTCTTTTTAATTTATTTGATGTCTTGTGTTTAATTCTACACCAAGAATATCATGTTTTATACGCAACTATATATTATCTTGTAGTATACGCAACACTATTATTGAGTCTTGTTACACACAATTTCAGGTTTGTTTGATAGAAGTTATTCTACACAAAATTGAGTGTGTGTGTGTGTATATATATATATTCAATGAATAAATGAAATATGGTTGGATTCTATTATACGCAACAACAAAGGAATCTTGCACTACACACAACCCTGACTTGGCTCGCATTACACACAATTGTGACCTTCCTCGATAGCGTGTGTTTTACGCAATACTGAGTTTCACTAAACAACGATATGTTATTAAAATATTATATAAACTATCCAATATGAATTGTTATACCAACTTTTTAAAATTTTATAAATTTTATCTTTCAAAATGGAATTCATTTTTGGATTCCGAATATCGAAATTATCCTTGGGTGAATTTTTGGTATTTTTCTGAAAACTTTAAATTTTTGATGAATAGTGAAAAAACACTAAGTTATAGTTTAAAACCGAATTTTTATTTAAATAATAATTTATTTTATTTAAATTTATTTTAGGTCAAAATAGACACATAATACCTATATAAGTTCAATGTAATTCATTGGAGTAAATTTATTATAATTTAATATATATAAAAATTTTATAGAACTTTTCACCGTCTTTTACCCACCTCTTAGGAGAATTTACAAATTTTCATAAAACATAATTTTACCACTTCTGTGAGTTGAATTTTGAAAATCTGAGAGACACGGTTAATATCAAGGAGTAAAATGTGGTTCAATAAGCTAAAAATAATTTTTGGTGAATAGTAACTTTTTACTTTTATTTACCATGGTTAAAATTAAATAGCGTAATTAAGGGTAAAATTGATATTATTATTACCCTAAAACATGTCCTAATTATATTGGATAAGTGTAATTCTACCCAAAACAACCTTAGGAATAAAGTATGACCATTTAGGTCCACTTGGATTAGATTGGGACATTTATTATTATTTAATTCAAAGTAGAGTTAAAATAATTAAAATCAAAGTTTAATAAGTAAAACATTTTTCATATAGAGTTATAGATAAGATAAATTAGACTATAAATATTCATTACAAAGATAAAAAGATTTCATACATAATGGTATTTTATTTATAATTTTTTGACATTAAATAATTTAATTTATTTATGACACAATGATGATGCAGTAATTACCTTATTAATGAAATATTAACATAATTAATATTATAAATACCCAAATAAATTTAATTTGAGAATTTATATAAAATACACTAATTTTATAGGTTAATATAACATATTAGGGTTTTTTATATGAATTTCGTTCGAAGTAATAATGCTGTTATGAATATATAAAAAAACAAAATAACAAATAGTGTCAAAATTGACATAAAAGAGTTTTTAAAACAAATATTATATTATTAATTGACGGTATATTCCTAAAAATATAATATTTTGCCAAAAGACTTATATAATAATATTTATTACATTAATGAACCAATTGGGGTTCGATTGGTAGTTTATAATAAGTTTATTAATCATATAGTGTACGAATACAAGAAGACACGGTAAAAGTTAAAATATTTAACTTAGAGTTAAATCTAAATGATAAGGTTAAAATTTAAACCTAATCTTGTCTAAAACCTATTGGTTTAGAGTATTTCAACCCATCCCCACCCTATACTCCAAATAAGTCACTTTTTAGCCATTATAAACTGAATATGACTTTATTATAAAATAATATTTCAAGTTTTTCCTAAGGTGCCCCTCACCTCTCTAATAAAAGGTCACTCCCTCTTCTCTCAAATTCAGTCCTCCCAATCATTTTGGCTCGGCCAAACCCTGAACAAATACCTTCTAAACAGTCCTCTCTTCATCCTAGAGGCCTTCCTTTAGTCAAAAAGCCAACCTAAGGAGCCCTTTTGATTAAATCAAAAGGAAGAACCCAAAGAAGAGGTAAATATCCCACCACTTATTTCAAGTTCCTTTCTTCTTCCACTTCCTCCTTATTTGTTGATTACATTATAAAATAATAACTCCTGTATCTTCTATATAGTATGATTTTATTATAAATGGTACAACCATATTATTTATTTTATCCATCCTATGAATGTAAAAGACACCACACGTGTCTACGTACAGCTTACCGTCTCCACGTTGTGGTGTAGTTTGTTGTTGAAACATTTCATCATTTGGATGGGTATAATAATGAGCATAAATGATATAAATAATAAATATAACATTATTAATATTCTTTATATATGATATACCATCCAATTATATACGATTTTAATATCAAAGTAATGATATCATCGCTTGTGCGTACGTATAGATTACTGTCTCCACGACGTGATGAGATTCATTCTCCATGTTAACCATTCAAGAATGATTATAAAGTATATATAATGAATAATAATGAAATATATGACATAATAAAGTTACTGGATTTATGTATATATATATATATGTCATCTACTTACTTCCATTAAAGTCAATAAGGAATGGAAAATAGCGTTCATGCGTACGTACGACCTACCGTCTCCATGAACGGTGTATTTCATTTCACTTATCTATCTATTATATATATATATATACTAAATATATATTATATATAAGTCATTATTTACATTCTGGAATTAATTAAATCATGCTATAAGTAATAATAATATCAAGAACAACAAGTCTAAAAATGTACGATAAATGAAACAATTTTACCCAAAACACTTCTTTAACATGGAATTGGAAAATGAATGTTTAATATAAATCCATAAGTGAATCATATATGATATCATAAATATTATTATGATTCTGTTAAAAGATAATAATATTTTTAAACCCACTATACAGGAGTCTCGGACACATACGGAAGAAATTGGACATAAGGTAAGGGATAATTATTCCAATCTTATTCTTATCTGAGATTGTTTATTCGTAAGTATTTACTGAGGTTATGTTTATCATCCATGTACATATGTTCCAAAAATGTTTTCATAAAATGTTTACTTTTCTTCCATGTATGTTTAAATTCATTTTTACCCTTTTTTGACTTTTACCACATCGTATGGAAGGAATCTTTCTTTTGTTTACTATACGAGGTACTTTTTGACTTTTCTGAAAAAAGTACGAGAAGAATGTTTTTTTAACTTATACAACGTGAACATATTTTTACGATTTCATAATGCCTTATTTACATAAAGCTTCCTCTACAATATTTCATGATTATTTTCAACAAAATCCTTTTCTTTTAAAATTTCATGGCATTTTTTGAAAAGAAAATGATTTTTAAGAAGAAAGGATATTTTCCTCAGGAATTCATTTCAAGTGTTTTTTCAAAACTATTTTCCATATAAGATGAAATTATTTAGTATAATTATGGTGTATGAAAAATGTCTCTATTATTTACATAGTTTTATTCTTATTATGATAAAATTATATCCATATTTTTTATATGGATTATGTTTTGATGGGATGATGTTTATGAAATCCATTTTATTCTTTGGGTAATGATGAATGATTTATGTTTATGTTGTGGCACACGTAATAATGATTTCAATATGAGATGGGTTGGACCTATATATCCCTCCAATGCATTGGGTAAAGATTTATATCTCATGAGATAGACATGGATGGAATGGAAAGTTAATCTGGTTCAGAGATACATGACTGGAACGGGGAGTGAACTCGAATTAGTAAGGGACTTTATCCACTAAGATGGTCTTGGCAGCAATGCCTTGGATACTATGGAAATAATAACATGTGATTAATGGTTTTCCCCAATTATATGTTTTATTCCCATTTTATTTTACCTTGACTAATGTTTATTTATGATATATTCCTTACATACTTCCAATATTTATGTCATTGCTCAAGATTTTGATGTTTAGATTTGATGTTCACGTTTTTGCATTCAAATGTTTATGTATTGTTTTTTGTTATCTATACTTACCCTTACTGAGCATTTGAGATCACCCTTTTTATGTTTTCTTTTCCCCAGGATATAAAGAATGTTTTTAGGTAAGAAAAAAAAGGGAACACCTTTATGGGAGATGTTGAAGATCTTTCACCAGGATTAGAAGATTTTGTTCCGAGTTTCCAAAGACACTAAACTATTATTGTCCTTGGGTGTCTGTTTTTGTTATGTATTAAGTACTCATCAAAAGTAATGTAATGTCCATTTACGAAAATCTTTGGGTCTCTACAATTCTTATCAGAGAAAAGTTTTAGTCATCCTTTGGAAACTACGATGCGAAAACTTTAGTGAGATCCCTAGAGATATTTCTAAGTTATGTCTAGGGATGTCCCTAAGGTTAAGTATAAGTATAGGTTATAGTCCTAGAATTTCGGTAACGATCATAGAATTAACCTAAGATGTTATATATTGAAGGTAATCCCCCTTTATTATGTTGTTTCCATAGCATTATTTTTGCCTCTTGCA
Organism: Viscum album; assembly: GCA_963277665.1. Taxonomy (NCBI): domain Eukaryota; kingdom Viridiplantae; phylum Streptophyta; class Magnoliopsida; order Santalales; family Viscaceae; genus Viscum; species Viscum album. The sequence goes on along the minus strand of OY728163.1, from coordinate 60,951,347 downwards.
CTATTCTGTTTGGGTTTTAGATGATGGCTGGAACCCAAAGGAACTGTGTTGATCAATGTAGTGGGAAATTCAATGATTGTCCTCCTGAACAATCCAATGTTATGGGATATGGAGTGAAAAATATTATTTCTATACTTACACAAGCTATGAATCATTCTGGACATCTTAATGAGCGGAGAAGGGAACAATATTCTATTGAGTCCTTCATGAGGCAACGTCCACGTTCTTCAAGTAGGTCTTCTGATCCACTTGTTTCTGAATAATGGATCAGTACCATTGAAAAGAAATTTTCCATACTTCGATGGTTGGATCATGAAAAATTTCTTCTGAATATTTACCATTTAGAAGGTGAAGCAGACCAGTGGTGGACTCTAATTAAGAATACAAGGCCCCATGGTGAAATTGAATCCATGGATAGGGACGAGTTCAAGAACTTATTTTTTAATAAGTAATTCCCTTTTATTCTTTGAAAAATTATTTAAAAGGAGTTCCTTGAGCTTATGAAAAAGGATGATGAATTTGTTGGTATATACGAGGTGGATTTTACAAGGCTTGCAAGGTATGAATATAGCTTTATCATCCAACCAGAAATTAAAGTTGATCGATTCTTCAGTGGCTTAAAACCAAGTCTTCGAAGGGAATTAGCAATAAAAGACTTAAGTAGCTATGAAGAAATTGTGCATTGTGCTATCAAGGTTGAACTGGAAGTTGGTGTTATATATCCATCTCATAGTTTTGACAAGATATGAAAGATGGAGTTCAAGGAAAAATCTCAAAACAATGGTGAAAAGAAGACGAATGTTGCTTTATCCTCAAAGTGTGGAAAGAAGCATGGTGGATATTGTATTAAAGGGACTAGAAAATGTTTTAATTGTGGAAAAGAAGGCCATCGAGCAGCTGAGTATCGAAGTAATGGAAAAAGGGTAGATAATTATGTGAATAGAGAAAAGACTACAGAGAATTCACCACCAACACTTCAATAATTCAAGTTTAAGGAAATGGGGCATTATCTTAATCAATCCCTTATCCCAGGGTTAATGATGATTGACATGAGAAACCTCTTAAGGAAAAGGACAAAGGGAAGTCACATGCGACCACTATTGGCAATGTTGAATATGACAACGATTTGGGGGAATGATTAAGTGTTTATGTAATTGGATTCCAAAATAATGTTGTATATAGTATCGTGGAATATTGGAATATTTATGTTTTGGTCTATTGTGTTTTTCAATAATTTTATGGTACTGGTAACCATGAAAAGTGATTGAAATATTTTTGGAAAGTAGATGATATGCACATAATTAAGGGATAAAGAGATAATGAAATGTTGATAGTATTAATGATCTCATGACTGATATAATGACAAAGTGATATCATGGTTTGAGTATATAGAAATTTTAGGATTTTGGTATGTGGAAAGAGTTAACTTTTGACAGCATTCATGTTTTCACTAAGGTTAATTTTTCAGAAGAATACATGATTAAGGTATTTACATGTTTGGAATGTGACCAACATGATATATCTTATGATATATGGGGGACAAATGATGGTATCCAATTGCATGGTTGATGAAATTTCTAGTAATCGTTTCCTTTATACTATGAGCTTGGACCAAAGTATTTTGGATAAGTCTAAATATTAGAATGAATTAAGTTAGACATAATATAGTATTGTTTAAGGCTATAACTTTTTCCGATATTATTGTGGGAATGTTATAATAATGTAGTTTTAGAAAATGGGACAACCTACAGGACATGTGACAACCCGTCGAATCGGAAAAGGTTACGGGAATCGAACCCACAACCGAAGTGTGACAGGCCTTTAGTTCCTACCTCTGGCCTACAGAAAGTCCCTGGTTAGTATAAATTAGTTTTATTTTGTTAAGCGGTATGATAGATTATGTATAAGTCCATTTTTGCAACCATATACGATTATTCTCACCATATATGGACTTATGTATATTTAATAACTTTTTCTAACCTTATGTTTGAGATAGATGGAATGACCTATCATTCTATCGCATGATCTTATAACACTTCACAAATGACAAATTCAACTTCATTTCTTTAAGAGATGAAGTGTAAATTTTTCAATGCCTGAACAACGATGAGTTCGTACCAAAATCAAGTAAGTATTTTTTTAATTTATCAACATTAGGGAAATGATCTTGAAAACCAAAAATTTTGTTCTAGTGCCCTCAAATCTGATGAATTAGATGGTACCTTAGATAATCACAAATTTATGGCTTTGTGATTGATGGATTTTTCATAGCCATGTTCTCTACCACTTTTCATCAGAACATGATGGTTAGATTTCTCCTCCATATCCATATTTTCACCTGTATTCTCCTATGTGGAAACCCAGTGATGAGTTACTTTGGGTATCTATTATGTTTCTAACATTCCTTTTTAAAATTATGATTTAGTATTCCTTTTTATGATGTGGGTTTCTATGAAAGAAACTTTCAAGTAGAAAACCATTTATAACGCCGATGAATTTTGAGGGTGAAATTCATTTTAAGGGGGTAGAATGTAACACCCCAAGATTTTAAGAGAAGTATTATTTTTAATTTATTTGATGTCTTGTGTTGTATGCTACACCAAGATTATCTTGCGCTATATGCAACACTGTATTACCTTGCAGTATACACAACACTATTCTTGGATCGTGTTACACATAATTTCAAGTTCCTTTGATAGAATTTATTCTACACAACATTGAGTGTATATATATATATATATTCAATGTATAAATGAAATATGGTTGGATTCTGTTATATGCAACAACAAAGGAATTTTTCACTACACACAACTCTGACTTGGCTTGCATTACATGCAATCACAACCTTCCTCGATAGCGTCTGTTGTACACAATACCGAGATTCACTAAGCAACAATATGTTACTAAAATATTATATAAACTAGTCAATATGAATAGTAATACCCGCTTTTTATAAATTAATAAATTTTATATTTCAAAATGGACTTCATTTTTGGATTCAAAATTTCGGAATTATCCTAGGGTGAATTTTTGTTATTTTTCAGAAAACATTCTATTTTTGATGAATAGTGAAAAAAACACCGAGTTATAGTTTAAAACCGAATTTTTATTTAAATAATTGTTTATTTTATTTAAATTTATTTTAGGTCAAAATAGACACATAATACCTATATATTTTCAATGTAATTCATTGGAGTCAATTTTATACTAATTTTAGATATATAAAAAATTTATAGAAGTTTTCACCGTCTTTTACCCACCTCCTAGGAGAATTTGAAATTTTACATAAAACATAATTTTACCGCTTCTGTGAGTTGAATTTCGAAAATCCAAGAGACACGGTTAATATCAAGGAGTAAAATTTGGTTCAATAAGATAAAAATAATTTTTGGTGAATAGTTACTTTTAACATTTATTTACCACGGTTAAAAGTAAATAGGGTAATTAAGGGTAAAAGTGATATTATTATTACCCTAACACATGTCCTAATTCTATTGGATAAGTGTAATTCGACCAAAAAACCCTTATGAATAAATAATGACCATTTAGGTCCACATATATTATATTGGGACATTTATTATTATGTAATTCAAAGAAGAGTTAAAATAATTAAAATCAAAGTTTAATAAGTAAAACATTTTTAATATAGGGTTATACATAAGATATATTTGACTATAAATATTCATTAGAAATATAAAAATACTTCCTAAATAATGGTATTTTATTTATAATGTTTAGATGTTAAATAATGTAACTTATTTATGACACAATGATGATGCAGTAATTACCTTATTAATGAAATATTAACATAATTGATCTTATAAATACCCAAATAAATGTAATTTGAGACTTTTAATGAATTAAACAAATATTATAGGTTAATATAGCATATTAGGGTCGGTTTTATGAATTGGTTTCGATGTAATAACACTGTTATGAATTTATAAGAAAACAAAATACCAAATAGTGTCAAAATTGATATAAAAGAGTTTTTAAAACAAATATTATATATTTATTTGATATTCTATTCCAAAAAATCTACGTTTCATCCAAAAGACTTATATAATAATTTATATGATATTAATGAACCAATTGGGGTTTGATTGGCAGTTTATAGTATGTTTATTAACCATAAAGTGTAAGAATACAAGAAGACACGGTAAAAGTTAAATTATTTAACTTAGAGTTAAATCTAAATAATAAGGTTGAAATGGTAACCTAAACTTGTCTAAAACCTATTGGTTGAGATTATTTAAACCAATACCAACCCTAGCCTCTAAATAAGTCACTTTCGAGCCATTATAAACCGAATATGACTTTATTATAAAATAATATTTTATGCTTTTCCTAAGGTGCCCCTCACCTCTCTAATAAAAGGGCACTCCCTCTTCTCTCAAATTCACTCCTCCTCGGGAATTTGTCTCAGCCAAACCCTTCCCAAATACCCTCTAAACTTTCATCCATTCATTCTAGTGGCCTTCTTTTAGTCTGAAAGACAACTTAAGGAACCCTTTTGATCACATCCAAAGGAAGAACCCGAAGAAGAGGTAAATATCTCACCACCAATTTCAAGTTCCTTTCTTCTTCCACTTCCTCCTTTGCTGTTTCCATTCTAAAATAATAACCCCAGTATCTTATATATATTGTGATTTTATTATAAATGGTACAACCATATTAGTTATTTTATCCATCTTATGAATGAAAAAGTCACGACACGTGCGTACGTATGGCTTACCGTCTCCACATCATGGTGTAGTTTTTTATTAAAACATTTTAATCATTTGGATTGGTATAATAATGAGTATAAATGATATAGATAATAAATATAACATTACTATGATTCTTTATATATGATATACCATCCAATTATATACGATTTTAATATCAAAAGAATGATATCATCGCTCGTGCGTACGTACGGATTACCGTCTCCATGAAGCGATGAGATTCATTCTCCATGTTAACCATTCAAGAATGATTATAAGGTATATATAATGAATAATAATGAAATATATGACATAAAAAAGATTCTTGTTTTATGTATATATATATATGTCTTCTGCTTACTTCTATTCAAGTCAATAAGGAAAGGAAAACAGCGTTCATGTGTACGTACGGCCTACCGTCTCCATGAACGGTGTATTTCATTTAATTTATCTATCTATTATATATATATATATATACTGAATATATATGATACATAAATCATTATGTACATTATGTAAGTAAGTAAATCATGATATAAGTAATAATAATATCAAGAACAACAAGTCCAAACATGTACGATAAATGAAACTATTTTACCCAAAACACTTCTTTAACATGGAATTGACAAATGAACGGTTAATATAAAGTCATAGGTGAATCATATATGATATCATAAATATTATTATGATTTTTTTAATAGATAATAATATGTTTAAACCCACTATACGTGATTCTTGGATACATACAGAATAAATTGGACATAAGGTGAGGGATAATTATTCCAATCTCATTCTTATCCGAGATTGTTTATTCGTAAGTATTTTCTGGGGTTATGTTTATCATTCATGTCCATATGTTCTAAAAATGTTTTCATAAAATGTTTGTTTTTCTTACATGTATGTTTAAAGTCATTTTTACCCTTTTTTGACTTTTACCACATTGTATGGAAGGAATCTTTCTTTTTTTTACCATACGAGGTATTTTTTGACTTTACCGACAAAAGTACGAGAAGAATGTTTTTTTAACTTATATGGCGTGAACGGATTTTTACGATTTCATTACGCCTTATTTACATAAAGATTACTCTACAATATTTCATGATTATTTTCAAAAAAAATCCATTTCTTTTAAAATTTCATGGCATTTTGTGAAAAGAAAATGATTTTTAAGAAGAAAGGATATTTTCCTCAAGAATTAATTTCAAGTGTTTTGTCAAAACTATTTTACATATAAGATGACATTATTTAGTATAATTATGGTTCAATTATAATGTCTCTATTATTTACATAGTTGTATTCTTCTTATGATGAAATGATATCCATTGGTTTTATATGGATTACATTATGATGGGATGATATTTATGAACCCCATTTTATTCTTTGGGATATGATGAATGATTTATGTTTATGTTGAGGCACACGTAAGAATGATTTCAATATGAGATGCATGGGACTTATATCTCCCTAAAATGAATTGGGTAATGATTTATATCTCATGAGATAGACATGGCTGGAATGGAAAGTTAATCTGGTTCAGTGATACGGGACTGGAACGAGGAGTGAACCTGATTCAGTAAGGGACTTTGTCCACAAGGATGGTCTTAGAAGCAATGCCTTTGCTACTATAGAAATCATAACATGTTATTAATGGTTTTCCATAATTATATGTTTTATTCCCTTGTTATTTTACCTTGACTAATGTTTCTTTATGATATATTCCTTACATACTTCCAAGATTTATGTCATTGCTCATGATTTTGATGCTTATATTTGATGTTCACGTTTTTGCATTCAAATGTTTATGGATTGTTTTATGTTCTCTATGCTTACCATTACTGAGCATTTGAGATCACCCTTTTTTGTTTTATTTTCCCCAAGATACAAAGAAAGGTTTTAGTTAAGAAAAAAAGGGAATATCTTTATGGGAGATGTTGAAGATCTTTCACCACGATTGGAAGATGTTGTTACAAGTTTCCATAGACACTAAACTATTACGGTCCTTGGGTGTCTATTTTTGTTATGTATTAAGTATTCCGAAAAGTTAATGTAATGTCAACATAGGACAATATTTGGGTCTCTACAGTTGGTATCAGAGCAAAGGTTTAGTCAACCTTTGGAAACTAGGATGCGAAAACTTTAGTGAGATCCCTAGAGAAATTTCTAAGGTATGTCTAGGGATGTCCATAAGGTTAAGTATAAGTATAGGTTATCGTCCTAGAATTTCGGTAATGATCATATAATTAAACCTATGATGTTAGATATTGAAGGTACTCCCTCTTTATTATATTTTTTTCCTAGCTTGATTTTTTCCTCGTACACTATTCTTTTTGGGTTTTAGATGATGGCTGGAACCTGAAGGAACTGTGTTGATCAATGTAATGGGCAATGCAATGATTTTCCTCCTGAACAAACCAATGTTATGGGAGATGGAGTGTAAAATATTATTTCTATACTTACCCAAGCTATGAATCATTCTGGACATCCAAATGAGCATGGAAGGGAACAATATTCTATTGTGTCCTATATGAGGCAACATCCACCTTATTTCAGTGGGTCTTCTGATCCACTTGTTGCATAACAATGGATCAGTACCATTGAAATGATATTTTCCATACTTCGATGTTCGGAACATGAAAACTTCATTCTGGATGTTTACCATTTAGAAGGTGAAGCAGAGCAATGGTGGGATCTATTTAAGAATACATGACCCAAATGTGAAATTGAATCCATGGAATGGGATGAGTTAAAGAACTTATTCTTCAATAATTACTTTCCATCTATTCTTAGAACAAAGATGGAAAAGTATTTCCTTGAGATTAATAAAAAGGATGATGAATTTTTTGGTATATACGATGCAAATTTTTCATGGCTTGCAAGGAATGCATCTAGCTTTATCATCCAACCTGGTGGTAAAGTTGATCGATTCTTCAGTGGCTTAAAACCATGTATTCAAAGGGCATTAGCTATAAAGACTTCAGTAGCTATGATGAAATTGTGAGTTGTGCTATCAAGGTAGAACTGGAAGTTGGTGTTACATATCCATCTCATGGTTTTGACAAGAAACGAAATATGGAGTTCCAGGAAAAATCTAAAAACAATTTTGAAAAGAAGACGAATGTTTCTTTATACACAAAGTGTGGAAATAAGCATGGTGGAGATTGTCTTAAAGGGACTAGAAAATGTTTTAAGTGTGGAAAAGATGGGCATCGAGCATCTGAGTGTCAAAGTAATGGAAAAATGGTATCTAATGATGTGAATAGAGAAAAGACTATAGAGAATGCACCACCAACACCTCAATGCTTCATGTGTAAGGAAATGGGGCATTATGCTAATCAATGCCCTAATAAAATGGTTAATGATGATCGACGTAAGCAACTTCTTATGAAAAAGGACAATGCAAAGTCACATGCGATCACTATTGGAGATGTTGAATTTGAAAACGATGTGGTGGGATGATTAAGTGTTTATGTAATGGGATTCCAAAATAATGTTGTATATAGTATCATGGAATATTGGAATATTTATGTATTGGTCTATTGTGTTTTTCAAAAAATTTATGGTACCGGTAACCACGAAAAGTTATTGAAATATTTGTGGAAAGTAGATGATATGCGCATAATGAAGGGATAATGATAAAATAAAATCTTTGATAGTATTAATGAGCTCATGACTGATATAAGGACAAAGTGATATCATGGTTTGAGTATATAGAAATTTTTTGATTTTGGTGTGTGGAAAGAGTTAACTTTTGATAGCATTCATGTTTTCACTAATGTTTGTTTTTTAGGAGAATACATGATTAAGGTATTTACATGTTTGGAATGTGACCAACATGATATATATTATGATATATGGTGGATAAATGATGGTATTCACATTCTTGGTTGATGAAATTTCTACTAATCATTTTCTTTATACTATGAGCTTGGACCGAAATATTTTGGATAAGCCAAAAGATTGGAATGAATTAAGTCAGACATAAGATTGTATTGTTTAAGGATAGAACTTTTTTTGATATTATTGTAGGAATGTTATAATAATGTAGTTTTAGAAAAAGGGACAACATACAGGACGGGCGACAACCCATCGCGTCAGAAAAGGCTAGGGGAATCGAACCCACAATTGAAGTGTGACGGGACTTTAGTGCCTACCTATGGCCTACAGGAAGTCCATGGTCAGTAGAAATTAGTTTTATTTTATTAAGCGGTATGATAGATGAAGTATAAGTCCATTTTTGGAACCATATATGATTAATCTCACCATAGATTGACTTATGTATATTTAATAACTTTTTCTAACCTTATGTTTGAGACAGATGGAATGACCTATCATTCTATCGCATGATCTACTAACACTTCGTGAATGACAAATTCAACTTCATTTCTTTAAGAGATGAAGTGTAAATTGTTCAAGGCACAAACTACGGTGAGATTGTACCAAAATCAAGTAAGTATTTCTTTTAATTCATCAACTTTAGGGAAATGATCTTGAAAACCGAAAATGTTGTTCTAGTGCCCTCATATCTAATGAATTAGATGGTACCTTAGATCATCACAAATTTATGGCTTTGGGATTATTGGATTTTTCATAGCCATGTTCTCTACCACTCTTCATCAGAACATGATGGTTAGATTTCTCCTCCATATCCATATTTTCACCTATATTCTCCTATGTGGAAACTTAGTGATGAGTTACTTTGGGTATCCATTATGTTTCTAACGTTCCTTTTTTAAATTATGATTTAGTATTCCTTTTTACTATGTGGGTTTCTATGAAAGAAACTTTCAAGTATAAAACCATTTATAACCCCGATGAATTTCGAGGGCAAAATTCATTAAAGGGGGTAGAATGTAACACATCGAGATTTTATGAGAAGTATTATGTTAAATTTATTTGATGTATTGTGTTGTATGCTACACCAATATTATCTTACGCTATACGCAACACTGTATTATCTTGGAGTATATGCAACACTATTCTTGGATCGTGTTACACACAATTTCAAGTTCGTTTGATAGAATTTATTCTACACAACATGAGTGTATATATATATAGATATTCAATGTATAAATGAAATATCGTTGGATTCTGTTATACGCAACAAAAAAAGAATCTTGCACTACAGGCAACCCTGACTTTGTTGGCATTACACACAATCGCGACTTTTCTTGATAGCGTGTGTTGTACGCAATACTAAGTTTCACTAAACAAAGATATGTTATTAAAATATTATCTAAACTAGCTGATATGAATAGTAATACCCACTTTTTAAAATTTTATAAATTTTACCTTTCAGAATTGACTTCATTTTTGGATTCAGAATATTGAAATTATCCTAGGGCGAATTTTTTGTATTTTTCTGAAAACTTTCAATTTTTGATGAATAGGGGAAAAACACTGGGTTATAGTTTAAAAATGAATTTTTATTTAAATAATTATTTATTTTATTTAAATTTATTTTCGGTAAAAATAGACACATAATACCTATATAAGTTCAATGTAATTCATTGGAGTCAATTTATAGTAATTTTCGATATATAAAAATTTTATAGAACTTTTCACCGTCTTTTACCCACCTCCTAGGAGAATTTGCAAATTTACATAAAACTTAATTTTACCACTTCAGTGAGTATAATTTCAAAAATATGAGAGACACGGTTAATATCAAGGAGTAAAATTTGGTTCAATTAGATAAAAATAATTTTTTGTAAATAGTAACTTTTTACTTTTATTTACCACGGTTAAAATTAAATAAGGTAATTAAGGGTAAAAGTGATATTATTATTTCCCTAACACATGTCCTAATTCTATTGGATAAGTTTAATTCGACCCAAAAAAACCTTAGGAATAAAATATGACCATTTAGGTCCACTTGGATTAGATTGGGACATTTATTATTATTTAATTCAAAGAAGAGTTAAAAGAATTAAAATCAAAGTTTAATAAGTAAATCATTTTTTAATATCGGGTTATACATAAGATAAATAAGACTATAAATATTAATTATAAAGATACATATATTTCCTACATAATGGTATTTTATTTATACTTTTTATAGATTAAATAATTTAATTAATCTATGAAACAATGATGATGTAGTAATTACCTTATTAATGAAATATTAACATAATTGATATTATAAATACCCAAATAAATGTAATTTGAGACTTTTTATGAATTACACTAATTTTATAGGTAAATATAACTTATTAGGGTTGCTTACATGTATTTTTTTCGAAGTAATAATGCTGTTATTAATTTATAAAAAAACAAAATACCAAATAGTGTCAGAATTGACATAAAAGAGTTTTTAAAAAAAATATTATATTATTAATTGGTATTCAATTCCTGAAAATATAAGGTTCGGCCAAAAGACTTTTATAATAATATATATAACATTAATGAACCAATTGGGGTTCTATTGGCAGTTTTTTGTATGTTTATTAATAATATAGTGTAAGAATACAAAAAGACACAGTAAAGGTTAAATTATTTAACTTAGAGTTAAATCTAAATTATAAGGATAAAATGGTAACCTAAGCTTGTATAAAACCAATTGGTTGAGATTATTTCAACCCATCCCTACCCTAGACTCAAAATAAATCACCTTGTAGCCATTATAAACCGAATATGACTTTATTATAAAATACTATATTAAGTTTTTTCCTAAGATGACCCTCACCTCTCTAATAAAAGGGCACTCCATTTTCTCTCAAATTCACTCCTCCAAAGAATTTTGTCTCTGAAAAAACCTCCCCAAATACCCTCTCAACTATCATCCCTTTATCCTAGAGGCCGTACTTTAGCTACAAATCTAATCTATGGAGCCCTTTTGATCAAATCAAAAGGAAGAACCCGGAGAAGAGGTAAATATCACACCACCTATTTCAAGTTCCTTTCTTCTTCCACTTTCTCCTTCTTTGTTGATTCCATTATAAAATAATAACTCAAGTATATTCTATATATTGTGATACTATTATAAATGGTACAACCATGTTAGTTGTTTTATCCATCCCATGAATGAAAAAGTCACCACAGGTGCGTACGTACGGCTTACCGTCTCCATGTCGTGGTGTAGTTTATTATTTAAACATTTCATCATTTGGATGGTTATAATAATGAGTATAAATTATATAAATAATAAATATAACATTATTATTATTCTGTTTATATGATATACCATCCAATTATATACGATTTTAATATCAAAAGAATGATATCATCGCTCGTGCGTACGTATGGATTACTGTCTTCACGACGCGATGAGAATAATAATCCATGTTAACCATTCAAGAATGATTATAAAGTATATATAATGAATAATAATGAAATATATGACATAATTAATCTAATGTATTTATGTATATAAATATATATATATATATTTCATCTACTTACTTCCATTCAAGTCAATAAGGAAAGGAAAACAGTGTTCATGCGTACGTACGGCCTACCGTCTCCATGAACGGTGTATTTCATTTCATTTATCTATGTATTATATATATATATATATATATATATACGGAATATATATGATATATAAATCATGATTTACATTATGGAAGTAAGTAAATCATGATATAATTAAAAATAATATCAAGAACAACAAGTACAAACACGTACGATAAATGAAACGATTTTACCAAAAACACTTCTTTAACATGGAATTGACAAATGAACGGTTAATATAAAGTCATAAGTGAATCATATATGATATCATAAATATTATTATGATTCTGTTACAATATAATAATAGGTTTAAAACCACTATACTGGAGTCTCAGACACATACGGAAGAAATTGGACATAAGGTACGAGATAGTTATTCCAATCTCATTCATATCCGAGATTATTTGTTCGTAAGTATTTATTGGGGTTATGTTTATCATCCATGTCTATATGTTCTTAAAATGTTTTCATAAAATGTTTAATTTTCCTAGATGTATTTTTAAAGTCATTTTTACCCTTTTTTGACTTTTACCACATCGTATGGAAGGAATCTTTCTTTTGTTTACCATATGAGGTTCTTTTTGACTTTTCCGACAAAAGTACGAGAAGAATGTTTTTTTAACTTATACAGCGTGAACAGATTTTTAAGATTTCATAACGCCTTATTTACATAAATCTTCCTCTACAATATTTCGTTATTATTTTCAAAAAAATCCTTTTCTTTTAAAATTTAATGGAATTTTGTGAAAAGGAAATGATTTTTAAGGAGAAAGGATATTTTCCTCAAGAATTCATTTCAAGTGATTTGTCAAAAATATTTTCCATCTAATATGACATTATTTAGTATAATTATGGTTCAATTATAATGTCTCTATCATTTAAATAGTTTGATTTTTCTTATGATGAAAAGATATCCATTTGTTTTATATGGATTATGTTATGATAGGATGATGTTTATAAAACACATTTTATCCATTAGGTTATGATGAATGATTTATGTTTAGGTTGTGGCACATGTAAGAATGATTTCAATATCAGATGGGTGGGACCTATATCTCCCTACAATGCATTGGGTAAAGATTTATATCTCTTGAGATAGACATGGCTAGAATAGAAAGTTTATCAGGTTCAGTGATACAAGACTGAAATGAGGAGTGAACTCGATTAAGTAAGGGACTTTGTCCACTAGGATGGTCTTGGTAGTAATGCCTTGTCTACTATATAAATCATAACATGTGTTTAATGGTTTTCCACAATTATATGTTTTATTCCCATGTTATTTTACCTTGACTAATGTTTCCTTATGATATATGCCTTATGTACTTCCAATATTTGTGTCATTGATCAAGATTTTGATGTTTATATTTGATGTTCATGTTTTTGCATTCAAATGTTTATGGATTGTTTTATGTTCCCTATTATTACCCTTACTGAGATTTTGAGCTCACTCTTTTTATGTTTTCTTTTCCCCTGGATATAAAGAAAGGTTTTAGGTAAGAAAACAAAAAGGGGAGATCTTTATGGGAGATGTTGAAGATCTTTCACCGTGATTAGAAGATTTTGTTCTGAGTTTCCAAAGACACTAAAATATTATAGTCCATGGGTGTCTGTTTTTGTTATGTATTAAGTATTCCACAAAAGTACTGTAATGTTCATGTAGGACAATCTTTGGGTCTCTACATTTGGTATCAGAGCAAAGGTTTAATCAACCTTTGGAAACTATGATGCAAAAACTTTAATGAGATCCCTAGAGATATGTCTAAGGTATGTCTAGGTATGTCCCTAAGGTTAAGTATAAGTTTAGGTTATAGTCCTAGAATTTTGGTAACGATCATAGAATTAAACCTAAGATGTTATATATTGAAGGTAATCCCCCTTTATTATGTTGTTTTCCTAGCATGATTTTTTCCTCTTACACTATTCTTTTTGAGTTTTAGACGATGGATGGAACCCAAAGGAACCGTGTTGATCAATGTAATGGGAAATGCAATGATTTTCCTCCTTAACAAAGTAATGTTATGGGAGATGGAGTGAAAAATATTATTTCTATACTTACACAATATATGAATCATTCTAGACATCCTAATGAGCATAGAAGGGAACAATATTCTATTGAGCCCTTCATGAGGCAACATCCACCTTATTTAAGTGGGTATTCCGATCCACATGTTTCTAAACAATGGATCAGTACCATTGAAAAGATATTTTCCATACTTCGATGTTCAGAACATGAAAAATGCATTCTGGCTATTTACCGTTTAGATGGTGAAGCAGACCAGTGGTGGACTCTAATTAAGAATACAACGCGCCAAGGTGAAATTGAATCCATGGAATGGGACGAGTTCAAGAACTTATTTTTCAATAAGTACTTCCCTCATATTATTCGAACAAAGATAGAAAAGGAGTTCCCTAATATTAAGAAAAAGGATGATGAATCTGTTGGTATATACGAGGTGAATTTTACAAGGCTTGCACGGTATGCATATGGCTTTATAATCAAACCTGAAAGTAAAGTTGATCGATTATTCGGTGGCTTAAAACGAAGTCTTCGTAGGGAATTAGCTATAAGAGAATTCAGTATCTATGAATAAATTGTGCGTTGTGCTATTAAGGTAGAACTGTAAGTTGGTGTTACATATCTATCTCATGGTTTTGATAAGAAATGAAAGATGGAGTTCAAGGAAAAGTCTCAAAACAATGGTGAAAAGAAGATGAATCTTTCTTTATGATCAATGTGTGGAAAGAAGTATGGTAGAGATTGTCTTAAAGGGACTAGAAAATGTTTCAAGTGTGGAAAATAAGGACATCGAGCAGCTAAGTGTCTAAGTAATGGAAGAAGGGTAGCTAATGATGTGAATAGAGAAAGGACTACAGAGAACGCACCACCGAAACTTAAATGCTTCAAGTGTAAGGAAAGGGGGCATTATGCTAATCAATGCCATAATCCAAGGTTTAATGATGATCGACGTGAGAAACCTATTAAGGAAAATGACAAAGGAAAGTCACATGCGATCACTATTGGAGATGTTGAATATGAAAATGATGTGGTGGAATGATTAAGTGTTTATGTAATGGGATTACAAAATAATGTTGTATATATTATCGTGGAATATTGGAATATTTATGTATTGGTCTATTGTGGTTTTCAATAATTTTATGGTACTGGTAAACATGAAAAGTCATTGAAATATTTTTGGAAAGTAGATTATATGCTAATAATGAATGGATAAAGAGATAATGAAATTTTTGATAGTATTAATGAGCTCATGACTCATATAAGGACAAAGTGATATCATGGTTTGAGTATATAGAAATTTTGGGATTTTGGTTTGTGGAAAGAGTTAACTTTTGACAGCATTCATGTTTTTAGTAAGGTTCATTTTTCAGAATAATACATGATTAAGGTATTTACATGTTTGGAATGTGACCAACAAGATATATCTTATGATATATGGGGGTAAATGATGGTATTCACTTGCTTGGTTGATGACATTTCTAGTAATCCTTTTCTTTATACTATGAGCATGGACCAAAGTATATTGGATAAGCCTAAAGATCAGAATGAATTAAGATAGACATAAGATAGTATTGTTTAAGTCTAGAACTTTTTTCGATATTATTGCAGGAATGTTATAATAATGTAGTTTTAGAAAAAGGGAAAACCTGCAGGACGGGTGACAACCTGTCGCGTTAGACAAGGTTGCGGGAATTGAACCCACAACCAAAGTGCGACAGGACTTTAGTGCCTACCTCTGGCCTACAGGAAGTCCCTAGTTAGTAGAAATTAGTTTTATTTTATTAAGCGGTATGATAGATGAAGTATAAGTCCATTATTGGAACCATATACAATTAATCTCAACATAGATGGACTTATGTATATTTAATAACTTTTTTTAACCTTATTTTTGAGACATATAGAATGACCTATCATTCTATCGCATCATCTGCTAACACTTCACGAATGACAAATTCAACTTTATTTCTTTAAGAGATGAAGTGGAAATTGTTCAAGGCACTAACAACAGTGAGATTGTACCAAAATCAAGTAAGTATTTCTTTTAATTCATCAACTTTAGGGAAATTATCTTGAAAACCAAAAATTTTGTTCTAGTGCCCTCGTATCTGACGAATTAGATGGTACTTTAGATCATCACAAATTTATGGCTTTGTGATTGTTGGATTTTTCATAGCCATGTTCTCTACCACTCTTCATCAGAACATGACGGTTAGATTTCTCCTCCGTATCCATATTTTCACCTGTATTCTTTTATGTGGAAACCTAGTGATGAGTTACTTTGGGTATCTATTATGTTTCTAACATTCCTTTTTTAAAATTATGATTTATTATTCATTTTTTCGATGTGGTTTTCTATGAAAGAAACTTTCAAGAAGATAACCATTTATAACCCCGACGAATTTCGAGGGTGAAATTCAATTTAAGGGGGGTAGAATGTAACACCCTGAGATTTTATGAGAAGTATTATTTTTAATTTATTTGATGTATTGTGTTGTATGCTACACAACGATTATCTTGCACTACACACAACACCATATTAGCTTGCAATATACACAACACTATTCTTGGATCGTTTTACACACAATTTCTAGTTCATTTGATAGAAGTTATTCTACACAACATTGAGTATATATATATATATATATAGATTTTCAATGAATAAATGAAATATGGTTGGATTCTGTTATACGCAATAACAAAGGAATCTTTCACTACACGTAACCCTGAAATGGCTTGCATTACACGCAATCACGTCCTTCCTCAATAGCGTGTGTTGTACGCAATACCGAGTTTCACTAAACAACGATATGTTATTAAAATATTATATAAACTAGCCGAATATGAATAGTAATAACCACCTTTTAAAATTATATTAATTTTGTCTTTCAAAATGGACTTCATTTTTTGATTTGTAAAATCGAAATTATCCTAGGGTGAATTTTTAGTATTTTTTTGAAAACTTTCAATTTTTGATGAATAGTTAAAAAAACACTGAGTTATAGTTTAAAACCGAATTTTTATTTAAATAATTATTTATTTTATTTAAATTTATTTTAGGTCAAAATAGACACATAATACTTATATAAGTTCAATGTAATTCATTGGAGTTAATTTATAATAATTTTATATATATATATAAATTTTATAGAACTTTTCACCGTCTTTTACCCACCTCCTAGGAGAATTTGCAAATTTACATAAAACATAATTTTACCACTTCTGTGAGTTGAATTTTGAAAATACGAGAAACACAGTTAATATAAAGGAGTAAAATGTGGTTCAATAAGATAAAAATAATTTTTGGTGAATAGTAACTTTTTACTTTTATTTACCACTGTTAAAGGTAAATAGGTGAATTAAGGGTAAAAGTGATATTATTATTACCCTAAAAATGTTTTAATTCTATTGGATAAGTGTAAATCGACCCAAAACAACCTTAGGAATAACATATGACCATTTAGGTCCACTTGGATTAGATTGGGACATTTATTATTATTTAATTCTAAGAAGAGTTAAAAGAATTAAAATCAAAGTTTAATAAGTAAAACATTTTTAATATAGGGTTATGCATAAGATAAATTCGACTATAAATATTCATTAGAAAGATTCAAATATTTCATATATAATGGTATTTTATTTATAATGTTTAGACATTAAATAATGTAATTTCTTTATGACCCAATGATGATGCATTAATTACCTTATTAATTTAATATTAACATAATTGATATAATAAATACCCAAATAAATGTAATTTGAGACTTTTTATGAATTAGACTAATTTTTTAGGTTAATAAAACATATTAGGGTTGGTTAGATGACTTTTTTTCGAAGTAATAATGCTTTTGTGAATTTATAAAAAACGAAATACAAAATAGTATCAGAATTAACATAAAAGAGTTTTAAAACAAATATTATATTATTAATTGAAATTCTATTCCTAAAAATCTAAGGTTCAGCTAAAAGACTTATATAATAATATATATGACATTAATTAACCAATTGGGATTCATTTCATAGTTTATAGTAAGTTTATTAACCATATAGTGTAAGAATACCAGAAGACACGGTAAAAGTTAAATTATTTAACTTAGAGTTAAATCTAAATGATAATGTTAAAATGGTAACATAAACTTGTCTAAAACCAATTGGTTGAGATTATTTGAAAAACTCCCCACTCTAGCCTCGAAATTGGTCACTTTTAGCCATTATAAACCGAATATGACTTTATTATAAAATAATATTTTAAGTTTTTCCTAAGTTTCCCCTCACCTCTCTATTAAAAGGGAACTCCCTCTTCTCTCAAATTCACTCCTCCCAAGCCATTTGGCTCAGAAAAACCCTACCAAAATACCCTCTAAACTGTCCTCCCTTCATTCTAGAGGCCTTACTTTAGTCACAAAGCCAACTTAAGGAACCCTTTTGATCAAATCAAAAGGAATAACCCGAAGAAGAGGTAAATATCTCACCACCTATTTCAAGTTCCTTTCTTCTTCCACTTACTCCTTCTTTGTTGTTTCCATTATAAAATAATAACTCCAGTATCTTATATATAATATGATGTTATTATAAATGGTACAACCATATTAGTTATTTTGTCCATCCTATGAAGAAAAAAGTCACCACACATGTGTATGTACGGCTTACCGTCTCCACGTCGTGGTGTAGTTTGTTATTCAAACATTTCATCATTTTTATGGGTATAATAATGAGTATAAATGATATAAATAATAAATATAACATTATTATGATTCATTATATATGATATAACATCCAATTATATACTATTTTAATATCAAAATAATGATATCATCGCTCTTGCGTACGTACGCATTACCATCTCCACGACGCGATGAGATTCATTCTTCATGTTAACCATTCAAGAATGATTATAAAGTATATATAATTAATAATAATGAAATATATGACATAATAAAGAAATTATATTTATATTTATATACATACATATATATATATGTCATCTACTTACTTCCATTCAAGTCAATAAGGAACAGAAAACATCATTCATGCATACGTACGGCCTACCGTCTCCATGAACGGTGTATTTCATTTCATTTATCTATCTATTATATATATATATATATACTGAATATATATGATATATAAATCATGATTTACATTCTGGAAGTAAGTAAATCATTATATAAGTAATAATATTATCAATAAAAACAAGTCCAAACACGTATGATAAATGAAACGATTTTACCCAAAAAACTTCTTTAACATGGAATTGACAAATGAATGGTTAATATAAAGTCATAAGCGAATAATATAAGATTTCATAAATATTATTATGATTATGTTACAAGATAATAAAATTTTTAAACCCACTATACATAAGTCTCAAACACATACGGAAGAAATTGGACATAAGTTAAGGGATAATTATTCCAATCTCATTCTTATCTGATATTGTTTATTCGTAAGTACTTACTGGGGTTATATTTATCATCCATGTACATATGTTCTATAAATATTTTCATAAAATGTTTAAATTTCTTCCATGTATTTTTAAAGTCATTTTTACCCTTTTTTGACTTTTACCACATCGTATGGAAGGAATATTTCTTTTATTTACCATACGAGGTACTTTTTGACTTTTCTGACAAAAGTACGAGAAGAATGTTTTTTTAACTTATATGGCGTGAACGGATTTTTACGATTTCATAACGCCTTATTTACATAAATCATACTCTATAATATTTCATGATTATTTTCAAAAAAATCCTTTTCTTTTAAAATTGCGTGGCATTTTGGGAAAAGAAAATGATTTTTAAGAAGAAAGGATATTTTCCTCAAGAATTCATTTCAAGTGTTTTGTCAAAACTATTTTCCATCTAAGATGACATTATTTAGTATAATTATGGTTCAAGTATAATGTCTCTATTATTTAAATATTTTGATTCTTATTATGATTAAATGATATCCATTTGTTTTATGTGGATTATGTTATGATGGGATGATGTTTATGAAACCCATTTTATTCTTTGGGTTATGATGAATGATTTATGTTTTTGTTATGGCACACGTAAGAATGATTTCAATATGAGATGGGTGGGACCTATATCTCCCTCCAATGAATTGGGTAAAGATTTATATCTCATGAGATAGACATGGTTGGAACGTAAAGTTAATCTGATTCAGTGATACAGGACTGGAACGATGAGTGAACTAGATTTAGTAAGGGACTTTGTCCACTATAATGGTCTTGGAAGAAATGCCTTGGCTACTATGGAAATCATAACATGTGATTAATGGTTTTCCACAATTATATGTTTTATTCCCATGTCATTTTACCTTGACTAATGTTTCTTTATGATATATTCCTTACGTACTTCCCAGATTTATGTCATTGCTCAAGATTTTTATGTTTAGATTTGATGTTCACGTTTTTGCATTCATATGTTTATGGATTGTTTTATGTTCTCTATGCTTACCCTTACTGAGCATTTGAGCTCACCCTTTTTTTTTTCTTTTCCGCAGGATATAAAGAAAGGTTTTTGGTAAGAAAACAAAAAGGGAAGATCTTTATGGGAGATGTTGAATATCTTTCACCACGATTAGAAGATTTTTCTCTGAGCTTCCAAAGACACTAAACTATTATGGTCCCTGGGTGTCTATTTTTGTTATGTATTAATTATTCTGTAAAAGTAATATAATGTCCATGTACGACAATTTTTGGGTCTCTAAAATTGGTATCAGAGTAAAGTTTTAGTCAACCATTGGAAACTAGGATTCGAAAACTTTAGTGAGATCCATAGAGATATTTCTAAGGTATGTTCAGGGATGTCCCTAATATTAAGTATAAGTACAGGTTATAGTCATAAAATTATGGTAACGATCATATAATTAATCCTACTATGTCAGATATTTAAGGTACTCCCCCTTTATTATGTTGTTTTCCTAGCATGATTTTTTCCTCTTACACTATTCTTTTTGGGTTTTAGACGATGGCTGGAACCCGAAGGAACTATGTTGATCAATGTAATGGGAAATGCAATGACTATCCTCTTGAACAAACCAATGTTATGGGATATGGAGTGAAAAATCTTTTTTATATACTTACACTGTCTATGATTCATTCTGGACATCCGAATGAGCAGAGAAGGGAACAATATTCTATTGAGTCTTTTATGAGGCAATGTCCACCTTCTTTCAGTGGGTCTTCTGATCCACTTGTTGCGGAACAATGGATCAATACCATTGAAAAGATATTTTCCATACTTCTATGTTTAGAACATGAAAAATTCATTCTGGATGTTTACCATTTAGAAGGTGAACAAGACCATTGGTGGACTCTAATTAAGAATACAAGGCCCCAAGGTGAAATTGAATCCATGGAATGGGACGAGTTCAAGAACTTATTTTTCAATAAGTACTTCCCTAGTATTCTTAGAACAAAGAGAGAAAAGGAGTTCCTTGAGATTAAGAAAAAGGATTATGAATCTGTTGGTATATACGAGGCGAATTTTACAAGGCTTGCAAGGTATGCATCTGGCTTTATCATCCAACCTGAAAGTAAAGTTGATCGATTCTTCAGTGGCTTAAAACCAAGTCTTCAATGGTCATTAGCTATAAGATACTTCAGTAGCTATGAAGAAACTGTGCATTGTTCTATCAAGGTATAATTGGAATTTGGTGTTACATATCCATATCATGGTTTTGAAAAGAAATGAAATATAGAGTTAAATGAAAAATCTCAAAACAATGGTGAAAAGAAGATGAATGTTTCTTTATGCTCAATGTGTGGAAAGAAGCATGGTGGAGATTGTCTTAAAGGGACTATAAAATTTTTTATGTGTGGAAAAGAAGGTCATCGAGCAGCTGAGTGTCGAATTAATGGAAAAATGGTAGCTAATGATGTGAATAGAGAAAAGACTTCATAGAAAAAACCACCAACACTTCAATGCTACAAGTGTAAGGAAATGGGGCATTATGAAAATCAATGCCCTAATCCAAGGGTTAATGATGATTGACGTGAGCATCCTCTTAAGGAAAAGGACAAAGGGAAGTCACATGCGATCACTATCAGTGATGTTGAATATGAAAACGATGTGGTGGAATAATTAACTATTTATGTAATGGGATTCCAAAATAATTATGTATATAGTATTGTGGAATATTGGAAAATTTATGTATTAGTCTATTGTGGTTTTTAATAATTGTATGGTACTGGTAACCATGAAAAGTGATTGAAATATTTTTGGAAAGCAGATGATATGTTCATAATGAAGGGATAAAAAGATAATGAAATGTTTGATAGTATTAATGAGTTCATGACTGATATAAGGAAAAAAGTGATATCACGTTTTGAGTATATAGAAATTTTGGGATTTTGGTATGTGGAAAGAGTAAACTTTGGACAGTATTCAAGTTTTTAGTAAGGTTCATTTTTCATAAGAATACATGATTAAGGTATTTACATGTTTGGAATGTGACCAACAAGATATATCTTATGATATATAGGGGATAAATGATGGTATTCACATGCTTGGTTGATGACATTTCTAGTAATAATTTTCCTTATACTATGAGCTTGGACCGAAGTATTTTGGATAATCCTAAAAATTAGAATGAATTAAGTTAGACATAATATATTATTGTTTAAGGCTAGAACTTTTTTCTATATTATTGCAGGAATGTTATAATAATGTAGTTTTTGAAAAAGGGACAACCTACAGGACGGGCAACAACCCATCGCGTCGGACAAGGTTGCGGGAATCGAACCCACAACCGAAGTGCGACGGGCGTTTAATGCCTACCTCTAGCCTACATAAAGTCCCTGGTTAGTATAAATTAGTTTTATTTTATTATGTGGTATGATAGATGTCATATAAGTCCATTTTTGGAACCATATACGATTAATCTAACCATATATGGACTTATGTATATTTAACAACTTTTTCTAACCTTATGTTTGAGACAGATGGAAAGACCTATCATTCTATCGCATGATCAACTAAAACTTCACGAATGACAAATTCAACTTCATTTCTCTAAGAGATGAAGTGGAAATTGTACAAGGCACAAACAATGGTGAGATTGTACCAAAATCAAGTAAGTATTTCTTTTAATTCATCAAATTTAGGGAAATGATCTTGAAAACCAAAAATGTTGTTCCAGTGCC
Source organism: Viscum album (assembly GCA_963277665.1). Classification (NCBI taxonomy): domain Eukaryota; kingdom Viridiplantae; phylum Streptophyta; class Magnoliopsida; order Santalales; family Viscaceae; genus Viscum; species Viscum album. Next base: position 60,928,027 of record OY728163.1, on the reverse strand, counting down.
CTCATTTCTGATTAATTAGTTGGTACCTTAGATCATCACAAATTTATGTCTTTGTGATTGTTGGATTTTTCAGAGCCATTTTCTCTACCACTCTTCATCAGAACATGACGGTTACATTTCTCCTCCATATCCATATTTTCACCTATATTCTCCTATGTGGAAACCCAATGATGAGTTACTTTGGGTATCCATTATGTTTCTAACGTTCCTTTTTAAAATGATGATTTATTATTCCTTTTTACGATGTGGGTTTCTATAAAAGAAACTTTCAAGTAGAAAACCATTTATAACCCCGATGAATTTCAAGGGCGAAATTCATTTTAAGGGGGGTAGAATGTAACATGAAGAGATTTTATGAGAAGTATTCTTTTTAATTTATTTGATGTCTTGTGTTTAATGCTACACCAAGAATATCATGTGCTATACGCAACACCATATTAGCTTGTAGTATATGAAACACTATTATTGGATCTTGTTACACACAATTTCAAGTTTGTTTGATAGAAGTTATTCTACACAACATTGAGTGTGTGTATATATATATATTCAATGTATAAATGAAATATGGTTGAATTCTATGATACGAAACAACAAAGGAATCTTGCACTACACGCAACCCTGACTTGGCTCGCATTACATGCAATCGTGACCTTCCTCGATAGCGTGTGTTTTACACAATACCGAGTTTCACTAAACAACGATATGTTATTAAAATATTATATAAACTATCCAATATGAATTTTAATACCAACTTTATAAAATTTTATAAATTTTATCTTTCAAAATGTACTTCATTTTTGGATTCCGAATATCGAAATTATCCTAGGGTGAATTTTTGGTATTTTTCTGAAAACTTTTAATTTTTGATGAATAGTGAAAAAACACTAAGTTATAGTTTAAAATCAATTTTTTATTTAAATAATAATTTATTTTATTTAAAATTATTTTAGGTCAAAATAGACACATAATACCTATATAAGTTCAATGTAATTCATTATAGTCAATTTATGATAATTTAATAAATATACACATTTTCTAGAACTTGTCACCGTCTTTTACCCACCTCCTAGGAGAATTTACAAATTTTCATAAAACATAATTTTACCACTTATGTGAGTTGAATTTCAAAAATCTGAGAGATACGGTTAATATCAAGGAGTAAAATGTGGTTCAATAAGATAAAAATAATTGTTGGCGAATAGTAACTTTTTACTTTTATTTACCATGGTTAAAATTAAATAGCTCAATTAAGGGTAAAAGTGATATTATTATTACCCTAAAACATGTCCTAATTATATTGGATAAGTGTAATTCGACCCAAAAAAACCTTAGGAATAAAATATGACCATTTAGGTCCACTTGGATTAGATTGGGACATTTATTATTATTTAATTCAAAGTAGAGTTAAAAGAATTAAAATCAAAGTTTAATAAGTAAAACATTTTTCATATAGGGTTATAGATAAGATAAATTCGACTATAAATATTCTTTACAAAGATAAAAATATTTCATAAATAATGGTATTTTATTTATAATGTTTGGACATTAAATAATTTAATTTATTTATGACACAATGATGATGCAACAATTACCTTATTAATGAAATATTAACATAATTAATATTATAAATACACAAATAAATGTAATTTGAGACTTTATATAAAATAAACTAATTTTCTATGTTAATATATCATATTAGGGTTTTTTATATGAATTTATTTTGAAGTAATAATTCTGTTATGAATTTATAAAAAAACAAAATAACAAATAGTGTCAAAATTGACATAAAAGAGTTTTTAAAACAAATATTATATTATTAATTGATATTATATTCCTAAAAATATAATCTTCCGCCAAAAGACTTATATAATAATATTTATTACATTAATGAACTAATTGGGGTTCGATTGGCAGTTTATAGTAAGTTTATTAATCATATAGTGTACGAATACAAGAAGACACGGTAAAAGTTAAATTATTTAACTTAGAGTTAAATCTAAATGATAAGGTTAAAATGTAAACCTAATCTTGTCTAAAACCTATTGGTTTAGAGTATTTCAACTCATCCCCACCCTAGACTCCAAATAAGTCTCTTTGGAGCCATTATAAACTGAATATGACTTTATTATAAAATAATATTTCAAGTTTTTCCTAAGGTGCCCCTCACCTCTCTAATAAAAGGGCACTCCCTCTTATCTCAAATTCACTCATCCAAATCATTTTTTCTCGGCCAAAACCTGAAAAAATACCTTCTAAACAGTCCTCTCTTCATCCTAGAGGCCTTCCTTTAGTCAGAAAGCCAACCTAAGGATCCCTTTTGGCCAAATCAAAAGGAAGAACCCAAAGAAGAGGTAAATATCTCACCACTTATTTCAAGTTCCTTTCTTCTTCCACTTCCTCCTTCTTTGTTGTTTACATTAAAAAATAATAACTCCAGTATCTTATATATAGTATGATTTTATTATCAATGGTACAACCATATTAGTTATTTTACCCATCCTATGAATGTAAAAGACACCACGCGTGTGTTGGTACGGCTTACCGTCTCCACGTCGTGGTGTAGTTTGTTGTTGAAACATTTCATCATTTGGATGGGTATAATAATGAGTATAAATGATATAAATAATAAATATAACATTATTAATATTCTTTATATATGATATACCATCCAATTATATACGATTTTAATATCAAAGTAATGATATCATCGCTCGTGCGTATGTACAGATTACCGTCTCCACGACGTGATGAGATTCATTCTCCATGTTAACCATTCTAGAATGATTATAAATTATATATAATTAATAATAATGAAATATATGACATACTAAAGTTACTGGATTTATGTATATATATATATATATATATATATATGTCATCTACTTACTTCCATTCAAGTCTATAAGGAATGGAAAACAGCGTTCATGCGTACGTACGACCTACCGTCTCCATGAATGGTGTATTTCATTTCACTTATCTATCTATTATATATGTATATACTAAATATATATGATATATAAGTCATTATTTACATTCTGGAATTAATTAAATCATGATATTAGTAATAATAATATCAAGAACAACAAGTCTAAAAACGTACGATAAATGAAACAATTTTACCCAAAACACTTCTTTAACATGGAATTGGAAAATGAATGTTTAATATAAAGCCATAAGTGAATTATATATGATATCATAAATATTATTATGATTCTGTTACAAGATAATAATATGTTTAAACCCACTATACAGGAGTCTCAGACACATACAGAAGAAATTGGACATAAGGTAAGGGATAATTATTCCAATCTCATTCTTATCTGAGATTGTTTATTCGTAAATATTTACTGAGGTTATGTTTATCATCCATGTCCATATGTTCTAAAATTGTTTTCATAAAATGTTTACTTTTTTTCCATGTATGTTTAAATTCATTTTTTTACCCTTTTTTGACTTTTACCACATCGTATGGAAGGAATCTTTCTTTTGTTTACTAAACGAGGTACTTTTTGACTTTTCCAACAAAAGTACGAGAATAATGTTTTTTTAACTTATACGGCGTGAACATATTTTTACGATTTCATAATTCCTTATTTACATAAAGATAACTCTACAAAATTTCATGATTATTTTCAACAAAATCCTTTTCTTTTAAAATTGCATGGCATTTTGTGAAAACAAAATGATTTTTAAGAAGAAAGGATATTTTCCTCAAGAATTCATTTCAAGTGTTTTGTCAAAACTATTTTCCATCTAAGATGACATTATTTAGTATAATTATGGTTTAAGAACAATGTATCTATTATTTACATAGTTTGATTCTTATTATGATGAAATTATATCCATATTTTTTATATGGATTATGTTATGATGGGATGATGTTTATGAAACCCATTTTATTCTTTGGGTTATGATGAATGATTTATGTTTATGTTGTGGCACAAGTAAGAATGATTTCATCATGAGATGGGTTGGACCTATATCTCCCTCTAATTCATTGGGTAAAGATTTATATCTCATGAGATAGACATGGCTGGAACGGCAAGTTATTCCGGTTCAGTGATACATGACTGGAACGAGGAGTGAACTCGAATTAGTAAGGGACTTTATCCACTAAGATGGTCTTGGAAGAAATGCCTTGGCTACTATGGAAATAATAACATGTGCTTAATGGTTTTCCCCAATTATATGTTTTATTCCAATTTTAGTTTACCTTGACTAATGTTTCTTTATGAAATATTCCTTACATACTTCCAATATTTATGCCATTGCTCAAGATTTTTATGTTTAGATTTGATGTTCACGTTTTTGCATTCAAATGTTTATGTATTGTTTTATGTTCTCTATGCTTACCCTTACTGAGCATTTGAGCTCACCCTTTTTATGTTTTCTTTTCCCCAGGATATAAAGAATGTTTTTAGGTAAGAAAACAAAAAGGGAAGATCTTTATGGGAGATGTTGAAGATCTTTCACCAGGATTAGAATATTTTGTTCCGAGTTTCCAAAGACACTAAACTACTATGGTCCTTGGGTGTCTATTTTTGTTATGTATTAAGTATTCCTCAAAAGTAATGTAATGTCCATTTATGACAATCTTTGGCTCTCTACAGTTGGTATCAGAGAAAAGTTTTAGTCATCCTTTGGAAACTAGGATGTGAAAACTTTAGTGAGATCCATAGAGAAATTTCTAAGTTATGTCTAGGGATCTACCTAAGGTTAAGTATAAGTATAGGTTATAATCCTAGAATTTCTATAACGATCATAGAATTAAACCTAAGATGTTAGATATTCAAGGTACTCCCCCTTTATTATGTTGTTTCCCTAGCATTATTTTTGCCTCTTACACTATTCTATTTGGGTTTTAGATGATGGCTGGAACCCAAAGGAACTGTGTTAATCAATGTAGTGGGAAATGCAATGATTGTCCTCCTGAACAATCCAATGTTATGGGATATGGAGTGAAAAATATTATTTCTATACTTACACAAGCTATGAATCATTCTGGACATCAGAATGAGCAGAGAAGGGAATGATATTCTATTGAGTCCTTCATGAGGCAACGTCCACCTTCTTCCAGTAGGTCTTCTGATCCACTTGTTGCTGAACAATGGATCAGTACCATTGAAAATGTATTTTCCATACTTCGATGTTTGGAACATGAAAAATTCATTCTGGATATTTACCATTTAGAAGGTGAAGGAGACCAGTGGTGGACTCTAATTAAGAATACAAGGCCCCATGGTGAAATTGAATCCATGGATTGGGACGAGTTCAAGAACTTATTTTTCAATAAGTACATCCCTTGTATTCTATAAAAAATTATTTAAAAGGAGTTCCTTGAGCTTATGAAAAAGGATGATGAATTTGTTGGTATATACGAGGCGAATTTTACAAGGATTGCAAGGTATGAATATGGCTTTATCATCCAACCAGAAAGTAAAGTTGATCGATTCTTTAGTGGCTTAAAACCAACTCTTCGAAGGGAATTAGCAATAAGAGACTTCAGTAGATATGAAGAAATTGTGTGTTGTGCTATCAAGGTAGAACTAGAAGTTGGTGTTATATATCCATCTCATGGTTTTGACAAGATATGAAAGATGGAGTTCAAGGAAAAATCTCAAAACAATGGTGAAAAGAAGATGAATGTTTCTTTATCCTCAAAGTGTGGAAAGAAGCATGGTGGAGATTGTATTAAAGGGACTAGAAAATGTTTTAATTGTGGAAAATATGTTCATCGAGTAGCTGAGTATCGAAGTAATGGAAAAAGGGTAGATAATTATGTGAATAGAGAAAAGACTACAGAGAACGCACCACCAACACTTCAATACTTCAAGTTTAAGGAAATGGGGAATTATCCTAATCAATGCCCTAATCCAAGGGTTAATGATGATCGATGTGAGAAACCTCTTAAGGAAAAGGACAAAGGGAAGTCACATGCGATCACTATTGGCGATGTTGAATATGACAACGATGTGCTGGAATGATTAAGTGCTTATGTAATTGGATTCCAAAATAATGTTGTATATATTATCATGGAATATTGGAATATTTATGTTTTGGTCTATTGTGGTTTCAATAATTTTACGGTACTGGTAACCATGAAAAGTGATTGAGATATTTTTGGAAAGTAGATGATATGCACATAATGAAGGGATAAAGAGATAATGAAATGTTTATAGTATTAATGAGCTCATGACTGGTATGAGGACAAAGTGATATCATGGTTTGAGTATATAGAAATTTTGGGATTTTGGTATGTGGAAAGAGTTAACTTTTAACATCATTCATGTTTTCACTAAGGTTCATTTTTCAGAAGAATACATGATTAAGGTATTTACATGTTTGGAATGTGACCAACAAGATATATCTTATGATATATGGGGGATAAATGATGGTATCCAATTGCATGGTTGAATAAATTTCTAGTAATCGTTTCCTTTATACTATGATCTTGGACCAAAGTATTCTGGATAAGTCTAAAGATTAGAATGAATTAAGTTAGACATAAGATAGTATTGTTTAAGGCTAGAACTTTTTCCGATATTATTGCAGGAATGTTATAATAATGTAGTTTTATAAAATGGGACAACCTACAGGACAGGTGACAACCCATCACATCGGAAAAGGTTACGGGAATCGAACCCACAACCGAAGTATGACAGGCCTTTAGTGCCTACCTCTGGCCTACAGGAATTCCCTAGTTAGTATAAATTAATTTTATTTTGTTAAGTGGTATGATAGATGATGTATAAGTCCATTTTTGGAACCATATACGATTATTCTCACCATAGATGGACTTATGTATATTTAATAAATTTTTCTAACCTTATGTTTGAGACAGATGGAATGACCTATCATTCTATCGCATGATCTTCTAACACTTCACGAATGACAAATTCAACTTCATTTCTTTAAGAGATGAAGTGTAAATTTTTCAATGCATGAACAATGGTGAGATTGTACCAAAATCAAGTAAGTATTTTTTTAATTCATCAACATTAGGGAAATGAACTTGAAAACCAAAAATGTTGTTTGAGTGCCCTCATATCCAATGAATTAGATGGTACCTTATATAATCACAAATTTATGGCTTTGTGATTGATGGCTTTTTCATATCCATGTTCTCTACCACTTTTCATCAGAACATGACGGTTAGATTTCTCCTCCATATCTATATTTTCGCCTATATTTTCCTATGTGGAAACCCAGTGTTGAGTTAATTTGGGTATCCATTATGTTTCTAACGTTCCTTTTTAAAAAGATGATTTAGTATTCCTTTTTACGTCGTGGGTTTCTATGATAGAAACTTTCAAGTAGAAAAAATTTTATAACCCCGAAGAATTTCGAGGGCGAAATTCATTTTAAGGGGGCTAGAATGTAACACCCTTAGATTTTATAATAAGTATTCTTTTTAATTTATTTGATGTCTTGTGTTGTATGCTAAAAAAGATTATCTTATGCTATACACAACATTGTATTAGCTTGTAGTATACGCAATACTATTCTTGGATCGTGTTACACACAATTTCAAGTTCGTTTGATAGAAGTTATTCTACACAACATTGAGTATATATATATATAGAGATATTCAATGTATAAATGAAATATGGTTGGATTATGTTATACACAACAACAAAGGAATATTGCACTACATGCAATCCTAACTTGGCTTGCATTACACGCAATCGTGACCTCCCTCGATAGCGTGTGTTGTATGCAATACCGAATTTCACTACACAACGATATGTTATTAAAATATTATATAAACTAGCCGATATGAATAGTAATACCCACTTTTTAAAATTTTATAAATTTTATTTTTCAAAATGGTCTTCATTTTTGGATTTGTAATATCAAAATTATCCTTGGGTGAATTTTTGGTATTTTTCTAAAAACATTCAATTTTTGATGATTATTGAAAAAAATATTGAGTTATAGTTTAAAACCGAATTTTTATTTAAATAATTATTTATTTTATTTAAATTTATTTTATGTCAATATAGACACATAATACCTATATAAGTTCAATGTAATTCATTGGAGTCAATTTATAATAATGTTAGATATACAAAAAATTTATAGAACTTTTCACCGTCGTTTAACCACCTCTAGGAGAATTTGCAAATTTACATAAAACATAATTTTACCACTTCTGTGAGTTGAATTTCGAAAATCCGAGAGACCTGGTTAATATCAAGGAGTATAATGTGGTTCAATAAGATAAAAATAATATTTTTTGAATAGTAACTTTTTACTTTTATTTACCACGGTTAAAAGTAAATAGGGTAATTAAGGGTAAAAGTGATATTTATGACACATTGATGACGTAGTAATTACCTTATTAATGAAATATTAAAATAATTGATATTATAAATACCCCAATAAATGTAATTTTAGAATTTTTATAAATTACACTAATTTTATAGGTTAATATAACATATTAGGGTTGGTTAGATGAATTTTTTTCGAAGTAATAATTCTGTTATGAATTTATAAAAAAACAAAATACCAAATAGTGTCAAAATTGACATAAAAGAGTTTTTAAAACAAATATTATTTTATTAATTGATATTATATTCCTAAAAATATAAGGATATACCAAAAGACTTTTATAATAATATATATGACATTAATGAACCTATTTGGGTTCGATTGGCAGTTTATAGTTAGTTTATTAACAATATAGTGTAAGAATACAAGAAGACACGGTAAAAGTTAAATTATTCAACATAGAGTTAAATCTAAATGATAATATAAACATGGTAACCTAAAGTTGTCTAAAACAAATTGGTTGAGAGGATTTCAACCCATCCCCAACCTAGCCTCGAAATAAGTCAGTTTGGAGCCATTATAAACCAAATATTACTTTATTATAAAATAATATTTTAAGTTTTTCCTATGGTGCCCCTCACCTCTCTAATAAAAGGGCACTCCCTATTCTCTCAAATTCACTCCTCCCAAGCCATTTGGCTCGGCCAAAACCTGACCAAATACCCTCTAAAATTTCCTACCTTCATCCTAGAGGCCTTTCTCTAGTCATAAATCCAACCTAAGGATCCCTTTTGATCAAATCAAAAGGATGAACCCGAAGAAGAGGTAAATATCTCACCACCTATTTCAAGTTCCTTTCTTCTTCCACTTCCTCCTTCTTTTTTTCCATTCTAAAATAATAACTCCAGTATATTCTATATACTGTGATTTTATTTTAAATGGTACAACTATATTTGTTATTTTATCCATCCTATGAATGAAAAAGTCACCACACGTGCATACGTACGACTTACAGTCTCCACGTCGTGGTGTAGTTTGTTGTTCAAACATTTCATCATTTGGATGGGTATAATAATTAGTATAAATGATATAAATAATAAATATAACATTATTATGATTCTTTATATATGATATACCATCCAATTATATATTATTTTAATATCAACAGAATGATATCATCACTCGTGCGTACGTACGAATTACCATCTCCATGACGCGATGAGATTCATTCTCTATGTTAACAATTCAAGAATGATTATAAAGTATATATAATGAATAATAATGAAATATATGACATAATAAAGCTACTAGATTTATGTTTATATATATATATATATATATGTCATCTACTTACTTCCATTAAAGTTAAGAAGGAAAGGAAAACAACGTTCATGCGTAGGTACGGCCTACCGTCTCCATGAACGGTGTATTTCATTTCATTTATATATCTCTTATATATATATATATATACAGAATATATATGATATATAAATCATGATTTAAATTATTTAAGTAAGTAAATCATGATATAAGTAATAATAATATCTAGAACAACAAGTCCAAACATGTACGTTAAATGAAACGATTTTACCCAAAACACTTCTTTAACAAGGAATTGACAAATGAACGGTTAATATAAAGTCATAAGTGAATCATATATGATATCATAAATATTATTATGATTCTGTTACAAGATAATAATATGTTTAAACCCACTATACATGAGTCTCAGACACATATAGAAGAAATTGGACATAAGGAAAGGGATAATTATTCCAATCTCATTCTTATCCGAGACTGTTTATTCGTAAGTATTTACTGGGGTTATGTTTATCGTCCATGTCCATATGTTCTAAAAATATTTTCATAAAATGTTTAATTTTCTTCCATGTATGTTTAAAGTCATTTTTACCCTTTTTTACTTTTACCACATCATATGGAAGGAATATTTCTTTTGTTTACCATATGAGGTACTTTTTGACTTTTCCGACAAAAGTACGAGAAGAATGTTTTTTTAACTTGTACGGCGTGAACAGATTTTTACGATTTCATAACACCTTATTTACATAATTATTACTCTACAATATTTTATGATTATTTTCAACAAAATACTTTTCTTTTAAAATTGCATGGAATTTTGTGAAAATAAAATGATTTTTAATAAGATAGGATATTTTTCTCAACAATTCATTTCAATTGTTTTGTTAAAAATATTTTCCATCTAAGATGACATTATTTAGTATAATTATGGTTCAATTATAATGTCTATATTATTTATATAGTTTTATTATTCTTATGATAAAACGATATCCATTTGTTTTATATAGATTATGTTATGATTGGATTATGTTTATGAAACCCATTTTATTCTTTGGGTTATGATGAATGATTTATGTTTATGTTGTTGCACACGTAAGAATGATTTCAATATGAGATGGGTGGGTCCTATATCTCCCTCCAATACATTGGGTAAATATTTATATCTCATGAGATATACATGGCTGGAACGACAAGTTAATCCGGTTCAGTGATACAGGACTGGAACGAGGAGTGAACTCGATTCAGTAAGGGACTTGTCCACTAGGATGGTCTTGGAAGAAATGCATTGGCTACTATGGAAATCGTAACATGTGATTAATGGTTTTCCACAATTATATGTTTTATTCCCATGTTATTTTACCTTGACTAATGTTTCTTTATGATATATGCCTTACCTACTTCCAAGATTTATGTCATTGCTCTAGATTTTGATGTTTAGATTTGATGTTCACGTTTTTGCATTCAAATGTTTATGGATTGTTTTATGTTCTCTATGCTTACCCTTACTGAGAATTTGATCTCACCCTTTTTATGTTTTCATTTCCTCAGGATATAAATAAAGGTTTTAGGTAAGAAAACAAAAAGTGAAGATATTTATGGTAGATGTTGAAGATCTTTCACCGCGATTAGAAGATTTTGTTCCGAGTTTCCAAAGACACTAAACTATTACAGTCCTTGGGTGTTTGTTTTTGTTATGTATTAAGTATTCCGAAAAAGTAATGTAATGTCCATGTATGAAAATTTTTGGGTCTCTACAGTTGGTATCAGAGAAATGGTTTAGTCAACCTTTGGAAACTAGGATGCGAAAACTTTAGTGAGATCCCTAGAGATATTTCTAAGGTTTGTCTAGGGATGTACCTAAGGTTAAGTATAAGTATAGGTTATAGTCCTAATTTTTTTTTAACGATCATAGAATTAATCCTAAGATGTTAGATATTGAAGGTACTCCCCCTTTATTATATTGTTTCCCTAGCATGATGTTTACCTCTTATACTATTCTTTTTGGGTTTTAGATGATGGATGGAACCCCAAGGAACCGTGTTGATCAATGTAATGAGAAATTCAATGATTTTCTTCCTGAACAAACCAATGTTATGGAAGATGGAGTGAAAAATATTATTTCTATATTTACACAAGCTATGAATCATTCTGGACATCCGAATGAGCAGAGAAGGGAATGATATTCTATTGAGTCCTTCATGAGGCAACATCCACCTTCTTTCAGTGGGTCTTATGATCCACTTGTTGCTGAAAAATGGATCAGTACCATTGAAAAGATATTTTCCATACTTCGATGTTCAGAACATGAAAATTTTATTCTGGTTGTTTATCGTTTAGAAGGTGAGGCAGACTAGTGGTGGACTCTAATTAAGAATACAAGGCCCCAAGGTGAAATTGAATCCATGGAATGGGACGAGTTCAAGAACTTATTTTTCAATAAGTACTTCCCTCATATTGTTTGAACAATGATAGAAAAGGAGTTCCTTGAGCTTAAGAAGAAGGATGATGAACTTGTTGGTATATAAGGGGCGAATTTTACAAGGCTTGCAAGGTATGAATCTGGGTTTATCATTCAACCTGAAAGTAAAGTTGATCGATTCTTCTATGGCTTAAAATCAAGTCTTTGAAGGTCATTAGCTACAAGATACGTCCGTAGATATGAAGAAATTGTAAGTTGTGCTATCAAGGTAGAACTGGAAGTTGGTGTTACATATCCATCTCATGGTTTTGACAATAAACAAAATATGGAGTTCAAGGAAAAATCTCAAAACAATGGTGAAAATAAGACGAATGTTTCTTTATGCTTAAAGTGTGGAAAAAGCAAGGTGGATATTATCTTAAAGGGACTAGAAAATGTTATAAGTGTGGAAAATAAGTTCCTAGAGTAGCTGAGTATCGAAGTAATGGAAAAAGGGTAGCTAATTATGTGAATTGAGAAAAGACTACAGAGAACACACCACCAACACTTCAATGCTTTAGGTGTAAGGAAATTGGGAATTATGCTAATCAATGCTTTAATCCAAGGGTTTATGATGATCGACGTGAGCAGCCACTTAAAGAAAAGGACAAAGGAAAGTCACATGCGATCACTATTGGCGATGTTGAATATGACAACGATGTGGTGGAATGATTAAGTGTTAATTTAATGGGATTCCAAAATAATGTTGTGTATAGTATCGTGGAATATTGGAATATTTATGTATTGGTCTATTGTGGTTTTCAATAATTTTATGGTACCAGTAACCATGAAAGTGATTGAAATATTTTTGGAAAGAAGATGATATGCGCATAATGAAGGGATAAAGAGATAATGAAATGTTTGATAGTATTAATGATCTCATGACTGGTATAAGGACAAAGTGATATCATGCTTTGAGTATATAGAAATTTTGGGATTTTGGTATGTGGAAAGAGTTAACTTTTGACAACATTCATGTTTTCACTATGAATCATGTTTTAGGAAAATACTTGATTAAGGTATTTACCTGTTTGGAATGTGACCAACAAGATATATCTTATGATATATGGGGGATAAATGATGGTATTAACATGCTTGGTTGATGAAATTTCTAGTAATCGTTTTCTTTATACTATGAGCTTGGACCGAAGTATTTTGGATAAGCCTAAATATTGGAATAAATTAAATTATACATAAGATAATTTTGTTTAAGACTAGAAATTTTTTCGATATTATTGCAGGAATGTTATAATAATGTAGTTTTAGAAAAAGGGACAACCTACCGGATGGGCGACAACCCGTCGCGTCGGAAAAGGTTGCAGGAATCGAACCCACAACTGAAGTGCGACATGCCTTTAGTGCCTACCTCTGGCCTACAAGAAGTCCTTGGTTAGTAGAAATTAGTTTTATTTTATTTAGCAGTATTGTAGATGAAGTATAAGTCCATTTTTGGAACCATATACGATTAATCTCACCATAGATGGACTTATGTATATTTAATAACTTTTTCTAACCTTATGTTTGAGAAAGATGGAATGACCTATCATTCTATCTCATGATCTGCTAACACTTCATGAATGAAAAATTCAACTTCATATCTTTAAGAGATGAAGTGGAAATTGTTCAAGGCACAAACAATGATGAGATTGTACCAAAATAAAGTAAGTATTTCTTTTAATTCATCAAATTTAGGGAAATGATCTTGAAAACCAAAAATGTTTTTCTAGTGCCCTCATATTTGATGAATTAGATGGCACCTTAGATCATCACATATTTATGGATTTTTCATATCCATGTTCTCTACCACTCTTCATCAGAACATGATAGTTAGATTTCTCCTCCATATCTATATTTTCACCTATATTCTCCTATGTGGAAACCCAGTGATGAGTTACTTTGGGTATTCATTGTGTTTTAACGTTCCTTTTTAAAATGATGATTTAGTATTCCTTTTTACGATGTGGGTTTCTATGAAAGAAACTTTCAAGTAGAAAACCATTTATAACCCTAACGAATTTCGAGGAAGAAATTCATTTTAAGGGGGGTAGAATGTAACACCCCGAGATTTTATAAGAAGTATTATTTTTAATTTATTTGATGTCTTGTGTTGTATGCTACACCAAGATTATCTTGCACTATAAACAACACCGTATTAGCTCACAGTATATGCAACACTATTCTTGGATCGTGTTACACACAATTTCAAGTTCGTTTGATTGAAGTTATTCTACACAACATTGAATGTATATATATATAGATATTCAATGTATTAATGAAATATGGTTGGATTCTGTTATACACAACAACAAATGAATATTGCGCTACACTCAACCCTGACTTGGCTTGTATTACACACAATCGCAACCTTCCTCAATAGCGTGTGTTGTACGCAATACTGAGTTTCACTAAACAACGATATGTTATTAAAATATTATATAAACTAGTCGATATGAATAGTAATACCCACTTTTTAAAATTTTATAAATTTTATCTTTCAAAATGGACTTTATTTTTGGATTCAGAATATCTAAATTAGACTATGGTTAATTGTTTGTATTTTTCTGAAAACTTTCAATTTTTGATGAATATTGAAAAAACACTGAGTTATAATTTAAAACCGAATTTTTTTTAAAATAATTATTTATTTTATTTAAATTTATTTTAGGTCAAAATAGACTCATAATACCTATATAAGTTCAATTTAATTCATTGGAGTCAATTTATAATAATTTTAGATATATAAAAATTTTATAGAACTTTTCACCGTCTTTTACCCACCTCTTATTAGAATTTACAAATTTACATAAAACATAATTTTACTACTTCTGTGAGTTGAATTTAGAAAATCTGAGAGACCCAGTTAATATCAAGGAGTAAAATTTGGTCCAATAAGATAAAAATAATATTTGAGGAATAGTAACTTTTTACTTTTATTTACTACGATTAAAAGTAAATAGGGTAATTAAGGGTAAAAGTGATATTATTATTACCCTAAAACATGTCCTAATTCTATTGGATAAGTGTAATTCGACCCAAAACAACCTTAGGAATAAAATATGACCATTTAGATCCACTTGGATTAGATTAGTACATTTATTATTATTTAATTCAAAGAAGAGTTAAAAGAATTAAAATCAAATTTAATAAGTAAAACATTTTTAATATAGGGTTGTACATAAGATAAATTAGGTATAAATATTAATTAGAAAGATAAAAATATTTCCTACATAATGGCATTTTATTTATAATTTTTAGACATTAAATTATTTAATTTATTTATGACAAATTGATGATGCAGTAATTACCTTATTACTGAAATATTAACATAATTGATATTATAAATACCCAAATAAATGTAATTTGAGACTTTTTATGAATTACACTAATTTTATAGGTTAATATAACATATTATGGTTGGTTAGAGGAATTTATTTCTAAGTAATAATGATGTTATGTATTTATAAAAAAACAAAATACCAAATAGTGTCAAAATTGACATGAAAGAGTTTTTAAAACAAATATTATATTATTAATTGATATTATATTCATAAAAATCCAAGGTTTGACCAAAAGACTTATATAATAATATATATGACATTAATGAACCAATTAGGGTTCGATTGGTAGTTTATCATAAGCTTATTTACTATATAGTGTAAGAATACAAGAAGACATGATAAAAGTTAAATTATTTAACTTAGAGTTAAATCTAAATGATTAGGTTAAAATGGTAACCTAAAGTTGTCTAAAACCTATTGGTTGAGAGGATTTCAACCCATTACCCACCCTATCCTAAAAATAAGTCACTTATGAGCCCTTGTAAACCGAATATTACTTTATTATAAAATAATATTTTAAGTTTATCTTAAGCTGCCCCTCACCCCTCTAATAAAATTGCACTACCTCTTCTCTCAAATTCACTCCTCCCAAGCCATTTGGCATAGCCAAAACCAGCCCAAATACCCTCTCAATTGTCCTCCATTATTCCTAGAGGCCTTGATTAGTCAAAAAGCCAACCTAAGGAGCCCTTTTGATCAAATCAAAAGGAAGAACCCGAAGAAGAGGTAAATATCTCACCACCTATTTCAAGTTCCTTTATTCTTCCACTTCCTCCTTCTTTTTTGTTTCCATTTTAAAATAATAAATCCAGTACCTTCTATATACTATGATGTTATTATAAATGGTACAATCATATTAGTTATTTTATCCATCCTAGAATGAAAAAGTCACCACACGTGCGTACGTACGACTTACTGTCTCCAAGTCGAGGTGTAGTTTGTTATTCAAACATTTCATCATTTGGATGGGTATAATAATGAGTATAAATGATATAAATAATAAATATAACATTATTATTATTCTTTATATATGATATACCATCCAATTATATACGATTTTAATATCAAAAGAATGATATCATCCCTCGTGCGTACATACGGATTACCGTCTCCACGACGCGATGAGATTCATTCTCCATGTTAACCATTCGAAAATGATTATAAAGTATATATAATGAATAATAATGAAATATATGACATCATAAATCTACTTGATTTATGTGTGTATATATATATATGTCATCTAATTACTTCCATTCAAGTCAATAAGGAAAGGAAAACAGCGCTCATGCGTACGTATGGCCCACCGTCTCCATGAACGATGTATTTCATTTCATTTATCTATGTTTCATATATATATATACTGAATATATATGATATATAAATCATGATTTAAATTCTGGAAGTAATTAAATCATGATATACGTAATAATAATATCAATAATAACAAGTCCAAACATGTACGATAAATGAAACGATTTTACCAAAAACACTTCTTTAACATGGAATTGACAAATGAACGGTTAATATAAAATCATAAGTGAATCATAAATGATACCATAAATATTATTATGATTATGTTACAAGATAATAATATTTTTAAACCCACTATACAGGAGTCTCAGACACATATGGAAGAAATTGGACATATGGTAAGGGATAATTATTCCAATCTCATTCTTATCCGAGATTGTTTATTCATAAGTATTTACTGGGGTTATGTTTATCATCCATGTCCATATGTTCTAAAAATGTTTTCATAAAATGTTTACTTTTCTTCCATGTATGTTTAAAGTCATTTGTACCCTTTTTTTACTTTTACCACATCGTATGGAATGAATCTTTTTTTTGTTTACCATACGAGGTACTTTTTGACTTTTCCGACAAAAGTACGAGAAGAATGTTTTTTTTAACTTATACGGTGTGAACGGATTTTTACGATTTTATAAAGCCTTATTTACATAAATCTTCCTCTACAAGATTTCAAGATTATTTTCAACAAAATACTTTTCTTTTAAAATTGCATGGAATTTTGTGAATAGAAAATGTTTTTTAAGAAGAAAGAATTTTTTCCTCAAGAATCCATTTCAAGTGTTTTGTCAAAACTATTTTCCATCTAAGATGACATTATTTAGTATAATAATGGTTTGAGTATAATGTCTCTATTATTTACATAGTTTGATTATTCTTATGATGAAATTATATCCATTTGTTTTATATGGATTATTTTATGATGGGATGATTTTTATGAAACCCATTTTATTCTTTGGGTTATGATGAATGATTTATGTTTATGTTGTGGCACATGTAAGAATGATTTCAATATGATATTGGTGGGACCTATATCTCCCTCCAATGCATTGGGTATAGATTTCTATCACATGAGATAGACATGGATGGAATGGAAAGTTAATCTGGTTCAGTGATACAGGACTAGAACGAGGATTGATCTCGATTCAGTAAGGGACTTTGTCCACTAGGATGGTCTTGGCATTAATGCCTTGGCTAATATGGAAATAATAACATGTTCTTAATGGTTTTGATATAATTATATGTTTTATTCCCATGTTATTTTACCTTGACTCATGTTTCTTTATGATATATGCATTACGTACTTCCAATATTTATGTCATTGCTCAAGATTTTGATGTTTAGATTTGATGTTCACGTTTTTGCATTCAAATGTTTATGGATTGTTTTATATTCTCTATGCTTACCCAAACTGAGCATTTGAGCTCACCCTTTTTATGTTTTCTTTTCCCCAGGATATAAAGAAAGGTTTTAGGTAAGAAAAAAAAGGGGAGATCTTAATGGGATATATTGAAGATCTTTCACCACGATTAGAAGATTTTGTTTCGAGTTTCCAAAGACACTAAACTATTACAGTCCTTGGGTGTCTGTTTTTGTTATTTATTAAGTATTCCACAAAAGTAATGTAATATCCTTGTATGAGAATCTTTGGGTCTCTATAATAAAAGTCAAAAGTTACTATTCACAAAAAATTATTTTTATCTTATTGAACCAAATTTTACTTACTAATAACAACCATGTATGTTGGATTTTTTAAATTAAATTCATAGAAGTGGTAAATATTCATTTAAATGAAAAAGTCTGTTTTTTTAACTACTTCTAAGTGGTTTCACTATTCATCAAAAATTCAAGTTTCTCAGAAAAATACCAAAAATTCAGCCTATGCTATATTTGATATTCCAAATTCAAAAATGATGTCTATTTTACCAAATTAAAGACATATAAGTTGCATTAATTAATTTAAAATCAATTCTCGTTGTCAAAACAAATACCGTGTTTTTAAAAAACCATATCTATCAAAAGATTGACACTTGTTTATGTCCAATATCAATGTGAAATTAATTATAATGACCTAAATTGTATTAAATGATAAAAATATAATCTAATTATACATCAAAACCATTAAAATTCATAATTTAACACTATAAATTATTTCGATTAAAAAAGTTGTTTTTTAATTAAAATTTAGTATTTTTCACTATTCACCAAAATATGAAATTTATCAGAAAAATAGAAAACATTTATCAAAACTAAATTTTTTTGTCCTGATTCTAAATAAGAAGTTTATTATTTCAAATTGAATATATAAAAGTGTCAAATATTGGATTTCATAAAAGGGTTCGCCATTAAAAGGCAGTAAAATTATATTTTCTGAAAAATACTTCTTTTTTCTGAAAAATTGAATTTTTTCTTATATTTTGTCTAAGAAACACATAAAAGGATGTTAAAATTATATGGATTATATAAAATTTAATATGTAGTTAATACTATCCCTAACCATTTTTTGAACGGCTAGTTTGGTAAGTCATAGTGCGCTCGAACTCAGTGTTACGTGTAGCGCAAGTTATTGAATTACTTTGAAGAGATAACATACTATGAAATCTTGGGGTGTTACAACATGGATTTATATTGAAAAACCTTTAATTTCCTTGATTCATGACTTTAAACTAAACATCACAATGTCATAAATCCCCCTTCTAACAAAATTTATCCTCCTTCACACATCAAATTCGTGTAGGAGTTTCTTTCTATTCATTGACTATGTTGGAATGGATGATTCCTTTATTCTCAGACATCATTCCATGGAAAATCCACCCACTGTTCTCTTAAGACATCCAAATATTAATCATTCTTTATTCATCAGTAAGAGAATGTCAGAATTCTTGAAAACTAATTTACCTGACTATGCAGTACTTTCCCCCAGTTGTCCTTTTATAAGTTTCCCACATAATGGGATTATTAGCCTAACTATACAAATTTTTAACTATGTAGTACATCCCCAATTTCCCTTGAATTAAATAGGACTTATAATTGGTTTTTCAAACCTTGGTAACTACATTCTCAGGTGATATATTCTCTATTCTCAAATACCATGTTTTAGATTTGGATATTACCAATATTATCTCAAGATTCCCCTTGGAAGTATCTAAATAATATCAAAACATTCCTTGACATCAATCCTTTTTTGGGATATAATTTAAAAATTCATGGTCAATTTAGTTCGACCTAAAACATTATATTTATTAGTCTGACAAGTATAAATTTTAACTTCTCACAAAAAGAGAAATTGTACTCACCAGACTAGAAACCCATAAAGGGTACTCTAGAAAAAAGTTAAGTCTCATCTCACTATACCTATACTATGTATGGTTTAGAAAATATTAGGTAATAAAAAGTTAAAAGGTACAAATTTTTTTAGGATGAAAACTCAAAAAATAAAAACGATCACCCTAAGAAAAATCCAGACCTCACCCGCTAAGTCTCCTCCATATTGGGCTTAGGTAAAAATTAGTGCGACCACACAAAAGACACAATGTTTATAGGGTTGTCCATATGACCCTAGTAACAGTCAAACAATGCTCACTGGGGTCCCTAGCTAATGTAAAATTTTATATTTCCCTCATCCCTATCATTGTAATTATGATTAGATGATATGAAAATTTAATACTCTGAAAATCATCCGGACATTATGATTATAGGGAGAATATAGCATCCCGCCTTTTTATCACATAAACTTTCATTATATTTTACAAAACTGAGGATCTTTAAGGTTTAGTATCTTCGAAACCAGGAACTTAAAACATGAAAACAAAAAACATTCTTCTTAAAAACATGAAAGGCTTCTCCTTATGTTCATCCTAGGTTCATTACTGCATCTAATAACCTGGGGACATACATCAAATGAAAGGGTGAGTACAAGGCCCAGTAAGGGAAACAAGGGAAAACATTTAACATGTGAACTTGAGATACATCAACAATGTCATGAAAAAGAACTTTAAGACATGAGAAAGAAATCATGAGGCATATCATAATAAAAATAACATTTTTCATAACTTAAAGATGTGGCTACAACATTTTACAAAGACAATCATTTCTGTTTCACCAAGGTCCATCCCCAAGGTGTCATTAAAAATTACCAAGGTTATTCATCAAGATGTCGTTAAAAATAGTCATCTCTAGAGATTAAGTCTTTACCCAATACATTGGAGAGATATCAGGGCGCACCCTTGAAATGTCTTTATTATCATGTGAGCTACATATATCATCATCAATCATTTAATAAACAACCCATATATATGAAAAAGAATGGGTTTCATTTCGTAATCATAAAGTTTTAAAAACTGCTTTAAGGACATGATCTTTACATCACTTTAAACCCACGGAAAGGGAGAGAGGGTCTCATGTATGTAAATACCAGACTTAAAAATAGAAAATTTTGGTATATATGTGAATACCCATTTAGAAGGAAGATCTTTGAGTATTCACTTAATAAAATAAAATAATTTGAGAAAAAGAGAGAGACATTTGAGACGGAAATTCTGCATCATAACGGCTATGTTTCAGGGTTTTAGAAAAAATTGAAAAGAGAGGGGACATAAGTCACCCACTCATAAATGATCCAAAGAACAGTATATGGACATAATATAATGGATATAAGAACATGGTAATGATATTTGAAAGACATACCATATGAAATAAAAAACATGGAGGGAAGACAAAAATAAGATTTCTCTTATGAAAAATCGGCAGCCTAATGGCGTCACTTAAACTTAAACAAAATGAATTGAAGAGATCAAATAGGGTCTCTCATCATATGAACATAGAATATCAGTATGATAGATATAGAGATCATACCCAGACATAATAAAAAATAACTTGAAAGACTTGACATGAAAGTAGAACTTGAAAGCAAGAGGGGTGAAAGAACCACTAAAAAATTCAGCAGCCTAACGGCACCACTAAAAACTTCAAAATACTGAATTGAAGAGATAAAATGGGGTCTCTCATCATATGATCATAAAAGATCAGTATGATAGATATATAGATCATACACCAACATAATAAAAAGGAACTTGAAAGACTTTACATGAAAATAGATCTTGAAAAAAGAGAAGGGAGAAAGAATCCGTTCCAAAAATTTCGGCAGCCTAACGACGCCACTTAAACATTCATAAAACTAAATAATGAGAGTAAGAGAGGATATCTCATTATATGAACATGAAAAGGTCAGTAATATTAATATAAAATAACATCCTCCAACATAAGAACATGGATCATAAAAGAAATGACTTAAAAGAGAGCATTTGAAAAGAAAGAGAGAGTTTGGATCCCTTACCTTAAAACGTATCTCTTAAAACTCAATGGTTGGGACCTTGAGGGCTTGGGGAACCTTGGGAGGACTCCTTGGGAGGTAATGAGACCAGAGCTTCGTTGGGGGAGAGTTGGGAGTCAAATGGATGAGAGGATGGCTTGGTATTTATAGGGAAAGTGAGGGGACAAGGCATTAAAGGCCAAGGGACACCTCATTGGTGGTTTTGAAAACACTGTGGGCTTGCCCATGGTATTTTCCCATGGTATTGGCCACTTGGGACACCTCACACCTTATCTTACTATTCATAAGTCGACCATATTGATTACATACTTAATACATCATTTAATGATGTCATTAAACACCCGTAACTTAAAAACTATATTTTCACTATTCATTGAAAATTTAACTGTCTCAAAAAAACCCAAAATTTCACCATAACCAAATATCGATGCTCTGATTTCAAAAATTAACTCCATTTTATAAAAATAATTTTCTAAATATTTTTAATTTAATTTTCAAATAAATACACTATTCACCAAAAATTCATTTTTTTCAGAAAAATCCCCAAAAATTACCTTAACATAATATCGATGCTCTGAGTTCGAAAATGAAATCCATTTTATAAAAATAATTTTCTAAATATTTTTAATTTAATTTTTTATTAAAAAACACTATTCATCCAAAAAAACTAATACTTGACTAATAATTTATGAAACCATTATTTAACCATTTTATTGAATAACATTACTTAATCAAGGTGCCTAGATCAAATTAATACTTTATTTAAGTGAGATTACTAATCCATTTGGTCACATTACTAATCCTAAGCATAAAATCACTATTCATAATTTACTATTCATCAAAAATTAAATTGATCTTATTAGACTCTAAATTTCGTACTAAACATAATTGTAGAAGACCATTTTTTGAAAATAATTACACATTTTTAATTATTTAATGTTTACATAAACATTTTTAAAATATCCATTTTCTAAAATTAATCAAAAATATGCATACTATATTTATCTGAACATTTGAAAATTCATAAACTTCCTCATAAGAAGAAATCAAAAATTTTATTTAAAAAAAGGATTACACAAGCCAGTTACAGTATCTTTACATAGCCCCTTATCACACCAGCATAGGACCTAAGTGTAAGGTGTGCTAAGGTGAGAGAATCCGAGGGAGGCTCGGCCAACATCGCACGAGTAGAAATTTCTATCAGTTTGAACTTCTCGCGAAGGCGATTCCATTCTAGCTTCATACGATGAAGTTAGGCTTGGGTTTGGTCCAGAGTAAAGCCCATTGGTGCTACCTCCTTCCCAAGTTCTGTTAGATGGGCTTCGATCAGTCCAAGACTACTGGGTGAGGCCATCAAATCTTCTTTATATATTAATTAACCAAGATCACTTGTATTTAGAGACAAATATTGAAATGTTTAGTTTCCCATGGTCATATTGACCATTGGTCTTATAACAGTCAAAAACCAACAATATCATTTTAATTATACTCATGTTATCCAATGAAACAGTTTTGTTGTGTATATAAAAAATAAAATAACACACAAAATTACGAAACAGGATTTATTCAAAATATTGGGTCATTACAGAGAAAGCGAGGATGGAAAAATGTATGATTAGAACCAAAATTATTTTCATTTATGGGGAAAAATCAGAGAAACATCCATAAAATGGTGTCACTATATATTATACAAAAAATGGATTTCAACATAGTTCTTCATCTTTTTAATAGCCTCATGACTCCCATGAGATTCTTGTTGAAGTTTAGTCAGCCGACCAGCTTCAGTCTCCTCGACCTGACGAAGCACTTCCTAGGTAGTCACAATAGAAAATTTCCCTTCTTCTTGGGATTCTTATAATAAACAGTTTGGTTATTTGAGTTCCCCTAGTGTGGATGTTAATTCTTGATGAATGCGTGAAACTTGAACAACCTTCACCTTGATTTTCTGCTTGATTTTTTCCAATTTCATGCCATTATGGGCCTCTACTTGGTATAATGTATCTCAGAAGTTGTCAATCTGAAAAAGTAATCTAGATTTGATGAGTTCTTGATTAATATTATGCTCATTCCCTCTCTAAGGAATAATATCATTCCCAATAGTGTGAACTTGAAGATAATCGAATCCACTGAATCCCAAGTTGTTTAATAGAGCTAAAATCTATGAGACTGATGAAGGAAATTTCATCAAGGGGTTCCTTTGATATTATCTTCTATATATCTCACCAATCCTTAAGACATGAAATATAGGGAGAATTTTACAACTCAGGACCTGACTCCAAGTCATTTTCATAAGGAGGGATATACCTTGAGATTAATTCACTCAAAGAAGTTACATGTTCTTCTTCCTCATGAATAGTGGTTTCCTTTTCTTTCGATGTTGGTCGAGATGATGCAGAAACTTCACCCATAGACATAACCAAAAAAGTTGATAATCCTTAATGATGAATTAAAATCACGGTTAGCTTTAAAATAATGAAAATAATGGATCATAATAACAATATTTTGCCATCCTTACACAATAATAAGTCATAATCTTGAGAAGATTCCTCCCCATCATTCCCAATCAGTGTAGTTTGGGTTGGCACTTCTAGTTGAGGGACACCTGCATAAGTCTACCCAAGATATGTGAAACAAGCCTCAGGGAAGCCTCCTGTGTCAAGGTCTACCTGAGATGGTTCCCCCTCAGTAGTAGGATTGAGATTGTTTTCAACATCTTCTCTATGCCCCATCATTGTAGTAGTTTCTGGGTATTAAGCAATGAATTCCAACCAATCATGATTAGATAAAGAGGAATAAGAAGATTCATTAGATGGAAAATAAATACTCACTTCCATTTTTCCTATATATATTTCCCCAAATTCTTATAAAGTAGTTGGAATATTAGTATGTTGTAGTATTTCATCAAAATACATGGTAATATCCATCATTGATTCTACTCACATCTTAATCCCCATGTTAATCTCACTCGTGGGAACACTTTTTTTGATTTTTTCATGAACCTCTGACAATGAATTTGGACCTCGAACAACCTCTTTAGTGATGGTCGTAGGGTATGAATTTTTTTTCATAAGATTATCTGGTGCATGAGACAAACCTAAAACATTACAATAATGGGATTCAGTTATTGATATATATCCTATCATGAATCACTTTTGATATACCAGACGCCTCCTCTCTATCTTCAACAATGATATGAGTATTGCTAGGAGTAGATGATATATTCTCTTGCCTAAACTCCTCTACAGTTAAAGGACCCATTTCATTGGAAGGAATATGTTCTTGGTCATGAGAACCCTGTTCTTTTCTTGAAGAATCATTCATAACTTTCTTAAAGGATGAAATATAAGTTGTTCTTTCAATTCCAATAATTTTAAACACTTACTTTGGATAAAACCAAAATTAATGATTTTTGGAAACCTTATTTATATTGACGAAGTATTTATCCACAAATTTCACCCTTGATTGTTCTTTCCTATACATCCTCTTCATAGATGGTCAAGCATAGAACTCCCAAAAATAGGTATCATAAGTGGGAACTCTCCCTCCATATCATCCTCTATGGTCTGTCAGCCTAGAGATAATTATACCAATTTGAGAGGTGATCCAGTAACCCCAATCACTGTATCACTAGGGATATACTGTGGTAAAGAAACCTCAGTTGATTTTCCTTTAGACACCTAAAAATTAACATGGTATTCCCCCTAATAAATAATTCTTGGGATGAAATATAATGTCACCGTTTAAAATAGTATGAGATGAATAGAACATACATATTTAGGATTTTAAAGTTATGTCATTCCTCAAAATATGAATGATCAATCTCCTCAATAACACCACAATCTATCATATCCATCGCTCTCCTTGTGTCATGGACCCAATCGTCGGTTGTATAGATTAACACCTCTAGATCCCAAACATTGATTACAACATCAATAGGATTGTCCTCAAAGAAAAAACCATACGGGGCTCAAAGATATCTTATCCCTCGAATATGCCACCCGTCACATAATAGCTATAAATGGTTTCAACATAAAAGTACATGTCTTCCACATTTGGACCACCTCTGGATGTACATATTTATAATAGATCTAGGATTGATGAGTGGATGATTTTGCATCCCTATATTTGATGGGCTTCCCAATTACTTCTATCACGGATTGTTGATGAAAAAATGGAACCTGAGTCCCTTCTTGGTGATGTTGACTAGACCACATGGGTGAAGCCTCAGTTGGTGATGATGGTGTATCCCTCTTGATTCTAGGAGGTGGACTATATCTCCCACAGGGTCATTTCAATGAACCCGGATCCACTTCATCCTCACTCTCCAACTTTGAATACTCAACCACTATAGGAGATAAAACACCTTCCAAATGAGAAGGTTCTTTCCTCCTCCACCTATTTACTCTATCCTGAGGAACAACATTGTCTAAAACACCTTTGGGTTATGAAGGAATCCAAGCTTCAACATAACAGGTTATCAATCATTTTTATGCATCACCTCCAGGTAGATTACTCATTTCTATTGCCATTTCCAAAGATTATGAATCCATAGTTGTCGAGACACAATCAGATCATGTTCTAATCTAACGTGCACTTAAAGGGATACACTAATTAGTTACATACATTTGAATTGGTGTTCAAATCGGTAATGAGCATAGGTCTCACATATGATTTCACCATTAATCCTGGTTTCTAGTACACAATCCCTGATTTCTAGCATGTATGAATTTATCTCTATATTGGTTGTCCCTTCATCAAAAAACCAGCCCATGTGTGGAGTTTTGTAAGGAAAGAAGTTGAACTCCTTAAATAAACTCCATCTTTTTCAAATGTCATGAGGTTTTAAGGAAAGGGGTGAAATACGATAGAAATCATGAATGAATGATCATAATGAGTTCTTGATAGCCTAGATCCCACTCTTCACAGCATAAGTTTGGATATTAGTCATGATCCATCCACAAAGAACATGAAATGGTCATGAAATAATTAAAGGAGGCCTCTTTCCATGAATATGCGACAAATTCATATGGATTTTTTCCAAAACAAGGGTGGCGAACCGCACTGTTTTTTTCTCTTACTGCTTGGTTTCTCCTTCAAATATTTCAGGAATTATACCGCATTTGGAATCACATACAAGAAATAGATAAATAATGAGAAACATAGCCAGAAAACCCACAAGACACGTCTTTGTAGGAATTTTTGGGTTGATTTCATATCCCCACTTTTCAAACTCTTATTGTTATATCATAGTCTATAAATTGTTAGGTTAACCTCTCTTTATTTCTTTAGGAAAACTCATTGGAATATCACACTTGGGGCCTCCCCCCTTATTAAAAAAAATGCTCATCCATGTCTCTAGATGAATATCCCATATTTCATGGTGATTTTCCTTCTTGATATTGTACACTATTTTCCTTAGCTCATGTGCTCAAAATGGAATCCTATTAGTGTTATCCCACTTTTCTATTGGCGATATTAATTCATCATACATGTCTCTAAGGATCAGAACCCCAATGATCCTGTGAATTTCCTACAAGTTGATTCCGACTTCTCCATGCATTATATGGAAAGAATACATCTATGGAATCAATAAGATAGGAAATTATAGAACAAGATTTTCATTCATATACATGTATTTCTTCACAACCCATATAGCCTCATATATTCCAATGTTTTCTAGATCATGTCCGAACTCATTAAAGTTTTTTCATAACCAATACACCCACATACATATGGGATTAAGACCCCCTCCTAGAAAAATGTCTCAACCTTTCTTCTAGTCGTTCAATTGATCTATCTATGAATCTAGAAAAATGGAATAATAATAGTGCATATTTAGTTTGGTTGTATGTGGTTTTAGATCTGGGTAATAGGGTATGTGATTTATAAAATAGGTATTCCCTACTGTCCCAATATTAATATACAGGCCTACACCAGAAAAGAAGTCGGATGAGAATTTATTATGATCTTGAATCCAAGAGGCTGGGAGATAATTCTTCAGATCCGGCATGTTTAATTCCCTCAGATGGTCATAATTAAAAAGTGGTAGATAAATACTCTTCATTAAATCGTGATGATATTTCTTCAGATACCCGACCAGATCAAGAAGGGTGGTATCACAGATGTCATATTAATAAATTTGTATGATATTCATTATTTCATTAGTTCACTTTCTAACCAGATCATCAGCATTTCCAATCCTACTGTGATCCATTGAACATGGAAAAAAATTCATGTTTATTTCAGAGTAGGTTCATTTTGAAAAAATTTCAGAAATAAGGAAAATTTTGAAAAACAATTATGGTGTTCAAGTGAAAGATTGGAAGGAAAGTGTCTCACTCAAGGTTTATTGCGCAATTATTTCACTCAAATACATAGTATATCTATGTGAACAAACTTTTCAGCAAGAAAGGATCTTGAACAGAGGAATTTCATGAGTAGATCTAGAATTTATAATTCCTGAGAATTTCTCAGCAAAGTGATGGCCCTATTTATAGATGAGGAAGCCTACCAGGGTGACTAGCTTGTGTAGCAGAACTATGTGACAAGATTTCACGGCAGATCTATATGATCAACTAAACTTTTTTTCCTTTGTAATTCATCTATCCTTTTTCAATCCCATTTACCTCAGTATTAGACCCTCTTTCTTCAACTGGATCAAATCCTGAGGGGGTTTTTGTTGACATTATGTTTCCTCATGAAAAAGTGACTATGGGAAATTTCATAGAAAAAAGGAATAGAAGGTAGGTGAATAATTAAAAATAATGTTAAATCCTCATAAAATGGTTTTCCAAAGGTATCCCAAATCACCATCGATAAGAAATCACATTTGTTTCACCCCAATTGTGTGCCACCCCACTTGTGTGATAAGAAACCTTCACCTAGGGTCCCATATTTTTCTATAAATAGACCCTTGGGGGTCTTCATTTAGACAGATTAATTTCTCCGAAAATTGATTGCAAATCTGATCTCCCTACTAATTTGTTCAAGTCCTATGAAATCTACAAGGTAGTTTCCTAACACCTAAAGGGAGAGATTAAAATAGGGATCATGAAACTTATGTCCCATGAGGTTTCAAGTAAATAACACTTGAAAAATTCATTCTATAAACCCCCTGATTTAAGAGGACTAGAGTGACTTCCCTTCATCAAATAGAAAAATTCTCTACACACTTCTTGGAATACCTGTGGAGACTCTTTATGGATTCAGATAGACTCAGGAAAGTCTAGTCATCCAGGTTATTCATTACCTAAGGTGAAACCAATTTTCTGAATCCCACTTGCATGAATACCCCTTACATGGTGCACCCATTGTGCAATCCTTATTGGTTTTTATCCCCTTCTAGACTATACGAGACATCCATTAAGCCTTCCTCAAATCCACTCAAGGAAGGGCCTATTCTTCTTTGTCTCCCATGTTTGAAAGGGACCTTGTTGAAACCTCCACCAAGACCACCTACTTTACAAAACCCTAGGGAAAGTCACATCAACATGTCTCCCATTTAGATTTGGATTTTTATGTTTAGATGTTTTCATCACTTTTCCTACCAAATGGTATAGATCCTCAAGGAACGTGTATATTTGAATATTTGTGGTCACGTAGACCCTTACCCTAGGAAAAATGATTTTGAGTTCCTAGTATTGGATTCCAGAGAAAGGAATATGTCTTCCCCTTCTCTTCTTTAAGACCCAGATCTTCTGGATCCTAACAAGATGGGTAAGGATCAAAATTTTTTATCTTATCCACATGTCATGAGAGACTCCTTCCTCTGTGGAACCAATTTGAAAGAAAATTTCATGGTGTAAGCCCATAAATTTCCATATAATAGGTTGGAGTCTTGATCCTCTCTAAATCCTCGACCTTCATTCCTTCCTTACCTTGGACACTAATCCAATGCAAAGGGAAGAATGGGAAGTGTCGCAGCCTCAACCTCTTCCTCCATAGCCTCTACCTCTTCCACAATCTCCATGGCCTCTTCTTCCATCATCCTTATCCTCTTCCTTGATAGAAAGAGGAAAAGCGTGTGATTATTCAAATCTTCTTCTTCCTCATGTTTCTCACACTGAACATGACTCACATGGACTTAGAGGTTAATGATACTTATGAAAAACATGCAATCAACCTGAAGGAATGAACTTAAAGAACTATGATTCCTGCTAAATGGAATAAATTGGAATCCCACTCAGGGCCCAAGATCAATGGGAACCCTCCTTAGGAATAATCCCCAATTATAATTCATTTAATCTAGCTATCCTCCTTAGGAGTAAACCCTGAGTTAATCCCCCAAATCACCATGAGTGAAAACATCCCACATAGTCCCTTCATAGGGGATATCATTATCAGGGGTAATCCACAACATATTATATCAAATGGTCATACTCCCTAGAGAGACATACCCTTGAGTTTTTCCATAGTAATGGGTCCTCACCAAAGAACTATGTGGGATTTTATTCCCATCCAAATGGGATACGTAGGAAGCCTCCCATAGGTTCAAACCCAACAACCAAAACCAACTCCGTTATTCTAGGTCATAACCCTAGTATGGTCTGAATCAACTTGGAAAACTCATATACATTCCATATTCCTTGGGATGTTTTGACATAAGTCTCACACTAAACTTTTACTGGGTATTTTCTTCTTAGATGTCCTCACTAAATGACATTAAACTATATGGCTGGGTCCTTATCACGTGAACTTAAAAGGTATGATGTGTCCCATTAAGAGACACTGAACTAAGAATGTTCGGATTATTTTCACCAGGATATGTAGGAAGCCTATCTATAGGTTCGATCCCAACATCATAATAACTTCCATGTCCTTATATAACAATAAATTCTAGAGTGAAATTCATCTACCTGGATGACCATAAACACTAGAGTGCCCCACTACGTGGATAGAAAATCATCATCATTGTAATAATGACCAAAGATTATATATGTACAATATGATTAGATACCATTGAGGGAGATTCTTATATATATACATATCTTGAATCAATTAATAACCTTTAATACATATAGATGATTCTAAATTCCACAGATACTAAAAAACTGATTACTAAATTTGGGATTACCAACATCATACATGTGAATTAATAAAGGATTAATGAACCCATCTTAAATCTATAAGAGAGTCCCATTGTATGTAATAACTCCCCCCAAAAGGGTGTGATGAGCTTGACCTCCCATCCTCTTGACCGATGAGAGTTATTAATCATTATGGGGAAAATCCCTAATGAGTGCCTACCATTGGAAAATAGGTCCCTATGGATATAGAACCATTGGGTGTTTTCAATTCCATGAAAAAACATGTTGGAAACCATTCAGAAATAATTATTTCCCCAATGAAGTCACATTTCAATTTCTATCAGAAATAGTGTTTCTATCTCATTCTTGTTGTTTATCAACATATTTGGGATCCACTAATAATTCTATAGTTTCAACAATTACTACCTATTATTCCCTAAGATTGGTAACATCATCATGTGAAGAATTAATTATCTACTTGAGTAGTCAAAAATTTAATTTTTATTATTTTAATCCAGTAAATAACACATAATATTATGTGGAAAATAAGCATATATTAAAAAAAACCATTAACCTTGTCATTGAACTATCTTTCAATTCAATAATGGTTTAAGGGATTTAGACCATCTATCAAGAATCCAAATCCCCTCATTTTAGTCCCCTCTAACATAAAAGAAATTTTATACATTTTAGATGTATTAAAATGATCGTGATCTCTCAATGAATGGGTCATCCTTGATTTAATTTTTATCTAACCCCATAATTGTTTTAGTCACCCGTAGGAAAATTGACCAGTTCTTGTTTACCTGATCTGTTACATAAAATACTTGCACTGCTTGTGATTCCATTATTAAAGGATTATCCAATTCCATTTCCACAATGAAATTCACCTTCATGAATTCCATTTCATAAACGATCACTACACTCTAGTGGCCAACCCATTTGCAATGGAAAATCAACACTTGAAATGTTGTATAATCGAACGTGTATATATGTTCGATGATTCCAACATATAATTTTTTTTCATAAATTAGATTTCATTCCTTAAAACTATATATGTGCATCACTTACAACACAAAAATAACTCCACTGTTTTTCATTGTACTATTGTTATCATGTCCTTTTATACAGAATGTATAAACATTAATTACAAAAACTGTGTAAGATATAAAATTTTCATTTGGTCTACTGGATATCTTTAGAAGTCATTCAACAATTGAATTCAAATTTTCTGATAACTCCTTATAAATATGATCATGGAACCATCCTATAAACTATTTATTATGTGTATTTGATATCCATCCTTACACCCATTATGGATCCAAATCTCTAATAATTTCATTTTGGTATTCAATGTATGGATCAACATCTTCATTACTTTGTAAAATTTAAGGGTAATATCTCTCCCACTCTATAATGGTAATTGTAACAAAAACTCTTCTAAAAAACACCTCTTATATAAGGCTTCCTCTATGATGAGACTTTAAGAGGATGATTCTATCGACATTTGATTGGTAATTGCTACAGAATTAAATATCTTCGTCAATAATATATCATTCAACAATATAACCTTATATAAAACTTTGAATCTTGAAATACTCATTGAAAATCCTCACATAGAATTCATGGGGGTAAATCCATTTATAATGGAAAGGAACACATAGCTGAACCACTCTAACCAATTAAACTATCATGTGAACCATTATATCAAAGAATGAGGGTGGGATAAACATCTGTAATTCACATATTATGACTACAGCCTCATAATTCATGTTCCAAAACTTCACTGGGTTTATAAACTTACTACATATGGATTTGAAAAAGAAGTAGAGAATGGTCAATGTATGTTATACATTTTTAGGTTGATTGAAATGAAATGAAATAGTATGAAATCTTGTAACAAAATATAGAATTTGTGTGATTTTAGTCTCTATAACATGAACTTTGTCATTAAAACAAAATTAATGATATTATATGAATACCCCTTTGGAACTTTTACACCATTATGGAAAATAAAAAATTTCAACTATTCTTGTCTGGCTAGAGTGTAATCTTTTAGAGTAAGAAAAGTCAGATGTGTACCCTTCACCAGTGCCAACTCTTCCCTTATCCCCATGTCAAACATGTCCAACCTAGCTTTGATTTCATCTTTTGTTTTACCAAGAAAATTTAGTAGCATTACAATAACACTATCAAATACATTTTTTCTACATGTATGACATAAAGAGAATTTTGGATTCATAAATAGTTCAAGTAAGCCAATTCAAATAAAACTGATCTCTTTGTCCAACCTTATTCTGTATGGTTTTTTCTAAAATGGTTAACTAAAAAATAAACATGTTTTAATTTATCTAATTGTTCATCACCCGTTTATAGAGATGGTGTTGTACCTTGTTTAGTATTCTAATCTAATTCTGTCATTCATTATCAGTATTTCTGTCACTGAGGTAAAACAAAGTGATGTCCTAAAACAAAATCTTAGATTAATGTTTCAACTGAACTGAGTGTGTGAATTCTTCACAAATGGGACACCACAATATCCCCTTAATTTTATATGTATAAAAATTTACTTATGAATTAATGTTGTTTATTATCCAATACAATATGGCCTTTAATGCAAACTACTCAATTCTATGATAACCATACATTGTAACACATGTATTCCACTTCAATTTTAGATCTTTGATCAGTGGATCCAAGTAGAAAACAAAATAATTACAGGGATGTTTTAATCAAGATATAAGAAACGAAAATATAATATCTTTATGTCATGACCCATCCCCCAGTGACCTTTCCGTGACTCCCCAAAGCCCGCCTCCCGAAGTCCAGGGGTTGGTGACTAGCGTTGAAGGCATCAACCTGTAAATGGGAGGCAATTTTCTTAAGTACCTATACGCACATGCAAACAACCACATCCCAAAAATTGTAAAGGTAAAACATACATTCCACTAAACAACCACTAAGTGAAAGTAAAAGATGTAGGTAAAATGTGACAGAATACAAACCCAAAAAAAACATAACTGAAGAATAGGGAAGTACAGAAGATCACTAAAAATCCATCTGATAAAAACTCCACCTGATGGTAAGTGAAGAGTGGCAGGTAGAAGTTATAAAATTTTGCCTCGCTGGCCTGAACTCACTGGACGCCACCTAGTCCTAGGACACCAAGTCCTCTGTCTAGGCGTCGATATTCTGCACAAGACATAACACGTATGGGCAAAGCCCGTGTTGGGGTGGGTAACACAATACTTAGTAGGGACCCTGAAATACAAAGGAAATCCCCCAAAGGAAGGTATACACATGGTATGGTTAGCTCACGCATGTATAATATAATTTATGGAATGTAATACCATCATTCATATCACTGAGAGCCTTGGGATGTTAGGGTATACCTCCCAGATAAGTATCATGGGTATGCTGGGTCCCACAGAGCCGCTCCCCACTATGGGCCTATCGGGTCACATAAAGTCGCTTCCCACTAGCCCTGGATTGTTGTGGTACTCATCTATGATGAGTGTCGTGGGTATGTTGGGTCACAGAGAGCCTCTCCCCACCATGGTCCTACAGGGTCACACAGAGCCGCTGCCCACTTTGGCCATTGTATTGAGGTACCCATCCCAGAAGAGTATCGTGGGTCTGCCGAGTCATACAAATTTGTTCCCCACTATGGACCTATAGGTTCACATAGAGCCTCTTCCCACTGGACCATCATAGCTGATCCACATAGGGTTTCTTGTCAGCATTCTTTGGGTCTTAGTCATTCACAGGGTTCTTGCATGTAGTACGCTTGATTCTGGTACAAACTACTCCCCAAACCATACATCATATGAAAAATTTCCCTAAATTCTTCCAATATTATTCCAAATTATCCTCCTCCTACCAAGGGTTCCAACACCACAAACAGATCATCAATCAGACACCCGATTTGAGAGATATTGATGTTTTAGTAAATAGGGGATGGTTGCGTCTGGGCCTAGTCGGACCAACCCGACCAACCCGGCTTAGGGGCCTGACATGGCCTAGTTTGGTTCGACTAACCCAAACCAACATGGTTCGGGTTTGGGTCATCCTAGTCTAGGCCGACCAGTGGCTGGGCCCATTGAGCCTTACTGGACCCAGCCGGGTTCGGCTGGGGGTCTAGCCCGCGGGGTCGTCAGGCGACCCGGTCCCATCTGGCCTGGACTGCAACCGGTAGGCCGGTTTGATTCATACTCAGGCATCCCAGTGGCCCAATAATATTTCGTTGGCTGGGCCCACATAATATGGCCATCTTTCCTTCCAGTCCAGGCCGCATACCTGTCTGGCTTGCAACCAGCAGGTCGGTCTGCTCGGCCCATCCCACGAGCACAGGTCGGTTCTCCTCTAGCTGGATGCATGGGAATCTGTCTTGTAGTGCATTGCGGTTGGCCAATGTTGGCCGCCCATGTGGTCCCTGCATGCGGTCGCTGGACCGCATCCCTCTGCCAACTGTTGCCCCGCTACGGGCAGCTTCTACCACAACGCCACGACCCGATCCAGCTGCGGTGCATCCTTTGGCACGCCGTCGTGACGTACCTCCACCTACCTGTGGCCACCATCATGGGCCATCGCCAATGCCGGCATGATGGAGGGTACTTTTATAGACCACCAGGTCCACTCCGGTGGTCCGTTATTTACGTCATTTGTGCCTCCGGTCTCCATTGGGTGTTGCCTTCACTACTAAGGCCTTGAAATCACATCACCGTCAACATGGAGTTTGGCCATGAAGAACACACAAAGAAGAGGGGCTCAAGACTTGTTCATGTCGGTCCACACCCTCCTCATTAGATTTTAAATACATGGGATGTTTATTATTAAAGTTCTATCAAAAAAATCAAATTTAATCCTGATACAAAAAACCCCAAGAAAAGGCACCATCCCACAAGAACAAGCAATCCATAGATCAACATGTTCGTGGGTTGATTCATGTTAATTGTTTTAGAATGAAGAAATGGAAAAGGAATTTAAATAAAAGAAACCCATACCTGGATGAGGTTCATCATTGTAGGGATCCATTCGCGGAGATTTTGTTGGTGTTCTTCTCTCTCCAGTCCCATTTTTCAGGGTGCATCAATATCGCTGGAGATTCATCGGCGTTCATCATTCATCATTGGAGAGGATTCTCATTGTAGATTCATCATAAGAGTTCCAAATTTTGATCCCCATTTCTCCATCTCATTAACACATTAAAATAAAAACACATCCCAGCATTTTTTCTACCTTGCGTTGTCACGTAAATATATTGTTTAATTTATGAAACAACATATTTTTTACGCTTCATTAAATGGGTTGTTGTGATGCACATTATGAGCCATTAAAGGGATCCAATTAATGCGACTTTTCATCGCCTCGTTGCCAAGTTGCAGTGAGGATGATTCACCACTCAACGGTGAAGGAAACAAAAAAAATAACATTTTATGTTATTTTTATTTTTCTCCAGAAAAGTCTGAAAACAATATTTTCCAGTTGGCCCTCTTTGGTCAAAGTTAGGTCCTTTCTAGGTGAATCCCAACATTTTGAGTTCAACGGTGCCCTCATATTTTTAATCTGGGCATTGGTTTAAAAGTTATAAAACTTTAAATACACATTAATTTAAATGAACTAAAAAAAGTTTAAAAATATATTCTAGGCTCACCGGGCCTTAGAATCAGGTGCGGTCTAGGCATCTCTCCTTGAAATAATCCCATATAATTTAAAACAATTAAATGGAATATTTGAGACATTACATTACCCCTACCTTTAGGGATTCACATCCCCGTAAACCAAACTAAGGCTAAACAAACAAATAAATGGGGGTACAGATCATGAATCTGAGCCTCATGCTCCCATGTGCTCTCATGGAGATTCTCGTGCTATCACCGATTATGCACCAGAAGAATCAACCATACACGAAGGACCTTCTTCTATTAATCCTCAATCTTCATCAGGAACTATGAAATTTTTTCAAAATTTTCAATCTCTAGCTCTTCCCAGTCAATGACAAGCAATTGATTGTGCACATACCTCCTCAGCTACGGTATGTGGAAAACATCATGCACCCAGTTCATCTATTGAGGGAGTCCTTGGTGGTATGATACCTTGCTAACTCTTCTTATAATCTTGAAAGGCCTGATGATACTTAGAGATAACTTTCCACGCAGGTCAAATCTACACAATCCTTATCATGGTGAGACCCGAAGGAACACATGGTCTCTCTCTTCGAACTACAAGGGCCTCGGTTTTCCTACTCTGTGCAGTCCTCATCCACTCCTTAATGATATAAACCTTCTCATTTTTAGGCCATACCAACTTTGGACCAATGAGTACTGACTCCCCTAGGTCTGTCCAGCATAGAGGTGATCTGCAAGGCCACCCGTACAAAGCCTCAAATAGTGTCATACCAATCGTGGAGTGATAACTATTGCTGTATGAAAACTCCACCCACAGAAGTAGGTCCTCCCAAATATGATCAAAATCAAGGATGGAAGTACGAAGCATGTCCTCCATGGTCTGTATGGTCTGCTCCGCCTGACCATCAGTCTGTGGGTGAAAAGCTGTTGTCCAGTACATCTGAATCCCGAACGCCTCCTGTAATCCCTTCCATAGCTGGGATCTAAAGCAATCATCACGATCTGATATTATTGTCAAGGTAACCCTGTGAAACTGAATTATATCCTAGATATAGAGGCGTCTCAATCCCTCTAACGATTCCTACTCATGGATGGGTAGGAAGTGAGCCGACATGGTGAGTCATTCAATGATCAACCTGATAGAATTGTGGCCCTTGTACGTGCCTATTAATCCCATCATGAAGTCCATCGAGATACCATCCTAATTACACTCAGGCACCTAAATTGGTTGTGCTAAGCCTACTGGAACCTAACACTCAGCCTTCACTTGCTAAAAAGTGAGGCACCATGAAATGAACTCGACCACCGATTTCTTTATTCCCGACCACCAGTACTGAGGTCAAAGATCCCGGTAAATCTTCTACACTTCAGGATGTACCACCAAGGGGGGTATTAAAATCCCTAAAAATCTCCTCTCGCATTGACACTGGTACTTCTATGCATCCTCTAAAAACGATGACGCACTTCCCACTAATCAAAAATCCATCAAGAGCATGTCCTGAGGATAACTGAGCGCGTCAGACCTCACAATCAATATCCACAAGTTGTGCCTCCCCAACTTGTTGTAAGATTTGGGGAGTGATAGTCGTCGAATAAAGTTAAGATTATCCATTATCATCCACGAAGGATAGCTGCATCGTGGCTAGATACTCTATCGTCTCACTCAGTAGTTGCAAACTAGATCTCCTACTGAGTGCATCTACTACTACGTTCCCCTTCCCAGGAGTATAGACTGTCTTGAAGTTATAGTCCATTAGGAACTCCAACCATTGTTGATGCCTCAAGTTTAGGTCCTTCTCGGAGATATAAACCTGAGAAATTTGTGGTCATAATAGATCGTAAATCGTTCACCCACCCATTAGTTATGCCTCATCATTAGAGGAAAGACGACTACTGATAACTCAAGGTCATGGGTCACATAGTTATGATCATGCTTCCTCAACTGTTGTGATATGTATTCGATCACTTCTCGTTCCTGTATCAATATACAACCTAGTCTTGTCCCTGATGCGTCGTATAAAACTACATACCCAATGCCATCCTCTAGTAGTCTCAAGATGGGTGCACTTTCCGGTCTCTGCCTCAACTCTTGGAAACTATGATAGAACTTCTTCAACCACATGAAGGGATATATCTTCCACATCAAAGTTGATATGGGTGATGCTACTCTGTAAAAATCAGGTATGAACCTCTAGTAATGTCTAACTTACCCCAAGAAACATCACACCTTATTCATGATCCTAGATGGATCCCAAGAATGCACTACCTCAATTATCACTGGATCCACTGTAACTCCATCCTCTAAGATGACATGTCCCAAAATGTGTACATCCCGAATCCAGAACTGGAACTTCGAGAGCTTCCCATAAATTTGGTTCTCTCAAAGGGTATCCAGGACTATCCACAGGTGTGTAGCGTGCTCCTCTTATGAAGTTCAGTTCGCCAATATGTCATCAATGAATACCACCATGAAAAGATTGAGTTAAGGCTATAAGATCCTATTCATGAGTCTCATGAACACTGTTGGGGCATTGGTCACATCGAAGGGAATCACAAAGAACTCATAGTGGCCATACCGGGATATGAAGGGTGTCTTCGGTACATCATCATCCCATACATGAAGCTGGTGATAGCCTAATCTGATATATATATTTGAGAGTCACCTCACTCTCTTCATCTGGTCGAAGAGGTCATCAACTCTCAACAGTGGATATTTATTCTTCACGGTCACCTGTTTTAGGCACTGGTAGTCCACACATGGCCTCAATCTTCCGTCTGTCTTCTTGGTAAACAACACTGGGGATGGCCATAGTGAAATGATGGGCCCCATGAATCCCTTCTCATATATGTCCTCTAGATGTACCCACAACTCAAAAAGATCCACCAGAGCCATCCTATATGTTGGTGTAGATATCAGTGTTTTCCCAGGGTACATATTGATGTAGAAGTTTACCTCTGTATGAGGAGGTAGTCCCGAAACATCCTCTGGAAAGATGTCTTCATAATCATACACGACGATAGGAAAACATGGACTCCTCTCATCAACTGTAACGAGAGCGAGGCTAGCCAACGAGTGAGTTATCAGCTTCACCCTCTTCTGATAAAGTCCATCATGCGCTGCAATTGTTCCCTTCTCACAAGTGAAGGAAACCTAGTCCCATATTCCTGGAAACACCATACTCTACGCCTAATACAATCGATCTGGTCGTGAACTGTGGATAAATATTCCATACCCATTATGATTTTGTGAGGCCTCAATGACGCTACGTATAGATACCAACCGAATCTCTCACCGAAAAGTGTAATCTCACATTTCTGGAACCAGTGTGTAATCATTGAATTTCCTCCCGCAGGAGTCTCTAATCATAATGATCGAGCCAACAGCTCCTCCAGAATCTCTGAGATCTGAACAAGATTAGAGGAAAGGAAAGAGTGACTAGATACTATGTCTATAATAAATGTAGCTAAGGTAGAGAAGACACAAATAATACCTCTAATAATCTCTGGAGCATCGGGGTTATAGGCCTCAACTATTTGAAGCTGAGATCTCCTCTGTCTTCTGGCTCCCTAAGGCCATGGTGGACCTCGTGGGGGTGGAGGTAGTAATACCTGAAATCGTCTCCCACCACCTACTACTTGGCCTTCTCCTCTACCATGTCCACCACTATACAGACCTATTTGATCAAACCTATTTGTCTACCTCTATGGTCCCTCGGCCATCTTCTTATCATCTGTGTGGAGGTTTGGGCATTCACAGACCATTAGTCCCTACCCGCCGCACGTGAAGCACGACCAGGCTCTCTACCGATGCACTCTTATCTGGGATCCCCACACTACTGAACCTAAGTTTTGGTGCCATCCCCTAAAAGACATGACCCTCTTGGGTCCCCACATCTGCTGCATGCTGGTCACCACTGAAGAATCTTCCACCTGGTGTCTATTGGTGGCTCCAATTTTTAGCGCCTTCTCTACCAGGAAGATTTCCACAAGAAGGGATCGCTCTAGCACTACAGTCTGAGTGGGGATGCTTAGAGAAATCATCGATTCCCTGATATCCCATTAGAGTCCCCGATTAAATGTATGATCCCTAAAGAAAGGGTCTCATACCATATTTGTAGAGTAGTGGGAGAGGTACATAAACCTCACAGAGTACCTGACCACTGACATGTTGCCTTCCTGTAGGTGCAGTAGCTTCTTTATGCGCACCGAGCGCATGGTCGAGGGGAATAACTCCTCCTAAAAAAGCTGCTTGAAGTCAGTCCAGGAGAGGTTCACCTCATCATGAGTTAGAATAGTCAAAATCCACCACCTCCCCTCTAATCCCTAAAGAAGGCTCACAGCTAATAACGCCATCTGGTCATGTGGAATCCTAACTAAGTGGAAGACCCATGTCACCACCTCTAGCCAGTCCTCAGTGACCTAAGGGTCTGTCTATCCCCTAAACCTGGGAGGTCTCTATCTCTAAAACTCATGCAGGGAACTGATTCTGCGCACGTCCACTACCGTTAACATCGGTAGTAACTTCTAATCAATGGGTGGGGGTAACGCGGGTGCACTACCTGGTAGAGCTATCTCTAGCATTGGTCCTTGAACCAACACCTCATCGCTAGGAGGTATGTCCTCCCAAACAAGTAATAGAACCCTAGCTGTCTGTCTGTGTGGAGGCATCCTCAAACAGTTCAAGATGTATCGTAGTCAATATATTATACCTGGTGAGATGACTCTAATTCAAGTAGAACATGAGGAAACACTCAATTCCTATATGATGAATGTAACTAGTGGTTTTATGTATAGATTCAAAAAGAATAATTCAGTTTCCTAGTCTATGGAAACGTCAAACTCAAAACATTGAACATTGTTGCCCAAAAAAATGACAGACTCCCTGTCTTTGAGGTAGAATCGACCACCTTTGATACCAATTTTTCATGACCCATCCCCTGGGGACCGTGCAATGACTCCCTCAAGCCCTCCTTTCGAAGTCCAGGGGCTGGCGACTAGCATCAAAGGCGTCAACCTACAAATAGGAGGAATTTTACTGAGTACCTGTATGCACACACACACAACCAAGTCCCAAAAACTAGAAAGTTAAAACATGCATGCCATTTAACAACCATTGAGTGAAAGTACAAGTTGTAGGTCAAATGGGATAGAATACACAACCAATAAAAGACCACTAAAAAATAGGGATGTACGGAAGATCTCTCAAAATCCATCCACTAAGATCCCCACCTGTTGGTAAGTGTAGAGTGGATGATGAAGCTGTAGAAGTATTCCCCACCTACTGGAACTCACTGGACCCCACCTAGTCCTAGGCCACCAAGTCCTCCATCTAGGTGTCGGTCGTATTCTCAAGACACGACATGTGTGGTTGAATCCCATGCAGGGGTGAGTAACAAAATACTTAGTAGGGATCCTAAAACGCAAATAAAATACCACAACAGAAGGTATACACATGGTACTGTTAGCTCACACAGGTATAATCTAATGTATGGAAAGTAAGACCATCAGTCATATCACCGAACACCATGGGCTTCTAGGGTATTCCTGCCTGATGAGTATCATAGTAATTTGGGTCACACAGAGACAATCCCCATTGTGGGCTTGCCGGGTCACAGGGAGCTGCTTCCCAATAGCCTTGGACTACTGTGGTACTCATCCCGGATTAGTACCATGGGTATACTGGGTCACACAAAGTTGCTCCCCACGGTGGGTCTTCCAAGTCACATAGAGTCACTTCCCACTTTGGCCATCGTACTGAGGTACCCCTCCTTGATGAGTACCGAGGGTATGTTGGGTCACATAGAGATGATCCCCATTGTGGGCCTACCAGGTCACACAAAACCACTTACCACTGATCCATCGTAGCTGATCCACATAGAGTTTCTTTTTAGAAATATTCGGTTATCAGTTAGCTGTAGGGTTCCTACACATAGTGCACTAGATTCTAGAAGAAACTATTCCTAAATCCATTATTCATATTACAAATTACATGAAAGACTTATTAGATTATTCCAAAATATTTTCCTCACTACGAGATTTCCAATGCTGCAAAAGGCTCATCAATTGGACGCCTTGTTTCAGAGATATTGGTGTTTTTGTAAACAGGCGCCAGTTGCGTCCAGGAATA
This sequence comes from Viscum album, assembly GCA_963277665.1. Taxonomy (NCBI): domain Eukaryota; kingdom Viridiplantae; phylum Streptophyta; class Magnoliopsida; order Santalales; family Viscaceae; genus Viscum; species Viscum album. The sequence continues at coordinate 60,885,217 of OY728163.1, read as the reverse complement.
GTCGCACCAACAAAACCAACCCAGACTGGGGGTCCCACATGCCCTGGTTTTTATCAACTGACCCAACCCGGTCTAGCCCGGCCAGCAAGCCGGGGCCCATTGGGCCTTACTGGACCCTACCCGGTTCGGCCAGGGGTCCAACCGTTCTGGTCACCTGGCTACCCAGTCCCATCTGGCCTGGCCCGCAACCCTTAGGCCAGTTTGTTTCCTACCAGGACCACCCAGCAGCCCGATAATATACCATTGGCCTAACCCATAGAAGCAGGCCACTGGGTCCACTCTGGTGTTCTGTTCTTCATGTCGTCTGTGCCTCCAATCTCAATGAGTGACGCCATCCCTGTAATGCCTTGAAATCACTTCTCTATCAACTTGGAGGTTTGGCCACGAAGAATGCACAAGGAAAAGGGGATCGGTCCTTTTTGTGTCGGCCCATGCCCTCCGCATTAGAGTTTAAATCCATGGGAGGATTAGGGTTAAAGTTATATCAATCAAATAAATTTAATCATGATAAAAAACCCCATTAAAGGCACCCTCTTGCAAGAACAAGCGATCTGAGGATCAACCTGTCCATGGGTTGATACACGTTCATTATTTTAGAATGAAGAATGGGGAAAGTAATTAAAATCAACATATCCTCTACTTGGAGGAGGTTCGTCATTGGAGAAATCTTTTTGCGAGGATTAATTTGGAGTTCGTTACTCTCTGGTCTAGTTCTTCAGGGTGCGTCGATGTCGCTGGCGATTCGACAACATTCATCGTTCATCATTGGGGAGTATTCTCATTGTGGATTCATTAGAGGAGTTCCACATTCTTACCCCCATTTCTCCAACACATTAACCCATTCATAGAAAAACACGTTGCATCATTTTTGTTATGCTACTTAGTTGCGTCGTTACACTGTTTCATTTATGAAACAACGTATCTGTTATGCTTCATTTAATGGATCACTACGATGCACATTAAGATCCATTAAAGGGATACATTTAATGCGACTCGTAGTCGCCTCATCACCATGCTTCTGTGTGGATGTGTCACTGCTCAACGGTGAAGATAAAAATTAACCTTTTACATTATTTTTGTTTTTCTCCCAAAATTTGAAAAAACTAAATTTTCTGGTTGGCCATTTTCAGTTAAAGTTAGGTTCTTATTATGTGAATCTTGACACTCTGACTTCTATGGTGCTGTCATATTTTTGATCCAAGAACTGGTTTAAAAGTTAGAAAAACTCACTCACATGTTAATTTAAATGAACTAAAATGTTCAAAAATCTATTTTAGGCTCACCGGGCCTCAGAACCTGGTGTTTTTTAGCATCTGGACTCAAAAATAATACCATATAATTTAAATAAATTACATGGAATTTATGGGAAAAATACACTTTACGCTTCATGAATAAACATGGTGTGAATTTATAATTTACCAACCTAACTAAAAATTTACTATGAGTACTACTCTGTACATTAAAAGGATTTATTCCATCTATAGATAACACAAGATAAATGTTTCTTAGCTAATTTTAAAATTTATGATTCTCATAATAAATTTGCTTCTATTGAAGTGTGTCTGCTAGATGATGTAGTTTCCCATCACTAATTATTTTAGCTGTATTCCTTTTCAAGTGTCTCATAGTTTCCTTGCATTCATATATTATTCTAAACTATGTCATTATAAGGATTAACCATACATATTTCAAATGACAATATACATATTTCTTGTATCAATTCACACCTCTCTTAGATAATTTTATAAGTGATTATTCATCATTTAGAAACAATATGAAATCATTTGTACAAGCATGTATATTTTTAGATATTATAACCATTGAATTTATCATTCATTTTTTCATATGTTAGACAATGAAATTCATTTTGTTCAGGTAGAAAATCATTCATGAGACCAAGTAGTTCTATAAAGCTAGTGTCAGTCCATCTTCTTCAATAATTCAAATTAAATATCTTCAATACATCTTACAATGTTGTGTATTTAATACAGTAAGTATAATATGGTCTCTTAGAAAAACTATTTAACTTCTCAGACAAGTTTTTATAATAATGAAGGTCATATTCAATTAAAATTGTAATTTATTTCATACAATCTTCATCATCATTAACACTGGTATTGATATTAATGATCCATAAACCACAGTATCATCCCAATCTGTGTCCACATTCAAATTTTCCCTATGATTAGTCCAATATTTATAACTATGAGATATTGTGTGTAAAATAAAATGTTCATCAAAATCTTTTGTACAAATTTATCTTGAATAATAACAATTTAAACATGAGTATTGGATTTGAGGAGGCCATATAGATTTTAAATATCAAACTTGATGGAATATTTTACTCCATATTCATACACTTTTGTGTGATGAGTTATGTGCATCCATTTTTTATTCACATTCATCCTATTAAGTTTATAAATATTCATTTTGTAGAAAATAAAAATAATAAAAATAATATATTTATAATAAAATTACAAAGTTACAAATACTTATAATAAGGGGAACCAAGAATTTGAATGTTATCAGTCATGATTTCTGAAAAGTTATCATTTTATATAAGGGTAAAATAAAAAGAAACAACCTGGGGTAAACATGTGGCTATTTGTCCAAGTTTATGATTTGATTTTGTGTGGGAGAAAAAAGTGGTAATAAATATATTGATAATCAATAAATTATAATTATTGGAAGGATGAATTAGATGAGAATTTATTGTTCTTTATTGTCATTTAATTGTGGCCGAGATTTATAATTTTTTTAATAACATCTTTCCTCATAACATACCAGGAAATGTAATCACCATATTTTGACACAATTTCTAGGAGTTTGGAATTTCAGGAAATCAATGGATTAAACTGTTATTAATAATAGAAGTTATGTTAGATTCCATGTTTTTCCCCTTTTCTTTATATTATTTTAGACCATGTATTATTGGAATAACTATAAATATATTTACACTATCTGTCACACCCCATCCCTGAAATATTAATTATATTAATTACTTAATTATTTTTAGCCTCTATTTTGACTTTCAAGTCAGATCGAGTGTACATTTTAAAATTTTGGGGTTTTAGCATAGGCTCACTATTGGTGTTTGTTTTGTAGAAATAATACGCAACTTGAGCGAGCCATTTGAATCATTTTTAGAGCTGAGATACATAGATGATGCACGGTTTTCCAAATCATTCATTATTTTTAATGAGAAGTGCTCTAGGGGCCAAGTGAGGAGTTCACGTTTAGTGAATGGTTTCGTCAACGTGTGGCCAAACAGTGCACAGTCACCAGCCTTAAAAACATGAAAAAATAAGTGTTTATTAATAATAATAATATTATTATTATTTTGATTATTATGTTAATTATGATTATTATTATTATTATTAAACCCTCAAAGGGGTCTCCTCCCGGAGTTACTCACACGATACCAGACCCCCCCCCCTCTCCAGCCACACACTCTAACCCATCTCTGATGTGATACTCTCTTCCAATGTTTCCACTAGATTTATTTGAGTTTCTCAGTCACCACCATAAGTTAAGGTATATGTATCCCTCCTAATCCATGTTCTTTGAGTTTCTCATTAAAATCCCCATGGTAAATTATTCCCAATTGATTTTTCTATTATTCCTGACACTAGTTTCTAGCAGCAGAGGATTGGTAATGACACTCGGGCCTTGTAGCAAGCTAGCTCGGGTGAATAGTTTTTGTTTGACCTAGGTTGGTTCATGGAAGATTAGCATCAGTGTAATTATACCTTGTTATTTTGGGATTTCAGGTAGTTTAGAGCTACTATTTTTTTAATTTAACTAGTCATTCATGGATAGGTTATTGATCTCCACCTATTCTAGATTGAAACATGAATTTTTAGTGTGTTTGGGATGGGTACGCCTCAAAATCTATGTTTGGTTCTTAGCTGTTTTTGAGATTTTGTATTTTTTGGTTATTTTGGAATGGTGTTAATATATTTTTTGTTTTATCAGGAGACTCCAAAGGTTAGAATATATTTTTGGTGGGATTCATAGTGTGAATGGTTAATGTGCATGGTTTGTAAAACCATGCAGAGACCATGAATCTGCCTTTTTAAACATCCAATGTTCTCACTCAATTGTCGCACAACTTTCCAAACCATTTATGCAGGCCATGTGTAGTGTATTTTCTTATGTTTTTTTAATTTTTATTTGTTGGGTGTTGATTTTATTTAATTTATTCTTGGTTTTAGATTGAGTTGGTTTTCGAATTTTTATTTTGGAATTTGAAGTGATTTTTAGTCTTCAAAAGATGTTATTCACAATAAAAACCTTTGATTTTTGGTAAATTAAATGGTTTATTTTGAAAATGGAATGTTTTTTGGAAACTATTTTTGTATTTTGAATGGTTTTTTAAGAAGTTAATCTAAAATCGAATGGAAATTATTATGGTTTTTGAATAGTTTTACCAAAATTGGGAACGAAATTGAATTGTGAATCTTAATAGGTTTTGTTTTGATAATAAATAGTGAATTTAAAAACTAGTTAGGGGTATTTTAAAGAGTAGTTTAGATAGTGACACTTCTTTATTTTCATTTTAACCATGGGATTCTAATTAAAACTCACATATAAAGAAATATGTATGTGGGTAATTTATTGTTATTGGTATTTGTTAATGGGTGACTAAGATAGAACAAGGATAAATATTTATATATATGTTAGAGGATTTATAAAATACTAATGGTGGTTGTTTGGTTTTTAAGGCCTATTATGATTTCTATAAATTGTTTTAAAAGGGGGTATTTCAATGTTTTACAAAATCGGATGGTTTTGATGATACATTTTTGTGTTCGGATTTTTTTTTGGGATTTGTCTTTCATGTGTTGGATGTGTGATGGAAATTCTATTTTGAGTTTGGGTTATTAATTTATGATTGATATGTAGATAATTTATTTCTAGTGAGATTTGATTTTTTTATCTGATTCTTATATTTGGATTATGACCTGGAAAATTTCCGGTGAGGAGGGTGTGGTTGCTCTCTAGGATGACATCATGCTCCATTTTGTGTGCTCATTTGGGTTACCAGAAGGGGTCTTGTGAGTTGAGTTAACAGAAGGGGATGTTTGGGTTGTAGTTTTTCTATTCATAATTATGGGGATATAAATGCTTAAATCCATCAGGGATCCATCCATTAGCCTAGGGGCTAATATTTTCATGTAGTGGAGGTGCTATTAGGTGTGGTGGATGTCGACCCAACTTATTTTTTAGGAAGTCTAAATGGAAATCCATTGAGTTTTCCATTGTTTTGGTTTTCTATCATTGGAATTCCATTAATTTTGGATGTCTTGGTGAATACCATTCAGTAATTCTATATTTTCATGTGTTAGTTGGTTGAATATCTGATGAAAATATAAATAAATGTTTTTATTGGTCTTCCCATATGATAAATCCTTAGAGGGTGTCAATTGTTTTAGTGATCATCCATCTCAGTAAGTTATGATTTATGGAATTTATGGTCATATATAGTCTTCTTATTCTAATATATTGGTCTAAATTATTTTAATCTAGAGGTATGATTTTGAGTTTTTGTGGTTTAGGTAGTTTTTAGGTTATTGGTTGGGTACCAATGGTGTCTCTTAGGATCCCTTCATTCTTTACCAATATCATTTTCTTTGGGGTTATCCTACATTCTCTATCTGAAGATGCTCTCTTTGTAATACCACTATCTAATTTTGGGGTCTTACTTTTTATTTATGTATATGGAGAAATTCCCTTTTAATTTAAATATATTTTAAGGGGCTCTAGATATTATCGTTTCAGAGGGTGGCGTTGGTTTTTTTCTGTATCATTACTTTTGGAATCTTGTCTTGACTAGTTTCATGAGTTTCTTCGGTCCAAGAATCAATCATTGTCCACAATTCTAAAATTGTGGGGAGACCACTATAAGAATATCTAGGGGCAATACAAGATGTTTCAACTAAATTCCTAATGTGGTGGGGATGACATTATTGAAGGACCCCATGGGAAATTGGTTTCCAAGTGTTCTTAATAGGGAATTTTCTTGTTTATGTCCCACCCAAACCCAACCATAGTAGTCCGGCTATCTTGGGTAATGATAAATAAAATGGATGATTGTGGGGATCCTAAATATACCATAAAGTGTTTCCATAGTGATTTCAATGTTAGGGGTCAAGGTATTTCTTGTTTTGAGATTGTGCTTAGAGATTTGGACCCCTTTAATTGAGTATTTTTTCTGATGATTTGAGTTCATTGGGTTACATTTATTCTCTCTTATTTTGGGGGATCATTTCATTGAGAATGACTTCTTTAGTATCTATTTGGTTTTAGAGTATTAATATAAGGGTGATGATTTGATCTTTGATCTTTGGGTGGTAGAGGTTTCATTTCAAGTGATGGGTTACCTTTGATTTATGTCTTTGTCAATTGAAACATTGGGATGTTCTAGGGGAAGAAAGTGTCGTGTGGGGATAATTGTCAAACCTAAACTGAGAAATATTAATTATTTTAATTATTTAATTATTATTATCCATGCTTTTTTGTTTTTTTAAGGAATGTGTTTAAATTTTAATGTTTTGGGTTTTTAGGAGAGGAACATGGTTGGTGAATGGTTAGTAGAAAACTTGTGCAAACCATGTGATCCTTCTAATATTATTATCATTGCATAATCACATGAATGGAACATGGTTTTCCAAACACTATAGCCTTCGTGTGTGAGGTGTTCAAGGGATCCAGTTAGAGGTGCATAGTTGGTGCATGGTTTGGCCAACCGTGGGGCCAAACTTTGTGCAATGTCCATCCATAAAAAAGGGAAAAAGAAATGAATTAATAATAATATTTATTATTATTATTATTTAACCCCCAAATGAATATCCTCACCCACTTACTCATGTGACAGTAGTACCCCCCCCCCCCCCTCTAACCGTACACACCCCCCCTTCTAACAAGCTCCTACCTTTTGATATTTCCATTGGATTTATTCGATTTTCTCAGTCCCCACCTTCAAGTAAGGTCTTTGGAACCATCCTCTTCCTATTTCTGGGCATTTTTCTTCACCCTATCACCACTTTTTTGGATAAAGCTTAGTGTTAGGGTTGATCCGGTTTTTGGTATTTTCATATGTTGTTATGGAATAAGACAACTCTCTTAGGTTATATTCAGGCATATTTCGACATCCCCCATTGAACACAAAGTGTTTGGGTTTATTTTAGTTAACTACCTCTATTTTGGTAGGTTTTTTCCACTGTCAATATTGATCCATTTTTTGTGTATTTTTCATATTTCTGGTTTCCTCTTTTTGTTTAAAGTGTTTTGTGGCAAAATGAATGTTTTCACACATATTCTTAGGTACCTGTGTGTGTGTGTCCTTATTGTACATATTACCACAAGGAGTGGGGAAATTTTACATTGGATTAAGGGTTTATATGTATATATAGGGGTGTATGTGCCTGTAAGGGAGAGTGAACGTCGTCAAAGACATCAAGTATTGTGTTATTTCATAATGATTCTCTTGCCCTTATGGTAAGTTGTCTATGACGAGCCTTTAATTTTAATTTTTCTATTTCTTGAGATTTTTAAAAGTGTAATTTAACTATTATTTGATATAAATATGTTGTGAAAAAAATTGTTTATGACTATTGGAAATGGTTTTGTTTGTTTTAAAAAATACTCCTAAGATTCCACATTGGTTATTCATAATACGAATATGTTTTTAACCTTGTTTTGAAATGTCTTTTTCTTTCATAATATGATGAGTGTCGATTGAAACTTTGACATCAATTATAAAAATAAAAACACTTATTTTAGAAATGAGATTTTTGATATGATCCTAGTAAATAGAAATGTTCTTTATTTAGGTGACATGGAAAAGGAATGTGCTTAAGGAGGGTCATCATAGGTGAGAAGGTTGATGAGTTTTTGTGTAAAGTGTATGATATGTACATATATTCTATCTTCATAAAAACCCACCTCCATTTAGGAATGGAAATTCTGGATCCTAGGTATCTAGGCAGGATGAGTAGGTCTAGTATATTAGGTGAGTCGAAAGGGCTGAGACTCGGTCTCCCCATAAGGATTAAGAAGAAAAACTAAAAAAAATCAAGTGATGTTGATTTTTGGATTAAGTAGGACCTTCATGTAAGGGATATTTATCACTAAGAGTAAAAGGATCCTAATACCCCACTAACCCTGGTTACATAGGTATTTCCCATGGTTCCTACTCACTTTTACACCTGTTTTCTAGGGTAATGGATTTAAAATGTAACTTGTTGTTATATTTTTTATGGTGGAATTTATTTTTTACATTAATTATATTTAATAAATAATATATTTTAAATTTATTCTAATATTTCAAAACATTTCTAAAAATATGAAGAAAATAATTTTTTATAAAAATGGATGGTTGTAACATGTTTTTCATAAATAATATAAAACCATACTTTTATATCTTTTATCATCAAACTAGCATGACTTGGGTATTATTTTAAATCTCAGGAATGGTTCATAGTTAATTATGGAATTCCTATTGAGTTTTAATTCTCCCAACTATAGCTCTATCAATTTTTTAGCTTTGGGTACAACTTCCAACTCTGTCTCAGTCGCCATGGAGTCACATAGTGGTATTCTTGGTTGCTTTTATTTTTTTCCTACTAGAAGATTTTACTTTTCTTTAATTCTTGTACATTTATCTATATTTTATGGGATAATTTGATTCCAACATAGTTTTATCATTTACCAAAAAGTAGTTTCCAACCCAGGATGATCATGAGCACCTCTCAGACCTTATTGTGGGCCGACTCGGGTGACCAGTTTGGGGTTTACTTGGGTTGGTTCATGAAACAATAACCCATTGATGAACCTATATTTAAAAAATATTTGATTTATCAATCATTGGTATATTTAATATATCCTAAAATATCCATTCCTATATTCAATTAAGTTCAAAACACCACAAATACTTTCCATTAATAAAAAATCCAAAACAAATAATTATCATGGATTTCACTTCCTTAAGATCCAAAACATTTTGATTCCACCTCTAGCAGTGAAACAGATCACTATAAGCTATCTCCCAAATTTTTTAGTCAAAACCATCACTGTTATATCTATATAAGTTTTCTCATTCTTAATAAAATTCTTACCACATGTATAGTTAGGAGAGATTATAATATACTATATAAAATTCTTCCACTATATTTTAATCTTATCTGTGTCTGAGATAATGTTTTTTAAATTAGAACTTTTTATTGGCGACAGTAAAACAATTCCTAGTGATAAAAAATAGATCATAATAATAATAATAATTTTTAAATTAATTAATCAAAATAAATAATGTAAACTAAGCATGCCTTTTTTTCTAGAAGATTCTACATCTACTATAAATTCCCAATTGATTCTCTTATTTCATAATTCCATCCTTAAACATTCTTGAGGCACTATGCACTCTAAAATACTCCTATTTAGAGGCGTGAGTAAGCTTCTTGATACATTTATAATGAGTTTTAGTCTTTATATAACTTGTTTCTTTATAAAAACATCTTTCATTTCATGTAAATTAAATAAGTAAATATTCTATTTTCCTAATTCATAAGACAAATCAATCAAAACCATACCCAATATACCCATTTAATCATATTTTACATGGTCTAAACCTAAATTTTTAGCATTAAATCGATATGACACATGAACCAATATATACCACTAAAACATAATGTAACTAATTTAATATAATCAATTCCATACTAAATTCAATAACCCCAAAGTTTTTATCACATCTAATAGAAATAATTAAAAAAACATAAAACATTCATAATGAATGAAATCATATCTAAAACAATTTTCATATAAAAAATAATTCAAAACCCAATTATAGTAACCCAAGATAAAAGGTGATTAAGATTATAATATCATAAAATGATTTTTTAAAAATATCCACTCATCCGAACCAGACATTACACCTAAAATGGGTCAAGAACAAACATATTTGTATCATAAAATAAAGAAACTAATTTTTTATAATAAAACTATTGAAACAAGAGAAAAAAATAAATTTCCAGCTTCACATGCATTAAATCCATTATATTTGAAATAAAATTTCCCAGACAATAAATGTATCCATGAATTTTATTTATAGAAACTTCACAAGTCATTCAAATATCCAATTAGATAAACATTTAAATATATGAAAATAATAATCACTTAAATATACTCAAATGATAATTTATTCAATAAAAATTACATTTCCTCACTTTAAAAATCCAATATATAGTTTAACATATTAAATAACCAACTTCAGCTTTATATTTAAAAAAACTGAATTGCATAAAAGGAATCAATTAATAAAGAATTTAATTATCCTTTATACAAAAAAGTAGCAATTTTAAAAATCAATATAGGTTAAAATAATAAAAATTAGATATATATATATATATATGAAAAATATAAATATTTATTAATCAAACACATGTAGACATTTAAAATATACAAACATGAAAATACTATCAACTATAATAGGTTCAAAACTCATTAATCAAACAATTATGAATTCAACATTCTTAATGTAATTCACAAATATAAAGAACACTTTAGAGTATACCCAAAACCATTTTCCATATATTTTTTAGGGGATATTTCCTGATTATAAATCCTCTATTATTAAATATATCTTTAAAGAAAACAATCATCTATACAAACTCTAACTCATTCAAACTAAATAAAGCTATTTTTTATAAAAAAAACATCATAAATATTTTAACGCCCCAACCCCAGTACCCTAGAGTTTGTTCCTCAATTTATTAAATTGTTATAAGATAAAATAGATAACATCCCAAAGGACGAAATATTTCTTTAGTCTTGGTAAACTCGATACATACTTGAAATACTTATTAGAGTTTAGAACATAAAATAGAAAAAAAGGATTTCACTGAGACTTCCATTTTTTTATTTTTTTGTAACCCTGCATATCAGTCATAATATAATTCTAGGAATGCTATGGAAAAATAAAACATGTGAAAGGGGTGAGAACAAATTCTAAGAAAGGGTAAGTATACAGCAGAAGCAATGAGTAAATATTCCATAAATAATGTGCCTGGGTAAATAAATGAATGAAAATTCATTTGAATAATTACATGAACTAGGAAACTTAACCATGAATATTCTAATAGTATAATTATAAAAAGTAATATCAATAAATAATCTCATAATTGTGGAATGCATAATTATGGACATTTTAAAAATACTATAGAGGCCTCAGCCAAGACATATGAAAATAAATGGGTAAGGCCTCAACCAAATCCATATATGAAAATAAATGGGTATGGCCTCACCCAAATCCATATCTTATTTGTCTCATGAGACCTACGTGTGCATATATGGGCTATAGATATCCTCTACCATCACATACTAAGTACAATGTATTCCTCATATGAATGGGGTGAAACATTAACAACATATATATACAAAATGTAAGTAACATTCCCTAATCAATAAACATAATTACAAACTACTCTTACTAATATGGTGAATGGTATCAAAACTATACATCATCCTTCAAAATAACCATAAACTGTTTACTAAAGTATAGAAGATGGTATAAAAACTGATAAACCAGAATTAAGTAAAAAATTAAAAAAATTATGTTGATATAGATGAAATTAATTTAAATGATATAACTAAAAATTTATCAAGGATAAACTCTTGTTAAACCCATATGAAAAACACTTTTGTATAAAAAAACATTTTCTTTGAAGAAACCATTTACAATATGAAAACACCATTTTCTTTGAAAAATCATTTTCAATACAAAAATACCCGAAATATAATGATGGTTTTCTATTTAAGAAAACATGAAATCTTGAAAAAGGAAGATGAAAATAAAATATTTTCCACAGCGGTGAGAATTCATTATCATCATATACATTAAGAATATAACATTACTTTTGTATTTTGTCAAAACCATCTATATAAATCAAATAAAAATATTCCTTTTTGAAAAACATTGAATTAAATTAAAAATAGACATAAAATTTTCATTATAAAACTTTTATAAAAAAAATTTATAAAATAATATTAAGAATATTTACATGGACAAAACTATTTTATAATTAAATATTTAAATATTCAGTGTGTCCAATGACACTTTTAAAATTTCAATAATAAGATGCATTAATGAATAAAAAATAATAAAACAATAAATAACTTTATATAAATATATTAATGACATTATAAGTGAAAGGGTTTATATATACACCTCATAAAAGTATGTGGGTGTACAATATAAAACAATACCTCAATGAAATGAAATCGATACAAAGTCCCTTACCTTGAGACCAAATCATCACATACAATCATAATATTTCTGAATAATAAACATAGGTTAATTATTTAATTTCATGATGACCTTTTACAATTTTATTATTCCTTTTATATTACTTATTAGCATGTTATGACAATTAATTAATTAATTAAGTTCACGTTTGACGTTTGGTGATATTTGGTATCTGAGACCAAAATTACTTTGTTACGATGTCATTAGTCTATGTGGTCATTAGTGAACCACCTCTAGAATAATATTCATGGGATAATAATAAATTTTATGCATAAAATTTACTTTTAAATCTATTAATTACATATGAATATGAAAAATTAACTACATTACAATCATGGAGATGGTAAGTCGTACTCACACATGAGCAACATTTCCATTTTTTAATGATTTCTATAGAAGTAAGGTAAATATTATTTTATACATATAGAATTATCATAATATCATTAATATAATATTAGTATTTTAAATTTACATATGTATATCATTTATGTGATGTGGTGATGAAAAATGAATCATATCACTTCATGGAGGGTATAGTTCACACGTATATATGAACGACGTTATCATTTTTTTGTGTATGGAAAGGTAAGGACATAAATGATATATTATAATTTAAAAATTATAAATATGTCATGAATATCATATATAAACTTTAATTACATCATTATAACTAGTCTTAATATATGTTTATAGAAAAATAATTATATCGGTTCGTGAAGTGGTAGTTCACTGTTAACACGAACGATAATTCTTTTCCCAATTGATGGAATATAAGATTGATTTAGGTGATGATATTAACATAATAAAATATCATTATATTGAGGATAATATAATTATTATTTCATCGTGGTTGAATAATATTATAGTGTAGTGGAAGAAGAAATAAAATTTAAATACTTAATTAAAAATGGTACCTTTTCTTTAGACAATCCCCTTTTGATTGACACCTTAATACCCTTAAATAGGATTTTATGAAAAAACTTATGCATATAAAATGTGGGTAGATTTAATATTAAGATATTTGGGAAGTACATGTCTAAATTAAATAGGTTTTGAAATGTGTGAAATACAGAAGAAGAGGTTCCCTTTTATAATAGCGTGGAGGGGAACTCTTGTAAATCTTCAAACAATTAAACTAATATAAATTAATAATATTCCAAATGGATCCAAAATTATTAATTTCAAATCAAGGATGTTTTTTGGTCAAAATACATTCATTAAATAAAAATTATATATGTTTTGAATATTTTTTTAATTCTTATCCTTTAGCTTTAACCCTTTGTTGACCTTTTTAATTATTACTGTGATATCATGCAATATACACATTCAGGGTTAGTATAATTACTATAAAATGAAAAAAGATCAATAAATGGCTCATTAATGATATTTTAGGACATATCCCAATTAGTTATATAAATTTTGTTTTTTTATGAATTTTAAATCAATTAATATAAAATTATTTATTTTAAAATATCGTTAATGTCAATTTTGACACTATTCATAACTTTTCATTTTAAAAATATCACAATAACAAGATATATTGGAACCAAGTATTGTAACATGTAAATAACATGTCAAATTATTACAAAAAATTATTGTATGATATTAATTATCTCAAATTATATTTATTCTAATATATTTAATATCTTTTATTCAATTCTTCCATTAATTAAAAAATTACTGCATCACCATTGTGTCACCATTTAAGGTAGTTATTTTATCACTAAAAATTATAAATAAATTACCATGATGTATATTATAATTTTAAATTACAAAATAATATTTATAGTCAAACATGTCAATTATATAAACACATATTAATTAAAAGTTCTCTTATTAAAAAAGAAATATATGACAAAATTTACTTTCCTTTGAATATAATATTATAAAGGTTATATTCTCATTCAAAAGTCCATAAATGGTATCATAACCGATTATTTAATTCATATGGATGAAAATTATTCATCCAATAAAATTAATACACTTGTTAGGATAATTTTATAAAATTTATAATATTATTTGTACTCATAATTACCCGATTTACTCTTAATCGTGTTAATAAAAAAAATACAAAAGTTAAATAATAACTTCTAAAAATAAATTTATCATGTTTAAAAAATTTGGACCTTCGGATTCAAAATATGGAATCATTTTCTAAAAATTCAAAACATACAATTTTTAAAAATTATTTAAAAATTAATCTTGTTGACAGATCGAGAAAAAGAGTTATTAAAGTAAAACTGTCCAAAATATTGAAATGTTTTTATCCAAATTCAATTAAAAATTTATTAAAATAAACATAATTGGATTAAATTATAAAATAATTATATAATTATACTTTAAAAAAATCCAAAATATAATCTAACGAAATAAATAAATGAAATGAAAAAGCAGTTTGCAATTGAAATACAGTACATTATTCACTATTCCTCAAAAAATGAATCTTATCAGAAAAATACCAAAAATTAAGCCAAAGAAAATTTTGATACTTTGATTTCAAATAAAAAGTTTATTTTTTCAAATTTAATTTATAAAAGTGCAAAAAATATATTTAAAAAGTGATCCATTAAAAGGTGGTAAAACTATCATTTTATAAAAAGAGAACTTTTATTTATGAAATTAGATTTGTTCTTGTATCGTGTCTAGAAAAAACATAGGATAAATTTTTAAAATTATATTTAAATATTATTAAAATATTTCATTAATATAATACAAAAAGTGTGATTTTTTTATTTTATTGGTATAAAACAAACTTATGCGCCCATAAACATTTTGTGTAAAAACATTTTCTTTATATTAAATTGGATTTTATTTTTATTTTTAATTAATTAGTAACCAATGAATTCAAAAATATATTTTAATAATTGAGTCAATACTTATCATAACCTTCAAATTAACAGATAATTTTAAAATAATAATATTTAATAGTATATCATGGTTCATTTAAGCTTGGTGTTGAGTGAAACATAATCTACTGAAGAGATTAAATTAAAAAAGATACAGAATATAAAGTTATAAGATGTTACATTCTACCCTAATTCAATAAATTTTGTCCTATTAATTTGAAATTGAACTTCAAAAATTGAAGGTTGATACATGAATATTCTTTTTTGGGAAACCAACATCAAAAATATGGTTAACAAAATATTCTCTTAATAATAGGGAACAAAAAATGTAAAGGTCGCCCCAAATCTAGGCTTTAAAAGAAGAGACAGTTACCAGAAAGTGAAAAAATGGACGTGGAAGAGAAATATAACTATCATGTTATGAGGGAAAGAGATAGAGAACATGGTCATTAGAAATTTAATCATCACAAAACTAAAAATATTGTGATTAGTTAAAATACCATGGATTTCATAGTTAAAAAATTAAACATATAACTTTTTTGTTTCAAAATCATATTCATAAAGTTGATGGATTCTATTTCTATCAATATAAAACACTCAATAAATCTTATATGATTTAGTTCCATATCATAATATCATTCTATGGTTTTTGTTAAATCTATTTAAACTTCATCCATTAAAAAGAGTTAGATATTCAAGATGAATTTAATTCTAGAATCACCATTATCAATAGATCTATAAGTCATTTAATCAACCTTTAAATATTTAAAAAAAACAAAAATGGTTGGCACATAGTATCCAATAATCCACAATTTAACCATAAGAAAAACTATCCAATGTCCAACTTTATCTATTCCATAAATAGTTACCTTAACACTGATTCAAAATACTTTGGTCCAAATTCAAAGTCTTGAAATTTAGAAGGAAGGTTACTAAATTTACAAGATCAATTTGACATCAAATTTACCCCAAACCAACATAATGTATCTCTATTGTCACATACCAAATATTTGATCACCGTAAAAACCATAATGAAAATGTTCATGATGCCAAATCCTTAAAGAATATGTACTACATTAAAATCATTATATATCGCATGATTATTATAACCAGAGCACAATTGGAGAAATAATTCTTGAATCCAAATAAAAAATAACTTTAATCATTCTACATCATTCTTAAACCATTAACTACGCTTCATCATATTTTTCTTCAATACCTTCTTCCTTTAATTTTTCTTTTTTAGTCTCTTCATCATTAGTGGTATAATAATTACTTATATAAACATTATGATTATAACCATTTACCAAAACCCAAAGAACAAAGTTTAAAACACTAATCATAGGGACATAGTCATGAAGAATCATTTATAGGATTTCTAAATCATGAAATATTTATCTCAATCTAAAATTCCATAAGTTTAACCTGGTTTATCCATGGAATTACCAAATCTACTGGACGATATCCTATACTTAGACTTATCCTCAAAGTTTTTCATAGGGTTATGTTTTATAATCCATTATTTACTAAATCTAGTTCTCAGGGTTTCTACTAAACTTCCATTTATACCAACTCTAACGACCTCAACCCCAATAGGCCATAGTTGGTGCCTTAGTTTGTTACATTATCATAATATAAAATTAATCACATCCTAAGGGACTGAATAGTTTTGTAGTATTTTTAAACTAGATACATTCTTGAAATCATTATTATATTTTAGGACATGAAATACAAAGAAAATTCATTGAGTCATCCATTATTCCCCCTTTTATAACCCTGCATATCAGTCATAATATACATCTTATAATCCTGGGAAAAAATAAACCATATGAAATGGGTGAACTCAAATACTCAATAAGGCTATGTATACAATGGAAAAAATGAGTAAATATGTAATAATCAATATGGAAAGGTAGATAACTGAAATAAAATCCATTTAAATAATAACATGAGCTATGAAACTTAACCATGGATATTTTACTAGTAAAATAATCACATGGAATTTCAATAACTAATCTCATAATTATGGAATGCATAAAGCTAGACATATGAAGCATATCATCGATTCTTCAACCAAGATATCTGAAAATAAATGGGTAAGGCCTCTTTCAAATCCATATCTGTTTTGTCTCATTAGACCTACTGATGCATCGAAGGGTTATAGAAGGACTCAAACATCACTTACTATGTCAAATTAATTCCTCATATGAATGTGGTGAAACATTAACAATATATACATTTTAAATTTAAATAAATTTCCCCAATCAATAAAAAAAATCACAAACTATTCTGAGTAATATGGTTAATGGTATCAAAATAGCACATCCACATTCAAACTAACCATAAACCATTTAATAAATTATAGAAGATGTATCAAAAGAGATAAACCTCAATGTATTACAATATTCCACAAAGTATGTTTACACAGATGAAAATACATTAAGATATATCGCTAAATTATTGAGGAAAACTCTAATTAATCTCATATGAAAAACAATTTCATATAAAATACCATTTTCTTTTGAAAACCAATTTTCAATACCACAAAACCATTTTATATGAAAACCCAATTTCAATACCAAAATACCCAAAAGATAAATTTTACTTTTCATTTAAGGAAACATTAAATATTTCAAAAGAAAGACAAAAATTAAATATTTTCCATGATGGTGGAAAAGTCACTGTTTTCATATACGTTAAGAATAGAAAATTCCTTTTGTCATTTCTCGAATCATTCCATATAAAACACATAAAAAGATTCCTTTTGAAAACCATTTAATTAAATTAAAAATAGAAATAAAATATCAATTACAATACATTTATATTAATAAATATATAAAATAATATCAATAATATTGACACATAGAAAAAGATTTGGTAATTAAATCTTTAAATATTCAAGGTTTCCCATGCCACTTTGAACATTCAAATCATATGACCCATAAAGGAATAAAATTTATAAAAAAAATTAATAACTTGATAATAAATAAATAAGTGACATGATAATTCATTGTTTTTTATATACCCCTCATAAAATTAGATTGGTGTATAACGTCAAACTATGCCTCAATGAATTTATATTGAGACAAAGTCCATTACCTTGAGTCTGACTCCTCACATACAATAATTATACATATGAATAATAAACATTGGTTAATTATGTAATTTTATGATGAAAATTTTCATGTTTATTATTCCTTTTATATCACTTATTATCATGTTATAACAATTACATATTTATTTAAGTTCATGTTAGACGTTTGATGATATTTAGTACATGAGTCCAAAATGACATTGAAATGATATCTATAGTCAAAGCGGTCATTAGTCCATAATATAAAAAAATAATATTCCGGAGATAATAATTAATTTTATAAATAAATTTTACTTTTTATCCATCTATTACATATGGATATGAATAATTAACTACATTATAATCATTGAGATGATTAGACGTACGTACACATGAGTAATGTTTTATATTTTTCTATGATAATTATCGAAAGAAGGTAAGTATTAGTTTATATTTAGAAAATTATAATAATATAATTAATATCATATTAATATTTCAAATATAATTATATATATCAACCAAGTGATGTGGTGAAAAAAATGAATCACATTGCTTCGTGGAGATGATAGTTCAGACGTATGCACAAACGTTGTCATCATTTTTACATTCATGGAAATGTAAGAATATAAATGCTATATTATAATTTCATAATGATAAATATTCCATCAATATGATATAAAAACTTTCATTCTATCATTATAACCAGTCATGAGAGATGGTCATAGAAAATAAATTATATCCGTTTGTGAGGTGGTAGTTCTCCATACACACAAACAATAATTCTATTCCCATTTGATGGAACTGGAGATTGATTTATGTGATGATATTAGCAAAATACCATATCATTATATTAAAAATACTATATTTATTATTTCATAATGGTTAAATAATATTTTAAGGAAGTGTAATAATGAATAAAATAGAGTTACCAAATTTAAAATTTGGTCTTTCCTTCGAAAAATATCTATTGATTAAAACTTTAATACCCATAAAGAAAGGGTTAATCCTAGACTAATTCCACTATAATGTGTCTATGGGTTTTTTTAAGGTAATTAGCCCAAACTTGTTCAAACCAAATAGGTTTTTAAGTATTATTAATATAGAACAATATGGTCCCTTTTATAAGATAAGGGAGGGGCACTCTTGGAAATCTTAAAAATTTAAAATTTATATAAATTAATTTTATAATATAAATGGAAAAAAATTATTAATTTAGAATCTATGATGATTTTGGTTATAGATAAATTCATCCAATAAAAATTAGATAAGTTTTTTACTATTTTTTAATCCTTATCCGCTTTAAGCGATATTTAACCTTTTAAATTCTTACTATGATATCCTGTAATTTACAATTAGAGGTTTAATATAATTACTATAAAATGAAAAAAGACCAATTAATGAGTCATTTATGACATTTTAATACTTAAACCAATAATTGTTTCAAATTTTATATTTTTATGAATTTTATATCATTTAAGGAAATATTATTTATTTTCAAATATCATTAATGAAAATTATTGAACAACTCATAACATAGAATTTAAAAAATATCATAAAAATATGATATCTTTGAACCCACTATTTTAACTCATCAGTAAGATGTAAATTTAATCCTTAAAATTAATGTATTACATTAATTATATCAATTTAAATTTATGATAGTATTTTTAATATCTCTTATTTGGTTCTTATTTTAATTATACAATTACTACATCATCATAGTGTCCCTATTTAAGGTAATTATTTTATCAACAAAAATTAAAAATTAATAACCATGATTTATATTAACAATATAAATTTATAAATAATATTTATAATTGAATATATTTCTTATATAACCCCATATTAAGAATATTTTTCATGTTAAAAACAAAAGTATGAAAAAAGTGACTTTCTATTGAATATTAAATTATAAGGGTTATATTTTCATCAAGAAGGCCATAAATGGTCTCATAAAAGATCCTTTAGTGTTCAAGGATATAAATTATTCATCTAATAAAATTTTGATTAGTTTTAGGGAAATTTTATAATATTATTATTATTATTTTTACCCTTAATTAAACAATTTACCCTTACCCGTGTTAATTAAAATCACAAAATTTACTATTCATAATTTCCAAAAATAAAATGAACATTTTTAATAAACTTATACCTTAATATTAAAAATACGGAATCCATTTTTTAAAATTCAAAACAAATAATTTTCCAAAATTAATACTGAAGTAATCTCATCGACAGATCGAGAAAATGGGTTTTTAAAGTAAAAATGCCCTAAAGATTGAAATATTTTTATATCCAAATTCAATGGAAAATTTATTAAAATGTTATTAATTGGATTAAATGATAAAATATTGATCAATTTATACTTTTAGAAAAATCTAAAATATAATCTTACAATATAAATATATCGGACAAAACCACAATTTTCAATTAAAATAAAATATGTTTTCCTATTCATCAAAAAATTAATCTTATCATAAAAATACCGTAAATTCAACCAAAGTAAATTTTGATACTTATATTTGAAATAAGGATTTTATTTATTCAAATATAATTTATAAAATTTTCAACATTACATTTAAAACAAGTGTTCCATTAAAAGTTGATAAAACTGCCTTTTATAAAAATACATATTTAATGTGTAAAACTAGATTTGTTCTTATACCATGTATAGAAAAGACATAAGATGAATTTTAGAAATTATATTTAATAATATATATATATATCATTAATATAATACAAAAAGTGTTATTTGTTTATTTTATTTCAATAAAACATCCAAGTGCGCCCATAAATATTTTTTATAAAAAATTACTTTTGTTAAAATTATTTTTATTCTTATTTCAAATTAATTGTTTTATAATGAATTAAACAATATATTTTCATAATTTATTTAATCCAATTCATAACCTCCAACTTAATGGCTAGTCTTAAAATAAGAATATTTAATAGTTTATTATGGTTTGTTTAAGCTCGGTGTGGTGTGTTTTGTACGCTATCATAGAGATTAAATTTAGAAATATACATACCATAAAATATTGGGATGTTAAAAATAACATTAAAAATTTATTGTAACTAATACATTCATGTTTATAATAATTGAAATAAAAAATGATTTTCATTCCAATACTGATTTTTTAAACTGAAATATTTTATTCGAATTTCATACTTTCAATCTGTAGATGCCTTAAAACCAAATAAAATGAAATAAAATAAATTAAAATAAATTTTTTGAAATGATAAAAAAATCTTATATATTTAAGGATATATTAAAAAAACTACACAATGGAACCAATAAAAGTAGGGAACCCCCATAAAATCTCTACTAATTACCTATAAAAGACCCATTCAAACTAATTAAATAAAATATATCTATAAATGATACCCACAAACTATAAAAAGATTTATAAAACCCCCAATAATTAGGCTTATACTATATCCAAACATTTAATCAAGGTTATGTTGTTCTTCAATAATATTTAAACTAAAATATGTCATGTTTAAAATATTAATGAAAATAATCTGAGGAATTAAGAGAATATAATGAACCTTATAGAATGTCATATAGTGATAATAATGAAGTAAGTATCAATTTATTCTATTTAAAACCTAGTGCTTATATAATCACTTCTAAAGATACCACTTTAACCCAAGCTTATCACATTTTAAAATACTAAAACACAAATACATAATTTTTTATTTAAAATAAAATTTAAAACATTAAGACTATCATAAAATTTTTATAATAAAGTTAAAATTAGATTCTTTGATATCAAAATATTTCAAAGGAATAATTAAAATATCTCATTTTATTTTAAATATTTAAAATATAATTATTTAATTTTTTTTAAATACAATTCCTTGTAGAAGTTTAAATTTCAAATTTTTAAAAACCACTATTTTTAAATAATTCATTAATTATATGTATCTAGATAAATCCTTACGTTGATTAATTAATAATTAAATAAATCATTATTCATACTATTGAATTAATAATGAAAACCTATCAAAATAAATCAAGAAATGTTTCAATTAATTATATTATCAATGATAACTATTAAGGAAAACCCTAAGTAATAGTTAGAGGTGTCTAATGAATTAAAATAATTCTAAATAAAACCTCTAACAAGTTCAATAGAGAAGAATAAGGATTATCCAATTTCCAATTACGGGGGAGAAAATCCTCTTTATAATACATTCACCTTTCTCAAACCTACCTTTTTAGCTTGTTAGACATGGCCAATATAGCCCGCTCATACTAAAAAATATAAATAACCCCAAAACACCCCAGTAAGTACAATGTGGATTTTCCAATTTCCACGTGTGGTGAATGAGTGGTACTGAGGATGGAAGTGTTTGGGTGTCACTACCTTAGTGGTAGTCCAAGTGCTAAACTCTCTTGTAATGAATGAGATAGACTTGGTTAATGGCGCGATGAATGTAGGGTGGTGTCATGCGACGAGAAGTGGATCTTCAGGTGCTAACAATATAAATCAGTAAGGGAATGTTCAGGAATCATGATTAAAGAGGAGTATAAATAATCACATACCTTATATTTTGATAGGATCGATTCATTGAAGAAGATTGAGGAAGAGTAGTGAAATAGATTCTGTTCCATGGTAGATTTAATGGCATGTGTGAGGAGAACACCATTAGGCTTCTATTTAAAGAATTTGGAAGGATATTTATAGTGCTTTAAAAAATGTTTTGATAAATAATGGTTTTATGAGTGATAAAATATTTAGAATTGATAAAATGGATCATTATGAGTGCAAAAAATCACTAATGAAACATTTCTCTATCAGTGCTAAAATTCAAGCACTAATGAGGATACGTTTTATCTGCACTTTATTAGTCCTGATAAAGAATAATCATTACTGGTGCTAACAAAGTGGGGATAAAGACTTAATTTTAATAATATAATTAATATAAATAAATTTTTAAATATATATAATTATATATAAGTTTTTAAAGAATTACATATTTGTATTTATAAATATAATTATAAATAAATATAATTATTATTTAAATATATTAAGTATAATTTCATAATTATGTAAATATATTTACTTATTTATAAGCATAAATACATATGTATATAATTAAATATATTATTATAGAATTATAAATATATTTATATAATTATACATATTTATATAATTATATATATTTATATTTATTAATATATAAATATATATATTTATAAATATAATAAATGTTTTTTTATAATTTTATAATTATTTAAATATATATATATTTATAATATAATTATAAAATTTAAAAGTATATAATCCTAAATAAATATAAATATATAAAATTATAAATATTTTAGAACAATTTTAAATAACTAATTAAAAATATAAGTAGAGATAATTATTTATAATTATAATTATAAATAAATATATTTTAAATAAATTTATAAATAAATTTATTTGTAATATATATTTATGAAAACATTAATTTGTAAATATATTTGTAATTATTTTTATATAATTATAAATATATTTATATATATATATATATATATATTAGGTTCTTAGGGGTACGATTACATTCAGACACACACACACAGATACACACTACAGACACACAGGTTGAAATGATAGGTTATTTCTCCCTAAGGTATAACCCACACATCTATCTCTGTTTATTCATATATATATATAAGGCATGTAGCCCTAATATCGGATGGCCTGAAGGCCCCACTTTTTTGATGTCTCAAAGGCCCTGCTTGTATGAGTGTGTACTGGGGTCTTCACCCCTTTGTCTACGTCATGCCTGCATCACCCCATGTCCATGTCATGCCTACATCACCACCACTTATGTCAGTGTCTCCATTACTCTATGTCCTCATCATTCCTGGATCACTAACACCTATGTTAGTTCCTCCATTAGTTCCTTCATCATAATTTCCCATATGAGTGTTTTATTTTGTTTTGTGGGAGGGGTGGGTGGTTGTTCCTGCAAATTTTCCAAAGGCTGAATAATTTGGATCCCTAACGGCATGTTTGAGATCCTTAAATATAATTCCCGCATTGTTGGTGGAATATTCCGTATGGCTAGGATTTGTATTGCATTTTGTCCCTATTTTTTCACATCCTGTTTCGGGTCTAGTGGTTTCTTATGTCTCGAAGGTGATGGAGGATGAATTTGGTTAGCAAGAGGAATGTTTATGATCCTCATATGGAGGTCATAGAAACCCGAAGGATAAATCTGTGTCGTGATATTCTCCCTCAAATATATTCTTCCCTTGCCCCCATTTAGATTCTTCTATGCATAAATAGATCTCGAATAATGGTGTTGTTGAATTTGTTGAGGCTAACCCTAAGATATTTTAGGAGTGGATGGAGGCCCTCCAACATTCCCTTATTGCATGGCTCACCTCATAGGTGAAGTATGAACCCTGGAAGCTAGAAGACCTAAAAATCGATTGGTTTTGATTTGGGGATTTCGTGATCGGAATATTGTGTCGATTGGCTTGGGAAATTTCTCTATCACAGTTATTTCACATGAGCTCAAGCTAATGGTGCGGAGATATGGGTATGTCAATCCAAATCCATGGATCCTAAGATTTCAGAATTGGGACCCTTGGTTTGATCTGTATCAGGACAAGAAATCTGTCATTTAGTCTAGGATTTAGGTGAGAGGACTAAATTGTTTTTTTAGCACCCAATTATTCTCTCGGTTTTTCTTTGGATTTAGGTATTCCAATTAAATTGGATAAGTAAATGTAGTTGGTTAGGTATGGTCACTAATCCAGAATCATGGTAGAATTTGATCTTAATTCAATGTTATTTGAAACTTTTTATTTGGTCGATGGAGACATTAAATTAGAGATAGATATTAAATATGAGAATATGTATGAGCTTTGTGCTAATTACATATGTTTTGGAAATACTAAATAAAGATATCATAGAGGGTTGAGATTTAATAACTACAAAAAAGTATGGTCATCATGATAAAAATTGCAAGCATAAACTACCTGTCTCTGCTTCAGAAAAAACCATGGAAGGGAATTCAGGGAATGATGGTTTGAGAGGTGTTGATCCTATGCCACCAAGGACTTATAGGTCCATGAAAGGAAGTGGATTTGATCCTTCACCTTGTGCCCATTGACTAGCAACTTCATTTTCTGATGTAGTCTCTGGTTTCAACAAGGCTAGTGATGGGAACCAGAACATGGTCTCCAATAGTGTTAGACTTAGTGTTATGATGGGGGTTTGTGATTTTGTGGCACCTACGGATTCATCGGTACAGGATACAGTAGATACGGAGTGAAAATTAAACACAAAGGAAAAAATGATTTAGTTGATTTTGAGGGCTACCATGTCGTTACCAATAGGAAATCCATTTTGTGTCTATCCATTGTAGGAAATGGGTTAGTTAAGGAATAAGAGGTGAGTATTGAGGATTCAGCAGAAAAACATGATATAGAAGTTTTCCTTATCCCACAAAATCTTGATTCTGGTAAATTTTCATTGCTTGAAGTTTAAAATAAGTCCTTCAGTAAGGATTTGTTCAATGATGAATTTAGATATTTTTAAGAGTACAGAAACAACCCTTAGGATGACTTTAGATTTCATCTAAAAATGATTCCACGAGATATAATTTTAATTATGAGTCTTATACAAATTAGGGTGACTCATTGAGTGTGGATGATCATAGAATCACTTAGAAGGATCCTAGGAAATGGAGTTGTTGAAGACATCTGAAAGAAAGGGGTGGATCTTGATGAAGGGGAGACATACATAAATAGAGGTGACTAATTTTTTTTCTTTGTTGTTTCTTCCAATTTCATTGTATGTACTTCCTTCACTTTCTGTCTCTTATGTACTTTCTTTTTATTAATTAATTTTCTTGGACCATGGGATATAACCTATGGTTCATGTAATTTTGATTAAAAATTACTAAAAATTAAAATATTGATAAATATTGAAATTATGATGAATACATACTGAAAATATTAAAACAAAATAAATAAAAGTGTATAAATAAATATTTCAAAATGATTAAATTCAATAAATTATTAATATTAAAAATGAATAAACAAAATATACTAATTAAAAAATAATATTTTTCATATTTTTTGTTACTAAATTAAATTTTTAAATGAATAATAAAATTTGAATAAATTACATCAATATTATGTGTGATTATTTCTATATACTATAAACATTCAGGATCAAAGAAATCTTGAACCTCAAAAAAATATTAAATGATTAAAATTATTAATAGAAGTGAGGGTTACGATGACAATAATGAACAGCCCCATGTGCATCCACATCAGTAATAGATGAGTAATAACATGGATTCAAAAAGGACCACATCATGCTTGCCTTTAAAATTTTCTATTTGGAAAGAGCACCAACAACTTGATTTTTCCCTTCCTATAGGAAAGTGTAACATTCACACTTAAATGATTTTACTCATGAAGATATTAAATATAGAGAAGAAGAAGACTCCATGGAAACGATCTGTATCATGCTTTCAATGCTACCATAGAAAATGTAGAGTCATATTAAATACAATAGTTCATCTAACCACTAAGTAAAACATAACTAATTTCATGTATTATAGACCATAATTCGGTTTCAAAGGCATTACTATTCCCAATTTAATGAAAAAATAAGACATTCACAAATCCATAATGAGTAATAAGGGCTCCACCATAGCCTCAAGGACCTAGTGCACATTAAATCTCCCCATCAATGTTCAACTTGATCCATGATGTGATCAGATGGACTCAAGATATTTATTTCATAATCAACATTTTTCCCCTACCAAAAACACGAAACATTAATAAAATAACAAGATCGATGCATTCATTTTTCATGGGACTAGTTTGACTTTTGGATGTATAAACTACATGTCTATAAAATTTTATGATTCCCAAACGCAATGAGGTAACCCCACTTACAAATAGTAACTCATTCCTTTCATTCCATTTATATGAAATGAAAGAACCCGCTGCTACAATGAGGAGGTTCAGGATCAGTATGATATGTTATTTTCTAATGACTGAAATCATCTAATTTTCAAATATGTCCATATGAAATGTGATACTAAATATTCCATGTAAATGATCCAATAAAATGTTGAATAAATGGAATGAAAAAAGATAGCCAATACACTCATCATCCTATAGACAGAGGTAGAAGACATGGGAAAGTTGTACCCTAGACATTTGATCTAGGTGATACAATGGTAGAAATTTTTTTTAGATATTTTAGAGTAGTAGAGTCCTCACCGAAAGAATGAAGACACTCTTGAAAATATCCAATAACATAGTCACGAAGTTAGTACTCATACATTTAATCCTGTGGAATTCTTGTAGAAAACAACCCATTCTGTTTAGAGACCAAAGAAGAATGTCAATATCAACATAATTATATCTTTCCATATTTGTAAATATGTTATTGGAAAAAAACATTTAAAATAGTATCATTGGAATTCATATTATAAATAATAATTCTTTTCAGATTATGAGGGAGAATTACATCCTCTATCAATGTATGATCAAACCATAAAGTATACCATCAATTGAGGTTTGAGTTCCTACAAACCGTACACTTGGATAGATTCATAATGTCATTATAAGAATGATTGATACCAAGAAATATTGATGAGGATAGATACTAGAGCTTTCCATTCAGGAGCCTATCTAGGACCTGGTTTCATGTAAAATCCATAGACACATCATTGGATGTAATGAGTTTCCAAGTGAATTTATTTTGAGAGTATCATTAAATATTTTTAAATATTTTATACCCAAGAACCCCAAATCAACGGGCATGATGAATTGATTCTATGAAATAAAAATGAGTTTCCTCTCATGAATTGAGCCAGTTTAGAGGATTTTTTTTATCAGAACATGAATCTTATTAATGAGAATTGTTGGACATCTATATAATGAGAAATAATAGACAAAACTTGAGGTGATCACTGAGTTTATCATGCATATTCTTCCTACTTGATATTTGAATTTTCATTTCTAGGATTACATTAGAGAAATAATTCTAGAATAAATGTTTTCTATATGAGTACATTTAACTTTACCCCATAAAAATGAATAACATGATAGATAAAAGGGAGGGTCCCTATCCTGACCCATGCCTGTTGGAAATCCTATTTTTTTCAGGTGGGAAATGAATTTCAAAAGAAAAGAAAACACTTATTTCAGCTGATCGTCTATCCAACCACATTGTCATAATGGCAAAAAATATCTTTTATAGAGGAAAACATTATTTATGAGTCTTTCAAATAAGGAAAGATGTCATCATCATAGAAAAGATTTGAGAGAGTGAACATCATTCTTCCATATTTATAAGCACATTTAATTAGTGATGATAAAGGTGTCCCTTTATCATTGATTTTTTTAATTATGATATTGGGTGAATTTATCATTTCTTTTATCTTGCGCTGATAATGGTTACCACAAATTATTAAAGATTTAATATTAGTGAATATAGATCATAATCATAGTCAATATTTCACAAGAGGTTACCTCAAGTACCGCTAATTCACCTCTATGATTCTTCTAAAATTTCTCTCTTAATTTCACCACATGTCATCAACTAATACCTAGTGAATATATTTTTCAATGTTTTCAAAAAAAACCATATTAAGTTTGAATCAATTAGTGAATTTTAAAAACTAAGACCTCCCTAGGACTAGGTAGGGGGACCCTTTTTTCTCATTGGTATTCGAAAGCACTATATGGATCATATAAAATGGGGAAATATTCACTCTACATACATTCATTAAAAATCATTTAAATTTAATTATTTTATAAATATGGTGTAAATTAAAATATTCTCACCCTTGAGAGGTCCCTTGATATTGATAGGAATGGAAACCATGGTAACCATTGACCATTGGCTCAATTACTATGTTTTAGAAGTTTAGAATTTTGAATGGGATGGGTGACCAATGTAAGAAGATAGATAATAGGATCCTCTTATAGTATCCTAGGATATCCCAAAATATTTAATGATAAGATATTGTTATGTACTAAGGTTAAGAGAGTAAAGAAAATAACCTTATAGTGGGATATTGGCTAAAGAACATGGCCCTTGTGTTATAAACAATGGAAAATTGACTTATGTGTTAAATATTGTTGAATAGAATGTCTTCACCATAAGTAATGAATCATTTACTAGTTTAAATATTTAGTGATACCTCATTCAATATTGATTTTAGTGGCATCTCATCCACCCAAAATTGGTTGGTGGTATCTCATCCAACTAAATAGTTTTTTTATCCATCATTCACCTAGAGAAAAATGAAATAATGGTATATAATCTACATTGAGATGATGTGTCAAAGGTATATCATACACATGAAGATTAAAACTGGTGGTCCATTATCCATGAGTAGAATATATTTTGGTGATGTATCATCCACATAGAGAGTTGGTTCAGCGTTATATCACCTTCAATGGACATGGTATCCTTCGTATATCGACCACCATGAGGGTGATACTGGTGGTGGATTATCATACTAGATGGGTTA
Organism: Viscum album; assembly: GCA_963277665.1. NCBI lineage: Eukaryota > Viridiplantae > Streptophyta > Magnoliopsida > Santalales > Viscaceae > Viscum > Viscum album. The sequence continues at coordinate 60,855,483 of OY728163.1, read as the reverse complement.
TATTAGTGGTACATTGTTACATAAAGACTAGTTATATTGTTATAACTTCATATTGATGAATATAATGGTGGTTATTGAATAAATAGAACAATCTCTACTAAAATTATTAAACGGCTGATTTAAATGATTTGGAAAAATATTTTGGAATAAAGGGAATAGATCCTAGGGTACTGCCCAATCCTCAGAACCCATGGGGTTTAGACATGAAGATAGAAAGGTAACTCATATCCTCATGTGGTTCAACCACATGGAGATGGATCATCATTCGTGGATATACTATGAGGTATCTCAGCCCAATGCATAGTTCAACCATGCAGTGAAGGAATGTTATCAAAAACACTATATGTGGTCTGATTATGTGATGATGATAGAACATTTTGACATTCCATGAGGAAATTCTAGGTAATATACATAACAATGTAGAATCATATCCATTTATATGGGGAATTCAAAGACTATGAGTAATATATATATCAATAACTATCTTTCTAAAAACAAAAAGAGAGGATGATGTAGAGATAAAGAGACAGAGTTGTGTGGTTAGAACATCCTATTATAGAAATTCCCCTCGATAGGGAACTAAAAAAGGAAATAGTTAATCATGTTATGGTTAATGAAACAACCCAAGATTTTACAGAATGTATCTTTTAAATAAATTCAATCTTTTTGATAGCTTTTGTTACGTAGTACACTATGCTTAAACAAATGATTCAATATTATTATTTAATTGTGATAGATATCACGTTGTCATTGGAATAGTGAGAATGAATGATATTAACTAAATTATGAAAATATAGTTTATACATGTTTATAAAATGAATAAATTGGTTTTCAATTATTTATAAATGAAAATTAAAACCAATTGAACATAAATGATGTTTTTTTATAAAGACAGATATTTTTCTCCCACAATAGCATTTTATCTTAACAAATTAAATTTATCACTATTATTGAAAGATATAAATGAAATTAATATTTTATATATTTAATAAAATGTATTTAATTTCATCCAATAATTTTTATATTCCTAAGATATGAAAAATCCAATTTTAAACATAAAAAAAGTGATATTTTCAAAAAGGGTATTTTACCGCCTTTTAACAGCGCGCTAGTTTTAAAACTAATATTTGACAATTTTATAGATTTTATTTTAAAAAATTTACTTATTTTTTTAGATATTAATATCATAATTATCTTAGGGTGAATTTTTTGTATTTTTCTGAGAATTTACATTTTTTGATGAATAGTAAAAAAAATTGAATTTTAATTTGAAAACTACATTTTCATCTAATATTATTATATAGTTAAATTATATTTTAAATTATTTTTATATTTTATTTAGTTTAATTAAAAAAAATCAATAAAATTTAGTTCATTTTAATTTAATTCACTTTGAAATTAAATATTAAAAAAATTCAATCTTTTGAACATTTTCACTTTAAAAACTTGTTTTTTTGTTGCTTCTATGGAATTAATATTAAATATAATTTTTCAAATTTTGTGAATTTAATTTTGTAAAATGGATTCCATATTTGAATTCATAATTTATAAATTATGTAGAAATATCATTTTCATAATTTTTAATAAAAAAGTTACCATGGTTAAAAAACATTTATCGCGGTATAGGTAAAATAATGAAGCATGTTTAAATTAAAAGGTAATGGATTAAAATACCTTAAAACTGATAAATTTAATGGATTTTGAGTTATTTATAGATTTTATATATCCATTAAAAAATTAATTCTCATCAAATGTCATGGAAATTAATTCCACGCCAATGTTGTTGGCTTTAATTATAAAATAATCAACATTTAATCACTTATAACCACCCCTCCTCAATTATAAATATCAACCCTCACCACCCCATTTAGCCTCAAAATACTTGAAGCTACTAAAATATATTAAACACCCTATCCTACTATCTTTACCCACATAAATTTTTTTTTGGTCTTATTAAAAGAACAAATACAGGTTCATCAAGTGGTCCTTAAAGGAGGTGATATTCAATAACTTAATTTCTAGAAACATCTCTCTTATTTTCTTTTCTTATTCTATTTTGTTCTCACCTACTTAATATATAAAGGAATGATAAATACATAATCATATATATATATACTATATTTTTATGTTTCTAATTTGATATAATATTACCATTTATTTTCTCATCTACTCTTATTCAAAGAAACGAAACTATTATCAAAATTATATTGGTTAATCGTCTCTATGAATAATGATTTTATTTTTTTTCATTACCACATTTATGGATATTCATAAAAGTATTATTCTAGGTAAAATATATATATTAATTAGTGTATTATATCCTATTTTATTTTGTTTTATTATTATATAGAAATAATTTAAAAAAAACAAAACTTGTTCATGATGGTCAGAAAACTCACCAAATTAAACTAAATATTTATCATTAACACTTCATCAAAATAATCATACCAATTTAGGAAATAAAAATTACATATGGGAGTATTAAATATTATTAATGTGAATTAATACCATTTCATTTCACTTATTTAGTTTTAATTCCATTTGAAAAGAAAATACCTAATTATACACTTGTGAATCGACCCTGAAACCATGAAACGAATGCACCTAAAACAATGGGAATCATGAAATATTATTGATGATTGTGTGATAAAATTTTATAATAATATCACATAAGGTATTATTAATATTAACATGGTTATTTAATGAATTAATAAAAATATCCTCACCATTTATACAGGGGGTTAAAGTACCAGAAACTAAAGAGAATCATAAGGTAAGGGTTTCTCATTTCACTTTTAATTCAGTGAGATATATGCCTTATTCACCACTTATTTATTTTGTGTTCTGTATATAATGAATTTTTATATGTAATAACATGAATCTCATTATATTAATTCTATTCAATGTTTTATTGGATAATTATTAATTTTATGGGGCATATGATTCTAATGATTACAAAATGGTAAGGGAATTATTATCCCAATTTCCATTCATTGGGTTAAAATTATACTTCTTTGATTATGTCATGATAAGCCTATTTGTGAAATTAATTATTAATATATTATATATTATTTCCAATTATTTTCTTTTTATTTACATGGGACATATAAATTCAATTTATTTTATTAATTCTTACTTCAATGACATGATATTTATGAGGAACTTTCTCTTAAAACTTAACTTTTTAAATGTTTCACTTAAAACTCTATTTTTTATTTTGTGTCCATGTATCCTAAAATTGTTTCAGTTATTTTACTATTCTATTATGGTTATTTAAAGTCATTTTGTCTCATGTTTTATTTTTTATTAAAATTATTTGATAGGATTCTTTTATTAATTTTCTAAACGTGGTTCATTGTGACTTTTACGAAAATAATAAGGAAGGAATGTATTATTTTACTTATAAGAAATGAGTGTATTTTATTACCTTCATGATAATATAATTACTTATAGATTAATTTAATTATTACACGGTTATTTTCTATAAACATGTTTTATATTATAATTTTGTGACATTTTACAAAAAAAATGTGTTCAAAATAGAATGGATATTTTCCTCAATAATTATTTCATGTGATCTATAAAAATTATTTTCTATCTAAGATAAAATTATTTAATGTTACTTATTATTTAATGGGGTTATTATTAAAATAAATTATCTTAATACATTTTTGTTTGGTTTATGTTTATATTTACGAATCCCATTTCTTTTCCATGGGTTATGCTAGGATGAATTTTTTGTGAATTTTTTTTTTCTTTTTATAGGTTATTATATGATGAATGATTTGGGTTCTTATGTAACAAATATGTATGGTTATGATTAAGTGATTAGTGGGAAATATATCTCCATATAATGAAATGTGTAATGGTATTATATATTGTGAGATAGATCAGACTCAAATGGGGATTGAACTTGGTTCCGACAAGGATGGAACGGAAAGTGAAACTGGTTTAGCCAAGTACTTTTTCAACCATGATAGTCTTTAGAGTATACCTTGTATACTATGATGGATTATGGAGTAAAACAAATCAACTATTATAGTATTTGAAAATATCATTGACTAAGGAAATTATTTTCTATTCTTAGGTGTTTTTCACAATTCAATGTTTTATGCATAGTTATTCTTTCATGATTAATGTTTTATGAATTTTTATGATTTATTGTATGAATCAAGATTATGGTATCAAATATGAAGGGTAAAATTTTAAAATCTTATATTCATTTTCTTATTCCCAAAATTTTTATATTGTTATTTATATATCCCATGTTTACCATTACTAAGTATATAATCTCACCCTTATCTTATATTTCTTTTCCCCAAGATATGAATGAAGGTATTATGTATGACATGTCCAAAAGGGTTCTAGTTCTCATAAAATAGGTGGTAGACAATATATATTTTCTATGAACAATTATTTTATGTTTCCAAGTTTACAAATACACTAAACACATATGATTCTAGACTTTGTTTTTTCATGTTATGTAATGAATATTCATATATTTATATGTAATATCAATGTATAAAATAGTGGTTCTTTGTAGTTGGTATCATATAAATGATTAGTTATCCTTTCTAAACTAGGATGAGAAACCTTAGTAAAAACCCTGTGGATAATTCTAGGTTAAAATCATAGATTTTTTTTAATGTTCAAGAATAGCCTATGATTAAACAAAAGGTGTCATAAAGTTAAATTTTATATGAATTTTACATTAATTATGAGGTTTTACCAGTATGATTAATTATTCTCACACTATTCTATTCGGTATCAGTAAGTGGTTAGAACCCAATTGAACCTTGTTAATACTGAATGAGATATGAAATTTAATGATTTTATTCCTAAGTAACTCAATGTTATGGGATCCAAAATGAAGAATCTTATTTCTATACTCACACAAGCTATGAATTGTGTTGGAACTCCAAATGAGAAAAAAGGAAATAATATTTTGTTGATTCATTCAAGAGGAAATGACCACCATCTTTTAATGGGTATTCTAATCCACTACTACTGAGAAATATATCAACACTGCTTAGAAAATATTTTCTGTACTTCAACTCTTGTTCCATGAAAAACTTTTCCATTATATTTATCTTTTGGAAGCTGAAGCAGATCAATGGTGGAATCTTATCAAAAATACAAGGAAAGAAGAAGAATTTACATCAATAGAATATGATGAGTCTAAGGGGAAATTCCTCTAAATGTTCATCCCTCATATTCTATTTAAAAATATTGGGAAGGAATTTATTGAGCTAAATAAAAAATATGACAAACCCATCAGCACATATGAGGAAACTTTTACAAGTCTCTCAAGGTATTCCTATGGTTTAATTTTTGGTCCAGAAAGTAAACATGATCAATTATAAGGTGTCTCAAAACCAATTCTACAAAGGGAATTATCAATAAGATACTTTGATACCTATGAATAAATTGTTCGATGTGCTCTCAAGTTGTATATTGAAATTAGATTTACCCTTCAATCTCATAGTTTTCATAAGAGAAGTTAAATAGAATTCAAATGGAATTCTAAGAACCATGGGCATAAGGGGATGAACTTTAGTTTATGCTCAATATGTGGGATAAAACATAGAGGAAATTATATTAAGGTAACTAGTAAATGTTTTAAGTGTGGAAGGAATTGTCATCGTGAAACTGATTTTTGAAGTGATGTAAAGAAGATAGCTTGTGATTCGATTAGAGAGATACCTATATGGAATGCACCACCCACACTCAAGTGTTTCAAATGCAAGGAGTTTAGGAATAATGAGAATCAATTACTCAATCCAAGGAATAATATGGATGATATTCCACAATAAAATATAATGGAAAATGAAAAAGGAAAAGCTTATACAATCACAATAGATGAAGTAAATAATGTTAATTAGGGTTCATTTACCCTACCCTTCTTAGTTGGGAATTTCATGTCAAATTTATATTTATTGAAAATAAAAGTAGTGGAATTTCATGTGATTATATCCCTATACATCAATTATGGAATAATGATACATCCAAGGATTGTTCCTCTGTATATTTTCCCTAAGTATTTGAAAGTATATGTTAGAATGGTACTAGTAACTACGAAAAGTGATTGTGGCGGTAAGGTTAATTTGTCAAGAAAAAATGACTAAGGAAAATATAACCCTTAATATGTGCATGATAAGGGGATAATAAAGAGATAAATAGTTGTTTATTTATGATAAAATAAATGATATAGTATTGATGACCATGGAGATCACTAGTAATATGATGACATAATGGTTTATGGATTGAGTTTATAGAATTATTAGATTTATGGTTTCAGGAAATAATTAATTTTTGAAATAATTCATGTTTGTACTAGGGTTTTATTGTAGTCATTTTTATTACCATGTTTCAATAGAATATGTGATAATGATTTTCACATGTTTGGTGTTTGGAAATTAAGAGATAAAGTATGTTGTTTTTGGTATTAATGGTAAGTTTATTTTGAATATTTAGAGACCTTCATTCCATATTTTTTGGATTTTAATATTTCGAAAGGTCAATAATTTTAACCATTTATAAAAAAAATATTTAATATTGTATTTTTTAGAGATTAATGTATTGCATAACCATATGTGTATTTATGCACATTCAATAAGCTGTGAAACCCATTTTGTTAGGATAACTAGATAAAGAATAAATGAATTTTCATCCCATTATGGATCTTATGATCCACTAGTTATACATGCACTAAAATTTCAACTTTATTCCTTGGAGTATGAAATGAAGTAGAAATCGATCAAGGCACAACCAAAGAGTGATATTGTACTTATGATATGAAATCTAGTAAGTATAAATTCTCATGTTATTTTGAAATAAAATGTTATCATGTTATCATCATTTATGATGATATAAATGATATTTTTCATACCTATTTGTTTTATGGGTTTGTGGTCATTAGCCTTATAATGACCATGTTCTCTAACTTTCTCCATCATAACTTGATACTTATAATTTTATTCCATTACCATATTTTTAATATCAACTAATGTTCTCCAAATTGGAATCCAATTTTTGTGGTGACCTTCACATTTTACTTTCCCACTTTTATAAGTATGTTTTATTGAACATTTTTACAATGTGGGTTTCCCACAAAGGAATTTTCAAGTATAAAATTTTGATTTTTGAAGTGAAATTTATAATGGCATGTATGATTCATTTTTGAAATTATTGATCCTATTGGGATGATATCTTATCGATTGGATCTTTAACCAAATCTCCCTCAAGCTTGTGACATGTTCCATGTAGCTCTCCAGATGAATTACATACATGATCCTTTACATGTACTAAACTCAAACTTCATACTGATGGAGAAATATATTTCTTGTGATTATTAACCAGTAGATATTCAGTATGATAAAAATAAAGTTCTACGAAACAAGACCACTCATCGGGTTAATGTTTTGTGATAAAACCATCAGTTTGAAAATGGTATGTGGGAGCATGAGGATGTGATGAGGCAGAGGTATCCACATTTTTTTACATATGAATAACAAATTTCAAGGGAAAATTTATTTTTAAGAGTGGTATAATGTAACACCCTATGATTTTGTGCTATTTAATTTATAAATAAATTTAATCTCTTCGATAGCTTATGTTACACAGAACACCGAGCTAAAACAAATGTTTAAATATTATTATTTAACTATGGTAGTTATCACCTAGCCATTTCAATTATGATAATGAATGAAATTAAATAAATTATAAAATTATTGTTTACACATTTTTATAAAATAGATTAATTGGTTACCAATTATTTAGATATGATAATAAAAACCAATTGAACATGAAGGATGTTTTTAAAAAAATATTTTTATACCCACAATTGAATTTTATCTTAATAAATTAAATTAATACCTATTAGTGAAATATATTAATGAAATATTTATGTTATATATTTAATAAAATGTTTTTAAATTCATCCAGTATGTTTTATATACTTGAGTTTTGAATTAATTTTAATTTTAAGTATAAAAGCTAAATTTTCTTAAAATGCTATTTTGCTGCCTTTTAATGGCGCACATATTATAAAACAAAATTTTGAAACTTGTATAAAATATATTTTAAAACATAATCTTATGTTTTGGTATATTAGTATCATAATTATATATGGGTTATGTTTTGGTATTTTTCTGAGAAGTTTCATTTTTTGATGAATAATGAAAAATACTGAAATTTAATTAAAAAATTAATTTTTGAATAATTTATTATTATAGTTAAATTTTTTTATAAATTTGTTTTAAAGTATAATTAGTTAAATTATAAAAAATATAATACAATATGGTTTATTTCCATAAAATTCACAATGAAATTGGAAATACAAATATTATTATGTATGAATATTTTCACTTTAAAAGTTGTTTTTTCATTGCGTCTATGGGATTAATTTTAAATATAATTCTAAAAATTATATGAATATAATTTGGTAAAATTGATTCAATATTTTAAATATTATGTTCAAAAATATTTTTTAAGTTTATTATCATTTTTAGGCATCCAAATATAGCTTGGTTAAAATAAAGATATACAACAGTATAAGTAAAATTATGAAACAAGCTAAAATTAAAAGATAGAGGCTTGAAATACATAGAAAGTACGAATTTTAAGGGATATTTGAGGTATTTATCCACCCTAAACATCATTTACAAAATTAATTATCATCTAATGTTGTGTTAATTAATTCCACCTCAATGTTTTTTGTATTAATTATAAAATAATCAATATTTATTCACTCCTCACCACCCCAATTATCCTAGAAAGCCTTAATGATCATAAAATTTATATCCAAACAGTTCATCCTCACTCTCTGCATGTTTATGTTCTTCTCGACTCACCAAAAGACCAAATATAGGGCCCTCAAGGGGTATATCAAGGAGGTAATTTTCAAGAGGTAATTTTCTCAAAAAACCTCTCTTATTTTATTTTCTTCTTATACTTTCATCACACCTCCTTCATCCATAAAGGCACGATAACTATAGAATAATATATACACGTGATTTTTTTTCTAAGTTAATATCTCATAATCATTTCATTTCTCATTTCCTCTTATTGAAATAAAAAAAACTATTGTCCAAATTAATCTGGTTAATCACCTCTGTGAATAATAAGTTTCTTTATTTTCCTTTACTAACTTCATGGATGGTCATAAAAATTATATTATGGTTAAATAATAGTTTAATAAGTATATTATAACCTATTTTATCTTCTGGAACTAATATATATACTTGGTATTAAATAAAACAAAACTAGTTCATGATTGAAAAAAAACACCAAATTAAACTAAACATTTACCATTAACATTTGATCAAATAAATCATACTCATATATTAAATATAAATGATATATAAGACCATTTCAAATTATTGATTTGAATGAATACCATTTAATATTAATTCTAGAATTTTACTTTCATTTGAAATGAAAATCCATAATTATACACAGGTGAACCCTCCTTGAAACAATGAAATCAATGCACCCAAAAACAATGACAATCGTGATGTATTATTATTGAATGTGTGGTAAGATGTTATTAAAATATGACAGAAGGTGTTATAAATAAGAATATTGTTCTTTAATGAATTAATAAAATTATTTAAACCTATTATACCATAGGATAATGAACGAAAAACTAAAAAAAGTGTGAGGTAAGGGTTTCTCATCTCAATTTTACTTTATTGAGTTATATGCCTTATTCACAACTACTTTATTATGTGTGGCTTAAATACTTCCCTCTGATATATCATATAATGAATCTCATTATCTTTATTGTATTCAATTTTTTTATTTATAATTATTAATTCAATGTGTAATATGATTCAATTGATTATTAAGTGGTTAGTGAATTCTTAATCTAATTTCCATTCTTTTGATTAAACGTCTGATTCTTTGATTATGTCATGATAAAATTATTTTTCAAATTAATTGTTAATATATTGTTTTTTATTTCCACTTACTATATGTGTATTTATAGTGGATACACATATTCAATTTATTTGATTGATTCTTACTTCAATGATATGATATTTATAATAGTGTTTATCTTAAAATTTATATATTTTAGAAGTTTTACTTTAAACTCCATTTTTCTTCCATTTCTATGTATCCTAAAAAAATTCAAAAAATATATTTTTACTACTCACTTATTATTTTTTAAAGTTATTTTTACTCATGTTTGTTTTTTTCAAATTTTTTTGAAAGGATTATTTTTTTCTTTTTATAAACGTTGTTCTTTGTGAATGTTTTAAAAAAATATGGAAGAGGTGTTCTTTTAACTTATACAAAATGAGAAAAATTTCCCTCTATCATGACCCCTTAATGACTTGAAGCTTAATTTACATTATTACAAGTCTAATTTTATTGAATTTTTTTTTATTTTATAATTTCATGGAATTTTAATAAAAAACAATTATTTTAAAACGGAAAGGATATTTTTGTCAATAATTATTTCATGTGATCTTTGAAAATTATTTTACATCTAAGATAACATTATTTGATGGTACTTAAGATTTAATAGGGATATTTTTCAAGGAAATTATCATTATTATTTTATGGTTGGTTTGTGACTATATTTATGAAACCTATTTCGGTCCATGGGTTATGATATGATGAAGTGTTTATGAAACCGATCTTTTTTTATAGGTTCTAATATGACAAATGATTTATACTATTGTGGAATATATGGGAATTGTTTTTAATATGTGACGGGTCATCCTATATATCCCTCAAATTTATTAGATAATTATATTATATATAATTATATATATTGGATTGGAATGGGGATTGAACTTAGTGCAGATAGGACTGGAAAGAGAAGTGAACCTGATTCAGTAACAGACATTGTCCACCATGATTGTAATGAGAGTGGACCTTAAATACTATGATATTTTGGGGATTAAACCTATTACACTATGATAGTTTTGTAAAATATACTTGACCACTAAGGAAATTATTTATTATTCTTATGTGTGAGCCAAAATTCCATGTTTTATAATAAGTTATTCTATTATGATTCATGTCTTATGAATTTTTATGATTTATGTTGTGACTCAAGATTATGATCTTTGATATGAATTATATAATTTTCAAATTTTATGTTCATATTTTTATACCATTACATTTATTTCATGATTCATATCTACCTTGTTTACCCTTACTAAGAGTCTGAGATCACCATTACATTATGTTTCTTTTTTTCTCCCAGGGTATTAATAAAGGTATTATGTATGACAAGTAAAAAAGTGTTCTAATTCTGATGACATAGGCAGTATATAATGTAGATGTTCTATGAACCACTTATTTACATTTCTAAGATTCCATATACACTAAACCCATATGATTCTGAAGTTTTTTGTCATGTTATGTATTGAATATTCATCTATTTAGATGTAATATCTATCTATGAAAAGTGTGGTTCGTCATAGTAAAATTGACTATGTGGAGGTCATTCTGACCATAAAGATGTCAAAATTACCACAAGAGTCTTGGCCCATGAGGATGACCATGAGAGGTCAGATATGTGAAGTTGATCCAACCAGAAGGAAGATTAATTGAACAAGTAAGTACAAGCAGACCTCACAAAGGCCAATCTGACCATCTAGAGGTGATGCCGACAATGTAGTAGCTGGTCCCTGATATCTGTCGAAAAAAATCCAATCAATGAACACCCCCATATTAAGAATTTACCTACTTATTTGGGAACTATGTCTTCCTCTGGCCATTTTATTCAAGATTCTCCATTCAGAATACCTACAAGGCTATGCCTTTATGATGTAAAAATTCTGATAAAACCAACATTAACCCTCCTCAAATGATACCTATATCAAATTATTTTTCCTTGAAAATAATATTGCACCAATTTGATCATAGATTCCATTGATAAAATTACGCTCTGATCCATCATCCAATATAGGTATAACCATCAAGGGGTTTTTATTATGGATTCCATTAATAATGATAGTCTATATTGGGAATAAAATTTAGTGTTCCCCTATGATCAATGATGGTTTTATTTTGTTTTATATTAGTTTGGGCTAGATATATCATCATTCTTGGAGTAAGAGTATGGTATTTATTTCTATATACCACACTAATACCTATATACCCTATACTAACGTACTAAAATGGTGGATGATTAGAGAATGAGATTCTGATCTGGGTCTAAAACCAATAATGGTTATTTTAGATGATACAATCAATGAGACATGAATATTATAACCTTAATATTAGTGTATACTCTCTTTTTAATGTTTATTTAAGAGTTTTTACATTTGTTTCAGAAGGAGTCAGAAATTACTATGGGGTTTTTTCTAATGAAATTGGGACTCGGTTCTAGATACAAAACGTGTTCATGTTGTAAATGGATTATTTATGACCAGAATTTTTTATGGGTAGTGAACATGATCCAGGTTTATGATGTGAAAATAATTCAAGATACAAATTATATTCACAATATGAATTTTATATATAATTTTATTAATCTAATCTGACACCTTTTTAGAAATACCTGAAAAACTAGGGTATTCAAATCATGAATTTATGATTGATTATGAGAATCCTTTCTGCCCATTGGATTTTATCATGACACATTTTAGAACCTTCATTAATTTTATGTGCAACTATCTCACTTGAACTTTAGGGATACTCTCAAAATTTGAAGGTTTATTCTTCTCTTCCAAAATCCCTTTTTTCATACATTAGTTCCTAGCTTGGTTCGGATTCTGTTTTATAGGAATTAGGAACCTGAATTCTGTAGAAATACGGAGTCTGAATTTCTAAGGAAATTCAGAGTCTGGTTTCATCAGAGTTTAGAATATGAACTTACAAAATTTGGAGTCGAGCATGTAGAAGTTCGGAGTCGAACTAGTAAAAGTTCGGAGTCGAACTCATAAAAGTTCTGAGTCGAACTCATAAAAGTTCAGAGTTGAACTCATAAAAGTTTGGAGTCGAACTCATAAAATTTCGGAGTTGAACTCATAAAAGTTCGAAGTCGAACTCATAAAAGTTCAGAGTCGAACTTATAAAATTTTGGAGTCGAACTCTTAAAATTTCAGAGTCGAAACTTATAAAAGTTCGGAGTCTATAATTCGGAGTTGAACTTTGTTAAAGTTCGTATCTAGAATTCGGAGTGGAACTTTATTAGAGTTCATGTCTAGAATTCGGATCCTAAAATAGAATGCTTCATATCTAATCATTATATGATTCTGAGATTTTGATATGAATCCTATTTTTACACTTAAGAAAAATATTGATATGTGTAAGGAAATATAGGTTAGGATAAATTTTCTTTAAGGAAATTTTCCTTATAGAAGTAAAATATAGATTTGCTTATGTATAAGGTGATTGTGATTTTCAAAACAAGAAGGAATGGAAAAGTCATAAGGAAAACCTTATTGAATTAACAATCTCCCCCTTTTTGGAAAGCACAAAAATTCTTATAAAAATAGTATAAGGATTTTGAAAATTTTCATTAGACTTTGAAATTAAAACATATCTCCCTTTGTTCATGGATGATAGTGAATACAACTAAATCCCCCTTAGGCATTTAAACTTTAAGGATTGTATTCTGAATTTCCGGAGTGGAGTTTTCATTATCATGGGAATGAAAAACTTCATAATTAGAAACCCCACCTTACTTTAAGGATATCTTCACTTAGAAATTTTTTCTTCTACATTAAAAATTTCCTTCTCCTCTTTTGAGTAATTATTTTTCCTTCTCCCCCTTTGTGATTTTCAAAAATAATTTAAGGGAATGGAAAAGAAATAGACTACCTGAAACATTAGTATATAACACAAGATACATCCAACCAAATATTTCATTAGAGTTGAAAAACAAATTACAAGGAAATACAAATACAAAAAAATATCGGAGGGAGTTTATTTTTCTTCCTTTTCCTTCGGAATTAGCTTCATCAACAAGGTTTTCAGTTTCTTCAAGTCTCTTTAATCCTCCTTAGCTTGCCTCTCCAAAGCTCTTATCCTTTAATATTGAGCTTTCAAAGCTTCTGCCTGAGCCTTCATGGCCTCTGCCTGCATCTTTATTAACTCATCTTGCTTTTACAGCTTCTCTATAAACTCAATATTGAAATCTCTTTCCCCTTTCCAATTCTGAGCAACCGAGTTAAGCTTCCCATTCATATCTATGACCTGTTGATTCTGAGAACTTTTCTCAATGATCAGCTCATCCTGAAGATTCTTAATCTTGTTATCCTCGGTTTCAAAGGCATCTTTTACCTCATTCTGAAAATGATCAAAGTCAACGATGTCTTCTTCAAATTTCTTAGACCACAAAGTGATTTTGCTACATGATTTCCTGTGCACATCATAATTGATAAGGAAATTTTTATAGTTGGCTTCAATATTCACACACTTATCCATCACCATGGATACGGATTCTGACTTATGATTCAAGCTATGTTGCAGCATCTGGCATCTGGAGTCTATAGTGAGATATATCGGAATGGTGTCCACTAACTTTTTCAAATATTCAACAACAAAATCATGACCTTGTGTTGATGACTCCGAAGTAGATAACTTTCTCGGAGATTTCTCTTCCTCAACATGCACTATATTTCTTCTAGAAGAACCACCAACTTCTTTCTTTCTGATGATATCTTTTGTTGGTGTATCCATGAGAACTTGCTTACCTTTATCTGTTTTCAGAATGGGTTGATCATCTGAGGACTCTTACTCACTTTCTGATAGTTGAAAAATCTGGTCTTCATCTATTTTCTATTTTTCTGCTCCTTCCTCAATAAAATTCTTCTCATAGGATTTTTCTTCATCATAAAATACATTTTATTTCACTTCCTATTGTTTATCATCATCCTTCTTAACTTCTTTCTCAACTCCCTTTCCTATAGTGACTAATTTTGCGGATTCAGCCTTTTCTTGATAATCTTCTACTTGTTTGATCAAGTCATCAAGATCATCACTTCCTTCTTCTTCTTCTTCAACAACCTCTTCCTCTACTTTTTCATCAGCTTCTTTTTCTACTCCTTCAAATACCTCTTTACCCTTAGATTTTTACAGAGTGATATAGTTCTTTGCTGGAGTTTCTTGTAAAGTTGGTTGGACATCAAAGGTTTCCAGAATGGGAATTTTCTCAGAAGCCATCTATGTTGCTTTCAAAAGAGATTGAACAATCTCTTCTTCTGACATCTTCTTCTTCATCGTTTTCTCTTTTGGTTGTTTTTGTAACTCATCAGCAGCTCTACCTTTTAAGGCCTTAGCCTCAGCAGGGTCCAATCTGAACTATGGATCCCCTTCTTTCCTCTTCTCTTTGTCTTCTCTCCACTTACCAGCCACCTCTTCTGGATATGCTTTCTGTTTTTTCGGCTTGGGAGGTGTTGTTTGGGTTTCCTTAGCTTTGGGGGTTTTGTCTTCAGCAACCACTACCTTAGGCTCCCTCTTCTTAGTGACTTTCTTCACTGGTTCATCATTCTCCACATTTTATGGAATGGTCTCAGCCTCTTCCTCTGGAAAATTATAAAACTCTCCTGTTTCTTTTAAAAAAACCATATTCATTCTATTCAGTGTGTCATCACTAACAAGCATAAGCTTGCAATTCTGAAATTTGGACTTACATGCAATATTGAAAGTATCTAAACACAAAACTATCATCTTTGATAGTAAGGCAGGGTATATGATGATTTGATCTCTTAAGTTTCCTTCCTTGATGTTCTTGATCTTCACAAGGACATGCCTCATCAGATTTATTTTTCTTAGATTCACCAAGAAGTCTAAGAAATATTCAATTTTCTTCAGGGTATCTTTATCACCCTTTCTCGGAACCAAGAAACCTTGTACCCAAAGCTGAAGAATCCGATTATTCGGAGATAGGTGAGCTATTTTTGCTGTCTTGACATCAGCAAGTCCAAGACTTTGTAAGGCCTTAACCTTAACAAAAATACCTTGAGCATCCGGGAGTTTGTGTGAAAAGAATTCAGCTTCTCCTTCTTATGCTAGCCCAACCAAGCTTGCCTCCTTGGTATAAGTAAGTTGGTAAGTCTTGCCATAAGACTTGAAGGAAAAAAATTCTCTTCCATCTTCCCCATAAAAACATACTGATTCATAGAATTCTACAAGTAACTCCGGATAGACAGGATCTTGATCACTTGTCTTGTATATACATGAATCTTCCCAACCATTCATCTTGATATTCTTGGATATGATGGAATCATACATGTAAAAATTCGGATGGACCAGTATTTCACTGTACACTTGCCATTTTGAAATTGGCTTTGTGGTAGACATATCTTGGGAAGTATCTTCAACAGACATTCGGAATGGAGAGTTCTGAAGGATTCGGAATGGATTAATAAAGATCAAAACAGCCTTAAGAAGAGATTCATGGCTTCGCGACACAAGATCTTGAAAAACTGATGTGGGACAACCCTCGGGGTCCCCTTTATATAGGCGTTGTGACGATGGTTCAGTTTACACGGTTGATAGAACGGTTGAGATACATTGAGATTTGATCTGACGGTTGAGATATAAACCGCAAGGAAAACTTGACTCTGATCTTTTGAGGTTTTAAGAGAAACATTTGGATTTAAGAAAACTAGAATCCAAAAAATTTTAAAACACATAAGAAAACACCAGCAAGTAAAATATTATTACAAAGACTTAAGTAAGGAAGTCATACCATTCGGATTGGCTAGAAAGATTGTTCGTAATTGGTTATATTCTTCTTGAAGAAAATTTGACTAAGAAAAAAACTCACTATGAAAAACTTCATTACGAAAAAGTCAGTATGAAAAATTTCATTACGAAACTTCCAGTACGAAAATTTCATTACGAAAGTTCCAGTTCAAAAATTTTATTATGAAAGTTCCAGTACTAAAATTTCATTACGAAAGTTCCAGTACAAAATTTTATTACGAAAATTCTAGTACGAAAATTTCATTATGAAAGTTCCAGTATGAAATTTTTATTACGAAAATTTCAGTTCGGAAAATTTTCTTTACGAAAATTCCAGTACGAAAATTTCATTACGAAAGTTCCAGTATGAAAATTTTATTACGAAAATTTCAGTTCTGAAAATTTTCATTACAAAAATTTCACTTCCGAAAATTTTCATTACGAAAATTTCAGTTCTGAAAATTTCTATTCTGAAAATTTCAGTTCTGAAAATTTCCATTACATAAATTTTAGTTACACAAGTTTGAAAAGGAAATTACTATTAAAATTTTAAAATCTTAAAAAAAACTTACTACGAAAATTTTGATTATGATAACATGAAAATGTACTCCACCTATGAAAAGGATTTTATTACTGTAAGGAGAATTTCCCAACAAAAAGTTAATGAATAAGGATAACCTCACAGTTATCATTCCTAACTTCTATTTAATGTATTCAAATATATCAGAAGGTAAAGATTTTGTGAAAATATTAGCAAGTTGATCTTTCGTTCCAATAAACTGAAGAATGATATCTCCTTTAAATGTGTGATCCCTAAGAAAGTGATGCCTAATATATATGTACTTTTCACAAGAGTGATGTGTAGGGTTTTTACTAAGGGAAATGGTACTTGTGTTATCACACAAAATTTGAGTCTTAGTAAAACTCAAGTCATAGTATGTGAGTGTGTGTTGCATCCACAACACTTGAGCACAAAAACTTCCACCTGCTACATATTTAGCTTCAGTAGTGGAGAGTTGTAACATCCCCAAATGATAAAGGGGTAAATGACTAATTGATATGACTCATGTCAACAAGGTGCACCTTCCTTTTCGGGAGCCTGTCTGATTAGAACTCCACAGTTAAGCGTGTTTTTCCTAGAGTAGTGATCAGGATGGGTGACCTCCTGGGAAGTTTCTCAGGGTGTGTGTGAGTGAGGACAAAACACACTGGAAAGGATATGTGTTGGCCTGTGGGGATTATCATTAGTCAGATGACCCGTTCAGGCATGTGGGTGGACCCTGGGGTGGGCCCCATGTGTCTGCGGGGAAACTGGTGGTACCTAGTGGGCTAGGACCCGACGGCCATGTTAAGGCAGGGTGGTTGTGCTGTCACTGGGGCCCAGTTGTCACATTTGGTATCAAAGGAGGAACTCATCCTTAAGTGCAGTGCACTGCCTGGGTTGAGATATAGGGCCCACAACGAGGACGTTGTGCTCTAAAGGGGGGGTGATTGTAACATCCCCAAATGATAAAGGGGTAAATGACTAATTGATATGACTCATGTCAACAAGGTCCACCTTCCTTTTCGGAAGCCTGTCTGATTAGAACTCCACAGCCTGGAGTAGTGATCAGGATGGGTGACCTCCTCGGAAGTTTCTCAGGGTATGTGTGAGTGAGGACAAAACACACTAGAAAGGATATGTGTTGGCCTGTGGGGATTATCATTAGTCGGATGACCCGTTCAGGCATGTGGGTGGACCCTGGGGTGGGCCCCATGTGTCTGCGGGGCAACTGGTGGTACCTGGGGGGCTAGGACCCGACGGCCATGTTAAGGCGGGGTGGTTGTGCTGTCACTGGGGCCCAATGGTCACAAGAGTACTATGAGTGTTGCTTCTTACAGGACCAAGAAACTAATGAATCTCTTAAGAAATGAAAAGTTCTGGATGTACTCTTTATATCCATTATACATCCACCAAAGTCAGCATCTGAGAATCTTTTTAAAACAAAATCATTTCCAGAAGTATAAAAGAGTCCTAAATCCATGGTTCCCTTTAAGTAGTGAAAAATTATTTTCACTGCCTTTAGGTGAGGTTCCTTATGATTGGATTGATATCTTTCACATAAGCATACTGAAAACATTAAGTCTGGATGACTAGTTGTTAAGTATAGTATACTTCCTATCTTACCTCTAAAAAATGTTTGATCTACTGATTTCCTAGCATCATCAAGATCAAGTGTGTTTGAGGTACCAATGAGAGTACTAATACTTTTAGTGTTTTCATATCCATACTTTTTAAGAAGATCTTTAATATACTTGTGTTGAGATATATAGGTTCCTTCTGGTTTTTTAGAAATTTGAAAACCAAAGAAAAAAAGTTAACTCACCCATCATACTCATTTCAAACTCAGATTTCATTAGACTTGCAAAGAAATCAGTTAATGATTGCTGAGTTGTCCCAAATATAATGTCATCAACATAAATTTGTACAATCAAAACATTTTTCTTATCTTTCATTATAAAAAGTGTTGGATCTGCATTTCCCTTAACATAGTTATTTTGGAGCAAGAATCCTGTAAGTATATCATACCAGGCTCGTGGGGCTTGTTTAAGGCCATACCAAGCTTTGGTAAGTCTATAAACATAATTAGGATGTTTTGTATCTTCAAATCTAGGAGGTTGTTCAACAAAAACTTCCTCTTGAACATAACCATTAAGAAAAGCACATTTTACATCCATTTGAAAAAGTTTAAAATTGAAGAATGCACCAAATCCAAGTAAGATACGAATAGATTCAAGTCTAGCTACTGGAGCATAGGTTTCTTTATAGTCTATTCCCTCTTGCTGATTATAGCCTTTAGCAACTAGTCTAGATTTATTTCTAACAATGACTCTATTTTTATCACACTTATTTCTGAAGACCCACTTTACTCCAATGACAGAAGTTTCATTAGGTCTTTCAACCAAGGTCCATAATTTATTCATTTCAAATTCATTTAGTTCATCTTGCATGGTTTTGATCCAATCATCATCACCTAAAGCTTCATCAGTTCTTTTTGGTTCTAATTGGGAAAGGAATGCTAGATGTTCTAATTCATTCCTCAAGGAAATTGTAGTCCTTATAGGTTGATTGACATCACCAATGATATTATCACTAGGATGATTCTGTAGAAACACCTGACTTGGGTTTTGTAAAACCTGTTCATCAACATCGGGTAAAAAGTATTCTGGGGTAAATGTTTCAGAAGTATCTTCTTGAACATTTTCCGTATCAAAAGGATCTTCTAAAAAAGGTTGATAATCAGTTTTTTAAAACGCATCCGAAGATGTAGGTTGGGATGGTTTGAAAACAAAAGGATCAGATTCATCAAATTTTATATGTACTATTTCTTCAACAGCACAAGTGTTTTTGTTGAAAACTCTATAAGCCTTAGAAGTTGTGGTGTAGCCTAAGAAAATTCCTTCATTAGATTTTGGTGCGAATTTTTGTAGATTATCTTTAGTATTCAGGATGAATACCTTGCAACCAAAAACCTTGAAGTAGGAAAGTCTAGGTTTTCTACCATTCCATAACTCATAAGGAGTTTTATTAAGAAAAGGTCTAATAAAAACTCGATTTATAGTACAATAAGCAATACTTACAGCTTCATCCCAAAAATGTCTAGCTATAGAATATTCACTCAACATGGTTCTAGTTATATCTTGAATAATTCTATTTCTTCTTTCAACTACACTATTTTTTTGAGGAGTTCTTGGTGCTGAAAAGTTGTGAGTAATACCTTTTCTACTACAAAAAGTTTCAAAATCAGAATTTTGGAATTATCCTCCATGATCACTATGAATAGTTTTCAGTGGAAGGTTTTTATTTTTTTAACTTGGGCTCTAAAACTTTTGAAATAAGAAAAAGCTTCATACTTCTTTGCTAGAAAATAGACCCATGTAAATCTAGTGTAATCATCAACTAAAACAAATACATAGTATTTTCCTCCAATGCTTCCAGTTTGTGTTGGACCAAAAAGATCCATGTGCACTAACTATAATGCATCAGTTATTGAGACTTCACCGATTGATTTAAAACTAGATTTATGTTTCTTGCCATATTGACAAGGATCATAAACTTTAAAAGAATCAAATCTAAGCTCCGGTAGATCCTTAACTAGTTTCTTCTTAGATAGTTTACATAAGTTTCTAAGGTTACAGTGACCTAGTCTTCTATTCCATAACCAAGAATGATCTTCCATTTCACTTTAGAAAGGTAAATCTTGGATACTATGGTCTTCTAAGTTTAATGTGTAAACATTCTCTTGCCTACTTGTAGAGAGAATAAACTCTTCCTTGGAATTGTGTAATAAGCACTTATCAATCCTAAAATTCACAAGGTATCCTTCATCACATAATTGACTTATGCTAATGAGGTTGTTCTTAAGACCCTAAACAAAAAAAACACCTTTGAAATCAATGATTTACCAAGAAGAGCAGTATTACCTATACCAACAATTTCTCCCTTAGCATTATCTCTGAAAGTTACTTTTTCTCTTTTCGTCTTGATAATCTTTTCAAAATAGTTTTTGTTACCAGTCATGTGCCGGGAACATCCACTATCCATGTACCAAGTTTTGTTGTTGGTACTCTCCCTATTTTCTTGAAAATAAGAAAAGAATTAGACTTTCGGAATCGAAACTTGTTTGGATCCGAGATTTTCAGATAACAAAATTTTGGGTATCCACATTTGTTTAGAGAAATAAGCTTTATGAAACCCAAAAGACTGAACTTTATTCAAAGCATAGTTTTTCTTCCAATGCCCACCACTTTTACACTTAGTGCAAAAAGGAGCTTTAGAAGGAATGAAATAGTTGTTTTTGAAAGCAGGTTTTTGGTGAGTATAACCTACTATAGTATTGTTTCCTTTAGGTTTGATTTGAGAATACATCTTCTCAAAATTTTCCTTCCCAGAAGTAAATGTTACAAGGAGCTTCTTAAGAGAAAAAATTTCATATTTTACTCTAATGACTAAATTCCTATCCTCATAAATCATTTCCTTAGAGTTAGATTTTTCCTCAAAAATTTTTATTTTTGAAATCGCATTCTTAAGATCTTTAAAAAGTTCTTCCTTATCAGAATTTTCTTTCGCAAAGTCTTTAGAAAGTTTTTCTAAAAGATCTTCTATATCTTTAAGATCTGTAGAAAGATCTGAAATCTCTTTTGTAAGAATTTCTTCCCTAGTATTTTCCTTGTCTAATTTCTTAGAAATTTTACAACTTTTTTGATTCAAGTAACTTGGAAAATCTATATACTTCTTCATACAAAGGTTCTTCATTTTCTGAGGATGAAGTATCTTCATTAGAAGTACTATTTTCAGAATAGTAATTCTTATCAAGAGATAAATTTGTTAAAGCCTCGGCAGAGTGTACCTTGGCCATAAGACATGTATGTGGAAAAGAAGTATTAGTAATGAATCCCATATTCTTCTGAGATGATGAATCATATTCTGAGGATTCACTTTCTGAAGAGTCTCCACAGCTATCACTCCAAGTAGTATTAGCTTTCATAGTTTTCTTAGATTTGGCTTTGTAGAACTTTTTCCTGTTCCTTTCAGAATGCATCTCTTTTCTTTCTTTTTTTTAAGCATAGGGAAATCAGGTCGTATGTGTCCACTTCTCTTGCATTAATAGCATGTGACTTCTGAATCTTTCTTATCTTTCAATTCCTTCTTCTTATACTTGGATTGGAAATTTCTTTGTCCATATATCTTTTGTTCATTCTTAGAGAAAGATTTGCTAACTCATTTTTTGAGACTTCACTCTCAGTAGATTCAGATTGGATAGTAACCTTCTTAGATTTGGATCTAGTTACTCTCTCAGGAGTCTTAGCTCTCATGTGATTTGATGTTGTAGTAAATGCAACAGTACCATTCCCATTCTTCTTTTTGATGTTGTCAGTATCTCTCTTCATCCTTGTTTCATGTTGAAGAAGAGTTCCAAAAAGTTCATCTAAGGAAATTTGAGTAACCTTTCTGTTCTCATCAATTGTTGTTCTCTTTTATTCCCACTCATTGGGCGTAATATCAATTATCTTGTCAACAAGAGATTTATCATCTAGACCTTTCTCTCCTATTGATTGTAAATTGTTCATGATAGTCATAAACCTTTGTTGCACCTTACAAATGGGTTCTCCATAAGGAAAGTTAAAACCATGATAATCTACTCTCAACATAGCTCTTCTTGTCTAAATCACTTTAGATGTACCAAAATGTGTGACATCATGTTTCCTTCCATATACATTTATCTGTTTCACAAGAATAAATTTGGCTATATATATTCCTATTCATTGAACATAGTAGAGTATTGTGTACCTTATAGTTTAATTGATAATCATGCTTCTCTTAGTTGGTGAAAGTACTAACTTCCTTATCAGGAATTTTATAACCTCCAGTAATCATAACAAAGTTATCTACCCCAGTATTGATAACAAAATTATTCATTCGATCTCTCCAGTATTCATAATCATTAACATCAAAAATCGGTGGTCTTGTAGGGTTCAGGTTGTCGATGGAACCAGCATTTATTCCTGCCATCCTTAAGGAAATCTTTCTACACAGAAACTTGTTAATAACAAAAGTTCGGATTTAAGGAAAATATTCCTAAGAAAGGAAAAATATTCAATAATTTAAAAACAAACTGAGCAAGGAAAAACTTATAAGTGAGTATAATTATTTTAGAGACCTCCTCTGATACCAATTGTAGGATCGAAATAACGATGTAGATGCTCAATATACAAGAGGGGGGTGAATTGTACACTTTAAAAATTTCCTTAAACAAGGAAAGATATAAGTTTAACAAAGATAAACTAAGAAAATTCACAACACCTCTAATCACCAATTGAAGAATTGGAACAAGGTATGAAGTTACAAACTTCTAGTTCTACACACTTGCTTATATCTAGAAAGTGATTCTGAGAAACAGGTTCCGGAAATGTGATTCTGAAAAGATGGATCTGGAAATATGACTCCGAATAACTGAAACTTAACCAATGTTTACAATATGAGATTCTACCTTAAAGCATATAGAATCTAATTAATCAGAGTACAAGTGTAAGGAAATATAAGAAGGTTATACTTTACTTACAATACAAAATGCAGCGGAAAACTTCTAACAAGTAACAAGATATAAATATTTTAACCCAAAGAGAAGGGTATCCAACAACCTTGGATAAAGGTCCCTTGATTTATACTTTCAAGCAAGTTTGTCTTACCCACATCAGGGTAAAACCTCGATACGAAGATCAGAGTCTCTGTCTTGCTATCCTCGCAAGCCCTCAACTTCAAGGTAGTTGGAACCTCTGTCTTCCTCAGCAAGGAATCCCTCAACTTCAAGGTGTTGACACCTCTGTCTTTCTATCCCCGGAAGCCCACGAATGTAATCACCAACATTCAGAGTCGCACTAAGCAATATGAACGAGCAGTTTAGTATGCACAAGGCATAAAAATATTCTCTCTCTAGAAATCACCTTAACAGCATGTGGTCTCTAGATTGATCAACTTCAGTATTGAGCTCTTTCAAATGCGATCCTATTTATAGGCTTGATTGAAACGGTCGGCTCCCTCCTCCAACGGTTATATTTTCCTTAAATTTTGGAGGGACCTGCACACGTGTCACTCAACCAATGGTTATTTAGAAATATAATGGATGACATTGTTTTATAACAAAACATATGTAAACATAAGTGAAACTGAAGTTCAGAATGTATGTAAATAAAAGTTTGGAGTCTAACCAAAATGGAATTTGGAGTCTATAATAAAAGGATATTCAGATTCTATTTTATAGGAATTCGGAACCTGAATTCTTTAGAAATACGGAGTCTGAATTTCTAAGGAAATTCAGAGTCTGGTTTCATCAGAATTTAGAATATGAACTTATAGAATTTGGAGTCGAGATTGTAGAAGTTCAGAGTCAAACTAGTAAAAGTTTGGAGTCGAACTCATAAATGTTCGGAGTCTAACTCATAAAAGTTCGGATTCGAACTCATAAAAGTTCAGAGTCAAACTCATAAAGGTTCGGAGTCGAACTCATAAAAGTTTGGAGTCAAACTCATAAAAGTTCAGAGTCGAACTCATAAAATTTCGGAGTCAAACTTATAAAAGTTTGGAGTCGAACTCTTAAAAGTTCAGAGTCGAAACTTATAAAAGTTCGGATTCCATAATTCAGAGTTGAACTTTGTTAAAGTTTGTATCCAGAATTCGGAGTGGAACTTTATTAGAGTTCGTATCCATAATTTGGATCCTAAAACAGAATGTTTCATATCTAATAATTATATAATTCTGATATTTTGATATGAATACGATTTTTACACTTAAGAAAAATATTGATATGTGTAATGAAATCTAGGTTAGGGTAAATTTCATTAAGGAAAATTTCCTTATAGAAGTAAAATATATATTTTCTTAAGTATAAGGTGTTTGTGATTTTCAAAACAAGAAGGAATGGAAAAGTCATAAGGAAAACCTTAGTGACTTAACAATGTGTTTATTGAATCTATGATCATGTGATGATTCTTATTCTACATTCCCTTCTAGATTTGTTTTATTTTCAATGTGTCCCTTTCAGTTGTGTGTGATCATCGTCATAGTTGGTGTGAGACATGACTTTCTATTGGGTTATCTCATATCTAGCCTAATTTGGATGAACCATGAATGATATTGATTTATTAAAAGGATTTTTAAATGAAATATAATAATTACCGATAATTTATTTGTTTTTTTAAATATATATTTTAGTAAAATGGTTTATCTCAACTTTTTAGTAAAAGAAAGTTGTTTTCAAAGCACTGTGAAAGGAATAGTGAAATGAGTTTTCAAATAATTTTTTCAAATGATAAAGAGTTATTATAAATGATTTTCCAATTTGTAAAGGCCCATTAAAATTAATTTGATGTGTGTATCTTGTGGGAGCCTTTGATAACTATTTATAGGGTTTACTATTGGATCTTGTTAATTTGATTTGTGGGAAAATTCACATTGATAGGTTGTTTGCTATTCTAATTTATAGATTCATGGGTTTTAGGACCTAGTATAAATTATAGGGGATTCACATTATGGGTTGTTCCTATATTTCTTATACATTGATGTGTGGGTTATGTGGACATCATTGTGCACTGGTCATCAATTTTTGTTGTGGTACCAGTGATCCATCCATTGGATCCATTGTGATCCAATAAATGTTTACCATTTCATTTTGGATTGTTTTTCATTTTTATTTGATATATTTTCTTGATATATTTAAATGGGTTTCAAGATTTATTATTTTAATGTAGATAACCTGCCTTATTTTAAAACAATGGAGTGTTGGGAATTATTTTTACCATACTATTGATATTAAAATATTTAAATAATTATCAAGTATTGTTTTATTTTGATATAAGAATATTGGGATATTTGTACATAGACATGATATGGAAAACCTATGAGGGATTATTCTAATCCTATTAGCTCACACCCTGTAAACTCCCATGAGGGTGTGTAGACTGTGATTTATCTTATAGTGTAGGAATGTGAATGGTGTCGTAGTGAAGTGGTGAGGTTCATGTCAGCTGGGTACAGGTTGTTGGTGATGAGACAGTGGGATATTTCCAAAATATCTCATTTGAGTAGATGTTTATAGGTTTAGATTTAGTTTTTGGTTGTTATACATCTACTTAGGGTTCTATCTGAGTTCTTTTGGGTTTAATTGGTGATGTTGACTCTCTGGGTTATTGTATATTTAATTCTGGTGATTCTTTCCGTTATATATATATATATTCATGGTTTCTTATTTTAGGTTGGGAGAAATAATCCCTCATTTTTATTTTTCAACGTTGGTGCTAGTCACCATCCTATAGGGATCAAGATTTACCTTCGAATCTGGTCAAATTCTAGTCCGAAACCTAGCATGATAGGTTATTTGGGATGGTAAATCAAAAAATTCTATTAGGTTCAATACCCATCCATAGGTGCAGTGGAACTACCAGAGTTTGAGGTATAGGGTCTAAAAAGAGGAAATTGTTCTTCAGATGGGTGGGTAGTATAACACTCATGCAAGAATGAGACTTAATTGATTAAATTTTACTACCCACTTCAACAAGGTGAAACATAATTTTTTAGATCCTACCAGATTCAAACTCTACAAATATAGGGGGTTATAGTTTAGTAGTGATCACGATGGGTTAAATCTTTGGGATGTTCCCCTAGGAGTGTTTGTGATAGGATAAAAGAATTATAAAGAACATATGTAGGCTTATGGGGACTTCATTAGTCAAATTACCCATTTGAGAATATGGGTGGGCCCAAGGGAAGGGATTAAATGTGTGGGAAGAACAAAAATGGTTCCTACATGGCCAATTTGTCACATTAGTATCAGATAATTTCTATGCTCAGTCTTAGGAAGTTTTTAGACAGGGGATCATATTTTCAAGGCGTCCATGAATATCCTTAAGTCACCATGCAATGTTGGGATGTGTATCTCATGTGTTGATTTTTGACCTTAATCTTAGATATTTTTAGGGATACTTTAGTTTAAACTAATATTATCCATTCTTTTATCATTTCCATCTATTATTATTTTGTATAAAACATGTATATGAGATGTCTACATATGTTTTCATAGGAAGGTATAGTTAGAGATTCTATTCAAAGGTATCCTCTATTATATCATAATAATTTATTGGTTCTCAAATAGTTAGTGGATGACTTGTGGAGGAATGTACTACATGTATAGAATCAATCTATTTGGTGAAACTATGGGGTAAGAGAAAAATGGATCGATCTCAAGAGTTCCAAGGAAAGAATCCCTTGACCTTTAAAGATATGAATGAACCCTAAGAGTTAATGGACTTGTGGGAAATGGCCAATTGGGTCTATATCTTTTTGGATACACCTGAGGATATCAAGGTGAAATGTCTAATATTCAAGCTTGGGGGTCCAACTATTGGTGGTGGGATTCTATGGTATAGGCAGGCCAACACATGGGATGGGATTAGAAGGATTTTAGGTTCCTATTCTATAGAAAGTTCTTTCCAGTGTATCTTATGATATCAAATTCTCTAATATTCCTCTCCATAAAATAATGATAATCTCAGTGTCCAAGCGCACCAATCAGTTTTTAATGATAATTAATTTTTCATAGGAGATAGTGGTGAATGATCAGCTGAAATCTTAGAAATACTTATAGGGATCACAACCATACATTCGATCAGAGGTATACAATATGATTCTTTCTACCAATGTGGTGATGGTTGAGAGATCTATAACGTATGAAACAGATATGATGAAAAGGATCAGATTCTATGGGTATTCCCTTCCACCCAGTGTTAGTTTCAGTGGTGAATAGGGAAGGGAGAGAAAGGGAGTAGTAATCTCAATGGTGGTGGAGGTGGTTATTAGTTTTGTTCTTTCTATGAACTATTAGTAATAACTTATAGTATTCCCCAGACTTGATATCAGTGTAACATGGTATGGCATACCTGATGTTCTTATCCTGCAGCTATGAATATTGTTAATGATAGTGATCGCCAAGTCTATCTGTAGAGTTTTTTTTAGGCCATGATTTTTCCCTTTATGATCTAGGATCTACGAATCCAATGGACGATATGGAATAGTCACATGCTTCAATTTCTATGTGGATAAAACCATAGGGTGAAGTGGTTTTTGAACATTTATCTTTAGTCAGGGAAACTTTAACTCATGGTTCAGGAATTTCATATCCCAAATACTTACATTAGAAAAATTATACCCCTTATACATATCTGTTAAATCCTTTATGTGAAACTAATTCTCCTATAGTTTCTATGAATTTGATGATATAGATATTCCTTCAGTTTCTTAAAAATATTGTTGTTGTGTTTGTGAAGATATCATAGTACTCTGAAGATCTGACCATGAACATGTGAACCAAATAAATTTGGTTCTAGAAATCCTGAGAAGTTATCACCTTTATGGTATACAATTAAAATACAATTTATGGATCAAAGAACTGCAGTTGTAGGGGTATTTTATTTCTGAACATGGATTTTCAATCAATCCTGAGAAGATGAAGATTTTTTTTAATGGAAAGATCCATAAAATGTCTTTGAGATATGAAGCATATTAGGTCTTTTCTGAAACTATTTATGGATCATCATGGTTTTATGAATTTCATAATGAACTTTGACTTCTCTTACAAACAAAATTTCTAAATTCACTTAGGGCACTATGTAACTTCCCTAACCCAAGAGCAACTAAACTAGTGCCCCGAGATGGGTCTCTACATGACATCTACCACACATCCATGTATGTCAGAGGATACTGACTAGTAGAAAGGGCCTAACAGAAAATGTGGGGATACTATATACTCTTTATTAGAGTAAGCCAAAATAGATAAATACAAAATAAATCAAACTATAAATAATATACAGGCATTACCAACCACTTCCCAAAATCTAGTACAAGTCCACAAACAAACAATAGATATGTGATGTGATGTCATACTATTCCAAATGAGTAGAAACCCAAAATGAAACAAATAGAAGAACCCCCAAACGGGTGCAAAAACCATGTATGGATCCCTATTCCATGCACATCCCACACCTAAATCAACCATCTAGCATAGGGAATATTCCCTTGTCCTGACCTGTAACCATGAAGTCTTCTCATCTACCCAATGGCGGCCCGAGCAGGTTGTGAGTACAAATAAGTAGGACACCACCAATGGTGTCTATTAAATATCTACTCTGAAAAGAGAATTTATGAAAGTAAAAACTTGAAAACAAAGTAAATAGAATAAACCAAGTTCCATTTATTATCCATGTTCACTTTAGAAACGTTCGTCATTTAATTCCAGGGGTTAGCCTTTCACCATCAATTACACATAGGACTATTCAATCCACACAACTATGAATAATGGGAAGTGCCATTTTCCCTATCCCTCAAGGGAAAACATTTCACAAAAAAATAAATTACAGTTACATTGGAGCCTCAATCCAGGTAGTCTCATCAAATGCAAATGTTTGTGGTATAAAGCCTTAGTCTAACTCCCTAACACATGCATTATAGGCATGGGGTTTAGAGCCTCAGGATAACCCAAACCATGGGCATAAAACCTCAATCCAATACCCCACATAGAACCAATCTATGTGCACATTCTTCTTTAAACAAAACTCATTTACCAAATAAAAACTACAACCATTAAACACATATCCATTTATAACCATAACTCAGTTAACACATATTCCATCTTCATTCCTTACCCATTGACACATTTTCTATTTACATGCATTCATCCATTTAAAAATTTCCATTACAACCCATAAATCATTTAACTCATTCACTTTCACTCATTTAACACATTCATGTTATACCAAACACCCTTTATGTCATGTCAAAAATTAGACACAATTACCATTAGTTTCATCTCACAATAAAAGCTAACATGTCAACTTATTTATCATGGGATTTATCTAATAATAATTCAATTCTACACTTAATATCTAGATTTTCCAAGTTCTAGAAGTGGAACACCCCGATGATTGGACCTTAACCTGCTTTAGTACACCTCAATTAATCCTACAAGGATCATGATAGGTTCAATTAATCATTTAGGAAACCAATTAAACATTTATACCATGTAAAAATAAATGGAAAAGATGATGACATAAGATCCCAACCACATACACATAAGAAAATCAAAAATACAATGGGATATAAATTATAGAACACCTACCTAGATTCCATAGATGAATGCTCACTTAACCCAAGCCTTTAATTCGAAAAAAAATCCACCTTTAAATATCCAATGATGGATCCTCTTGAAAAAGATGGTTTTAGGGATTCATAAAAAGTGGATAGATTTTACAATCCCTAATATAGAATATAGAGAAATGTGGAGTGTTAGAATCACCTGGAGCTTCGATTCACAACCAAGAGTGCTAAAAAATGACATAGAAAGAAAGGATAATGATCCTTGAGAATTATAGGAGGGTTTGTCTCATCACTCTTCCTGTTGGATATGAAATGGGGAATAAAATAGGGTGAAGAAACATAAATATTAAGGGGGTGGTAAAATCCCAAATTTGTAATGATGCATATGGTTTGGATGCATGGTTGGACAAACCATGCACCACCCTCTTTCCCAGATGAAGATAGGTCGCACGGCTTCCCGGGTAGCCCGTATGGTTTGTCAAATCAAACGGTAACTGTGTGGGATGGATCTATCCAAGCCCACAAGGCTTGTATCTTCCCCACACATGGTTTTACTATCAATGATTCACCTCTCCAAACAAGAATGTTTATGGTGTATGGTCACAACTAACAATGTGTCAACCATGAAAATGCATTTGATGGCCCTATTTTCCCTTATTTTATGTCAAAACCACCCGGGTCACCACCAATCCTCCTCAAAAACTTTTGAAACATTTCATTAAACAACATAAGGTGATTTAAATTAAAAACGTTAAAAAAGAAGTCAGTAAAAAGATGTTTGGGATCTTATAAACTCCCCACCTTATAACGAATTGTCCTCAAGCCATAATCCCATGAATCAATGGGTCTTCATGGTAAAATAATAGGCTATTGGACCTACATATTCATCTCCCCCTACCTTGTTTCTTCCTTAACGTTACCATACTACCACATCACTTATAATAATAGTGTAAACGTACCTTCCAAAACTTTCTCATTATGATCTACAATAATAGACATGATGCTCGTCAAGGGATGCATTAATCTCCAAACCAACATCAACCACCACAACCTCATAAGGAAACTAAGGAAACACTTACTAAATCATGACACAGGGAAATTCCGTGCATATAATCATAGCATCTTGTAAGAGATGATCGAAACTCTACTAAAGAAATCATCTCCATGCCTCGTGGGCTAAATCACTTGGCACCATATTACCCCCTTTTAAAATTACAATGTGACCTGAACTCAGCATCACCCAAAGATCGTTTGATTTTATAAACACATTTCACAACCTACATCAGTCCACACAACAACGTTAAACTAATTTTATCGACATATGAACATCCAAAATTCAATTCAAGATCAACCTTCAACCCAAGGCACTAAATCGATCAAAACCCGATCCAACGCACATCACTAAAATCTAAACACCAATATGGAACATACTCGATTCCATCTACCTGGAAACACTGGTCACTTCATCAACACCATTCATATTATCAACATTGATCTCTTTCCCACTAACATGGTCACCACTATAAGGTTTATCTCACCAACATAATCTTCTAGTGCTGGGCAATCCCATAACTAAAATGACTATGAGGACCTCACCTAAAATTTCAAAATATACCAGTTGTTTTTTCCAACTCACCATGACCAAACATCCATGAGAACTTCACCCAATATTGAAATCTATCCTTTCTATAGAAACCACCTAGAATTGACATGCATCCTCCATCCATTGTGGATCAATAACAACTTGACCTCTCTGAATTTTTCCTTCCATTCTAGAATGAACATTCTAGAAAATATCAAACCATTGATGGCTTATAAATTACCTTATATGTTCCCTTAACTTATCATGTTGGACCTTTCCTGACTAGATAGTCTCAAAAAAAATTCCATTGTTAACATGATACTCCTTAAACCTAGGCAGGGTTCCTCCTCACTTAAGGCATACCACCGTCATCCAACACACCTTCTAGAGTAATTTCCCGACAACCAGTAAACTCCAATATCTAGGCCTCCATTACTTTCCAACTCATCATTTCGGTCCACTAACCCATTAACATTCATAACACAAGTATCTCCACCATCTCTACATTTATTAAAGTTGATTTGGATATTCTTCAGAACCCATTTACATAATAGAAATGAACTTTTCATTCCAAGACATCCATAAATGGTAGTTTACAACTCAACACCCTCCTTCTCTTTTTCCAAGCCAAGTCGAGGCTTCCATGACAAATTCATCATGAAAACACCCAACTTAACCATTGTCATGACACTGCTTCACATTATGAAGATTCCTTCAACCCTAAAGACATTACAAGGTCACACAAAAATACCCACTTGATTCCATGTCTGATTAATGATGTGGCTCTAATACCAATCCTCCATTAAAATGAACAATTTTCCTGCTCAATCTCACCTATAAAATACTCTAACATTGGCAACTCAAAATTATTTTAGATCCAAAACTATCCCAAAAATGAATGGATTGTTCAACCATGACATCAAAGACCCACCTGGCCCTTCCTAATTAAATCCAAACATGTCCCACCAAGGTTTCTCATTCGATTCTAGATGTAACCACATCCACTTCACAATCAGATCCACACATCCATGACTGATATTCCACTCACTACCTTAAGTGTGTCACTATCTTCACTTTCCCCAAGTAATTTCAATAAATACCTCTCACACTTTAATTACAATATAAACCCCCAAGACTTGTACATGGATTTATAGATTTAATAGAACAAAAAACCAACATAAACCACTCCCCATTCCCATCTTTTAAGAATGACACCCACAACATTCATTGACATTTGGTCCTTCCCAAGGAACCCACCCATAAACGGTCAATGGTGAACTTCTAAAAAAGTTAACTCCACATATACCTCTCCATTAGAATGACATCAAATAGGCCCCACATCCAACCAAAATACATCTAGATAGCTTGGAATAAATTCAGAGCTCTCTCAGCGTACTTGAGATGATGTAAATATATTGGGCATAATCATCACTAACTACAAGTATGCAATGAAGTTTTTGATGAACACTCACATAATTATTCATCAATGATATCCCCACCCACTACTAGGTAACCTTGACCTATTAAAATTATTGGGATTTCCTTCCTTCCAACATCTCATCAATACCTGACCACCATAAATCAAGTCGGGTTTCCAACCAAACTCACCACCACTTCTCAACTCTCTACCAAAATCCATGAACCAATGCTTTCCATAACACTAACACCACCCCACCCCTCATGAGTTCTTAAAACATGACCTAGGTGACCCGTAATAGGAACACATCGATCGAACACCAACCAATATCTTGTAGCACTAGTACTTTCCCACTTTGATTATGTGGAAGACAATATGCACTTTCATCCAAACCACCCATGTACATATACTCACAACATAGAGCATCTATAGAACATTACCAACACCCATAATCATCATAACCCTTGGGTAAAAGCACATCCCTATGGTTATCCACTAATCTCAAATCAACATCCCATGAACATACATCACCAGAGCTAGGTGTACACGCTCACTCTCACAACTAACCACACCTCCTAGTCCATCAATATCAACTAACTCAAGGAAATATCAATGTTCCCTTCAAACCACCCAAACCTTCACATAGAAAAGACTAACCACATAGCCACCCTTAACCTTTTTTTAACATCTATACGAAAACATCAACCCCTACTTTGATCATCTGTTCTTGTCCACCAAGATCAACCCGGGTCCTTTTTCAAACATTTTCAACATCACCGAGCTATTTACACTAACTTTATTACCCTTCAGAATGAACCTTACAACAAAACACAAGCACTAAAGTGTTTCTATGAAAAAAAAGAAACCAATCCACAACCATTCCATTCTCCAAAACATGATGGTACTCACTGTGCATCGATTCCATCTCTGAAGCATCTCCCATGTTTCATATAACAATGCACCTGAAATAGTAGGATAACCTCCCTTGAGGTAACCCTCACTTTTACCTAGACTATCAACTCATAAACACACTAGACTTGTGCATCCAAAACCATTTAATTTCCCAAATAACCTTCTAGGACAAACCCGTAACAGGAAGCACCCTATGTGAGTCACTATCCAAATAAAAAACATTAACCTATGTCTTATAAACCCAAGAGTACTCACAACACATCCAAACCCACTCATGGGTCACCCTTAAATGTGAAAAGATTCCAATTCCCCAAGCATTGACTAGGGGTAACAAATCATTAGCTTATCCCACTAGGCCAAATACATCAAACATCCAAGAACTCGCCACTCACAGGTGGAACTCCTACAACCATTCCAAAAGAAATTGCGTCCAACACACCAAAGAAAATATTTACTCCAGGTTCCATGCCCATAGAATCCAACCACGACTAAAGGAAGTATGAAGAAATACATCCATTTCTAAATCTAGAGCAACCCACGTGATCACAACCAACATGGGTAACCAAATCGATGTTATTAGAGGATACGTATAAATCCCAAGGCCACAAACTAACCAAAGGTATAACGAGGAACATCCCTATATTAAACACATAAAAACTATCTATGGTCTCAAAACTAAGACACTCTATCACTGCCCAAACCACCCATACACAGGGTAGCATCACAACACTATGGATACCCATTTCCCATGTCCTTTATTTTTCCATCCAGTCGTACGCTCATCATTTATGTCCACCCTCTCCAAAAAATCAGAGCGTGTTACTAATAAAACTCGGTAGTTATTTCAAACATACTTAGTGCAATCCACCCAATATTTATCTCCATAACTTCATAAAACAAGATAAGTTCTCATGGAACTGATCTTCCCCTATATTACCCTAAACCAAAGGGTTTCTTTCTCCACTACAGGATGATCATTCTTGATGATATCCTCATGTATCCCAACCCGCATATATCATAATGGTGGAATATCTCTACAATACCGCATACAGTTATCAAAATACAAAATATTTTTTTTCCATGTTTTACATAAATGAAGGCTCACAACTAGCCATAAACAACTCATTCCTCATAAACAATCCTAGTGGTAAAAGTTACATCTCTATCACTACTGTTATCCATCCATACCATGATTCATGGTCAACATGGGGTAAAATGACACAAAAAACGCAAAATTAATTTCATTAAACATCCTTTTTAACCATTTCCAATTTCAGAATGTCAATATTTCTCTTTTAGGGACCTTTATATCATTATAACTTATTACATCCAAATTTTAACCCATTTACAAATTTCCATTAGGCATAATTATTTAACCATTTGTTAATATTATTTATAATTAATAAAATTCACTGTCCTTATTAGACACTATTTCATTCAAATTTTAAATGAAAAAATTGAAATTCATTATGTCCCTTATATCCCATATATATACCATATGTGTTCTTATAATGATGCATGCAACCTATATCCATATGTGCCTAAAATGATTCATTCATTCGCAACCTCGTTCCATTACGACCATGAGTAAAATATCATAAAATATTCATATCACACAATAAGTGTATCACCAAAGGTGAAATATAATCCAACTATAACAACAGAATCAATAATATCAATTCCTCCCTGTATACTTGGGTTTCCCCCTGTACATGGTTTAAATAATCCCATGCACTAGCTCATTTACATGCCAAAAAACCTTATAATCTCTGATATACCTTCCAATATAAAATCATAATAGAAATGAAAAACTAATCTGATACCACTTTATAACTTCCCCTAACATGGATCCACTAAACCGGTCCCCAATGCGGGGTTGACACAAGACCTCATGTGTGCCTCCCCATATTTTAGACGTTGTCGACCAATATTGAGTGTCTATTGGAACATGTGGGGAGACTATACCCACTTTATTAGAGTAATACAAAGTAGATAAATACAAAATAAAGGAAACTATAAAAAATAAACAAGAATTACCAACCATTTCCCAAAACATGGTACAAGTCCATATCCAAAAAATTAATGAGATACGCCATGTCATTTTGTTCCATGTGAAAGGAAACCCAAAATGAAAAAACTATAAGAACACCCAAATGGGTCTTGAAACTAAGTCTGGATCCATATTCCATGAACATCCCATTCCAAAATAAACCATCTAGAATAGGTCTATTTCCCTTGTCCTCAATTGTAACCATGAAGTTTTCTCGAGGACCCAATATCAGACCGAGCAAGGTATGAGTACAACTCAATAGGCTTCCACAAATGATATCTAAAAAATATCCAATAAAAATAGATAGTGTATGAAGGAAAAAATGAATTCAGAATTAAATAGAATAAACAATGTGTCTTTTATTAATCAATATCACTTTAGACACTTTCATCATTTAATTCCATTGGTTAGGTATTTTTTATAAATTACATATAAACCTATTATGGCCAAAAATATGTACATTAGGGGAAAATTGATGTTCCCTATATGACTAGGTAAAATATATCAGGAAAAAAAATATAACACGTAACCTAAAGGCTCAGTCCATGTAGTATCATAAAATGGAATCCTTAGGTCCATCTAGCCTCAGTTTAACTCACAAACCCATTGATTGTTGGGGTGGGGTTTGGAGCCTCATTCAAACCTAAACTTTGGGCATAAAACCTCACGTGAATACCCAACATACCACTGAGCCCCGTGAACATGATTATTTTAACATAATTAATTTACCAATCATGAACTAAAACCATTAAACCCATATCCATTTACAAACATAATGCAATCGACACATATTAAATCTTCATGCCTTGCACATTATTTTTTTTTCATTTACATGCCTTAATCCATTGACACATTTCCATTACAACCTATAAATATTTTAACCCATCTTCTTTAATTCATTTAACCCATTCATGTTATACCAAGCACCCCTTTATGTCATGTCAACAATTAGAAACAATTGCCATTAGTTTGATATCACCACAGAATCTAACATGTCAATATATTTATCATGGTATTTATCTCATAAAAATTCAATTCCACACATTACATCACAATTTTCTATGTTCTAGAAGTGGCACACCCACATGGGTGGCCCATAACCCACTGTAGTCAACCTCAATGCATCCAAAGGGGATCATAAAGGGATTCAATTCATCATTTAGGAAACCATTTAAACATTTATACAAAGGAAGACCAAATGGACATCACAACAGCAAAAGGGAAAAACCACATACACATAAGACAATCAATATGACTATGGACTATAACTTGTGGACCACCAACCTTTATTCCATAGTTGAATGTTTGTTTAACCCTAGTTTTTGATTTGAAAACAAAGAACCTTTAAATACCCAACCTAAGATCCAATAGAAAAATAAGGATTTAGGGATTCAGAAGAA
This sequence comes from Viscum album, assembly GCA_963277665.1. NCBI lineage: Eukaryota > Viridiplantae > Streptophyta > Magnoliopsida > Santalales > Viscaceae > Viscum > Viscum album. The sequence continues at coordinate 60,817,782 of OY728163.1, read as the reverse complement.
CATTAGATATTCTACAATCACTAACCCATAAAATAGAGAAAATATGGGTTTTAGACTCACCCGGAGCTTCAATCTTCACTGAATGGTGCTCTAAACATCTTATAAATGAAGTAGATCTATCTTTAACATGTGTAATTGGTTTTGGATAGTCACTATAACTAATGAAGAAGAAATGGGGAAGACAATTTGGTAAATAAACCTAAATACCAAGGGGGTAAATGGTAAAATACAATATTTTTAATGGGGCACATGGTTTGACCGCAAATTTCGACAAATTATGCACCAACCATGACCCACTCTCTTTCCAATAGGGTCTAGGTCGCACAGCTTCGTGGGGAACCTTCACAATTTTTTCAACTATGGGGTAACCATGTGGGGTGGCTCTGTCCAAGACTATAAGGCTTGTATCCTCCCTACACATGGTTTTACCAACCATTCTTCACATCTCTAGGCATGCAGAGTCAAGGTTCATGGTCACTTCTAACCATTCACCAAACATGTAATAGGAACTTGATGGACCTATTTTCCTTTATTGTTTATTATAAACCCTAGGGTCAACCCTAAGACTCCTCAAAACTCAGGAAAATTTTCATTAACCAACTTAAGGGGATATCAAAAAAACTTAAACAAGGATGTACCTAAAAAAAAGTCTGGTATCTTACACACTAAATGCTAGACATCATTTCTTTATTAAAATAGCTTTGAACATAATATCCAATTTTGATCTTGGTTGAGCCAATAAGTGTTATGTGGAATACAGGGATGCTTTTAGTTCATGTATAGGTTTCATTATTGTACAATATAATCAATTCATTCCCTGTGGTTTCCTTCATCTTTGACCGCATGAACAAATTTACAAAATCATGATTTCGATCTTCTCAGTGTTATTAATGAACTTAAATTTTGGTGCAAAAGAGTTTCAACTATATATTTTCTCAAAAGGACATAAATCACAGGAAGAGGAGGTATGAAGAATATCTTTAGACATCCATGTCCCCTTCATCCAGGGAAGGGTAGTCCCATAATTAACATTCTTAGTAGGAATGTTTTACCAAATGTTTTATTAGAACCAAAATAAGAGTGAAATATTAAGAGGCTCTTCACTAAATTATATCTAGATGTTCAAGGGGATGATTCATGAATGGTTCAGACTGGTGTTCATTTATCATCATCTCCCCTTGAGTCATTTCTACAGGGTCATCAACATGATGTAGATTTCAAACGAATCATGAAAAACTGTTATGGATGGGACACCATTACTGGATGGTCTCTCCATTATGATGGTATTTTATGAGTCATGGATCAATTTCTCATTCCATTACCTATTATAAATTTATTTTTTATTGTAGTCATTTATGGTAATTCTACCCTAGCACCCTAAATATTTTTTATGATATGAGATATTGTTTATGCTGGATTGGTTAGAAGTGAAAAACTGACTATTTTTGTCCCACTATTACACCTACGGGTAGGTTTAGGTAGAAAAATTGAATCATTTTTGTCTAATTATTCTTCTTTTGATGCCATTTTGAAAATGGTATAATTTTTGTAGGGACATCATTGTTGTATTACAATAGAATCCCCATGGAATTAATGTTATATTTTTGGCGAATGATCGGTTGATGAAATAAGATCATTTCATTTAAAATGTGGAAAACTCTAAGTTTTAAGATCTAAATTTGTTATATATGAAAGAGACTGTGATTTATCATGGGGTTCCATCTAACAATGTCTCAGAAAAGTATCATAGGCTTAATTCTAGTTTCTGGAAGAGTCTCTAGAAGGGTGTGGGGAATCAAGTTAGACTGATTATTGATTACCATCCACATAAGGATAGTCATTCACTTCATGAAATTTATATTCTTTAGGATATTATTTGAAAATATATATTGGAATTTGTATGATTATGGGATTGAATTATGGGAATAGTAATTTTTTATGATAATAATAGTTTCTAGTCATCGATCAGAAAGGTACCCTTTGAGGCTTTATATGGTCTTTAAAAATATTTCCTATTTGATGGGGAATGGTGGGAGAGGCATATCAAGTGGTGCTAAGTCTCATTCATGAGATGTTGGTGGTGATTCCAGTTATATGTCTATGATTGGTCATATATCAGATTTAGTATAAATTGTATTAAGATTAACTAAACTATACATTGGAGTTTTCTATTGGGGATATAGTTTTCTTAATAGTTTATCTTCACTTGGGTCACCTTCTTCTAGTGAAATAGGAAAGATGGATATAAGATATGCATAATCATTAGATACATTTGAGAATGTTGGTCAATTTTATTATCTATTGGAAATACCAGCTCAGTTTATAGGTATGAAGTATTTTTTCAACATATCTTATCTAAAGATGTACCACCACAATCAATCCCATGTCTTGTGTTTGGAGGAGATTTAGTTGGTTCCATTTATTTATTTCATAGGGAAACCAATAGAGATCATTTTTTCATAGATGAATTTCTAGAATGAGTGTATATTCTATTGAAAATGTTTTTTTTGTGATATATATTAGATTCTAATGGGACTTGGGAGCACAAATCATCAATGTGGGAGTAATTTCCTCACATCATTAATAAGAATACATCATACACATGACTCAGTGTTTTTGGTTTTTTTACCTTGGTTTTGGAGGGTGTCATAGATGACCTGAGGAGTTTTCTAAAAGGATCTAGGACTGGGTTCTTGATATAGAACTAGTTCATGACATGAAAATCTTATTGACGATGTAATTTTTTCTAGGTGGAGGAGATGATATATGGTTATAAAGTGGACATAATTCATTATGTTAATTAGATTCACATCATGATTCGTTCTGCTGATGTTTTTAGTTTGAGGTGGTTTTTTTCAAATTACATGTAAAAGCATGTTATTCAAGTCATGAATCGATGATTCATGATGTGAATACTTTATGTTGAGGGGGTTTTATCACTCCAAAAACATGAACCTCATTTCATTTAATATGTAGCATTTTCACTCAAACAATAGGTATACAAGAGATTTTTTAATATTGAATCTACACCTATGGGTCCTCTTTTTCATACATCCAGATCCATCTTGGTTGGATAATATTCTTATAGTAAGTGAAATAAATCATTTCTCATTTTGTTCCCATTTTTGGGAATTAGAAGCAGTGGAGGGATAAATTTATGGGATCAATGAACTTGTAATGATTCATCTTATTTATTCCCCTATCGATTCATTTTTTTTGTTCCAATATCCCTTCCATGTCTGTATGATTAAAATCACAGCTGATGTGTGAAATATTTTGAGGTAGGTGGTTCCATCTCTAGAGTATGTTGGTTGATCCTTGAATGATCGTTTTATTAATTTTTTTTCTAAATGAGATATCATGATTGTTGATTGGTTTATTTAACTTTATGAATTAGTTTTTAAGATTAGATAGTTTATCCCCTCTTTTTGGTAATATAAATGTGCTTTTAAAAGAATTGTGTTATAGATTATGAAATTGTATTTCAAGGAATACATTCAAATCAAAATTAGTTTTTTTAATGTTTTCTCAAATGTGAATAACCATTGAAATTTATTTTCTATATGAAACACATGGAATCTTTGGGTGCCTCGGTGGAGTGTTTAGTATTGGGTCAGGTCTATAAAATTTATAGAGAAATTCACATTGATAAGTGATTTATTATGCTATATCATAGATGAATTTTCTCTATTAAATGACTTAAATTATAGGGGGTTCATGTTTTGGGGTGTTCCATTATTCCCTATACTTTTATGCTAATATTTTAGGGGCTTAAGTGCACACTGGTCGTCAATTGTTGTTATGGTACAATTCATCTAGTTATCCTGGCATTTTTTATCCTAGTCGTGTTTATCATTGTGCTTTAACATGTTATTCAATTCGATTTGATATACATTTTTGATAAATATAAATGTTATTGTAGATTTTTTCTCTGAAACTATTTTACTTATCTTGTTTTAGAACTACCGGGAAAGGGGAAATCTTTTTACCATGATCTTGATGACATACTGTTTAAATCATTATCATGTGATGATTTATTTCAATATGAGAATATCGGGCATATTATATAGTGAATTGACATATAATAACTATATGAGATCATACTGAGCCTATTAGCTCACTCCATACACACTCCCTTGGGGTTGTGGAGACCCTATTTTGTCTTATGATGCTAGAAATGCAAAGGTGTTCTTGTGAGTCATCAAGGTTTATGTCAGATTGGTATGGGTAAATGGTGGATCATTTACCATATATCATATGGAGTTGGTGTCTTCAATTTTATTTTTCTTTTTTGGTTTTTGAACATATACTTAAGGTCTTTTTCTATCATCCTTTAGGTTTAATTATTATCGTTAACTCTATTGATTGTGGAATGTTTCATTATTATTTTCATTCCATTATATCTATATATATTCCATGTATATTGTATCATTTTTTGATAAATAATTCCCTCTATTTATTGTTCGATGCCAGGGTGCTAGTATAAGACCTAGGGGGATCAATAATTCCCTTCAGGTCTTGTCATATTCAAGTTTGGAACATTTTTTTTATGGTATGGGACATTAAAAAATATATTATACCCAATACCCATCTAGAAGTCCAGTGGAATTTTTGGGGTTTGGGTTGTTGGGTCCATAATGAAAATGTTGTTATTTGAATGGTGGAGAGTGTAACTCCCTTGTAAAGTGATAAATAATTTACTAAATGTAACTACCCATGTCAACAAGGTTCTCCATTAATTTTAGTAGCCTACCTGATTAGAACTCCAATGTTAAAGAGGTTTTTTCCCTTGAGTAGTGATTAGGATGGGTGTACTTATAGGATGTATTTAAGGTGTGTGTGAGAGAGAGAGAGAGGAAAAATACACCAAAATGAACAAGTGTTGGACTATGGGGACATTATTTATTCATATAACTCATTCAGGAATGTGTTTGAACCTTAGGGAGGTTAAAACACATGGCTATATGATAAAAGGGTTGATCATAGGTCCCAGTGTTTACATTGGTATCAAAGAATGGTTATTCTTAGTCTTGGGAAGTTAGTGCATTGGAGAGAGGATTATTGGTACTTGATAGATAGTTTGTTGTGTGTTCCAGGAAATATCTTATCATGATAGGCCTTAAGTCACCATGTGATTTAGGAATGTGTGTCTTATATATTAGGGGTTAAACTTAATCATATTTACTTTTTTTGATCTTTTATTTTTAACTGATATTATCATATTAATTGATCACTTACTAATGATTTTGGCATATATAGAACATTCTTATGAGTCCACTTCTGAGGGATCCAGGGGAGGGTGCTATGAGGGATTCTTTTCAAGGGAATCCTTCTTTGGATTAAAATATTTTAGAATCCATCTTACGAATATTTTGTTCAATGAAAAATAATGTAAAGTGAGTTTTTAATCCGGATGTTGAGGTGAAACTATGAGTTGAGATAGAAAGGGATCTATCATGAGAGTTCCTATGTGAAAATCACACATACTTTAAGGGTATGGATTAACCCCAAGAGTCATAGGGGTAACTAGAGAAGATTGACCGAGTCATTGAATTCTGGGATACACTCAAGGATATCAAGGTGGAATTTGAAACATTCATTCTTGAGGGTCGTAGTAAGTGGTGATGGGATTCTATGGTATAGTAAATCTAAAAAACAAGATTAGATTGGAAGGGTTTCAAGTCCTTATTTTTTATTAGTTCTATCTATAGTCTCCCATGATATTAAAGTCTCTATATTCCTCTTCTTTTAGTAGGTAGAGAACTCAATGTCATAATAAACGAATATGTTTGTAGAGATAGTTTGTTTCGTTCCTGAGGTAGTGACGAATTATCAGTTAAAAGATCATAAATACCTATAGGTCTTGTGACCAATCATTTTATAATTAGTAAATATGAAATATCTTTTTATAGATGTGGAGGTTGTTGATATGTATTTTAGGGTAGAAACAAATATGATTTCCATGATTGGATTATGTATCCCATATCATCCACCCTATGGGAGTTTCAATAGCACATTGAGATTAAATATTAAGTGGCACTATATTCTCAAGGGTGGTGGTGGTGCTTCTCAGTAGCGTCCCCCTCTACACCATCAAAAAAATATAGTTATATTCCCCTAAAATTATATCATTTTGTCAACGTATGACATTCGTGATGTTTTACCCCACACTAGCGATGATTTTAAATTCTTATGGTCTACAAGGACATCTACAATGGTTCAACAAATCTGTTTCTAATCCCCATTATGTTCAAAGATCTACGACTCTAAAAAAACTATGGTGAAGTTATATACTTCAATGTCTTTAGAGATCCTTCCATAGGCCTTTGGAGTGAATCACATTTACATAGTGGATAAGTTTCTAGTTGAGGTTGACATGGGCTCAGCTACAGTGATAAATACCATTTTTGTTTCATCTTCTATAGCAAAAAATCTATTTTATATAGGTTCCTCACACCCATTTTGTAACACCCCAAGATTTCATAGTGTGTTATTTCTTCAAAATAATTCAATAACTTGCACTACACGCAACACCGAGTTCAAGCGCACCATGACATACCAAACAAGATGTTCAAAAGAGGTTATGAATGGTATTAACTAAATTTTAAACTTTATATAATCCTTATAATTTTAGAATCCATATTATGAGTTTCTTAGACATAATGTAAGAACAAATTCATTTTCAGTATTGCACTTTTACCAACTTTTAATAGTGAACCCTTTTTAAATCCAATATTTTAAACTTTTATATATTCAATTTAACTAAATAAATTTACTTTTTAGAATGGGGAAATCAAAAATTTACAATGAAACATCCCAAGAATCCATGGTATGCTTTCCTTTGAATAATACAGTAGTGTGTATTGTACGCAACTTCGAGTTCTAACACACACCACAACCAATCAAACTAGCCGTTAGGAATAGTAATACCTAATGTTTAAAATTTTAGAAATTTTATCTCTCAAAATGGACTTCATTTTAGGTTTCGGAGTATCTAATTTAGCCTAAGGTAAAATTTTGGTACTTTTCGGATAACTTTAATATTTTGATGAATAGTGAAAATTACTAAATTTTAATTAAAAACAACTTTTTTAATAAAAATAATTAATAGTGATAAGTTATGAATTTGAGTGGTTTAAAAGTATATTTAGAATATATTTTTACCATTTAATAAAATTTTGATCATTGGACATAATTTTACAATTAAACAGGACATAAACAAGTATCAATCTTTTGATAGTTGTTATATCTTAAAAACACGCTTTTTGTTTTGACAGCGGGAATTAATTTTAAATTAATTTTTGCCACTTATGTGTTTTGAATTTGGAAAAATGGATTCCATATTTGGAATCAGGATGTCCAAATTGTGTAAATAGGTAACTTTTATTTTTAGACATTTTGAATAATTACTTCGGTAAATATTTTATTTACCATGGTTAAAGGGTAAATCCGGTAAATAAGAGTTAAAAAATAATATTATAATAATACTAAATTATCCTAAAACGTGTCCTAACCTTATTTTTGGATACATGTCCGACCATAGTGATCTTTGGGTCGATTTTGGGACCCCATGGAGCCACTTGTAGGTGATATGGACACTTTATTTTAATTAAGTTAAAATAAATACAAAAATGACATAAGCAAATATCTTTTAGAAAAACAATTTTTACACAAGGTTATATATGTTGGATTTTCGACTATAAATATTAATTAGAAATATAAAAAGATTTCCTACATAATGGTATTTTATTTATAATTTTTATACATTATAAAATATAATTTATTTATGACACAATGGTGATGTAGTAATTACCTGATTAATGAAAAATTAGAATAATTGATATTATAAATACCCAAATAAATGTAATTTGAGACTTTTTATAAATACCAATAATTTTCTAGGATAATATTCCATGTTAGGATTTATTTAATTAACTTTTATCGAAGTAATAATTCTGGTATGACTTTTAGAAAAATCAATTATTGAATAGTGTCAAAAATGACCTAAAAGAGTTTTTAAAACAAACATTATATTATTAATTGATATTCAATTCCTAAAAATCTAAGGTTCGGCCAAGAGACTTATATCATGATAGGTGTATCATTAATGGACCACTTGGGGGTCACTTGGAGGTATATAGTATGTTTATAAACTATATAATATAAAAATACAAAGTGACATGGTAAGTGTCAAATGAATTAACTAAGAGTTAAAACTAAAGGATAAGGTTAATATAATGACCCAAACCAGTATAAATTCTATTGGTTGAGTGTTTTTCAACATATCCCCACCTTTACCATTAAATAATCCACTTTTGAGACATTAGAAACCGAATATGAATTTATTATAAAATAATATTTCTAGCTTTTCTAAAGGTGCCCCTCACCCCTCTTATAAAAGGGAACTCCTCCTTCTCATTAATTCACACCTTAAAAGACTTTTGGTTCGGAAAACCCCTGCCAAAATACTCTCTAAAATTCCCTCACTTCATCCTAGAGGTCTTCCTTTAGTCATAAATCCAACCTAAGGATCCCTTTTGATCAAATCAAAAGGAAGAACCCGAAGAAGAGGTAATGTTTTCACCACCCTTTTTCAAATTCATTTCTTCTTCAACTTCTTCTTTATTTGTTATTCCCATTCTAAAATAATGAATCCAGTATCTCCTATATACTATAATATTATTATAAATATGGTACAACAATATTCATTATTTTATCCATCCTTTGAATGACATGTCACCATACGTGCGTATGTACGGCTTACCGTCTCCACGTCGTGGTGTAATTGTTATTCAATATATTATTATTTGGATGGGTATAATAATGATTTATAATTCATTTAAATAATAAATATAACATAATAATAATTTTTTATATATGATATACCATCTAATTATATGTTATTTTAATATCAAAAGAATGATATTGTCGCTCGTGCGTACATACGGACTAGCGTCTCCACGAACGCGATGCGATTCATTCTCCATCGTATCCATTCAAGTATAATTATCATTTGATGATTTAAAAATAATGTTTAATGAATTTATATCATTATGGATATGAATAGTATACAACCTATCCATAACAAACATGGCTTATTTAACAAAACATATAACAGAAAATGAGTAAGTTAACACCCGAAACGACGATAATTCTAAGATATTATTAACAAAGCAATGTTAAAAGATCATATATGATATCATATTAATGTATATGATTCTTATACAATTTAATAACAATTATTTCACCATTATACACGAGTTTAAACTACCCTCAACCCAGGAAAATTTCAATCTAAGGGTTTATTTCGCAATCTCTTCATTATCCGAGGTTGTTTATACATAATAATCTACTGGGAATTCTTTATCATCCACATCCATGTTTCTTAAAAATGTATTTTAAAACATTTTTACTATTTACTAGAATATGGGTTAAAGTCATTTATACCCTTTTTGACTTTTATAAGTGGTTTATAAAGGAATCTTTCCGTCTTTTTCCAAACAAGGTCCTTTTTAACCTTTTCGACAGAATTAAGGTAAGAATGTTTTTTAACTTATACGGCGGGTGTGTCTATTTTCTTCCATTATAAATTCTTCGAAGCTTCCCTTAAAATATTATAAGAATATTTTCAAATAAAATGTTTTATTTTATAAATATATGACTCTTAAATTATTTCAAAATAGAAAGAGATATTTCTCTAAAAAGAGATTTGATTTCATCAATGTCAACATCCTTTGATGGATTTTATGATTATTTGAAGTTGATTTATTATGATACAAAACTTCTATATTTTATTGAAGGTTTTGTGATATGTTTGACTGTGGATGTGTTATTTTTATACCATTCATGGTTTATGGATGAAGTATTTACATTTCGTATGCTAGTTTTAATACGAATGTTTATGTTATGTTTAAACCTTGTCATATGGGAATGCATTGGACTTAATATGTGACGGGTGGAGCCCACTATAGCTCCTCGATGCATCGGTAGGTCTCATGAGAAAAACTAGTGTCTTGGAACAAGGCCTTGACAAAATCTTATTTGTAGTCTTGGCACGAGGCCTTGGCTATGTGGTTATGATAGTCCGGCATTATTAATTCCATCATTATGAAAGTGGTTATTGATATTGCATGTGATTATTCGATTAGTAGAATATCCATGTGAATAAGTAAATGACATTATTTCATTTTATTTTTTCCATATTATGTTGAAGTTAAAGTTTAAAAGGCTTTTGTTTTAGTTATACATTGCCTTAAATGTTTATTCTTATTTATGAAAGTTTTCTCTATATTTTTATCCTTACTGGGCATTTGAGATCACCCCTTTTCTATGTTTTATTTTTCCCAGGATGTGAAGAAGTAATTTCTGAATGACCTTCAGGGATAGTATGAGGGGATAAGAGTGTGGACTATGGAGACTATATTGTTGTAGTTTTCATTTTATGATCTAATGTAAAAATTTATGAATATATCTAGTGTTTCCAAGGCTACTAAACTAATCGGTCTTTCGAGATTTGATCTTTCTTGTGATCATGCCAATGTTATGTAATAATGCACCGACTCTAGGTAACTAGGGTCGGGGCGTTACAGTTGGTATCAGAGGAAGTTTAGTACAAACCTTGGAAGCTATATTTAGATAAATTCTGATTAGAGCACATAGATTTAAGACGGACTTTGAGGATTTGTATATAAGAACTTCCTAGAATTTTGGTATTGTATAGATTTTGTGAGTTTTCTGAGAAATACATACCTGTCTAGATACGAGCAGGTAGAGGCAGCTCTGGAACAAATGTACCTAGGGATAAAACCTGAAAACACCGCTTTGAGCTAGACTCGAATGGGAACTGGTGCACGACAACGGGTGCTGCACTCTTGGTTACGACACTCCCGGGGGATATGCTTAGGATAATTCTCATTTTCTTTATAAACCATTATGAAGGGTTTATGAGTATATACTTCCTCAAAGGAGACATTTTTATGATTATGGATTATATCCATAAACTATTTAATTTATGTTATGTGTTTTACATGTTTGGAATTAGGTATTGTTATTCATAAACTAATCTACTGTGTGCCATTGTTTAGAAATGGCGCCCAGTAGAAGGAATGAGAACTCCAGCAATGCACATGATCTAAAGAGAAAGAAGGATCATATCTTTCATGGTCTTAATCCAGAATTTATAAGAGAAATAGTCTCCCATGTATTATCATCATATGAAGAAAAAATATCATGTGTTGATAAGATAAGTAAAGAGTTTACTGAGTCCTATGGATTTGAAGGGAAGCAAGAGAAGAAAAGGATGGAAGAGAGAAAGATGGATAAAGGGAATAGGGAAAAGAAGAATTTTCCCATATGTGATAACTGTGGGAAGAAACACCCTGGAACTTGCCTGAAAGGAATGAGAGTTTGTTATAAGTGTGGAGGAAAAGGTAACAAAGTACGTGACTGAAAGGGTAAGAAAATGGTTTCAAATGTACAATGCTTCATTTGCAAGGAGTTTTGACACTACGCGAACCTATGTCCCAGTCATCAGACTAAGCCGCAAATGATGCTATTGGATAATAATCAAGTTATGATACTACCACAGATGAAGAGGAATGATTAGAGTTCTTATGTTGACTATGTCATTTGAGTGTTGTATCAACAATGTACTTATTATAATAATTATGGAGTATATAAGGATTGTACTGCAGTACTATTTCATTAAGGACTTGAGATTGTGTGGAACAAATAAAAGTGACTCAATAGCAGGTTAAATTTTTGGAAAATATATGGTTTAGAGAAAGATAAACCATAATATGGTTTTGATATAGAGGTAGTGATTTTAGAATAATACATGATTGATTTGGATAAATTATATTGGATATTCTTGACTACCTTGAAATTGATTAATGATTTGTATATTCCATCATTATTGGGGTTTACAACATTTTTGGATTGAAGGAGTATATCTATTATTCTTTAAGGAATAAGGGATCATGAATGTAATCAATAAAGTTTTATGGTAATTCAGGATGTTGCAGTGTTTTAAAAGAATACATGATGAAGGTGTTAACATGTTATTACGCGGAAAAAGGATCTTCATTGTGTTTACCTTCCTTATAAATTTTGGATTGAAGTATTTTGGATAGTTCTAGTTTGGATTATTTTGTATTGCTATAAAAGGACAACCCGGAGGTCAGGCGGTAACCTGTCGCGTCCGGCAAGGCCGCGAGACTTGAACCCACAACCGAAGGGAGACAAGGGTGTATCACCTACCACTGACCCACGTGATGTCCTGGATTGAATAATGTCATTTTTCTTAATGGTTCTGCTAGATGAATTATAAATTCATTTTTTTAACCCTATAAGAATAAGATAAATAGAATATTATTTTTAAGTTCTATTATCTTTTAGAGTGAAAGATGAGTTTGTGGTAGAACTTATTTAAAGGATGAGACTCTAATTTTCAAGTATATATTTTTCTTCTTCTCTTATTCAATGAATAAATTAATTCTTATACTTTAGTGAACGGATCTTAAAACAAAACAAAAATGTGTTATCCTAATACCATATGTTATGCTGAACCGACGGTAGTTTAAATCATTATAGATTGATGAATTTAAGGCCCTAAATTTTACACTTGTTTGTGATTGATGACCTCAATCACTACCTGTAAATATTTATGTTTTTCCTCCAATTATATGTCTCTAATTTCCACCAATTTTCTCCGAATAGAGATCATAATTTGGTGGTGACCCTTTCATTTCTCTTTTCCTCTTATTAAGACTAAATTTTATTAACCCAATTTCCGATGTGGGTTTTCCCACAAAGATATTTTCTATATTCAACCTTTTATTTTTGAACAAAAATTTCAAATTTCGAGGATGCAATTTATTGAAGGAGGGGAGAATGAAACCCCCCAAGATTTCATAGTGTGTTATTTCTTCAAAATAATTCAATAACTTGCACTACACGCAACACCGAGTTCTAGCGTACCATGACTTACCAAACAAGCTGTTCAAAAGAGGTTATGAATGGTATTAACTAAATTTTAAACTTTATATAATCCTTATAATTTTAGAATCCATATTATGAGTTTCTTAGACATAATGTAAGAACAAATTCATTTTAATTATTGCACTTTTACCAACTTTTAATAGTGAACCCTTTTTAAATCCAATATTTTAAACTTTTATATATTAAATTTGACTAAATAAATTTACTTTTTAGAATGGGGACATCAAAAATTTACAATGAAACATCCCAAGCTTCCACGGTACGCTTTCCTTTAAATAATACAGTAGCGTGTATTGTACGCAACTTCGAGTTCTAACACACACCACAACCAATCAAACTAGTCGTTAGGAATAGTAATACCTAATTTTTAAAATTTTAGAAATTTTTTCTCTCAAAATTGACTTCATTTTTGGTTTTGGAGTATCGAATTTAGCCTAAGGTGAAATTTTTGTACTTTTCGGATAACTTTAATATTTTGACGAATAGTGAAAATTACTAAATTTTAATTAAAAACAACTTTTTCAATAAAAATAATTAATAGTGATAAATTATGAATTTGAGTGGTTTAAAAGTATATTTAGAATATATTTTTACCATTTAATAAAATTTTGGTCATTGGACATAATTTCACAATTAAACCGGACATAAACATGTATCAATCTTTTGATAGTTATTATATCTTAAAAACACGCTTTTTGTTTTGACACCGGGAATTAATTTTAAATTAATTTTTTCCACTTATGTGTTTTGAATTTGAAAAAATGGATTCCATATTTGGAATCAGGATGTCCAAATTTTGTAAATAGGTAACTTTTATTTTTAGACATTTTGAATAATTACTTCGGTAAATATTTTATTTACCATGGTTAAAGGGTAAATCCGGTAAATAAGAGTTAACAAATAATATTATAACAATACTAAATTATCCTAAAATGTGTCCTAACCTTATTTTTGGATACATGTCCGACCATGGGAATCTTTGGGTCGATTTTGGGACCCCATGGAGCCACTTGTAGGTGATAGGGACACTTTATTTTAATTAAGTTAAAATAAATACAAAAATGACAAGCATATATATTTTAGAAAAACAATTTTTACATAGGGTTATATATGTTTTATATTCAACTATAATTATTAATTAGAAAGATAAAAATATTTCCTACATAATTTTATTTTATTTATAATTTTTAGACATTATATAATGTAATTTATTTATGACACAATGGTGATGTAGTAATTACCTAATTAATGAAAAATTAGAATAATTTATATTATAAATACCCAAATAAATGTAATTTGAGACTTTTTATAAATAACAATAATTTTATAGGATAATATTCCATGTTAGGATTGATTTAATTAACTTTTTTTGAAATAATCATTCTGGTATGAGTTTTACAAAAATCAATTATTGAATAGTGTCAAAAATGACCTAAAAGAGTTTTTAAAACAAATATTATATTATTAATTGATATTCAATTCCTATAAATCTAAGGTTCTGCCCCGAGACTTATATCATGATAGTTGTATCATTAATGGGCCACTTTTGGGTCACTTTGAGGTATATAGTAAGTTTATGAACTATATAATATAAAAATACAAAGTGACATGGTAAGTGTCAAACGAATTAACTAAGAGTTAAAACTAAAGGATAAGGTTAATATAATGACCCAAACCTGTCTAAATTCTATTGGTTGATTGGTTTTCAACCTATCCCTACCTTAACCTTTAAATAATCCACTTTCTATCCATTAGAAACCAAATACTAATTTATTATAAAATAATATTTCTAGCTTTTCTAAAGTTGCCCCTCACCCCTCTTATAAAAGGGCACTCTTCCTTCTCATTAATTCACACCTTAAAAGCCTTTTAGTTCGTCCAACCCCTACCAAAATACTCTCTAAAATTCCCTAACTTCATTCTAGAGGTCTTCCTTTAGTCATAAATCCAACTTAAGGAGCCCTTTTGATCAAATCAAAAGGAAGAACCCGAAGAAGAAGTAATGTTTTCACCACCCTTTTTCAAATTCATTTCTTCTTCAACTTATTATTTATTTGTTATTACCATTATAAAATAATTAATCCAGTATATCCTATAAACTATAATATTATTATAAATATGGTACAACCATATTCATTATTCTATCCATCCTTTGAATGACATGTCACCATACGTGTGTACGTACGGCTTACCGTCTCCACGTCGTGGTGTAATTGTTATTCAATATATTATTATTTGGATGGGTATAATAATGATTTGTAATTCATTTAAATAATAAATATAACATGATAATGATTCTTTATATATGATATACCATCTAATTATATATTATTTTAATATCAAAAGAATGATATTGTCACTCGTGCGTACGTACGGACTACCGTCTCCACGAACGCGATGAGATTCATTCTCCATCATATCCATTCAAGTATAATTATCATTTTTTGATTTAAAAATAATGTTTAAGGACTTGATATCATTCTGGATATGAATAAGATACAACCTATCCATAAAAAACACGGCTTATTTAACAAAACATATAAAAGAAAATGAGTAAGTTAACACATGAAACGACGATAATTCTAAGATATTATTAACAAAGCAATGTTAAAAGATCATATATGATATCATATTAATGTATATGATTCTTGTATAATTTAATAAAAATTATTTCACCATTATACAGGAGGTTAAACTACCCTCAATCAAGGAAAATTTCAAGCTAAGGGTTTATTTCGCAATCTCTTCATTATCCGAGGATGTTTATACGTAATAATCTACTGGGACTTCTTTATCATCCACATCCATGTTTCTTAAAAATGTATTTCAAAACATTTTTACTATTTACTAGAATATGGTTTAAATTCATTTATACCCTTGTTGACTTTTATAAGTGGTTTATAAAGGAATCTTTTCGTCTTTTTCCAAACAAGGTCCTTTTTAACCTTTTCGACATAATTAAGGTAAGAATGTTTTTTTAACTTATATGGCGGGTGTGGCTATTTTCCGCCGTTATAAAATCGTCGAAGCTTCCCTTACAATCTTATAAGAATATTTTAAAAGAAAATGTTTTATTTTATAAATATATGACTCTTAAATGATTTCAAAATATAAAGAGATATTTCTCTAAAAAGAGTTTTGATTTCATCTATGTCAACATCCTTTGATGGATTTTATGCTTATTTGAAGTTGATTTATTATGATACAAAACTTCTGTATTGTATTTAAGGTTTTGTGATATGTTTGACTGTGGATGTGTTATTTTTATACCATTCATGGTTTATGGATGAAGTATTTACATTTTGTATGCTAGTTTTAATACGAATGTTTATGTTATGTTTAAACCTTTTCATATGGGAATGCATTAGACTTAATATGTGACGGGTGGAGCCCGCTATAGCTCCTCGATGCATCGGTAGGTCTCATGAGACAAACTAGTGTCTTGGAACAAGGCCTTGACAAAATCTTATTTGTAGTCTTGGCACGAGGCCTTGGCTATGTGGTTATGATAGTCTGGCATTATGCATTCCATCATTATGAAAGTGGTTATTGATATTGCATGTGATTATTCGATTAGTAGAATATCCATGTGAATAAGTAAATGGAATTATTTCATTTTATTTTTTCCATACTATGTTGAAGTTAAAGTTTAAAAGTATTTTGTTTTAGTTATACATTGCCTTAAATGTTTATTCTTATTTATGAAAGTTTCCTCTATATTTTTATCCTTACTGGGCATTTGAGCTCACCCCTTTTATATGTTTTATTTTTCCCAGGATGTGACGAAGTAATTTATGAATGACCTTCAGAGATAGTATGAGGGGATAAGAGTGTGGACTATGGATAATATATTGTTGTAGTTTTCATTTTATGATGTAATGTAAAAAATTTATGAATATATCTAGTGTTTCCAAGGCTACTAAACTAATCGGTCTTTCGAGATTTTATCTTTCTTGTGATCATACCAATGTTATGTAATAATGCACTGACTCTGGGTAACTAGGGCCGGGGCGTTACAGTTGGTATCAGAGGAAGTTTAGTACAAACCTTGGAAGCTTGATTTAGATAAACTCTGATTAGAGCACATATATGTAAGATGCACTTTGAGCATTAGTATATAAGAACATCCTAAAATTTTATTATTGTAGAGATTTTTTGATTTTTCTGAGCAATACATCCAAGTCTGGATACGAGCAGGTAGAGGCGGCTCTAGAACAGATGTACCTAGGGGTAAAACCTGAAAACACCGCTTTGAGCTAGACTCGAACGGTAACTGCTGCACGACAACGGGCCTTGCTGCACTCAAGGTTACGACACTCCCGGGGGATATGCTTAGGATAATTCTCATTTTCTTTACAAACCATTATGAAGGGTTTATGAGTATATACTTCCTCAAAGGAGATATGTTTATGATTATGGATTATATCCATAAACTATTTAATTTATTTTATGTGTTTCACATGTTTGGAATTAGGTATTGTTAATTATAAACTAATCTACTGTGTGCCATTGTTTAGAAATGGCGCCCAGTAGAAGGAATGAGAACTCCAGCAATGCACATGATCCAAAGAGAAAGAAGTATCATATCTTTCATGGTCTTAAGCCAAAATTTATAAGAGAAATAGTCTCCCTTGTATTATCATCATATAAAGAAATAATATCATGTGTTGATAAGATAAGTAAAGAGTTTACTGAGTCCTATGGCTTTGAAGGGAAGCAAGAGAAGAAAAGGATGGAAGAGAGAAAGATGGATAAAGGGAAGAGGGAAAAGAAGAATTTTCCCATATGTGATAACTGTGGGAAGAAACACCCTGGAACTTGCCTGAAAGGAATGGG
The DNA here is from genome assembly GCA_963277665.1 of Viscum album. NCBI lineage: Eukaryota > Viridiplantae > Streptophyta > Magnoliopsida > Santalales > Viscaceae > Viscum > Viscum album. Next base: position 60,799,947 of record OY728163.1, on the reverse strand, counting down.
AGTTTGTTATAAGTGTGGAGGAAAAGGGAACAAAGTACATGACTGCAAGGGTAAGAAAATGGTTTCAAATGTACAATGCTTCATTTGCAAGGAGTTTGAACACTACGCGAACCTATGTCCCAGTCATCAGACTATGCCGCAAATGATGCTATTGGATAATAATCAAGTTATGATACTACCACAGGTGAAAAGGAATGATTAGAGTTCTTATGTTGACTATGTCATTTGAGTGTTGTATCAACAATGTACTTATTATAATAATTATGGAGTATATAAGGATTGTACTGCAGTATTATTTCATTAAGGACTTGAGATTGTGTGGAACAAAGAAAAGTGAATCAATAGCAGGTTAAATTTTTGGAAAATATATGGTTTAGAGAAAGATAAACCATAATATGGTTCTGATACCGAGGTAGTGATTTTAGAATAATACATGATTGATTTGGATAAATTATATTGGATATTCTTGACTACCTTGAAACTGATTAATGATTTGTATATTCCATCATTGTTGGGGTTTACCATATTTTTGTATTGAAGGAGTATATCTATTATTCTTTAAGGAATAAGGGATCATGAATGTAATCAATAAGGTTTTATGGAAATTCGGGATGTTGCAGTGTTTTTAAAGAATACATGATGAAGGTGTTCACATGTTATTACGCGGAAAAAAGGATCATCATTGTGTTTACCTTCCTTATAAATTTTGGACTGAAGTATTTTGGATAGTTCTAGTTTGTATTTTTTGGATTGCCATAAAAGGACAACCCGGAGGTCGGGCAGCAACCTGTCGCGTCCGGCAAGACCGCGAGACTTTAACCCCCAACCTAAGTGCGACAAGGGTGTATCACCTACCACTGACCCACGTGATGTCCTGGATTGAATAATGTAGCTTCTCATAATGGTTCTTCTAGATGAATTATAAATTCATTTTTTAACCCTATACGAATAAGATAAATAGAATATTATTTTTAAGTTCTATTATCTTTTAGAGTGAAATATGAGTTTGTGGTAGAACTTAGTTAAAGGATGAGACTCTACTTGTCAAGTATATATTTTTCTTCTTCTCTTATTCAATGAATAAATTAATACTTATACTTTAGTGAAGGGATCTTAAAACAAAAAAAATGTGTTATCCTAATACCATATGTTACGCTGAACCGATGGTAGTTTAAATCATCATAGATTGATGAATTTAAGGCCCTCAATTTTACACTTGTTTGTGATTGATGACCTCAATCACTACCAATAAATATTTACGTTTTTCCTCCTATTATATGTCTCTAATTTCCACCAATGCTCTCCGAATAGAGATCATAATTTGGTGGTGACCCTTTCATTTCTCTTTTCCTCTTATTAAGACTAAATTTTATTCACCCAATTTCCGATGTGGGTTTTCCCACAAAGATATTTTCTATATTCAACCTTTTATTTTCAAAAAAAAAAATTCAAATTGCGAGGATGCAATTTATTGAAGGAGGGGAGAATGTAACACCCCAAGATTTAATAGTGTGTTATTTCTTAAAAATAATTCAATAACTTGCACTACACGCAACACCGAGTTCAAGCGCACCATGACTTACCAAACAAGCCGTTCAAAATAGGTTATGAATCGTATTAACTAAATTTTAAACTTTATATAATCCTTATAATTTTAGAATCCATATTATGAGTTTCTTAGACATAATGTAAGAACAAATTCATTTTCAGTATTGCACTTTTACCAACTTTTAATAGTGAACCTTTTTTAAATCCAATATTTTAAACTTTTATATATTCAATTTGACTAAATAAATTTACTTTTTAGAATGGGGACATCAAAAATTTACAATGAAACATCCCAAGATTCCATGGTACGCTTTCCTTTGAATAATACAGTAGCGCGTATTGTATGCAACTTCGAGTTCTAACACACACCACAACCAATCAAACTAGCCGTTATGAATAGTAATACCTACTTTTTATAATTTTAGAAATTTTATCTCTCAAAATGGACTTCATTTTTGGTTTTTGAGTATCCAATTTATCCTAAGGTGAAATTTTGGTACTTTTCGGATAACTTTAATATTTTGATGAATAGTGAAAATTGCTAAATTTTAATTAAAAACAACTTTTTTAATCAAAATAATTAATAGTGATAAATTATGAATTTGAGTGGTTTAAAAGTGTATTTAGAATATATTTTTATCATATAATACAATGTTGGTCATTGGACATAATTTTACAATTAAACCGGACATAAACAAGTATCAATCTTTTGATAGTTATTATATCTTAAAAACACGCTTTTTGTTTTGACAGCGGGAATTAATTTTAAATTAATTTTTTCCACTTATGTGTTTTTAATTTGGAAAAATGGATTCCATATTTGTAATCAGGATGTCCAAATTGTGTAAATAGGTAACTTTTATTTTTATACATTTTGAATAATTACTTCGGTAAATATTTTATTTACCATGGTTAAAGGGTAAATCCTGTAAATAAGGGTTAACAAATAATATTATAATAATACTAAATTACCCTAAAACGTGTCTTAACCTTATTGGTAGATACATGTCCGACCATGGGCATCTTTGGGTCGATTTTGGTACCCCATGGAGCCACTTTTAGGTGATAGGGACACTTTATTTTAATTAAGTTAAAATAAATACAAAAATGACATAAGCATATATCTTTTAGAAAAAAAAAATTTACATAGGGTTATATATGTTGGATTTTCAACTATAAATATTCATTAGAAAGATAAATAATATTTCCTACATAATTGTATTTTATTTATAATTTTTAGACATTATATAATGTAATTTATTTATGACACAATGGTGATGTAGTAATTACCTAATTAATGACAAATTAGAATAAGTGATATTATAAATACCCAAATAAATGTAATTTTAGCGTTTTTATAAATACCAATAATTTTATAGGATAATATGACATGTTAGGATTTATTTAATTAACTTTTTTCGAAGTAATCATACTGGTATAATTTTAAAAAAAATCAATTATTGAATAGTGTCAAAAATGACCTAAAAGAGTTTTTAAAACAAATATTATATTATTAATTGATATTCAATTCCTAAAAATCTAAGGTTCGGCCAAGAGACTTATATCATGATATTTGTATCATTAATGGACCACTTGGGGGTCACTTGGAGGTATATAGTATGTTTATGAACTATATAATATAAAAATACAAAGTGACATGGTAAGTGTCAAACGAATTAACTAAGAGTTAAAACTAAAGGATAAGGTTAATATAATAACCCAAACCTGTATAAATTCTATTGGTTGAGTGGTTTTAGACCTATCCCCACCTTAAACTTTAAATAATCCACTTTGGAGCCATTAGAAACCGAATATGAATTTATTATAAAATAATATTTCTAGCTTTTCTAAAGGTGCCCCTCACCCCTCTTATAAAAGGGTACTCCTCCTTATCATTAATTCACACCTTCAAAGCCTTTTGGTTCTTCCAACCCCTGCCAACATACTCTCTCAACTTCTCTCACTTCATCCTATAGGTCTTACTTTATTCATAAAGATAACCTAAGGAGCCCTTTTGATCAAATCAAAATGATGAACCCGAAGAAGAGGTAATGTTTTCACCACCCATTTTCAAATTCATTTCTTCTTCAACTTCCTCTTTCTTTGTTATTCCCACTATAAAATAATGAATCCAGTATCTCCTATATACTATAATATTATTATAAATATGGTACAACCATATTCAGTATTCTATCCATCCTTTGAATGACATGTCACCATACGTGCGTACGTACGGCTTACCGTCTCCACGCCGTGGTGTAATTGTTATTCAATATATTGTTATTTGGATGGGTATAATAATGATTTGTAATTCATGTAAATAATAAATATAGCATGATAATTATTCTGTATATACGATATACCATCCAATTATATATTATTTTAATATCAAAAGAATGATATTGTCGCTCGTGCCTACGTACGGACTACCGTCTCTACGAGCGCGATGAGATTCATTCTCCATTGTATCCATTCAAGTATAATTATCATTTGATGATTTAAAAATAATGTTTAAGGACTTGATATAATTCTGGATATAAATAAGATACAAACTATTCATAACAAACATGGCTTATTTAACAAAACATATAAAGAAAATGAGTAAGTTAACACCTGAAACGACGATAATTCTAAGATATTATTAACAAAGAAATGTTAAAAGATCATATATGATATAATATTAATTTATATGATTATTTTATAATTTAATAAAAATTATTTCACCATTATACAGGAGGTTATACTACCCTCAACCAAGGAAAATTACAAGGTAAGGGTTTATTTCACAATCTCTTCATTATCCGAGATTGTTTATACGTAAAAATCTACTGGGACTTCTTTATCATCCACATCCATGTTTCTTAAAAATGTATTTCAAAACATTTTTACTATTTACTAGAATATGGGTTAAAGTAATTTATACCCTTGTTGACTTTTATAGGTGGTTTATAAATGAATCTTTCCGTCTTTTTCCAAACAAGGTCCTTTTAACCTTTTCGATTGAATTAAGGTAAGAATGTTTTTTTAACTTATACGGCGGGTGTGGCTATTTTCCGCCGTTATAAAATTGTCGAAGATTCCCTTACAAGCTTATCAGAATATTTTCAAAGAAAATGTTTTATTTTATAAATATATGACTCTTAAATTATATAATCTCGTCTTTTATCACATAAACTTTCATTACATTTTACAAAACCGAGGATCTTTAAGGTTTAGTGTCTTGGAAACCGGGAACATAAAACATGAAAACATAAAACATTATTTTAAAACACTTCAAAGGCTTCTCCTCATGTTCATACTAGGTTCATTACTGAATCTCATAACCTGGGGAAATTCATCAAAAGAAAGGGTGGGAAGAAGGTCCAGTAAGGGAAACAAGCGAAACATTTTACATATGAACTTGAGATACATCAATAAAGTCATGAAAAGAACGTTGAGGCATGAGAATAAAATCATGAGGCATATCAAAAAAAAATAACATTTTTCATAACTTAAATATGTGGATGAAATATTTAATATTGAAAATCATTTCTTTTCGCCAAGGTCCATCCCCAAGGTGTCATTAAAAATTACCAAGGTTATTCACCAAGGTATCAGTCTAAAAAGTCATCTCTAGAGATTAAGTCTTTACCCAATGCATTGGAGCGCTATCTGGGAGAACCCTTGACATGTCTTTATTATCATGTGAGACACATATATCATCATCAATCATTTCATAAACAAACCATATGGAATAAAAGAAATGGGTTTCATTTCATAATCATAACGTTTTAAAAACTGCTTTAAAGACATGATCTTTATGTCACTTTAAACCCACGAAAAGGGAAAGCGGGTTTCATGTATGTAAATCCCAGAATTTAAAATATAACATTTTGATATATATTTGAATACCCATATATAAATAAGAGCTTTGAGTATTCACATAATAACATAAACTAATTTTGAGAAAAAGAGAGAGGCCTTTTGAGACGAAAATTCTGTAGCATAACGGCTATGTTACAAGGTTTTAGAAAACATTGAAAAGAGAGGGGACATGGGTCACCCACTCTTAAATGATCCATAAAACAGTATAGGGATATAACATGAAGGATATATGAACATGGTAATGAAATTCTAAAGATGTACCATATGAAATGAAGAACATGAAAGGAAGACAAAAATAAGATTTCTCTTATGAAAATTCGGCACCCTAATGGCGTCACTTAAACTTCAAAAAAATGAATTGACGAGATCAAATAGGGTCTCTCATCATATGAACATAAAAGATCAGTATTATAGATATATAGATCATACCCCAACATAATAAAAAGGAACTTGAAAGACTTGACATGAAAGTAGATCTTGAAAACGAGAAGGGTGAAAGAACCCCTTAGAAATTCGGTAGCCTAACGGTGCCACTTAAACTTCAACAAAAATGAATTGATGAGATCAAATAGGGTCTCTCATCATATGAACATAAAATATCAGTATGATAGATTTAGAGATCATACCCCAACATAATAAAATGTAACTTTCAATACTTGACATGGAATTATAACTTTGAAAAGGGAGAAAGGTGAAAGAACCACTTAAAAATTCGACAGACTATCGGCCCCACTTAAAACTTCAAAATACTGAATTGAATAGATCAAATGGGGTCTCTCATCATATGATAATAAAATATCAGTATGATATATATAGAGATCATACCCCAACATAATAAAACAAAACTTTAAAGACTTGACATGAAAGTAGAACTTGAAAACGAGAAGGGTGAAAGAACCACTTAAAAAATTCGGCAGCCTAACGGCGCCACTTAAAACATCATAAAACGAAATAATGAGAGTAAGAGGGGATCTATCATTATATGAACATTAAAAGGGCATTAATAGGAGTATAAAATAACATCCTTTAACATAAGAACATGGAGCATAAAATAAATTACATAAAAGAGATTTCTTGAAAAGAAAGAGAGAGGTCGGATCCCTTACCTTAAAACGTAACTCTTAAAACTCAATGGTTGGGACCTTGAGGGCTTGGGGGAACCTTGGGAGGTCTCTTTGGGAGGTAATGAGACCCGAAATTAATTGGGGGAGAGTGGGGAGTCGAAATGGATGAGAGGATGACTTGGTATTTATAGGGAAAGTGAGGGGACAAGGCATTAATGGCCAAGGGACACCTCAAAAGTGGTTTTCTCAAAACCATGTGCTCTCCCATGGTATTTCTCATGGAGTTAGGCCACATGGGTCCCCCCATACAATACTTCATCACCTTTGGTCGACCATCCCTTAAAATATCTCATGGAATCATCATGACACAGTTATCATTAAACATACCGAAACCCTAAAACTGTATTTTTACTATTCACTGAAAATTCAACTTTCTCAGAAAAATCCCAAAAATTCACATTAACCAAATAACAATGCTATTATTTCAAAAATGAACTCCATTTTATAAAAATATTTTTCTAAATATTTTTAATTTAATTTTTAAATAAATACACTATTCATCGAAAATTCATTTTTCTAAAAAAAACCCCCAAAAATTACCTTAACATAATATCGATGCTCTGAGTTCAAAAATGAAATCCATTTTATAAAAATAATTTTCTAAATATTTTTAATTTAATTTTTAAAAAACATTATTCACCTGAAAACACTAATAATTGAATAATAATTTATGAAACCGTTATTTAACCATTTTATTGAATCACATTACTTAATCAAGGTGCCTAGATTATATTAATACTTTATCTAAGTGAGATTACTAATCCATTTGGTCACATTACTAATCCTAAGCATAAAATCACTATTCATAATTTACTATTCATCAAAAATCAAGTTGATCTTATTAGACTCTAAATTTCATACTGAACATAATTGTAGAGGGCCATTTTTTAATATCATTACACATTTTTAATTATTTAAGGTTTACATAAACATTTTTAAAATATCCTTTTTCTAAAATTCATCAAAAATATGCATACTATATTTATCCGGTCATTTGAAAATTCATAAACTTCATCATAAGAAGAAATCCCAATTTTTATTTAAAACAAAGGATTACACAAGGCAGTTACGATCTCCTCACATAGCCCCTTATCACACCAGCATAGGACCTAAGTGTAAGGTGTGCTAAGGTGAGAGAATCTGAGGGAGTCTCGACAAACATCGCACGAGTAGTAATTTCTTTCAGTTTGAACTTCTTGAAAAGGCGATTCCATTATAGCTTTACACGATGAAGTTTGACTTGGGTTTGGTCTAGAGAAAAGCCCAGTGGTGCTACCTCCTTCCCATGTTCTGTTAGATGGGCTTCGATCGGTCCAAGACTACTGGGTGAGGCCATCGAATCTTCTTTCTATAATAATTAACCAAGATTACTTGTATTTAGAGACAATAATCAAAACGTTTAGTTTCTAGGGGTCATATTGACCAATGGTCATATAAGAGTCAAAACCCAACGGTCTCATTTTAATTATACTCATGTTATCAAATGAAACATTTTTGTTGAGTATAAAAATAAAATAAAATAACACATAAAATTAGGAAACAAGATTTATTCAAAATTTCGGGCCGTTACAATCTTCCCCCCTTAAAAAATTACGTCCTCACAATTTTTAAAATTGGGTTTTGAAATTTCATTGAAAGTCCCACATCGGAAAAGGAGTCAGTAAAACTATTACTTTAAAAGAAAGAAAGGGAAGTACAAAGGTCACCCGAGTTAGCCCACACTAAGGTTCCATGTAGGAAAACATGGACATGGAGGAGAAAACAAAGGGTCAAGTTCTGAGGGAGAGTGATAGAAAACATGATTAGGAGAAATTTAACCATAAGAAAATCCCAAAATTATGATGTGTGTAAACGGTCTTTGATTACCTAGTAGGAAACGTAAACCAACAACATTTTTGTTTTACGTTCCTTTTCATAATTTTGAGGAATTAATTTACTACATAGAACAAAAACATAAGAAAATATACCTACCTTCATGTAGAGTTTCATCCTTTAATAAGTTTCTACCAAAACTAATCTTTTCTCCAAACAATGAGCATTCAAAACTACTTAGTCTCATACAAACACAAGAATCATCTTCTAGAGAATCACATAATCCACAAAAGATTAACTATCTATTTAATCTATCTTTAAACATTATCCCAAAAATAGAAAGGGTAAAGTAAAACAACTCTTCAAAAAGAAATAATCCCATAGGAATGGAAACTGCTTTTAAATCTTCAAAGTTCCATGGTACAACCCAAAGTTCATCATAGACCATTCCATAAATAACGGTCCTTAAAATTCCTCAAAATAAACCAAACTAAGATTGAAACCCAAATACAAGAGGGATTTGATAACATAGTCTTCCAAAATAAACTTCATTGTTTATCTCCAAACAACATCAACCACTCCTAACATCTTATAATAAAAGTAGCTAACCTAAACATATTTTACCCAATATAGGTTAATCATTCCCATAAGTAACCTAAATTACTATAAGTCCACCTTAAATTCATTGATTCTTCAAAATATAATTCAACCTTACTCTTCAATGAAAATACCGTAGTAATCTATTTACGTCGATCATATAGAGTCCCCAAAATAGTGAACGTCTTCCAAAATAATAATCATCTTTTAATCCCCTAATCATCTCTATCATATTAACACGGTAATCGTCGCATTTCCTATCACGTTTGTTATTGGGACATGTTCTTCCATTTCCCGCTATTAACTAAGAAAAGAAACTATAATTAGGGGCTTAAATACTTAGACAATAATCATAAAAAGGAAACTTTAAACATAAAAGGATAAACTTGTATAATAAAAGTATATCCTAACTTGTGATCCCCTAGGTTCCAATCTAGGTTATCCATGATTATATATTCTTATGTGAATCATTATTTTATTTTATCTTTGTTCCTTTAATAATGGTTCATACTAAGCTTATGAATTTACCAAAGAATATCCCCCGGGAGTGTCGTAACCAAGAGTGCAGCAAGGCCCATTGTCATGTACCAGTTCCCATTCGAGTCTAGCTCAAAGAGGTGTTTTCAGGTTTTACCCCTATGTACATCTGTGCCAGAGCCACCTCTACCTGCTCATATCCAGACAGGGATGTATTTGCTTGGAAACCCCTTACTCAATACTTACCAAAATACCAGGAAGATTCCCTATATATAAACTTTTCTATAGGCTTCTTCCTAAAGTTTTTATATCCTAATTTCCACAAATAACTAAACCATCCTTTGATACCAACTATATCATATCGTCTTTTGTCACATAAACTTTCATTACATTTTACAAAACCGAGGATCTTTAAGGTTTAGTGTCTTGGAAACCGGGAACTTAAAACATGAAAACATAAAAAATTATTCTTAAACACTTGAAAGGCTTCTCCTCATGTTCATCCTAGGTTCATTACTACATCTCATAACCTGGGGACATACATCAAAAGAAAGGGTGAGCAGAAGGCCCAGTAAGGGAAAAAAGTGAAACATTTTACATATGAACTTGAGATACATCAATAAAGTCATGAAAAGAACTTTAAGGCATGAGAATGAAATCATGAGGCATATCATAATAAAAATAACATTTTTCATAACTTAAAGATGTGGCTGAAACATTTAATATTGAAATTCATTTCATTTCACCCAGGTCCATCCCCAAGGTGTAATTAAAAATTACCAAGGTTATTCACCAAGGTATCAGTCTAAAAAGTCATCTCTAGAGATTAAATCTTTACCCAATGCATTGGAGCGCTATCTAGGTGAACCCCTGACATGTCTTTATTATCATGTGAGCCACATATATCATCATCAATCATTTCATAAACAACCCATATGGAATAAAAAAAATGGGTTTCATTTCATAATCATAATGTTTTAAAAACTACTTTAAAGACATGATATTTATGTCACTTTAAACCCACGGAAAGGGAAAGCGGGTTTCATGTAAGTAAATCCCAGAATTTAAAATATAACATTTTGATATATATGTGAATACACATATATAAATAAGATCTTTGAGTATTCACATAATAACATAAACTAATTTTCAGAAAAAGAGAGAGGCCTTTGAGACGAAAATTCTGCAGCATAAAGGCTATGTTACAAGGTTTTAGAAAACATTGAAAAGAGAGGGGACATGGGTCACCCACTCTTAAATGATCCATAAAACAGTTGAGGGATAGAACATGATGGATATATGAACATGGTAATGAAATTCTAAAGATGTACCATATGAATTGAAGAACATGAAAGGAAGACAAAAATAAGATTTCTCTTATGAAAATTCGGCATCCTAACGGCGTCACTTAAACTTAAAAAAAATGAATTGACGAGATCAAATAGGGTCTCTAATCATATGAACATAAAAGATAAGTATGATAGATATAGAGATCATACCCCAACATAATAAAAAGGAACTTGAAAGACTTGACATGAAAGTAGATCTTGAAAACGAGAAGGGTGAAAGAACCCCTTAGAAATTCGGCAGCCTAACGGCGCCACTTAAACTTCAACAAAAATGAATTGATGAGATCAAATAGGGTATCTCATAATATGAACATAAAATATCAGTATGATAGATTTATATATCATACCCCAACATAATAAAAAGTAACTTGCAAGACTTGACATGGAATTAGAACTTTGAAAAGGGAGAAATGTGAAAGAACCACTTAAAAATTCGACAGCCTATCGGCGCCACTTAAAACATAAAAATACTGAATTGAAGAGATATAATGGGGTATCTCATCATATGATAATAAAAGATCAGTATTATAGATATATATATCATACCCCAACATAATAAAAAGGAACTTGAAAGACTTGGCATGAAAGTAGAACTTGAAAACGAGAAGGGTGAAAGAACCACTTAAAAAATTCGGCAGCATAACGGCGCCACTTAAAACATCATAAAACGAAATAATGAGAGTAAGATGGGATCTCTAATTATATTAACATGAAAAGTGAAGTAATAGGAGTATAAAAGAACATCCTTTAACATAATAACATGGAGCATAAAAGAAATTACATAAAAGAGATTTCTTGAAAAGAAAGAGAGAGGTCGGATCCCTTACCTTAAAACGTAACTCTTAAAACTCAAAGGTTGGGACCTTGAGGCCTTGGGGGCACCTTGGGAGGACTCCTTGGGAGGTAATGAGATCCGAAATTCATTGGGGGAGAGTGGGGAGTCGAAATGGATGAGAGTATGGCTTGGTATTTATAGGGAAAGTGAGGGGACAAGGCATTAATGGCCAAGGGACACCTCAAAAGTGGTTTTCTCAAAACCATGTGCTCTCCCATGGTATTTCCCATGGAGTTAGGCCACATGGGGACCCCATACAATAATTCATCACCTTTGGTCGACCATCCCTTAAAATATCTCATGGAATCATCATGACACAGTTATGATGTCATTAAACATACTGAAACCCTAAAACTATATTTTTACTATTCACTAAAAATTCAACGTTCTCAGAAAAATCCCAAAATTTCACATTAACCAAACAACAATTCTCTTATTTCAAAAATTAACTCCATTTTATAAAAATAATTTTCTAAATATTTTTAATTTAATTTTTAAATAAATACACTATTCATCGAAAATTCATTTTTTTCAGAAAAAACCCCAAAAATTACCTTAACATAATATCGATGTTCTGAGTTCAAAAATGAAATCCATTTTATAAAAATAATTTTCTAAATATTTTTAATTTAATTTTACAAAACACTATTCACCTGAAAACACTAATACTTGAATAATAATTTATGAAACTGTTATTTAACCATTTTATTGAATCACATTACTTAATCAAGGTGCCTAGATTATATTAATACTTTCTTTAAGTGAGATTACTAATCCATTTGGTCACAATACTAATCCTAAGCATAAAATCACTATTCATAATTTACTATTCATCAAAAATCAAGTTGATCTTATTAGACTCTAGATTTCGTACTGAACATAATTGTAGAAGACCATTTTTGGAATATCATTACACATTTTTAATTATTTAAGGTTTACATAAAAAATTTTAAAATATCCTTTTTCTAAAATTCATCAAAAATATGCATACTATATTTATCCGATCATTTGAAAATTCATAAACATCATCATAAGAAGAAATCCCAATTTTTATTTAAAACAAAGGATTACACAAGAAAGTTATGGTCTCCTCACATAGCCCCTTATCACACCAACATAGGACCTAAGTGTAAGGTGTGCTAAGGTGAGAGAATCTGAGGGAGTCTCGACTAACATCGCACAAGTAGTAATTTCTATCAGTTTGAACTTCTCGCAAAGGTGATTCCATTCTATCTTCACACAATGAAGTTCGACTTGGGTTTGGTCTAGAGCAAATCCCAGTGGTGCTACCTCTTTCCCAAGTTCTGTTAAATGGGCTTCGATCGATCCAAGACTACTGGGTGAGGCCATCGAATCTTCTTTCTATAATAATTAACCAAGATTACTTGTATTTAGAGACAATAATCAAAACTTTTAGTTTCCAGGGGTCATATTGACCAATGGTCATATAACAGTCAAAACCCAACGGTCTCATTTTAATTATACTCATGTTATCAAATGAAACATTTTTGTTTAGTATAAAAATAAAATAAAATAACACATAAAATTAGGAAACAAGATTTATTCAAAATTTCGGGTCGTTACATAAATGATTTCAAAATAGAAAGAGATATTTCTCTAAAAAGAGTTTTTATTTCATCTATGTCAACATCCTTTGATGGATTTTGTTCTTATTTGAAGTTGATTTATTATGATACAAAACTTCTATATTGTATTGAAGGTTTTGTGATATGTTTGACTGTGGATGTGTTATTTTTATGTCATTCATGGTTTATGGATGAAGTATTTACATTTCGTATGCTAGTTTTAATATGAATTTTTATGTTATGTTTAAACCTTTTCATATGGGAATGCATTGGACTTAATATGTGACGGGTGGAGCCCGCTATAGCTCCTCGATGCATCGGTAGGTCTCCTGAGACAAACTAGTGTCTTGGAACAAGGCCTTGACAAAATCTTATTTGTAGTATTGGCACGAGGCCTTGGCTATGTGGTTATGATAGTCTGGAATTATGCATTCCGTCATTATGAAAGTGGTTATTGATATTGCATGTAATTATTCGATTAGTAGAATATCCATGTGAATAAGTAAATGGCATTATTTCATTTTATTTTTTCCATACTATGTTGAAGTTCAAGTTGAAAAGGCTTTTGTTTTAGTTATACATTGCCTTAAATGTTTATTCTTATTTATGAAAGTTTCCTCTATATTGTTATCCTTACTGGGAATTTGAGCTCACCCCTTTTCCGTGTTTTATTTTTTCCAGGATGTGAAGAAGTAATTTATGAATGACCCGCAGGGATAGTATGAGGGGATAAGAGTGTGGACTATGGAGACTATATTGTTGCAGTTTTCATTTTATGATGTAATGTAAAACTTTATGAATATATCTAGTGTTTCCAAGGATACTAAACTAATCGGACTTTCGAAATTTGATCTTTCTTGTGATCATGCCAATGTTATGTAATAATGCACCGACTCTAGGTAACTGGGGTCGGGGCGTTACACATTTATTTTTAAAGGGTTTTTATGTGATAATTATTCGAAAGTAGATAATGTCTTTTCTTATGGAACTAGTGACACCTGATGGAAAGATTATGGAGTAGGGGTTTCATTTCCCAGCATGTTCTTTATCGATAGTTGATGCAATGTGGGTCTAGAATATTCTAGTTATACATATGAAACTATTCTGCATCATCATCTAGATGGATTGTATTATTTCTCAACATGATATGAGTTATTTTTTATCATCAACATCTTTCATCCTACCCTTCTAGTAGGAGATCTCTATTTTTCAAGGGAGAGTGGGTTCCAAGGTTTGGTCTTGTAGGACCTTCCAACCCAGATCCCAGGAGTCTATTGTCTTCTATTGTAGTTGAGCATGACGATGTTCCTTATATCAATGATCTTACCTTGGTTGTTAGATAATTCCCTGATATCTTCCAATTTTTTATGATCTCTTTTTAGATGTGGAGGTATAGTAATTGATTTAACTGGTGTTAGGTACACAACTGATCATGAAACCCTCTTATGGAACCTTTAGAGTTGAACGTGCTCAAGGTCCATTTGGATGATCCCATGTAGAAATGATTTTTCACTATAGTGTTTCACCATGGGAATACCCTGTATATTTATCTGAGAAGGCTGATGGTTTATAATGTTTATACTTGTACTATCAGATTTTGGACTGAGTGACTATTAAGAATATGTACCCATTTCCCTATCTTGATGACTTATTTGATAATTTAATTTGGTTGACATTGATTTTGAAAATCAATCTTTGGTCATGATATAATATGTTAAGTGTTCATGATTATAATCACCTATGGGCCACATTTAGGATAAGGTATGGTTATTATGAATATATTTTAATGCCTTTTGGTATAACTAACACTCTTGAAGTTTTAATGGATTTGATAAACCAAATATTCCACTTGTATCTTGCCACATTTTTCATTTTTTTTATAGATGATATCCTTATTTATTTGTCATTCGAGTGTGAGAATAAGCACCAAATGAATATTGTGATGTAAAATCTAAGTATTCATCACCTATATAAGAATCTCCTAAAATGAAATTTCTATATTAATAATGTGATGTTTCTAGGGAATATGATTTTTGAACAAGGACTATCATTAAATCTAGCAATGGTGAAGGTTTTTTTATCATTAAAAAATCCATGGAATGAATTTGAGATACTTAACTTCATAGGTCATGGTGGATACTATCAATAGTTCATCAATTATTTCTAAAAGATAGTATCTACAGTGACTTCTCATACTAAGATAATGGTGGAAATGTTTTGGGACACTAAATTTCAGACTTATTTTGAGTAATTGAAATGAGTTATTACATCATACCCAATTTTTAGCATTCCTAAGCCTGGTAAGGGTTATGTGATTTACTATAATTTTTATAGTGATGGTCCAAGTTGGGTTCTTATAATGGATAATCATGTTGTGGCCTATGGTTCATGTCATCCTTTTCCACATGAGAAAATTACCCCACTCAGGATTTGGAGATTTTAATAATTATGAATGGAATTATGTTTTGGTGGAAATATCCTCTTCAGAAGATATTTACGGTTATTTATGATAATAAGAGTCTAATATGTATCTTTTCTTTGAAGGATATGAATCATAGCCATAGGCGGTGGGTGGAAGATCTTTAGATGTCTCATTTTGATATCGCCTACACCATATCAAAGGGAATGTCATTACTGACTCCCATTGTAGGAATGGTCTAACACATGCTATTTTAGAATCAAAACAGCGGGTGAATATTGTGGGTCTCTACACTTAGTTTAATCTTGATTCATAAACGGATGATCCAAGTATGGTTATGAAAAGTTTTTACTTGTCATCATCACTTCGTGCATTTATTCTATAGAGTCAATAGTTGTATGGTTAGTTCAGAGGAATCAATGAAACCTTTTATGATAGGAAGACTATTTCTAGTTATTCTCTCCCTTCAAATGGAGTTCACCTATTTGGGGATTAGATTATCATTCCATCACATGTGAGAAATTCAATTTTCGGTGATTTTAATAATTATTCAAAGTCCATACACCCCATAATGTTAAATATGTATTATGACATGAGATGGTTTTTCTGTTGACCAAATATGAAGCCTAACATTGTTGATTTTGTTTCCCACTATTATACCTACTAGTAGATAAACATAGAGCACTTAAATCCTTTTGTTCTTCTCTATACTATTCTGATGCTAGTTTGGAAATAATTTAAGTTTTCCATAAAATTGATTTTGTATTTCCACAAACTCTCAATGAAAATAATTCTATCTGGGTGGTGATTGCTCAGTTGAAGAAAAAATATCATTTCATTATGATCTTGGACACCACTAAGGTTGATGATCTAGGTATTTTGTACATAAAATACATTATGAGGTTACATGTAATTACATATTCCATTCTCATTAACATGGATCCAATGTCTAATTTCTGATTTTGAAAGAGTCTCTAGGAGGAGACAAGGACATAGGTCAGACTTAGTAAAACATACCATCCATGGATGGATGGTGTGAAAAATCATGTTATTCAAATCCTAGAGGATATAACTCATTCATGTGTCATGGATTTTTGTGGGTTGTGAGATGTCCATTTGGGACTAGTAAAATTAATTTATACTGGTTGTTTCTAGTCATCAATCATAATGGTTCCCTTTGAGGCATTGTACGGTCGCCCATGTAGATCACCTATTTGTTAGGTACAGGTGGGTGAGGCCTCTCTAATGGAATAGGGTCCTTTTTAGAATACATCAATGAGGAATCTGGATATACGTCGACACTTGGTTATAGAATAGAGTTTCAAAAAAATTGTATGTAGATCTATGAAATCATCCTATGTATTTTTCAATTGGTTATCAATTTTTCTAGAATGAATCTCCTTGGTTGGGTCACAATCATATGAGGAATCAGGGAAAGCTAGATCCATGATGTGATGTAGAATCTGAGATCACTGAGTGACTTGTTTAGGTTGCTTAACTATTGTTCTTATAAGCTTAGTTAATAGGAAAATATTTTCTACATATTATAACTCAATAATTTCCACACTGATCCATAACATGTTTGTAGTTAAGAGAAGATTTAGTTGGTTCTAGATGTTTCCATTGTGGAGAAACTAGTGGATATAAGTGGTTCATAGATAAAAGTCTTTTTTGGGATTTCTATTTAGTTTTTCAAAGTACTATTCCTATATAGTTATGATTCTCATGAGATTCGGAAGCACAAATCATTGGTGAGTGAGAAGTGGATTCACCTATTTCTAGAGCATCCTTCTTCCTCCTGACTTCTCATAGTTGGAATTTATTATTGTGTATATAATTATAACCTACTGGTTATGGTATGATATTCTTTTAATATTTAATACATTTTTAATTTGGGTTTCAAGAGCATCAGAGATGACTGGGGGTTTTATAGAAGAACTGAGACTGAGCGCTAGATATATAAAACATTCCATGTTGTTAAAGCCTTATTCATGACATATATTTGTTTTGGGAAGGGTACATGATCTAGGTTTAGTGTATAAATAAAATTTAGGATTTATATAATATTTACATCATGATTTTTCACTCTATATTTTTATTTTAATACAATCTATTTTTTATGTACATGATAAAATGGTGTATTCACATCATGATTCCATGATTCATAACACAAATACTTTATGCCTAGTGGGTTTTCTGATTCCACATACCTTACCATTCTGTTATTCTACAAGTGGCCTTCTCACTCTAACCCCTGTTTTAATCTAGTGGATTAGGATCCTAGAGTTGTCTCTTTTGGGGGTATCATTATTCATCTTGGTTGGTTTCTCCTCTTATGGTGAGTGTGATAATTCACTTCTCATCATCTCTGATCTTATGGGAATTGGAAGTGGTTTTTGGATGAATTTATCAGATTTGTGATCATGTGATGATTCTTCTTCTTTAATCCCTTCAAGGTCCATTCATTGTTTCTACATACCTTACTGGTGTGCGTGGTTCTGTCACTATTTGTGCGCAACCCAAGTTTGATGTATGTTGTTCGGTCTCTGGACAATTTTTTATAAACCTATAATTCTATTCATTTATAAAATATTATTCTAAATGGAATGGTATAATTCATGATTTATTGTTTTTCTCTATCAATGATTTTTTTTGGAAAAGATGGTTTATCCCTGCCTTTAAGTGAAAATAGATTTATTGAATGCATTGTGAAAAGAATTTTTAAACGGGATTCCAATGAATGTTTTCAAATGATAGATGTTTTTTTTGAATGATCTATAAAAAATAAAAATTACTTTGAAAATTATTATATATATGATGCATATGAGTTCCTTTTGTATATATATGGAAGGTTTAGTATTGGATCTTGAATGTTGAATTTATAGGGAAATTTACATTTATAGGTGATTTGGTATCCTAGATCATATATTCATGGGATTCAGTACCTAATTGAAATTTTAAGGGGTTCATGTACTGGGATGTTCCTTTGTGACCTAGAATTTAATACACGGGTTGTAGGTACTTTGTTTCACACTGGTCATCAATTATTATTGCGGTATAAGTGAACCGATTATCATGAACTTTGGGATCCTAGTAATTTTTTCCAATTTTTATTTGATTGTCCTTATTTTTCATTTGACATACCTACTTGATAAATTTAAATGTTTTTTTGGGTTTATAATTTAAAATTATTTCACCTAAATTATTTTATAATTGTGGAGAGTGGAGTTTTTTTTTCCATGCTCTTGATGTAGAAATATTAAAATTATTATATTACAGTATTTTATATTCATATGATAATAATATAATTATTGTACAGAGACATGATATAGAACACCTAGGTTGGAACCTTTAGATCCTATTATCTCAAATCTGAAACACTCTCTTGAGGGATTTGTAGACTTTGTTTTTTCTTTTGATATAGGAAAGGAAATGGTGCCATAGTGAGGTGGAGAGGTTCATGTAAATTGGGTTCAAGTAGATGGTGGTTAGATTGTACAATTTTCCCCATATATCACATGGAGTAGTTGATTCTTTTTTGATTTGTCCATTTTAATTATTGGACATGTACATTGGATTTTTTTTGTTTTCTTTTAGGTTACATCACAATATTTGACTCTATAGTATTTGTGTTTCTGACGCTTTCATTGGGGTGTGTATCAGTCTTTGGATGGTGTGCTGATTGTTTCCCCACATTCCTGCTTTCCAAAGGTAGGTGGCATCCATTACTTATTCAGGGGTGTTTGCTTTTTGATTGAAACAGGATTATGGGATGATGGATCCTCCTTCTGTGGATTCCTCCTCGAAACGTTTCACCTAGTACGGGTCTCCATTAAAGATTAAGATGTTGTTCGTGAATCTAATTCCTAGTTCCATATCTTTGTAGATGTCAGTTAATTATGATGATTCTATTTGGACATTCCGAGGGGTCTTGATAGGGCCGTAACTTTTGGTCGGAGTAGATGAAAACATCAGTCATGTCGGGGAATCTCTAGATGTGTGTACATTGGGAAACCTGTATTCTTCCTCATAAGAGGGAATCTCAAGGGTACATAAGATGAGGCATCCTACATCGATTGTGGGGTATCTTATGTTGGAGGCATTTCCCTAAGGTTTTCCTCAGATTCCCATGCTAAACATAGGGTATGTCATGAGTTTAACGTCTTTTGGAGACAGTTATTCCAAAGGCATGTCTTCTGAGGTTTTCCTCAAGCATCTCATGTTTAACATGAGGTAGGCCATGAGTTTATCTTCTTGATGAGATGGTATGAGAGTGATTAGAATGTCCCATGGAGACAAATCATAGAGGTGGATCCCTAGGAGGAATAACCTATATTGGTTACTAGGTGGATGGATCAGAACGCTCAATGGGAGTGGGCCCAAGGTGGTTTGTCCCAAAAAGGGAAGATGCCACACCATGAAGGCCGATCTGGAAACCAAAAAGGGAGGATTAGGGTGGAGGTCCCCAAAGAGGGGAACTCCAAGGTTTACCATTGGATGGGATTTAACCTCTCGGAGGTTTCCTACATACCTTATATAGAATACAGGGATCAAAACCCATGTAGTTCAAATGGGTGAGGGATGGGATCGGGGTGTACACAGAGGACAAAAACCTAAATACATGTCGGGGCTTACATGTGGTTAGAAACTTGGGTTGGTCTGACGCCATGGGGGTGGACCAGATATACAAGTCCCAATGAAAGGGATGACAATGGATTACCATAAATTTCAGATTAAAACGGCTTATTGTTGGGTGAGTTTCCAACGACTTACTATTGGTTGGAGTTCCAATGTCTTACTGCTGGTTGGGGAACAACGGCTTACCGTCGATTGGGGATCAGAACAACTTACCATTTATTGGGGATCACAGTGGATTATCGTCGATTGGGGATCACAATGGCTTATCGTAAATTAGGGCTGGACCTCATGGAGTCTTCTTAGATACCCTACCTAGGAGACAGGGATCAAAGCCCACGTAGTTCGAATGGGTACAGTTTAGCATCATGCGGGATGAAAAGGGGTGTACAGTTTTAAATCATGAAAGACTAGGGTTAACTGATATGATGTGGTCAGGACTGATGAGTATTGGGATTGAACCTCAAGGAGGCTTCCTACATACCATTCCTAGGAGACAAGGATCAAAGTTTATATAGTTACAAAGGGTGATGAATCAGGGTGTACACAAAGGACAATGACCTGGAGACATGTTTGGGGATTACACATGGATAGTGGCCCACTGCAAGAGTGACACCCTTGGTTGAATGATTATGGATTGTGTGGGGCTTATGTGTGGTTAGATACCCGAGGGAATGGCATGATTCCACCAGGATGTGGTGTCCTGGGTAAGAATCATGATGGATGATAGGGATTTGATTGAAGGGGAGGGGGAATGAGGTTTAACCATCGTGAAGGTGACATTAGTGTTGGTCCTGAACCTCAGAGAGGCTTCCTGCATATCCCCAAGGTAGGGAATCAAATTCAACATAGTTCGGTGAGGTGATGGGACACATGTGGAGGCATCCCTTGAAAATGGACGCATGGATGGGACCTAGAGGAAGTAGAATTTCTAGGTTGGGGCATGACCATCCCGAAACACATAGTCTCATGGGAGATACCACTATAAGACATGAGTGACGATCTTTAACCTCAGGGAGTCTTCCTACATATCCCCGAGGTAGGGAATCAAAGTACACGTAGTTCAGAATGGGGGTATATAATAGGGGTGTATGCATAGGATAACAACCCGATGATATGTTGGGGCTTACGTGTGGTTAGAATCCCAGGTTGGTCGGCTTCCATGGGGGTGGACCAGATATATGGGTCCCAGAAAAGTGGACTACAATGGCTTACAGTCGATTGAGAACTCCAACGACTTACCTCTAGATGGAGATACAATGGCTTACTGCTGATTGGGGTTCCAACAGCTTACCGTTGATTGGGATTCCAACAGCTTACCACTGTTTTGGTTTGACAACAAATTACTGATGACTGTGGTTCCAACAACTTACTGTCAATTGGTAATCACAATGGATTACCGTGCATTGGGATTGGACCTGAGGGAGTCTTTCTGCGTACCTTTTCTAGGAGATAAGGATCAAATTTTACATAGTTTGATATGAGGAATACTGTTTAACGTCATGTTACATGAAGGTAAAATTATGTGAAGGGTTCATGACAAATAGGTGTTGCGATTGAACCTCAGTGAGGCTTCCTACATACCTTGCTTGGATAGGGGCAAGGATCAATGTCCACATAGTTAAAAAATGGGGGATATAGTTTAACATCATGAGGGATGAAACTAGACCGACATGAAGTTTTCGTGACCAATGGGTGTTGGGCTTTAACCTCAGGGAGGCTTCTTACGTACCTTGACCAGATAGGGACAACAATCAAGGTCCACGTAGTTTGGAAGTGAGGCTTGGGGATTATATGCTAAGGCAGCCCAGGCAGGATTCCATGGTCAGTGTTTTACTCTAAGCTTATTTGAGACATGATTGGTGTGAGAAACAAGTGGCAACAACAGTCCTGACGATCGTGGTGAAAAGTTATGGCCATGAAGGGTGGTGAATGGGGATTACACTTAGAAGCTGCCCAGGGTGCCGCTAAGGAGCAAAAATGGTGAATGGGGATTACGAATGGAAGCTGACCGGGTGCCACTAAAGAACGACAATGGGGAATGGGTATTACACATGGAATATTCATGGGTGCTGCTAAGGATCAGAAATGGTGAATGAGGATTATGCATGGAATCTTCCTGGTTGACGCTAACAAGTGACAACGGTGAATGGGGCTTCTGCGTGGAAGCTTCCTGGGTGCCGCTAAAAAGCATCAATGGTGAATCAGGCTTATGCATGGAATCTTCCTGGGTGACACTAAGGAGCAGAAATGGTGAATGGGGATTTCACATGGAAGCTTCCCGGGTGCCTCTAAGGATCAGAAATGGTGAATTCGGTTTACGCATGGAAGCTACTCGGGTGCCACTAAGGAGCAGCAATGGTGAATGGGCCTTAGGCATGGAATCTTCCCGGGATCCGCTAAGGAGCATAAATGGTGAATGGGGATTACGCATGGAAGCTATATGGGTGCCTCTATGGAGCAGCAATGGTGGATGGGGCTTATGCATGGAAGCTTCCTGGGTGCCTCTATGGATTGGCTATGGTGAATGGGGCTTAGGCATGGAAGTCGCTCGTGTGCCATTAAGGTGAGGCAACAGTGAATGGGGATTATGCATGGAAGCTTCTCGTGTGCCTCTAAGGTGCAGAAATGGTGAATGGAGATTACACATGGAAGCAACTTGTGTGCCACAATTGAGTGGAAATTGTTAATAGGGCTTATTCTTAGAAGCTGTCTGAGTGCCTTCCTCGTGTATGTCCATGAGTGCATCCCAACTCACTGGTGGGTTTAGGCATATAATTGAGGCCTAAAACTAAGCGCTAGTTCACAAGTGGGATAAATCCAAGGGTGTTGGAATTAGTTCTAACAAAGGGAGATGAAAAGTTTGAATCACATTCCTGACATTCGGAATGTGGTAAGGGTGGCATGACAATAGAGGATAACTATTGAACATGTTTGAAACACTGCATCCATATCGTGTTAGCCTAAAATAGGGAAAAATAAATGAGGGTCGATGGTTGACCATGTTGGAAACACATGACCAGACTCAAATATTTGTCCAAAGTATTTTGGGGTGTTGGACAAGAACATTAGGTGAGCCGATGTGGCATAGGACCAAGCTATTAGGGGGTCCCTACAGACATGAAAGAGGTTGAAGATTCGAATGAAGGGCACGCAAAGCATGAGTTGGAGTGATGGAATGTTTGAACGGATTCCGATGCTCTTGAAATTATGACACTATAATCATGGAATGAGGTATCTTATTCTTGTTACATAAGCCATCTCTTATTTGGAACAAGAGGCATCCTATTATTGAATGATAGGGAATGCTAAAGTCTATAGTCATACAAAGAGGACTATTGACATCTTATGATTGGAGCATAAGGTATCTCTTGTTTAGAGAAAGTGGAATCCAATATTTTTCATATAGGGTGTACTATAGTTTATTGTCATGTAGAGAGGACTATTGGCATCTTATGATTGGTGCATAAATAATCTCTTTTTTAGTTAAATAGAAATCATATGTTTGGAGCATAGGGTGTGCTATAGTTTATAGTCATGTAGAGAGTACTATTGGCATCTTATGATTGGTGTGTAATGAATCTTTTGTTTAGAGAAAGAGGAATCCTATGTTTGGAACATAGGGTGTACTACTGTTTATAATCATGTAGAGAGGACTATTAGGCATAAGGCACCTAAAAATGGATGGTGTTGGGACTTACCCAAGAGTGGCTCTTTCTGGTTCAACCAGGTATAGAAGTCAGGTGATTGGTTTTGGAAGAGTTGCATGAGGAATGGTTCGAATCCAGGTGCTTAAGGAATCAGAGATGAGAATCTCAACTCACGACATGTCAAAGGGACCAAGAGGAATATGTCGACTCAAGGTATTTCATGTAGTTTAGAGGAGTATCTCGAATCATGGTATTCCATATGTGTAAGATGGTTGCGTATAAAGGCCCAATGGAAAATATTGACTTTTTTAATTGAAAAGTTCGCAGTACGACTCTCCATTTTTCATCAGGCTTAGTGATGTAGGCGAAGGGACAGGTCTATAAATGAACCTGAGTAGGTGTGTGAGGGAGCAGCCCCCATGGTATGGACTGGTGGGTGCGAAGGTAGCAGCTTCGCAAAGTATGGGTCTTTTTAAAGTATCTTCATGGAGGATAGGTGCTCACAGAGCATGGGGTATCATGAAGCAGCTTCATGAAGGAAAGGTGCTTGCTGAGCATGGGGTCTCTCAAAGCAGCTTCACAAAGGAATTCTACTCTCAGAGCATGGGGTCTTGAAAATAATAGGGCTTCGCAGAGCTCTGGGTCTCATAGATCATAGGGCCTTACAGAGCATAGGGTCTCACGGAGCAAAGGGTCTTTGCAGAGCTCAGGGTCATGTGGAGGAAAGGACTTCGTGGAGCCTAGGGTCTCGCAGAGAAAAGGGACTTGGAAGATCCTCGAGCAACCAGAAGGAGCTCCATCCTTCGCAAAGGGGGGAGCCCATTGTGAAGGGCATCAGTTCGTGGTGCTTGGGAGCTCCACAAAATGGGATATCGGTCACCCAAGGGGTGGCATAACCATGATTATGAATGGGGTGCACTATCTATTTATAGGTGATGGAGGTCGGTGGACCACACTGCAAAAAGCAAATTCACTCCGCAAATAGAAAATTACACCGTGAAGGAAATCGTGCTCCGCAACCGGAGGCAGTTCCCTAAAGTTCGTCCTAACCATGGAGTCGACCATCACGGCCTTCATATCACTCGTGGAGGATCCAGTCAAATTCCATCAAGTTTCTCATAGTCACGGATGCTACCATGATTTCCTTCACGGTGCTCGTAGAGACTCCGGTCAAGTTCCCTATGCTCCGCGATCGCGGAGGGATCTTCATGAATGGGCTCCACGAACCAATTTTCCATCCCAACTTCAAATGTCAATAACTCTGTTCACGTCTACAAACAGTCAAATTAAAGCTTGAAAAATGGGCTATGTTTTTGGATCATTTATGGAAGCATTTGGAATATCTTATGGATTTGTTTTCTAGTGCCAAAAAATTGGTATATGTCTTTCTGGCACTTCATTCTTTTGTATATGTACATATTCCATTTATCTTGTTTCAGGAAGGTTGAATTCATTCCCTTTTATTGTTTTTCAATACATGAGTGTTAATATCCTACACATGGGGATTGGGTGCACCCTTCGGCTCTTACAAAAATTAAGTTCAAAATCTATTTTGATGGGTTTTATGGGGTGATAGGTGAGATAATGGTATTATATCCAATACCTGGACAAAATTA
The DNA here is from genome assembly GCA_963277665.1 of Viscum album. Taxonomy (NCBI): domain Eukaryota; kingdom Viridiplantae; phylum Streptophyta; class Magnoliopsida; order Santalales; family Viscaceae; genus Viscum; species Viscum album. The sequence goes on along the minus strand of OY728163.1, from coordinate 60,774,435 downwards.
CAGTGGAACGATATGGTTCTAAGGTGTGGTATCCAAAACAAGGTCATTGTGCTTTAATGGGGTGGAGAGTGTATCATAATATTAAAAGTGAGACTTAATATCATAAATTCTACTACACATGTCAATAAGATGAATCTTTAGTAATGGGATCATACCAGATTAGAACTCCACTGTTAAATAGTTGTTTCGTAAATAAGTAATCAGGATGGGGGACCTTTGGGGATGAATCCAATTTTGTGTTAGTGTAAGGAAAAAACAAATTGGAAAGAACATCTTTTAAAACATGGGGATAGAAAATAGTCAAATGACCTATTTAGGCACATAAGTGGGTCTTATGGAAGATAAAACACATGTTTGAAGCACAAAAGGGTGGTTTGTGGAGTCTAGATTTTACATTGGTAATAGATCATGGTTATTCTTAGTCTTTTGAAGTTTGTGTATAGAATATATAATTTTTGAGACTTTAGAGGTAGGTCGTAGTGAGTTCTAGGAAATCACTTAACATGATGATCCGTAATTCAACATTGGATGTTGGGATGTTTGTCTCCTATATATGGTTATAAATTTAATCTCAATTCTTTCTTTTGATATTTTGGATTAAACTAGGAATATCCTTTTGTCTTATCATTTAATTTTTTTTTAGAATTTACAAAACTGGCCACCAAGACATATTACAAGGGTTCACAGGAGGGTTCAATGAGAGATTATCTCAAAGTGAATACTAATTTGTATCATAATACTTTATAATCGATCGTAAAACTAGTTATTCAAATGGATAAATTTGTACCATGAGTTCAGAATCATGTTGTTGACATGAAACAATGATCTATGTGTCAGAAATGGATTGATCTTTAGAGTCTTTATGTGAGAATCCCCATCATTTAATGGTATAAATAAACACTAAGTGAAAGAATAGTGGCAAGACAAGATCAATTAGGTCATAAAATTACTAGATACACCTAAGGCTATCATGGTGAAATGTGAAACGTTCAAGATCAAGGTTCACAGTAAGTGGTGGTCTGATTATAAGTTACAGGGAATAAGACATGTGGAATTATATTGGAAGGGTTTAAAGGCCCTTTTCTTCTAGTAGTTCCTTCCAAAGTCTTTCATGATAACCAAATCTCTATCATTCATCCCCTTCAGGTAGGGAGAACTCTATGTGTCATTGTACATTGAATAGTGTGTAGAGGTGGTTTCATAACTCCAAATGAATGAATGAATGATCATAAATACCATCATGTCTTACAAGAAGACATCCTATCATAGGTATAGATGTTGAATATTTCTACCTATGTGGAGATAGTTTACAGGGCTATAATGCATGAAATGGATATAATGGGTATGAATGGATTTGATATCATTTATTTTCCACATAGTGGTAGATTTAATAGTGTGAAGTCGGGAAAGAATATATGGAATGAAAATCTCAAGGCTGGTAGAGGTATTTCCAAGTAGTTGTTTCCCTATACACTCCCATTAATAGTCAAAATTATTCTTCATAATTTCTATCAATGTGTTATGGTATGGCAAACCTAATGTTCTTTTCCTACACCTCGAATGATTTTTAATGCTTGTGGTCATCGATTCTATCAAGAGAGGATCTTCTAAGAAATTTATATACCGCGTTATAGTAATGGATCTATAAATGAAAATTCCGCTATAGGATAGTAAAAAAATTTAATGCTTATAGGGAAACATCTACAAGCCTCATAAGTGGAGAAAATTCATGCATTTGATGAGTTTCTGGTGGATAATGATATGATACCAACTATAGTGAGAGATATCATTCTATTATATCTTATATAGAAATACCTCTATTTGATATATGAGCCTCACACTAGTTTATTTATTTGGGTTTTGATGAGATGAAAAAAAAATCAAACGAAGCTCGTTTCCATTATTATATAGTTGGGAAAACATCTTGGAAAGAGGAAGGAGAGGGGTCCTCATTATCATGTGTGTTCTATATAGATAGTTGACATTGTGTTTTTCTAAGAGTTCTTGATTCTCAATTATGATCTATTCGACATCATCATTAGGATGGATTGGATTTCTTCTCATAAAGATGAGATTTTATTTTTATCATTGGTGGGGTTTTTATCCATGTAAAATTGAAAATATCATGTGATTTAGGGATATTGGGATCTAAAATCCGTTTATACATGACCATCCTATCGAGAGATCAAGAGTTTTTTATTTTCTATTGCAGTTGAGATTGATGATGTTCTTTATTTCAGTGATCATGCCTTATTGTAAGATACAACCATAATGTCTTCATGAATGGCTTTTCTGGTATCCCCCTATAGAGATATGGTTAGTTTTATATTTAATAGGTTCTAGGTACATATATGATCTATATTAAATCATATCCGATGGATTTTTCATAACTAAAATTGCCCATGATCCAGTTGGATAATCTGATGGTGAACGGTTTTATTCACCCTAGTGTTTCACCATGAGAATCCCATATGACCTTAACTTAGATTAATAATGTTTGACCTAATTTTTTCATATACTATCAAAATTTGAATCAGGTTACTATTAAGAATATGTAACCTTTTTACCATGTCAATAACTTCTTTGATATGTTAAAGGGGAGAAGTGATTTTCAAAAATCGATCATCAGTCAGAATATCATCAGATCAGGGTTCAAGAGTCTAGTATCCCAAATATCATTTTTTAGTATTAGTTATGAACATTATGAATATATTTTAATGGATTTGGTTTACCTAACACTATTTATGCATTTATGGATTTGAGGAACATGAAATTCCATCAGTGTCCTCACACCTTTTTCATTGTGTTTGTGGATAATATCCTAGATTATTTGAGATTCATGCATGTTCATAAGATTAATTGTAATTTTTTTTGTAAATAATGAGGATTAAATTCCAATATGTTAATATCTCTATATAAAATTTTTGGATCTAAGAATTTATTTTCTTTTGGAATGTGATTTATTAGCATGACATGTTAATCGATCCATAGAAGGTGAAGACAGTTTTTTCATGGGAAGATCCACAAATAATCTTCAAGTTATGGATCTTATTTGGAATTTATACATATAATTGATGGTTTATCAATTATTTCTCATTAATAGAATCATATTTGAATTATATTTCTATTAAAGTGGATAAATTCCCTTAGTACACAAAATTTTAGACTTCTTTTTAGGAATTAAAATCTCTTCTAAAATCAACTCATATTTTGATCTTTCATGGGACCTATAGGGGTATTTGGTATACTATTATGCTAATGGTTTTGTTCTGGGATGTGTTATTATACATAATAACAACAAGATTTACTATAGTTCCCATCATCATTGGCCACATGATTAAAATAATCCCACTCTTGATTTGGAGATTCTCATAGTTATACATGAGATCATGTGATAGAAAAAAAATCATTTTGGGGAGATTTTCACTAAATTTTCTTATCATAATAGTTTGTGCTATATCATTTATTATAAGTACATGAATCTCAGGAAGAGGGAGTGTGTAGAATATATTCAAAAATTTGATTTTAATATCATATATACCCTTAGGAAGGTTAATGTTATTATTTCTACTCTTATTAGGAATGTTCAAACACAAGTTGTCTTGGAATCAAATTAAGAGTGAAATCATTTGTGTCTCTTTACTTAGTTTCATCTATATGTGTTAGGGGATGATTCTGGTATGGTTCTGACCAGTGTAAAATTTTCATCATCTCTCTTTGAGTTTATTTATCAGGTTCAGTAGCTAGATATAGAGTTTGTAGGAATTAGGGAATTATTTTGTGGTGGGGAGACCATTTTTAGTTGGTCTCTCCCTTATGAAGTCATTCTATACTTCAAGAATTTCATGGCTATTCCATCTCCCATGAAAAATTAAGTGTTGTGATATTGTAAATTTTATTCATAGGACATATTCCCTATCAATATATATATATAACTAAACGATATGGTGTTTCGGGTGGCCAAGTATAAAGTGTGATATTTCTAATTTTGTGCTATGCTATTTCATCTATAAGAAGATAGAGGAAGAGAACCTAAATCATTTTGGTCTTCTCCATCCTATTTCGGTGTTCTTTTGGAAATGGGATGTGGTTTCCTTGTACTTCATTGTTGGATTACCACATCATCTTGAGGAATGTATTATAGTTGGGAGGTGACATATTGTTTAATTCAATTAGCTCATTTTATTCGGGTTAAGGACCCTAACTAGGATGAAAATATATGTATGTTATATATGAAAGATATTTCCAAGTTACCAAGGGTTCCAACTACCATCATATTGAATAGGAATCCTAGAATTAGTTCTAAATTCTATAAGAGTCTCTAGGCAGTGTTAGGGACTCAAGTAAGATTAATTATAGCATAACATCCATAGACCAATGGTTAAATGGAGCCTGGTATTTAGATTTTGGAGGAAATTTTTTGTGCCTTAATCTTGGATTTTGGTAGACTGTGGTATCACCAAATGGGATTGGAAAAAGTTTACTTATAATAACAGTTCCCATTTATCAATCAATAATGGTTCACGTCGTAGCTTTATATGGCCCCCCATTAAGATGGAATATGTGTTGTGAAGAGGTAGGAGATACCTCTCTAGTATGACCAAATATCATTCCAAATATATTGGTGAGGATTTAGGATATAAATCCATTTAAGTCCATAGATCTATAATGGAAAAAATCATATGTCAACCATCAACATCATCCTTTGGATTTTTTCATTTTTTACTGGATTTTCATGAATATTTCCCCCCAATTGGGTCACTATCGACTTTGTAAATATGGAAATCTAACTATGAGATATCTTGGACCATTTGATATCACTAAACATATTTCTCACGTTTCTTATCATTTGGTGTTACCAGATCAGTTGATAGGTGTAGATGATATTTTCAACTTATCTTAGCTCAAGATGAACCACACAGATCCATCCCATGTTTGTAGTTGGGAGGATAATGAGTTAGTGTTAGATGTCTGTTGTGGAGAAAATAGTAGAGATCATTTGTTATCAGATGAAATTATTTTATGAGATATCTATTCCATTTCTCAATGTTTTATGGTAGAATTTATTAGATTCAAATAGTATTTGAGATTTCAAATCTTCAGTGATAGATTAGTTTCCTCACCTATATCTAGCTCATCCTACTTTTGCATGAATTCCTAGGAATAGAGTGTCCTATGATGGAAAGAATTCTAACATAATAGTTAAGGTATAATCTAATTTAAATGTTTCGGTCTTTGTACATTTTTTTGTCGGGTGTTAGAGATGGATGAAGGATTTATCTAAATGAATTGTGATTAGGCACAAGCTATATAACTAGTTCACACTATGGAAGGGTTATTCACAACATGAATTTATTATAGGTTGAGGAAACGATCCAAGTTAATTTTTAAAAAATAATTCACAATGTTAATTATATTATCATCATGAATTGTTTGTTTGATATTTTTAATCTAAGGTGATGCATTTTCTTGCATTCAAGAAAAACTGAGGTATTCACATCATGAATCCATGATTCAAGATGTGAATATTTTTATGCCAGGATGTTTTATCACTTACCATGTCGAACCTTCTGTAATTCAATGTGAATATATATCTCTTGTACCCTATGGATGCTCAAGGCATTGGATGGTGGCTTCTACTCATCATGGATTCTCTTTTTGGTACATATGTATCCAACTTGGATGGTTTCTCTTCTTATGGTAAGTGTAATCATTTTCTTCTCATTATCTTTGCTTCTAGGGGAATATGAAGAATTTTTGAGATATACTTATAGTATTTTTTATCATGTTATAATGCTTCAACATTATTCTCTTCTAGATTCTGTATTCTTTCCTGTATCCTTTTGAAGTATTGGTGGTTTCCAAGATGGTTTTTGTGTGCCCTATTTTTTAGGTAGGTAGTTCAGTCTCTCGAATATCTTGAATGAAACTTGAATACTCATGATTTATTAAATGATTTTATAAATGAAATGGAATAATTTTTTATAGGTTGATTTGTGTTTATAAATGTGTTTTGAGAATAGATGGTTCATCCAATCTATTTAGTAAATGAATGGTGTCTTTCAATGTAGTTTTAAATGAAGTATGAAATGGTTTTTCAAATAATGTTTTCAAATGATATAGGTTTTTTTGGAATGATTGATCAAATGTGAAAGAACATTGAAATTGATTTGATATATGCAACACATGGGATACTTGGGTACCTACGTGTATGGTTTAGTATTAGAGATATTCCGTTGAATATGTGGGGAAATTCACATTTATTAGTGATTTAATCTACTAGATCATAGATACATGTGATCTGGGACCTAATAAACATTTCATGGGGTTCACCTTTTGTGGTATTCCTCTATTCCCTAAGAATTGATGCATGGGTTCTAGGTACATGAGTGTGCAGATTTCTTCAATTGTAGTTATGGTATAATTGATCTAGTTATCTTAAAATTTATGATCATAGGGTTATTTTCCATTATTATTTTGATTTTTTTTTATTTGATAATTCTTCCTGAGAAATATAACTGGTTTACTAGATTAGTTATTTGAGACTATTTTACCTGGCCTTTTTAGAATGGTTTAGAGTGGGGAAATGTTTTTCCATTATCATGATGTAAAAGTGTTTCAATGCACATCATGCCTTTTTTCTATTGATATGAGCATATTGGAAGTGTTTTATAGAGACATGATATGGAACACCTAGGTAGTATCCTACTGACCATGTTATCTTATAACATACACACTCACTTGTGGGTGTGAAGAAAATCATATTTTATGATATAGGAATGGGAAAGGCACCACATTGAGGTAGTAAGGTTCATGATAGTTGGGTATCGGTAACTTGTAGTGACATGGTGGGACATTTCCCACATATCACATAGAGTAGTTATTTTTAGTATTAGTTTTCCTTTTTGTTTGTGACACATGTGCATACAGTTATTGTATCTCTTATTTCAGGTTGTTTGAAGACTTGTGACTATATGGTTTGTAGAATATTTCATTTAGGTATATCATTCAATTATGTATATATATAATCCATGTATCATTTTTATGTTTGGGAGAAATGTTTCCCTATTTTTTTGTTTGATGATTGAGTTCTTGTCAACAGCCCATGGGTATTGAGAATTCCCTTTATTTCCTACCAAATTTTGGTTCAGATCCTAGTTGTATTGGTTTTCATGGCCGGGAAATGAAAATTGGTATCAGAGGAAATACCCAGCTGAATGTTCATTAGAACTGGTGAGGATTTTGTTATGGGGTCAACAAAAATTTTGTTTTGGTTTATAGGGTTGGATAGTCTAACACCCATTTAAAAGTGAGACTTAATATTCTAAATTTTATTTCCCATGCCATCAAGGTGCACCATTCTTTTCATGAGCCTTCCTGGTTAAAACTTCACATTTAATGAGGATTTTCATGGAGTAGTGATCATGATGGGTTAAGTCCTATATATTTTCTTATGGGGTGTGTAAGTATGGAGAAAAAGTATAAAGAACATGTGGTTTCCTATCAGGATATTCATTAGTTAGATGACCCATTTGGGCATGTGGGTGGTCCCCATGGATTGGATAATAAGTTTTTGTGGGACAACAATGATGTCTGCATGCCAGAATTTTAACATTTGTACCAAAGAATGCTTATGCTCAATATTATGAAGTTGATAAGTAGGAGATAGGATTTTTTTAGTACTTGATAGGTAAATTGCGGTGAGGGCCATTGGGATTTTGAGTTACATATCTCCTTTGTATGGTTTTTACCATAATATTAGATCATTCTTTTTATCATCTGGTTTAAATTGTGATTATCCCAATGCATGATCATTTCTATCTATTTTTCTCATTTATAAATCATACCTCCGAGTCATATTTCAAGGGTTATGTAAGAGGGTGAAATGATAGATTATCCTCAAGGGAATCATCTTTTGGATCAAAATATTATTAATGTTATCATATGGGTATTTTATATTTTGGATAAAAATGCCCAGAGAATATAGAATCATGTTGTCGAAGCACAACCAAGAGGTCAGAGAGAAAGGGATAAATCACTAGAGATCCTATGCTTGAAGCTATCATCCCCTATGAAAAGGAGAAAGGTAAAGTAGATGTGAAATACTATAGTAATAAAATGTAACTGGGGTTAACATGAAATAGTCAACTTTTATAGTAGAAATTTCATGTGAGAAAAACGTATGAATCGGGAACAAGAAATGAAAATTGTATTAACCATGCATAGCTGATTGATCACGTTTCACACTTGTGATGATGCACTACTCTGTGAACTTTTTTTTTCTTTGTGACTATAGAAACTCCCCTTAAAAACATCTTGACCTAAGATCATTTCTTCATAAAGTGATTCTTCTAGAACCTCAAAAACAACAATAAACTCTGTGGTTTGAAAAACAACCTTACCCAACTGACGCTTTCATCATCGGTTGGGGAACATGATGGTTCTAGAATACCAATAACTTGGTATGATATCTAACCTCAATGATTCATGTAGATGTCTCTAGAGGATGAAACCAACAAGTATGTCTCATTTAGGGAAAGCTATAATGAAACTAGTGGCAATTTTCACCACCACCAATTCCCTCAGAAGCTTATTGTCATAACACAACAATCAGCACCTTACTCGTCTTAGAAGGTGGAACATGGAGTCAAATATGACTCTATACTAGTTTAGGAGCATATTTTAAGGGATCCTGTCAACCCCCATCACTAGCATCAACCCACTAGTGCCCCTCAGTCACTTGCTGCTAGCACCACCCAACAAATTGACAACATGGACACTCATGCATGGGTACCAAGGAGGTCTTTCTATGTACTAGATGTTTTTGATAAAATGTAGTGGGATTATATCCATGTATCCAAAAATGAATCACATATGAATATTCTATTAGTGAATAGTGGGAATTCTCATATCCATTCTCACTCAGATCGTGTTTTCATTCATATTCCTATAATAATCATGGGGTAAGCACATATCCCTTCACCTCGCATGAATACCATTGTCATATTCCAATGGAATAAGGAGGAAATGAGTTGGATTATATCCCCACTTAAATGAAGTACATATTCTAGTATATATTAGAGACTAAGAATGTAGTTATCTAAATTCCTAAATTAAAACTTTACAAAATTGTTACTACATTCTTGAAATAGAAGAAAAGCTCATTCGAATTATTCCAATATAGGTACAGATTTAGGTAAATGCACATATCCATATCCTAACAGCCAGAAAAGTATATTACCATGATCAGTATGAATATGGGGCTACTCTAGAGAAAGTGTGCATTCTTAATTCCATCCACTTGGATTAGCAACATATTCTTGTAAAGGAAGGTGCATAAAATTGGGCTCATATTCATGTTATGACTGGGGATCAGCATCCCAGTTTGGCACATGCCTCAGGAAAGGTGTACATCCCAAGAAAAGATACCGATGGCATACTCCAAATCCCTAGTATTTATCTCATTTTCTCACTAAAACTAGGGTTTGTTAATATAATACGACAATAACCACTCAGCTCATGCTCATATTCCTACTGAATAAGATACTCAATATATTATAGTAGTTTAAAAAAGATAAGCTCAAATCCATACATTAAAAAATGAATAACAACATTGATATCCTATGAAGGATGTACAGGATGAGGTTCATGTCACTTCCCCCATTCTATAGGTCCATCTACATATTTTGAAAGGGAATGAATATTTGAATAAGGACCATACCCCCGCTTCTTCATGGAATGATCAGAATATTCCAAAAACCACCCTCAGATAGGATCATATTCCTATTGATGATATATAAGTTCACCGACATAGTCTAGTAGCTTCTCAGTAGTGGTCTCATATCCCCAAAATACAAGACAATTATCAACATATTCCATCCAACATCATGTAGAAGGCTCATATCCATGATCAACCCTAAAAGGAAGGTCGAAATATTCCATCCATGACATAGAATTAGCATCACATCCCTAATATACTCATTTCCATTTTCCTTAAGGTTTTATGACCCATATCCACAAAACCTCATGGGTATGTTGACTCTTAAACTGAATTATAAATAGATCACTACTTTGCCAGTCTTTATCATAGTAGTTTATAGTTGGATCACATGGAATCTACTCTTGATGTTTGTCGTGGAAAACCTTTCCATTAACAAATATCTATCGAAAAATGAAATCCTACAATTTCTCAGACAACTTCTCATTGAGAGTTGTTCATAATCCAGAAACCTTTATAAATAGATGTTCTCATAACATCATGGTTAATCTTAAATAGTTCCCCATTAACTTTGACTATCACTTCACAACATTTAGTAGGCGACCCATAGAAGTAACCTCTATGTTCTAACCTAGTGGAGGTATATAATTCTTGTAAAGAAGAGGTATACATGGATATATGAAGAGAATTAGATGGAAACAACCTCCAATCAATGTTTTTTCCCATCACCATTTCTGACAATGAGATCCCAGATCAGCTAGAGAAATAATGCATGCCTTACACACACTATAACATGTGGGAGACTCATTAAAAATGAAATGGTAGACACCTCCCATATCAATGATATGAGGGTCACCTTCTAACCATACACATACTCTATTGTCAAATGGACCTAGATTCTATCTCTATAGAGCAAGATCGATGACTATAAAATCATAAAGAAAATATATAGCCCACATTCTTCCATTTTACCACAACTATTTAGAAACTGATTGCTAAATACATTTCAGATATCTATATTTGAAGATGTGGAATTATTGAGGATTACACATCACTATGTCTCTAGAACTTAAAATCTCCCCAAATATAGTATAATTTAATTTTATTTTTGTTGGAGAAATTCGGGGACCAGGAAACACACATAACATTTAGTTAATAAAATGAGAATCCCCTACTTTGAGGTTGAAAATACATCACAAATATATGAAGAGTTCCACAAAAAGAGTCCTTAGTTGGGCCCCTCGAATATATGGGAATAAATTTTAGACATGGAATCCAAATTTGTGGACTACTCGATTGCCTACCATAGATGATTACTCTCATCATAGGCTTACATTTCAATCAAAGTTGTGTAATACCTAAAATCTTCCCCTAGAAAATGAATCCCATCATAGGCTTCCATTGTAACTATCCCATACATAATTAAAATTGCGCTAAATCAACTGGATTTGAATTGCATCCATCTAGGTGCGAACCCTACCCACATGGATTGGGGATTTTTACCACCACCACCATACCAAGGTTCCTCAATAAATGATGGGTCTAGGAAATATCAACAAGGGATGAAAATTAACCCTAATCGATAGTGCATAGGTAAATTTATTCCCCATCACTAACACTAGGTTCATCACAAGACAATAAGGTCCTAGAGAAAGTAGCAACAGTTCTTGATCAACCCCATATTATAGGCCTACAATAATTTATACCTCAATTTCTGTATTAGAATCCATTATATTCTCAAATAGTCATAAAATACTTAATAATATGCTCAAAACGTTCCATTAGTGGCCCTGAATCATCCCCAATCTATATGGTTGGGGGAATTTTTATCATTATCATCACCTAGAAAGGAATCATTCTTATCCAAGTTGGGAGGTAAATATCAATGGCCATCATCCAACCTGTTAATCCCATTGTGAGGCATACCTTTTCTATTTAGGGAATGTTCGAAAAGAACGACTATAAACTATGTTAAGGTAACTATTCGAATGATGATATAGTAGGAACATATTGAAAATTAAATCAAACCCTATAATTCTTATAATCATACATGGATTAATATGGTCAGGGTTCATATAAATGATCTTGATACAACCCTTGAAGGAGAAGTATGCACTATAGAGTCACCATATGACATGGAGAGTAATGGGACAACTACCAATTCCTAATACACTTGAGTGGATTTCCTCACCATAAATCCAATAGATAACGCAAAACAAGATTTAGATACTGATGAACACAATGTCAAAACCATACCCCAAGAGCTAATTGATCTGAATGCACAAACTATGGCTACATGTATGCGAAATCAGAGAAAAATATACAACCTGCCTCCCCTAAATGATGAATTTCCACCTAATTTATCGTAATATACCAAGGATAAAGGTAAAGATGAGGCTAAATCCCACACATTACCCATAGGAGTAGAAATTCTCTCCATAGTATAATGGATGGAATATATGAGAATGAAATATAGAATCTTAGGCATCTTGATGAGGAAATAATCATGGGAAACATCACCATCAGGTATCATCTTCAAAACCAAATGAATATACCTCCTCACATGTACTAGTATATAGCTAAACCTCCTATAAGATTGGAAATTGAGCAGTAGGCCCGGATTGGATCTAGACAACCAGTATATATAAATGATTATTTGAAAGATAATCATAAAAATTCTCCATTATGGAGGCAGCCTATTCTTTATCAGGTTGATCATTTGATCCTGGATCAAATCTAGAATCAATGATCTATGAAAATGAGTCCACTTCACAAATCCTCACCTGATACCTATAGATGGGAGGTGGTCCAGAAAGTGGTTCCTCTAGAATGTGTTAATTCCATTGAATCCTATGATGCTCGAATAGAAGCCATTGATAGGGGACACATCCCCATGCATCCCAAAGATAAGCCATATCTAGAATGGATTGATTCTATTTTATAAAAATCCAATATTTTATTATATAAATTTTATTTATTTTTAGATAAATATTCAATACACCACACAAACACATGCCTAAGGACCACAATAGTTTAGTGTCTTTGTAGACTAGGTACACAATCGTCTAATGTGGGGAAATATCTTCAATAAACCCCATAAAGATATTCCCCTTTAGTAATCTCCAAAAAAATACCCTACATAAAACCATTATTCCTGATATGGGGAAATAAAAATAAGAAAGGGATAGTTCATATGATCTCTAACGCCCCTACCACAATTACACAGAGTCGGTGCATTATTACATAACATTGGCATGATCACAAAAGATCAAGTCTCGAAATATCGATTAGTTTAGTAGCCTTGGAAACACTAGATACATTCATAAATGTTACATTACATCATAAAGTGAAAAACTAAAATAACATTGTCTCCATATTACACACTCATATCCCCTTTAGACTATCCCTGCAGGTCAGTCATAAAATATTTCTTCACATCCTGGGAAGAATAAAACATAGAAAGGGGTGAGCTCAGATTCTCTGTAAGGATAACAATATAGCGGAAACTTTCATAAATAAACATAAACATTTAAGGAAATGTATAACTAAAACAAAAGCCTTTTAAACTTAAACTTCAGCATAATATGGAAAAAATAAAATAATGCCTTTTACTTATTCACATGGATATTCTACTAGTCGAATAATCACATGCAATATCAATAACCACATTCCTAATGATGGAATTCATAATTCCAGACTATCATAACCATGTAGCCAAGGCCTCATGCCAAGACTACAAATATGATTTTGTCAAGGCCTTGTGCCAAGACACTAGTTTGTCTCATGAGACCTACCGATGCATCAAGGATCTATAGCGTGCTCCACCCATCACTTACTAATTCCAATGAATTCCTTATATGAAAAGGTTTAAACATATCATAAACCATAACATAATCGTATCACATAAAACATGCATAAAGGAAAAATAAAATTTCTACATATAAATAACAAGATATCAATACAACACATTGATATAATAAAACCATTTTCAATACCAAAATAAAATAAAATTAAAACATGGTATTTATTTTTCATTTTAAAAAAATTTATGGCTTATAGAGGAAGTTGAAACTCAAATAATGGTCACGACGGCGGAGAACCTGTTGTCACCGCGTACGTAAGACAAATAATTCCTTTTATATTTTAGTAAAAATGCTTCGTATAAAAAGATTCCTTTTGAATAAAATTAAAAATTCAAACGGGTTTATACACCGCATAAAATAAATTTGTGTATAAAATAAAATATGTCTCAATGAAAGGAGTTTGAGACGAAGTCCCTTACCTCGTGTCCGACTTGAATCGATCGTTCTTTAATCTCTTGAATAATAAACTATAGTTAATTTGTATTTTTTTTAAGAACATTTTTCAAGTTTATTGTTCCTTTTATATCACTTATTACCATGTTATTAACATTATGTAATCATTTAATTTAATAACGGTCGTTTTGTCGATCCTTGGTACTTGAGTCAAAAATAAACTTCTTATAATTACAAGTTGTTTATGTGGTAAAATATCCATTATCTCCAAAATTATATTCATGATGTAGATATCATATATATCATATATATCCCATATATACATTCATTTATAATATTACATAACATTTATAGGTAATAAATGAAATGCACCGTTCATGGAGACGGTAAGCCGTACGTACGCATGAACGCTGCTTTCATTTATATTTCATATTTAATGGAATGAAATCATAATGATATAAAGGTATATTATAATTATAGTATAATATCATATATAATATCATTAAATCCATCCTTTACATGTCCCACATAAGGCATTAATTATTCAAATCACTTTGAGGGGGTGGTAGTCCGCACATCCTAAAATGAAATTATCGTGTTTACCCATAATGGAAACCATAAAGGTATTCCATAAATGAAAAATACAGAAGCATAAGGAAAACATAAACATAATATATATCATATATAAATATAGTGACATCTTAATGGCCACCATGAAAGGTGTTAAAAGAATATTGAACAATCATCGTTTCGTGAGGTAGTAATTCACCACCCACAGAAACAGTATGTTATTTAACCATTAGACGGAGGTGTCTGTAAGTTTAAATCAAATAATTCTCGTAAAAACATACTAGTATATTTAATATACTGGTGTTGTTAAAAAATAATGGAATAAAAAGGGTTTAAGGGGTTGGATAGGCAAAATAATACAAAAGAACATAAGAGAAGACATTTCCTTAAAATCGGGTAACTCTTTTTGATTTGAGCCAAAAGCTTCATTGGGAAGACTTCTGCCCAAAGTGAAACTTCTAGTAGTAAGAGAGGGAAGTTGAGAGAGTATTTGGGTAGAGGTTTCCTGAGACAAATTGCTTTTAAGTTGTGAATAAGGTGGTCGATTTGGGGGCCTTTTATAAGAGGAGAGGAGGGGCTCTTTTGGAAAGATTGAAATGTTACTTTATTATGAAATGCTTTTTGGGTATATTTCGAGGATAAGGTGACAAGGGTTTAAAATCCACCCATCCAAAAGTCTTTATAAATGTTTATGTCTTAGATTTTACCTTATCTTTTCATTTTATTTAAATCGTTCATTAATGAGGTAATCGCAGCATCATCATGGTGTCATAAATAAATTATTTATTTAATATATAAATATTATAAAAAAAATACCATGATGTACGAAATATTTTTAGATTTCCAGTGGATATTTATAGTCTAAGAGATCATTTATGTAGACAAAATTAAATTTTTTTTTACATAGGTGTTACATACTTTTGTTATATTTTCCTCTCTTTAAAAATAAAATGATAAAATGTCACTATCACACATAAGTGATTCCATGGGGTCACTAAGTTGGAAAAAGGCATCCCATGGTCGTCCATGACACCAAAAATAGAATTAGGACACATGTTGGGGTCATTTTTTTATTTTTATGATATTATTTTTATACCCTTAACTACCATATTACTAATTAATCATCTTAATTAAAGATAATTGTCGTCGTTACTATTCATAATGTCTAAAAACAAAAGATCCTTAATTGCATAATTTTGACCTTATGATTCCAAATATTAAATCTATTTGACCAAATTCCAAACATAGAAATTGCAGTAATTAATTTAAAAAATAATTCCCGTTGTCAAAACCAAAGACGGGTTTTTAAGAAGTAAAATCTATCAAAAGATTGACTTGTTTTTACATCCAATTGAAATGTTAAATTACTTACAATGAACAAATTTGTATTAAGTGATAAAAAAATAATTCAATTATACTTTAAAACCAATTAAAATGACAATATAACTATATAAATAAATTGGATGAAAAGGCAGTTTTGTATTAAAATACAACATTTTTCACTATTCATTAAAAATGAACATTATCAGAAAAATACCAAAAATTCACCCTATGCTATATTTGATATCCCAAATTCAAAAATGATGTCCATTTTAACAAATTAAAAACATATAAGTTTCATTAATAAATTATATTGTTAATTCCTACTGTCCAAACAAATAGGGTGTGTTTAAGACACAATATCTATCAAAAGATTGACAATTTGTTATGTCCAATTTCAAAGTGAAATTAATTATAATGATGACCATTGGATAAAATGGTAAAATTATATTCTAATTATACTTTAAAACCACTCAATAGTATAATTTACCACTATAAATTATTTTCTTTAAAAAAGTTGTTTTTAAGTATTTTTCACTATTCATTGAAAATTGGATGTTCTCAGAAAAATACCAAAACTTCAACTTAGGCTAATTCTGATAATCCGAATCCAAAAATTAAGTCTATTTTGAAAGTTAAAATTTATAAAATTTCAAAACGTGGGTATTACTATTCATAAGGGCTACTTTGATTGGTCGCGGTGTGTTAGAATCTCGAACTTGCGTACAATGTAAGCTACTGCATTATTGAAAGAGAAGTGTATCATGGAAGCTTGGGGTGTTACATTCTCCCCACCTTCAATAAATTGTGTCTTCACAATTTGAAATTGTTCTTCGAAAATAAAAGGTTGAAAATAGAAAATAAATTTGTGGAAAACCCACATTGGAAATAAGGTTAATAAAAATATAACTTTAAAAGAAAGAAAGAGAAGTACAAAGGTCACCCGAGATAGCCCATACTAGGATTATATGAAAACATGGATATGGAGGAGAAAAAAACCATCAAGGTCTGATGGAGAGTTTGTAGAAAACAGGATTAGGAGAAAGTTAACTACAAGAAAATCACAAACTTGTGATTGGTTAAACTGTCATTGATTCCCCAGTAAGAAAAGTTAACCGACAACGTTTTTGTTTTAAGTTACCTTTCATAAATTTAAGGAATTTATTTAGGAGATTTACATAGAATGTAATGAAATATACTTACTTTTCATGTAGACTTTCATTCTTTAATAAATTTTTACCACAAACTCATCTTTCACTCCAAAAGGTAATAGAACTCAAAAATATTATATTTATCCTAATCGTACAAGGTTCCAAATATTAACACATACCATTTAGATTAGGAAAACTATTTTGTAATAACCAGGGACTTCCTGTAGGCTAGTGGTAGGTAATAAAGGCATATCGCACTATGGTTGTGGGTTCGATTCCTGCAGCTTTGTCCGACACGACGGGTTATCCCCCAACCTATAGGTTGTCCTTTTCCTAAAACTATATTATTATAATATTCAAAAAATAATCTTCAGAAATGTTTTAACCTTAAAAAATAATATCCAAAGTTCAACTTAATCCATTCCATCCTTTATAGTTATCCAAAATACCTCTGTTCAGACTCTCTCTAAAAGGTCTCTAAATTCCAAAATCAATTGTAACATCAGATTCCCCAAACAATGTAAAGTATCTCTTATTGTCACATACTAAAATATGATTACATTCATTGTATTAATACCTTAATGAAAATAACAAGTACTGCAGTATAATCCTTATATATATCACATTATTCTTATAACCATAATATAGTTCTTGAGTCCAAAAACACAAATACAATAATTATTCAACTTCATCTATAGTAACAGCATAAGATTGGTCTTGCTCCCTTGGCCTTTTCTGAGGTAAGTTTCCTTGGCGCTTAGGGAATTCATTTGCATAATGCCTCATTTATCTATAATTGTAGCATTCAAGATTGACAGCCTCTTTCTTTCCCTTACAATCATGATTTTGGTGGCCTTTTTCTCCACATTTGTAACAAACTCACATTCCTTTTATGCAAGTAGCGGGGTGTTTCTTACCACAATTATCACATAATGGAAAATCCTTCTTTCCCTTTTTCCCTTTATCTGTCTCTTGCTCCACCGTTATCTTCTTCTCTTGCTTTACTTTGTTGTCATAAGACTTAGAGAATTCATTTTCTGTCTTGATAGCACACGAGACAATATCTTTGTACGATGAGAAGGATTGTGGTACTAAAGCTCGACGGAGAAATGGTTTTAACCCATCAAAGAAATGATGAATATTACTTCTTGGGTTACGTATATAATCTGCAACATGCCTCACTAGCCTTGTAAAGTTAGACTCATACTTTGCAACATTCTCATCCTCCTTTTTCCTCAGACTCAGAAATTGTCTTTCCATATTCGCTCGATGGTCATGAGGAAAGTATTTTTCTAAGAAAGTCTCTTTAAACTCTCTACATTCCATACTTGATACTTCTTCATCTTCCTTTGTATTTTGAATCAATGACCACCACTGATCAGCATATCCAGTGAGGTGGTAAACTACCATGATAACTTTTTCCCATTCACTAGTCCCTAAAGCCTGAAATATTTTCTCTATGGAATTTATCCATTGCTCATCTACTAATGGATTTATAACCCCATTAAATTTTGGTGGGTGTTTCCTCATGAAGCGGTCTATCATTGATCCTCCACGTTGCGGATCATGGTGATTGTAACACCCCGAGATTTTATGAAACATATTCTTTTTAATTTCATTAATATCTTGTGTTGTACACTACACCAAAAGGAGCTTTCACAACACACATCCCTGACTTGGCTTACATTACACACAATCGCGACCTTCCATGATAGCGTGTGTTGTACGCAATACCGAGTTTCGCTAAACAATGATATGTTATATAAACTAGCCGTTATGAATAGTAATACCCACTTTTTGAAATTTTATAAATTTTATCTTTCAAAATGGACTTTATTTATGGATTCAGAATATCGAAATTAGCCTAGGATGAATTTTTGGTATTTTTCTGAAAACTTTCAATTTTTGATGAATAGTGAAAACACTGGGTTACTATTCAAAAACCGACTTTTTATTTAAATAATTATTTATTTTATTTAAATTTATTTTAGGTAAATATTGATACATAATACCTATATAAGTTTAATTTAAGTCATTGGAGTCATTTTATAATAATTTTAGATATATAAAAATTTTATTGAACTTTTCACCGTCTTTTACCCACCTCCTAGGAGAATTTGCAAATTCACCTAAAACTTAATTTTACCGCTTCTATGAGTGGAATTTAGAAAATCCGAGAGACACGTTTAATATCAAGGACTAAAATGTGGTTCAATGAGATGAAAATAATTTTTGGTGAATAGTAACTTTTTACTTTTTTTTACCACGGTTAAAAGTAAATAGGGTAATTAAGGGTAAAAATGATATTATTATTACCCTAACACATGTCCTAATACTATTGGATAAGTGTAATTCTACCAAAAACAACCTTAGGAATAAAATATGACCACTGGATTAGATTGGGACATTTATTATTAATTTATTTAAAGAAGGGTTAAAATAGTTAAAATCAAAGTTTAATAACTAAATCATTTTTAATATAGGGTTATACATAAGATAAATTCGACTATAAATAATCATTAAAACCTAAAGATATTTCCTACATAATGGTAGTTTATTTATAATTTTTAGACATTAAATAATTTAATTTATTTATGACACAATGATGATGCAATAATTATCTTATTAATGAAATATTGACATAATTGATGTTATAAATACCCAAATAAATGTAATTTGAGACTTTTTATGAATTACACTAATTTTATAGGTTAATATGACATGTTAGTATTGATTTAGTTAACTTTTTTCGAACTAATCATTCTGTTATGATTTTCAAAAAAATAAATTACCAAATAGTGTCAAAATTGACATAAAATAGTTTCTAAAACAAATATTATATTATTAATTGTTATTTTATTCCTAAAAATATAAGGTTTGGCTAAATGACTTAGATAAGGTTATCTATATTAATAAAAAACAACTTGGGGTTCGTTTGTCTTGTTATAGTAAGTTTATTAACCTTATAGTGTAAGAAAATAAGAATACACGGTAAAAGTTAAATTATCTAACTTAATGTTAAATCTAAATGATAAGGTTAAAATAGAAACCTAAACTTGTCTAAATTCTATTGGATGAGAGGATTTCGACCCATCTCCACCTTAGCTTCAAAATAAATCAATTTGTAGCTATTAAAAACTGAATATGACTTTATAATAAAATAATATTTTTAGTTATTTCAAAGGTGCCCCTCTCCTCCCTTATAAAAGGGCACCTCCTTCCTCTCCTCACACCAATTTGAGCCTTCAAGCTCAGCCAACCCCTACCAAATTATCTTATACACTTCCCTAGAAACATCCTAGAGGTCCTGGTCTTCTTCAAATACAAATTTAGTGCCCTAAGAGGAGGTCTCAAATAGGTGCTTCAAAGAAGAGGTAATGTTCGTTACCGATTCTTTCAACTTTATTTTTTCTTCCACTTCTTCTTCTTTAGTTGTTTCATTATGAAGTAATAACATCAGTATCACTCCTATACTGATATGTTATTATAAATATGAAACAACACTATTTCAACTTCTATCCATCCTACGGAAAACAAAATCACCGCGTGTGCGTACGTACGGAATACCGTCTCCACACCATGGTGTAATCTATTTTTCCACCAACACCTTAAATGGATGGGTATAATGGTGTAGAGAATAACTATATATGGTTATTATAACATCATACTGATTCTGATATATTATACCATCCACTCCAATTCTATTCAATAATTATGGGAACAATATCATCGCTCGTGCGTACGTATGGATTACCGTCTCCACGACGCGATGAGATTCATTCTCCATGTTAACCATACATGAATAATTATAATGTTTATATAAAGAATAATAATGAAATATATGAAATAATAATGCTACTGGATTTATGTATATATATATGTATGTCATCTATTTAGTTTCATTCAATTCAATAAGGAAACAAAAACCGCATTCATGCGTACGTACGGCCTACCGTCTCCATGAACGGTGTATTTCATTCCTTTTATCGATCTATAATATATATGTATATGATGGATATATATTATATATAAATCATGTTTTACATTTTAGAATTATGTAAAACAGGATATAAGTAATAATAACATGAACGACAAGTCAAAACACATACGATAAATGAAATGATTTTACCCAAAACGCTGCTTTAACATGGACTTTACAAAAGAACGGGTAATATAAAGTCATAAGTGAAACATATATGATATCATAACAATGAATATGATTATTTAATAAATCAATGACATTATTTAAATCATTATACAGGATATTTGGATCCATATGAAGCATATCAGACCTAAGGTAAGGGATAATTTTGCAAATCTCATTTTTATCCGAGATTGCTTATTCGTGAGTATTTACCGGGGTTATTACTATCATCCATGTCCATGTTTTATAAAAGTTTATTCATGTATTTTTAAATTCCTTTTTACCCATTTTGACTTTTACCCCATGGTATGGAAGGAATCTTTCTTTTATTTACCCTACAAGGTACTTTTTGACTTTTCCGACATAAGTACGAGAAGAATGTTTTTTTAACTTATACGGCATGAATAGATTTTTAAAACATTATTTCCAAGAAGATTCCTTTACAAGTTTTCAAGTTTATTTTTAATCAACTTCTTTTAGTTTAAAATTTTATGACATGTTAAGAAAGTAAAAATGTTTTTGAAGTAGAAAGGATATTTTCCTCAAGAATGGAGTTCAAGTGTTTTATCAAAAGTATTTTCCATCTAAGATAATATAGGGTTATGTTTATATCCATAATTTTACATTGATTTGATTATGTTATGATGGAATTATTTTTATGATATCCTTTTATGGATTATGTTATGATGACGTGATGTTTAAGAATCCCATTTTTATTACATGGGTTATGCTATGATGTATGATTTATGAATTTGTGGCACACATAATAATGGTTTAATTATGAGATGGGTGGGACCTATATCTCCCTCCAATGAATTGGGTAAATATTTATATCTCATGAGATAGACATGGCTGGAATGGTAAGTTAATCTGGTTCAGTGTTACAGGGATGAAACGAGGAGTGAACTCGATTCAGAAAGGGACTTTGTCCACTAAGATGGTCTTGGCAGCAATGCCTTGGATACTATGGAAATCATAACATGTGCTTAATGGTTTCTACAATTACATGTTTTATTCCCATTTTATTTTATCATGATTGATGTTACCTTATGATATATGTCTTACGTACTTCCAAGATTCATGTCCTTGCTCAAGATTTTGATGTTTAGATTTTATGTTCATGTTTTTGCATTCAAATGTTTATGGATTGTTTTATGTTCTATATGTTTACCCTTACTGGGAATTTGAGCTCACCCCTTTTATGTTTTATTTTCCCCAGGAAATAAAGAAAGGTTTTAGGTAAGGAAACAAAAAGGGGAATATCGTTATGGGAGATGTTGAAGATCTTTCAACATGATTAGATGTTTATATTCCGAGTTTCCAAAGACACTAAACTATTACGGTCCTTGTGTGTCTGTTTTTGTTATGTATTAAGTATTCCACAAAAGTAATGTAATGTCCATGTATGTAAAGTATGGGTCGTTATATTTGGTATCAGAGGGAAGGTTTAGTCATCCTTTGGAAACTAGGATGCGAAAACTTTAGTGAGATCCCTAGAGATATTTCTAAGGTATGTCTAGGGATGTCCCTAAGGATAAGTATACGTATAGGATATAGTCCTAGAACTATGGTAACGATCTTAGAATTTAACCTAAGATGTTAGATATTGAGGGTAATCCCCCTTTACTATGTTGTTTTCTCTAGCATGATTTTGGCCTCTCACACTATTCTTTTTTGGTTTTAGAAAATGGCTGGAAACAGGAAGATTCGCGAAAATGGAGGATATGACGGACAATGGAATGATATTCTTCATGAGCAACCAAATGAAACGGGATTTGGAATTCCAAACATCATTATTATGTCTAATCAGAAATCTCATAATATGATCAATAATCTCAACTTTGGTAAGTTTCCCGAATCAGATAATAAGAGAAATATGGAGTTTCATGATGATCATAGAGGAAAGAAAGTTCAATTTCCCTCATGTAAATCATGTGGGAAGAGGCATCGGGGAGATTGTTTCAAAGGAACTGGAAGATGCTTTGGGTGTGGAAAAGAAGGACACAAATCCAATAAGTGCAAAGGAAAAGGTTCAGTTAAAACCATGGACAAGGATAATGGTATTTCTACAACATCAACAATTAGATGTTTTAAATGTGGAATGTATGGGCATTATGCAAACCAATGCCCTAAGGGAAAATCTCATGAAGAGAATCAGCATGGTCATATGAGTAGTATTTATGTGGATGATGATGAAGAGACTACAAATGAAATATGAGATGAAAGAAATGATGAAGCTCGGTCAGTGCTTTAAGAAGTTAGTGGAATGATTGTATGTTTATAAAGAATAATGTATGGTACTATGGAATAAAGAATCATTTAAGGATTGTTACACTATTTTTTTTCCTAAAGTATTTGAAAGTATATGTTGAATGGTACCAGTAACCATGGAAGGTTATTCAGATATTTTTTTGAAAGTAGATGATATGCGCATAATGAAGGGATAAGAAGATAATGAGATGTTTGATTGTATTCATAATCTCATGACTGAGATAAGGACTAAGTGATATTATGGTTTGATTATATAGATTTTTTTGGGATTTTGGTATGTGGAAAGAGTTACCTTTTGATAGTATTCATGTTTTCACTAAGGTTATATGGTAATTTATGTTTCAAGAGAATATATGACCAAGGTATTCATGTGTTTGGAATACAACCAACAAGATATATCTAATGATATATGTGGGATAAATGCTTGTATTCAAATTCTTTGTAGATAACCTTTCTAGTAATTGTTTTATTTATACTGTGAGCTTGGACCGAAGTATTTTAGATAAGCCTAAGGATTGGAATGGATTATGTTGGACATAAGTTAGTATTGTTTAAGGATAGAACTTGTTTTGATATTATTGATGGGATGTTATAGTAATGTAGTTTTAGAAAAAGGACAACCTGCAGGACGGGCGACATCCCATGACGTCGGACAAGGATGTTGGAATCAAACCCACAACTGAAGTGCGACTGGCCTTTATTACAAACCAATGGCCTACAGGAAGTCCCTGGTTAGTAGAAACTAGTTTTATTTTATTAAGCGGAATGATTGATGAAGTATAAGTTCATTTTTGGAATCGTATACGATTAACCTCACCATAGATGGACTTATGTATATTTGATAACTTTTGCTAACCTTTTTTTTGAAATAAATGGAATGACCCATCATTCTGTAACATGATCTGTTAACACTTCACGAATAACAAATTTAACTTCATTTCTTTAAGAGATGAAGTGGGAATTGTTCAAAGCACGAACAATAGTGAGATTGTACCAAAATCAAGTAAGTATTTCTTCCTATTCAAAATTTTCAACTTTAGGGAAATGATATTGAAAACCAAAAATGTTGTCCTAGTGCTCTTATATCTGATGAATCGGATGGTACCTTAGATCATCAAAAATTTATGGCTTTGTGATTGATGGATTTTTCATATCCATGTTCTCAACCACTCTCCATCAGAACTTGATGGTTAGATTTTTCTTCCATATCCATATTTTAACCTAAGTTCTCCTATATAGAAACCCAGTGATGAGTTACTTTGGGTAATCGTTACGTTTCATACTTTAGTTTTTAAAATTAAGTTTTAGTATTCCTTTTTACGATGTGGGTTTCTATGAATAGTAAACGATTTATAACCCCGATGAATTTCGAGGGCGAAATTCATTTTAAGGGGGGTAGAATATAACACCCTGAGATTTTATGAAAAATATTCTTTTTAATTTCATTAATATCTTGTGTTGTACGCTACACCAAAAGGATCTTTCACAACACTCATCCCTGACATGGCTTGCATTACACGCAATCACGACCTTCCACGACAGCGTGTGTTGTACGTAATACCGAGTTTTGCTAAACAACGATATGTTATATAAATAGCCATTATGAATAGTAATACCCAATTTTTGAAATTTTATAAATTTTATCTTTCAAAATGGACTTCATTTATGGATTCATATTATCGAAATTAGCATAGGGTGAATTTTTGGTATTTTTCTGAAAACGTTCAATTTTTGATGAATAGTGAAAACACTAGGTTACTATTCAAAAACCGACTTTTTTATTTAAATAATTATTTATTTTATTTAAATTTATTTTAGGTCAAAATTGATACATAATACCTATATAAGTTCAATTTAAGTCATTGGACTCATTTTATAATAATTTTAGATATATAAAAATTTTATTGAACTTTTCACCGTCTTTTACCCACCTCTTAGGAGAATTTGAAAATTCACATAAAACTTAATTTTACCGCTTCTGTGAGTGTAATTTCGAAAATCCGAGAGACACGGTTAATATCAAGGACAAAAATGTGGTTCAATGAGATGAAAATAATTTTTTGTGAATAGTAACTTTTTACTTTTTTTTACCACGGTTAAAAGTAAATAGGGTAATTAAGGGTAAAAATGATATTATTATTATTACCCTAACACATGTCCTAATTCTATTGGATATGTGTAATTCAACCAAAAACAACCTTAGGAATAAAATATGACCATTGGATTAGATTAGGACATTTATTATTAATTTATTTAAAGAAGGGTTAAAATAGTTAAAATCAAAGTTTAATAACTAAATAATTTTTAATATAGAGTTATATATAAGATAAATTCGACTATAAATATTAATTAGAAATATAAAAAGATTTCCTAAATAATGGTATTTTATTTATAATTTTTGGACATTAAATAATTTAATTTATTTATGACACAATGATGATGCAGTAATTATCTTATTAATGAAATATTGACATAATTGATGTTTTAAATACCCAAATAAATGTAATTTGAGACTTTTTATGAATTCCACTAATTTTATAGGTTAATATGACATGTTAGTATTGATTTAGTTAACTTTGTTTGAACTAATCATTTTGTTATGATTTTCACAAAAAATCAATTACCAAATAGTGTCAAAATTGACATAAAATAGTTTTTAAAATAAATATATTATTATTAATTGTTATTTTATTCCTAAAAATATAAGGTTCGGCCAAATGAATTATATAAGGTTATATATATTAATAATAAACAACTTGGGGTTCGTTTGGCTTTTTATAGTAAGTTTATTAACCTTATAGTGTAAGAAAACAAGAAGACACGGTAAAAGTTAAATTATCTAACTTAATGTTAAATCTAAATGATAAGGTTAAAATAGAAACCTAAACTTGTCTAAATTATATTGGATGAGAGTATTTCGACCCATCCCCACCTTAGATTCTAAATAAATCAATTTGGAGGTATTAAAACCGAATATGACTTTATAATAAAATAATATTTTTAGTTATTCCAAAGGTGCCCCTCTCTTCCATTATTAAAGGGCACCTCCTTCCTCTCCTCCTCACACCACTTTGAGCCTTCAAGCTCGGAAACCCCTGAAAAATTCTCTTCTCCACTTCCCTAGAAACATACTAGAGGTCCTGTTCTTCTTCAAAGACCAATTTTAGTTCCCTAAGAGGAGGTCTCAAAGAGACGCTTCAAAGAAGAGGTAATGTCCGTTACCGATTCTTTCAACTTTATTTCTTCTTCCACTTCTTCTTCTTTAGTTGTTTCATTATGAAATAATAACATCAGTATCACTAATATACTGATATTTTATTATAAATATGAAACAACCCTATTTCACCTTCTATTCATCCTATGGAAAACAAAATCACCGCATGTGTGTACGTACGGAATACCGTCTCCACGTCGTGGTGTAATCAGTTTTTCCACCAACACCTTACATGGATGGGTATAATGGTGTAAAGAATAACTATATATGGTTATTATAACATAATAATGATTCTGATATATTATACCATCCACTCCAATTCTATTCAATAATTATGGGAACAATATCATCGCTCGTGCGTACGTACGGATTACCGTCTCCACGACGCGATGAGATTCATTCTCCATGTTAACCATACATGAATGATTATAAAGTTTATATAATGAAAAATAATGAAATATATGAAATAATAATTCTACTGGATTTATGTATATATATATGGATGTCATCTATTTAGTTTCATTCAATTCAATAAGGAAACGAAAACAGCGTTCATGCGTACGTACGGCCTACCGTCTCCATGAACGATGTATTTCATTCCTTTTATTGATCTATAATATATATGTAATGATGTATATATATTATATATAAATCATGTTTTACATTATGTAATTATGTAAATCAGGATATAGGTAATAATATCAAGAACGACAAGTCGAAACACATACGATAAATGAAATGATTTTACCCAAAATGCTGCTTTAACATGGAATTTACAAAAGAACGGTTAATATAAAGTCATAAGTGAAACATATATGATATCATAACAATGAATATGATTATGTAATAAGTCAATGACATTATTTAAATCATTATACAGGAGTTTCGGATCCATACGAAGCATATCGGACCTAAGGTAAGGGATAATTTTGCAAATCTCATTTTTATCCGAGATTTCTTATTCGTAAGTATTTATTGGGGTTATTGATATCATCCATGTCCATGTTTTATAAAAGTGTATTCATGTATGTTTAAAGTCCTTTTTACCCATTTTTAATTTTACCCCATGGTATGGAAGCAATCTTTCTTTTATTTACCCTATAAGGTACTTTTTGACTTTTCCGACATAAGTACGAGAAGAATGTTTTTTTAACTTATACGGCATGAATGTATTTTTAAAACATTATTTCCAAGAAGATTATTTTACCGGTTTTCAAGTTTATTTTTAATCAACTTATTTTAGTTAAAAATTGTATGACATGTTAAGAAAGGAAAAATGTTTTTGAAGTAGAAATGATATTTTCCTCAAGAATGGAGTTCAAGTGTTTTATCGAAAGTATTTTCCATCTAAGATAATATAATGTTCTGTTTATATCCCTATTTTTACATTGATTTGATTATGTTATGATGGAATTATTTTTACGATATCCTTTTATGGATTATGTTATGATGATGTGATGTTTAAGAATCCCATTTTTATTACATGGGTTATGCTATGATGTATGATTTATGATTTTGTGGCACACATAACAATGGTTTCATTATGAGATGGGTGGGACCTATATCTCCCTCCAATGAATTGGGTAAAGATTTAAATCTCATTTGATATATATGTCTGGAACGGTAAGTTAATCAGGTTCAGTGTTACAGGACTGAAATGAGGAGTGAAATCGATTCAGAAAAGGACTTTGTCCACTAAGATGGTCTTGGCAGCAATGCCTTGGCTACTATGGAAATCATAACATGTGCTTAATGGTTTCCACAATTACATGTTTTATTCCCATTCTATTTTATCATGATTGATGTTCCCTTATGATATATGTCTTACGTACTTCCAAGATTCATGTCTTTGCTCAAGATTTTGATGTTTAGATTTTATGTTCATGTTTTTGCATTCAAATGTTTATGGATTGTTTTATGTTCTCTATGTTTACCCTTACTGGGAATTTGAGCTCACCCCTTTTATGTTTTATTTTCCCCAGGAAATAAAGAAAGGTTTTTGGTAAGGAAACAAAAAGGGGAAGATCATTATGGGAGATGTTGAAGATCTTTCAACATGATTAGATGTTTATATTCCGAGTTTCCAAAAACACTAAACTATTACGGTCCTTGTGTGTCTATTTTTGTTATGTATTAAGTATTCCGCAAAAGTAATGCAATGTCCATGTATGTAAAGTATGGGTCGTTATAGTGATCCATACGAGTAAGGTTATTATTCATAACCTGAGTGAGTTGTCCTGGTATGGTGATAAGCTCATCAGCACCAGTTGTATCACCAGCTCTGCTATAATTATCTTGAGTGGGAGGGAAATCCGAACATTGAGTCCATGCATTGGTACGGTTTCCATTCCTTACACTAGGAGCCATTTATAAAAAATTTCATAAACTAGATCAGTTTATGAATCGAAAAAAATAATAACAAACTTGCAAAACACTTAACCTAAATTAAACAGTTTATAGATATAATCCATAATCATAAAAAAATTTTCTTTGAGAAGTATATAATCATGAACCCTTTATAATGGTTTGTAAAGAAATCGTGAATTATTCTAAGCATATCCCCCGGGAGTATCGTAACCAAAAGTGCAGCAAGGCCCGTTGTCGTGTACCAGTTCCCATTCGAGTCTAGCTCAAAGCGGTGTTTTCGGGTTTTACCCCTAGGTACATCTGTGCTAGAGCCGCCTCTACCTGCTTGTATCCAGATAGGGATTTATTGCTCGGAAAATACACAAAATATATACTTTACCAAAATTCTAGGATGTTCTTCTATACTAATCCTCAAAGTCTATCTTAGGGATATATGTTTTAATCAGAGTTTATCTAAATATAGCTTCTAAGGGTAGTACTAAACTGCCTCTGATACCAACTGTAACGCCCCGAACCCAGTTACCCAGAGTCAGTGCATTATTACATAACATTGGCATGATCACAAAAGATCAAGTCTCGAAAGACCGATTAGTTTAGTAGCCTTGGAAGCACTAGATACATTCATAAATGTTACATTACATCATAAAGTGAAAAACTACAATAACATAGTCTCAATAGTCCACACTCATATCCCCTTCATACTATCCCTTCTGGTCAGTCATAAAATATTTCTTCACATCCTGGGAAGAATAAAACATAGAAAGGGGTGAGCTCAGATGCTCAGTAAGGATAAAAATATAGCAGAAACTTTCATAAATAAACATAAACATTTAAGGAAATGTATAACTAAAACAAAAGCTTTTTAAACTTGAACTTCAGCATAATTTGGAAAAAATAAAATGAAATAATGCCTTTTACTTATTCACGAGGATATTCTACTAGTCGAATAATCACATGCAATATCAATAACCACTTTCATAATGATAGAATGAAAAATGCCAGACTATCATAACCACGTAACCAAGGCATCATGCCAAGACTAAAAATAAGAATTTGTCAAGGCCTCGTGCCAAGACACTAGTTTGTCTAATGATACCTACCGATGCATCGAGGAGCTATAGCGGGCTCCACCCGTCACTTACTAAGTCCAATGTATTCTTTATATGAAAAGGTTTAAACATATCATAAACCATCACTACCAAAAAAATGGGCATTCCCGGCGCCACCCTTTATCAGCGCGAATGAAAAAGCGCTGATAAAGGGGGGTACCTTTATCAGTGCTAAAAAAGCACTGATAAAGGGTATCTTTATCACCGCTAAAAAAAGTGCTGATAAAAGTACCCCTTTATTAGCGCTTTTTTTTTTACCGCTGATAAAGGTACCCCCTTTAACAGCACTTTTTTTAGCGCTGTTAAAGGGTACCCCTTTATCAGCGCTTTTGTAGTAGCGCTGATAAAGGGTCTACTTCCAAAAAAATCATTAAAAAAATATTTTAATATTTAAATATATAGATATAGTTATATTGATATAAATATAATTTTAAATATATTTTAGATAAGTGTAAATATATAATTACACTTAATATATAAGATATTTAGTGAAAATGGATTATAAAAAAATTAAAAAAATATTTTTAATTAATAATTTGCTAATTATAATGGAGTAATAGTCATTTAATAACAATTTGAAGACTCAAAAAATAAATAAAATTAAAAAAATACCCAAAATATGTTAAAAACGCAACTCGAACTTCAAACGGCCATAACTTTTGATTCGGGTGTCCGTTTGAGCTCTACCACATATCAAATCAAAGTCTGTGATGAGCTCTACGTCGTTGTGACCCGGGGGGACCCCTTTCAAGGTTTTTTCGAGGCCAAAATAGGCCTATAAGGCCTCCAAAACTGAGTTTTTAGTCGGGGTACCCCGATTTTTTAACATTTTGTGGATTTTAAGCCTTGTTTAAGGGGGTATTATTGGATTTTTTTTGGTAGGGACTGAATTCATTCCAAGGAATTACATTCATATTGATATTATGTCTTTGAAATTTTTTAATTTTTTATAATGCACTGCTATTTATAATCAAATATATAATAATATCTACATATTTTTTATATATTCACACATAAAAATTTAATTATAAATATAAATAATAAAATATATTTACATATAAAATATATTATATTTATCTAAATAATAACTTATATCATATATAAATATTTATATACCTATATATTAATCTAACTATATATGTACCTATATAATGTGTGTGTGTCTATTTGTGTGTGTTTATATATTAACAAACTGATATATTATATATATATATATATATTCTAACACATGTATATGCATATATATTTATATATATATAAATATGTATAATTATACTTATTGAAAAACACACACAAACACACATATATATATATATATATGTCTGTGTGTGTGTGTGTGTTGTATATGTCTATTTATTTATACACACACAAAATAAAACATAATTTATAATTGTATTGAAAACTAATCTTATAAATATATATTAATATACAAACAATATATGGATAAAAAAATATATATAAATATATATAAATAAATAGATATAACTTAATATTAATATACGAATAAATATATAAATATATACATATATTCATATATATATATATATAAATATAAATAACTATATATATATTAATATACAGATAAATATATAAATATAACTATATATGTATATATATATATATTAATACAACTATATAAATTTATATTAATATGTGAATAAATATAACTATATATATATATATAAATAGATATATCACTATTTGGAGAAAAAATCAAATTAGAGGAGTGGTAAAGGCTTAGCGCGCATGGGGGGGAGGTCTTGAGTTCGAAACCTGGTAGAGGCAGGAAGGGGCGCGTGCATGGGTGAATTTGGGGGGGGGGGATATAGCGCTGTTAAATGGGTGCTAAAAAGCACTGATAAAATTTGGGGTGTCGTGGCTGGGGCTTGCGGGGGAGTGGGTGGGGCGGGGGGCGCTGATAAATGGGGGGCAAGCGCTGTTAAAATCCCCTTCTGATTTACAGATTTTTTTAATTTTTTTTCTAATTTTTTTAATTTTTTTTAATTTTTTTAAATTTTTTAACTTTTATCAGTGCTAAAAAAAGCACTGATAAAAGGGGCCTCTATTAGCACTTTTTTGAGTGCTAATAAAGGGGACCCCCCCTATCTTCACCGAAATTAAGAGCGCTTTTTTAGCGCTGTTAGAAGCCGTATTTGTAGTAGTGCACACAGGATCGGTTCACATAAAACATGCATAAAGGAAACATAACATTTCTACATTTCAATCACAAGATATCAATACAACACATTGATATAATAAAACCATTTTCAATACCAAAATAAATGAAAATTAAAACATGGTATTTATTTTTCATTTAAAAAAATTTATGGCTTATAGAGGAAGCCCAAACTCAAATAATGGTCACGGCGGCGGAGAAGTCATTGTCACCGCGTACGTAAGACAAAACATTCCTTTTGTCTTTTAGTAAAAACGCTTCGTATAAAAATATTCCTTTTGAATAAAAGTAAAAGTCAAAAGGGTTTATACACCGCATAAAAGAAATTTGTGTATAAAATAAAATATTCCTCAATGAAAGGAGATTGAGATGAAGTCCCTTACCTCGTGTCTGACTTGACTCGATCGTTCTTTAATCTCCTGAATAATAAACTATAGTTAATTTTTATTTTCTTAAAAACCTTTTTCAAGTTTATTATTCCTTTTACATCACTTATTACCATGTTTGGAACATTATGTAATCATTTAATTTAATAATGGTCGTTTTGTCGATCCTTGGTACTTGAGTCAAAAATAAACTTCTTATAATTACAGGTTTTTTATGTGGTAAAATATCCATTATCTCCAAAATTATATTCATGATTTATATATCATATGTACCATATATATACAGTATATACATGCATTTATAATATTACATAAAATTTAGAGGTAAGAAATGAAATGCACCGTTCATGGAGACGGTAAGTCGTACGTACGCATGAACGCTGCATTCATTTCTATTTCATATATAATGGAATGAAATCATAATTATATAAAGGTATATTATAATTATAGTATAATATCATATATAATATCATTAACTTCATCCTTTATACATCCCACATATGGCATTAATGATTCAAATCACTTTGAGGGGGCGGTAGTCCGCACATCCTAAAATGAAATTATTGTGTTTACCCATAATGGAACCCATAAAGGTATTCCATAAATGAAAAATACAGAATCATAAGGAAAACATAAACATAATATATATCATATATAAATATATTTACATCTTAATGGCCACCATGAAAGGTGTTAAAAGAATATTGAACAATCATCGTTTTGTGAGGCAATAATTCGCCACCCACTAAAACAGTATGTTATTTAACCATTAGACGGAGGTGTGTATAAGTGTAAATAAAATCCTTCTCATAAAAAAATACTAGTATATTGAATATACTGGTGTTTTTACAAAATAATGTAATAAAAATTGTTTAATGGGTTGGAGGATCAAAATAAAACAAAAGAATATAAGAGAAGACATTACCTTAAAATCGGGTAACACTTTTTGATTTGAGCCAAAGGCTTCCATGGGAAGACTTGTTCCCAAAGTGAGGCTTCTAGGAGTAAGATATTGAAGTTTAGAGATTATTTGGGTAGATTTTGGCTGATACAAATGGCTTTGAAGGTGTTAATAAGGTGGTAGAGGTGGGGGCCTTTTATAAGAGGAAGGAGGGGCTCTTTTGGAAAGATTGAAATGTTACTTTATTATGAAATGCTTTTCGGATTTTAAAGGTCCCAAAATGATATATTTCGAGGATAAGGTGATAATGGTTTGAAATCCACCCTTACAATAGAATTTAGACAAATTTAAGTCTTATATTTTACCTTATCTTTTCATTTTATTTAAATCGTTCATTAATGAGGTAATCACTGCATCATCATGGTGTCATAAATAAATTTATTTATATAATGTCTAAAAATTATAAAAAAAGTAACATGATGTAGGAAATATTTTTAGATTTAGAATGAATATTTATAGTCTAATATATCATTTATTTTGACAAAAATAAAATTGTTTTACATAGGTGTTACATACTTTTGTTATATTTTCCTCTCTTTAAAAATAAAATGATAAAATGTCACTATCACACAAAAGTGATTTCATGGGGTCCCTAAGTTGGAAAAAGGAATCTCATGGTCGTCCATGACACCACCAATAGCATTAGGACACATGTTGGAGTCATTTTTTTATTTTTATGATATTATTTTTTTACCCTTAACTACCAGATTACTAATTAATCATGTTAATTAAAGATAATTGCCATCGTTACTATTCATAATGTCCAAAAACAAAAGAGTCTTAATTAAATAATTTGGACCTTCTGATTCCAAATATGGAATATATTTTACCAAATTCTAAACACAGAAATTGCAGTAATTAATTTAAAAAATAATTCCCATTGTCAAAACCAAAGAGGGGTTTTTAAGAAGTAAAATCTATCAAAAGATTGAATTGTTTTTACATCCAATTGAAATGTGAAATTACTTCCAATGGACAAATTTTTATTAAGTGATAAAAATATAATTCAATTATACTTTAAAACCAATTAAAATGACAATATAACTATATAAATAAATTGGATGAAAAGGCAGTTTTTAATTAAAATACAACATTTTTCACTGTTCATTAAAAATGAACATTATCATAAAAATACCAAAAATTCACCCTATGATATATTTGATATCCCAAATTCAAAAATGATGTCCATTTTACCAAATTCAAAACATAGAAGTTTCATTAATAAATTATATAGTTAATTTCCATTGTCCAAACAAATAGTGTTTTTAAAACACAATATCTATCAAAAGATTGACAATTGTTTATGTCCAATTTCAAAGTGAAATTAATTATAATGACCACCATTGGATAAAATGGTAAAAGTGTATTATAATTATACTTTAAAACCACTAAATAGTATAATTTATCACTATAAGTTATTTTTATTAAAAAAATTGTTTTTAAGTATTTTTTACTATTCATCGAAAATGGGATGTTCTCATAAAAATACCAAAAATTCAACTTAGGCTAATTCTGATAATCTGAATCCAAAAATGAAGTCCATTTTGAAATATAAAATTTATAAAATTTCAAAACGTGGGTATTACTATTCATAACAGCTACTTTGATTGGTTGCGGTGTGTTAAAATCTCAAACTTGCGTACAATTCAAGCTATTGCATTATTAAAAGAGAAGTGTATCGTGGAAGCTGGGGTGTTACATTATCAGTAAGGGTAAACATGGTATATAAACAAGCATAACATGAACATAATAATATAAGAACATGAGTATATCTTTTGAAAACCACACCTTGCATATCATATATCATATTATTCAGTCATGTCATGAATATTACATGTTCATAATATATGAATCATTCTGTAATCAAATAACATGATCCATGAAAGTATAAAATTAGCATAAGTCTTATATTATTTTCATACACATCAACCTATATCATTTTTAAAATTTATAAATAGAGATAGGTCCGCTCATTAAGTTAAGGACATGAAATCAAGCCCTTGAAAAAAATTATTTACATGAAAGCAGGTACACACAAAACATTATGAATATGAAATATAGTTATATTAATAAAACTATTAACATGTAACCATTTTCACACATAATATCATGAAAATGTAATCAGGTTCACAAAAAACATTTGGAACATTTAATCTGGTCCAGGCATAACATGTTTAATCATGATCTATCAATATTACATAATGAATTTTAGGGTAGTTTAGGTACCACCCATCACATAATGTAAAAAATACTTATGTGTGATAAAATATCATAAAAAATTAATCATGTTATCAAATAATATCCTTTTTAAAAAAAATGGATTTCATAAACAAATCATCAACATAAACATTAACCATATAGAGATAGAATAAGGATGGTATCATTAAATTGTATCCCTTGTAAAGCATAAGTAAAATAATAGTATTTAATCATATATTGAAAATTAATTTTAAATATGTCTTGGAACATTTATTGAGGATAATTGTCTTTCTACTTTGAGAAAACATTTTAAAATAGAAAACATTGACAAAATTCTTTTCAGTTTGATATCATTCATTTAAAATATAAATAATTTCCAAATATTAAGGAAAATATTTTACTTGAAAAGGGGTTCTAAAACATATTAGGTATGTTTTTAATAATTGAGTGTTCATGACAACTGTAAATACTATTTATGACATGCATGTTTAAAATAAGGATTCTTTTCACATTTTTCAGTCAAAATCCAAATGGTCATTGTTTGGAAAGAGAAATGAAAAATCATTTTAAAAAAATATTGAAAAAATAAAAATTTTGATAAAAAATCCTTTAATAATCATCGGATCATATTAAAAAATTAAAACATTTCTAGAAAACATGGGTTTTTAGGAAAAAGGGTTTTCGACTAAAGAAGGAAATAAAACTGTTTTTTCAAAAAATGTTATTTTGATCTACTGAATAAATAAAGATAGAAAATGAAGTGATAAAATGTATCTTTGGGGAATATCCCTTTTATAGTAAAATTCAAGAGTTTATTGAGAGTTAAATCATATGGTTTCATCATTATAAGAATAATCGTAAACAATCGCGATAAATGATGAGATTGTAACATATAACTCGCGTTAGTATATTTGAATCATAATCCCAATGAAATTGGGATCCTAAAATGGATATCTAAATCCCAATAATGTTTAGGAGAAACTTAATAAAATTCATTCATGGTAATTATATATACCACATAAAATAAATGAGTGATGAATTTGAATATGTCTCCCAGAAATAAAAGAGAAACAAGAAATCCCTTACCTTAATTATTTACTTCCATATTACACATTTGAACCTCCTTTATAATAAATATAATTTTATTGTAAATATATTATATTCCATTCATATATTTATTATACCATATATTATTTACTTATGACCACTTATTCCCTTTTTATTAGTAATTTTGTGTAAAAATCATGTTTTGTGTAATAACCACTTTGATTTTTGTGTATGTTTTTTTTTTGTCTGATTAATTTCAACATGGTTACATTATCTATAGACTAATAATCGTTAAAAAGTTATAAAATTTATAAAAAATTATAAAAAATAATGAAATATGGTTTTGAGAAATGAAGTATGTTGCGATCATGGAGATGTTAAGTTTTGCGTACGAATGAGAAACGTTTACATTTTTCGATGATCACTGTGGATAGTAGGTAAGTAATATTTTATCCTTAAATAATGATAATATTATCCTAAATACCATTTTTCAAATATACATGTACATATCCTCCATGTGTTATTGTGATTAAAATATAGACACATCGCTACATGAAGGCGTTAGTCCACGTGTACATGAACAATTTTATCATCTTTCAGTGAGAGAAAAGATAAGAAATAAATTTATATGTTATACTTTAATATAATTACATATTTAATTAATATCATAATTATTTCATTTAAATAACATATATTCATTAACCTTTTCCTCATTATATTTCATGTAAAGAGTTAGTGAAAAATGGGTCACATCACTTCAAGAGGAGGTAGTTCACCGTACACATGAGCACCATTATCGTTTCCCCTAAGGAAAGGGAATTAAAAAGTAATATAATACATAATTACTAGAGAGGTATAATTAAGTTATATATATTATTTATATACTTTATATCAATCCACATACCCAACTGTGATAGGTGTCCATGGAAAAACAAATGACATTAGTTTATGAGGCGGTAGTCTGTATTACACACCAATGATGATTTCATAATCCATTTAATTAAAGTGGAGATAGATTTTGGTAATTAACTTAACATAAAAAAATACAATAATATGTAAGATACATATTTTTTATATCATAATGTTTAATAAGAATTGAAGGATGTGGAGGAAGAAATAAAACAAAAATGATCATTGAAGAACAATACCTCTTCTTCGGGTATACTCCTTAGGTCTGCAACAAAATACCTCCTAGGATAGATTTATTGCCAAAATAAGGATTCTAGGGTGAGAATAAGAAATTTTGGAATTTATTTTGGTAGGTATTGGGTGAACCAAAAAGGGTTTTAAGGTTTGAATAACAGAGGAGAGGGGGTATCCTTTTATAAGTGTGGTGAGTGACACACTTGTATTTTTCTGAAATTAAAATGTTGTCCCCATGTTTTTCTCCGATAAAAAGGATCCCAAATTGGGTATCAAAAAGGATTAAGAATAATAGGTTCTATTTATGTCCATAAATAGTTTTTTACATGTTTTTAGGTCATTTTAACTCCAATCATTTTATTTTAACCACCCTATAAACCCATTTTTACCTTAACTATAGTAATTAATTTTTACAATTTGAAATATTCATTTTGGTGAAAAAATTATGTAGAACATTTCAGATTAAATAAATTTTTATGATTACAAAAAATTAATCCATTTTCTAAATTCTATTCACAGAAGTGGAAAATTATAACTAAAAATTAATCATGCAGGCACGATAAGAAAGCTGGTTTTCAAAGATAAAATGTTGAACATTTTACAAGGTTTTTATATCAAAATTCAACATGGAAATGATTAAAATGACCCAAATTGTATTAATATATATTATTAAACTAATTTTAATTTAAAATTAATTTAAAATATAATTTAACTTTATAAATATTTTAAACTAAAAGGTATTTTTTAATTAAAATTCAATATTTCACTATTAATCAAAAATTTAATCTTTTCAAAAAATTACCAAAATCACCCTAAGTTAATTATTAAATTATTATAATAAAAATTAGATTTAAATTTTAAAATAATTTTTTTTGTTTTCTTAGTTTTTTTAATAAGTGCACAAAAAGGAGACAAAATGGTTTTTATGAAAATACATTTTTAAGTGTAAAAGTGGATATATTATTATCACATGTCTAGAAAACACATAAGATGTACGTTAAAATTTTTATTGAATATATAATATATAAATTTCTTTAAAACCATTCATCAAAAGTAGTTTTTTAAATTTATTTAGGTAAAAAGTGTACTTTTTCATAAAAATAATATTTTCAAAAAACATTTTGATTATTTTGAAATAGTTTTTATTTTCATTTTTAATTAATTGGTCACAAAATAATTCATTTTATAAAAATGTGTAAGCCATATATTATCATAAGTTAGTTAATCTTATTTATACTCACCATACTAACGTCTAGTTGTTAACTATTATATAATAGTATTTTAATATTATGAAACATTTCGTTTAAAAGCATTGTTAAGTTTAATGTAAGAAAAAAATATTGTTACGTGTAAAGAAAAAGATCAAAAAGATCAAATTTATTTGAAAAAAAATATTTCAAAAAATCTCGGGGTGCTATATTCTACCCCCATAAAATAAATTTCACCCTCATAATTCATCTCGGTCATCAAATATTTGAAATTTTGGAATTACTTCATCGAAACCTATATCGTAATAAGGGTTCATAAAACTAACTTTTTGAAAAAGATAAATGGAAATGAAAAATTCAAATAGAATAACACATACTAGGTTTCCAAATAAGATAACATAGGTTGGAAGTGAAAATATGGACATTAAATAAAATCATAAATAATTATAGAGAGTGATATAGATCATTGATCACTAGAAAGTGGGTGATCCATAAGAGTTTAACTACCACAAAACCGTAAACAATAGAGGCATGAAAAGGGTCAATGATACACTAAAAATTGTGATAGTAGGACAACATTTTTGTTGGTCAGAGTAGAGAACTCAAGAGGGGAGTGAATTGAGTATCTATAAAAATTTCTATTTATAAATAGTTTATTTAAAAATTCCCCAAATAAAAAATATAATCAATTTTAATTTGTAGTGAATTTATAAGAGTTCTGAATGTTCAGTTACATTCTCAAAATATTGATTAGTTCTTAGCTATACTAATCTAAAAGTCTAATATAACTTTTGATACTAACCTACGAGTTCAAAATAGTTATAAAAGCATTCTAAACTATCTATCAAAGTTCAATTTAGTTTTATGAAATATGTGATAAAAATAGAGTAAAAACTAAAAGGTAAAAACACAGTGGATATAAACAAGAGGTTCAGTCTCAAGCTGAGACTTAGTCCTCTCCACTTGGTGATCACTTTCCACTAAGTAGTTTAAATTAATAAAAAAGTTTTTATCCACACCCTAGATCGGGGTTCACAATAGCACACAAGTCTATCCGGGTCACACTTGACCTCTACAATAGTTATTCATTGGGAAATAGCTAACAAGTCACACATGACCTCATCTATATTTCTATGCGAAATAAAAAATGATAAATACAGTGAGATTTTGAGGATATCATGTATCCTACATTTATGTATAGGAGTCAGTGTGTGTGTGTAACAAACAGATACGCACACTGCTCTGAAATGTAAATAAAAGAACACAACAGATCTACAGATGTAGAGAATGATTTATAAGTCCTTGTGTGTTATGCAGTGAATCGCTGGACTCATTTTATGTAGTGGAGTTGATGTTTGAGTTCCCTTCTGAAATTTGACTCCAAAACATAGTATCTTAGCCTTTGTGTTCTGGTTTCTAGGATTATGAAATTTTCAGCTTCTTGTTCAAAAGATGTTTAGGATAGCTTAGAGGGTTTTTTCACTTCTTGATCTCTATGTATGTTCTTCCTTTTGAATTCTTGGGTTTTGAAGTATGCTCAAGAGTGGCAGGAGTTCTCTGGTTTTCTTATTTTTTTCTACTCTTCTACATATGTTGAATGATCCATCTTTTAATTCATCTATACTTCAAGGTCTAGCAGATACAAAGATCTCCCATGTGCATATACCTCATACTATCACCTGAAAATCCTACAACCAACATTAAATAATTTCATGAACATTAATTTGTCGAAATATGATCATTATATATAAATTTGAATTAATAAATTACAAAAAGTTTCTATAACTATTAGTGAGTCATAAGTATCGGTGAGTCCTTGGCATCAGTCTGTCAGCATCGATCTATCAGCAACGGTTTATCAGCATCGATCTATCAGCATCGATGTCTCTCTATATCGGTGAGTCCTTTCCGTCTCTATCGGTGACTTTGGGCATCAGTGAGTTGTTTATACTATCGGTCTATTAGGGCATTAGTTATTTGTTATCGGTAACTGATTTAGAACTATCACTATGTCTCCCATCGGTGAGTCGTTCATCGGTGAGTTGCTCATCAGTGAGTCACTTTTCAGTGAGTCACTCATTAGTGTGATTTTTGTTCTATTAGTGAGTCCTGCATCGGTGAGTCATTAATCAGTGATTTTATCATTGGCGAGTCACTTATCGGTGAGTCACTCATCGGTGTGACATTTGTTCTATCGATGAGTCCTACTTCAGTGTCTTCTTCGATCGATTACTTCTTCCTTGGTGAGACATCCATTTTTGAACTATCAGTGTTAGAGACTCTAAAAAACATGCAAAGTTTCTTTCTTATACAGAATTGTATCAGATTAAGTGAAATTCATAAATAAATGTAAATATACACTTGTAATTTTATTGAAACATAAATATCAATAAATTATTGACTTATTGAAATGTAATATACCATGTGACATAATTTATTCATTTATAAATATTCATTGACATGATTACCATGAGTTATAATGTAATATTTGAATTAATAGGATTTGTATATTGGTATGATTTGTGATTATTAAAACAACTATCTCACAAAGTTTCCAACAATATCCCCTTTTTTATAATCACAAATCATGATATTAATGAGTTATACAAGAGGTTAAGGAATAAAATTTACTTTACTGAACATATCAATAGTCAGTATGAATTCTCAATATAACTATAAGGTCTATCCTTTTATGCTCCCCTAAAATATTGTATTATAGGATATATATATATATATATATAGAAGGTTCCATTTATTATAGTTATGTCAGAGCATGCTCATGTTCCCCCTTAGTAAGTTGTATTTGAATAGTCTGAGTGATTTGTATCAGAGGTGGGATATATATATATTCTTTTGATTACATTTCATATTTATTATGCTAGAGTCTCCCCCTTAGGTTAAGAAAATATTCCATCCATATATTTCTCCCCCTTTTGGGATTAGCAAAAATGTGAAAATAAAAAAGGTATTACGAAAAAGAACATAGAAAATTGGAAACAGGGTGAAGGAAAAATTGATATTCATTAATGTTACAAAGATTACAAACATCAAAATACATCCATCAAAAGAAAGTACAAAGACCTTTCAAATAAATGATACACATCCAAGGCTTGGGCTTTTGAGGGGATTTCATTTTGTCTGAAGGGTTAATAGAAGTTGTATGAGGTGGTGTTTTAGATGTTGGAAGGGATGATCGAAGGGAGACACCAAGTAAGGAAAAACCTATAAGAACATTAGCTGCAAGTCTTGGTATCCATTATGATATAACACAAATTTGAGGATAATATTTGATCAGTGGTCTGATCTGAGATAAGGCTTGAGACATATTTATCTGAGAAAGAGGAAGGTAACTATATGTGATGGAAGCAGCTACAAGGACCACTATTGCTTCAACCTATATATGAAAGTAAGGCTTCAAAAGTTTTATGAAATCACTGAGGATTTCACCCCCATACTGCATATCCTTTTCAAAGTCATCCTTGTTCTCCATAAACTTTTCCAAAGTATGTGTAAACTCTTTCAACTAATTGACTTTCCTCTCAAATTCCTTGGTCACTGGTGGAATCTTAAGGTTCTAATCCAAGTACTTAAAGTTGTTAATCAGATCATGCTTGGTGTAGATTGTGGAAAAATACTTGTCCACCTTTTCTCTAATATCCTTCTGAGTAGTAGATTCCTCATTGGTACACTATCTAACCATGTTATAAACAAGATCATTGTTTCTATGTAATTTGGAAAGAGTCTCTTTATCAGAATCACTTTGAATACCCTTGATCTCTTCCCTCATCATAGTCCTGAGGGACTCCATATTAGCAGCAACAGGTCTGGTACTTTTAGAACTAGAGGCACAAAAAATCATCTTGTCAAGATCTTCCTTAAAATTATTCAAATATGCACTCTAGAGATGTTTAACTAGGTTCCTAAGAACCTCCATAACACCACCAAGTGTGGTCATATATTCCAAATCATTACTCATTCTCTTCACTTATTTTCTTAGCATTTTATTATTTCTAATAATAGTCTCTGTTTTAGTTATTAGGTTAGGCTAAATCTCCTAAATCAATATTCTTGAAATCTTTGAAGCATCAGCCTATGAAATACTCATTGAAGTAGAAGCTTCATTTATGACTCCAATAGAAGATCTCATAGACTCACATAAATCGGATTTGAATATCT
The DNA here is from genome assembly GCA_963277665.1 of Viscum album. Taxonomy (NCBI): domain Eukaryota; kingdom Viridiplantae; phylum Streptophyta; class Magnoliopsida; order Santalales; family Viscaceae; genus Viscum; species Viscum album. The sequence continues at coordinate 60,731,019 of OY728163.1, read as the reverse complement.
CAAGGTCAGCCTTGGTGACATAGTCACTGGGCACTATAGGTACAACATGCTCATCGACTGATAAGACAGGTGAAGCAGGATCATTTGGTTCCACTTCATCTTTTTCTAGTGGAGTAGGAGGAGGAGCTACCATCTCCTCATCTGAGTCATACTCTAGCCCAAACAAAATGAATCCTAGATTACTATTACACTCACAAGAATAGGTCTAGTCTCTAGGCTCCACTGTATCAATTCTTACTCTTCCTCCATGAGGTTCAGGTATAATCTCACCTTAATCTTATTCTTCTAATTTTCTTCCAGCCAAAAACACATTTCGAGGAACTTGAACTAACTGAACTTTCGGATCTACTTGTACTCCAGCCACTCCAGCCACTTAAGCCATTTGAGGATCTTCCTCAACCTGAGGCATAGGTGCAATCTGATCCTCAACCTCTTCCTCTTTTCCTCCAACCATGATATCATTAAGATCCTGAATTATGCATTTAGCAGCATCATCAGTGTGGTCATGCCTATCCTCATTTACAACATCTCCATCATCATCATGACTGGTAGCATCCTGTCCAATAGGATCAACAGTATCCAGCCTAGCCTCCTCATCATCTTCTCCATTCACAGACTCCTCACCAGAATTAACATCTTATTGACCTGATTTCCATGATTCACTCACATTATGACCTTCATTATCCTTATCATCATCATAATCATCATCATTATCATCATTATCACCATCTTTTTTTATTCCATATCCTTCAACCCTAGAGACATCAGTCTCTTACTCATCTTCATCACCCCTCAACGGTTCTCAAGAAGGTAACTCCAAAGGTGGACTGGAAGGTCCATATGACATTTCCTTAGGGTTTTCACCTATATTTGGGTCACTCCTATCATCTATAGGATACCCCTCTTCTCTTGGAAGCTCAGGATTAACTCCCCCTTCATCTGAAAAAACCACCGGCTCACCAGGTTTAAGACCTGGATCAGCTTGATCCCTTGGTCTGGTAGGATAATCTATGGGACTGTAATCCTCATATAGTTTCTCCTCATCTACTACCCAACATCTCTTCCACGTGTTCCAAAATTTCTTCATCCTCTTGCATATGTCTTTGTGCAGGAAGAATCCACTACAGACAGTAATCATCTCATATCCATCTTCCACACATCCTAGCATTTTTAGAATTGTAGAGATCATCCTTGGATAGTATAAACATGTTGCTTTCATGGAGGGTTTGATCATATCAAAAATGTGTACCATATGGTACCTAAATAAGTTTAATTTTACCCCATTATTTAATATATAAATCAGGTAAACATCCTGATACTTTACAGTAGAAAAATCTCCCTTCCTTGGGCAGATTTGGTGCTGAATGAACTTGAAAAGCAGTCTATCCTCTCTGTGTAATTATGTAGTTGTGGCTCTAAATGACTCCTCATTCCAAATAAATTCTTTCAAATAATTTTAAATTGAAAACAAATCTGAGTATAGTGGAGTATTACCCTATTAGTCAACATAAATCCTCTCATGTGGCATCACCAAGCATTCAACCCACTCCTTTGAAGAAAAATAGATTTCCTTTCCCATTACTACTGACTTCATCTAAGCCTCCTAGATTACTTCCAAAGACACTCTCATATTGAGATATAATTGATGAACAAGCTGGGGATAGATTTGTTTCTCATTTTTTGCAAACTAGCTGATCCACCCTTGAGATTCCAACACTTTCAGCAGTATAGATTTTCTCGACAATGGTCACTCAACTAACACTTACTTCTTAGTAGTTACCACACACCTTCCCAATATCGGCTTCCCAAAACCTACGAAAATACTAGATTTAACTTTCTGATACTTAACTGATGATTATTCACTTAGTCCATCCATTTCATGCTTCGTTCTCTTCATTCTGAAGGTTTGGGTTTAGAGGAGGGAGTCAAAAGGTTGAAGATTTGAAAGGTAGAGTGAGGGTAATGAAAGGTCGAAGTGTGGATCAAATTAATTTTATCATTTAGGGATTGTACATCGTAAAAACATAAAATAGAATAATGGTAAAATAAAAGAATGAAACTATGTCACTTTACTTAAATTAAAATAGATAAATAGATTTATAAAAAATAACCTATTGGTATCAGTTTCATACTAATGGTATCATTCTCACCGGGTCAGCTTAATCTAATCAACTTCACGCGAACAGTCTCACTCGAACGGTTTCACCTGATTGATTTCACTGATCGATTTCACCTGAATGGTTCTACCTAATCGTTTTCACTGATCGGTTTCACCGAGAAATTTTTTTTCTAAGGGGATAATATTGGATGGTCTTCATAGATTTATCATTCCTATTTAATGTCTGATGTATCTCATTATCTTAGAGTTTTAGGGTTAGTGAAAATGTGAGCAATTTGATGCTCAGTCCCAATAAACTCAAGAGTTATATCACCTTTCTGATAATGGTCTCTCCAAAAGTGATGTCTTACATCAATATGTTTTGTTCTAGAGTGAGAAATTGGATTGTTATAAATTTTAATAGCACTTGTATTGTCATAATTTATGTGGATATGTCTGAATTGAAATACATAGACTAATAAAGTGTTTTTCATCCACAAAATTAGTGCACAGAAACTACCAGCATCAATATACTCTTCTTCAGCACTTGATAATGTAACAAAATTTTTCTTTTTACTACACCATGAAATTAAACACTTTCTCAAAAAGTGACATGTTCTAGAGGTTCTCTTTCTATCTAATTTACACCCACTAAAGTTAGTATCATAATAACTGACCAAATCAAATGGTTGTACTCTTAGGTAGAATAATCCTAAATTTTTTGTATACATGAGGTATTTGAAAACTCTTTTAACAGCATTTAAATGATACTCTTCTAGTTTCACTTGAAATCTTTCACACATATACACACTAAACATGATGTATGGACTACTAGCATTTAAGTACAACAAACTCCAAATCATTCCTCTGTAAGAAGTTTGATCAACAGATTTCCCATTTTTATGAAGATATAGTTTACATGTAGAACTCATAGGTGTTTCACTACTCTAAATGACATCAAATCCATATCTTTTCAATAGATATTTACTATATTTACTTTGATTTATAATAATACCTTGTTTATTTTGAAATATTTTAAATCCAAGAAAATATTAATTTCACCCATCAAACTCATTTCAAACTCACTTTGCATAATTTTAGAAAAATTATTACATAAATAATTTTTAGAAGATCCAAATATAATATCATCTTCATATATTGGAGCTATTAAATCTCATTTAGAAATCATTTTGATAAATAAAGTTGGCTCTACAACTATGTTTGTAAAACCTTTAGAAATAATAAAGTTACTTAACCTTTCATACCAAGCTCTTGGATCTTGTTTCAAAACATATAATGCTTTTTTTAATTTGAAAACTTGTTTTTGAAAATGTGGATTTATAAATCCTATGGGTTGTTCAACAAAAACATCTTCAATTATATAACCATTTAGGAATTCGATTTTAATATCCATTTGATAAAGTTTGAAATCTAAGTGTTCTGCATAGGCAAGTAAGATTCTAATGGCTTTAATCCTAGCTACTGGTGAAAAAATCACCTCATAATCAATTCCCACTTCTTGATTATAGCCTTTTACAACCAATCTTGCTTTGCTTCTAATTATATTTCCATCTTCATCTACTTTATTCCTATACACCCATTTAGTTCCTATGGTCAAGGTATCTTTTGATCTATCAACAAGCTTCCAGAATTCATTTCTCTCTAACTAATTAAGCTCTTATTGCATAGCTATAACCCAAAATTTAACATTTATTGCATCATTGATATTTTTAGGTTCAAGTTGTGACAAGAATGCTTGATTTTCAACCTTATTTCTCAAGGAAACTCTAGTTTGTGTTCTTCTATCTAAATCTCCAAAAAATGTAGATAAGGTGTGCTTTTTTAGGGTCCTAGTTGGTCTAGTAAAAAATAGGGCTAGTTATTTCAGGTGCATCACTTGGTTCTGGTTCATTATGGCTAGATTCTACAGAATTTCTAGAACAAGAGGTTTTAACATATTATTTAATAGGATGGTCTGAGGGTTTAGCATTAATTTCTAGATTTGACATATCCTCTTATAGATTCCCTAATGAGGTCTTAGGTTCATGTGGATCTATTTCATCAAACTTTAATTGTACATATTCCTCCACACATTTGGTTCTCTTATTAAATACTTTATAAAATTTTCTTTTTGTTGAATGTCCAAGGAATATTTATTCATCACTTTGAGAGGAAAATTTATCTAGATTATCATTAATGTTAAGAATATAAAATTTACATCCAGACACATTAAAGTAATTTAACTTGAGTTTCCTATTATTCCACAACTCATAAAGAGATTTCTTAATGATAGGTCTGATTATGACTCTATTTATTACATAACAAGTTGTATTAATAGATTCATCCCAAAAGTAAATTGGTAGTTCATATTCATTGAGCAAAGTTCAAGAAATTTCTTGTAAGGTTCTATTTCTTATTTCTACTACACCATTCTGTTGAGTTGTCCTAGGGGGAGAGAAGTTATGCCTATAGCCATTTTGTGATAAACAATATTCAAAGTCTTGATTTTCAAACTCACAAAAATGGTCATTTCTTACTGATTTTATTTGAAGTCCACTAAGATTTTATATATTCATATCATACTTTATAAAATGAGAGGAAGTTTCAATTTTGTGATCTAAAAAAGGACCAAGTATACCTAGAGAAGTCATCTACAAGAACATAAACATAATGATTCCCATTAATATGTTAAACTCTAGATGGTCCAAAATATTTCATGTGAACCATATCGAGAGGTTGAGAAGTTTTAACTTCTTTCTTTGGTTTGAAAGAGATTTTTTATTTATTTCCCTTTTGACAAGGATTTCACACTCTATTGTATAGAAACTCTAGTTTGGGAAGGTCTTCAACTAAGCCTTTTCTGGTCAATTTCTTAAGGGAGTGTACATTACAATGTCCTAGTATTCTATACCATATCCAATACTCCTTGTGAAAGGCACCTAGAAAAGAAACATTTTGTGATGCTATTGTGTCTAAATTTATAGCATATACATTATCATTTCTAAGAGAATTAAATACTAAGTTATTCTTGGAATCAAAAACATGGAATTCATTATTTTTTAATTTGAATTTAAATATATCATCACACAGTTAAGATATAATAATAAACATATACTTTAATCCAGCAACATAAAGTACTTTGGAAATTGAAATAGAGTTGGAGATACAAATCTGGCCTAAGCTAATGATTTTTCCTTTACCATTATCACCAAATGTGTCATGTTTTCCATGAATCTTCAAGAGATTATTGAAGCTTGAGTTGTATCCTATCATGTTTCTTGAATTTCCACTATCCTAGCACCAAAGTTTTCTATAGGAAATATTTAGTAAATTTACCTATAAAACAATTTATCCATGAAATAATTTTAGTACCCATATTTGTTTGGGACCAAGAAGATAAGTAATGAAAGCTTTAGGAACCCACAGTTGTATTATGGGTTTCCTATATGTAGAATATAAGAAATTTGAAAAAAAATTATTTCTTCCAAAAAATCTTGATGTAGTTAAAGCTTTTGTAGAAATAGAACTTGTAGTAACATCATGATTTTTGGGAATAGAATTAGATTTTCCAAATTTATTCATAAAATGGGGTTTTGATAAATTTCCTTGTCCAAGCTGATATCTAATACAAAAAGCCTACTTTAGAGCTATCTGTTTACCAAGAATTTGAGTAAGAGTGTTTTTTCAATTGGTAAACTTTTCTAGATCTTTCTTCAACTAATCATTATACATTTTTAATTTATTTTTTTCCTTGAGGAGTTGAGCATTATTTTCTTTTTCAGTAGTAAGTTTAGACATAATAGTTACAGTGAGAGCATGATGTTTCTTTAAATACTTATACTTATATTTTAGTTCATAACATGTTTCTTCCAGCAAGTTATAGTATTTAAATAGTTAATCATTTTTCATATTCTCATACTCACTTTCATTTTTAGAATAGTAAGAATTGTGTGTAGGAGAGTCTAAGGGTACCTCATATGTGTTTTTCATAAAACACATATTTTCCATGTCAACTTTCTCATTATGAGATGATGTTGATTCACTAGATCTATCCTCAGAAGCACTCTAGGTGGCCTTCATGGATTTCTTATACTTTTTTGTCTTTTTTCATACTTCTTTTTTGTATTTTAACTTTGTAAAATCAGCTTTGACAAGTTCTATCCTCTTGCATTCACAGCAGACAATCTCCTCTGATTTCTCATTTCTTTTCTAGTCCTTTTTTCAGTTAACTTTGTTATCATATCTTCTTTTTTAATTGTTATTCATTAAAAACTTCTTATTTCTATAGATTTTCTTAAATCTTATGGAAAGATGAGACATCTCTTCATCACTATCTCATGTTGAGTCATCATTACTAGAACTTCCAATAGAGGCTAGAACTTTCCCTTTTTCCTTATTATTAGAGGCAGTAGTCTTAAAGGCTACAAAATTTCTCTTAGGTTCATCCCCTTCTTCTTTGTTGACTTTCATCTCTTACTCATACATCATCATTTTTCCAATGAGTTCTTTGATAGGTAATTTGTTGATGTCGCACGATTCTCTAATAGTGACAGAATTTCATCTCCATCTATCAAGTAAGCATCTGGGAATCTTTATAATTTTTTCTTTGGTAGTATCATCTCTTCCTAGAGAGATCATAGTGTTCACTATTTCATTAAACCTAAGATATATGTAAGAAATAGTCTCATTAGGCTCCATCTTAAAATTATCATATTTAATAGTATATGTGTTAAGTCACATTTCCTTAACACTAAAAGTTTCTTCATTTGAAATAGACTAAGTATCCCAAATTTCATGGGTTATTTTACATGCAGAAATTTGGTTAAATTCCTCATATCCAAAGAAGAATTATAAGGTATTCATTTATTTACAATTATTATTATAAGAAGTCTTAGTTAGGTCATCCAAAGTAGTTTTAGAAGTAGCGGGAATCTTATACTCATCTACAATTGAAGACCAAATTTCAAAACCCAAACTTTCTAAACACATTTTCATTCTAACTTACCATTGGGTGTAATTAGTTCTATTAAAGAATGGAGGTCAGTTGGTAGCAACATCTTCCAGTCTATTATCCATAATAAATTTTTTTTAAAAAATTAAAGAGATAAAAAATTAGTATTAACATAAATTTTAAGATCTTTGAAAAACAAATAAAATCATAGTTTCAAAAGTTTGAAAAAGCTTTGAAAACTGAAATATTCTTAATCCTTTGATACCAAATGTTGGTCAGAGTAGATTACTCAAGAGGGGTGAGAATTTAGTATCTATTAAAATTTCTATTCATAAATAGGCTATTTAAAAATTATCCCAACTTAAAATATAATCTAAGTCAGTTTGTATTCAATTTATAAGAGTTTTGAATTTTCAGTTACTTTCTTAAAAGATTGATTAGTTCTCAGCTATACTAATCTAAAATATTGATAAAACTTTTGAAACAAGCCTGCTAGTTCAAAATCGTTATAAACACTTGCTAAACTAACTATCAAAGTTCAATTTAGTTTTATGAAATATTTGATAAAAACAAAGTAAAAACTAAAAGGTAAAAACATAGTGGATATAAACAAGTGGTTCAGTCTCAAGATGAGACTTAGTCCTCCCCACTTAGTGATCACCTTCCACCAAGTAGTTTAAATTAATAAATAATTTTTGATCCAAACCCTTGATCAGGGTTCACAATAGCACACATGGCTGTCTAGGTCACACTTGACCTTTACCACAGTTATTCGTGGGAAAAAAGATAACAGGTCACAATTGACCTCTTCCTCAGTTCTATGTGGGATACAAAAGGATAAATAGATTTAGAGTTTGATGATATCAAGTATCCTCCAGTTATGCATAGGAGTCAGTGTGTGTGTAACAAACATGTACAAACACTACTCAGAAATGAAAATAAAAGAACACAACAGAGCTAATGCTATAGAGAAAGGTTTAGAAGTCTATGTGTCTTATAAAGTGCATCACTGGACTTGTTCTATGTAGTGGAGTTGAATTTTGAGTCCTCTTCTAGATGTTGACTCCAAAATAATGTGTCGTAGCCTCTATGTACTGGCTTCCAAGAGTATGAAATGTTCATTTTCTTGTTTGAAATATGTTCAGGATAACTAAACAAGTTTTCCATCACTTCTTGATCTCTTTGTATGTTCTTCCTTTTGAGTTTTTGGGTTTTGAAGTATGCTTGAGAGTTGCATGATTTTTCTAGTTTTCGTATTTTGGTTTCTATTATGCATGTGTTGAATGATCTAGCTTTTAATTCATGTATACTTCGAGGTATAGTAGATACGAAGATCGCCTACTTGCATGTACCTCATACTGTATCCTGAATGTCCTATAGACAACATTAAATAATGAAAGAACTATAAATTTTTCTAAATATGATTGTTTGATATAAATTTGAATTAATAAATTAAAAACAGTTTCTATGACTATCGGTGAGTTGTAAGTATCGGTGTGACTTTGGCATCGGTCTGTCAGCATTGTTCTGCCAGAATCGGTTTTTCATCATTGGTTTGTCAGCATCGGTGACTCTCTGTATCAGTGAGTCCTTTCCATTGGTATTGGTGACTCTGGGCATCAGTGAGTCGTTTATAATATCGGTCTGTCTAGGCATCGGTGATTCGCCATCGGTGACTCAATTAGAACTATCGGCGTGTCGCACATCAATGATTCATTCATCAGTGAGTCACTCATCAGTGATTCGCTTATCGGTGATTCGCTCATTAGTGTGACATTTGTTCTATCGGTGAGTCCTGCACCAGTGAGTCATTCATTGGTGAGTCACTCATCAATGAGTCACTCATTAGTGTGATGTTTTCTCTATTAGTGAGTCCCACGTCAGTGTCTTATTTAGTTGGTAACCTCTTCATCAGTGAGTTATCCATTTTTGAACTATCGGTGTTAGGGACTCTGAAAAACATAAGAAGTGTCTGTCTTATAGAGAACAATATCAGATTAAGTGAAATTCATAAATACATGTAAATATACACTTTTAAATATATTGAAACATAAATATCCATAAATTATTGACTTATTGAAATGTAATATACCATGTGAAATAATTTATTCATTTATAAATATTCATTTACATGATTTACATGAGTTATAACTTAATATTTGAATTATTAGGATTTATAGATTGGCATGATTTTTGATTATTAAAGCAACTATATCAAAAAAGGTCCATCAATTTTATTTCAATATCCTTTTACAAATATTGGGGAATTATTTTTCCATCTAGACTATGAAGATATGAAAATGTACTTACTTGATATTTTTTTATTTCGTATGTACAATTTTATTCTTTTGTTGTGCCTTGATCAATTCCCACTCCATATCTTACCCTATCTATTGATTTTTTTCATGTCTGAAGCACTAAATAAAATCCATAAAATAATGATAAGTCATTCCTTCTATCTCTTTTTAGAAAAAGGTTAACAGTGGTTATCTCATGTGTATAAATATTCACATGGAGAAGTAATATATTAATATTGAAACCTTATCCAATGTTCAACATAAACCCTTCCATAAATAATTAACCTTTTAACCCTTCCAAAAATCAAAATTTATAAATAAGGTCACTAAATTTCCAAAACTCAACATTAATCCTCCAAATTTCAATAATCGCTTCTTGATGGTCACGTTACAAATATTTGAATACCTTTGTTGTATATTATTCAGAAGCATGGTAATAACCATAATTACTATATAACTTCAATAAAACCATGAATTCTTCTTCATTCCTTGAATGAAGACATAGATTATTTAACATATTATGTAGAACCAATAAGGTTTTAAACTCTATCAATGATAACATAAACCACTTTGTAAACAAATCCTTTATCAATGATGAGGTCGTCAATAATATCCAATTTAATTTATCCATATCATTAATCTCTTTATCTAAAATAAAAACCACATTATAAACCTCAGGAATATATTAAAGGGTATCTTCCCTTTATCATGTGTTTTCTATAAAATATCATCGTACTATTAAATCACTTTTCTAATTCATTAGAACTATTGAACATATTCTAACACATCCTTATCAAAAAAAACTTATACTGAATAATCCTTATATATTTCATGATTCATATAACATAATTCATGAATTCCAATAAAAAATCACTTGAATCGTCCCAATTCATTATAGAACCATTAAGTAGGCTTCTTCGCCTTATTCATTATTACTTATTACTTTTTATATATCATTTTTATTCTCTTAATCATCAGTAATATAACCATCACATGTATAACCTTTCTGATTCTATTCATGAGATTTCCGATTTGGACATTAATTTTCATAATTACCATACATTCCACAATTAAAACATTCAACAGCTGATTATACCATATGGATATTGTTATTCTTATCCATTTCATTAACTAAAATTTTCATTTTTCTTTTATAGTTATTTTCTTTATGACCTTCTTTTCCACACCGAAATGATATTATCATCCCTATAATATATTCCCTTGATTTATTAATTCCCCATTCTTGACAAATAGGAAACTAAATATTTTTTCCTTCATGGTATCCACTACCTGAAATCCAAACAAACTCTATCATTCTCTTCTTTGGAGGGTTTGAGAGTTGGTTATGGTTTACATTGTTAATCATGTTTTTTGATAACTGATTATGCATAATCAAAGTATATTTTACTCTATTCATCATTCCATTAATCTTTCCATCAAAACAAATTCCATCACATTCAATGTGAAACTAGTTACTTTGGGTTTCTTCAATTAAATAAACCAAAAAAACATAGTATAAGAAGTAATAATCATAGTAGGGAACCAAATTATCATAAAAAATTACTTATATGAGGTCCAAATCATGAATCCTCTACAATATATTAGTTTTAACCTATATCATCAATTATTGTCATCTATTTAAATCCATCATGATGATTCATAAGGATGTTTTATATTTCCAATTCATATCCCTCGGGAGTGTCAAATTAGGTGGGTAGCAATTCTTTTTTTCGTACACCAGGTGATTAGAAATTTTGGCTCAATTCTCCCTTTTCAGAGTTATTGCCCCTTGGTACCTATGTACTCAAGCCACATCCACTTGTAGTATCCAAATATGGATGTAATTTCATGGAATACACTTTTTATATCCCCTACCAAAATTCCCAGACATTTTTCTATAATTTAAATCATCCTCAAAATTATCCATAAATGTATCTATAAATATATCATTGGAAATATCCCTAGGGATCTCGTTAATTTTATCTCTTCCTAGTTTACAAATGCTAGTTAAACTATTCCTCTAATACCAAAAATAGAAACTAGTTCTTTTCTTACATATATATTAAATATTTTTATATTAATATTCAATACATTACACAAACACATGCCTATGAACCATAATAGTTTAGTGTATTTGGAGAATAGGTATATAGTCTTCTAGTTTTGTGAAATATATTCAGCATAACCCATAAAGGTCTTACCCTTTAGTAATCTCCACAAACATACCCTACTAAAAACCATTCTTCATAACCTAGGGAAAGGAAATATAAGAAAAGGCAATCTCAGATGATAAGTTATTGTAAAAAGGGAGGTATGTAGGCATAACATGAATAGAAGTGTATGAGAACATGAAAATAACATTTGAAATCATACCACCCCCCCCCCATATCAAATATCATAATATTAAAATTGGATGTTCATAATACATGAATCATAAGAGAACCAAACAAAATTATCCTCGAGAGTATAACATTGGCATAAGACAAATATTTTTGGCATACACATCAGATTATACAATTATTAACATGTTTAAATAGAGATAGGTTCACTCATTAAGTTAAGGATGTGAAATTAGGACTTCACATAAAGTTATTGACTTGAAACTAGGTCCATGCATAACATTATGGACATGAGAGATAGGTCCATGAATAAAACTATGAACATATAATCAGGTTCACGCATAACACTATGAACATGTAATATGGTTCATGCATAAAATTGTGAACATGTAATGAGGTTCATGAATAAAATATTTACTCCTGAGTTATCCTTTTTACCCAACTAATTGGAGCGATATATAGGTACCATAAGAAAAATAATGAAAAACATACATATTTTTTCCACAATATCGTAAAACATTTATCATATTATCACAACATAAACCATGTATATAAAATTGGTTGCATAAAAATTTCATTAGCACAAACATTAGCCCCATAAAAACAATAACCATGGTATCATTAAATCTTATCCTCGGTAAATCATAATTAACATCAAAGGATTTCATATTATATGAATTTTTTGACATGATCAAATTCATTTGAAAACAAAATTGAAAAATATCAGGGTGTTACACACTTTTCCCCCATGCAATATCAATATTCCATTCTTCTCAACCTTTTAGAGCATGGGAGATCTAGAACAACATCTCATATGCTTCATGTATTGATATGGCTTGATCACGATCCCTTGAGATCAGTTGGAGGTGACCAAAATGGGATTATTTAAAAAAAACATATCATAGGTTCAGACCCCATTTGGTATAATAGACTTCCAAAAGGATCCGTTGTGGGATGGTAAGACCATTTTGGTCAATTCCTTTTTCAGTTACACTCTACATTAAGGAAAATGAAAATTATCAACCTCAAAAATTGTAAACAACAAGAAAATGAGTGGATTTATGAGTTCATTTCCAAATGGAAAGGATTAACATGTTCACTCAATATCCATATATCAAAATAAAAACTAATATAAATTTGTGCTTAAAATATTTAAGATGAGATCAAAAAACCTTTGAACACAATGATTTATCCAGGTGGATTCTGTGAGATTTCAGAATTGGAAAAACATGTAGAATATTATATTCATTGTACTTAAGAAAAATATTTCCCCATTATCCTAGCAATTAGAAAAATTACTACTAAGGTAGAGACTACTATTGTTACCCTTGAACCAATAGTTGTAACTATTTAATCACCCAGGTAGGTCCCAAATTGTCAAACCCATCCCTTCAAGAAGTTTCAGAAAAAAAATCTATGGAACAGAAGAGAAAATAAATTAAGGTTTTCCATGATTTGATTAATAGATGAATAAATAATATTACTTTTTTAATGATTAGGTCCCTGGTTATTTCCTTTCAGTCTTGAAAAATATCCCCCTCAAGCTAAGAAAACCTAGGAAACCCAATGAGGTCAACCTCACTGATCTTCCTGACTACTTCCCTTTTTATGGAGCATGGGTTACATAATCATGACTAAATTGAATTCAAATATTTCTTTAGATCATGATTCATTAGAGAAAAGTGATACAAGATAAGGCCTCAACATAGATGACCCGTGTAACTGAAACTCTTCTAGAACAAGAGGGTGACTATCAAGACATTCCAACCAGACTTGGATATAATATTGATAACTAGATGACTCATAAAAAATTTGACTAGGATCATGTTGGATAGATAGAATAGCTTCAAAAATTTAAAAATATTCTATTACCTTCAGAGGAGTCATTGAATACATCTCCTAGAGGAAAAAGTAATCATTAGATATTGGAAAATACATAAGAGAAATATTCATATCCAATTGTTTCACAATCTCTGAATATTGCAGACTTCTTTCATTAAAAATATGATTAATGAGAATTTCACCACCAAATGGAACCCTAATCATATTAAGGGGTCATTTTTTCTATTAAAATATTTCACTTAACAGATCCCTCCTCCGATGACAAATACACTTCTGATTATTAGTACCATGTACCTAACCAGGGAGCTAGAGGCCAAGGTTGTCGAAGAAAAGGATGCAAGGTTTGATGTAGGCATTGTGAAACCCATTATTTCAGTCACATCCCCATCAAATACATATATGAATCCAAGACCCATGGGTGAGAACATCAGTAATACCAATAGTACCATGGATATTCCTCTAATCCCTCCAACCATCATTCAAGCCTAGTCATTTTTCAAAAGAAATTGGAAGGGGAACGATTGATTGATTATCCCAAACAAAGAGGATGGAAGGTTTCGCCTATGCCACTAGTATCAGATGATCCATTAACCTCTACTCAATCGCAATTCCTATCCACCTTAAAAACCTGGACTCCTGAGACCCAGAATAGGGAGAAGCCCTACCTTGGGAGGAATATATATCTGGAAAAAAGGTTGGACATTCAAATATAGTTGGTGTTTTCCCAACCAAACTATCAATCCAATATTTTCTACATATTTCAAAAGATATTATAAGATAACTCATCATGTACATCTAGTTATCCTAGGAGTTTGGGATAGAAGTCACCATATGCGAGGTTTACTAAGTGGAGACTACGAAATCATAATGTAATATCACCATCTCATTTATATAATAGGATCAGGAAGAAGTTACCCAATGATATATTAGATCCATGTATGCTTCAGGAAGACTTGGTAATGTCGACATCCTATGGGAACTGGTTGATTGTGTTTCCAGTATCAAGCTCATCCCGATTCAGACACTCTGATATTTAGGATATAGTGACGGGGACCTATCTCTAATTTTTTTTTACCATTAATGGGTATGATAATAAAGAGAAAAATACTCTTGAGAAGATCAAGATCAAATCTCAGTTTTGGGATCTCAAATCTAACACTAAATTCATGGATATCCATTATGATAATGTATTCAATATCTTACTTGAAAGACCTTGGATTCATATCCACAATTCAGTAACTTAATCATTTCATAAATTCTTTAAATATCCCATTTATTGGAAGGTCATCATACTATATGGTGATATAACCCCCTTTGATTCTTGTGAATCCGTGTATGTTATAGTAAGTTTCTATAAGAAGGATAGAAAACAACCAATGGTGGATGAAGATAAGTTGGTTTCACCCCCCAATGGCTTGGGAACTGAGACTGTGAACCCTTGGAACAAACTCGACAATGATTATGTGCAATCCATAAACTTGATTACAAAATCAGACATAATCCAAGCATGTTATCATGAATAGAAAAATTCATTGGTTCATGTCCATGTGATAGAAGTCACAATAGCTAAAGTCAATTCTTTAAAATAGGATTGGTATAATTCTATATCAGGATTCGAAAATTCCCATTCCCCATCCGAAAAAATCATGACCCCCCATACATTCACTATAACTCAGGATTTCCATATCTTTCCTACCCCTAGAAGTAGTATAAGAGAATAAAATCCTCCCAAAAATTTCTTGGTGATGTCCCTGGAAGTTCAAGACATCAATGTGCCCTCTAATGGAATCTATTATATTGATAGTGAAATAGATTCCCCGTATTATTCACTATGTCTAAAAATTCGTCCATGAACTCAGATATTGAAGAAGAATAGGATTACCTCATGAACACCCATAATGTATTTTAGGAAGGCACCTCCACCACCATCGATGAGCTCATATAGTTCAATATAGGAATAAAATAAGACCTATGGACAAAGTTGATTAATGTTTCCATGCATCTCAAGGATCAAGAGATATATATTTCATTTCTAGATCAACATCAATATGTGTTTTCTTGGAATTATAGAGAGACTCCTTGGATAAACCCCTATGTGGCTACATATAACCTATGTTTACCTGATGACCATTGAGATTCCAAATAGGTATCTAGAATAATTCACCCTTCCCATGCTGTTAATTTAGAATCATAATTTCAAATTTTTATCAAATACATATTTTTTCAAGAAGTGATATACCAAAATTTTCTATCAAACATCACCTCCATCAAGAAACAAAATTGGGGTAGATCAGTGTATGTATTGATTTTAGAGACCATAATAAATACTAAAAGAAGTATGATTTTCCATTACCAATCATAGAACTTTTTATCATTTAAAATTCTGGATTCTAAGAACTTTTCTTCATGGATGGGTATTCAAGTTATAATCAAATAATGATGTCCCCTAAAAAAAGGAATCCACCACCTTCAGATAACCTTAGGGGGTATTTTTATATATGTTCACTCCCATTGGATTAATGAATGTTCGAGCTACATACCAATGTGCTACACATTATATCTTTAAACCATTCTTGGGATGAATCATGGAATGTTATGTTGATTGCCTTATAGTAAAATACCAAAGGTGATGTGATCCCCTCATGGATCAGCAAAAAATCATAGGAAAGTTACAACAACATATGTTGAAGATGCGTCCTCTAAAGTGCGATTTTGGGTTAATGTTAGGGAAAGTTTTTTGGATTTTTGGTACACCACCATTCCATTAAGGTTGTTTCAAAAAATACTAGTGAACTCCTAGAAATGTCACGCAATCAGAATCTTAAATAACTGAGTTGTCTCTAAGGGAAACTCACTTATATTTGATGTTTCATAGCTAACCTGGCTAAAAAATCTATACTCATCACCAAGTTAATGAATAATGTAGTCACATACCAATATGATGAGGACTAATAAGAAGCATTTTATAATCTCAAGTAGTACATAATATAATAACTATTCTTGATGGCATCGGTAAAAGTAAAGATTTTTATCATATATGTGGCCTCCATGGACTGATTACTTTGTTCTATGATCACATATAAAAATGATTCTGGTAATGAAACAAGACCCTACTATCTCAGTAGAATTATTCTAGGTACTAAGACCCAATATTCAGATATCCAGAAGAACTGTCTGACAATCATTTTTGTTATTAAAAAGATAATACATTACTTACAGCATCATAAAGTCTAGTTGGCTATAATATTGACCCTATCAAGAATATCCTTGGACACCCTATGTTTACTTGATGTTTGGCCCAATGAAAAGTTTTTTTGGAAACAATATGACATAAAGTTCATGTCACAGAAGGCATCAAAATTTTAGGCCTTGGCTAATTTCCATTCAGAAAATCCCACCCAGAAAAGATCACTAGTGGACACAAAATATTCAGATGAAGAAGTTTTCTATGCCATTGACACTCCCTGATCATGGGATATATATTTTTAAGGTTCCTCCCGAAGTCCTATTTTGAAAGAGGATGAAAAAACCAAACCTCAACTAGGTTGGTATAGTAATTGTATTTTATTTCATGGACATGGAAATTTTTCACTACCCTTTCTCACTATCAAAAGGTTGCACTAATACTGAGGAAAAATATCAATCCCTTATTGTTCTTTTAGAACAAGACCTAGAGCCGTAGATATCCCAGCAATACATAAATGGGGAGTCATAGCTAGTGCTAAAAAATCAATTGATAGAATAGCATTAAGAAGTAAGAATTGGCCTCTCTCATTGGAAAGTTACATAATTTATTAAAGAATTTCATTTTTAACCAAAATTTCATCATGTACCATTATCATAAAATTATTATCCTAACACACTGGATAATACATCCAAAATACTGGATGACACCAATTAGGACAACGTGGTTTTATATATCACACACTAAAGTGTGGTCTCATTAGTCATCATTTGTGACATGGATGAAATGAAGCATGCCAAAACATCCCTACATCATGATGAGCTGACATACTCCCCTATATGGATGAAAACCATAGTCAGTCACCAAAAAATGTGACCCTCTTGTAAGATTGGTCCTAAAGGCAATAGACTCGATGATTTGTAGTGAACATTACCCTTCAGGATGGGCCAAATGAGAAAAAATCACTCTATAAATGAGGCATTGATGTAATCTTCATCAGATATATAATAAAAGGAGATATTCCTACCATCATTGAATAAGTCCATACAGACTCTTTTGTTTCTCATCAGTTTGAAATCAGACTCTCTAACTATATTAGGAGGATTGGTTGATATTGTAAAATAATGATACATCACTATGTGGAATTCACTATTAAATTCTATACATTCAATAAAAATTCATCTATCAACCCCAGAGGTTCTACATAATAATAGATATTCCTATTTATTTTCTATATAGGGAATGGACATTGTGGGGCCATACCATCCAGCCAAAGCTCTTTAGTTTAAGTACATCCTTACTACTACCAACTTCATTTCCAAATGGGGATAAGAAATGACACTAAAGGAAGTTAGGATTAACAATAACATTATCTTCATAAATTCCAACATCATCCACAGATTCGATGTCCCTCATACGATATTGATGGATAATGACACATACTTATGTTCAACAAAATTAAAGAAATTATAATAGTAATAAAACATTGAATATATCCATTTATCCTACTATCAAGCATAAAAATGGATAGATAGAGGACTTAAATAATAATCTATCAAATATTATCAAGATAATTGTAAACAAGGATAATGAGTCCTATCTAGACAAGATCCTTCATGATTTATGGGACTATGATACCACCATGTGAACTACCACACAAGAGACTCTATATTTATTGGTTTATGGGGATAAATTATTATTACCCATAGAAGACTTTCTCTAATCTCTATGAATAGATATATATGGAAAATTCTCATATGATGATCAATCTTAAATGTGTCTAGATGAGTTAGAAAATCTCAATGAGAAATGGTTGTGTTCATTACACAACCTTGAATTTCATCAAAATTTTATCTCACCATACTAAAATTAAAAGTTTCACCAATTATCATTACTTAATGGAGAACTTTTATTAGATATCAAAACCCAAATGATATGATGGAATATATATTCAATGATTGAACCCAAATGGCATGGGATATACATCATACATAAGGTCTATTCCAATAGAGATTACTCATTATCCACAATGGATTGATAATGTGTTAATCCCCCAACAATTAATGTTTTCTCATAAATTAATTTTTATATCACCCATCAGGGATTTCAAGTCCCAAAAGTATGACTTTAAAATTTATAGAATCATTCATCCTTGTCTCATTAAATTAATCTTAATTGAAGGAATCCTTACAAGATAATGTTAAAACTGTATTGAATATTTCTTCACTTCATGACATTAAACTACATGGAATACTTTTTTACCATAAGACATTAAACTACATGGAATATTTCATCACAAAATGATGTTAAATTACTTGGATGATGTCCTTAACACATTAATTTAAACTACAAAGAGTATGTTACTTCACATACAATTCACTACACATTATTCAGATCTTTGTGGAAAAAAAATGTAGTACTCCCATCCCTATGTGTGAGTCATATCCATATAGATAAGTTTTCCATTCAATAACTATGTGTGTTTTGATTCGTACAATCACAAGATATGTAGTGACACATAGATCTCAAACACTAGGTCCAACTATAATATAAATGGAAAAAATTCCCTCTTCTTCATATTGTTCAGACCTGTAAGGCAGTTTGTCTATTAAAAAAATATGTGGGGCTTGATTCCTTGTATCATAAGACATATAATGATGCCTAGATCTCAAATACCAGCTCCTGGAACAATATTAACAGAAAAAATTCACCATATCCAAATGGTTTATATCTACATGGAGAGTTTTCCATATAAGAACTACATGTGTCTTGATTCCTACAACCACATGCTATATAGTGATTCCCAAAATCAAGTTTTTCTTCCACCTGTAATATAAGTGGGTAAAATGCTTCCCTCTGTATATGGGTCATATCTAAATAAGGATTTTTCTATTCAAGAACTAAGTATGTCTTGATTCCTTATATCAAAATATATATAGTGATGCCCAGATCTTAAATCTTGGGTCTAGTCACAACATAAAATGAAAAAATTTCCCCTCTATGTATGGTTCAGACCTATGTAGAGATTTTTCTATTGAAGAACTACAGGTAGCTTGATTAAAACTATCTCAATATAAATATTGATTTCCAGATCTCAAATACTAGGTGAATCCTCAATATTAATAGAAAAAATAATATCCCCCTCTCTACGTATGGGTCAGGTTTGCGTAGGAAATTATCCATTTCACGAACTATGTATGGCTTAATTCCTATTAATATAGGATACATAGTGATTCCCATATATCCAATAATGAGTCCATCAAAAACATATATATTTATTAAAATGAACCCCTATCTACAAATGGGATGGACCTATGAAGTAAAATATCTAAGAACTACATGTGGATTGATTCTTTCAATCATAGGATACATATTGTCACCAGATCCTCCATTTCAGGCCCATAAATTATTATTTTCCACCTCTAATAAAGTTCATCCACAAGAACCAGATCCATGTTGAGATTCCAGTCCCCAATTAATTTTGAACACCCCCACATATTCACTATAATGTACTCTCAGGTGACTTAATTGACTTCTCAGTTATCCCTTATTTCTGACATTGATCATGGATAAAATTATCTTAGGGAACCTAGAAAGCCTCTATGGATAGTGAAATCAAGGTGTTCCATTGATAGGGAACTATCATATAATGTTAAAATTCATGACCATGCCCTCGTCACATAACAATAAACTTCACAAAAATAGGTTATCATGATAAATATTTTACCCCTTAATGACTATTTATTAATGAATCACACGTTTTATCCTTTCACCCTGAATAATTTCTAAATACACACCATAATAGACTTTAGGGTTGTTGAACCCTTCTTGGATATAATTTTATTTGTGAACCAACTTCATATATTACATATTTGAGTTAATACTAACCAATTCCTCAAGTTTATATCATTCTCTTGGAACACCATGGACATTGGTAACCCTTGATCTTGGTTATACTCTATAGAAAACTAGTAACAAGGATTAGATAATCCAAAACTGGGGCTATTTCCTGGAGGATGTTTGGTCCCAAAGTAGAAATCCCCCTTGAATCTGGGTGTTATTGTCCTAACTATGTCGAATATGGGCTTCCACCATTTTCAATGGTTGACAGGTACCCGTTGGTTTCCACATACATCTGACTTAGATATTCTTTGGTTATAAATTACACTCACCATAACCCAACTATTCAAGTGGATTAATATACCCTTGATTTTACTCATATGTTCATTGTACCAATTATCAAAGCAGCATTATGACATTGCACTATTGTACTATTTCATTTCAAAGTATAAATCCCCTATGAAGACCTAACTTCCTTAAGCTTCGAAATACCTTTGGATCCCCCTTTTAAGACTTCATTCCCTAGATAAATATAGTTCATTTACCTTATATACAAGATGAATCAATAATGACTATGTGGTTTATGACTTCATATTCTATATCTTGGTGATAAGACTCTAAATAACATGGAATTTATATCAGATCTATTTCTAGATTGAATCTTGTTACCATGTGATTTTTAGTGACACCCAAAACACATATCCTGGGTCCAACCATGATGTGAATGAGAAAAATACCCCATCCCATGCATATGGGTTAGACATACACATGGGATTATCTAAAATAAGAACTATGTATGGCTTGATTCCTATACTATGGGATAAATAGTGATGCATAGATCCTCTATTTTAGGCCCAACCATGAATTATAATCATTCCCAACAATGTCCATTTATCAGAATAGACATTGTTTTTGGACCTCCTCTCATCTATAAATGTGAGTTCCCCCACATAATCCATGTCATTAACTCTCACACATCTCAATCGAATGACGAGTTCTCTCTTGTTTCATATTCCGAACACGAATAATGTGATATTAGGAAACTTATAATGTTTCTCTAACCAGTGTGACTGAGGTATATTCAATCCAAAGATATGGAACCATTTCCTAGTTTCATGACATTAGTCTATATGATGACTTTCGAGTCACATGATGTTAAACTACACGACAATGTCCTTTTTTGTGACGTTAAATTGGAAAAAAAGAGGCCATCACATGAAATATATCATCACTTATGATGATCATGTACTCAATAGCCACATTTGTTATCCATTCACCTTGAAATATGTATAATACACATATTTTTCACCTTTAGGGTGATTGAAATATTTTTTAATCTTATGTTATCTAGGAACCGACTTCACATTACTTATATCTGAGTTGATACCAACCAATTCCTTGAATTGGTATTCTTCTCTTGGAACCCCTTAGACCTTGGTCTCCCCTACTCCTAGTTATGCCATGTATCAAACTAGAAATGAGGACTAGTTAATCCAAAGGGACACCACTAGGATTCGATCACAAATAATGAATTACCTTGGACTTTGTGCTTGATGTATTTTTTTCCCCAGAGGAAAGTCCCCTCTTAATACGAGGAGTTATTGTCATTGTTGTGTGGAATAGGATCTTCCTCCATTATCAATGGTTGACCTGTACCAAATTTTTTTAATCTACAGTTTGCTCAGATATTCCTTGTTCATGATTTAAACTTCTTATAAAACTATTATTCAAGTGGATTTAGATACTCTCTATGTTACACATCTATGAATCATACCCACTATAAAAGTAAGATTATGACATATTATTCTTATAACCTTTTAATTTTGGGGTATGTACCTTCTATGAAGACCTCTTTTCCATAATTAGTTAATAATCTCATTGATACATCATAGTTATATGACATTAAACTGCATAAGAACATCCTTGTTGAATGATGTTAAACTACATGAGAATCTCATTGTACCGTGATGTTAAACTACATGATATACACAACCTACCATTTCTTAGAGTAGGAAATCATATCCATGAATTTTTTCTATGGATGAATTTTTCAACCCCTACTCAAAAATTAAATATGGAAATTCCCTATCCCTATGTATGATCTCGATCTATGTAGAGGACCCATTGGGTGACCTTAATGTTTGGACTCAAAATGTAAGAATATAATATGCCTATTTCCCCTATGTATGAGTCGGATCTACATAGAGGGATCCCCTTAAAAGAGATAATCATGGAATTATTCCTTCACATAATATATCAATAGGGAAACCTAGGGAATCCCAGTAATAAAAATCATATAGAAATTTTTTTAAATAATTCCAAGTCATATATACTCGATCTGCCTACATTCAAGTCAAATGTACCTATGGATTTACTTCACATGAGATAAATCTAAACAAGAAAGGATCTTTCATATTGATTCCCATCAATAATAATGTACATGAATAAAAGGTTCTTCTTAAATTTTAATTCCATCAACTAGTGGAATGTTTCCCCATAGATATCTTGCAAAATTTCATGTCAGTCCCTATGTCCTCACTAAATGATGTAAAATTGAAAGGAAGACATCGTCACCACTTTATGTCAAACAACACAAAGAATATGTCCCCACTGCATGATACTAAACTATGCATACCATCATCCATCATCTCCCCTCAAAAAATGACCACATGATCCTGACCCTAATCAACCAAAGTTCAGGGTGCTTCTATCTCCTTTATGGGAACCTCAATAAATAACTCACATTTCATGTGTTGAGTGTCTTAAATTTCTGCAAACCTTCCATGGAACTTGGAAAAGGACACCCAAATTCAATGGACCCTTTTATTCAAAATTAATGTCTAGCCCTAGTTCCTACACATGAGTTCTTCACCATCAACCAACTATTTATTTTCCTGAAAAAAGGGATTTTGATCCTTGTGAGCCCTGACATAACCACAATGGAGCTAATAACTTATAGTGATTTTTGGTCATCCCTGGAATTATTTTCCCATGTCATTACTCATGAAATGGTAACCTTAATCAATTATTTACAACATTTTCATCTCCTACTCATAATTATTTTGGATTACTCTTGACCGTGGGAATCGTAACTAAGATGTTATGTAACACTATACTAGGTCTATGTGTGGCATGACCTTAAATCATATTAACATTGGTCAATGATTTATGACCTTAAAAATTATCCTTTTATGTTTTAAATCATAATACCCTAAAATTCTTGTGAAAGAGACAAAACTTGTCAGGATGAAATCCCATAGAGGGTGGTCTGAAAAAGAGTTATGTCTCTACTCGCTAAACTCTTTATATTTAGGGTTTAGGAAAAAATTTGAGAATAAATCAAAAAGGAAGTACTCCCATGGGGTGTATATGGTATCCTTAGTAAAATATGATCCATGCTTGCTAGACCCCCTAGTCCCTAAAAAATTTAAAGTTATGATTTGTGAAATATTCTCATCATTATAACATGTTCACTAGGAATCGATGCGAATTTTAGGGTACTCTAACCCTTATTTATATTTTATTTTCCACAAATCACCTTTATATATACAATATATAAGTTGATACCATCCAATTCCTTGAGTTTATATTCTTCTCTTAAAAACCAATGGGCCTTAGGATCCCCTACTCCTGTTTGTCCCAAATAGAAAACTAGTAATATAGATTGGTTAATCAAAAGCGACATCACTATCATTCTAGCATAAATAACAAAATACCTTTGAGATTTCATATAGTTGTTGTTTTGGTTTCAAAGGAAATCCCCCCTGAAACCAAAGATTTATTATCATATCTTTATAGAATATGGGATTATACCATCATGAATGGTTGACCTGTACCAAGAAATTTTCACCTCAAGTTAACTCAAATATTTTTATACCATGATTTATAATCCCCATAACCATAATATTCAATCAGATTTTAAATCTTTGATGTTGCTTCACCATCTATTTTACCCATTCTCAATGAAGGAAAATGATATCCCATTCCTGAACAATTTGATGGCCCAAAACATGTGACTGAAAACCATGTGGTGTAAATCCTTATCTTCCCAACCCTAAACTAAACATACATAGGGTTCCTGAACCCTTATTGGATATAACTTCCCTAAAAATCCCACAACATCATCCAGATGACTGAATTTTCACAAACCTTTCACATCCCTTATAAAATAGAGGGTACCCTCATGCTTGATCATCCATGTATACCCTATAAGATCATTCATAAGGTACATTAACCATGTAACTTGAGGTGTATCCTTATTATATGAAATGACCACTAATCCTCATAAGCCCTATCAATACTATGAAAAAACTCAACACCTTAGGTTGTTTTGTGGTAATCCTTGATATGTATTCACCATTTAATATTCATTAGTTAATTATCCTAGATACATGATTTACACATCCCATGTTCCAAATATCTAAGTGGAATTAATATCCCTAATATTTAATTATACCTCAAACCAAATATCATCAAGTATGTGGGTGTTACAACCCAACATGGATATTAATCCTTCATCTTTTCTACAAGAATGCAGTGTGCTAGAACCCTTCATGTAGATTCATTCTTCAAAATATCAGTTAAGAATTAAGGGTGTTAGAACCCTTCATGGAAACTATCTCTTTAGAATCCCATCAAGGTTGAAATGTTCTCTTACCCTTCATAAATACCCATCTTTCACTATCATTGTACATCCTCTCGGGAGAATGAATTCATCCCAATTAGAAAATATACCAGAGTTTTATCCATACTATTCCATTAGATAAATGAAAGGAATTAGTTCTGAGATACCGATGAAAAATCATCACTTTGAGGAGTTACAATTGGTGTTATACAACAAATTGAAAATTCCATGTTGCCTCATAGAGATAAATAGAATGTAATTGATCTGTGAATTCTAAGAAACTATTCCTAAACCAGAATGGACATGACCATCCATTAGAGAAGTTATTTATAAGTCATAATTCCCACTTTGAACTCTAACCAAATATCATATTATTCAAAGAGGATAAAGTTATGTCCGAGTAACTCTAGGAAATTGGTTGATGGGTGAGACTATGACAATCTAGACCAATATGGGAGTTACCCAACATATAGGATAGCCTATGGAGTGGTTCCATGATCAATTTACTATTATTATACATTATAGCTTTAATTAAATATAGATAATATGAAAACTTGTGAGATGGATGATTATACTTGGGTGAAGGAATGGCAGTATCATCCAGAAGACAAAATCCATACAAAGGTATTATATATAATAGAGGGTAGTTATAAAGTTCATTTTGAATAAGCCTCTTCAAAAAATCATTTTCAAAGAATACATGGTTCTAAGGTTTGGAATTGGTATTCCCAAAAACCATATCCCTCTAGCAGGCCCCATTTGGAGACATCAATGAACTGGAAGCCATCTGAAAATAATTGTATAAAGAATATATGGTAAAGAGTATAATCTTGAAAGGGTAATCAGTTAAATGGTGTCTATAGAGTTGGAAACGTCATTTTAATCACATGACCCATATAAGGGTTCATGATTGCATAACCCATCATAGGTCTCGTGAATCGTGTGACCCATGTACCACTTCATGATCGTAAGATCCTCCTTTATTCTTCACAATCGTGTGACTATATGGAGTTTGTGAGAGTCACACAATTATTAGGAAATCACTCAAAAAAGTTCCATTAGGCCATCATATGATCATAAGATAACCCAAAAATCAAATATTTATAGTATATCCTAATGAAATTACTATTGATTAATTCATGAATAGATTAAGAAATTCATTGAGATGAGGAGTTAACCTAGTGAGATCACATGATCAAGTATCATGAACTATTCTTGTGAAGAGGTTATGTGAAGTGATATTGCAAGGAGTTTATGGGAGATATGCTATTTTGAGAGGTCCAAATGATAGAGTTTTTTGTGGAATAAATAGATTCTTGTTCCCCTGTTTATAGGGAACCCTGAAGAATATCAAATATCACTCGGAATAAAAAATGTTTCTCGGAACACTAACCATTGGAACCCCAAGGGATCCAGAAAGGAATTTACTTTACTTGGAACCAAGTCCTTTTACTTGAAAATATAACTTCTTAGGGGGGGAATTATTAGACACCCTCCAAATGATCACCAACAAGTTTAGGATTGATGAAATACCTGAATCATATGTATTATTTTATGCACAAATGTAATGAAGGATTAACATGGGTACATGGTGTTTATACAGCTAGGTTGTGTAGATCATGTCATCCTCAAGAATACATACAATCATATGACCCTTGTAATTTCAGTAATACATATTCTGAGTTTTTCATTATCTGATAATGATCATGTGAATCCCCTTCATTGAATCCTTGTATTCATACAAATCCATGTCATGCACCTTGCTTAATTAGGTGAATCCCATCTGATGAGCCTTCTTATTTATATAAATGTATTCAAAATGAGTTCATGTGATCATGAAACTTTTCAATTGAAAATCATTTGAAAATATCCTAAATCCAATTTTAAAATGAAATCTAAAAAATTAAGATGATAAATGACATTGAAGTTACATTAATTTTCATATAAATGGATAATATATCTCACATGATCTGTTCAAAAATCACACTAGATACCCAAAAGCATGTCATCTATTCCACATGAAAGCCTTTAAGATTTTTAACTTCATCATGAGAAGGCCCTTAGACACATCCATTCAATAATACAAAGGCCCTCATACATTTCCAACCAATCATTTTATGCCCTGATTGATAATCAATGGGAAAATGTTGAGTGTCCTATAAAATAAAGAATAATATAAAGAAAATGAATTACCTTAATGTGAGGTAAATTTATGATGTCTTTCATGAAAAGGGTTTATTCCCCTAAAGTGATCATCTCTTTTATCATGAAAAATCCCTTTGACATGCTAGATTGATCAAATGAAGGGCCTTCAAAAGGCCAATTTGATATAATTAAGGACCCCAGACATGTATTCCTTGATCATCCAAAAAGCATCTTTGATAGGCTTCCTAGTCTCATAAAGAATCCCTAACATATCAGCCTCATATTTTAATGTTTGATTGATATTTCAAATATAATATGTGAAATAAATTGAAATCCCATGTGTTCAATAAATATTCTAAAGGCAAAATGATCATGTGGTCACTTTTTATCATGTGATACAAGGATGGTTTCATGGATAATCGGTGGCAGTATCATGTAAAATGCATGAGGTGGTGCTCCCTACCCCTAATCAAGATAATATTTGAAATATACACATAATTAAAAGAATCATAGATCTATGGTGGTGATGTATATACATCTATTCCTCTTGTTAATATAAAAACACATGAAAGAATTTAGGAAATAGAAGAAATCTTAGAGTAGAGAACCACACAATTACAAGAGTCATCCACTAGGTAAAACCCAAGGAATGACGTAAGGGATTACACAACATGTATAGATGATTCATGTAATCAATATATTGATCATGTGAAGGACATCTAATGTGTCGGCCAGATTATGAAAAGGAATTTTTTTTGTTTTGACTTTTTAACAAAAAATCTCAACAGGAAAATTCTTAAAAACATTGATGTACTTATGCAATAAAGGCTAAAAAGGAAATAATACTTACTTAATGATGGATATTCTGGTTTTATTATGAAAGTGTCATTCATTTAACATGACAAATTTGTTATTCATGTAATATAAATTGAACATGTTATCCATATAATGCAATAGTACCTAGTCATATCATTCAATTCAACAAAATTCCTTGAAACATGTTAACCATATCATAAGAATTCCTCCAGAAATATTGATGAATCCAAGAAAATCTTCTAGATATTTCATCAGGATCATGTGGAAGTATTCCAACATGTTATCCTTGATCATGAGACACCTTTGGATGTGTCTGCATCAATAATACGAAGATTCCCCATACAAGTCATCTTGATCATGAGACCATCCTCAGACATTTCTTCTAGACAACTAATACATGTCCACAGACATATGAAAAACACAACCAATAAATTTCATGTGGAATCCCTAGACATGTTATTCAGACACTCAAGACATGTTAGAAAGACATTGAGGATATATAATCCATACAACCAGGATATTTTAGCTTGATAATCAAAACGTGTTAGTAGACAACCCCAAATATGTTAGGCTTGACTAGTAGAACTACTTGGGCATTTTCCCTCGAACCATGATAACCCAAAACCATGAGTATTTGTTCAGGAATTCCCCCTTAAAATGGGAAGTTACACAATGTTCAATATAATTCATAATCATGTATCCATATGGGTATTAAGGTATCCTCATGACATTCAAGAATGATTAGCAGGCAACTCATGGTCCGCACTCTTTATCTATTAGAGAGTAAGGGCTATATATCTTCCAATAGTCATAAATATTTGTATAATTCCCACTATATCTCAAATAATCAAACCCATGGGACTCAAAATATTTCATGGTTCTATCATTCTTCTACATCCATCAAATGGTTGAGAATATTATTGAACTATAGGGACTCTAATTCTTTGTAATGACCTTAACAGTTATAAATAAAATATCCATTATGGTTTAATTTAATGTCTTATTATGTTATATGGTTATAGAAAACACAAGTATGTATTTGGTTTTATTATATCCTACCAGATTCAAATGACCATATGTCATCATTACTATTGATAATATATTTTTTGAATAGTGATCCTATGATTATTATAAATATAGGATTTTTAAAAAATCCAATCGACACAGACAAAGGAAGTGATGACCTTAACTTGTAGGATCATACCATTTGAAGCCCATTTATCAAAGCATCTGAGTTAGTTAAAATCAATAGGATATTTCCTTGACCAATCCCAATATGTGGTCCAATAACTAAAACCTGAGGGAAACCACTTACAAGAGAAGATAAAGCTCATTGAGATCACAACCCAAACCTTGTTCGTTGAACCACCACATGAAAGTCTCACAATCACACACCTTACCCTTAAAGATTTTGCTAGTGTATTAAATGGATATCTATCAAGACCATAGAAATAAGAATATGTACATTATTTTTTATAGAATAATGAATATATTTTCATCCTATTATTGTTACTTTATAAATTATTTTGATTTTGATACAATAAAACACAATTTGTATTTTTGGGTAATATTCAAAATAAATAAAAGGATTAATTTTAATGAATTAATGGATTTTTGAAATAAATAATATTTTAATAAAATAATATCACTAAATTATTTTTTATCAAATATAAAAGATAATATATTTTTTATGATGTTAAATTTAATTTTTATAATGGTTCAAAAACTGTTATTGTAAAAAACCATTATTTCTCAATATATATTGATTATTAATTTAAAAGTTAAAATAAAAATATTTAGAAAATTATTTTTATTAAACTAATTTTATAATTAGAAGCATAACCTATAAATTATTCAATGGTGAATTTTTTGTAATTTTCTAAGATAGACGAATTTTTGAGTAAAAAATTAAGTACCATATAAATATAAACTGTGTATTATGACATTATAATGACCAAAAGGTGATGTGATAAATAATATAAAAGGTATACACGACCAAATATAGATTTTAAATTTATAATATTGTGATTTTATGTTTATTTGATTCCTTTTATAAATCCAGCATGAATCCTCTAAAACCATTAATATATCTTAAGTTTTTAAAATCATTTATTTAAGAGTATGAATCACTTAAACATTAGTAAGGGTATTATTTTATTATGTTTTGACCTTTAACATATAAAATAATGAAAACCAATCCAATTTTTCATAAACCATGGGAAAAAAACAAGGTATCTTTTTTGGTTTTGGTTATTTTATTATAGATAGTCCAAAACCTATGTTTGAGAAATAATAAACAATTCCCCACTCTTTTCCTTTATAAATCCACCCATGATACCACTTACCTTCAATAATAATTATTATAAAATGTCCATAATCATCCCTAACCTTTCTAGAGTCTTTATGAGGTTCCCTCAAGCTCTCAAGATTCTCCTCCCAATCATTTGTATTCACACACTCAAGTTAGGGATCCTCTCATTCTCCACTTTTTTGAAGATTATTTAGAATCTTATGTCTTCTATTTCAAATTTATAATGGTGGGATATGTATTTAAATTTCCCTATTAGTTCCCCTTTTGTCAAAATTATGAGAGACACCTTTATCTCTCATCAAACCATTTTATTAATTTTTTTGTGATGTTGTTATGTTGCGAAAATCTCACCATGAATTTTCCATGCCAAAATAATTGTGTAATGAACGCTATATGTGTTTCCTATCAAGGGTGTTCACATTTATACACTAATAATTCTATAAATTGGGAGTTACATTTATTTATTACAAACTCCTTTATTTTGTAATAATATATGAGGAAAAATGATTCCATGTTGTGTCAACTATGTGGAACACTTAAGCATGAGAATGAAATGAAAGTGACGAGTGACCCTAGAATTACATAGTGCTCCAATGCATTGTGTAATGTTTAATCTCATGTGAAATAATTTTGGGATAGGTATTGAACCTTATTACCTTATAGGACTTTTTATATCATAACTTATTTTTAGTTATCCTGGAACTTTGTTAATGATGAAGTGTTTAATTTATTAACATGTTTTCCATGTTTCCTTTATGATTATCATGTTATATCATTTCTCATTGTTCATGTTTATGATTCTCATCCCTTTTATGTCACGTTGATATGTCTATTTTCAAACATGTATTATTATCTTCAATTTATTACATGTTTACTCCCTTACTTTTCTTTATAGCTAACCCCTTTCTTATCTATATCCTCAGGTTATCACATGCAGTTTCAAGTTTGATGGAATATTCGGATCATGTTAACAAAATTTTCAATAAAGATGACACATTTCCTATATTAAGTTGATATGTAATATAACTAATTCCCAAAGACACTATACTTATCAATATACCAGGTTTTATTATGTGTAATATTATTCAACAAATCAAATATTAAGGTGAAATAATGACCATGGTTGTTATAGTCTGTATCAAAGGAAATGTTTAGTTATTTTTGGGATTAAGATTAGAAAACTCTAGAGAAATTCATAGGGATAAAACCAATTGTAATAAAAAATCCGAAAGTTTTGTAAGTATAGATTAAGTGGTTTATCAAGAAAATACATCCCTGGTGGGGTACTACAAGTGGATGTGGATCTGGTACAGATGTACATAGTGGTAAAACACCAAAATACCGCATTGAGCTAGAATTGACGGGGAATTGGTAACCAACAATGTGTCTTACTGAACAAATGGCTTGAAACTCTAAGGGGATATTATTTGGTAAATTAATAAGCTCATTGTGAAACATTATTTAAAAAAAAAATATATGATTATATATTAGAAATTATATCATGGATAACATATATTGAAGCCCAGAAATTAATAAGTTAAGAAATAAATTTAATTTATAAGTTATCCCTTTTATGTCATTGGATTAACCCTTTATATTTTTAATAGTTTCAAAATAATCATCCATAATTTTCTTTTTTTTATTGCTAATGTCATAAAATAGAAGTAATCGGGTAAACAACCAATGTGAAGGACAATGTGATGAATTATCTAATGAGATGCCTAACATAATGGGAACATGAATTGTGAAATTTATGATGATACTATATTAGTTGAATCTGGTTATGAATAGAAACCTTGATCAAGTAGAGAATCCAATTCCATCTAATAGGGAACATGCTATGATTGATAACTTTATGCATGAAAGGACTCCAACTATAAATGGATCATCTGATCCCTTAATCACAGAACAATGGATCAACTCCATTGATAAGATCTTCTCCATACTTCAATTTTTTTAGAAAGAGAATGTTCTACGGGCTCTTTATCATATAAATGGAGATGATCAGTGGAGGACATTGATCAGAAATATGGTACATGGGGAATATATCAAAGCGATAGGGTGGAAGGAATTATAGAAAAGGTATTTCGATAAATATTTTTCTCGAATTATCTAACTTATAATAGAAAGGAATTTTCTTTCCTGTAAGAAAAAGTATGAAGAATCTATCAAGTCTTATAAATGAAAATTTAGAATACTTTCTCAATATACCTTCGGTATTATCGTTACCCACAAATTCATAGTGTACTGCTTATTTGGTGGCATAAAACTTAGTCTATGAAAATCCTTAGAAATCTGAGACTTTGATAGCTATGAGTAAATTGTACAATGTGCCCTCAAAGTCTAAATGAATATCAGTGAATCTCAAGGGTATCATGGGGATATGATATGAAAAGTTAATTTCAATTAAGGAAGTCTGATGGATAAATCTAACGGCTCTAAGACATTTCAATATCCCACTCGTTAAAGGTGTGGAAAGAAGAACCCCATAAATTGACTAAGGGGGACAAGAAGATTCCTTAGGTGTGGGATGGAAGGACATCATGCTAGCGATTTCCAATAGGAGAAACCCAATAATGTGATGGAGGAAAGGAATTCTCCAATAAACCCTCATTTCACTATTCATTACTTCATCTATATTATACCATGGTACTTTTCATACCAATTCACTAAGACAAAGGTTTTTGGAGACAAACAAAAACATCCAAGGCAGCAAGGGAGATCTTTTTCCATAAAAATGATGAGGTGGATCCCAACAATGAAGTGGTGATAGGTACACTAGTTATTCATTAAATAATATCGATCATACTTCTTTACTCTGGTTATATTAATTCCTTCATTTCATGAGTGTTTATTAGAACTATTGAAACACTACCATAAATCATGGAAGTAGATCTGTCAGTTAAAAAGGAAAATGGGGAAATTATTTCACCCCAAGTATATAACTCCTCCCCTGTCAAAATTAGTGGGTTTAAATTCCCCTAAAAACATGTGATAGTACCTTTGGTGGAATTTGATGTAATTATGGGCATGTATTTTCTTTGCCTCTATAGAGAAAACATAAAATTTCTTGATAAGTAAATCACTATTTGTATCGTGAGTCATACCTAGATTATATACAAGTGAAACAATGATGAATCTTCTTTAGAACCAAAATCTCAAAAATGGATATTATTTCCCTATGACCAAGAATATCTAGATAAAATGATTGAGTCTATGTAATGTATTATCCTTGAAGACGTTTCCATTGTGAGGGTATACACTAATGTGTTTCCAGAAGAATTGTCTGGTCTTCCTACAAGCTGAGAGGTTGAATTTTTAATCGTGCCTATACCCACGGAGTTACCATTATCCAAGGATAAAAATATAATGCCTATTGTGGAACTTTAGGAGCTAAATAAATAGTCACAGGATAATCTGGATAATGGGTTCATATGCCAATATGTATCACTATGGGGAGAACAAGTCCTCTTTATCATGAATAAGGATGGGTCAATACGCCTTTGAATTGATTATTTTTAGCTTAACAAGAGAATAATAAATAATAAATATACTCTTCCATAGATTTATGACTTATTTTGTCACCTATATGGACAAAAATACATCTCCAAGTTGGATCTACAGTTAGGTTATTACCAAGTTGGGGTGTATAAATAAGATATCCCCAAGACTGCATTCCATATAAGGTATGAGAAATATGAGTTCATAGTTATGCCATTCAGAATCACTAATTCTCAAGAAATATTTGTGGACAAGATGAATAGTATCTTTAGAGATTACCTATAAAACTTTTTGGTAGTATTTATAGATGATATTATAATATACTTAAAAATCAAGGAGGAGCATGAGGAGAATATGAGCATTATGCTAAAGAACCTATGAATAGAGAATCTCTATTCCAATTATAGAAAATGTGATTTTTAGTTGAAGGAAGCCTCATTGTTGGGGGATATCATCATATGAAATGGGATATATGCAGACCCTTCAAATATAGAAGAAATTGAAGGATGGTCGAGTACAACATATATGATAGGTATTTGTAGTTTCCTTGGATTATCTAGTTACTATCATCAATTTGTGAGAAATTTCTCATGATTTTGAAACCCACTAACCAAGAATACTCATAAGGGAGTCATGTTTTATTGGGATGATGAATGTGAAGATAGATTTATGGAATT
Organism: Viscum album; assembly: GCA_963277665.1. NCBI lineage: Eukaryota > Viridiplantae > Streptophyta > Magnoliopsida > Santalales > Viscaceae > Viscum > Viscum album. The sequence continues at coordinate 60,696,394 of OY728163.1, read as the reverse complement.
AGAAATGAGTCTCATCACTGCACATGTTATCAGACTACCAACATGTGGAGAATTTTTCATGGTATTAAGTGATGATTTAAAGATGGGCTTGGGTAGTGTGTTAAAGAAAATTGAAAAAGTGATAGCCTATGATTACAGGAAGTTAAAAGTTCATGAATAGAACTACCAAACACACGATCTGGAGTGAGTTATACTGATCTTTGCATTAAATATGTGGGTTAATTATCTCTTTTTGGAGAAGTGTGGGATATATACAAATCACAAAATCATAAAGCATATATTCACAAAGAAAGAGATGAATATGCACAAGAGACGATGTCTAGAGATGACATGGACTATAAATACTCAATCCACTACCATCTTGGTAAGGAAAATAATGTGTAAAAATCTATAGGTAGAAAGGATCGAGCAAATATATCATTGATGGGAATTGATAGGGATCCAATTTTCCTATACTTGAAGAGGATAAATATCAGAATCATTTAGGAAGAAAAATCAGCAATCCTTTCAAAAATTATTTCTCAACCATATATTTTGGAAAAGATAAAGGATGATAAATGAAATTATTTGGGAATTCATAAGAAATTGAAATCTATAAGAAAATGTAAATCCTTAGAGTTCGATGTTAAGGAAGAAGGATTTATAAGATTTTAGTTATGACTATGTGTACCATAAAATCATGAGTAAAAGGAGTTTTTACATGATTTACATAGTTCAACTTTCTCCATCCATCTAGGAATCAAGAAGTCATATCGAGATCTTTGAGAGAACTATTGGTGGAACAATATGAAGAAATAGATCACAGAATATACATAAATATGTCTTGTATGTTAGCAAGTGAGAGTAGAAAGTAAAAAAATCCAAGGGGATGAGGCTACCATTATCCATAACTACATAGAAATGGGAAAACATCACCATGGAATTTTTTCCTAGTATTCTGGAGATATAAAGAGGAAATAATTCTATATGGGTTGTCATGGATCATATTATAAATACTTCACACTTAATTTTTATTCGATAATACTTCTCACTTGATCAAATTACAAGGACATACATTAAAAACGTGGTGAGGTTTCATGGAATACCACTATCAATTATATCCAATAGAGACCCCTAATTTACCTCTATGTTATGGAAGAGTATTCAACATTCTCTAAACACTGAGCTAAACTTCATCATGGCTTATCACCCTCAAACTGATGGCCAATCTGATTAGACTATCCAGAAACTCGAGGAAATGTTGAGAGTATTCTCAATTGACTTCAAAGGTGGATGGGACCAACATATTTCTCTAATCAATTTCCCATACAACATGAGTTTCCTATCAAGCATCCAAATGGAAATATATGAATCCATTTATAAGAATATTTTAAAAACACCTTCATGATGGGATGAAGTTGGGAAATTAAACTGCTAGGTCCTTAAATATCCAAGTAAATGGTGAAAATGTTGAAGATGATTCAGTAGAACATCAAGGCTACTTAGAGTCAAAAGAATATTTATTCTGATAATCCTCAATGGGAACTAGAGTATGATGTTGGAGACACTGTATTACTCCACATATCTACATGGAATAATGTGATGAGATTTGGGAATAAGGTAAGGCTTAGTCTAAGATACATTGACCTCATTGAGATCCTTGATCGCATCAGAGTGGTTTCATATCGACTAGCACTCCCACCAAAACTATATCAGGTACATAATGTATTGCTTGTATCCCACTTGAGTAAGTACATACTAAAACCTTCACATGTACTAAATATAGAGGTGGTAACATTAAAGAATGATCTTTCCTATGAAGAGGAGCTGATGAAAATCATAGATCGTAAAGACAATGTTCTACAAAATAATATAATGAACCTTGTTAAACTATTATGGAGAAAACAAAACAATTTAAGAATAAACGTGGGAACTAGAGGAGGTGTTATAATAGAGTTACCGTCATCTTTTTTATTTTTGGGAAAAGAAAATTTTGGGGGTGAAATTTTGAAGGAGGAAGATTGAAATGGCCCAAAATTTTATAAATAAAATTCACCTTATGATTTAATTAAATTTCTTATGATATAATATAGTTATAGAACACACATGCACTTGTATGGTTTTATTAAATCATATCAAATTTAAAAGAACATTAAGCATCATTATCTTTGATAATGTATCCATCGAACAGTGATCCTATTATTTGTATAAATATATGTTATTAACAAATCCAATTGATACAAACAAATTAATGGACTCAACTAGTAGGTTTGTACCCTATGATGCCCATTTATTGAAACTTTTGAGGGAGATGGTATAATTGGGATTGTCCATTGACCAATCCCAAGATGAGATCCAAGAACATAATCATGAGTGAAACCATTTATTAGAAAACTACATGCTCATTGAGATCACGTCCCAAACCATGTTAGCCAAACCACCTCATGAAAGTCTAATAGTCGCACACCTTACTCATAGGGAATTCACTGGTGCGTTAAAGGGATATGTATCAAGACCCTATAAATATGAGTATTTACATTGTTTTTTATAGAATAATTAATATATTTTCATCTTATTATTGTTTATGTATAATGATTTTGATACAATAAAACACAAATTGTATTTTTGGGTAACAATAAAATTTAATTAAGGAATTTATATTCATGAATTAGTGAATTTTTTAAATAAATAATTTTTTAATAAAATATTATTATTTAATAATTTTTTATCAAATATAAAGTATCATATAATTTTTATAATTTCAAATTTAATTTTTATAAGGGTTTGAAAATTTATTTTGTCAAAAAAAACCCAACACTTGTTAAAAAAATGTCTATTATTATTTTTAAAGTGAAAACACAAAAAATTAGAATATTTAATTTATAAATATATATTATTTTTTTAATTATAATGTCAAAATTATCCAATGGTAAATTTTACATAATTTTATAAGACATTAGAATTTTTGGGTAAAAATTAAATACCATACAAATATACGTTGTGTATTTTGAAATAATAATGACCCAAAAGTAATGTCATAAATACTGTAAAATGTATCCAAAAAATATATTTTTTCCTTTAAAATAATTTTTTTTTAAGTAAATTTGACTAATTTTATAAATCCATTTTTAATCCTCCAAAACTATTAATATATTTTATGGTTTTAAAATCATTTATTTAAGGGTATGACTCACTCCCACATCAGTAAGGGTACTATTTTATTATGTTAAGACCATGGATTTATATAATAATGAAATACACTTCTATTTGGTAGGAACCATGGGCATAAACCATTAGAAAATTTGGGTTTTTGGTTATTTTATTATAGAGTCCAAAACATAGGTTTGAGAAATGATAAAGATTTACCTACTCTTTTCCTATATAAACCCACACAAGCTCCCATTTAACATTAATAAAAATTCTTGGATCACATACTTACTCTTAAATCCCCTCTCTAGAGTCCTCCCATGGTTCACCAAAAATCTCAAGAAGCTCCTCTCAATCATTTGGAGTCACACACTCAAGTAAGGGATCCTCTCATTCCCCTTTTTATTAAAGTACCTTTATTATCTTATGCCTTCAATTTCCAATTAATAATATTGGGATATGTCTTTAAATGTCCCTATTACTTCCCATTTGACTTAAAAATTATGAGATACCCCTGTATCTCTCATAAAAACATTGTATGAATTTTTATGCGATGTCGTTATGCTGCTAAAATTTTACCACGATTTTCTATGCCAAAAAATGTATACGGAACGCCATACTAATTTTCTATCAAGGGTGTTCAAATTTTTACACTTATAATTATTTTACATGGGACTTACATGTATTTATTACACACTCCTTTACCATGGAATAAAATATTATGATAAATGAATCCATGTTGTATGATCTCTGTGGTATACTTAAATATGAGAATGAAATGAAAGTGATGTGTGCGCCCGAAATTATATTGAAAATCAATGACTGGGATAATGTTTAGTCTTTTGAGAGGTCATGATGGGACAAGAAGTGAAAATGATTCATTTATGGTACTTTTTCAATTATTATTTCATTTAATTTATCCTTGACCTATGTTTATGATTCGGTTTTTTAATTATTTTCCACATTTTCTATGTCGCCTTTATGATTATCATGTTATATCAAGTATCATTTTTCATGTTTATAAATACTACCTATTTTATATCACATTGATATGAATATTGTATAACACTATAAAGAACCAATTCTTGATGTACATGGACATTACATTACTTTTTCGGAATACTTAATACATAACAAAAACAGACACCCAAGGACCGTAGTAGTTTAATGTCTTTGGAAACTTGGAACATAATCTTCTAATCATGGTGAAAGATATTCAACATCTCCCATAAAGATCTTGCTTTTTTTTCTTACCTAAAAACTTTATTTATATCTCGGGGAAAATAAAACATAAAAAGTGTGAGCTCAAATGCTCAATAAGGGTAAACATGGATAACATAAAACAATCCATAAACATTTGAACATAATAACATGAACATAAAACATCAAAATCATGAGTAATGACATAAATATTGATAGTACATCAGGAATAGATCATAAAGGAACATTAATTATAATAAAATAGCATGGGAATAAAACATATAATTGTGGAAACCATTAAGCACATGATATGATTTCCATAGTATCCAAGGCATTGCTGCTAAGACCATCATAGTGGACAAAGTCCTTTACTGGTTTACCTGCTGTTCCAGCCCTGTATTACTATACTAGATTTACTTGTAGTTACATCTATGTCTATATAATGAGATATAAATCTTTACCCAATGAATTTTAGGGAGATATAGGTCCCCCCCATCTCATACTGAAATCATTCTTACTTCTTCCACAAATCATTCATCATAACCCAAAGAATAAAATGGGTTTCATAAACATCATCCCATCGTAATGTAATCCATATAAAACAAATGGATATCATTTAATCATAAGAATAATCAAACCATGTAAATAATAGAGACATTATACTTAAAACATAATCATACTAAATAATGTCACCTTAGAATGAAAATAGTTTTGACAAAACACTTGAAATGAATTCTTGAGGAAAATATCCTTTTTTCTTCAAAATCATTTTCTTTTCACAAAATTCCATTCACTATTAAAAGAAAGGGATTTTTTTGAAAATAATCATGAAATATTATAGAAGGGGATTCATGAAAATTAGGAGTTATGAAACTGTAAAAAATCCATTCATGCTGTATAAATTAAAAAAAACATTCACCTCGTACTTTTTCCGGAAAAGTCAAAAAGTTCCTCATATGGTAAACAAAAGAAAGATTCCTTCCATAAAACAATGTAAAAGTAAAATAGGGGTAAACATGACTTTAAACATACATATAATAATATTAAACACTTGATGAATAACATTTTTATGGACATGGATGAAAAATATAACCCCAGTATATACTTATGTATAAGGAATCTCGGATAAAAATGAGATTTGAAAAATTATCCCTTACCTTATGTCCAATTTCTTACGTATGTGTCTGAGACTCTTGTATAGTGGGTTTAAACAAATTATTATCTTGTAATAGAATCATAATAAAATTTATGATATCATATATTATTCACTTATGACTTTATATTAACCGTTTATTTGTTAATTCCATGTTAAAGAAGTGTTTTGGGTAAAATCGTTTCATTTATTGTACATGTTTGGACTTGTTGTTCTTGATATTATTATTACTTATATCATGATTTACTTACTTAAATAATTTAAATAATAATTTATATATCATATATATTCAGTATATATATATATAATAGATAGATAAATGAAATGAAATACACCATTCATGGAGACGGTAGGTCGTACGTACGCATGAACGTTGTTTTCCTTTCCTTATTGACTTGAATGGAAGTAAGTTGATTAAATATATATATATATATACATAACACCAGTAGCTTTATTATGTCATATATTTCATTATTATTCATTATATATACTTTATATTCATTCTTTAATATTTAACATGGAGAATGAATTTCATCGCGTCGTGGAGACAGTAATCTGTGCGTACGCACGAGCGATGATATCGTTCCCATAATTATTGAATGGAATTAGAGTGGATGATATAATATATCATAATTAGTATCATGTTATAATAATAATATATAGTTATTCTTTACACCATTATAACCATCCAAGTAAGTTAGTGGTAGAAAAACATATTACACCACGGCGTGGAGACGGTATTCCGTACGTATGCACGCGGGGTGATTTCGTTTTTAGTAGGATGGATAGAAGGTAAAATAGGGTTGTTTAATATTTATAATAACATATCAGTATATAATTAATACTTATTATATTTCATTATAATGAAACAACTGAAGAATAGTAAGTAGAAGAAGAAAGAAACTTGAAAGAATCGGTAGAAGAGATTACCTCTTCTTCGACGTGCCTCTTTTAAACTTCCTCTTAGGGAACTAGAGTTGGTCTTTTGAGAGGACCAGGACCTCTATGATATAAATAGAGAGGTTGAGAAGAGAAATTTTCAGGGTTTTTTCAAGATTTAATGCTCAAAATTGTGTAAAGAGGAGAGGGATGAGGTTCACTTTTATAAGGGAGGAGAGGGGCACCTTAGGAAAAACTTAAAATATTATTTTATAATAAATTCATATTCGGTTTATAATGGCTCCAAAGTGACTTATTTTGAGAATAGGGTTGGTATTAATCGAAATAATCTCAACCAATAGGTTTTAGACAAGTTTATGTTACCATTGTAACCTTATCATTTAGATTTAACTCTAATTTATATAATTTAACTTTTACCGTGTCTACTTGTATTCTTACACTATATGGTTAATAATCTTACTATAAACTACCAATAGAACCAAAATTGGTTCATTAATGTCATATATATTATTAAATAAGTATTTTTTCAGAACCTTAGATATTTAGGAATATAATATCAATTAATAATTTAATATTTTTTTTAAAAAGTCTTTTATGTCAATTTTGACAATATTTGGTATTTTTTTGCTAAATTCATAACGGCATTATTACTTCAAAACCAATTAATCTAACCAATACTAATATGTTATATTAACCTATAAAATTAGTTTAATTCATAAAAAGTCTCAAATTACATTTATTTGGGTATTTATAATATCAATTATGTTAATATTTCATTAATAAGGTAATTACTGCATCATCATTGTGTCATAAATAAATTAAATTATTTAATGTCTAAAAATTATAAATAAAATACCATTATGTGGGAAATCTTTTTAGATTTATAATGAATATTTCTAGTCAAATTTATCTTATGTATAACCCTATATTAAAAATTTTGTAGTTATTAAACATTGATTTTAACTATTTTAACTCTTCTTTAAATAAAATAATAATAAGTGTCCTAATCTAACCCAATTGGACCAAATAGGTTCATATTTTATTCCTAAGGTTTTTTTGGTCTAATTACACTTATCCAATAGAATTAGGACATGTGTTAGGGTAATAATAATATCATTTTTACCATTAAGTACCCAATTTACTTTTAACCGTGGTAAATAAAAGTAAAATGTTTCTATTCCCCAAAAATTATTTTTATCATATTGAACCACATTTTACTCCTTGATATTAACCGTGTCTCTCGGATTTTCAAAATTCTACTCACAGAAGCGGTAAAATGAAGTTTTATGTAAATTTTCAAATGCTCCTAGGAGGTGGGTAAAAGACGGTAAAAAGTTCAATAAAAATTTTATATATCTCAAATTATTATAAAATGACTCCAATGAATTAAATTGAACTTATATATGTATTATGTATATATTTTGACCTAAAATAACTTTAAATAAAATAAATTATTATTTAAATAAAAAGAAAGTTTTAACAAATAACTCAGTGTTTTCACTATTCATCAAAAATTGAATGTTTTCAGAAAAATACCAAAAATTTACCCTAGGATAATTTCAATATTCCGAATACAAAAATGAAGTCCATTTTGAAAGATAAAATTTATAAAATTTCAAAAATTGGGTATTACTATTCATAATGGCTAGTTTATATAATATTTTAATAACATATCGTTGTTTAGTGAAACTTGGTATTGCGTACAACACACGCTATCGAGGAAGGTTGTGATTGCGTGTAATGCAAGCCAAGTCAGGGTTGTGTGTAGTGAAGGATTCCTTTTTTGTTGTGCATAATAGACTCCAACCATATTTAATTTATAAATTGAATATATATATATACACTCAATGTTGTGTAGAATAACTTCTATCAAACGAACTTAAAATTGTGTGTAACATGATCCAAGAATATTGTTGCGTATACTGCAAGCTAATATGATGTTGCATATAGCACAAGATAATCTTTGTGTAGCATACAATACAAAACATCAAATAAATTAAAAAGAATACTTCTCATAAAATCCCGGGGTGTTACATTCTACTCCCCTTAAAATGAATTTCGCCCTCGAAATTCTTCAGGTTTATAAATGGTTTTCTACTTAAAAGTTTCTTTCATAGAAACCCACATCGTAAAAAGAAATACTAAAACATAATTTTAAAAAGGAATGTTATAAACATAACAGATACCCAAAGTAACTCATCACTGGGTTTCCACATAGGAGAATATAGGTGAAAATATGGAAATGGAAGAGAAATATAACCATCAAGTTCTGATAGAGAGTGGTAGAGAACATGGCTATGTAAAATCCAACAATCACAAATCCATAAATTTTTTATGATCTAAGGTACCATCTGATTCATTGGATATGAGGGTACTAGGACAACGTTTTTGGTTTACAATATCATTTCTATAATGTTGATGAATTAAAAGAAATACTTGATTTTGGTACAATATCACCGTTGTTCGTGCCTTGAACAATTTCTACTTCATCTCTTAAAGAAATGAAGTTGAATTTGTCATTCGTGAAGTGTTAGCAGATCATGAAATAGAATTATGGGTCATTCCATCTCTCTCAAGTAAAAGTTTATCAAAAGTTATCAAATATACATAAGTCCATCTATGGTGAGGTTAATCGTATATGATTGCAAAAATAGACTTATACTTCATCTATTAATAAAATAAAACTAGTTTATACTAACCAGGGACTTCCTGAAGGATAGAGGTAGGCGATAAAGGCATGTCGCACTTTGGATGTGGGTTCGATTCCCGCAACCTTGTCTGACGCGATGGGTTGTCGCCCGTCCTGCAGGTTGTCCTTTTTTCTAAAACTATAATATTATAACATTCCTCTAATAATATCGGAAAAATTTCTAGCCTTAAACAATACTATCTTATGTCCAACTTAATTCATTCCAATCTTTAGGCTTATCCAAAATACTTCGGTCCAAGCTCATAGTATAAAGAAAATGATTACTAGAAATGTCATCAACCAAGCATGTGAATGCCATAATTTATCCCCCATATATCATAAGATATATCTTGTTGTTCACATTCCAAACATGTGAATACCTTAATCATGTATTCTTTTGAAACATGAATTACCATAGAACCTTAGTGAAAACATGAATTCTGACTAAATTTACCTCTTTCCACATACTAAAATCCCAAAATTTCTATATACTCAAACCATGATATCACATTGTCCTTATATCATTCATGAGCTCATTAACATTATCAAACATCTCATTATCTCATTATCCCTTCATTATGCGCATATCATCTACTTTCCAAAAATATTTGAATAACCTTTCATGGTTATCAGTACCATTTAACATATACTTTCAAATACTTTAGGAAAAAAATAGTGTAACAATCCTTATATGTGTCTTTATTCCATAGTACCATTACCTATACAACATAACTCTTGATAAACATAAATCATTCCACTATCTTCATAAACCATTGATCGAGCTTCAATAATTCTTTAATCTCACATATCATTTGTAGTCTCTTCATCATCATCAATATAAATACTACCCATAAAACCATGATGATTCTCCTCATGAGACTTTCCCTGGCATTGGTTTGCATAATGCCCATACATTCCACATTTAAAACATTTAACCATTGTTGATGTCATGGAAATTCCATTATCCTTGTCCATGGTGTTAACTAAACATTTTCCTTTTCAATTAATGGCTGTGTGTCCTTCTTTTCCACACCCAAATCATCTTCCATTTCCTTTGAAACATTCTCCTTGATGCCTCTTCCCACATGATTTACATGAGGAAATTGAACTTTCTTTCCTCTATGATCATCATGAAACTCCATCTTTCTCTTATTAACTGAGTCATGAAACTTACCAAAGTTGATATTATTGATCATATTATGATATTTTTTATTCGTAATAATAATGTTGTTTGGACATCCAAATCCTATTTCATTTGGTTTCTCATGAATAATATCATTCCATTGTCCATCATATTCTCTATTAACATGAATCCTCATGTTTCCTACCATTTCTTAAAACCCAAAAAGAATAGTATGAGAGGAAAAACTCGTACTAGAAAAACAACATAATCAAGGGTGAGTACTTTTAATCTCTAACATCTTAGGTTTAATTCTATGATCGTTACCATAATTCTAGAACTATAACCTATACTTATACTTAACCTTAGGAACATCCCTAGACATACCTTAGAAATATCCAAAGAGATTTCACTAAAGTTTTCGCATCCTAGTTTCTAAAGGTTAACTAAACCTTCACTCTAATACCAACTATAAAGACCCAAATCTTGACGTACATGGACATTACATTACTTTTGAAGAATAATTAATACATAACAAAAACAAACACCCAAGGACCGTAATAGTTTAGTGTCATTGGAAACTCGGAACATAATCTTCTAATCATGGTGAAAGATCTTCAACATCTCCCATAAAGATATTCCTTTTTTTCTTACATAAAAACTTTCTTTATATCATGTGGAAAAGAAAACATAAAAAGGGTGAGCTCAAATGCTCAGTAAGGGTAAACATGGAGAACATAAAACAATCTATAAACATTTGAACATAAAAACATGAACATAAAACATCCAAATCATGAGTAATGACATAAATATTGACAATACATAAGTAATATATCATAAAGGAACATTAATCATGATAAAATAGCATGGTAATAAAACATGTAATTGTGGCAACCATTAAGCACATGATATGATTTCCATAGTATCCAAGGCATTGCTGCCAAGACCATCATAGTGGACAAAGTCCATTACTGAATCGGGTTTACCTATCATTCCAGACCTGTATTACTGTACCAGATTTACTTTCTGTTACAGCCATGTCTATATAATGAGATATAAATCTTTACCCAATTAATTTGAGGGAGATATAGGTCCCAACCATCTCATAATGAAATCATTCTTACTTGTGCCACAAATCATTCATCATAACCTAAAGAATAAAATGGGTTTCATAAACATCATCCCTTGATAATGTAATCCATAAAAAACAAATGGATATAATTTTATCATAAGAATATTAAAACCATGTAAATAATAGAGACATTATACTTGAAACATAATCATACTAAATAATTTCATCTTAGAATGAAAATAGTTTTGAAAAAACACTTGAAATAAATTCTTGAGGAAAATATCATTTCTTCTTCAAAATAATTTTATTTTAACAAAATGACATTCACTGTTAAAAGAAAAGGATTTTGTTGAAAATAATCATGAAATATTGTAGGGTATGCTTCATTAACATTAAGCGTTATGAAACCGTAAAAAATCTTTTTATGTTGTATAAGTTAAAAAAACATTCTCCTCGTACTTTTGCCGGAAAAGTCAAAAAGTTCCTCGTATGGTAAACAAAAGAAAGATTCCTTCCATAAAACAATGTAAAATTAAAATAGGGGTAAACATGAATTTAAACATACATGGAAGAATATTAAAAACTTTATGAATAACATTTTTATGGACATGGATGAAAAATATAACCCCAGTAAATACTTACGTATAAGCAATCTCGGATCAAAATGAGATTTGAAAAATTATCCCTTACCTTATGTCCAATTTCTTTCGTATGTGTCCGAGAATCCTGTATAGTGGGTTTAAACATATTATTATCTTTTAACAGAATCATAATAATATTTATGATATCATATATGATTCACTTATGACTTTATATTAACCGTTCATTTGTCAATTCCATGTTAAAGAAGTGTTTTGGGTAAAATCGTTTCATTTATCGTACGTGTTTGGACTTGTTGTTGTTGGTATTATTATCACTTATATAATGATTTACGTACTTACAGAATGTAAATCATGATTTATATATCATATATATTGAGTATATATATATATAATAGAAATATAAATGAAATGAAATACACTGTTCATGGAGACGGTAGGTCGTACGTACGCATGAACGTTGTTTTCCTTTCATTATTGACTTGAATGGAAGTAATTAGATGACATATATATATATACATAAATCCAGTATCTTTATTATGTCATATATTTCATTATTATTCACTATATATACTTTATAATCATTCTTGAATGGTTAACATGGAGAATAAATCACATCCCGTCGTGGAGACGGTAATCCGTGCGTACGCACGAGCGATGATATCGTTCCCATAATTATTGAATGCAATTAGAGTGGATTATATAATATCTCATAATTAGTATCATGTTATAATAATCATATATAGTTATTCTTTACACCATTATACCCATCCAAGTAAGGTGGTGGTAGAAAAACATATTACACCACGGTGTGGAGGCGGTATTCCATACGTACGAACGTACGGTGATTTTGTTTTTCGTAGGATGGATAGAAGGTGAAATAGGGTTGTTTCATATTTATAATAACATATAAGTATATAATTAATTCTGATGTTATTTATTTATAATTAAATAACAATATAATAGGAAGTAGAATAAGAAAGAAACTTGAAAGAATCGGTAGAAGAGATTACCTCTTCTTCGACGTGCCTCTTTTAAACTTCCTCTTTGGGAAATAGAGTTGGGATTTTGAGAAGACCATAACCTATATGATATAACTAGAGAGGTTGAGAAGAGAAATTTTTAGGGGTTTTCCGAGCTTGAAGGCTCAAAATTGTGTAAAGAGGAGAGTTAGGAGGTTCGATTTTATAAGGGAGGAGAAGGGAACCTTAGGAAAAACATAAATTATTATTTTATGATAAATTCATATTCGGTTTATAATGGCTCCAAAGTGAATTATTTCGAGGATAGGGTGGTGATGGGTCTAAATCCTCTCAATAAATAGGTTTTAGACAATTTTAGGTTACCATTTTAAACTTATCATTTAGATTTAACTCTAAGTTAAATAATTTAACTTTTACCGTGTCTTCTTGTATTCTTACACTCTATGGTTAATAAAATTACTCTAAACTGCCAATAGAACCCCAATTAGTTCCTTAATGTCATATATATTATTATATAAGTCTTTTTTCTGAACCTTAGATTTTTTAAAATATAATATCAATTAATAATTTAATACTTGTTTTAAAAACTCTTTTATGTCAATTTTGACACTATTTGGTATTTTGTTTTTGCTAAGTTCATAACAGAATTATTACTTCAAAAAAAATTCATCTAACCAACCATAATATATTATATTAACCTATAAAATTATTTTAATTCATAAAAAGTCTCAAATTAAATTTATTTGCGTATTTATAATATCAATTATGTTAATATTTCATTAATAAGGAAATTACTGCATCATCATTGTGTCATAAATAAATTAAATTATTTAATGTCTAAAAATTATAAATAAAATACTATTATGTAGTAAATCGTTTTATATTTCTAATGAATATTTATAGTCGAATTTATCTTTTGTATAACCCTATATTAAATATGTTTTAGTTATTAAACATTGATTTTAACTATTTTAACTCTTCTTTAAATAAAATAATAATAAGTGTCCTAATCTAATCCAATTGGACCAAATAGGTTGATATTTTATTTCTAATGTTGGTTTTGGTCGAATTATACTTATCCAATAGAATTAGGACATGTTTTAGGGTAATAATAATATCATTTTTACCCTTAAGTACCCTATTTACTTTTAACAGTGGTAAATAAAAGTAAAAAGTTACTATTCATCAAAAATAATTTTTATATTATTGAACCGCATTTTACTCCTTGATATTAACCATGTCTCTCGGATTTTCGAAATTCAACTCACAAAAGTGGTAAAATTTTGTTTTATGTAAATTTGTAAATGCTCCTAGGAGGTGGGTAAAAGACGGTAAAAAGTTCAATAAAATTTTTATATATCTAAAATTACTATAAAATGACTCCAATGAATTACATTGAACTTATATAGGTTTTATGTATATATTTTGGCCTAAAATAAATTAAAATAAAATAAATTATTATTTAAATAAAAAGTCGGTTTTAACCAATAACTCAGTGTTTTCACTATTCATCAAAAACTGAAAGTTTTCTGAAAAATACCAAAAATTCACCCTAGACTAATTTCGATATTCCAAATCCAAAAATGAAGTCCATTTTGAAAGATAAAATTTATAAAATTTCAAAAAGTGGGTATTACTATTCATAACGGCTAGTTTATATAATATTTTAATAACATGTCATTGTTTAGTGAAACTAGGTATTGCGTACAACACACGCTATCGAGGAAGGTTGTGATTGCGTGTAATGCAAGTCAAGTCAGGGTTGCGTGTAGTGAAAGATTCCTTTGTTGTTGCGTATAATAGAATCCAACCATATTTTATTTATACATTGAATATATATATATATATACATACACACAATGTTGTGTAGAATAACTTCTATCAAACGAACTTAAAATTGTGTGTAACATGATCCAAGAATAGTGTTGCGTATACTGCAAGCTAATACGGTGTTGCGTATAGCGCAAGATAATCTTGGTGTATCATAAAATAGAAGACGTCAAATAAATTAAAAAGAATACTTCTCATAAAATCTCAGGGTGTTACAAACATGTATTATTCTCTTCATTTTATTCCATGTTTACTCCCTTATTGGGACTTATATCTCTCCACTTTCTTATGTATGTCCCTATGTTATCCCATGAAATTTTATGTTTGATGGAATATTATGATCATGTAAAGGAATTTTTCTATAAAGATGATTTATTTAAAGTTTTAAGTTATTATGTTATGTACCTAATTCACAAATACACTAGAATTCTTAATATTTCAGGTAGTATTAGTTGTAATATTATATAGTAAATAAAGTATTAATGTGAAATAAAGGGTAGTGTTGTTATATTCCTACTATAAGTAGGATACGTATGATGTATTCTTAATGCTATAACTCTATATAAAATAGTCCATTAGGCCCACCGCAATTCATAATTCTTGTATCCATATATAGTGAGATTTATTTCTTTCTATCCATTGTTTCTCACACTGAGAATGACTCATGTGGGCTTATGTATTTTCAATGATCACATCACCAGCATCATAAAATCCCATAATCACGGAAACCTCATTATGTATGTACCATTAAGTAACATGATGCAGATGACTCCATAGAGTGTAATAAACCATGGTGTATATCCCAAAAGAATTTTCATATTTGTAAACATTGAGTAAATAACCTCTATGAGTAAAAATCAACATCCCTTTCCCATAATCATGCTGAAGGAAGATTGAACTATAAAGACTCTAATTTTTTTTATAAGAAAGATATATATGATGCCCTCATAAGGCTTAAGATCCATTCCATATGCCTAATTTTCCTCATTTTTCCATTTCATGTGATGTTAAACCCCATGGATTGGACTTAAATTAATTACATGGGTTTTGATTCATGTTATAAATTGTATATGTAGGACTCCACATGAAAGATCAATCGCATCCCCTAAACTCCAATCACCTCCCTAGATGGAATTAAACTCCAATGTGCCTAGTCATAAGGCTTAAAAAGATAATAATCTACCCATTTATAAGAAATAAAATTAAACGAATGGATAACCTTGGATACATATAGATGATCTCATCAATAGAATCCCCTTTACACAAAGAAGGATTCAACAACCAGTCATTTTTTTAAGTTAACTAATTGTTTCTTGGGATATGGAATGGAATCACAAAGTTATGTTAATTATATAAGAGAGTCTCAGAGTAGGAAATAAATCCTCCCAAAAGGATTTGATGATCCCTTCCTGCATCTTCTGAACGAATGTGAGTACCTAAGTGCTTTTGGGTTTGAAACCTGAAATGAAATCCTGCTTTTGGGAATCAGGTATATGCCTTATTATGGATGTGGGATCCATTTAGAGTTTACATGAAAGATGAAAATGGTAAACCTGATGTGAATTATTGTAAAATCATACTTAAACACCCTTCAATCAATCATTAGTCCCCAAAATTTTTAAAGGGAAACAATTATAAACCTATTAGGAATGATTGTAATGGAAAAATATCTGAATCATTATAGGCATCAAGAATCGTGTTTCCTAAAATTTGGGACCATACCATTCCAAAGGAAACAAAAAAAATTGAACCTAATTTTAACCTCGCATTTACAAAAGGAAAAAGGTTTACACATGTTGGTCCATTTTGTTCCCATTTTTTTAAGGAAACAATCACGCCATTATAATGATAAAAAACATCACTACAATCCCTAATTTTAGGTGAAAGTCCTCAAGACCTTATTTTATTCATCTAAAAGGGATATGTTCTTCATGAGATATTCCTTTAAAGGTTTATTATCCCATGAAATCACCCATGGGAAGCCTAATATGCATAGACCCCATTCAACTCTCTATTCTCATAAATATCAAAAAACAAAATTCATTATTATCCAACATTAAATTCATGGAAAACAATATAGTCACATAATGTAAAACTACACAAAAACATCATTAACACATGATATTAAACTAATTGTCATGGTCCTTGAATATAACAACAAACTATATCACTCAAATGGAATTTTCTCTAATTCATGTCTCGAATTAGATATGTTGGATTCTTGTTCGAGGCATGAACACTATTTTATAATAGCATTATTATTTTATATGTTCTCCCCCAATGATTTAATGCTAATAAAACATATTACTTCATCTGGTGATATTCCCCATGGAATAATTCCCTACATGGAGATCCATATTACCTATATGAATTTTCGTATATCATTTATTTGGTTATATCCCTAACAAAATGACACTTCTACTTAATATTCCAAATTCCAATAAGCTAACCCCACTCATACCCACTGGTTTGTATTCTCTCCAAAATTAAATATAAAGTGGTTCTTATGAAAATTTATAAGACATACCATTTCTAGGATCTTTTTTTCCTAGAATTTCCATTCTGAACAACTTTGAATTAAAAAGTATTATTGCTTGTCACACAACATTTAAATGCATTCCATATCCAATTAAGTTGCAACAAACTATGTGGATATTGATTCCCTTCATAGGGAGATAAATAAATCCAGTCTAATAGACTCAATCCCAATAATCAAGTAAAATTGTTATCCCTATAATTCATTAAATTATAGAGTTATTGGTAATGGGGAATTTAAATATGATATCATCCCATCAACCGATAAGGGAGGTGATAGAGAACCTGTTAATTCAAAAACATGTGTTCTCATTCATTCACAGACAAAATAAATTGACCAAAATTCTTGATTGTAACCAATATCATTATTAACATTACTATTTAATAATAATATAAATGTATTAAATATATAAGAGTATCCTAGATTATGCAATAATTCCCAAAAAAAGTATGGTTGAGTCGGACCTCCCATTATTTCGGTTTAATGCACATTCACAGAGTCATATTTATGTCTCAATAACCACCTACCTTTGGATAGTAGGATCCTAGATTTAAAATAAACCATACATAGTAGATATGTGGATGAAATAAGAAATAGTGTGTGTTTTCAAAATATTATAACCATAAAGATGGTTTGTGTGAATATAACAAGGCCACTACTAGCTTAACCATTCGATGCAATCTGTTATTGAAATAGAAATGGTGAATCTGAAAATAATATTACAATAATGAAGAGGGGGAGTAACAAAATAACATCACCATCATAAACTCAAACCTTAGTTGAAAAATAAGTTCAAAATAAAAAATAGTGAACCCAATTTGAATATTATAATCATGAGTATAGTCGGTGTCAAAATAACATCACCATAGTCAACATCACCCCTCAACACAATAAATCTTTGAAATTTTTTAACAATTCACGAATCTTATAATCATGAAAATGGTCAATATCAAAATAACATCACCATTTTTTATTTGACCATTCAAAATAATAAAAAGTTGAAACAAAAAGAAACCCCACCCTAAATCATGTAATCCTGATTATGGTTAGTGTAAAAATAATATAAACATAGTCATATTCACCCTTTGATGAAATAAGTGGTTGAAATAAAATATTGGAACCTAATGTGAATCTTATAATCATGAATATGGTCAGTGTAAAAATAAAATCACCACCATCAACATCCCCCTTCAATGTACTAGATGGTCAAAACAAAAAATAGTGAACCTAATTTGAATCCTATAATCATGAAAATGTTAGATAGTAATTGTTTTATATAACATTTTGTTAGTGTACATGTTTGAATTCTTATCTATGATGTTGGGAAGAATGGTATTCTTTTTTATGAATGTATTTTGATTGAGGAATACTTTCAGAGCTCTCATTGATCCAAATCAATGAAATCATCATCTGATGCTCATTCTTATGCATTAGATGTGTGAAATGGTATGGAATCATCTATTGAAATAGAATTATAACCTAATTGGAATATCAAACAATAGGTTATTAATAGTCTAGTTAGTAAGTATCTCTATAATGGTACCATCTCGACCCTATAGGCTACTAGGGAGAGTATATGAAAATCTATTGTTCACTAACCTCACTCATTAGAGGGTTCCAATTGTTAAAAAGGTGTCGCCCATTATCATATATAACCATTTTCGTATATTTTACCTAAAAAATTTAATGAATACATTTCTTACATGAATGAGATTAAAGAACCCATCAATGAAACCACTACATATTGAGTGAAAAGGAGGGATTATCATACTAGTTAACACCATTAGTTCCCCAAAAGTCCTAATGTATAGTAGCCTACTAAGGAAGTTGTTCACAATACCTCTAAAATACTTACTCAATCTAGGTTACCCTAAAGGCCTCTTCATGAGAATCAGGCTATAATATCCAAGGGATTGGTACCTACTCATGTTTACTCCGACGAATCCAGTCGATAAACTACTAGTAGGGAAATAGTACATATTTCAATCCTATTGGAATTCTCTGAAAAAATAAGGGGGAAATAGAGGTTATATATAACCACATTAATTAAATAAATCTTTTATGATATCATAGAAAATATAAAGTTATGGCCTATATCTATACTTAAGCTCTTCAAAATTACTAACATTTTCTTACAGACACATGGGTATTCTATTAGAATATTCCAAAAATCACAAAGGTATAGTTTCATATTTATTTTCTCATCGCTAAATTATCTTATCCATATCTTCATATATTTATGAATATGTAATTAAATATTATTTCTACCATTCAAGAGGAACATATGTATACTCTATGGAGAATGAGACACATGATTGGTCTCATACCCCCATTCCAAATGGGATTCTTTAACATAATCTTACCATCACCTTTAGATATAAGTATCTCACTATTGTTGATAAATGAGGTAGTAAATGATATATTCCAAAGGAAAATCATGGTTTTTATTTTAACCTTTCTTTTATTCCACAATGTTATCTTAATACACTTGTTACAATACTTGGAAATAATAATTAGAATATTCCTACATCTAATATGAGTTAGGCCCATATTCCCATTCCTACCGATGAATGAGCATAGAAGAATACCTTAGAGGTGATATGGGATAGGGTTTATATATTTTATTCAATTCTATATGATCATAAGAATATTATAAAAAATGAAAATCAAGATCAATCACAAGTCCTTGTTCAAACCGATGATCATTGGAATATTTTGGTGGCCAATAAGAGTCTGGTACATATTCCTACTCATACTGATGAAGGATCACATCATTACACCTTTGAGATGAAACAAGAGGGGGTATTTATTCTCTCTCCCATTATAGACTATAATCAAAATATTCTCATAATAAATGAAAATTTTAGCTAGGAACATATTCCTATTACAATTAAGTTTCATCGATTTATTTTGGATGTCACATGGGGGTAGGCTCAAACCCATACAAACAGATCAAAAACATCCCGATATATTGTGGCAGTTACCCAGTAGTAGAGATGTACCCCCAAAAACATTAGAGTGTATTCAACATATTATGATGGTGACTCATGAACTCTTTAGGATGGTTTCAACACATAAAGGATTTCATCAACCACATAGGCCCCAAAATAATGGAGTGGATTATCTAATAAAAAGTGTCATCAGGCATCGTATAATAATTAGGAGTATGAATATAACCTTAAAATAATCAATGTTGGTGTTATTGAATCCATAAAATGATTATCAATAAAAGATCGAGGATCTTTTGGGTCCTCATTATAAGGAGGATAGGATAATAACCATGGTTTTCCACTACATGATAGGATATAGATCGATTATGAGGACTCATCCACTAATGTTCACAATGAAAATCCTCCCCATAATGATATCTTACCCAAACAAGGATATCCTCCCTTTTTCAAGTGTCATGATCCATCCCAGTGGGGCCTAGGTCATGACTCCCCAAGCCTACCTCTAATAGGTTAGGGGATGGTTATTAGCACCGAGTAGGCATATCACTAACATGGGAGGCATTACCTATGTACTTGTACGCACACACACATCTCCAATCCAAAAAAATGATGAAATGTAAAAACTACTGAACATCCAACGGATGCTTGTAAATATATCCCACAACCAGAGTATGACTGGAATTTAAGAATTTAAACAGGTCCAAATAAAATCCCACCACAAAGAAGTATGTAACAAAAGTCCAACCAGAAATTAAATGTACTAGGACTATAATATGAAATCCTTAAAAACACACCACAGTCTATTTGGTCTCACTAGGCACCATATAGTCTTGATATGCCTTGGAATCTATCAAAACATCGATCTTCTACAAAATACATGATAGGTGTGGGAAAATATTATGCATGGGTGAGTATAATAATAATCAGTAGGACACTCTGAAACCACAAATAATATAAATATTGGAATACAGTCATCTCTAAAAATGTATATGTCTACAACAAATATAATAAGAATATTGATATATACTCAATCGAAGACACAGTGTCTATAGGTAAGCCACAACCATAGTATACACATCCTAGGATTCTAGCTCAAAGATTCTATGAGGCTCTTATCTAGGAGAACACACTCTTGAGTTCAATAGCAGTGATTACATTTGTATGAGTGGTACTTATCATCGGGTCTCTTCATGAGAGAGAATACATGCTGAAAGATATGAAGAGAATACAATAAACTAATGAGGATCAAAGCCAGGAGTATTAGGTGATACCAATAACTCCATCTGGATTAACCTACTATGTAAATAAATGGTTCCTGGTAGGATTGGTCACGTCGATACTCAGAAATACACCTAGGGAAAAAATACAATAGAGGATCCCAATATAGGCCTCTCAAAGGGATTCCAATGAATCTATCTAAGAAGACCTACTGAAGGGATCATAGTCCCATGAGTAGAAAACTATTCATAAAAAACTTTAGGGAAATGATATAGGAATGGACACTAATGAAGCTTATCCAAGATGCAATGGACAAAAGATCTAATCCATATGAAAAATAGTACACTACGTGTAGAGGGGTTACATGCTAGGTCCCTTGAACCTAGGTTCTGTCCATGTAAACGGATCATGTCATTCAAACCATTCATATGTTGAAGTAGAGTGTATGATGTGTTGGGGGTTACACGTTGTGTCCCTATATCTGGGTTCCCACCCATATACTCCAACTATGTTCTAGGATAAAACATCATCCTGTGTATCTATTCCCACGTACCGATAGATGGGTAGCCCATGTACATGATCCATGCCTTATAATGTGGGGGAGTACACGCCATGTAGGAAATCCATGTACTCCACACCATGTCTATTTACTCTCTAATGTACAAAATGAGTATCAGGGGAGGTCCACAAGATATTTGAAAGGGGTCCCACACTGTTTGATATTTAACTTCCTTTTAAACCCTAGATTATTCCAAAGGGGCCCCACATGGAATGTAGATCTAGGTTACACACCGTGTTCTGTGGTATTTTCTAGAAACACATATTTTTACTTCGGTCATATTCTCCATCACTCCATCCACAATTCCATCTGTTCCTTTCTAGGAAACTCAAGGAGAATACCTATCTGATCCCCACCATCCCAAACCTAAGACATTAGGGGCCTTGATCCACTCAGAAAATAGGATCATTGTTGTTCTTAACTACGCACTGAAGAACATTAAATATGGAATCAACTGTCAATTGATTCATTTCCACTCCCATTTTCACACCACTATCATGTCATGTTGAACTAAGATATACGATTTTAGAATGTTTCAACAAGAATCGGGTGCGCAACAATAGTCTGACTATGATTTTTCAATGGGCAGGCCAAACAAAGAATGCCTACAATGAATAATGGATCGTGGGAGGAGAGCACAAAACAAAAGAGATAAATTAATCTTGATCGATGTTTTCTTCGATCTCGATCCATCATTGTTAGAATGACAAATGAATAAATCAAGAATCATATGTAATAAACAAAAAAATATAATACCATCCTAAAATATACACAATCTGTGAATCAATTCATTCGTCGATTGATTCATGTCTTTTATAGTAATAAATATCAACGAATAAAAAAATTAAATCACATGACCTACCTTGATTTGGATCGATCGTTGGTGAGTATAAATTTCTACATCGTTTTCATTAGAAATATATGTTGAATCATAGGAGTTCCAATCATTGATCCATCATTATTCACCTGATAAAATTCTCCAGAGATCTCTCTAACTGTCCTCTAGCATATCCAGGTTAATACATCTAACCCTTGTATTTCCCCATAATCATCTATTTAATGATGGGTAAATCAATATGTTAAAAAAATAAAAAAAATAATGTATTCTAATTATATTATTCATTTCCATGAAGTGATGAATTTACCACAAAGGAACCACACTGACTAATTTTATGTCGTTCCTAGGTTAATCCTTACATTTTAAACTCAAAAGTGCCCTAAGATTTCTGATCCGAGAAACTTTTTAGATGTTATTACACTTTTTTAGGAAAACAGTGTGTGTGTGTGCTATTTAATATATTTCAAACATTTATTTCGGGCATATCAGACCTCAGAATTTCACGTCGTCTCAGTTCCTGGTCTCGAAAATACTCTATATAAAATCCTAAAATAATACAATAAAAATATCTGACATTAGAATTTCATTTTCTGGTGGATTTATGTCCCAGAAAATCCAAAAAAAGGTCTAATAAAAATTATGTGGGTACTGATCATTGATTTGAGCCTCCTACTCCTAGGTGCTCTCCTCAAGATTCACGTACTACCACCATACACGTACTAAAGGAACCGATCACCCATAAAGGATCCTTCCCTTTTAATCCTTGATCTCTAATGGGTAATCATCAAAGGTATCTCTATCCTTGATGTCCAACTCACCCCGGTCGATAATGTGTGATAGGTCATGCACGTACCTCCTCAGCTACGAAACATGGAAGACATCGTGCACCTAGTCTAACTATAGAGGTTTATCTAAGTGGTAAAATACCTTTACTACTACATATAGTCTCTGAAAAGGGCATAATAACCTTTTATATAGCTTGTTGTCTGGGCCAAATATCCATAATCCACATCAAGGTGAAACCTATAAGAACCCATGGTCTCCTTCCTCAAACTAAAATGTTATTTTTCGCCTATCAACATAAAACCACTGATGGAACTATGTAGTATTAATCCACTCATTTTTGATCTCCACATTCTCTTTTACAGCTTGCACAAACTCCAGGACCATTAGTGCGGACAATCTTAGGTCAGTCCAATAAAGTGGTGACCTATAGGGTCTCCCGTATAAATCCTCAAATGGTGTCATGCCAATGGTGAACTATTAGTTATTATTGTATGAAAACTCTACCAGTGGTAGGTGATCCCCCAAAATACCCCTAAATTCCAACATGAAATCTCAAAACATTTCCTCTATAACCTAAATGGTTCACTCTGTATGAACATCATTTTGGGGGTGAAATGATGTGCTTAAGAATTATTGAGTCCCAAATACCTCTTGTAATCTCTTATAGAACTGAGAGGTAAAGTGAGAAGCACAATATGAAAAAAATCATCGATGTAAATCTATGGAGTCAAACTATCTACTGAACATAGAGGCATCCCAATCTTTCTACTAAACTTCTCTCTCATATATTTGAGAAGTGTTCTGAATTGGGGAGCCAGTCTATGATCACACTGATAGAACAGTGTCCCTTGGAAGTATGTGGTAATAAAATCATGATGTCCATAGATATCCCATCCCACTTCTATTTTGTAACCTCAAGGTATTGGGTCAAACCCACTAGAATATGGTGCTCAGCTTTCACTTGCTGAAAAGTAAGGCATCAATAGAAAAAAATGCACAAATCATTTCTTCATCCCTATGCACCAATACTAATGTTGTATTTCCTAGTTCATATTTTACACACCTATATATACCAACTAAGAAGATGTGTGAAACTCTCTCAGAACATCCTCATGCAATGTCACCAGTACCATAATTCCTCCTTTGAAAAGAAAAATATTCTCTATTCCTTTACAAATCCATCAGGAGCATGCATTGGGGATATCTGAGCACGTAGGGTCTCATAGTCGGTATCCCCTAGTTGTCCCTCTCAAACTACATTTAAGATTGGAGGGATGACAACCATTGACTGGAAGTAAGATTCTATGTATCTATCCAAAAAGGGTAACTATAATGAGACCAAATACTTTGATGCCTCATTCAGAAAATATGAAAAAGATCTCTTTAGGAGAGAATCTACTACCATGTTCCCCTTCTGAGGAGTATAGATAATCTCAAAGTCATAGTCCCAGAGGAACTATAGATATTTCCCCTATCTCAATTTGAGATCATTCTGAGAGAAGATATACTTCAGACTCTTATGATCAGAATAGATGATAAACTGTTGGCCCATCAGATAGTGTCACCATATCTTCACTACGAAGACTACTGATGCTATCTAAATATTGTGGGTTCCATAGTTCTACTCATGTGGTCTCAACTTCATGAATCATAAGAAATCACCAATTACCTCAACATCAAAACACAACCATACTCGGTAGCTGATGCATCTAAGAACACTACATACTCTACACCCACCTCTAGAAATATCAAGAATGGAGCACTTTTCAAACTCTGCCTGAACTGCTAAAATGCCTGCTAGCACTTTTCTGCCCACTTGAAATTCTATCCCTTTAGAGTCAAATCTATCAATTGTGCTGATATACGAGTTAAATCATATATGAATATTTAGTAATAGTCTTCCAACCCATGGAATATATGCACCTCTATTGCACTCTTATGTTGCTGCCATGATAACACTTCCTCAACTTTAGCTGGGTCTACTGCCACTCAATTTGCTGAGATAATGATTCCTATAAATTGGAACACCTAAATCCATACATGAAACTTCGAGATCCTTACATAAATATGGTTTTCCCCAAATACATCCAGAACTATCATTAAGTGTCTCACATTCTCCTCCTTAGATGATAAGTACACAAGGATATCATCGATGAAGAATACCAAAAACCACTATAAGTAAGATTAAGTGATCATGTTCTTGAGTCCCATGAACACTTCTAGGGAATTGATCAAGCCAAAGGGAATCATCAAGTACTCATAGTGACCATAGTGACATCTGAATATCGTATTTGGTATATCCTCTTCTAATATTCATAATTGGTGATAGCCTGATTTTATGTCAAACTTTGAGAACTAGCACACCCCTCTCAACATATAAAATAGGTCATCGATCCTCAATAGTGGATACTTGTTATCCATGGTCACTTGATTCAAGCATTGATACTCCACACATAACCTCAAGCTCTCATCTACCATCTTGGAAAACAACACTGGGGCTGCCCAGGGTGAAACATTAGGTCGAACAAAGCCCTTCCTCTGAAAATACCCAAAATACACCTTCAACTTACAAAGTTATTTGAAAGAAATCAAATATGATAGAAAATATATATGTTTCTTCTTGGGGTGTAGATCAATGTAGAAGTCTATATCTCGATAGGGAGGTAAACCTGGAACATATTTGAGGAAGACATCCTCATACACCTCCACCGCATTAGGAAACTGGAAACTCATAACATCCACTAAACAAAGGGTTAGGATATCCAAATGATGAGTAATTGGATGCACGCTCCTATTCATGAGTATATCCAGCATTGCCTGGGTTTCTTTTCCACAAAAAAAAGGATAAAATGGTTCCATAACTATGGACACACCACACCCATCACCTAAAATAATCAATCTAGGCCCGAAGTGAAGATATATAATCCTTAAAAAGAATGATTTCAAAAGGATTTGACACTACAAACAAGATATCCCAACCAAATCACTCAACTTGAAGAGTCAATTCAAACTGTCGGCATAAGTATGTGATCACTAAATCTTCTCTAGTAGGTGTCTCTAAGCATAAGGGTCGAGTTAATGGTTCAAACAGAATCTCTATGTATTGAAGAAGATATGTGGTAAGAAATAAATGACTAGAACCTATTTCTATCAGTACTGTAGCTAAATTATAAAATACAATGATTGTACCTTAATTCATTCCTAGATCCCCTGGTCTATATGATTTGACTGCCTGCAGTTATCCCTACCCCTATCATCCAGCTTTTTGATCCTCATTTCGACCACCTAGAGGTGGTTGTGGTAACAAGTTGAAACATTGACCACCTCCTAATTCTCTCCTAGATCTTTTGGAACATCTACTTTCCTATAGACCTATCTAATCTTGCCTCTTTCTCTTCCTTGGTGGCCCATCCATGGTCTCTTTTTCAGCTATATAGAAGGTTGTACAATCTCGGGTAAGATGTCCCCTATCATCACACAAGTAGAATCGCCTCTCTATGGGATGACTGGACCCACCATGTGAGCCATATACATCATATCCTCTGTCATGAGACCTCATCATGAAATTTCCCCAATGTTTGGGTCTCCAAAACTAACTTAGTTTCTCTGCTGTTGAGGTCCCTACTTCTGCTTTCCCATTATTGATAACCACCAATTGTATCTATTTATCAAATAAAATCGTGACCACAAAATCTCACTCTAGAACCCCTAGCATAGGTAATAATTCATATCCGGATAAATATATCTTAGATGTCCCTCCATAGACCTTTCTTGAATTCCCAAGAACTAAAGAACTGATCTTGAACCATATTCATTGTGTACCTGGAGAGTTTGGTAAACTTCAATGATTACTTAGCTATTGTCATGTTATCTTCTTGCAGGTGGAGAAGCTCTTGGATGTTTATAGACCTCAGCATAGCTGGTGAGAACTCCTCTCTAAAGAGACACTCAAAATCTATCTATGAGAGAGTCACCTTATCATAAGACCAGGTAACATAACCCCACTATCACCCTTTTAAGTCATGAAGAAGATCACTTCCTGGACCTGCATCTGATCTATTGGTGTCCTGACTAGATGAAAAACTCAGGTCCCCACCTAAAACCATTCCTCAGACACCAATGTGTTGGGATCCCCTTAGAACTTGAGGGGTATCTACTGCTGAAACTGATGATGTACGCTTAGCCTACACTTCTCATCCGTTAGTATTGTGGGTACAATGTGCTACTCTACTAGTGGTATGGATGGTGCACCACCTGGAGGTAACTTCTTGAGAACAGGTCTCTGTATCGAAGCCTCGTCACAGAGGGGATCATCCTCATGATCATTATGGTGAATCATAGCTAGTATACATCACAAAGGCGTCTTAAAATAAGAAATATGTACAATGGTGAATGAGTATATCTGCAGAGATGACTCAAGAAGGACATGGAAACTGCAACTCATTCTGTTATGATGCATGTACTATTTTTTCTAGAAACTATTGTTCTCATGTACCGAGTCAAAAATAATGTTATTATAGTCCTGGTGTATAGATACATGAGCAGACGCACTAGTATTGTATTTGTTGGCCTGAAACCTGAATTCAAAACACATGACACTATTACCCCAAACCAATCTCACAAACTCCCAATCCTAAAGTATATT
Source organism: Viscum album (assembly GCA_963277665.1). Lineage (NCBI taxonomy): Eukaryota > Viridiplantae > Streptophyta > Magnoliopsida > Santalales > Viscaceae > Viscum > Viscum album. The sequence continues at coordinate 60,668,189 of OY728163.1, read as the reverse complement.
GGATGACTCTGATACCACTCTATCACAACCCATCCTAGTCTTTCATGTGTAGTGACTCCCCATACCCATCTCCAATAGGCTAGGGGCTTGTGACAAAAACTGAGTAGAAATATGACTAAATAGAATATGATACACAGATTAGGATCAAATCCAGATCCATGGGATGATACTAATAACATTATCTGGATTGACCTGCTATGTATAAGATCAGTGCCTAGTAGGATTGGTCACGTCGATACACATAAAACCACCTAGGGAACAAAGATGAATGGAGGACCCACTTCAGGCCTCTTATAGGTATTCAAATGACTCTATCCAAGAAGTCCTATGGAAGTGATCATAGTCCTAGGAGTATGAAAGGATTCATACCAACCTTCGGGGGAACAATAAGGGGAAATAACCCTATCGATTCTTGTCAAATATGCGGAGGATAAGAGACCTAAGCTAAGTTAAAAAGAGTACACACTGTGTAGAGGGGTTACAAACTGTGTCCCTTGACCCTGGGTTATACCTGTGAAAGCATCCAATGTCATTCAAACAGTGTCTGTGTAGAAGGAGAGTATGCACTGTGTATAGGGGGTACACATAGTTCCCCTATATCTGGGGTCCCGCCCGTGTACTACAGTCGTGTGCCATCACACAGCATCATCCCATTTATCTATGCCTGCATACCAGTACATGGGGTAGCCCATGTACATGATCTAGGCCTTTTCATGGGGGGATTACATGGCATGTAGGTAATCCATGTACTCCACCCCATGTATATGTACTTTCCAAATTACACACTGAGTATCTCGGGAGGGGCCACACGATCTGTTACAGGGTTCACATGTTGTGTGACACATAACTTCCTCTGAAACCCTAACTACCTCCAAGGGGCCCCACATGACATGTAGATCCAGTTTACACACTGTGTTTTGTGGTATTTTTTAGAAACACAGATATGTTCTATGGACGTCTTCTCCATCGCTATGACCACCATTCCAATCATGTTTTTCCATGAAACTCAAGGGGAATCCTCCTCTGAGCCTCACTATCGTATATCTACAAATTTTGGGCCCTCCATCCTCTCATAAAACAAGATTGTTTTTGTTCTTCATGTCTCATTGAAGATCATTAAATCATCCCTCGACCATCATTCAATTCATTGTCGCTCACATCATCACATTGCCACAGTGTCTTACCAATATCTAGTCTATAATTTTGGATCATTGTTCCAAGAATTGGGTGTGCAAAAATTGTTTGATCGTGATTTATCAAGCTGCGGGACAAATGAAGACTAACCATGATGAACAGTGAATCAGGGGATAAAAGCACAATCCAAAAGAGATAAACAAACATTGATCTATTTTTATGTCGATCTTGATCCATTAGAATAAAAAACCAAGAAATCATGAATCATAATAAAACTCCCATCACATCCCCAAAAATATAATCCCATCCCACAAAATGAATGATCTTTGAATCAATCAATTATTAGACTGATTCATGTTCATTGTAAGAATAAAGAATGGGGAATAAACAAATTAAATCACACTCCCTACCTTTATTTGGATCTATTAGTCATAAATAATGATTGTTGTGTCATTGTTGTTGGCATGATCCATTGAATTAGATTAGTGTCGATCATCGATATGTTGTTGTTCGCATGAGAGGATTCTTCTTATCTCTCCCCAATAGTCCTCTGACATATCTAGGGTTATGCAGCTAACCCCATGATTTCCTCATAATCATATATTTAAATATAAGTGAATAATTTCATTTTGAAATGAAGTAAAATAATTTATTTTAATTGTATTATTCATTTCTGGGACTGCAATGACTTTTCCACAAACGACCTGTGCCGACTAATGATAATTTTGGCCTAGGATAAACCTCTGGTTCTAAACTCAATCACTCTCTCTTATTTCTAATCTAAGAACATTTTTATAAGTTATTAGACATTTTTTGGAAAAAATTTCATGCATGATATATAATATATTTAATATATTTCAAAAATTTATTTTGGGAACACTAGGCTTCAGAATTGCACACTATTCCAATGAAAGATCTTGAAAATAATCCATATAATATCCAAAAATAATACACATAAAATCCAATACATTTCATAAAGGTACCTTCATATACTGAGGTACTTTGAAAAAAGGGTCAACTATATACAGTACCCCATAAGTTTCTAATAATCCTTCATTATGGTTGATGGATAGTAAGGGGAAGCAACCATCACCTCTACCTTTCACAGATTGTATGTCACAATCATTAGAAAAATGACCTTTTTGGTATAATCAGGTATTCAAATATGTCTTTGAGAATGAGAAAAATATCATGTATACGTGGAGAGAGCTTGTATAGGGAGGTATATCCGTCATGTTTTGGCCCATTACTACCTCCCAATATGAGGTTCCTCAAGAAATGAAAAAGGAATGCATACAATATCTGTGCCTCAGCCTATAGACAACTCATCACCACCTCAATGTGAAACATATTACCTATGTGGGATACAAAGATAATGTTATTGTGACTAGAAATATCTACCACAAGGTTGAGTTATCTACCTTTTTGGTTGCACAAGCCCCAATGTCTGAAATGAAAAATGAGAATCTTCAACCTAATTATCATGATATATTGAAGACACGCTGATAGATTATTTTGAATTATTTATTTTAATTGCACATCATAGGGTTGGGTGAATATGGAAAACTAAATTTAACTTTAATCCTAAGATAATAGGTCCCTTTTAAATACACATCCTGCAATTTAATTGCCTCGATCTAAGTCATAAGGTCAGAAGGTTCATATGATGAATGGTTGGTTCAGTGTAGTTTTTCTATTTCTAAATTCAAGAAATTGAGAACTCATCTAGAATGAGTTATAATAAGGTTTATACATTGTGATTATATAAAATCTTAAATGGAAATCCAATTGAGAAAAATAGGACCCTGAATTATAGATTATTATCTAGAAGCAAGTAGCTCATTCTCATAAAGTACGTTTTATGTAGTCCATACACGAGTAAAAGTACAGAATATTCAAAAGTCCAAAATAGTGGTTACTTAAAAAGAAATCAAGGAATAATTTAAGACCATATGTTTGGGTACATTTTCATTATACCTACCTCCACCAACACTTATTGGATCAACGAATGACCAATGAATCTTAGAAATAAAGGTTGTTATGACAAGTAAATACCATCCCCATGGGCTAGGAGAATTTATATCATTATCACTTATACCACCCATGGGATCATAAATGCTTTAGAAATATAAAGTTATGAAAATAGTTTCAGCTTGAAAAACCCCACCCATAGGGATGGGGGAATTAATATCATTACTATATCTCCAATTATGGGACTGAGTCTTTGCCAAGTTGGGAGAAGTATCAACAGATGTATATTTTATGTTATTTAAAATTCATAACATATCATAACCATTAGGGACTTACTCAACAAGATTTATTGGAAGTCCTATCTGTGTTACTCTTCATAGGCCTCACCTTGGGGAATCGGTTGAAAGATACATCAAACCCCAAAGGGGTTATAAACAGAAGTGTCCTTTCAAGAAGGAAAGGGTTAGAGAGAAATATAAATCAACTCTTTATGAATATATAGACAAAAATATAGCTCAATAATATTTTGAGGAAGATAGTGAAATGATTTTATTTTCTTATCATGCTTCAATTAATGTCATCAATAATAACTTGACAGATAGAAACACTAATTTGGAGTAATATGATGATGAGGTGATAGACAAACATTAATTTCATAATGATTTATGTGAGGATAGTTTCTATACTCGATATAAAAATTGAATTATAACCTAAAACCCATAATCACTTTATTACCATTATAGTGATGTGAATCAAATAAATATAAGGGTAGGAGAGTAGTTTCATCTCAGGAACCACCTAAAGAAACTAATGCACTATCTGTTGATTATAAATTGACTTGTTTTGTTACCAATATAGATGAATTAGTATGGCTAAATGTAGGGATTATAAATGGAAATAGTCCTACTGAATGAAATCCAAAATAAAAACTAATGTATCCCCTTAATTGGGAGTTACAAAATATAGTAAGATATACTCCACCAATGGTATAAGGGTCTAATTATACTATCAGTTTTGAAAAAAGGTCCCTAGTTTACTAGAACCCAATAGCTATGTACTATCAAGATTTACCTTCATTATGACCTCAAGTGTCATTATCTCATTAAAAATATCATAAACCCACAAAAAATTGTGTTTCACTTGAAAACATATACACACTTATTTTCAATATTCAAGATTATTCTTAGTCATATATATATATATATACATATATATATATATATATATATATCTGTGTATGTATGTATGTATGTATTGTTATTTAGCTCTATTCAATCCCTTATCACTTTGATGGAGGCCAGAGTGGGGAATCTTGTTCTAGTAGAACAAAATTGAAAACCTTACCTAATATTTTTGCACACAGACCCTAAACAATATAAATTTAGATTCCCTTATTTCTTATACTTAAATGGAAATTTTGGTCCGGGATAACATCTGATGCATTTTGTGTCACATTATGGCTCAATGATTGGAACACTTGAGTAGAATTAAGTCACTTGCCTCATATGTTTCACATAGATGTTAGAAAGCCTAGATTTTTTATGGAATAATAACCTTCTCACTAGGTAAATTGTGATTGGGAAGGATTTATGTCTATAATTATGATATCACTTTAGTTATACATCGAGAAATACCATAATCACTGACCATTCAAACTGAAAACAACATCATAATGAAAGAGTCTAAGATTTTGTTTCTTATGGATAGATCTTAGATATTTTATAGATATTCATCTTCCTTAGTAGTAACTAGTAGATTAATTTATTCAATTTTAGTTGTATACAACCCTCATCGCATTGAAAATTCTTAGCAGATTTTGGTACTTGGCTTTAATAGACTAACATTTGGAGGATAATCACTTATATTTAAGGGCTAAAGATTACCCCTTATCATCCAATCAAGAATTAATAATGGATACAATATAATAAATGACTCTCAAATTCAAGCTATCACTGCTTCTATATATATCTCCAATTCCCAATCAATATCAGAAGACACTTGTCCTTAAATAGCCACAAAAACTATACAATACTAAGTAGGAAGGGAGGAGGGAGAATTTTCATCTTATAATTGAGGATAGGAAAAAAAATGAACTATTAATTTTGGAGGGAGCAGGTTCTAGAAAATTTTATCATAGCCATAGGATTAAATTTGGTCAAATTGTTCAAAATCTAGAATCTAAAGGAGCTCTACCATAATGATCACACAAATAATTAAGAATATCCTCAGATGATGGGACATAATATCTATCATTTATTTGTCATGAAGGAAATAATATTGATCATACATGACTATATAATTCAAATTGGGAAAATTTTATGTATTTGGGGCTTATGTCTCTGCCAGTAAAATATGGAAGGATCTTAACAAAAGGTCTAGGAAAAACATACCCAAAACAACAATGATTGGATTATTAGAATGATTTGGTCTATTCTTTTGGATAAAGTTTCACTAACTCATAAGGGTATAGAATACAAACCAAACTGAAAATATCATGGTTCGGCCAAAGTAAAGATATAATAGGGGGTTGCTAGGGGAATTTCACTCCTATTTAGGGGCCCATGGTGTGAAGGATCTAGACCCAATTTATAGGAACTATAACAACTTTGATATGAAATTAATATAACCAAATAGGTAATATCAATAGGTAATTATAGTATAAATATCATTGACATGATTATTTTATAGTCTCAAACCTTGGTGATAGAGGAACGGTAGCTTTGTGGATATCCACTATCAGTCATTATTGAAAAATAGACTTACTATGTAGTTTTTATTACTATATCGGTGAGGGATAGTATTCAAAACATTGAGTTAATAACTAATTCATGTTTGTTTTTTATACTATATGAAATTTCTCAAGGATATTTATCCTGAAATATATTGAAATTTTGCCTCTTGGGGATCATTGGGATTTTTTCTAAACTATGTAATTTTGTGGTCTTGTTCAACTTCTTTAATTTTCTTATTTTCTTTCTTCAATTAAAAATCATTCTATCCTTTCGACTCCATGTGTTTACACAACATGGTTGACCTAGAAAACATTCAGAAAAGTGCATTCCATTCTCAAGTAATAATTGAATCTAGAAATTGTGACCCCAATTCAATCACCAACCACTGAACTATCTATTCCAACATCTCAATCATCCAAAAGAATGAAAACTCAGTAAAATAGAAATGAATTCCAAGGATTTTGGGATCAACACATTCCCCAAGTAGAGTTATAATATAACAACATTTTCTATTATAGAATTCAAATGGAACCTTTAGTGGCTCTATATAGGAAGATATGTCAAACTTAAACATTTTGGGATGAAGTGGTATATTAGAATCTGATGGAATCTAATATTGTACAAGATGTGATATATAAGGTTTGAACCATTAAAAGTCATATGAAATTTATACCAATTAAATAAAAAATCAATGAATAAAAGTTTTAACATGGCCTAGATTTTGAGGTCTGAGATAAAGTGCTCCTGTGTAAATCACCATGGAATAAATTCATGATATTTAGAAAGAAGGGAATTCTTAGTCCTTGATACATATTTCCCTTTGATATCCTTGATCACATTGGATTCATGTCTTATCAACTATAAATCCCACCTAACCTATCATAAGTACATGATGTGTTCCATATATCCCTCTTAAGGAAGTACATACCAAACCCCTCACAAGTACTGAATCTAGAGGTGCTAACCTTGGATAATGATCTATCATGTGAGGATAATCCATTGAAGATATTATGTTGTAGAGATAAATTTATAAAAAACAATACAACTCACATATTCAATGTGTTGTGGCGGAACAACAAGTTTGAGGAAGCAACACATGAACTAGAAGAGGTGATGAAACTGAAGTACCCTAATCCATTTTAGTGTATGAAATGAAATTTTGATGGTAAAATTTATGAAGGGGGGAAGAATATAATGATTGAAGTTTTATAAATTAAATTATCTTTTCAAATGAATAAATGTCTTATTAAGTAATGAATATATATAAAACACATGAACTAATTTGGTTATTTTGGACTGTTATAAGTTATATCCTATCAGATTTAAAATATCATTAAACATCATAACCATTGATAATATAATCATTTTATAGGGACCATTATGATTAGTATATATTACTGGTTATGATAAAATCTGATTGAAACTGACAAAATAAGAGATTTCCATGATCGGTCAGATCATACCTTATGAATCCCATTTATCATAGCTTCTAAGAGTGATGGAATCACTAGGATTTTAAATTGACCAATAGAGAGATGGAATCACTAGGATTTTACATTGATCAATACCTATTTGATATTCAACAACTGTAGCATGAATGAAACTATTTATAGGTGAATTTTAATCCTATCAAGATCACAACTCAAACCATGTTCATAGAACCACCCCAATAAAGTATCACAATCACACACCATGCCCTTAGGGCGTACGCTGGTGTAATAAGTAGTTATGTATCCAGACCTTAGTAGTATGAATTTTTATATTTTATTTTAAATGAAATAATTATTATATTTATTGCTTTTTATTATTATTTTATAAATGATTAATGGGTTTGATAAAAATTGTATTTTGATATGAAGAAATCAAAATTGTATTTTTTGGGATATATATATATATATATATTCAATTAAAACACTCTTTTTGATAATATAAATAACTTTTTAAATAAATTTTATTTTAATAAAATATTATTGTTAAATAAAATTTATTTAAATATAAATGATAATATAATTTAATAAAGTTCAATGTAATTATTATAAGGGTCGTAGAGTTGTTAATATCGTAAAAAATAAAATATTTCAGTTATTAAGGATTTTTATTTAAAAGTGATAATTCTCATATTTATAAAATTATTTTGATAAAATAAATATTATTTTTTAAATCTTAACATAAAAATTAGCTAATGGAAAAAATTTCATTTTTTTTGAGATAGTTAAATTTTTTGGTAAAAATTAAATATAATATAAATATTCGACTTATATTATGACATAATAATGGCTCAAAAGTGATGTAATAAATTCTATAAAAGGAATCCATGATCAAATATATATTTACCTTTTAAAATAATGTTTTTTAAGTTATTTTATTAATTTTATAAACCCTTAATGAATCCTAGAAAACCTATATTATATTTTAAGGTTTTAAAATCAATTCTTTATAATCATGACTCACTTACACATCACCAAGGGTATTATTTTAACGAGTTATGTTCTTGTACTTATAAAATATTTAAAAAAATCCTCTTTGTTATAAACCATGAGAAAAAACCATGATAAGGTTTTTGGTTTTTATTATTTTATCATATAGAATCCAAAACCTAAGTTTGGAAATTAATAAATGATTCCCCCTTATTTTTTTTATAAATATCCACCCATCCTCCCACTCCTATTCACTAAAAACTCATTTATCAAGAATTTAATCTCTTTATACCTCTCTAAAGACCTACCAAGGTGTTCCCAATCTCTTAATAATATCCTACCAAGCTTTTATAAGCGCCCTCTCAAGGTAATATATCCATGTATCTCCCTTTTTAATTTGAGTGCTCTCTTTATACTAAGCCTCTTGATTTCAAACTGTTCATATTATGATGTGTTTTTACACATAAACTTTACTATAATAATGATTCCCATGTAATTATAAAACACCTTTCACTCTTATTAAGACCTTCTATGAACCTTTATGTACACCCCTTATACTGCCAAAATTATCTCATGATTTTCCATGTGAAACTTTTGTAATGTGAATACCCATCCTCATTTCCACTCAAGGGTATTCACTAAGATAAACCTATCCTTAATTAATTGGGTACTTCCATTTATGTAACCCAAAATCCTTAATCATGATATTAAAAGTGATGAAATATGTTCTTATGTTGTATAATCTATGTGGCATACAAATTCATGTACATGATATCAATGTGACAAGTGGGCCCATAATTATTTATCCCTCCAATGCATTGGGTAATGTTTTTATCTCATGGGATACCATGTGTGGTGCATGGGAGGTTATCCTAATCACACTATGTTGTTATTTATCAGCATTTATCCTTGACTTATTCTTATGATTTCGGGTTTTATGTTGTTTCCACATTCCTAGGTTGCCTTGATGTTATCATCTTATATCAATGTTCATGTTTATGATTCTCACCCCTTTTATGTCACCTTAATATTCCTATTGACTAATATGTATTCATTTAACCATGTTACTCTTTTATTATTCCATTATGGGGATTTATAGCTCACCTCTTTCTTATGTATGTCCCCAAGTTATCCTATGTAGTTTTAGAAGATCAATGGATAATAAGGGCATGTTGTGGAGTTCTCAAATAATGTAGCTGTATCCCTATTTCAAGTTATTATTTTATTTATCTAATTTCACAAATACATTAGGCCACTTGATCTAGCAGAATTGTATTATGTGTTTCCTTATATAATAAATCATGAATTAAGGTGTATTAAAGATATGGTTTGTCATGTTAGAGGCATGAACCCACTTTAATTTTGGAGGATCCTCTTACAATATCCATGTTTAGGGTGTCCTTTCAGGTCAGAGAGGCCTTAAGATAATTATAGGGTCTGGGGAGAAACCAGGGCCTTTATTAAGGCTATTGTGGTGCTACTGGCTAGCTAGTGAAGGCCCATCGACTAGCCAGTGGAAAGACAGTACCCAAACACCAGTCAACCATTGGTCTACTGACTCACTAGTGGAGTCAGTAGCTCTTTGGTGGACTCTTGGAATATTTTTTAAAAGGGGAAATCTCTTTCTTTTTTCCCTTTCCAATTTTGACCACATACTTGGGATTTTTGTCCCCTATTCAGACAGTAGACACCTCACACACCCTCTTCTGCCTACTTTGATAGATTTGATGGATCTCTTCAATCCTTGATTTATTTAATCCACTATTAAGTATGATGTAGAGTTTAAGGTGAGTCTATGAATCTTATTATCTCATTTATTTATTTATTTAACTGAAAAGTGATCTTCCACCATTTTTTTATTATATAAGATATTTTTAGATATTTCATCTTCTTTCCCAATTTCATCCATTTTAGGATAATCTAAAAGCTAATATCAGACTAAGTGACTTCTCTAAGATTATGTTATGTGGTCACTAAGTATTTCCCATTGTCTCTCCTAAGTTTTAAGTTCATGTGTTGTGTGGTCCCTTAGGTTCATCTAGTGGTGACCTTGGAAATTAATGAAATATTTTAATTTCAAATTTACTATAATTAAATGTCCTATGTAATTGTGGAGGAACCTATATAAAGAGATATCCTAAGGAAAATCCCTAGTTAGTATTAGAAATTTATTTTGGTAAAATGATAATAAATCTATAATGGCCTTATAAAATGAAAATTCCCACTTGGAACACTATCAATAATAAATTTGAAAAACATAAATTGTAAATAGTATATGGGTATTAGGTTGTAAAGAATTTATTATAAATTTTAGTGTCCCTTGTAAGTCAACTTTGGTAACCAATGAATTTTAAATGATAAAGGGTGGTTGTAAGGAATTATTCAATGATAATGAGTGGCGTTATAATTTGGTTTTAGTGATTTGTGATGGGTTATAAGAATTTATTGAATTGATCGTGGTAAATATGAACTCCCATGTGATTAACATTTATATAATCTTAATTGGTGGTTGAGAATTAAAGTACACCTTGTAACAAATAAGTGGTAAGTTATGGGGTGTGTCTTGAGTTAATGATCCATGAAATGATAAATATGTATATCTGATAACCATTGGGATATAAAATGATAATTAATGTCATATTTTAAAATAATGATGGTTATAAATATAGAATTTAAATTGATATGATGAAGTGTGATGACTTTTTATATTTTTTTGATAAATGAATGGTTTCTTGAAATGGTTAAGGGCTGGATTTGATTCTATTTAAAGAAAATGCTCACTAAGGCAGTCATGATACTCTGATGAAAATACCTTTGGGTATTTTAGAAAACACCTTCATGTGGTCATGAATACACCCTTCAGGGGTGGTTTTGAATACACCCTTAATGGTGGTCATGAATACCCCCTTTATGGGTGGTTGTGTTTTAACTTTACTACTTGGGTTGGAATGGTAAGGTGGTATGATCAGAAAAATTTGGAACTAGATGAAACAAGTATGTTCAACCTCAAATGTCACCAAATAACCCAGTCATCATGGTTTTTTATTTTCTTTCATTGATTTAAATTATTAATTATTTAATTGATAGTTCTTATCACTTCTACATGCACTTTTATTTATACTGGTTGTATTTTGGGACATCATTGGTGGTGGCATACTGAGTTATACTCACACCCTGTTCAGTCTTCCATGTAACTTGGGTACACAAGATGATATCACTATTTGGTTTCAGTATAGGTTTAGGGAAAATTCCCATTGCATGATGATGTTTGGCTTCCTAATATGGGGTATGGATGATGGAATCAGACCAGACTCGGGACCATTTGGGGATGATCTTTTGAGTTATTTTTATTTTGTTTATTTTAGTTCCTTTTGGGTATGATCCAATCATGGGGAATATGTTCTAGTATGTGTGGAATTTAACATCTATTTTAGTGTGTGATAAATTTGTTTCTTTTTCAATACTTTCCATTTTTTGATGTTGTCTAGTTTGATTTATATGATTGTTTATTTATTCTAATATTTTCATTACTTTAGAGGTCATAGTCTTCCCAAACTATCCTCATAGACCCTCATCACTATTTTGAAGCCTCTGGAATATGGGGAGGTAGGCTTGAAGTCACATGGAATAACCGGTTTGAGGAATTGATTGAGTGGATTCCATACGGGGACGTTACATCCAAATTCTTACAACCTACTTATTGCAAATATCCTCCATCACAAACCATAAGGTATCATTAAAATATGATTTTTGAATACAAAAAATTCATTACACCTTATAGATTCACATATAAATGTGAGTATTAGGGTGAAAAAATAGCCATGCTCATCCTTTTTAGCTATCTGAAAATCACATAATATACATCAATCTAAGTGTGATTTTTATTTAGTTATAACTTCTTATCCATCATGGTTTCCAATTACAGTGTTAGCTCAATGGTCATAACATCCATCACTGTATCATTTCTTTATCCTTCAACTTTTTTATTCAAATACATTTCTATTTCACAATGTAATAATAAATCAACCATCCAGTGAAATTTTCCAACAATTATTATGCCTTGAATATATTAATTTCAATGTGATTTTTTCCTTATTTATCAATTTTTATTTAAATATCCTATAATATTTTATAAACTTCTTCTAGGTTACTAATGAAATAATATATCCACTGAGGTATACTTTCAATAAACAAAACAACTTGATTTAATTAATCCATACTTTTGATCCGTCATTATCCTCTTAAATAACCTAAGTCCCAACACATTTTCACCTAAAACTCATCATGATAAGGATTTGACTTTATTTTGTGCTACATCATTTAGTATCAAATAAATTTCTTTCTCCACCCACCACCACTTGTTAGAAGTTTTCCTAATTCTACTTCCATAATCCATCCATTCCTTCAGCATCGAACACAACCTTCATATAACCATCACTGCCACGACATTTCATGTACCTCTATTGTAATATAACCAACTATATAAATCACTTGCTTCTTATCACAATCCAAAATGTGTCGAACACCCCTTCCTTTATCTTCATACATCCTAACCACATGTATTTCCTATGGAAAGGTATCTGAATCCTATGGACACATAGGAGTACATTAAAAGGAGTTATGAGGAGGATCTAAATAACATACCTTTGTTCAGTCAATAATTATACTCAATTAATTTTCTACATGGATCTAAGTCATTGATGAGTTTTAAGATAAGCGCATTTTCCAAGATGACGTAATGCATCATGTTGCAATCTACAATATATCAAAAGAATATTATTAATGGTGGAAGGATATTAAAATAAAAAGGTAATGAGCTAACCGAGGAAAATTTAAAACATAGTGTTATAAGGATTGAATAGACCAATGGAATTGTTGAAGAATGTTTTATTTTTCATCAACTATTTTTCAAGGTTGTGAATAATGTTTTTGAATATGTATGAAGTCTTTTTGAGTTGTTTAAATAGGTTTGGTGATACGTTTTGAAGGAACTGTGCTCATTTTATTAATTTTGGAGTTTTGGAGAAAATATATATATGTATGGATTAGTGTATAATAATTTTCTGAGAATAGAACTAAAATTTGTAAAATTAAAGATTAATATGAAAGTTTCTTTAGACATTGACCATTGCATAAGATATTAAACTGATTTTGCAAGATGTCTGGAAGTTTCCTAAGATTTGTGGATAATTAGGAAAGATATAAGGTCTTTGTAATATTTTTTGGAAGAATATAAGATGGTTCTCATAATATGTGTGGTTGAATGAATAAGATATATGGTTTTCATAATATGTATTGGCCACTGCATAAGATGGTTTTTGTAAGATACATCAAATGCATGAGATACACAAAACATTTAAGATACATGGATCACATAACATAACTCTTAATTGTGTAATATATTGAACTATGTAATATACATCACTTCATAATATATTATAATTTGTAAAAAATTGAGAAGATGGGTTCTTTCGGAAGATACCTTCAAAAGAATAATTGTGATGATTCTATTTTGTTCCTCATTTCATAAAAATCACAAAAAAAATGGGTTATAATTTAAGATGAGTATAAAGGATCAAACAGAGGATGTTCCAAGGAAAAAAGAGTAAGAATGTTGTAACAAAAGTCATCACACCATGAAACTCTATGAATTTCAATGTAAAAATAATTCAAAATACCTAGGGATTTTATTGGGATTTTTAAATATGTATTAAATATTGATATTCTTGGAATTATTTAAATGGGATTGAAATGAAAAGATCATGGGGTTATTTTTATGATAATTCTAAATTCAGATATTTAGAAACTTATTATCGTGATCAACTAGAGAAATTCTCAGGGTTTTTTACTAGAATTACTTGTAAAACTAAGAATTAAGGGAGACTTCTATTTTTTAAAATATAAAAACATTATTCATGGAATTAAATATGAATAAAAAATAAAAAATAAAGAATAAAGAATGTTATTGGGAACTGAGAATATAATATGATACTTTTTTCACTTAATAATTGATATATTTAATAAAGGTGATTGTTGATCATATAAAGGCTTTTCACTGAGGAAGAAGATCGACATGTGCAAGCATGATCTCATGCACTGGTTAATCATTCTAATATATTGAGAATCTAAGGCCACTTTTATGTTGATTTATTAATATTCATTTGGTATTCGATGCATGATCCTAAGGAAATAGATATTATCTTTTAGGTTGAGACATATGGTAGTATACAAGAGATTTTGTTCATATTCAAAAGAAAGTATTGAATCTTGAATACTAGTGGTTCTGTTATAAATAACATCACATCATATTTAGAAAGTAAATGATACCTTATTAGGGAGGTGTATGATACCTAATCAAAAATTATATGCAATTTTCAAGAAATTATACCATTAATTCACCCCCACCCCCTATCAATGGCACTCTAACTGATCTGGGAACTTCAAGTGGTATCATAGCTAATCATATTCCCCCTAAGATCATACTATATCAAATTTGAAGCATGTAGAATATGAATTCAGTGAACAAAAGAGGTGTGCCAATATTTTATGAGAGAACTTCCTATTATAGAAAAACAAAATGCTTTATTATCTCTTTTCATAAGTCTTAGAAGTGAATAATCATGTGACAGTTCTTTTACACACTTTTTGAGTGATTATCCTCTAACATTTATAGAAAAAAAGGAACTTAAAAGTAGATAGAAAATCCAAAATGTTATTATATCATATTTTCCTGATAGGGTTTACACTAAATCGATAGGGATCAAGAAAAAAAAGGAAATATGGGACAATCTGGAGAACATTTATGAAGGAAATGTCAAAACCAAAGAGGAAAAAAGTATATATTAGGAAAAAAATATTAAGGACATCATAATGGTTGAATATGAGATAATAGATGATTAATTTTCCATGGTTAATGAGATAATAAATAACATCAGGGTATTTAATGATAATCAATAAGATTATATTATTATTAATAAATTAATGATAAACTTTCCATAAATATTTGATTTAAATATTTATTCCTTGAAGAAAAGGGGAGAATTATTACTTAATGAGTTGCATAATACTCTTCTAAACTATGTGAAGTAAATGAATTTCAAATCCATGAACAAATTGAAAATTAAGGAGGTGTAAGTAGAAGTTAATTATTCCAATTAATTAGAATATGAAGAAGTAAACGCTAAGTAATATAAGAGGTTAATGGACCTTATCTATATAAATATGAAAAAGGGAAAGAGTGGGTATGAGGGAAATTTTTTAATTAATTTCTTTAGATGTGTTGTTATCTGAAACTTCACTTATAATTGTATAAGGAAAAATATTTTGTAGTTTTAAGATGAAGAAGATGAATACATGACTCAAAAAATCAAGAGGATAGAGTTATAAATAATACAGAAGTCTATAGAGGATAAAAGTAAGATTCAAACAAGAAAGAAGAGAAGTATGTTAAGTAAAGAAGATGATGAGTTATATTCTTAAATTAAAGATTATGAAAAATATTGTTTTAGAAAATATACCAAATTCATGGTACATGATGAAATAAAATAAGAAACCTCAACCAATTGTTATGTCCGAATAATATAATGATAACACAAGAGAGAATTATGCAGATTTGTAGTGTTTTCTTTTGTATGAAATATGAGTAGTGGATAAACAGAATGAATGAACACATTAATTTTATAGTGGTTTGGGGCACAAAGATCCCCTATCCCACTCCACCAATTCTATCTCTATGAGCTTGGTGATTTTCACTAGAAAGGCTCACTTATCACAAGACCTTCAAATCCACAACTGAGTGTAGGAAGTTAAAACATTTACAATAAGGATAAAAAAATACTTATGGTTCTTTTATATGGAACCAGTTACCTACAACTTAGTATAAGAATCTGACACTTCAACACAACTGACTACAAGAAGTTGAAACTTCAATAAATCTTAAGAGTTTGGTATTTTTATGGTTTGGGTTGAACTTCACAATTACAGTAGTAATTAACTGTAGATGGATATTCTTCTTCAGAAATGAATTTCTTTAATAAAGAATAACACTAAAGAAATCATGGTTGCAAATGACCAGAAAATTTAATTTCAAAAAATAGAAATATTAATCAATCAGCAATACAAGGTTGAAAATATATGTCTCCAAATTATATCCTCTTTAGAAAATAACAGAGTCAATCCTTCATTATAGCAGTACTGTAAAAGATATTCACAAGAATAGAGTTATATATATGTGTGTGTATCTATGTGTATTTAAAAAGAAATTACAATAGAATATATAGAGAATATAGCTTGCTTCGGTATTCCATATCCAAGAAAATTACCTAAAATAATATGGAAATTCAAATTAAAATTGTACAAGGGAGTCGTAACTTCCCTTAAGAATATGAGTAATTTTCTCCATTGAATATGGTTGATCAAAATGAGCCTTTGAATCTGTCATAGAAAATATTTCAATAATTCGATAATAATTTCAAGATTGTTTCATGAATCTCAGATTATATTGAGTCATTAAAACTCCATTTTTTAATAGTCAAACGTAGGGTTCAACTGTGTATCATAGGGTTCCTTTGCATATCATAGGGTTCCTTTACGTAGCATAGGGTTCCTTTGCATAGCATTGGGTTCCTTTACATAGTGTATGGTTCCTTTGCATAGTGTAGGGTTCTGTTGCTTAGCGTAGGGTTCCCTTTTGTAGCATAGGAATGTAAGGTTCCTTAACCATACTTTCATCTACGTGTAACGTAGGGATCAAAAAGTAACATAGCGATGAGAATCCATACGTTCATTATTTCAATATAAGATAGATTTCAAACATAAGTTTGATTATCCATATATTCAATCTCCTGAATATAGGGTATGAAAAGCGATTATAGACTTAAACATTGGGTCGATATACCATATGTTTATCATTATCCAAACATAGGGTTGTTTATCCATACATAAAATAGTTCATCTTAGCATAGGGATGATGATCTATACGTTCATTCACCGAACATAGGGTTTGAACAGTGTTTCTAGAATACATCCCATAGCATTAAATTTCATCAAACAAGATACATATTATTATGATATATAAATTCTTGAAACATACTTAAAGAAATATTATTAGAAAAACAAATAAGGTTATTATGGAGCATTAAAATCAACATATAACATAGAGTATTGTTGATACAATACATTCCCAACAATCTCCCCCTTTTTTATGATCACAAAACCCATAAAGTAATTTAAAGAATATATAGGATTTGTAAACACACAAAAAAGATGTAAAAATTGAATTTTGATTTCACAATATTATTTCAATGATAAGAAATAGATACTTGAAAATTGAGAATGTTTTGTTTACCCAATTTTTCTCCCCATTTTTATGATATCAAAAAGAAAGTATAAGAAAAATGGATTAAAAACATTTACTTTTGTAGATAATAATAAATGAATTATTATTTAAAACCGATTAAAGATAAATAAATTTATGATTGGAATTGAATAATTGGACATAAAAAAAGTAAAACAATAAATTCAAATAAAATTTATATAATTAAAGATAAAGTAAAGTAAATTGAATTCCAAATAAAATGTTTTGAAATTTTATTAGAATCCACTAATCAGCACATGGAATATTTCTAAAAGGTTGGGATTTGGTCATATGGGGATCTTCTTTTTATTATTCTTGAATAGAAGAGGATGTAGTAGGATGAAAATGGATTGGAAAGCACCATGAATATCATTTAGCTTCACCAACAAGCTCTAAAAATGATTTTTAAAAACACCCATCCACCGTTGCAGTGTATTCCTAGAATATTGATTAATCCTCAAGTTCTCAACCAAATTAACCTTTACAAACACATTAACAGATTCTTCAAACTAAATGAAATCAAATAGATTATACCTTAATTGATGAATAATTATCCCTGGATGAGAATCAATAGAGGTTATTTGACTTATCAAGTGTCTATGATTCTATAAAATAACATTTAATGGAGTAATGTCACACTGAAGAGTATGCATTTTTTCATTGAAATCAGCTAACACATCAGTTATAGCTTCAAATATTCTTATCAATACTATAGGAGATTATTCAGGTGTAGAGGTTGAAGCATGATTACTATCTTTAACATACTAAAATTCTATACCCAATATCAGTTTTAGTTCATCAAAATCAGACTCATTCACAGATTCTTCCTTTAAATATCGAAACTTAGTATCCAAAATTCTGATAAACTCTTCAAGGTCACCCACTGATACAAGAGTTTCCTAAACTTCTCTATGTTGTGATTGAATATATTCAAACTCAACTCTTTGCACTACTGAACTTCTTAAATCTTCAACTCTTTTCTTCTCATGTTTTAATTATTGTCTTAGAGACAAGTTCTACGCATCCAAAATCATATTATTACAAACCAAAGCTTCAGCATAAAAGTTAGAGGAGTATATAAAAATAGATCTTGAAGGTTTTATAGCTTCCACTATAGCCAAACATGGCTCTCTAACTAAACCAGCCATTCCTTGAACTTCTATTCTTTCTCTTAATGTAGACACTTCTATATCAACTAAGTCAGTAACAACCAAAGAAATATTTTCAGGGGAATCTTGATTTTAAATGGGGACATCTTCCCTATGTTCATATTTCCTTTAAGAATCTTACTTGATTCTCTCATATCCTTCTCCAGATACATTCTTTGCCTCAGCAATGTTTATTGAAATTATTCTTCTTTGAGAAAGACCAGTCTTTTCTCTCGATTCAGCTTCTTCATCTAGCCTTAGTTTAATAGAACCAACTGATGGTAACATTCTCTTCTCCCCCTGAGTAATTTCCATCATCTTATCTTGCTCCATAATACCAATAGGTAATAGACCATTACAAGAGTTTCTCCAAAAATATCCTAGCTTCCTTTTAGTTTTAGAATTTAAGACATTAGTATAACGGTATCTCAAACCTAATGAGATATCTCCAATTTTTTTCTAGTATAAAATGAAATAGATAAAGAATCCTTCCATGAGGATAAAAACTCATTCTAGCTTCTTTTGAATAGCAATAACTCAAATACATCAACATATACCTACTAAAATTCATCTTGATATAGTTTATTAATAAGAACAGAACATACATATCAGGATACAAAACTTTTTCCAATTCTGTAGTCCTTGCCACAATTTCCGATAAGATAAACTTTCTTAAGACATTTTGGTCAGGGTTAAGGTCCTTTGTCCTCATCTTTTATACATTTTGAGTTCAAAATAAGAAGTACATTATATCCTCTAACTTAAATCTTCCATTTCCTATATTTCTCAAATCAAAATGAGATTCCCCCTCATGGGGACAATTCAGGATCTTAGAAATTTTCAAATAATAAATAGAAAATTTCTCATTGTGAATATTATAAACTAAAGTGTATTCATAAAAACTTAAACGGAAATAATCATTTCAAAAAAAAATCATTGACTTTAATATCATAAATAAATGGAAAGTTATTATCTCCAAAAAGAAATTCTAATCCCTAAAATCTGATTGTATCCTTTAACAATATATTCTTTTGATTAATATAATAAAAATCAATTACCTTTCCTTGAATAATTTTTTAATAAATCATGTGTTGGTGAATAGGTTCATTTAGGTAATCATCATTAAGAAAGAAAGAAGGATCCATTACTAATGGTTTGAAGAATGAAGGTTCAAAAGTTAGGGATTCAGAGAACTGGAATGAAAGTTGTTTTGTAATTAGAAGGGTTGAAAGGGAGGGAATGAGAGAGGAAGAAGTCTAATGTTCTAGTTTTTGGCTTCATGTGCTGATGATGTGTTGTAATCATTAAATTTTTAATTTTAAAAAGACACTGTATAAAAATAAAAAAGAAACAAACATTTATTTAAAAAAATAAATTAAATAGTAATTAGATAGTTAAATTAACATATAAAATAAATTAAAATGAATTAAAACTATAAACTAATTAATTAAAATAAATTGATAAATATTTATTTAAAATTAAATAATCCTAAATCCCCCTTAATAAAATAAAAACTTTCAATGGGGATTGGTTTAGTGAAAATATCAGCTAATTGATATTCAGTATTGACAAATTCTAAATATATATCCTTTTTAAGAATGTGATCTCTTAGAAAATGATGCCTTATATCAATATTCTTGGTTCTATAATGACTTGTAGGATTTTTTGAAATATTTATAACACTAGTATTATCACATAATATAGGTATATTATTAAAATTTAGTCAAAAATCTAGTAGAGTGTGTTTCATCCATAACACTGGTGCAAAACAACTACTAGCAAACACATATTTTGCCTCGGTCATTGATAGGGAAACTGAGTGTTGTTTCTTACTCAACCATGATACTAAATATTTTCCTAAAAAATGATAGGTTCCTAAGGTTATTTTTATATATAATCTACAACCTCCAAAATCAATATCGAAATATGAAATTAAATTAAAATAAGATGTTTTGGGGTAAAGAATAGATTGAAAAAAAATCATTTTAAATATCTAAAATTTCTTTTGAAAGCAGTAAGATGGGATTATTTGGGATTATACTAAAATCTAGCACATAAAAATATAGAAAACATTATTATTAGTCTGCTATCAGTAAGATATAACAAACTACTAATCATATCTCTATATAACTTGTAATCAACTGGTTTTCTAGCTTCATCCAAATCAATTTTTATATTTGTAGACATAAGAGTTTTATAAGTATTAATATTTTCAAGTACAAACTTTTTCAATAAATCAATAATATATTTACTTTGATTTAAAACATTTATATAATCCTTTTGATAAATCTTAAATCCTAAAAATAAATTTTTTTCTCCCATCATATACATTTCAAATTCATTTTCATTATATTTGAAAAATCATTACAGTGATTTTTATTTGTGGAACCAAAAATAACATCATCAACATAAATTTGTACTAATAAAATATTATAACAACCAATATTCATAAAAATAGTAGGATCTAATAATCCCATATAAAATTAATTTTCCAACAAAAAAGTGCTTAATATTTTATACTAAGGTCTAGGTTCTTATTTAAGGCCATAAAGAGATTTGGTAAGTTTAAAAACTTAATTTGGTTTAAGAGGGTTTTAAAAACCATGAGGTCGTTCAACAAAAACTTCCTCTATTAAATATCCATTTAAAAAGACAGATTTAATATCCATATGATATAATTTATAATTCATATGATATGCATAAGCTAAAAATATTATAATGGATTCTAATTTTGTTATAGGGGTAATGTTTCATCTTAATATATACCTTCTTCCTGATTATATCCTTTAACTAATAATCTAGCTTTATTTATAGTTATGATCCCTTGATCATCCTGTTTATTTCTAAAGATCCACTAATTTCTTATTACTGGATAATCTAATGGTATTTCCCCTAAATCCCAAACTTCATTTCTTCTAAGTTGGTTTAGTTATTTTTGAATTTCTAAAAACCAACTCTCATATTCTAAATCATTGTTGATAGATTTAGGTTCTAACTGAGATATAAAGGAAGAAAATTCAACTAGGTTTCCTATACTTCATCTTGTTCTAATTACTATATCTAGGTCTCCTATAACAGTATCTAAAGGATGATTCTTTAAGGTTCTATACTTTCTAAGCAAAAACTTTCAAGTTATTTAGTTTCATTTTCTTCTGAACAGGACTCAATTTTATTTATATTAATTTCAAAATAAATTTTAGGAGATTCAAGTCTCATGTTATCAAATGAGTCGGTAGTTTCATCTATTTGATCTTTCTCTTTAATAAAAGGGTCGGTTTCATCAAACTTCACATGAACTGATTCTTCAAAAATCTTTTACTTTTTATTAAAAATGATATAGGATTTATAAGTATCATAATATCCTAAAAAATCCTTTATCAAATTTTGGTTCTAATTTACCAAGGTTTTTTTTATTATTCAAGATATATACCTTGCATCCAAAAACTTTAACGTACTTTACTTTAGGTTTTTTTATTCCAAAGTTCATAGAGTGTATTTTTAATAATATATATTATTAAAACTCTATTCATGATGTAGAAATTTGTTTTTATAACTTTTTCCCAAAAATAGGTAGAAAGACTATATTAATTCTGCATAAACCTTTCCATTTCTTAAATAGTTTTGTTTCTTCTTTCAACAATTACATTTTTTTGAGGTTTTCTTGGTGTAGAGAAGGCGTGTCTAATACCTAGGTTTGAGAAAAAAGAATTAAATTCTTAATTATCAAAATCTCTACCATGATCACTTCTAAATGAAATTATTTTAAAACTTTTTTCATTTTGAACAATTTTACAAAAACTTTTAAAAACAGTGAATACTTCACTCTTTAGTTTTAGAAAATATGCCCAATTAAATCGAGAATAATCATCAACTAAAACATAAACATATAATTTACCAGTCAAACTTGCTACTCTATATGATCCAAAAAAAATCATATGGATAATTTCTAATGTTTTAGATATAATAGTTTTGTTAATAGATTTGAAAGAAGATTTGTGTTGTTTTCCAATTTGGCATGCATCATAAAATCTATAATTTTAAAACTTAAGACCAATAAAATCATAAACTAATTGTTTCTTAAATAATTTATATAAAGTATATATATTAAAATTTCCTAGAATTTTAAGCCAGATCCATGGATATTTTATCTTAGTAGTTAAACAATTCACTTTCTATTTATAGAAGGTATTTAAATCAAAAGTATAATAATTATCAGTTCTACGTGATCTAAATTTAAGTAGTTTATATTTCAAAATAGAGAAGGAATTATTAGTGAAACCAACATAAAATCCATCATCAAAATGTAGAAAAATACTTATCAAGTTGTGCTTTAACCCCTGTATATACAGTACTTGGTTGATTGAGATAGTCTTTGGATATCTAACTGTTCCAACTCTAACAATCTTTCCTTTTTAATTATCACCAAAAGTGACTAGACCTCCATCAATTTGAGTCAGTGGGTGGAAATTTGAGGAGTTTCTATGCATGTGTCTAGAAAATACATTATCCATATACCATATGGATTTTCTATTCTTGTGGCCTTTTTCTTTCAAAAGAAATTCAATACATATTTGTTTTGGTACCCATATTTTCTTGGGTCCAGCAACATCATCAAGCAGTGATTTGGGAAGAATATCTACCTTATCTTTCCATAATTCATATTAATATCTTCAGATATTTTTTTAGAAATAAAAGCCCTTTTAATACCACTAATTTGAGTATTTCTCAAGTAACGATTGTCTGTGGTATGACCTTTTGTTCCATAATAATAACAGGTATCATTTTTTTGAATTGAGAAAAAAATAATTTTTGTATAATTTATATTTTTCATCCTTGATTCCTATTCCAAATTTTTCTCTTTTAATAACATTCTTTCCAAGGATCTCATTGAGAGTGTTTTCTCCTTTAGTAAAAATACTTGTAGCTCTTTTATAAGATTCCACTTTAACCTATAATTCATTTATCCCTTCTTCATGATCAATTATATTTGATATACATGAGTTGAATTTTTCAATTAGATCTTGATGTTGTTTTATAAATGTGTCTCTTTCACCTAAAACAATATTGTGAATATTTTTTAATGATTTATGATTTTTTATTAGAAAATCATATTTATCTTCAAGCATAGAATAATAAGAAGACAATTTATCATTTGAACAACTATTAGTATCAAAATCAGAAGAGTAATAGGATTATACCTATTATTCTTCCTTAACTATAAAGCACATATTGGATTTTAGTTTCTGGGGATCTTTTTTCTAAATCAGATTTTGAATAGTTGATGGATTCTTCATATACACTCCATGTAGCTTTCATATATTTATTCTATTTATGTTCATAATAATTTATTTTTGGATATTTATTTTCTTTTATTCTTCTTTAATCTTTTAGTTGGGGATAGTTAGGTCTGATGTGGCCCAACTTTTTTCATTCATATAATTAAACTTCTCTAGGTTCTCTATCATCATTCTTAAAGGATTTTATGAATCCTCTATTTTTCTTGTATAATTTGATAAATTATATGTCTAGCTATGCCAGTTCCATTTTAGAATTTGTGGAGTTAAAAATTTATTTTGGTATTACATCTTGTTTTGAATTTCTTTCATGCTTTAGAGATGTCACTTTAAGGGTGGTATTTTCCCTTTTTACTAACTTTTGATCTTCAAATTCATCTTTCTTTTCTTCTTCATACATCTGCAATGTTACAATTTGTTCTTTCATTGTCAAATTCTTGACAGGTGATGATTGATTAATAGCCATATATATTCCATTCCATTTATAGGGAATTACTCTTAAGTACTTTCAGTGCTTGATCTAATTGAGTGATATAATCTCTCAAGGTAGTAATATTGTTGACAATATCTATTAATCATCCATTCATTTGTGTGATGATTTCACCATTGAACATTCTAAAGGTGTCAAACTTTAGTTTTACAGTAGCATATCTCATCTGTCAGATGTTATTTGTTTCTTCATATGTGATAGCTATTGTCTTACACATTTCAAAGACAGTATGGCACTATGATACTCTATTAAAATCACCAGGTCTGAGTCTAAATATTATGGCATTCATTACCTTTGAATTTATTTTATATTCATCTTCTATTACAGCATCCCAAGTCTCTGGTTTTTCATGAATCATATAAGGAGTGATGATCATCGAATAGACTTTGGCGTCCAAATTTTTCAGATAAATGATTATACGGTATTTCTAGTATTTATTGTTTTCACCATTAAAATATGGATCATGAACTATAGATATACCTTCTTTTGGATCATCCATTTCCATCTTATTTTTATATACCTTATTATCTTTAAGCTTTCTATAACATTATCCTAAAATCTCACCTTTGATACCAATTTTTAGGTTAGAATAATACAAAGATAATATAAGAGGGGGTAAATTATGTCTTTTTTTAAAACTCGATAGATTCAAGATTTTGATTCCCTTTGATAATTATATATATATGTAGTATTTTTTTCTATATGAAATATGAGTAGTGAATAAATAGAAAGAATTAACATGTTAATTTTATAGTGGTTTAGGGAACAAATTTCCCCTATTCTACTCCACCAACTCTCTCACTATGATCTTAGTGATTTTCACGAGAAAGGTCCTCTTATCACAAGACATTAAAATCCACAATTGAGTGTAGGTAGCTGACACCTTTACAATAATCCTAAAGAGATCCTTCTTGTTATTTTATATGAAACTGGTTTTCAACATATTAGTACAAGAAGAATACACTTAACCAAAACTAAGTAAGATCTTTTGAAACTCCAATAAATCAAAGGAGTTTGATTTGTTGATGGTTCAGGTTGAACTTCACAATTGCAGTAGTAACTGATAGTAGATGGATCTTCTTCTTCAAACATGAAATTATTCAAGAAATAATAACTCTGAAGTGATCCTGGTTGCAAATGATATTCAAATTTAATATAAAAAATAGCATTAGTAATCAATCAGCAGTATGAGGTTGAAAATATATGTCTCTAAATTGTAGCCTCTTCAGAAAATAATAGAGTCGATCATTCATTGCAGCATCAATATAAAATATATTCACAAGAATACATTTTTATGTATGTTTGTATATATGTATGTCTTTAAAAATAATATTTTATAGAATATATAGAGCATATATCTTTCTTTGGTATTCCAGATCCAAGAAAATCACCTGAAAGAACATGGAAATTCAAATTCAAATTTTCCAGGGGAGTCGTAACTCCCTATAAGAATAAGAGTTATTTTCTCTATTGAATATGGTCAATCAAAATGAGACTTTTAATCAGTTATATAAAATATTTCAATGGTCCTATAATACTGTCAAGACCATTGCATGAATCTCATATTATATTGCAGCATTAAAACTCCATTGTTAAACAGTCAAAAATAGGGTTCAACTGCATAGCATAGGGTTACATTACGTAGAGTATGGTTCTTTTCTGTAGCATAGGGTTCCTACCGATGTATAGTTCCTTAACCATACTTTCATCTGCATGTAATGTAGGGATCAAAAATTAATTTAGGGATGAGAATCCATACATTCATTCTCTCAACATAATATAGATTTCAATCATAAGGTTGATTATCCATACATTAAATATCCCTAATATAGGGTATGAATAGATATTTAAGACTTAAATGTTGGGTTGATATACTATAAATTTCTCACTCTTCAAATGTAGGCTTGTTGATCCGTACATAAAATTGATCAGTGTAGCGTAGGGATGATGATCCATATATTCATTCACTAAACATAGGGTTTGAACGATTTTTCTAGAACACATCCTATAGCAATAAATTTAATCAAACAAAATAAATATTATTATGATATATAAATTCTTGAAACATACTTAAAGAAATATCATTAGTAAAACAAACAAGGATATTTTTTAGCATCAAAATAAACATATAGCATATAATATTGTTGAGACAATACATGCCCAACACCAATGAGTAGGAAGAAGAAGAAACCTATATTGAACACATGCTAAAAGCTAAGGTTGGGGTATATATTGAGAGAAACACACAAAATAATAATGAAATAAAATCCATAAAGAAAATGGTTGTGAATATAAAAGGATATAATGATTAATTCCATAATAAATAAAATGATCTTGTTAATAAAATCATGATTCTCAAGGTGAAACGTGCTAAAAAAGATATAATAGTGGGGAAGTTTGAGAAACTAATTACTACTAAGGAAGAATAACTAAAAATTACACATTCAAGGTTTTATAAGGTTGATAATACCATTGGAAAATTTAAATATGATTATAATAAGGTTTTAGAAGTAAGGGGATAGTCTTAAAAAAATACTGAGAAATATTGTACACAGGTTCATCTAAAATCTTCACATGTGATACTTGAAAAATCCAAATCTATTTCAACTAAAATTCAGGTGCTGAAAAATAATCTAGGAAATATTGGGTTGAGAAAAGTTCTAATAATATGAAAAATAAAAAAACAAAAGTTAAGGGAAATATAAAAATGAAAAACTTTCCCAAAATAAAGAAAATTAAGGTTCGAGTTGTACCAAAATAGCAAGTTGGGGCTGACAGAAAGACTCCAAAATTTCAGGGAAGAACTAGTTTGGGAGTGTATTGTTGGTGATTTGGAGTTTTTATACATAATAAATATTTTTTACGGTATAAGTCCGAGAAGTCACTTATAGTTGAGGTGGCTCTTAAATCTAGTAATAACAGTAAGTCATGGATACTTAATAGTGGTTTATCATAATATATAATTAGATATGTCAATATTTTAAAGAAAATTTAAGAACACCATGGTGGTATAGTCACTTTTTTGAATTAAATATCCATTAAGATCAAGGGAATGGGTTTATCCAAGATTGAACCTCAAAAGTTGGAGTCTGCATAGGTTTTTTTTGTAAATGGTATCAAACAAAAATTATTGAGTGTCATTTGGGTCTTTAATGAACTAATTGAAGTCAATTTCAGAATAAAAACAATTATGTTCAAGAGAATTAAATATGGAAGATTCATCTTCAAAGGAGACAGAACATGTCATAATCAATTTCAAATTTAAATCAGTGAAAAAGAACAAAATAATATTTGGCATAGAATACTTCATCATATTTTCTAGAAAATTTTGAATACAATATAAAGAGAAAATAGTGTAAGAGATCTACTACAACTAATAAGATATATATATTTGGTGTGTAAAACCTTTCAAAAAGGTAAGATTGTGAAAGGAAAATATAAGAGAGTGGAAATACAGTTACAAACCCTCTTGAATTAATCAACTCATATTTTTATGGAACTGTGAGGAGAAAATCCACTAAATGTGACTTATATATTATTAAAATCACTGATAATTTTTTAATAATAGAAAATTTTTTGTCTATTAAGCACAAGTAACAAGTAGT
The DNA here is from genome assembly GCA_963277665.1 of Viscum album. Taxonomy (NCBI): domain Eukaryota; kingdom Viridiplantae; phylum Streptophyta; class Magnoliopsida; order Santalales; family Viscaceae; genus Viscum; species Viscum album. Next base: position 60,640,043 of record OY728163.1, on the reverse strand, counting down.
GGGAATGTTCAATATTTTTTGTAAGATGGTTTAAAGTAGAACTATGGGTTCATATCAAAAAGGTGAGTATAAATAATTGAAGAGAGATTACTATGAGTTATTTTGAATCCTTTATAGATTAACATGGGATTAAGATTCAATAAATTACTCAAAATATGCCCCATAATAAATGGGTATACTAAAATAATTAATATAATTATCATTCAAATGGGAAGGTGATTGTGTTGTCGAACGCGATAAATTAAAAAAATAGTAAAATTTATGCATTATAGCACAAACCCTAGTTCATATCTCGATGTATTCTTAAATAATTAATTTTAAAATAAGGTTTCTATTATAAAAAATAAACTTTATTTTAGAAAACTTATCTTTTTTTATTTAAGATGAAAATTTAAATAATAAATAAATAAATAATCCGAAATTAATAGATTTGATTAAGCATAATCAACCTAGGGAAATCTCATGATGCTCATCCTCCATCGTCTCAAGTTACAGGGTTTAGATATTTTAATCCCTCGTTTTTAACACCTAGAACTATATTTTTACTAATTTTAAACTAGTATAACTCCTAGTTTTTTACCATAAACATAGAATGATTCACCGGCTACTGTCAATGATTGGGTAATTTGTGTCCAACTTCATAACTGAAACTATGAAACACAAGAAGAACTCAACATGTTATCCAAGTTTTTATGTTATTTTAGTGTGACAAAATGAAAAAAAATTACATGGTAATGGAATTACTTATGTGAATTCAATCTACCAATATGAACCATATAAACGCTGCAATTGAAATAGGGGAGAAGTAGTGGTGAATGGTGTGTAAAACATCACATGAATAGGAAACCCCACACATGATCAAAAGAGTTTGAGTATGACATAACAATACATAAATAAATTAAATAATAATATAGTATGAATAAAAATAACATATAAACCTAGAATTAAAATATCATTCAAATAATACAAACATAAATCTCAGGGTTTAAATCATGTTCCTCCCTAGGTGATTACAAGGAGTTTAGAACTTCATTGAAGGTGAGTAAGCCATATATATTTAAAAAGAACATAATAAATACTACAATACCAAACTATAGTGTAAAATTATTTTATAATTAGTGTGGGATTAATTTTATGGAAAATTACATCAAACTTTCCCCAAAATAATTCAACTGTCTAAGGGACTACATGACTATTCATGGAAGTCTTTATACCTCTACTTTGTTTGGATGGTTAACTGACTTAATCACCGAATATTGACTTGAAATTTGATGTAAATGGGACATTCGAGTTATATATTCAATGGAGTTTTAATCATCCCAATTGGTGGTATGAAACCTGAGTTATGGCCCAATCACTATAGGTAGGTTCAATCTATCTCACCTAGAATTTCTTCACATTGTGGGCATATTTTTGGAATATTATACTCAGATACAGCCTTTGGTATAGTTGGATGAATTGAATCCCCATAATCATAGAATCCAAAAAATGAATTTTAATATTTTGATGATTGCATATAATGTTATGATAAAAGCAATGAACTGTAATAAAATTGAGTTATTGTGTAATTACATATTTTTAAGAATCTTTTTAACACATGAATTCAAAATATACATTGAGTGAAAAAGTCTTTAATAATGGGATAACAAAACCCATAATCAATTATATACACAATTATAAGGGTAATAATATCTGATATATCATTTTTATATCACACCCCCACACCTAAACCTTTGTAGTCTTGGGAAAGGTCTTATATCCTAATCAAGTCTCATTCATAAATCAAAGGTGATAAAAGATCAAAAATTATTTTGAATTGAAATCCATCATGTCTCGTTTATGAATTAAATTTTCCTATAATTATTCTTCTCTCACATTCAAATTTGTTCAACTTAATTTGTTCACCTATGAAACATGTCACAACCTACCTCACCTAGAAATTTCTCATCTTCACTATAAGAACATATGAAAGTGGAGTTGTGATCATTTCCCATAGTTCATGTGATCTTACCATATGCTTTTTGAGATTCTTATTTCTCTGTTAGTAGAAAATTGTGGGTTTTTCATATATTTAAGTGTTGTTAATATTTCATGTTTAAAAATATAATTCTGAAGAGGATTTCTTAATCTCTAAAGTACAAATCATTTCAAAATTCAGTATGTATTCATAATGAATGTACTATATCAACCCCTCACTGAGTGTATCACCTCCAACTCACTATCCCCTTTGTTCCTTTTCTGTGGTTTATAACCAAGTAATGAATAATAATGAGTAAACTTCCTATTTTCACTATTTATTATTTTATTTTATTCTATTTATTTTTTTTCAATATCTAGAACTATTATTTTTTTATATACAATGTTTTTTGAGATAAAGCTGGAAACATTTGTAAAACAATGATATAATATGTATTGTAAACCTACTACCCAAAACAAATGTTGGAACCCTTTCACTCAACCCATATCAATGAATCATTCCTTATACTTCCCATGTAAACACCCTATCTCCCGCACTTGGTGAAAATAAAATAAGAATGTACACAATATATGGATATTTAGGGATAAATTAACTTGTAATGTGGCTTCCTAATAGGAATTTCATGGTCTTTAAGGATTAATAAGGATTAAATGTCAAGGTGGACTAAAATAGTAGTTACTTTTATGAATGGATTTTCAATTTGAATGATGGCCTCTATTATAGCATCCCGACTTTTTGTCACATAAACTTTCATTACATTCAACAAAACTGAGGATTTTTAAGGTTTAGTGTCTGGGAAACCATGAACTTATTAAATGAGAAAAAAAACATTATTCTTAAACACTTGAAAGGATTCTCCTTAAGTTCATCCTAGGTTCATTACTGCATCTCATAACCTGGGGAAATACATCAAAAGAAAGGGTGAGCAGAAGGCCCAGTAAGGGAAACAAGAGAAACATTTAACATGTGAACTTGAGATACATCAACTATGTCATGAAAAAGAACTTTAAGGCATGAGAAAGAAATCATGTGGAATATCATAATAAAAATAACATTTTTCATAACTTTACGATGTGGCTACATCATTTAACATAGAAAATCATGAGCATATCACCAAGGTCCATCCCCAAGGTGTCATTTGAAAATTACCAAGGTTATTCACCAAGATATCGTGAAAATTGTAATCTCTAGTGGTTACATCATTACCCAATGCATTGGAGCGCTATCAGGGCGCACCCTTAAATTTTCCTTTATTATCATGTGATCCACATATATCATCATCAAAAATTTCATAAATAACCCATATAGCATAAAATAAATGGTTTTCATTTCATAATCATAACATTTTTAGAAAAAAACTGCTTTAAAGACATGATCTTTACGTCATTTTAAACCCACGGAAGGGGAGAGCGGGTCTCATGTATGTAAATCACAGAATTTAAAATAGAACATTTTGATATATATGTGAATACCCCTGTAGAAATAAGATATTTGAGTATTCAATTTATAAAATAAAAGAACTTTAGAAAAAAAGAGAGACATTTTGAGACGGAAATTCTGCAGCATAACGGTTATGTTTCGGGGTTTTAGAAAACATTGAAAAGAGAGGGGACATGGGTCAAACAATCATAAATGACCCATGAAACAGTAGATGGACAGAATATGAAGGATATATGAACATGGTAATTAAATGTTAAGGACATACCATTTGAAATGAAAAATATGGAAGGAAGACAAAAATTAGATTTCCCTTATGAAAATCCCACAGCCTAACGGCGTCACTTAAACTTCAACCAAAAATGAATTGACAAGATAGAATAGGGTCTCTCATCATATGAACATAAGAGTTCAGTATGATATATATAGATATCATACCCCAACATAATAAAAAGTAACTTGAAAGACTTGACATGAAAATAGATCTTAAAAACGAGAAGGGTGAAAGAATCCCTTAAAAATTCGGCAGCCTAACGGCGCCACTTAAAACTTCAAAATACTGAATTGAAGAGATAAAATAGGGTCTCTCATCATATGAACATAAAATTTCAGTATGATATATATATAGATCATACCCAAACATAATAAAAATGAACTTTAAAGACTTGACAAGAAAATAGAACTTCAAAATGAGAAGGGTGAAAGAATCACTTAAAAATTTGGCAGCCTAATGGCGCCACTTAAACTTTCATAAAATAAAATGATGAGAGTAAAAGGGGGTCTCTCATAATATTAACATAAAAAGGACAGTATAATGAATATAAAAGAACATCCTCCAACATAATAACATGGAGCATAAAAGAAATGACATAAAAGAGATCACTTGAAAAGAAAGAGAGGGGGTCGGATCCCTTACCTTAAAACGTAACTCTTAAAACTCAAAGGTTGGGACCTTGAGGGCTTGGGGGCACCTTGGGAGGACTCTTTGGGAGGTAATGAGACCATAACTTCGTTGGGGGAGGGTGGGGAGTCGAAATGGATGAGAGGATGGCTTGGTATTTATAGGGAAAGTGAGGGGGCAAGGCATTAATGGTCAAGGGACACCTCATTAGTGGTTTTGGCAAAACCATGGGCTTGCCCATGGTATTTGACCATGGTATTGGCCACTTGGGACACCTCATACCTTATCTTACTATTCATAAGTCGAACATATTGATTAGATACTTAATACGTCATTTAATGATGTCATTAAACACCCGTAACTTAAAAACAGTATTTTCACTATTCATCGAAAATTCAACTTTCTCGGAAAAATCCCAAAATTTCACATTAACCAAATATCAATTCTCTGATTTCAAAAATTAACTCCATTTTATAAAAATAATTTTCTAAATATTTTTAATTTAATTTTTAAATAAATACACTATTCACCGAAAATTCATTTTTTTCAGAAAACACCCCAAAAATTACCTTAACATAATATCGATGCTCTGAGTTCAAAAATGAAATCCATTTTATAAAAATAATTTTCTAAATATTTTTAATTTAATTTTTAATCAAAAAAAACTATTCACTCGAAAAAACTAATACTTGAATAATAATTTATGATACCGTTATTTACCCGTTTTATTGAATCACATTACTTAATCTAGGTGTCTAAATTATATTAAAACTTTCTTTGAGCGAAATTACTAATCCATTTGGTCACATTACTAATCCTAAGCATAAAATCACTATTCTTAATTTACTATTCATCAAAACTTAAGTTGATCTTATTAGACTCCAAATTTCGTACTGAACATAATTGTAGAAGACCATTTTTTGAAAATCATTACACATTTTTAATTATTTAAAGTTTACATAAACATTTTTTAAATATCCTTTTTCTAAAATTCATCAAAAATATGCATACTATATTTATCCGGTCATTTGAAAATTCATAAACTTCATCATAAGAAGAAATCAAAATTTTTATTTAAAACAAGGGATTACACAAGGCAGTTACGATCTCCTTACATAGCCCCTTATCACACCAGCATAGGACCTAAGTGTAAGGTGTGCTAAGGTGAGAGAATCCAAGGGAGGCTCGGCCAACATCACACAAGTAGTAATTTCAATCAGTTTGAACTTCTCGCAAAGGCGATTCCGTTCTAACTTCACACGATGAAGTTCGGCTTGGGTTTGGTCCAGAGCAAAGCTCAATGGTGCTACCTCCTTCCCAAGTTCTGTTAGATGGGATTTGATCGGTCCAAGACTACTGGGTGAGTCCATTGAATCTTTTTTCTATATTAATTAACCAAGATTACTTGTATTTAGAGACAATAATCAAAACGTTTAGTTTCTAGCGGTCATATTGACCAATGGTCATATAACAGTCAAAACCCAACGGTCTCATTTTAATTATACTCATGTTATCAAATGAAACATTTTTGTTGTGTATAAAAATAAAATAAAATAACACACAAAATTAGAAAACCAGATTTATTCAAAATTTCGGGTCGTTACAATCTTCCCCCTTAAGAAATTGCATCCTCACAATTTTTAAAATTGGGTTTTGAAATTTCATTGAAAGTCCCACATCTGGAAAAGGAGTCAGTAAAACTATTACTTTAAAAGAAAGAAAGGGAAGTACAAAGGTCACCTGAGTTAACCCATACTAGGATTCCATGGAGCAAAACATGGATATGGAAGAAAAAAAAAGGGTCAAGTTCTGGGGGAGAGTGATAGAAAACATGATTAGGATAAATTTAACTATAAGAAAATCCCAAAATTATGATGTGTGTAAATGGTCTTTGATTACCTAGTAGGAAAAGTAAACCAACACCATTTTTTTTACATTCCTTTTCATAATTTTGAGGAATTCATTTACTACATAGAAAAAAAACATAAGATATATACCTACCTTCATGTAGAGTTTCATCCTTTAATAAGTTTCTACCAAAACTAATCTTTTCTCCAAACGATGAGCATTCAAAACTACTTGGTCTCATCAAAGCACAAGAATCATCTTATAGAGAATCACATAATACACCAAAGATTAACTATCTATTTCTTCTATCTTTAAATATTATCCCAAAAACAGAAAGGGTAAGGTAAAACAACTCTTCAAAAAGAAAGAATCCTATAGGAATAGAAACTACTTTTAATCTTCAAAGTTCCATGGTACTACCCAAAGTTCATCATAGACCATTTCATAAATAACAGTCCTTAAAATTCCTCAAAATAAACCAAACTAAGATTGAAACCCAAATACAAGAAGGATTTGATAACATAGTCTTACAAAATAAACTTCATTGTTCATCTCGAAACAACATCAACCACTCCTAACATCTTATAACAAAAGTAGCTAACCTAAACATATTTTACCCAAGATAGGTTAATCATTTCCATAAGTAACCTAAATTACCATAAGTTCACCTTAAATTCATCGGTTCTTCAAAATACAAGTTAACCTTACTCCTCAATGAAAATACCGTAGTAATCTATTTACCTCGATCATATAGGGTCCCCAAAATAGTGAACGTCTTCCAAAATAATAATCATCTTTTAATCCCCTAATCATATCTGTCATATTAATATGGAAATCGTCGCATTTCCTATCACATTGGTTGTTGGGACATGTTCTTCCATTTCCCACCATTAACTAAGAAGAGAAAGTATAATTAGGGGCTTAAATACTTAGCCAATAATCATGAAAATGAACTTAAAGCATATAAGGATAACTTATAGAAGAAAAGTATACCCTAACTTGTGATCCCATAGGTTCCCATCTAGGTTATCCATGATCATACATTCTTATGTGAATCTTTATTTTATTTTATCTTTTTTTCCTTTAATAATGGTTCATACTAAGCTTATGAATTTACCAAAGCATATCCCCCGGGAGTGTCGTAACCAAGAGTGCAGCAAGGCCCGTTGTCGTGTACCAGTTCCCATTCGATTCTAGCTTAAAGCGGTGTTTTCGGGTTTTACCCCTATGTACATCTGTGCCAGAGCCACCTCTACCTACTCGTATCCAGACAGGGATGTATTTTCTTGGCAACCCCTTACTCAGTACTCACCAAAATACCAGGAATATTTCCTATATATAAACTTTCCTATAGGATTATTCCTAAAGTTTTCATATCCTAATTTCCACAAATAACTAAACCATCCTTTGATACCAACTATAGAATTCCACCTTTTTGTCACATAAACTTTCATTACATTCAACAAAACCAAGGATCTTTAAGGTTTAGTGTCTTGGAAACCAGGAACTTATTACATAAGAAAAAAACATTATTCTTAAACACTTTAAAGTCTTCTCCTTAAGTTTATCCTAGGTTCATTACTGCATCTCATAACCTGGGGACATACATCAAAAGAAAGGGTGAGAAGAAGGCCCAGTAAGGGAAACAAGAGAAACATTTAACATGTGAACTTGAGATACATCAACTATGTCATGAAAAAGAACTTTAAGGCATGAGAAATAAATCATGTGGCATATCATAATAAAAATAACATTTTTCATAACTTTAAGATGTGGCTACATCATTTAACATATACAATCATGAACATATCACCAAGGTCCATCCTCAAGGTGTCATTTGAAAATTACCAAGGTTATTCACCAAGATATCGTGAAAATTGTAATCTCTAGTGGTTACATCATTACCCAATGCATTGGAGCGCTATCAGGGAGCACCATTAAATTTGCCTTTATTATCATGTGAGACAAATATATCATCATAAAACATTTCATAAATAACCCATATAGCATAAAATAAATGGGTTTCATTTCGTAATCATAACATTTTTAGAAAAAAAACTGCTTTAAAGACATGATCTTTACGTCACTTTAAACCCACGGAAGGGGAGAGAGGGTCTCATGTATGTAAATCCCAGAATTTAAAATAGAAAATTTTGATATATATGTGAATACCCCTATAGAAATAAGAGCTTTGATTATTTACTTTATAAAATAAAAGAACTTAAGAAAAAGAGAGAGACATTTTGAGACGGAAATTCTGCAGCATAACGGCTATGTTTCGGGGTTTTAGAAAACATTGAAAAGAGAGGGGACATGGGTCAAACAATCATAAATGACCCATAAAACAGTAGAGGGACAGAATATGAAGGATATATGAACATGGTAATGAAATTTGAAGTAAATATCATTTTAAATGAAAAATATGGAAGGAAGAAAAAAATTAGATTTCTCTTATGAAAATCCCGCAACCTAACGGCGTCACTTAAACTTCAACCAAAAATGAATTGACAAGATAAAATAGGGTCTCTCATCATATGAACATAAGAGTTAAGTATGATAGATATAGAGATCATACCCCAACATAATAAAAAGGAACTTTAAATACTTGACATGAAAATAGATCTTGAAAACGAGAAGGGTGAAAGAATCCCTTAAAAATTTGGCAGCCTAACGGCGCCACTTAAAACTTCAAAATACGGAATTGAAGAGATAAAATAGGGTCTCTCATCATATGAACATAAAAGTTCAGTATGATAGATATATATATCATACCCAAACATAATAAAAATGAACTTTAATGACTTGAAAAGAAAATAGAACTTGAAAATTAGAAGGGTGAAAGAATCACTTAAAAATTCGGTAGCCTAACGGCGTCACTTAAACTTTCATAAAATGAAATGATGATAGTAAGAGGGGGTATCTCATCATATGAACATAAAAAGGACAGTATAATGAATATAAAATAACATCCTCCAACATAATAACATGGAGCATAAAAGAAATGACATAAAATAGATCACTTGAAAAGAAAGAGAGGGGGTCGGATCCCTTACCTTAAAACGTAACTCTTAAAACTCAAAGGTTTGGACCTTGAGGGATTGGGGGAACCTTGGGAGGACTTATTGGGAGGTAATGAGACCAGAACTTCGTTGGGGGAGAGTGGGGAGTCGAAATAGATGAGAGGATGGCTTGGTATTTATAGGGAATGTGAGGGGACAAGGCATTAATGGCCAAGGGACACCTCATTAGTGGTTTTGGCAAAACCATGGGCTTGCCCATGGTATTTGCTCATGGTATTGGCCACTTGGGACACCTCATACCTTATCTTACTATTCATAAGTCGAACATATTGATTAGATACTTAATACATAATTTAATGATGTCATTAAACACTGGTAACTTAAAAACAGTATTTTCACTATTCATCGAAAATTCAACTTTCTCAGAAAAATCCCAAAATTTCACATTAACCAAATATCAATGATCTGATTTCAAAAATTAACTCCATTTTATAAAAATAATTTTCTAAATATTTTTAATTTAATTTTTAAATAAATACACTATTCACCGAAAATTCATTTTTTCAGAAAAAACCCCAAAAATTACCTTAACATAATATCGGTGCTATGAGTTCAAAAATGAAATCCATTTTATAAAAATAATTTTCTAAATATTTTTAATTTTATTTTTAATCAAAAAACACTATTCACTCGAAAAAACTAATACTGGAATAATAATTTATGAAACCGTTATTTACCTGTTTTATTGAATCATGTTACTTAATCTAGGTGTCTAAATTATATTAAAACTTTCTTTGAGCGAAATTACTAATCCATTTGGTCACATTACTAATCCTAAGCATAAAATCACTATTCATAATTTACTATTCATCAAAATTTAAGTTGATCTTATTAGACTCCAAATTTCGTACTGAACATAATTATAGAAGACCATTTTTTGAAAATCATTACACATTTTTAATTATTTAAGGTTTACATAAACATTTTTTAAATATCCTTTTTCTAAAATTCATCAAAAATATGCATACTATATTTATCTGGTCATTTGAAAATTCATAAACTTCATCATAAGAAGAAATCAAAATTTTTATTTAAAATAAGGGATTACACAAAGCAGTTACGGTCTCCTTACATATCCCCTTATCACACCAGCATAGGACCTAAGTGTAAGGTGTGCTAAGGTGAGAGAATCTAAGGGAGGCTCAGGCAACATCACACGAGTAGTAATTTCTATCAGTTTGAACTTCTCGCAAAGGCGATTCCGTTCTTGATTCACACGATGAAGTTCGGCTGGGGTTTGGTCTAGAGCAAATCCCAGTTGTGCTACCTCCTTCCCAAGTTCTGTTAGATGGGCTTCGATCGGTCCAATACTACTGGGTGAGGCCATCGAATCTTCTTTCTATATTAATTAACCAGGATTACTTGTATTGAGAGACAATAATCAAAACGTTTAGTTTCCAGCGGTCATATTGACCAATGGTCATATAACAGTCAAAACCCAACAGTCTCATTTTAATTATACTCATGTTATCAAATGAAACATTTTTGTTGGGTATAAAAATAAAATAAAATAACACACAAAATTAGGAAACAAGATTTATTCAAAATTTCGGGTCGTTACATCTATCATTGGTGTAGCACACTAAAATCTTATGGATTCAAATAGAATCAAGGAAAGTTTTAGTTTCTCTACATGACCCAAGACTCTCAATAATGAGATTAAAAGAAATAATATTCAATAAAGGAACTAGAATGTTTCTCATGTGAGGTATTTAAAATATTGGTTAGTGTTAATGAAGTATGGGTTTCAAAAATCCAATAAACTCCTTTGAATGATTTGAAAATAAAAATTCTAGAAAAATATTCCACATCAACATATATCTGAAAAAAATTCTAAAAAAAATTAATTTTACACATAATAAACTCAAATATGAAAAACTATTTTGGATATTCTCTTTAATATTAAAGTTTATCTAGAAACAAAAAACAAATAAAAAGAAAGAAAAATTGAAACATGATGATTTTTTTTGAATTTAAACACTAACTATCCTATGTCACCCCCCCCCCCCTTCATCTAAAAATTGCATTATCCTCGATACAAGAAAATTAAAGAAATATATAAGTGAATAAAGGTAGGGAGATGGGATATCATACTGAGTGGTGTCATATGTGGAATCCATCATCTAGATTTCCTCCAATGAATTCTTTATAAAATACTTATAGAAGTGTTTAAGTCTCTTTCCATTGATGGTAAACCTTTGGATGCTCTTCTCATGAAAAACTTGTATTACACAAAAGGGGGGTAAACATTAGTAATAGTATAAGTACTGATCCATCAGGAAAAAAGCTTACTTGGGTGGATCTTTAGAATAGAATCCTATATAAATACCTTCTCACCAATATGAAACTTCCATTGATGAATAATATAATCATGAATATCATTTGTCTTCTCTTTATAGATATGGGAGTTATTATATAAATCCTACAGAATTTCATATAACTCTTGAATCTGCAACTTCCAATACTCACCTACATCTGAGATATTCATATTACATTGTTTAATAGCTCAATATTCATGGTTTTCTACCTCCACAAGAGGTGAAAATCCTTTACAAATACAATCTATATGGTGATATTCTAATTGGGGTTTTAAAAGCTATACCATATGCCCAAAGTGAGTTATCCAATAACAAACTCCAATATTTTATATTGGGTTGTACCATTTTTTACAAGATTCACTTAACTTCTTGATTTAAAATTTATGCTTGTTCGTTAGTTTGGGGGTGATATGAAGTGGAGAATTTATAAACAACCTCATACTTATGGATCAAGTTTTTTATGTTGGGGTTATAAAAATGTGAACTCTGGTTATTAATGATGTATCTTGGTAAAAAAACCTACTAAAAATCTATGATCTCAAAAAATCAAAAACCACTTGAGATTTATCAGTCCTAATAGAATTTTCTTCCACCCATTTAAAGACATAGTCAACATCCAATAAGATTTATAAAAATCCAAATGAATTTGGAAAATGCATCGTGAAGTAAATGCCCTATACATCGAAGATCTTATCAAATAACATGGGTTATTGGGGAATTTCATTCCACTTAGAGATATTCTCTGTGAATTTACATCATGTGCATGACTTACAAAACTGATGGGCATATTTATACAATGTTGGGAAATAAATTCTAGAGTCAAGAAACTTTTTAGATCTATTTTGAGATCCAAAGTGTCTCCCACAATCCAAAGTGTGAGAGAAACTCAAGATAGAGGTGAACTTATGGTCTAGGAAACACCGACGAACAACCCGGTCACTAAAAATCTCCACAAGTATGGGTCATCCTAAATGAACCATCATGAATCATGCTTAAGTATTTGGATTGTGAAGTGATAAAACCTATGGGGACCCTATATACTACTAAAAACTCAAAATTTCCACATACTAAGGGGTAAGGTCTACTACATCACAAAGGTACTCATCAGGGAATAATTCTTCAATAGGGAGGGATGAGTCAACATGGTGGTCCAATGGTGAAGAAATCCTACTAATGTAGTTATCTACTATATTTTCTACTCCTCTATCATCTTGAATCTCTAGGTTAATCTCCTAGAATAGAATCATCCACTGTATGAGGAAGTGCTTAGCTTCGGGTTTTTTAAGGATCATCCAAATGGAATTGTGATAAAAAAAAATAGTGACTTTTTTCTCAAGAATATAAGAATATACTTTTTCCAAGTAAAATGCAATAAACATAAGTTATTTTTTAGTGTTTTTTTATTTTCTTTGGTAGCGTCAAGGGTACATTAGGAATACTCAATTACATGGGGATCCCTCCCAACCCTTAATGATAAAACTTCCCCAACTAAAAAGTTAGAGGCATCACACATAATTTTGAAGGGAAGATCCCATCTTGATGGTTGTATGATGGGAGGTTACATGAGGCTCCTTTTTATTGAATTAAATGCATCCTCACAATTTTTATCAAAAAAAACTCATAAAATTTTTGTAACAATCGAGATAGGGAAGTGTGATATTGCTAAAGTATTTAATGAATTAGTGGTAAAAACCAGCGTCATCCAAGAAATATTGAACCTCAAGAACACATTTTGGATATGGAAGGTAGGAAATTATTTCAATTTTTAATTTATAAACTTGAATTACCTTAATCAAAATAACATTCCCAATAATTATCCCCTGATATACCATGAAATTTAATTTCTCGTAATTTAATATGAGCTCTTTTTTATTACAATGGACTAGGATAGAACCTAGGTGTTCTAAAAAAATACCAAAGGAAGATACATAAATTATGAAATCTTCCATAAAAACAACCATACAATTATCAAGGTACTTAGAAAATATACTCAACATACAACACTAAAAAGTTCCTAGAGAATTATAGAGACCAAATGGTATCCTCCTATATGAAAATATACCAGATGGATAGGTAAATGTTTTCTTTTATTTATCCTTAGGGGAAATATGGATTTTAAAATAACCCGAATAGCCATCAAGGGAGTAATAAAGAGACTTACCAACCAATCTTTCTAAAATTTGGTCAATGAAATTTATAGAAAATTGTTTCCTTCTAGTGGATTGATTTAGTTAATGATAGTCAATAAAGACTCGCCAATTATTTTGTGCATGTGTTAGAACAAATTCAATCTTTTCATTTGTCACTACTATTATTATAGTTTTTGTAGGCACAATTTTCACTGGGATAACCCATTTACTATCCAATATGGTATAGATGATCATAACAGTAAGTGATTTACTAACTTCTAATTTTATAACTTCATGGAGGGTGGGATTTAATCAGCTTTGAGCTTACCTTATAGGCTTAACCTCGTCATCTAAAAATATATGGTTCATTCAAATAGATAGTATAATTCTATGAATATCATCCAAAGTTCATCCTATCACGTTTTTATACTATCTCAAAAGGTATAGAAATTTTAATTCATTCTCTAGAGAGTGGTTTTGGGAAATGGTGATAGGAAATTGGTCAATACCCTCAACATATACATATTTTATATTATATGGAAGTTTTTTTAATTACAAAAAAGGTGGTTTTTGTGTTGAGGGAATGGATTTAGGGGGGATGTTGTCCATGAAACTATCTATCTTCTCATGTTTATTTTCTATGGAAATATAATCAATGGAAATGAGATTTTTAGAATTATCAATGGTCATGGGTACCTCATAATGAACACACTCATCAATTAAAACAAAAAAAACAAAATTTTACATACCCACACAATACTCAAAATATGAATTTAAAATAAAATCATCCAAGAGTGAATAACATGTAAATTAATGAGATTATGGGTCAAGGATATAATGTTTTCTATTATTTTCATTGGAGATCACTTCTGTAGAATATATGAGAAGAGTGTAGTTCTCTTCATCACGGTGTTTCTTAGCGTCAAGGATATTAAAACTTACATTTTCTCCCCCAAACCCTATAGAAATTGTATCATTGTGAAATTTTATGATATCCTTTTACATTTTAAGGAATGGTCTTCCAAGTATGAGAAGATTATTTCCTTATTCATGGGAATCTTCCATCTCAATAATGTAGAATTTTGTAGGGAAGATGAGATTCTTTACTCTTAAAATAAAATCCTCAGTCACTCTTATTGGGTATGTTGTTCTATGGTTAGAAAGTTGCATGATGATTCTCATTGGTTGAAGCTTCCAAACATGCAGATAAGTATACATAGAGTGAGTAATCACATTAATCAAAGCACCTAAATCAATAATTACATAAAAAAACTCTCCAATATGATGTAAGGTATCATAAAATTTAATAAGTTATTTCATTTGGTTTGAATTTATGGTTATATCAAGGATGATACATTCCTTACAAGTTTAAATTTCTCATTACCATGCAATAACCTTCTATGGGTGAAAAGTTCTTTATGAAATTTGGTGTAGTGATGAATTTATTTAACTATATCCAAGAGAGTAATGTTAACTTGTACCTTTTTAAATGTATCCATGATCACTTTATTAATTTCATTATCAAAAAATTTCTTTGATTGAAAGAGAATTTGAGTATAGGGAAGAGCAATGGATTGTTTCGTGGAATCCTCAATGATAACTTTTTACCCTTTTGTGTTCTTCACTTGAATATTTTAAGTGGATAGAAAGATAGTTTTCAAACCATACCTATTGTGTAGAATCATTGAAAGGAGAAAGTTCATTATCACTATAAAGTGTGATAGCACATACATTATATTTTTTCATGGGATTGGAAATAGGTTGGCATGGTAGTTTTCGAGAACCATGAATCTTTACCTCACCAATTGTGTTTTCTAGTTATCCAAATTCGTTTCAAAGGTCTTGAATATTAGATTTCATGGTTTATTGGAAATTGAGGTTGTGGGATTCGATTTTATTCTCCATTCCCTTGAGTCTTGGTTCATATTTTGGAGGAGGTGTATTATTTTGAGATGTTAAAATATAGTAATGTTTCATACCTAGGACTTATTGATACTAATTCTATTTGGGGTAGCTTTTGTTTCCTCCTTGTTAGTACTATGGTTGTGCTTCCTACTTGGGGTTTGGATTTTTTTTGTAATAATTCTTGCTTGAAGGTTGGTTCTTATTGAAATGGATGTCCATAAAATATTATTTCATAAGACTCAGATGAATCTTGAAGTTGGGGGAACTGATCAGATAAATGATTGCTATCATAAAAAATTCCACAATGTAATGAGTTAGAAATTTTTCACTAATTTGGTGGTGGGGGAAACTTGAGAAAATTATTTTGAATCTCTCCCAATATTCATGATGGGTCTCTATTTTTAATTTTTCAATGAAAAAAAATTCTTTTATAATGGATTTGGTTCAGGATTCATGGAATAAATTCTCTATAAAGATTCTTTTAAGTTAATTTCATCCCCTAATTGTGGTAGGCAGATAATATAGGTAGTCTTTGGCTACACCATCAAGGGAGAAATTGAAGGTCCTAAACTTTATGAGGTCCTCAAATATATTTTAGGGTTTCATAGTGGTGCACACTATATGAAACTCCTTGAGATATTTGTGAAGTTCCTCACCTAGAGGATCATGGAATTTAGTAAGTGGATTTGGACTGATCTTAGCACAAATTTGGAATCTTCCTCTAGATATTGGATGTATTTAGGTTGGTACTTCACATAAGGGGTGGTCAATTCTTTTAAATCCCGGTTATTTGCATCCATATTTATAGGGATTTGATTTAGTTCACTTTTGTATTAGTTTAAGACCTATTGATTTTCCAAAATGGGATCTTATGTGTTACTTTTTTACCTTACTCTATAATACATAATGAGTGAGTAGAGATTCTTTTCAATTTCAAGGTCTATTTCAAATAGTATTTCTTTTTCTTGTCAGATCATGAAAATAAGTTATAAAGTTTATTTTCTTGATTTATTTTGATTTAGTTAGAATCAGAGGAAGAAATTAAAAAAAACATTTGAGAATGAAGAGGAAAATAAATAAAATAGAAAAAATAAGAAGCATAAAAAAAATATTTTACTAAACAAGAGAGAAGACATAAGAAGAGGAGGAGAAGGAGAGAGTGAGAGAGAGAGAGAGAACACGCAAAAACAAACAACAACAAAAACAAAATGGAAGGGGTTTGAAAGGAGTAATAAATAAAAATTAAAACAAATAAATCAAATGGAAAAATGATCTTGTATCTCCAGTAATAGTACCGAAATTTGATCGTGTTGACGAGTGTATTAAATTAGAAAAAAAAATTACTATAATTCTTGTAGTATAGCAGGAACCCTAGGTTATATCTCGACAGATCCTTAGATCATTAATTTTAAATAAAGGTTTTGATTATCAAAAAAATTAATTTTATTTTATAAATCCTGGTTTTTTTATTTCAGAGAAAAATATAAATAAGAAAGAGATTAAAGATAACATAAATTTATAGATTTAATTAAGAATAATCTACTCGAGGAAATCTCATGATGTGTATCCTTTATCGCTTTAAGAGATAGGGTTTAAATATTTTAATCCTTAGTTTTTATCACTTAGAATTATATTTTTATATATTTTATACTAGGATACCTCCTAGGTTTTGGTCAAAAAAACAAAATGATTCACTTGAAACCGTCAATGATTGGGTGATTTGTGTCTGACTTCATAATCAAAACTCACCAAGGAAACACATGAAGAAATCAATGTGTTTTACAAGTTTTTATATTATTTCATTTTTATACCATGAAATAAATTTACATGGATATGTTATTACTAATTTTAATTCAATCTAACAATATGAACCATAGAAACAACGTAATTGAAAGGGGGAAGAAGAAGTGAAGAACAGTATGTAGAACATCACATTAATGGGTAACCACAAACATGATCATATTAGTTTGAGTATGACATACTAGTACATAAATCAATTAAATAAATAACATATGATGAATAAAAATAGTATAAAAACCTATAATTTAAAATATTATTCAAATAATACAAACATGAAGCTTGGTATTTACATCACGTTCCTCCTTGGGTGATCACAAGGAGTTTAGAACTCCATGGTATGGGAGGAATCCATATATGTTTAATAAGTACATCCAAAAGTGTCCAATCATACCATATAGTCTAAATTAATTTTTTTAATTATGTTTAAGTGTAGTTTTATGGAATATTATATCAAAATTTTCATAAAATAAATCAAGTGTCTAAGGGACTAGGTGACTATTCATTATAGACTTTCTCCCTTTACTTTTTCTGGTTGGTTGGACCTAATCATGACTTGAAATTTGGTGTATATTTGTACCTTAGAGTTATATGTACAATGGAGGTGGAATATTCTTGTTTATAGGTTCAAATATCAAGTTATTTCATGTTCCCTATAAGTAGGTCCAATCTATCTTGCCTAAATTTTCTTCACATTTTGGGCCTCTTTTGGGCCGCTTGTGGTTAGATTCAACCTTTGGTCGATTTGAAGGAATTGAAGCCCCATGATCATATAATCCTAGAAAAAATGATTTTTCACATTTTATGAGTTTCTATAATTCTATGATAAAAACAACGAACTAATATCAAATTGGTCCATTGTGTAATAAAATCATTCTAAGCATTTTGCAACACATGAATTTAAAATATGAATTGAGTGAAAAAGAATTAAATAATTAGATAATAAAACCCATAAATAATGAAATAAAAAATTATAATGGTGATAATATATGATATATCTCTATGAAATTATAAGAACTATGATTGATAATTTTAATAGGTTGGAAATTCTCTATAGATAAGTTATGTGCACGTCTTTGTACATTAAGAATAGGTGTTTACTAAAACCTTACTCTAACATGAATTCTTTTAAGATGTTGTATAGAAGGAATAAATTTTAAAATTACATCATAGTATTTGTAATTTAATAACCCAAGTAATAATAGAATAAATCATTTTCATATTTATTAGTATTCATGAGATAGATATTTATAATCATTATATAAAATCAAAAAGGAAATAGTTTTATTAAACACTTTTATTATATGGTTTTATTTAAAATTTTAATTTTCAAATTATATAATTTTAATTTTAAAAAACTAATTTCAATTTTCAATTCATCATTTCAAAATTATCCTAGGATAAATTTTTGATAATTTTTTAAAAAGATTCATTTTTCATTGAATAGTGAAAAATACTGAATTTTATTGAAAATAGTATTTTCCTTTAATGTATTTATAAAGTAAAATTATATTTTGGATTATTTTTCAAATTTAAATTATTAATTTTTATTTAAAATGATCCAATTATGTTTTTTAAATAAATTTTATACTTAAATTTCGTATCAAAAAATTATATTTAAAAATGACATTTTTCTGAAAAAATATTTTACATTGTGTTTTGTCGGTTAAATTTTAAATTAAAATCTTTAACTTCTGTTTTTTGAATTTTAAAAAATGGATTAAATATTTAGAATTAGTTTTTCCCAATTTGGTAAATATTAACATTTTATTTTTTGTTAATATGAATAGTAACCTTAATAAATTTTAATACCACGGTGAAGGGTACATCGGGTAATTAAAGTTAAAAATAAAATTATAAGGACTATAAAATGGATCTAACAATTGAATTTATTTCATTTGATAATTAAACTTCTTCTATAATAATTTAATATTAGTTTATATGTTTTTTTTCCTTTTGGATGTGATTATAACCCTTACAATTTTTTATATAAAGAAAAGTTAAAAATTTCACTCTCATTTTTAATAACTTTAATATTTTTAACATAGGTATAACCATAGGCTATGTTGGGTTATAAATATTATTTTTAAATCTAAATTATTTATCTTTATAATGGTAATTTATTTTTAATTTTTAGTAAATAAATAATTACCTTAAATTATTACACAACTCTGACGCGGTAATTATTAAATTATTAAAAACTACAATAAATGATATTAGAAATGTTAAAAGTAATACAATTTTAAATAATTAATGTGATCCATAAATTTTATAGATAAATATAAAATGTTAGGGATATTTTAATTTATTATATTCTAATGACTTGGTTGTCTTTATTTTATAAAAATCAAAGTAAATGAATAGTTCTTAAATTGTCATTGTTGATATTTTATGAAATGATATTTTAGTAAATGATATAAAATACCTAAAAATATTATATCTAGACATATTAATTTTATATGGGTAATTAATTTATCCATGGTCTATTTATGGGTATTTTTTTATTTTATAATAACATTATTAACCCTTAAAGTGTAGAAAGTTTTAATATTGTGATAATTGTCAAAAGGGTAAATGAAGGGTTAAAACAAAACAATAAGGGTATAAATGTGATAAAAAATATCCAAATTTTATTTTATGAGATTATTTAGATCCATATTTATCCAAAACTCTAAATAAATTGGTTTGGTACCATTCATAATTGAAGATTAATTTATATTTAATTAATATTTTAAGTAATTTCAAGAGCGTCCCTCCCCTCCCTTATAAAAGGGAATCTTTTCTTACCTTTACTTCAGGCTTCAAAACCAATTTTTTTGGACAATATTTTCCAAAATACCTTCCTAAAAACTTTAAAATCAATCTAGAGGTCTTTTTTGGAATAATACCAACCCTAGAGGGCTTAAGGTGTTAATCAAGGGAGACTTTCCAAAGAAGAGGTGTAGTTTTTAACCACTTGTTTTTGTTTTATTTCTTTTTCCACCTCATTAAAAAATTACTTAACCATTATAATATAATAAAAATAGTATATTATATATAATAAGGTATTTTAATGTTAACTTCATAACCTATATTCATCTACTCTTCCATCAAATGGGAAACAAAACCATCATTCATGTGTACGGTGGACAAACGCCTCACGAACTGATATAATTGTTTTCCATCACGATCTATCACAACTAGTTATAATGATGGAATTAATGTATAAAAATGATATTAAATAAAAATTTATCATTCTTAAAAGATAATATTTCATTTAATTTCTTACCCTTCCTATCACGACCCATCCCCCAGGGCTTGTGTCATGACTACCCCAGACCCACCTTCCATAGGCCTGGGGCTGGCGACTAGAACCGAAAGGCGTATTCCCTAAAATGGGAAGGCATTGCCTTTAAAACTGTACAAACTCATCATTCGAGAACACAACAAGAAGCAACTGTGAAGTAAACTGTTGTTGTAAAAGGAGTGCTGAAAGTAAAAGGGGCTGGAATACAAGACCAACTGATATTATGAGTACAACTAAAAAGTACGAATAAAACTGAAAGGAACAATACAACTAAAAAAGGGAAAACAGCTACTGAGTCATCCTCTGAGGATCCTACCTGAAGGGTAGGTATAGATTGCCTCCTCAGCACTCCAAGTATGTCTGTCTCCTCCACGTACCGCCTAATCCTGGATCCCTCAAACCTCAACCTAGCTGCTCATCGTCTGCACAATACACAACAAGGTGCGGGAAGATCCCGTGCAGGGGTGAGTATAACAATACTTAGTAGGGACCTTGAGACCCCCGAAGGTCTCTCAGAATTCCACAAGGAAAACCACAAAGAATGAACTCAATAACAAATCACAAGGAAATAAACACAGATCAATTAGAGTCTCAGCTCAAACCATGTATACAACTCAGAGAAACAATATTATGATACTGACCCACACAAGATCGCTGTGAATGCTGATAGCTAGCCATGGATTCTCTAGGCCTAGGAATAGGTAACATTCCCAGTCACAAACATCGAACACCTCGGATTATGGAGAACTCCTCTAACGAGTAAATTGGGCCTGCCGCATCACACAGAGGTACTTCCCACTAACCTTGGACTATTGAGGTACTCCTCCTATCGAGTATTGTGGGTCTGCCACATCACATAGAGGTGCTCCCAGCCATGGGTCTGTCGCGTCAAGCAGAGGCGCTCCCCCTCATGGCCTACTGAGGTACTCCTTCTATCGAGTACCATGGGCCTGCTGCATCACACAGAGGCACTCCCTGCCATGGGTCTACCTCATCACATAGAGGTACTCCCACCTGGGCCATCAAGTCACTCTGAGTCGATAGATCAGCAGTCGTCAAGTCTCAGATAGTCGCAGGGTTCCATACATAGTGCGCTTGGAAGAACCACTCTCCAAGCCACCGGTCGTATCTCAAACATCATTAAGTCTCACAAATAAGTAACCCAATGATCTGTCTTCTCATAATGGTTTCAACACAATAGACAGCGCGTCAACCGGATGCCCGGTCTATGCGTTATTGGCATTTCAGTGCCGAGGGACCGATTGGATTTGGTTGCGATCCAACCCGACTGTACTCCAAGTTTCACTAAAACTATAATGTATTAAGTTTAAAAGGACCACTTCTCTCCAAGGATCCCAATGCCACAGACGTTTCATCAAATAGACGCCCGGTTCTGGAGATAAGGCCCTTTAAGTGTTACTGGTCGGTACTGGTCTGGGTCTGGTTCGCCTCGGTCGGACCGGCCTGACCCGATTCGGCATGGGCTGACCTGGATCGACCTGGGTCGACCTGGCCCAAATCGGGTCCGACCCGACCCAGCTGGGTTGCAGGTCAGGCCGTTGAGCTGCAGGTCGGCCCGCTGAGTGGCGGGTCGGTCCGCTGGGCCGACCCGGCAGTGCCACCCGCCTAGCAACAAGGGCTGCCAGGGATACCCAGACATGCCACGTCTGGGTAGGGATGACATGGCATGGATCCAAGTCAAGGGGTCAACCCGTGGGGGTTGACCCAATGCGGCACCATGTGGCGATGCGGGTCCTCCGTGCCACAGCCGACAGGCTACAGCTTTGCCGTCGGGCACGCTACTAGCACGTGCCCCACCCACTGGTCGTCGGTTGATCCAGAAGCCCCTGATCCTGCCATGACCAATGCAGGCTGTGGCCCTGCTTCCTTGTGGGTGCGCCACCGAGGGCGTGCCCCACCCCTTATGATTCTATCATAGAGGACCAGTGTGATGTCCATACTCTCCAACGATGCGCGATAACGCACTGCACCGTCACTCGCAGCCGGCCGGTGTGTCGGCTACCTTCCTCCGATCACCGCATATGACGAGCCACAGCCTCCTTTTTTTCATCAGCAGTGCACTGCAGCTTTGTTCCGTGACCTCCTCTTACAGAATGCATCAACGCACTATCCCCAACATAGCCAGTCAGTATCATCGCATCGTCGGTATTCCATGGAGGTGAAAAATTAGCAAAGTAGAAGAGGCTTCGGGCCGGGTTTGTTAGACTCATGCCCTCCGCATTAGCTCGCAAACATGAGGGGGTTAAGGGTTTAATAATTAATTGAATTAAACAACAATAAAAAACCCCACAAGGTTACCCCGCAACAATCTCCCACAAGAACGAATGAATCACGGATCAACTCGTTAGTTGGTTGGTCCATGTTCTTCATATAATTCAAGAATGGGGATGATGGAAAATCATATAAATTGTGTAAATGAATAAACCCCCTACCTCAAAATCCCATTGGAGAGTGTCCGAACTTGAAGGTGGATTGTGTTCTTTGTTCCCACAACTGGTTCCCAATGACTTCACTCGTATGTCGTCCTTCAGTTCATGGTTTAGTGTCATCAGTCACCTCCCGCTGGGTTCGGCGCCATCCTCTAAGGGTCCGGCATCACGGTGCTCCATCAGCACTTCGTTTCTTGGTGAATCTGTGTCGATACCCCTCCCCAAGCTCCATATATATAGGATAGGGGGAGGGTAACTAATGACGTTGGAGTTTAATGGGGCTCAGTAATTAAGAAGCTTCTTAATTCCCCAATGACGTTATTACTTAAGGTTGGCAAGTCAAGCCATTTATTGGCTTGACACATCGTTGAACCCACCCTTTTGCTTGTCCACTAGAGGATTTGAAATAAAATAACAAAATTATTTCATTTCATTTCATTTAAAAAGTCTCAAAACTTAAATTTTTATATGGACCTACTACGGTCAAAGTAAAGCCTCCCTTAAGAGAATCTCAGTGTTGCAGATTCAATGGTGCCCTCATATTTTTAATCCAAGCAACGGTTAAAAAGTTAGAAAATGCTGCTCACACATTTATTGAACGTACCCAAAAAAAATTTGTAAATTCATTCTAGGAACTCCAGGCCTCAGATTCACATGCCGTCAATTTTAACAGAATAGTAAAATTCCATAGAATTAAAAAAAATACATGGAAATTCTGGTTCTTTACATTCTCCCCACCTTAGGGATTTTCATCCTCGAAATCCACAACATAGACTAAGAAAACAAATGGGGGTACTGAGCATGAATCTGAGCCTCCCACTCCCAAATGATCTCCTGGTGGTTCTTGTGCTGCCAGCAAACATACACCAGAGGTATCGAATGCCCACGAAGGACCTGCTCCTGTCAATCCTCAGTCTCTACTAGAACCTCCGTAAACGTTTCCCTATCGTCTAAGTCCAGCTCTCCATGGTCGATGATGTGAGATGGTTCGTGCACGTATCTCCTAAGATGGGATACGTGGAAGATGTCATGCACCCTCTCCAACTGTGGTGGAAGTGACAAGTGGTTTTCCACCTCACCTATCCTCTGAAGTATCAGAAATGGCCCGATAAACCTTGGTGATAACTTGCGGCCTCTGCCAAATCTTTGTAGTTACCTTCGAGGAGAGACTCTCAAGAAAACATGGTCCCCCTTATGTAACTCTAGAGGTCTATGTCTCATATCTGAATATGACTTTTGTATGCTCTCTGAAGTCTTCATCCGCTCCTGAATGGTCTGCACCTTCTCAGTGGTAACTCGTACCAACTCTAGACCCATAAGTGTTGACTCCCCTGGGTATGTCCAACATAGAGGTGATCAGCAAGGTTGGTTGTATAGGGCCTCAAATAGTGTCATACCGATGGTGGAGTGATAATAGTTATTTTATGTGAACTCCACCAAGGGAAAGTGATCCTCCCAAATGTGGCCAAAATCTAGGATACATGCATATAGCATGTCCTCTAGGGTCTGTATGGTCTTCTCTGTCTGACCATCCGTATGAGGATGAAAGGTGGTGCTCAAACACAGTTATTCCTGAACGCCTCCTGTAATCCCTTCCACAACCGGTATGTAAAACGTGTGTCACGGTCATAGATGATCATCTATGGAACCCCATAGAGTTGAACAATCTTCTGTACAGAGAGGTGTCCCAAGCCCTCTACTGATCCTTTCTCTCGGATGGGTAGGAAGTGGGACGACTTGGTGAGTTGTTCAATGATCACCCAAATGGAATCATGTCCCCTGGACATATGTGGAAACCCTATCACAAAGTCCATGGATATCCCATCCCACTTCCTCTCCGACACCTCTAGTGGATAGGCTAAGCCTGCTGGAACCTGATTCTTGGCCTTCACTTGTTGACAAGTGAGGCATCATGAAACAAACTTTGCCACTGCCTGCTTTATCCCTAGCCACCAGTTGTTATACTGGAGGTCCTAGTACATATTTTCCACACCAGGATGTACCACTAGAGGGGACATATGTAACTCCCTCAACATATCCTCTCATAGCTCCACTGGTACCATGGGACGCCCTCTGAAGAGGATGGTGTGCTCCCCACCTTCAGAAAATCCATCAGGTGCCTGTCCTGAGGATATCTGATCATGTCGAGCCTTTTAGTTAGTGTCCCCAAGCTGCACCTCCCTGACTCGCTGAAGGAGTGGGGGAGTGATTGTCATAGATTGTAGGTAAGCTACTCTGTCCCTATCAACAAAGGATATCTGCAACGCGGCTAGCTACTTTGTCGCCTCACTCAGCAACTGCATTCCACACCTCCTGCTGAGTGCATCTACTACCATGTTCCCCTTCCCAAGAGTATAGACTATATCAGATTAATAGTCCTGGAGGAACTCTAGCCATCATCGTTATCTCGGGTTCAGGTCCTTCTAAGAGAAGATATATCTGAGACTCTTGTGATCAGAGTAGACTGTAAAACTTTTTCCCATCAAGTAATGTCGCTACATATTCAAGGTGAATACCACTACTGCAAACTCCAGGTCATGGGTAGCATAGTTTGGATCATGCTATCTCAACTACCGTGAGCCATAGGTGATCACTGCTCACTCCTGCATCATAACTCACCCAAGTTCAGTCTGCGATGCATCGGATTAGACTACATACCCAACTCCTTCTCTTGGTAGACTCGAGATGGGGGCACTCATCAGTCTCTACCTCAAATCCTAGAAAATTTGCTGGCATCTCTCTGTCCATATAAAGGTCTTCCCCTTCTTCATCAATGCTGAAAAGGGTGTCACAACTCTGGGAAAGTCAAGCACGAATCTCTGGTAGTATCCAGCCAACCCCAAAAAACTCGCACCTCGGTCACACTTCTGGGTGGCTCCCAAGAAAGTACAGCCTCTATCTTTGTTGGATCCACTACAAATCTAGCCTCTGAGATAACGTGTCCTGTAAAGTGGACCTCTTGTATCTAGAACTAGAACTTCGAGAGCTTACCATAAATCTGGTGCTCTCGGAGTGTATCTAGAACTACCTGCAGATGATAGGCATACTCCTCCTCCATCGCCGAGTACACCAAGATTTCATCAATAAATTCCACCATGAAGTGATCGAGGTATGGGTGAAATATCATGTTCATGAGTCCCATGAACACTACTGGGGTGTTGGTCATGCCGAAAGGCATAACCAAGAACTCATAATGGATATACCAACATCTGAAGGTCATCTTCTTCACATCCTCATCTCATATCCTGATTTAATGATAGCATGATCTGAGTTCTATCTTCAAAAACCAACAAGATCCCTTCAGCTGATCAGAAAGATCATCAATCCTCAGAAGTGGATACTTATTCTTAACGATCACCTGGTTCAGGCATCGGTAGTCCACACAAAGTCTCAAACTCCCATCTTCCTTCTTGGTGAACAGAATCAGGGCTTCCCATGGATAAACACTGGGTCTTATGACACTACTACAAAATAAGGCTATAGCCATGGTTATATAGTTCTGTGACTATAGCCAATTTATAGCCACAGTTTAATTAAGAAACCATGCCTAAAATCAGTTATGCCCTTTTTCCCTCAAAATCCGTCGGGCTCCTCCTCGACCCTCCTGCCCTCTCCATTTCTATCCCCCACGATCTCCTCCTCACTGCGCCCTCCTCCTCACCGTGACCCTCCTCCCCGACACCTCCTCGCTGCACCCTCCTCCTCGCCTCAACCCTCCTTCCCGATGCCTTCTTGTCGCGCCCTCCTCATCACTGCGACCCTCCTCCCCGATGCCTCCTCGCCGCGACCCTCCTCGTCGATGCCGCTCTTTCGACGCCTCCTCGTCGTGACCCTCATCCCCGAAGCCTCCTCGCCGCGACCCTACTCCTCGTTGTGACCCTCCTCCCTGACGCCTCCTCCCCGACGCCTCTCTTCTGATGCCGAGGTCGACACCCCCAGTAACCCTGAAAACCCTTGACCCCTCCTCGCCGTGACCTTCCTCACCCCGACCCTCCTCCAGCAAATCTGATCCAAGCTGCCTCCCCTCCTCCTCCATTCTTGATGGTTCTCCTGCACAACCAGTGGTAATCCTCTGTCTTCATCCCCATCCACCATTATTTACCCTCTATTATTTTGTTTCAATATAACTACTTATTGGTGCTTTAATTCTTGATTTTGGGGTGTGCTACTGGTTATATTTATACTCACCCTTACGTGGGTTCATCTTGAACATATAATGTATTATGAAATGGTTGTTTTTTATGGAGATTTAGGTAGACATAGTGTAGATGGTGTGTATTAGTGCTTGGTGGATGTGGTGTTTAGACTGTTTTTAGAATAGAGGCCTCATGATTAGACTGTATTATCTATTTTAGTTATATTAGACCTACCTACTAGTTATTGGGCCTATATTTTTTCCTTTTTACATTTATTAAGTGCTTTATACTTTGTTTTGGGATGTTATAGGTTTTTCATGCATTTAAAATTTTCATTTTTTTACTCTTCCAAATTACTCTATTGTTCTTGGAAATATGTGTGCAAATATATAGGTTTATTAGTTTAAGTTATCCCATATATTTAATATGTCTACTCAGTGATAGTCATCAGTCCCTGGCCAATTACATGTGGTTTTACTTTGAAAGGTATTAATTGTTGTCAATCTTTATCCTGACTTGCAGCAATCAAAGTGGGTTACCACAAGAGCATTAAGTTTCTATAGCAAAATTCAATAAACTAGAGATATAATTATTCACTGGAAACAGGTATGTTGTTGTTTAATTTTTATTTTATTTTCTTTATCGCATTGGTCACTTTGGATTTTACTGCTTTCTACGGATGGAGGGTAGTTATATTCTACGAAGGGGGCCAGAAGGGCACTGTAGGCGGCTACGCAGTTTTCTTTGTAGGGGAGGGAGATCGGGGTAGTGGAGAGATTAATTTGTGTGTTTCATTTTTTTTGTCTTTATACTATGTTGTTTTTGTTTTGTTTTTGTTTTCTTTTCCTTCAGTGTGGACATCCGACGTACGGATGAGTCATGCAAAAATATTACCATTGCACCACCCATGCCTTTTGGATTTACATGTTTAGTTCAATTTCACTTAGCCTTTCTGAGCCCACTCATTGGCCACAATTTGACAAAGATCCAAAGAGTATGAGGGGGTGTGAAGGGGGTGATGTGGAGTGTTGTGGGAAAATAAATCTCATAAAAATGAAATAGAAATTGAACAAATGAATAATTAGGGAATAGATAGATACCCCTATGAAGTTTCATACAATGGGGTCTGCCCGGGGGTGCACGTGGGGGCTGTCCGTGGGTGCACGGGGAGCTGTCTGGGGGTGCAGGGGGGGATGTCCGGGGGTGCATGGGGGGCTTTCCGGGGTTCTGTGCAGGGGGAAGGGGGCTGCATTATATAATTTGGGAAATGATTTAAACAAAATTGTATTTTAGGAAATTTTTTGGTCTTATGATGAAATTCATGAGGTGTTTTGAAAATAGAGGAGAAATTTTTGAAGTTTGAGTGACACATCATACTTGACCCTTTTTATATCCTTGTAGGGGGTTTCCCTCTTTTTATTAAAACGATTTTTTGAACCAATACACTCTTTAAGTGCCGTTAGACTTTTAAGATGGGTCCCATGTTGTGTGACTATGTCACATGGGATGTGATATTTAAACAACACATTGTCTAGGAAACAGAGGCAATTCCATAGTGCCGTTAGAGTTTATTTGGTTCTCTACTGAAAAACAGTTCAAAGTTAAACAACACATTGTCTAGGAAACAGAGGCAATTCCATAGTGAACTTCTAGAGTCTCGGTCCAAAGGTATATTCAAGGCTTAATATATCACTCATATTGATGGGGAACATGTGTTTTATGCTTCTCTAGCTAGTGAGTCAATAGATACCAAGGGGTCCTTTGACATAATAATACATTCATGGATCTAAATGTTTAGTATCATAGGAAAATTAGGTTCATAAAACACTTGTACATAATACAAAAACATTATTTAGCAATTGGGAATGGATGGAGGGGGGCATGGGGGCTGTGTAGGCTAGGGGGCTGGGTGGAGGGGGGTAGGGGGAAGGGGGGCAGGGGGTAGGGTGGAGGGGGGCAGGGGGCAGGGGGGCAGGGTGGAAGGGGGCAGGGGGGAAGGGGGAAGGGGCAGGGGGAAGGGGCAGGGGGCAGGGGGTGGGGGTGCAGGGGGTGTAGGGGGGGTTGTGCAGGCTAGGGGTCTGGGTGGAGGGGGCAGGGGGCAGGGGGCACGGTGCAGGGTGGAGGGGTGCAGGGGGGGGGCAGGGTGGGGGGCAGGGGGCAGGGGGCAGGGTGGGGGGAAGGGGCAGTGGGTAGGGTGCAGGGTGGAGGGGTGCAGGGGGGCATGGGGGCAGGTTGGAGGGGGGCAGGGGGCAGGGGGCAGGGGTAGGTTGCAGGGGGGAAGGGGCAGTTTACAGGGGGACAGGGGGCAGGGGGCAGGGGGCAGGGTGGAGGGGTGCAGCTGTGGATAGGTTAATTAAATAATTCATCAATCTATAATAGAGGGAAGTTATTATTTAGAATCCCATGATTCAGGTGAGGATAATTTATAGACAAACACATACATCATTTACACTATATTATAAATTGAACTGATGCTTTCCAAGGGGACACACTTGGAAGAACAAAACCACACTTCAATAGACCATCAATTTATACCTGAATTTACATCAAATTAAAATAAATCATCTAATATGAAGTCATAGAGTTCATTAATTCAACTAGTAGTATCTTTATAAAAAATGTCACATTAAGTCGGTGACACAAAAAATACAATAGAAAGACATCATGATTCTACTACATCAACTGAATCATCAAAAATAGTGGATCCTAGAGAATAAACTAACCACAAACTCCATAATAAAAAATATTTGTAAATGTTAACTATTGATGAATATATACTATACAATAAAAGATAAAAATTTCTTTAGTAGGATCCAATGGGAAAACCCCACTAGATTAAATAGATAGCAATGGATGAGACATACTCCAGAATGATTGACTTAAATTTTTTCCAAATAGCTGGGAACTAATGATAGTAGATCTTTAATGTATAAAATCATGATGAGTACAAACTCATGATAATATGGTCATAGATTATGACCTCCCATGACCTATGTTGTTTCTATCTGATTGACATACATTAGAAACATAAATAGTGTGACATGTTCCTCGATCTGAAAAAAATACACCCTGTAAATTACCCTCCAGAGCCTCCTCATCAAGAATATAGATTTGAGTAATTTTTATGTTGGGTCATAAAATATATCTAAAACTATCACTTACTGAAGCTTAAAAATTTAAGGGTAAGAAACTTTTAGAAACTACCTGCCATCACGGTTGAATAAATAAAATTTTCACCAAACTATCCCACTATTTCTACAACGAAACAATCCAATCCACACAATATCTAAAGAACAAGAACAACCATTGCCAATCTTTTCCAAACAAAATTTTCACCAAAAATGAATCCTAGTTCCCCTTTTTATCAGAAGTGAAACTGAATGATATGTTAACCTCCTCTGAAAATTCATTTTTCAATGCATATAAAATCAAGCACCCATACATTGGTACTCTAGTGTTATTTTTTTTAACATTGTCTTCTAATTCTAACCATCATTTGAATAAACTCTATGCTGGTATTATGACTCAAGAAACATATCATCTACACCATGATGCTAATTTTGATATCATGCTGGGTATATAACTAAAAAATATTAAAGGAATATAGACTCATAAACCTATAATTTAGAATATTCATGGTTTATTATTATTATTATTATTATTATATTACAGTTACACCTAATCTCATGGCCTACCCATTTTAAAACATGTATGAATTGAATAATGATTATGTATCCTCTCTCATATTTATACTCTGCAACTAGTATCACTTCACTTAGTTGTCCAATTATACATGAATGTGTTTTCATTGGATCATTGAGGCCCCTAAATACATGTGTTAAAGCTGAAATCCCTTAGTTACGTTTGGTACATGTCTCATCTAACAATATTCCAATAACTTATTGTCCTCAACAGCACCTAACTCTAATATCTATCTCTTCCCTCTATCTAATCTTTTTATATCAACTTATCATGACCGTCCCCCCATTGGTAAAACTCCAACACGCCGCGATCATGCCGCGGTCAGGTCGCGGTCACGCTATGGTCACACCGCGGTCACGCCGCGGTCATGCCGCGGTCACGCCGCTGTCACACCGCAGTAATGCCGTGATTTGGCCATGCTTCGGCCACATCCAGCCCACACCAACCCCCTTCCACCTTCATTTCATCCCACTGCCACCAGCATTCCAGCTCGAAACAGCCCCCCCTGCCACCTTCAAATCAACCTACACCATGCCCCCAAAACTTGAAACCAGCCCCCTTCCACTAGCATTCCAGCCTCCTCCCTCTCCCTTTGCTCCTGGCCGGAAGATGCTGCCTCGCGGATGTCGCTGGACCGGGCCAACACGCTGTGGTCACGCCGCGGTCACGTCGCGGTCACGCCACGGTAATACCGTGATTTGGCCCTACTCCAGCCACATCCAGCCCACACCATCCCCCTTCCACCTACATTTGTATTCTCCTTGGACAAATATTCCATTATGCTATTTCTTGCCTCTATTTTCACATACAAGTAATGATTTTTGGGATGAATCTAAGTTTTTCTCTTGCTTCCATGATAGAAGAACTGATCCTTTTATATTTAGCACTTATCTTAGACTTCTTATGTTTATTACCCAAGGATGTATGATCTTCTTTCATTAAAAACTTCTTTGTAATAGTGTTTCCAACTTCATTTTTTAAAAAATTTCCAAAGGAAGTTTTCTTCCATTTTTCATCATCGGTGGTCTTCATTATCCATTTGTTTTTAACAAATTCTTAGATGAGCATGCTCCATTATAGTGACCACACTCAATTAAAATACAATATAAATCTTAAATCCATTGTTACTCATGCATATTTATCTATTACCCATGGTTTAAAAACAAATTCTGTACAAATATGGGTGTGATTAAATAATGAGAATCCATCCATGGGGGTGCAGAGGGAAGGAATAAAAGAAAACTGAGAAAAATCACTAAACAACTCAACCACACTAGAAATTCCCAAGGATTTTAGTAGAATGAAAACAATGTAGAGTAGGGTAGGATGAAAGTTAGAGTGGGGGACTATTGCGGTATTATGGTACTCATAACATTGATAGCACTTCACCACCCATCCATACAATAATTGATATGGACCACTGAGGTGATGTGGGGATCTTGATTCCTGTATTTGACCCAACATTTCATAGATACGAGCAAGGGTGGGAATAACCAAGTTGATGGGATATCCCTTTTCTAAGGTGACCACCATCATTAAAGTATAGATTCAGACATTAGTTATTATTCTCATCTTCTTAACATTGTAATTCTCAGCCAATTCTTTAATATTAATGCTTGGTATATGATACGGTTTATATTTTCAAAATGTCTCTAAATGTCAATAAATCTTTGTATATTTAATAAAAAACATCACAACTCGTTATGAATTAACCCAAACACTTTTGGGAATTGATTATTATTATCTCTTAGATTTCATATAAACTCTTTTTACTATAATCAATCCACATTCTTGGAACTTATGTATGACTATTCGTGAATTTTTATAATTTAAAACATTTATGAATTCCCTAAACCATATTTTTAATATATTTTTTATGATTTATTAACTTGTTATTGATTATTACTTAATATATTATAAAACAATACATATAATGTTAAGTCATTTTCTAGATTATTTATTTAATGTATGTTTATCTATTTCAGAATGGATAGATACTGGATGTACAACATTGATTGGATCACTGATGAATTTCAGAAGGAGTTACAATATTTTTTGGACTTTGCATTCACTAATGATTCAGATGGCGGATTGATTCGATTCCCGTGTTTTGATTGTGTTGGAAGACCTTGGTTATCTCGTGAGGAAGTGAGTTACCATATCACTAAAAGTGGTTTCCAAAAAAAGTATCATGTGTGGTATCACAATGGAGAAAAAGCTCAAGTGTTGAATGACATCGATTCAGCGGAAAATATTGGTACGAAAAATATGATTTCTAATCAGTTTCCTTTTGTTTCTGAAGATAGCTCCTCATGTAGACCAGTGCAAGAGGAAATTAATACTGGAACACAGTTCTCATCTATTAATCAGGATGATGACGTTGAGAGTGTTAGAAATCTGATGGAAGATGAAAATACTCTAGTATATCAAGCATGTGAAAAAATGAGCAAACTTGAGTTTTTAATGCGGTTATATCATGGGAAAACAATGTATGGATTTAGTAATACTGCGGTCGACTATCTCCTTACATTTATTAAGGATTTACTGCCTGATGATGCATGTATTACAGAAAATTATTACATGGCATCAAAGTTGGTTGACAAATTTGGATTTTCATCTAGTAAGATTCATTCTTGTCTCAAAGACTATTGTTTGTTCTGGAAGGAGAATGCAGACTTGAGTCAGTGCAAACAGTGTGGCACATCAAGGTGGAAGACTAATAAAGATGGATCTCAATCTTTCATACCACAGAAAGTGATGTGGCACTTCCCTTTAATTCCCAGGCTTCAAAAAAAATTATGCCAGAACAAATGGAAAATAATATGAGATGGCATGCAGATGAAATAAATAAGGATAACGATGAAATAGCGCATCATGAAGATGGTTGGCTTGGAATAAATTTGATAGGTTACATCCTGATTTTGCATCCGACCCAAGAAATGTTAGATTGGGATTATCCTGTGATGGTTTCAACCCATTTTTCCAAATGCATAATGCACATAGTACTTGGCCTGTTTTCATTCACATTTATAACTTTCCTTCATGGATGTGTATGAAGAAGCCATTAACTATCCTAAGTGTATTGATATCTGGACCCAGTGATCCTATAAATGATATTGATATATACTTGCAGCCATTAATATAGGAGTTAAAAGAGCTTTGGATTGTTGGTGCACAAGCGTATGATGCATTCAGAAAGGAGTACTTTATGTTTCGTGCAGCTTTATTATGGACGATAAATGATTTCCCATCCTATGGAATGATGTTTGGTTGGAGAACTAAAGGGAAATTATTCTGTCCTATTTGTATAAAAAATACACTTTTCCGAAGATTAAGGTTTCGGTGAACTTTCAGCTTCATAGGGCATAGACGTTTTCTACCAATGGATCATCCATACAGGAAAAATCAGAGAGAGTTCGATAATGCCATCGAGATAGATGAGACAACTCAATTAATGTTAGGGACTGCTATTTTTAAAGAACTTGATGATTTGAATTATGTTCTTGGAAAAAGTCAATCAAATATCAGAAATCGAAAGCATGCTAATTCGAATTCCAATAGTAATTGGAGAAAGAAAAGCATATTCTTTGAGTTTCTGTATTGGTCATCGAATTTATTATGTCATTGTTTGGATATAATTCATATCGAGAAAAACATTTGTGAGGTGTTACTTGATACTATTTTAAATGTCAAAGGAAAAACAAAAGACGATTTGCGGTGTCGTCGTGATTTGATGGATTGGGGTATAAGAGCAAGACTTCATCCTGAGTTAATTGGTCAAAATAAGTGGAAAGTACATGTTGCCTATTATTCAATGAAAAATGTGGAGAAAAAACAATTTCTTCAGGTCTTGGAAAGTTTGAAGGTTCCGGATGGTTATTCAAGTAATATTTTGAAAAGGGTGAAATCACAGGATGTGAAACTCAAATCTCTTAAAACCCATGATTACCATGTCTTGTTACATGAGTTGATTCCCATTGCCATTATCCATTTACTTTCAAATAATTTTAGAGTTGTGGTGATTAAGTTATGTCAATTTTATTGAGATCTTTGTGCCAAAAGATTGAGCAGAAGTGTTGTTCAGAAATTGCAGAGAGATGCATCGATTATTCTTTGTGACTTTGAGAAAATTTTCCCACTATCTTTTTTCACATGTATGTTACATTTGACTGTGCATATTCCCACGGAAGTTCTCTTTGGTGGTCCTGTTTCGAGTCGGTGGATGTATCCTACCGAAATAATGATGTTTACATTGAAATCTTATGTGAGAAATAAATATCATCCAGAAGGATCTATTGTGAAATGCTATTTAGCACAAGAATTCATGGATTTCTATTCATCGTACTTGGATAACATCACTACGAGGTATGATCAACTAATGAGAACTGAAGATGAGCAATATGATCCCATTGAGCCTGCATTTCCTTCACTTCCCCAAACAGGGGGGATATCTGGATCGTACTCATTGTGTACTTTAAGCAGGGAAGAGTGGGAAATGGCACATAGCACAGTATTATTCAACTGTGGTGTTCTTGATGATTATATCAAGTAAGTAAACTAATAAATATGTTTTTTTCATTTTGTGATTTCTTTATATCTTTTGACATTTTAATTCTTTCATATCTGTAGAGAACATTTAGAAATTATAAAAAAGAGACATCGCTCTCTATCTATTAAGAGGAAGGAACTGTTGCACAGCAAAGAGTTTGTTACCTGATTAAATTCAAAGGTAATAGATTTCTTTTTCTTCTTCTCATAACATAATCACATGTATCTGTTTAATATTCTATGCTGGTATCTTTTAGGTTTTAACTCTATCAATGATTGAAGTATCAGATGAAATAAAAGCATTGTCCTTTGGTCCAAACGATGTGGTACGTGATTGTAAGTCAATGGTTGTCAATGGATTTAAATTTGTTATAAATATTTGTGCAAAAAAAATGGCAACACAGCATGACGGTTTCACGATAAGCGCCACAACAGATTGTTATGTGAGTGCATCGGATAGGCATCCTCGATCATAAAATATATCATATTACGGTGTTGTTGAAAGAATCATTTTATTAGATTGCTATTCAAATGGTCGTGTCGCAATGATGAAATGAAAGTGGTTTGATTCAATGACATGACAAGGAATGCATATTGATAACTGTGGATTTAGAGTGATTGATATGAACCGCCAGCTTCATATCGATGAACCTTATATTCTTGCGTCACAAGATAAACAGGTGTTTTATGTAAGTGACCCGTTACAACCACAATTTGGTGTTATTGTTGATGTTATTCCTAGACATATTTTTGACAAAGGCATGGATGACAATGATGTTGTGGATGAACCTATCGGTATTTATTCTAATGTTGCATTTGATGATACAGATGATGAAATTGTTATAACAGATTGTGAACCATAAATTGTCACAGAACCCACATAGCGTTGACATATTTTTAAGTATTTACCTGATATTATCGCAATATTGTATGTGTTTTTTTTAACTTCCATACATGATATCAAAATAACTAGTATATTTTATACCATTATCGAATATAAAACTATTAATAGCCTCACCAATTTATGTTTAACCACTTCTCTAGTAAATCTTGAACATAGAAAAGTCTTGATATTTTTTCAATATAAATATCACACATGAAAATGTATCTCATTATTTTATGATACAATTGTATTATTTAACAATTTTCATTATTTCTATTTATTTTAGAATATTATTTTAAATTTCCAGGTCAAAATGTCTGATTATGATGATACTAGAAGGAGTAGAAGAATACCGAGAAACGAACAATGTAGGTCTCCTCCTAGAAACAATGTAAGTACAAATTATGTTTGAATATTATGGTCTTTCATATTATTTATCTTGTTATTGTTCGTTTTATTTTATCATCTATGTTATTTTAGGCTGCATCATCGAGGAGATTCTTGGATTAAGCCACTGAGGATGATATTGTGGTGGGGGGTACTGATTCTACAGTTCAGCCTACTACTACGCCGCTTGAGACACCAGGAGGCCATCCTCCCATTATGCCACCTCCATATTATCCATACCCAAATTTTTTGTTTCCCTTTTTGCCCGCACCCACATCGGATGGTAGTTCTCAGAATCTCATCCCTCATTTTCCATTCCCACCATCCACTGTACAGGGTATTGTGCCCCCATATATCCCATCGTCATATCCATATCCATATCCACCCTCATCTGTATAGGGTTATCTATCGGGTTTTCTTCCTCCATCAGTACACTTTACATCTACTATACATAGTACTCCTGTAGATATCTCACCTACCATGGAGGTTGCCCCCCCTCCAGACGCAGCACTTCAGGGGTCAGCAGATCCCCCATCTACTGGTATTTTTTTAAACATTACTGTTACTAATTAATGATAAATTCATATATATTATTTTCTTTTATTTTTTTGGTTTCATGATTAGCTCCAGCCTCTACCAGACAACGAGGCCGCACAAAAGTGCACGAGGTTTGGAATCGGAACATGTAAATCATAGCTGATTACAATGAGGACAATGCTATAATTAATAAAAATGGCACGGAATGTAAAAGTTTTATGGGAACACTTGCTAGACACAACAATATCATTCCGGTTCAACCGATAAGTTGGAAGGCAGTTGGACAACAAATAAAGGACAAATCCTGGGAAGATATTTGGGTAAGTAATGTTAATCACCTTTTATATATATATAAATTTATAATATTTTCTTAAAAAATATTATGTCCATTGCAGATTCGATATAATTTTCCTGATGAAAAAAATGCAAAGGCTGCAAGGATAATGGATTTTGGTGAAATGTGGTAGCCTAAAAGTAAGATTTATATCTTGGTTGGAAAAAGAGAGTTGGTATAGAGCTTGAATAAGTACCGGTGATTCAAGATTGCCCAATATCGCAATATAAAGAGATGATCAGCTATTGGAAGAGTCCAGCGTTTAAGGTGTTTATTAAATTTATATATATATTCATTTATTTATTTGAAAACGATTTTAAATTACTTGTTTTATTTATGTTAATGAATTTATATAATTATTTGTTTATAGGAGAAATCAAACAGAAATAAAACAAACAAGAGTGCAATGAAACACATTTATACTCGCAGACACACTTTATTACTAGATCATGAGCAGACGCAGGTAATTTGACATTTAAAATATTTATCTTTGTTTAGTGTAATTTTTTAACTTCCAATTTTGATTTATTTCTTTTTTTCTAGAAAAAGGCATCGAATATCGAGGGTCGCGTTTCTTGCTCAACTTTGTTTTGTACAAGCCGAAAAAAGAAAGATGGTAATGTGCCAAATCCCAACACCGAGAAGGCGATTGTAAGTATATTTCAATTTCTTTGATTTTTACTGAATTTAATTCCTTATATTATTTTATCATTTTAATTTATGTTATATATCAATCAACAGAATGCTTTAGAGGCATTGGCAGAAAAAGAACCTGACAATTTGGGCCCAAACGATCATCTACATCAGGTATTAGGAGATGAGCATCAGGGTAGAGTGCATTTTCGACCTGGGAAGAAGATTGTACCATCTTGATAATGTTCTACTAAAATTTATTCGAGTACTGGTTCTGGTTTTGTCACAGTGGAACAAATGAATGCCGCAATCAAAGAAGCAAGTCAAAAATCAGAACAGGCGATAACTGCAAATATAATGAAATTTATGTCTGCCCTTTCTTCTACACTTCCACCAGAATCAGCTGAAATGGTTGATGCCTTTTTTATGTCGATGTGTTCTACTAATGTAGATTCTTCTGTCGGAGCCGGAGCCGGACCTAGTACTGGACCCGGTGCTGGTGCTGGTTCGGATGCAGATGCCGATTATGATGTTGGTGGTGTGAGAGGTGGTGATGGTGTTTCTGTAGGAGGTGTGGATGAGGGTTATCATTATTCTGATGATACTGATATTGAGACTCACTTTTGATGTAAATTGTATTTTTGGATTGGTAATGTATGACGAGTTCCATGCATCTGATTACACTGCTTTTTTGATCAATGTCATTAATATTTACCATATCTTATTGGGAATGAGAATGACTACTAACCTGTAGATCTACCTTAAGATAACTATGTCTAGTATTAGATATAGCCCTACCGTCATGACTTCTCAATTGATAAGTTTCTTTAACTACCTCAGTTAAAGCCATGTATTCAAATTCAGTAGCTGAAAGTGCAACAATAGATTACATATTTCAATTCTATAAATGAAACCTCCAAATTCATTAAACACATTAATAGTTAAGGATTTACAATTGTCAACATTAACATTATAGTTAGCATCAACCAAACCACAAATAATTTAAGTAGTATCCACAAACTCCATTTTCATGTGAGCATCAAATGTCGCTGTTTTTCTCCTCCTGGAATTGAAACTACTAGACAACCAGTGCTTCATCTCCCAAGGATGTATCCATATTTCGTATGTCACGTTCAGGGAAGATTTCATAAAGCAGTTAAAATAAAAACACCCCAACAACAAATCTGTATCAGTGGTAAGCAACTTCATGTTCCTCGTTGAAGTTGTGGGGGTATTTGATTTGATCTCTCACAGATGCTTACTGCTCAAATCTCCATGTTTGTTTCATGAAAACCAGGTGGGCAAAGCTGGTGGAGAGAAATGGAATTCCATGACCGAAGCTGTAAGTTAATGTTATTCGCAGCTCGTCATGTATTCCACTGCTCACTTTTGAAATTTTCAGAAAAAACGTCCCTTCATGGTGAAGGCTGAGAAGCGGAAAGCCGAATATGAGAAGACTATGGATGCGTACAACAAGGGACAGGGAGCAAGCAAGGGCGAGGATGAAGATTCAGACAAGTCAAAATCAGAGGTCCATGATGAATATGAAGACGAAGAACAGGGCAGTGAAGAGGTTTGTGATAACCTGAGATGTGTGTGTTTCATGGTGTCTTGCATTTATTTGAATCTCTGTTTTGCAGGAGGACTAGGAGTAGCTGTTGGGAGATAGGAAATTCATGGCGTACCCTTTGTTTATTTTATTGTTTCTCGGTATTATGTTTCGTACTAGTTATGAGTAGAAATGTGGAGTGTTATAGACTGACTATTTTGCTAATTGTAATTGATGGTCAGATCAACATCTATGTCTTCTAAATCCTTGAACAGCTTCTGCTATCTTCATTTCATCATAACTTCATGTTTTTCTGCTTTATTGTGTTTTTGAAATGTTATTGCTTTACTAGATCCAATTGATTTAGCTAATTATCCATGCTAACTTGTATCCTTTCAAGCTTAGCTTAGCTAGAGGATCTTATCATTTACATCTTTGCAAGCTTGCTTTATTGGAAGACCTCACATATAGTGCTCAGTTAGTGGTGTAGTACCATGTTACAATGCCACTAGTGTTATATTGAAGTTTATAATATATCCAATACATTGCGTACTAACTGTAATCCTACTTAAGTGATAACTTGATCCATTGGTTGCTTTTCATTATGATTGTTCCTTGTGTATTGTCTTGATTTTCATTATTGTGGCGTATTGGTTTAAATTGCATTGTAATGGGATGCTATAGGGAATTTGATATCGTATGAGTGTTGTTGGGTGAACCTTTGGGTTATAGTTTTAGGTTGTGTGATTCTCTAGGACTGTGTGCAGGTGGTGGGGGCAGGTGGGGGGGAAGGGGAGGGGGCAGGGGGTGTGCAGGTTGGGGGCAGGGAGAGGGGGCAGGGGGTGTGCAGGTGGGGGGGCAGGTGGGGGGGCAGGGGGGTGTGCTGGGGAAGGGGGAGGGGTGTGTGCAGGTGGGGGGAGGCAGGTGGGGGGGCAGGGGGCAGGGAGAGGGGGCAGGGGGTGTGCAGGTGGGGGGGTAGGGGGTGTGTTGGCGTAGGGGGAGGGGTGTGTGCAGGTGGGGGGGTAGGTGGGGGGCAGGGGGAGGGGGTGTGCAGGTGGGAGGGAAGGGGAGGGGGCAGGGGGTGTGCAGGTGGGGGGCAGGGAGAGGGGGCAGGGGGTGTGCAGGTGGGTTCTACCCCACACTATCAATATGTGTAAGCTTACATGCTGGACTTGAAAATTCCACACATTTTGTCAAAAAAAACAACACAACCCAAGGGGTGTTAAACTGCATCACTACCCCCTCATATCTTTCATGTTTCCCATCGATAGTGGCGCAACCTACTCCATTATGAAATACTCAACAAATATAGAATAATATTACTCCAATGATTTTGTTGTGTATGTATTGAATGAAATTGGATTTCATTTGAACAAAAATCCTTTATTAACGATCATGTTATTCAGTATTGGGATTTACATATCAATCTGAATATTCTTTGTTCATTTTTGATTATGGAGTTATGTATCATTTATCATGTACAGTTGACACATTGATCACATATCAATCTGAAGTTGTTATATCTCACTCTTTTTCCTATTATTTGCTTACAGGTGGTTACTTATGATGGGGTCGATTCAACCCACCACCATAGAAGGCAGTGAGTTCAACATCGGATTCAGGTAAGGATTCTTCCATTTTTATTCTTTGGCTCAATTTTAATTTGGGTTTTTGTGATTTTTGGGTTCCCTATCTTTTTGCAGTGCATTTTGGATCTTGTTGAGGATAGTGAAGCACCACATGACTAGGATATCCTCTCAACCTGCGGGCATGAGGCCTTCTAAAAGTTCATCACAAGGCCCGGATCCTTGGTTTAGTTTGGTCCAGGTTAGGTTTTCTAAGTTATTTTTTATTGGGTTCATTTTTTTTGGTTTATGTCAATTTTAACAGGTTCATTTTGTTCGATTTGGGTCTATTTAGTTCAATTAAATTAATTTTAGATCCAATCAGGTATGTTTCATTAGTTTCATTTTTTCCATGCTCAATTATGCTTTATTGAAGTCATTTTTGATTGGTTTGAGTCAGTTTGGTTACATTATTTTTAGTTTGGTTTAGTTTTATCTTTTTCAAAACCATTTGGTTTGGTTCCACTTTACTCAAATTGGCTTGATAATGTCTGATTTAGTTCTAGTCATATTAGTATGTTTTTTATTAGTGTAGTTAATTTGACTAGAATTTTTTGTATAATACCATATATTAGCATGTTTTTGGTTTTCGCAATTCAATTTCCCCGCCTCCTCCCACTCCCTTCACTCCTGGCCGGAAGATGCTGCCCTCCGGATGTCGCTAGACTGGGCCAACATGTCGCGGTCACGCCGCGGTCACGCCGCGGTCACGCCGCGGTAATTTCGTGATTTGGCCCTACTCTAGCCACATCCAGCCCACACCACCCCCCTTCCACCTTCATTTCAGCCCACTGCCACCAACATTCCAGCCCGCAAAAGCCCCCCTTCCACCTTCGAATCAGCTTGCACCATCCCCGCAGCACCTACAACCAGCCCCCTTCCACCAGCATTCCAGCCTCCTCCCGCTCCCTTCTCTCCTAGCCGGAAGATACTGCCCTGCGGATGTCGCTGGACCGGTCCAACACGCCACGGTCACGCCGCGGTCACGTCATGGTATGCCGTGATTTGGCCCTGCTCCAGCCACATCCAGCCCACACCATCCCCCTTCTACCTTCTTTTTTAAGGTGTTTTATGGTTTTTAGATTATTTTTTTAGGGTTTTTAGAAGTTTTAATTTTTTTTTTGTTTTTTTTCAAGGAAAAAATAGTACTATAAATATCAATGAAAAGATGAATTGCAACAGATCACTCAAAGGTGAAATGACAGTTGAAACATTGCAAAATACTATAGCCTACCCAATGAATAGGGTATTCACAACTCATGTATCTTTAGTTAGGGATAATAATATATAGAATTTATTTTTGGGAAGACCACTATCCATATTTGAATGATGATTTTAACTATAATGGTTAAATTTTATATAGAACTTTGAGTTCCTTCTCATTTTGATAAAGATACCACTGGTTAGAACGCAGAATTGGGGGATTATATGAAAGATCCATATTAGAGAATATTTGAATATCTGTAATGATGTTTCACATGAATCCAAATATACTCATTAACGATGGAAATGAAATATTTTTTGTGAATCAAGAACGTGAGGAATGAAGTAGTTGAATAAGAGGGAACACAATGCACTATGTGAGGAAAGGCTCCAAGGTTGGCTCAAAAAAAGTCACCTGGGAAAACAAGGCTAGTACCAGTATGTCCTGGGATGAGTTAGTTGAATAAGAGGGAACACAAGGTCGGGTTGCTGGTCAAGCTGATACTGTTATTTATAATGGGGTGGATATACTGACAGAAAGTTTTCTTGAATCAGATATTCGTTAGAAATTATTTGATTTTATTTTCCCATTTTCCTTTAGATTGCATTATGAATATATCACCCTGGAGATTATAATAGTAGAATTATTAAAATCTACTGCTCTGGATGATTCTGAAGCTGAGGCCAAATCACCATACTCCCAATGCAGGAGTCTGAACCCACAATATCTCAGTTTGTACATATTAAAATTATAGACTCATCCCCTATAAGAAGAGTCTCCATGTCCAAAGAATAACGTTTGGCCCCAATGAACACTCCAAACCAGATCAACACCAATATTTCCAATAAAATAGAGCTGAGGAGCTCATATAAATACAAAGAAGCTAACTGAAAACATAAAGGGGGACCTGCCCCATCCAAAATTAATGATGAGAATACCATGGAATAGCCAACCGTAGAACATTATGTTCCCTTAGGATTTTTGTGGGTAAACATAAACCTTCAATCATAGGTATTTCTAATATAAAATGTAATAACATTAATTATATTTCCCCGCTTACAAGATATGGTTATTCTATTCTCAGTTCTACTCTAAATGACTCTAGTATGGACATACATTTCTTTTTCGATCACCAAAGTTTTATCAACCCTATTATTTTTTGAGTGGTTGGACAAATGATTACATGTAGCTTCGTCAATGAAGGTAAGACCTCTTTCTGTTTAACGGTTTATTCCTACAACTGTTTTATCAAAAGAATATCTCTTTGGAAGCATATGATGGATTTACCCATCTTTTTCTCAAATCCCTAGGTGGTAATGGGTGACTACAATTCCATATTACATGCGGATGAGATGATTGGACATGCTTACAATGTTCCTTCCATGCGAGATTTCCGAACCTGTATTGAGGAGTCCAACCTCATTGAATTTAATCTAATTGGTTCCAAATATACTTGGTTCTGGAGGCATTTAACTTGTACTAGATCGATCAAAATTGACCGTGCCTTTTGTAATGATTCTCTTCTTTGAAATTGGAAAACCA
Organism: Viscum album; assembly: GCA_963277665.1. Lineage (NCBI taxonomy): Eukaryota > Viridiplantae > Streptophyta > Magnoliopsida > Santalales > Viscaceae > Viscum > Viscum album. Next base: position 60,595,834 of record OY728163.1, on the reverse strand, counting down.
TATCATGTGTTACTCTTGTGTGACATAATTCAGATCACCATCCAATTCTTACTACATTAAATGTTATGGTTGACTAGCTGCTTATTCCTTTTCAGTTTAATAATGATTGGAAAACCCTTCCTGAGTACTTCAAACAAGTGAATAACACCTGGAATATGAAATACTGGAATGGAAACACTTTGTCTAGTATACCAAATCTTAAATCTCTCAAGGTTATTATGAAGATGTGAATCAAGAAAAAATTTACCCTCCTGGACCCAGAGATAGATTCTTTGGAGGCACACACCATCCACATGCCCCATTAAGAAACCACCTGCACCGAGAAACCCATCCAAACCATCAACTCAGAAACCATCAAAAAAAAATCCAGACAAGAAACATTGCAAAATACTATAGCCTACCCAATGAACAACCATGAAAAAAGACTAAGCCTCACAACAAGCTGCCTAAACCAAATACCATTCAAGGGAATCCCACTCCAACTGAGCCTGCATCCAGCATAAGGGCAGCCATAAGACCTGCAAGAAGAAAACAATAACCAAGGAGGAATCATTCATTTGCAATAGCCCCTTCCAAACTAGAAGAACACACCTCTATGGGTCGGCCACACTAAGATGCACCAGACACATCCTATAATGAGAACCCAACCAAAGATATCTGAGACCAACACCAGAAAAATAAAACACAAAAACCCAAAAAAAAACCATCAAATCCACTTCAAGCTTCTCCAAAACTAGCATGTTACATGCCTCGATGAGAAATCAGTGGAAGGAAAGACAACCAGTAATAACGGAAGCCAGCAACCAGCCCAAGCATCACAACAGCTGCACCACCAACACATCCCCTCTACCCTACAAAAGACCCATTGCTAGCAGCACTAGTAGCTCCATCCAGAGACCCCAACACCACAAAATCAAGGCTACCTATAACTGGATGAAGGCCTGATAAGAAGAGAGTCCCACAACACATGAAACCACATAGGCAAGTACCACAAATCCACCCGTAACCAACTCCAACCACATGAAACAATATCCAACGACCTCACAAGTCCATAAAACAAATATATAAAAATGGAAGGCAAAACATCAGACTTCACCAGATCCAAGACACTCCATGTACACACATCCAAACCCTGCACTAACAAGAGTATCCCAACCCCATCCAACATCACCTCAACAAAACCCTCAAGTCCAACAACCAGAACCCTCACCCAAATCCCAACAAAAAACATCTAGTTCCCTCTCAACCCAACAGGGGGGAGGGGTTCTGTCCAGGGGAGGCTTTGCAGGGGGGAGGGGGCTATAGGGGGGGTGGGCTGTGCAGGGGAGAGGGTGGGGGCTATTTTTTGGGGGGGGAGGGGGGGCTGTCCAAGAAGGGGGGGCTGTCCAGGAAGGGCTTTACAGGGGGGGAGGGGTCTGTCCAGGGGGGGCTTTGCAGGGGTGTTGTCTACTGCAAGGGGAATGGGGGGGTTATCCAGGGTGTCTTTACAGGGGTGGGGGCTGCAGGGGGGAGGGGGCTGTAAGGGGAGTGGGGACCGCTAAGGAGATTATGTTTCATTAAAGGATGGGGACCCACCACACATTAAGTAAGGTGATGATGGATTGATTATCTAACTCTATAATAATGGATCATATTCCCTCAAACTTGCACCTATTATTTTTTCCTAAGAATACATCTACTTATCTCTTTTTGACCAGCTCTAAAAATGACTCTCTCTATTGGAAAATATGAAAAGAACAACTAGAGTCTAGGACCCACTCTTGATTGAGTGTATAAATGGACACATTCAAGATTTAAACAAATGTCATAGCCTGAATCAACCAGAAAATACAGGTTATTGGGCTGTTTGGATTCTAACTCACGCATGAGTTTCCTACGCTCGGGCTTAATGTGCCCAGGTTTACCATAGTGAAAACATATTACTTTTCTATACATAGAGCTTGTCCTAGATTTGGGTTATTTATTAATCTTATTTTTGTCCCTACTAAATTGTTTTTTCTTACCTTTAGTTTAAGGTCTCCCCCTTGTGAAAAACTCTTATCCTCACCTTTTATTTTTGTTCTAGAATGTAATTCCTTAGAGAGATGGGATGATTTGATATCTTCTAATGTTAAATAGACTCAACCATACATCATGGTCGTAACAAGTGTTCTATATCTATTTTCAAGAGTGATTAATATGATCATTTCTGGATCCTCATCATCTACATAAACATTAATATTGTCTAAATCTAACATGAATTTATTAACCTTATCTAAATGGTTTTTTATATATGTACTAGGGGGGTGTGCTGGGGCAGGGGGAGGGGTGTGCAGGTGGGGGCAGGGGCAGGGAGAGGGGGCAGGGGGTGTGCAGGTGGGGGGGTGTGCTGGGGTAGGGGGAGGGGTGTGTGCAGGTGGGGGTGGGGGCAGGGGGGGCAGGGGGGTGCAGATGGGAGGGCAGGGGAGGGGCAGGGAGGTGTGTAGGAGCAGGGGGTGGGGGTGTTGGGGTAGTCCTCCCAACAGCCAGCACGGTTCACCGTGCTGGCTTTTTTTATGCAGTGGAAAGGCCTATAGCCATGGTTTGGACTGTGGCTAAAGCCCTATAGCCACGGTTTGGAACCGTGGCTATAGGTATGTAGCCACGGTGACCGTGGATTTTACTGGGATCTATTGTGCTGACCTTATAGCCACGGTTCGAACCCTGGATATATGGCTTTAGCCATGGTTGAAACTGTGGCTATAGGTTCAGACCTATAGCCATGCCAATACCAGCCACGGTTTTGGGGCCTATAGACACGGTTTCGAAACGTGGATAAATCCCAAATTTCCAGTAGTGCGAACCCCTTTTTTTGCAAGTCCTCCAACTGTAACTATTACTCACGAAGCTCTACGAGACCCATTCGATATGCTGGTGTAGATATCTGTAACACCCCGAGATTTTATGAAAAATATTCTTTTTAATTTCATTAATGTCTTGTGTTGTACGCTACACCAAAAGGAGCTTGCAAAACACGTATCCTTGTCTTTCCTTTCATTACACACAATCGCGACCTTCCTTGATAGTGTGTGTAGTACGCAATACCGAGTTTCACTAAACAACGATATGCTATTAAAATATTATTAAAACTAGCCGTTATGAATATTAATAACCACTTTTTGAGATTTTGTAAATTTTATTTTTCAAAATGGACTTCATTTTTGGATTCGGAATATTGAAATTAGCTTAGGGTGAAATTTTGGTGATTTTCGGATAACTTTCATATTTTGATGAATAGTGAAAATTACTAAATTTTAATTAAAAACAACTTTTTCAATCGAAATAATTAATAGTGATAAATTATTAATTTGAGTGGTTTTAAAGTATATTTAGAATATATTTTTACAATTTAATACAATGTTGGTCATTGGATGTAATTTCACATTTAAACCAGACATAAACAAGTGTCAATCTTTTGATAGTTATTATCTCTTAAGAACACGCTATTTGTTTTGACGACGGGAATTAATTTTTAAATTAATTAATGCAACTGATATGTTTTGAATTTGGTAAAATAGAAATCATTTTTGAGTTCATAATATCAAATATAGCTTAGGCCTAATTTTTGGTATTTTTCTAAAAACTTTCAATTTTTGATGAATAGTGAAACCACTAAGTGGTAGTTAAAAAAAACTGAATTTTTCATAAAACTTAATTTTACCGCTTCTGTAAGTGGAATTTCAAAAATCCGACAGACACAGTTGATGTCAGTAAGTAAAATGTGGTTCAATGAGATGAAAATAATTTTTGGTGAATAGTAACTTCTTACTTTTTTTACCACGGTTAAAAGTAAATAGGGTAATTAAGGGTAGAAATGATATTATTATTACCCTAAAACATGTCCTAATTCTATTGGAAAAGTGTAATTCGACAAAAAACAAACTTAGGAATAAAATATGACCATTTAGGCCCACTTGGATTAGATTAGGACATTTATTATTAATTTATTTAAAGAAGGGTTAAAAGAGTTAAAATCAAAGTTTATTTACTAAAACATTTTTAATATGGGGTTATACATACGATAAATTCGACTATAAATATTTATTAGAAAGATAAAAAGATTTACTACATAATTATATTTTATTTGTAATTTTTAGACATTAAATAATTTAATTTATTTATGACACAAAGATGATGCAGTAATTGTCTTATTAATGAAATATTGACATAATTGATGTTATAAATGCCCAAATAAATGTAATTTGAGACTTTTTATGAATTCCACTAATTTTCTAGGTTAATATGACATGTTATTATTGATTTAATTAACTTTTTTCAAACTTATCCTTATGTTATGATTTTCACAAAAATCAATTACTAAATAGTGTCAAAATTGACATAAAATAGTTTTTAAAAGAAATATTATATTATTAATTGTTATTTTATTCCTAAAAATCTAAGGTTCGGAAAAATGACTTAGATAAGGTTATATATATTAATAATAAACAATTTGGGGTTCTTTTGGCTTCTTATAGTAAGTTTATTAACCTTATAGTGTAATAACACAAGAAGACACGGTAAAAGTAAAATTATTTAACTTAATGTTAAATCTAAATGATAAGGTTAAAATAGGAACCTAAACTTGTCTAAATTCTATTGGATGAGAGTATTAAGACCCATCCCCATCTTAGCCTCGAAATAAATCAATTTGTAGCTATTTAAAACCGAACTTGACTTTATAATAAAATAATATTTTTAGTTATTCCAAAGGTGCCCCTCTCCTCCCTTATAAAAGGGAACCTCCTCCCTCTCTTCCTCACACAACTTTGAGCCTTCAAGCTCGGTCAACCCCTGCCAAATTCTCTTCTCCACTTCCCTAGAAACATCCTAGAGGTTCTGGTCTTCTTCAAAGACCCATTTTAGTGCCCTAAAAGGAGGTCTCAAAGAAGCACTTCAAAGAAGAGGTAATGTCCGTTACCGATTCTTTCATCTTTATTTCTTCTTCCACTTCTTCTTATTAGGTTGTTTCATTATGAAGTAATAACATCAGTATCACTCATATACTGATATGTTATTATAAGTATGAAACAACCCTATTTCACCATCTATCCATCCTACGGAAAAAGAAATCACCGTGCGTGCGTACATACGGAATACCGTCTCCACGCCGTGGTGTAATCTATTTTCCACCACCACCTTACATGGATGGGTATAATGGTGTAAAGAATAACTATACATAGTTATTATAATATCATATTGATTCTAATATATTGTATCATCCACTCCAATTCAATTCAATAATTATGGAAATGATATCATCGCTCGTGCGTACGTACGGACTACCGTCTCCACGACGCGATGAGATTCATTCTCCATGTTAACCATTTAAGAATGATTATAAAGTATATATAAGAAATAATAATGAAATATATTACATTATAAAGCTACTGGACTTATGTGTATATATATGTATGTCATATACTTAATTCTACTCAATTCAATAATGAAAAGAAAACAGCGTTCATGCGTACGTACGGTCTACCGTCTCCATAAACGGTGTATTTCTTTCCATTTATCAATCCATTATATATATGTATATTATGAATATATATTATATATAAATCATGTTTTATATTATATAATTAAGTAATAATGATCTAAGTAATCATATGAATAATTACAAGTTAAAACACGAACGACAAATGAGACGATTTTACCCAAAACGCTACTTTAACATGAATTTACAAAAGAACGGGTAATATAAAGTCATAAGTGAACCATATATGATATAATAACAATTAATATGATTCTGTAATAAGTCAATGACATTATTTAAATCATTATAAAGGAGGTTTGGACACTTACGAAGCAAATCGAACCTAAGGTAAGGGAAAATCTCGCAATCTCAATTTTTATCCGAGATTGTTTATACTTCAGAATTTACTGGGGTGTATTTTATCATTCATATCCATGTTTCCTCAAAATGTAATATTTTTCCATCCACCTACAATTGTTTAAATTCAATTTACCCTTCGGTGAGTTTTTAGTAAAAGATATGAAAGGAATCTTTGGTCATTTTTCGTACGAGGTACTTTTTGACTTTTCCGAAAAAAGTATGAAGAATGTTTTTTTTACTTATACGGCATGAATGGATTTTTAAAACATTATTTCCAAGAATCTTACCTTACAAATTTTCAAGTTTATTTTTAATCAACTTCTTTTAGTTAGAATTTTATGACATGTTAAGAAAGGAAAAGTGTTTTTGAAGAAGAAAGGATATTTTCCTCAAGAATGGAGTTCAAGTGTTTTATCAAAATTATTTTCCATCTAAGATAATAAAGGGTTCTATTTCTATCCCTATTATTACATTGATTTGACTATGTTGTGATGGAATTATTTTTATGAATTCCTTGATCTTATATGAATTGTTTTATGATGTCATGATGTTTAAGATTCCCATTTTTATTACATGGGTTATGCAATGATGTATGATTTATGATTTTTTGGCACACATAAGAATGGTATCATTATGAGATGGGTGGGACCTATATCTACCTCCTATGCATTGGGTAAATATTTTATATCTCATGAGATAGACATGGTTGGAATGGTATGTTATACCGGTTCAGTGAAACAGGACTGAAACGAGGGTGACTCGGTTCAGAAAGGGACTTTGTCCACTAAGATAGTCTTGGCAACGAGTCTTGACTAACAAGAAATGATTCTATATGATTATGTGTGCATGCCACAAAGTTTAATGTTTTAAGTTATGATTATTTTGATTACATTTCACTGCCATGAGTTATCCCAGGTTATGAAATTATGATCTCTTTTACAGGTTAAGATTTCCAAAAGTTATGTGCTTATGTATATGATGTGATTGATATTTCTTTTGTTTACCCTTACTGAGCATTTGAGCTCACCCTTTTATGTTTACTTTTCCCCATGATATAAAGAAAGGTTTTAGGTATAAAAAAAAGGAAGATCTTTATGGGAGATGTTGAAGATCTTTCACCAGGATTAGAAGATTATATTCCGAGTTTCCAAAGACACTAAACTATTACGATCCTTGTGTGTGTGTTTTTGTTATGTACTAAGTATTCTGCAAATGTAATGTAATGTCAATGTACGTCAAGCTTCGGTCTCTACAGTTGGTATCAGAGGAAAGGTTTAGTCAACCTTTGGAAACTAGGATGCGAAAGCGTTAGTGAGATCCCTAGAGATATTTCTAAGGTATGTCTAGGGATGTCCCTAAGGATAAGTATACGTATAAGATAAAGTCCTAGAACTACGGTAACGATCATAGAATTTAACCTAAGAATTTAGATATTGAGGATACTCCCCCTTTATAATGTTGTTTTCCCTAGCATGATTTTTTCCTCTCACACTATTCTTTTTGGGTTTTAGACGATGGCTGGAACCCGAAGGAACCGTGTTGATCAACGCAATGGACAATGCAATGATTGACCTCCTGAACAAACAAATGTTATGGGAGATGGAGTGAAAAATCTTATTGCTATACTTACACAAGCTATGAATCATTCTGGACTTCCAAATGAGCAGAGAAGGGAACAATATTCTATTGAGTCCTTCATGAGGCAACGTCCACCTTCTTTCAGTGGGTCTTCTGATACACTTGTTGCTGAACAATGGATCAGTACCACTAAAAAGATATTTTCAGTTCTTCAATGTTCTGAGCATGATAAAGTCATCTTAGCAGTATATCGTTTGGAAGGTGAAGCTGATCAATGGTGGAATCTTATCAAGAATATGAGGCAAAGAGATGAAATTGAGTCCATGGAATGGGACGAGTTCAAGAACTTATTTTTCAATAAGTACTTCCCTCGTATTCTTAGAACAAAGATGGAGAAGGAGTTTCTTGAACTAAAGCAAAAGGATGATGAATCTGTTGGTATATACGAAGCAAATTTTACAAGACTTGCAAGGTATGCATCTGGCATTATCATCCAACCTGAAAGTAAAGTTGATCGATTTTTCAGTGGCTTAAAACCAAGTCTTCGAAGGGCATTAGCTATAAGAGACTTCAGTAGCTATGAAGAAATTGTGCGTTGGGCTATCAAGGTAGAAATGGAAGTTGGTGTTACATATTCATCTCATGGTTTTGACAAGAAACGAAAGATGGAGTTCAAGGAGAAATCTCAGAATAATGGTGAAAAGAAGATGAATGTTTCCTTATGCACAAAGTGTGGAAAGAAGCATGGTGGAGATTGTCTTAAAGGGACTAGAAAATGTTTTAAGTGTGGAAAATAAGGTCATCGAGCAGCTGAGTGTCAAAGTAATGGAAAAAGGGTTTCTAATGATGTGAATAAAGCAAACACTACAAAGAACGCACCACCAACACTTCAATGCTTCAAGTGCAAGGAAATGGGGCATTATGATAATAAATGCCCTAATCCAAGGGTTAGTGATGATCAACATGAGCAACCACTTAAGGCAAAGGACAAATGGAAGTCACATGCGATCACTATTGGCGATGTTGAATATGACAACAATGTGGTGGAATGATTAAGTGTTTATGTAATGGGATTCCAAAATAGTGTTTTATATAGTATCGTGGAATATTGGAATATTTATGTATTGGTCTATTGTGGTTTTCAATAATTTTATGGTACCAGTAACCATGGAAAGTGATTTATATATTTTTGGAAAAAGAATGATATGCGCATAATGAAGGGAAACGAGAAAATGAAATATTTGACCGTATTCACGAGCTCATGATTGATATAAGGACTAAGTGATATCATGGTTTGAGTATATAGAATTTTGAGGATTTTGGTATGTCGAAGGTGTTAACTTTTAACTGCATTCATGTTTTCACTAAGGTTCAATGGGTACTCAAGAGAATACATGATTAAGGACTTTTAATGTTTGGAATGTGACCAACAAAACATATCTTATGATATATGGGGATCAATGATGGTATTAAATCTCTGGTAATCGTTTTCACTATGTTATGAGAGTGGACTGCAGTATTATGGATAAGCCTAAAGATTGGAATGGATTATGTTGGACATAAGTTAGTATTGTTTAATGATAGAAGTTTTTTCGATATTATTGATGGGATGTTATAGTAATATAGTTTTAGAAAAAGGACAACCTGCAGGACGGGCGACAGCCCATCGCGTCGGACAAGGCTGTGGGAATCGAACCCACAACCGAAGTGCGACTGGCCTTTATCGCCTACCACTGGCCTACAGGAAGTCCCTGTTTAGTAGAAATTAGTTTTATTATATTAAGCAGTATGATATATGAAGTATAAGTTCATTTTTTGAACCATATACGATTAACCATAAGATGGACTTATAACTTTTGCTAACCTTTTGTTTGAAAGAGATGGAATGACCCATCATTATATCACATGATCTGCTAAACACATCATGAATGACAAATTCAACTTCATTTCTTTAAGAGATGAAGTGGAAATTGTCCAAAGAACGACAAACGGTGAGACTATACCAAAATCACGAAAGTATTTCTTCTAATTCCAATTTCATCAACTTTAGGGAAATGATCTTGAAAACCAAAAATGTTGTCTTAGTGCTCTTATATCCGATGAATCAGATGGTACCCTAGATCGTCACAAATTTATGGCTTTGTGATTGTTGGTTTTTCCATAGCCATGTTCTCTACCACTCTCCATCAGAACATGATGGTTAGATTTTTCTTCCATATCCATATTTTCACCTATGTGGAAACCCAGTTATTAGTTTATTTGGGTAACCATTACTTTTCATACTTTTGTTTTTAAAGATTGGTTTTGGTATTCCTTTTTACGATGTGGGTTTCGATTAAAGAAACTTTCGAATAGTAAACCATTTATAACCCCGACGAATTTCGAGGGCGAAATTCATTTTAAGGGGGGTAGAATGTAACACCCCGAGATTTTATGAAAAATATTCTTTTTAATTTCATTAATGTCTTGTGTTGTACGCTACACCAAAAGGAGCTTGCACAACACGTATCATTGGCTTGCCTTTCATTACACGCAATCGCGACCTTCCTTGATAGCGTGTGTAGTACGCAATACCGAGTTTCACTAAACAATGATATGCTATTAAAATATTATTAAAACTAGCCGTTATGAATAGTAATAACCACTTTTTGAGATTTTGTAAATTTTATTTTTCAAAATGGACTTCATTTTTGGATTCGGAATATCGAAATTATCTTAGGGTGAAATTTTGGTGATTTTCGGATAACTTTCATATTTTGATGAATAGTGAAAATTACTAAATTTTAATTAAAAACAACTTTTTCAATCGAAATAATTAATAGTGATAAATTATTAATTTTAGTGGTTTTAAAGTATATTTAGAATATATTTTTACAATTTAATACAATGTTGGTCATTGGATGTAATTTCACATTTAAACCAGACATAAACAAGTGTCAATCTTTTGATAGTTATTATCTCTTAAGAACACGCTATTTGTTTTGACGATGAGAATTAATTTTTAAATTAATTAATGCAACTGATATGTTTTGAATTTGGTAAAATAGAAATCATTTTTGAGTTCATAATATCAAATATAGATTAGGCCTAATTTTTGGTATTTTTCTGAAAACTTTCAATTTTTGATGAATAGTGAAACCACTAAGTGGTAGTTAAAAAAACTGAATTTTTCATAAAACTTAATTTTACCGCTTCTGTGAGTGGAATTTCAAAAATCCAACAGACACGGTTGATGTCAGTAAGTAAAATGTGGTTCAATGAGATGAAAATAATTTTTGGTGAATAGTAACTTTTTACTCTTTTTTACCACGGTTAAAAGTAAATAGGGTAATTAAGGGTAGAAATGATATTATTATTACCCTAACACATGTCCTAATTCTATTGGACAAGTGTAATTCGACCAAAAACAAACTTAGGAATAAAATATGACCATTTAGGCCCACTTGGATTAGATTAGGACATTTATTATTAATTTATTTAAAGAAGGGTTAAAAGAGTTAAAATCAAAGTTTATTTACTAAAACATTTTTAATATAGGGTTATACATAAGATAAATTAGACTATAAATATTCATTATAAATATAAAAAGATTTCCTACATAATGGTATTTTATTTGTAATTTTTAGATATTAAATAATTTAATTTATTTATGACACAAAGATGATGCAGTAATTGTCTTATTAATGAAATATTGACATAATTGATGTTATAAATGACCAAATAAATGTAATTTGAGACTTTTTATGAATTCCACTAATTTTATAGTTTAATATGACATCTTAGTATTGATTTAATTAACTTTTTAAGAACTTATCATTCTGTTATGATTTTTACAAAAATCAATTACTAAATAGTGTCAAAATTGACATAAAATAGTTTTTAAAATAAATATTATATTATTAATTGTTATTTTATTCCTAAAAATCTAAGGTTCGGCCCAATGACTTAGATAAGGTTATATATATTAATAATAAAAGATTTGGGGTTCGTTTGGCTTCTTATAGTAAGTTTATTAACCTTATAGTGTAAGAACACAAGAAGACACGGTAAAAGTAAAATTATTTAACTTAATGTTAAATCTAAATGATAAGGTTAAAATAGGAACCTAAACTTGTCTAAATTCTATTGTATGAGAGTATTTTTACCCATCCACACCTTATCCTAGAAATAAATCAATTTGGAGCTATTTAAAACCGAACTTGACTTTATAATAAAATAATATTTTTGGTTATTCCAAAGGTGCCCCTCTCCTCCCTTATAAAAGGGCACCTCCTCCCTCTCTTCCTCACACAACTTTGAGCCTTAAAACTCGGCCACCCCTGCCAAATTATCTTCTCCACTTCCCTAGAAACATCCTAGAGGTTCTGGTCTTCTTCAAATACCCATTTTAGTGCCCTAAAAGGAGGTCTCAAAGAAGCACTTCAAAGAAGAGGTAATGTCCGTTACCGATTCTTTCATCTTTATTTCTTCTTCCACTTCTTCTTCTTAGGTTGTTTCATTATGAAGTAATAACAACAGTATCACTCATATACTGATATGTTATTATAAGTATGAAACAACCCTATTTCACCATTTATCCATCCTACGGAAAAAGAAATCACCGCGCGTGCGTACGTACGGAATACCGTCTCCACGCCGTGGTGTAATCTATTTTCCACCACCACCTTACATGGATGGGTATAATGGTGTAAAGAATAAATATACATAGTTATTATAACATAATATTGATTCTGATATATTGTATCATCCACTCCAATTCAATTCAATAATTATGGAAATGATATCATAGCTCGTGCGTACGTACGGACTACCGTCTCCACGACGCGATGAGATTCATTCTCCATGTTAACCATTTAAGAATGATTATAAAGTATATATAAGCAATAATAATGAAATATATGACATTATAAAGCTACTGGACTTATGTGTATATATATGTATGTCATCTACTTAATTCTACTCAATTCAATAACGAAAAGAAAACAGCGTTCATGCGTACGTACGGCCTACCGTCTGCATGAACGGTGTATTTCTTTCCATTTATCGATCCATTATATATATGTATATTCTGAATATATATTATATATAAATCATGTTTTATATTCTATAATTAAGTAATAATGATCTAAGTAATCATATGAATAATTACAAGTTAAAACACGAACGACAAATGAGACGATTTTACCCAAAACGCTACTTTAACATGAATTTACAAAAGAACGGGTAATATAAAGTCATAAGTGAACCATATATGATATAATAACAATGAATATGATTCTATAATAAGTCAATGACATTATTTAAATCATTATACAGGAGGTTCGGACAATTACGAAGCAAATCGGACCTAAGGTAAGGGAAAATCTCGCAATCTCAATTTTTATCCGAGATTGTTTATACTTCAGAATTTACTGGGGTGTATTTTATCATTCATATCCATGTTTCCTCAAAATGTAATATTGTTCCATCCACCTACAATTGTTTAAATTCAATTTACCCTTCGGTGAGTTTTTAGTAAAAGATATGAAAGGAATCTTTTGTCGTTTTTCGTACGAGGTACTTTTTGACTTTTCCGACAAAAGTACGAAGACTGTTTTTTTTACTTATACGGCATGAATGGATTTTTAAAACATTATTTCCAAGAATCTTCCCTTACAAATTTTAAAGTTTATTTTTAATCAACTTCTTTTAGTTATAATTTTATGATATGTTAAGAAAGGAAAAGTGTTTTTGAAGAAGAAAGGATATTTTCCTCAAGAATGGAGTTCAAGTGTTTTATCAAAATTATTTTCCATATAAGATAATAAAGGGTTCTATTTATGTCCCTATTATTACATTGATTTGACTATGTTGTGATGGAATTATTTTTATGAATTCCTTGATCTTATATGAATTGTTTTATGATTTCATGATGTTTAAGATTCCCATTTTTATTACATGGGTTATGCAATGATGTATGATTTATGATTTTGTGGCACACATAATAATGGTATCATTATGAGATGGGTGGGAACTATATCTCCCTTAATGCATTGGGTAAAGATTTTATATCTCATGAGATAGACATGGCTGGAATGGTAGGTTATACCGGTTCAGTGAAACAGGATTGAAACGAGGGTGACTCGGTTCAGAAAGGGACTTTGTCCACTAAGATAGTCTTGGCAATGAGTCTTGACTAACAAGAAATGATTCTCTATGATTATGTGTGCATGCCATAAAGTTTAATGTTTTAAGTTATGATTATTGTGATTACATTTCACTGCCATGAGTTATCCCAGGTTATGAAATTATGATCTCTTTTACAGGTTAAGATTTCCAAAAGTTATGTGCTTATGTATATGATGTGATTGATATTTCTTTTGTTTACCCTTACTGAGCATTTGAGCTCACCCTTTTATGTTTACTTTTCCCCAGGATATAAAGAAAGGTTTTAGGTATAAAAAAAAGGAAGATCTTTATGGGAGATGTTGAAGATCTTTCACCAGGATTAGAAGATTATATTCCGAGTTTCCAAAGATACTAAACTATTATGATCCTTGTGTGTGTGTTTTTGTTATGTACTAAGTATTCTGAAAATGTAATGTAATGTCAATGTATGTCAAGCTTCGGGTCTCTATAATATCGGTGTCATCCCAGGGTACAGGTTGATGTAAAATTCTACCTCTCTACGTGGAGGTAGTCCCAGAACATCATCAGGAAATACATCGGCATACTGGTCTCAGACTCTCAACATCCGCTACTCCGAGGGTAAGGCTAGCCAACTGATGAGTAATTGGTTTCAACCTTCTCTGGGTAAGTCTATAATGTGCTGCAAAGGTTCCCTTCTCTCCGGTGAAGGAAAACCCGGTCCCATCTGTGCGGACACACCACACTTTGCACCTAATACAGTCAATCTAAGATTGGACTATAGATAACCATTTCATACCCAAGATGACGTTGTAAGGTCTCGACGCCACTACTAGGAGATCCCAGGAGAAGATCTCACCTCCTAGAGTAATCTCACACTACTGGCACCAGTGTGTAATTGTCGAATCCAGTCCCATAGGAGTCTCTAGCCGTAAGGATCAAGCCAACGGCTCCACCCAAATCTCCGAACTCCGAACGAGGGTCGTAGAAATAAAAGAGTGACTGAAACCTGTGTCTATATGGTGGCATCCTGAAAGAAGACGGGTTTTCCATCATCAATAAGTTATACCTGGTGATATGACTCAAGATATCAAAAAGAAAACTTTTTAATACACATGCAATCAATTTTTTCTTGCGTTGATTCGGAAATCAGAATTCAAGGTCCAGGTGTATGAATACATCGACCGCCGCACCAACACTGGATTCCCCAAACTGAAAACCACACTCATAACACTTAACACTATTTCCACACTGAAAATATCAGAGTCCTAATTCTTTGGTAGAACCAAACTCCTTTGATACCACTTTGTCACGACCCATCCCCCAGGGCCCATGCCATGACTACCCGAATCCCGCCTTCCATAGGTCAGGGGCTAGCAACTAGCACCAAAAGGCATATTCCCTAAAACGGGAAGGAATTTCCATTAAACCTATACAAACACACGGTCCAAGAACACAACAAGAAGAAACTATGAATTAAACTGTTGTAGTAAAAGGATTGTTGAAAGTAAAAGGGCCCAAAATACAAGCCCAACTGAAAGTATGAGTACAACTGAAAAGTACAAATACAACTGAAAAAGGGGAAACCGTTATTGAGTCATCCTCCAAGGATCCTACCTGAAGGGTAGGTACAAATTGCCACCTCAGCACTCCACACCTGCCTATCTCCTCCACGTACCACCTAGTCCTGGCTCCCTCAAACCTCAGCCCAGTTACTCGTCATCTGCATAAGACACAATAATTTTCAGGCATAGCCTGTTTAGGGGTGAGTATAACGATACTCAGTATGGACCCTGAGACCCCCGAAGGTCTCTCAGAATTCCACAAGGAAAACCAAAAATCATGAACTCAATCAAAAAGAACAAGGCAATAGACATAGCACAATTAGAGTCTTATCTCAAACCAGGTATAAAACTCAGAGAAGCAAAATTATGATGTTGACCCACACAAGATCTCTATAAATGCTGATAGCCAACCACAGATTCTCTAGGCCTAGGAACAAGTAGCATTCCCAATCACAACGTCGAACACCTCAGCTGATGGAGAAATCCTCCTCTAACAAGTATAGTGGATCTTCCGCGTCACACAGATGCACTTTCCAATAACTTTGGACTACTGAGGTACTCTTCCTGTCGAGTATTTTGGGTCTACCGCGTCACACAGAGGCGCTCCCCACCATGGGTCTGCCGCGTCACACAGAGATGCTCCCCCATGTGGCCTGTTGAGGTAATCCTCCTATCGAGTACCATGGGTCTTCCGCATCACACAGAGATGCTCCCCACTATAGGTATTCCGCATCACATAGAGGCGCTCCCCACTAGGTCATAGATTCACTCCCAGTTGAAAGATTAGTAATCGTCAAGCCTCATCTAGTCGCAGGGTTCCATACGTAGTGTGCTTGGGAGAACCGCTCCCCAAGCCATTGGTCATATTTAAACCAGTATTAAGTCTCACAAATAAGTAACCTGATAATATGTTGTGTCATAAGGGTCCCAACACAACAGAAGGCACATCAACCGGAAGCCCGGTCTGTGCGTTATTGGCATTTCAGTGCCGAGGGCCCGATTGGATTCGGGTGCGATCCAACCCAGCTGTACTCCAAGTTTCTCCAAAAATCTCATGGAATAAGTTAAAAAGAACTTTCTTGCTCCAATGATCCCAACGCTGCAGACGGTTCATCAAACAGACATCTGGTTCTCAAGATATAGCCCTTTAAGTGTTACTGGTCGGTATTGGGTCCGGGTCCGATCAGCCTCAGTCAGACCTGCCCGACCCGGTTCAGCATGGGCCGACCTAGATTGACATGGGTTGACCCATCCCAACTCGGGTCCAACCTAACCAGGGTCAATTCAGACCACTGAGTGGTGGGTCGGTCCGCTGGGCCGACCCAGCAGTGCCACCCGCCTAGTGGCGCGGGCCGCCAGGGATACCCGGACGTGCCTGCGAAGCCACGTCAGCGGGTCAAACTGTGGGGGTTGACCCAACCCGACACCATGTGGCACTTAGAGTCCTCTTTTCCATGGCCTAAGGGTCGTGGAGTTGCCTCCAAGCACGCTGTTGGTGCTCGCCCCATCCACCGGCCGATGGTCGATCCGACGGCCCCTACTCCCGCCACGGCCAACACAGGCCGTAGCCCTACTGCTGCATGGGCACACCTCTGAGGGCACGCCCCACCCCTGCTGGTTCCGTCGCAAACAGTCGGTGTTCTGTACGACCTCTCTAATGGTGAGTGACGATGTGCCACACCATCACCCACGGCGGTTCGGTGTGCCGGCCGCCGCGGCTGACGAATCGCCGCCTCCTTTTTTTCATCGGCGGAACGCGACAGCATGCCACACCTCCTCTATGACCGGCCAGTGCCGGCCACTCTAACGACCGCCAGGACTTTGTGTCATGGCATCCTCCTGCGGTGTGCATTGACGTGCTATCCTCAATGTAGCCAGTCGGTATTGTCGTGTCGTCGGTGTTCCATGGAGGTGAAAAATTAGCAAAGTAGCAGAGGGTTTGGGCCGGGTTCGTTTGGCCCGCACCCTCCACATTCGCTCGCAAACATGAGGGGGGTTAAGGATTTAATAATTAATTGAATTAAAAAAAAATAAAAATTTCCACATGGTTACCCCGTAACAACCTCCCGCAAGAACGAATGAAACATGGATCAACCCGTTAATCGGTTGGTCCATGTTCTTCGTATAATTCAGGAATGGAGAAGATGTAAAATCATTTAAATTGCATAAATGAATAAACCCCCTACCTCTAAAACCCATTGGAGAGCGTTCGTGATTAATTTTGGATTGTGTTCTTTGTTCCCATAACCGGTTCCCAATGATGCCACTCGTACCTCGTCCTTCAGTTCGTGGTTCGGTGTCGTCTGTCACCTCCCGCTGGGTTCGGCTCCATCTTCTAAGGGTCTGGTGTCGTGGTGCTCCTTCAGCACTTCATTTCTTGGCGAATCTATGCTGATACCCCTCCTCAAGCTCCATATATATAGGATAGGGGGAGGGTAAGTAATGAAGTTGGAGTTTAATGGGGCTCATTAATTAGGAAGCTTCCTAATTCCCCAACGACATCGTTACTTAGGGTTGGAAAGTCAAGCCATTTATTGGCTTGACACATCTCTGGCCCCACCCTTTTTCTTGTTTGTTGGAGGATATGAAATATAATAATAAAATTATTTCATTTCATTTCTTTTAAAAATTCACAAAACATAATTTTTTTCTAGACCTACTGCGGTCAAAGTAAAGCCACCCTTAAACGAATCTTGGTGCTGCGGATTCAATGGTTCCCTTAGATTTTTAATCTGAGCAATGGTTCAAAAGTTATAAAATTTTGCTCATGCGTTTACTGAACGTAGCAGAAAAAAAGTTCAGAAATTCATTTCGGGCACTCCGGGCCTCGGATTCATGCATCATCAATTTTCAAAAAATCGTAAAATTCCATAGAATTAAAAAAAATTACATGGAAATTACGGGTCTTTAAATTTCCATTCACTAAAAAAGAATAACATTGTTCGTGTGTATATGTGGACTGCCACCTCCACGAAGCAATGCGATTTGTTTTTCATCACCACATCACCTGGATGATATATATAAGTATAATTAATTAAATAATTTGATATTTATGATATTATTATTACTCTATAAATATAAAATGATACTTACCTTCTTTCCATAATGATATTTGAAAAATGGAAACATTGCTCATGCGTATGTACGACCTACCATCTCTATGATTGCAACCTAGTTCATTTTTCATAACCATATTTCATGTTTGGTTTTAATAGTATAATTTATGTATAAAAATTATATTTATTTCATGATAATTATTCTAGATATTATGGAATAATTAACTCTTTGACCAAATTCAACTTACCAAATCCATTTTGGAATTATGAAACGAATATCATCAAAACATCTAACGTGAATTTAATTAATTAAACAATTAAATATAGAATGGTAAGAGACAAAAGAAAAGGAATAATAAACTTGAAAATTTTCTTAAGAAATTAAATAATTAACCTAATTTTATTATTTAGGAATAAAAATAATGTACGTGATGATTAAGTATCAAGGTAAGGGACTTTCTTCTAAAAAATCATCTTTTAAAGTTTCCCTTAAAACTCTTTTTTCCTCATATCCATATTTTTATAATTATTTTATAGATGTATTTATATGGATATAAGTGATTTATAAAGGAAAAATTACGTTTATTTTTACTTTCCTTAAATTATTTTCAAAAGGAATATTTTATTCAAATGGAATATTTTATGTAATGTTTTAATATCCTTCAAAAAAAGACAAAAGGAATGTTTCATTTTAACGTATATGGTAGTGAGTTTTCCCACCTCTATAACTGTTATTTGAATTTTGTATTACTTTATAAGATTCCATGTTTTATTGAAAGAAATCCCCACTTTACATTTATTCTAGGAAGTTTACTTTTTAAAATTGGGTTTAAAGAAAAGGGATATATCAATATCAGAAAATAATTTCTTATGGGTGAAAATAATGTGTTTATGATGCAAGATTTTATGTCTTATGATAATATTATGGATCTTGGAAATTTTTTATGAGGATGGGTGGTTTCTTTATTAACCAAGGTTGTGTGATCCCATTATAGCTCTCTAATTTATTAGGTAAAGGGATGAAGTTAGCTAATTAAGTTTCTCCTAAGAGATTATGGGAATATATTTTGATGGTTATTCCAAGTTTAATCATGATGGTTATTTCAAGTGTAATTGAAATGGTTAATCCTAGTATAATTGTGATGGTTATTCCATATGTAATTAATAATAATATGAAAATGATTCCTCAAGTTAACTACATGATTTATTTATGATTTCTATGGGTTTTAATGGAAATATTATGATTTCACAAGGTAAATGAAAGTAGATGCAACTTCATAAGGTTGTAAATTAAAACTTTGTAAAAAAGTTATTATGATATTTTAATGATTTAAAATAAACCTTTATGAGTTTTATTTTTTATTTAAGAAGTATTATACAATTTTTTATGAAAATATTTGGGTATAGATGGTGATTTCTTGTGATTGAATATGTTTATTTTAAACCCAAATATTATTTTTAAAAATAGAAAATTTTATAAGTATTCACGGACTGATGGTTTATTTTTTTTCTTTTTATGTCCCTTACTAAGATTTTTTGTGATCATACCATCTTTTAAAATGTTTTTCATAGGGATTAAGTATAATTATAGTAAGTTAAGAATTCAATTTGAATGTTGTGAATAATTTTCATGAAAAGAAATCATGCTTTACTTTCAAAGTTTTTTATTGTGAAAAAAATGGATACTAATCAGAAGTATCTTCTTTGTAATATATGGGGTTATTATGTAATAGTTATGACTTAACTCTATAAAACTCTAAAACTAAAATATATTTGGTAATGAAATAAAAATAAATCTAGTCTAAATACACTAGATTAAGTAATGTTTAAGTTCAGGTCCTTATATGGAAACCCTTCTTTGATAAAAATAAATAACTCGAACCTGTGTAAATTTAATGTGAATACTGAGGAGGGTATATTTATTAAATAATTTTCCAATGTAAAAGGACATAAGTTCTATGAAAATAGGATAAATAAAAAAATTATTATTAAATTGTAAATGTAATTGAAAATAAATTGTATATTGATGCACTAGCAGTAAAATATTTTGAAAAAATATATGATAATCATGAGGGGTTTTCTAATAGAACTATAGAGGAACATGTTGAAAATGAGCCACATATTTTAGATGTTGATTTTTACTAGATAAGTTATGAAGCAGAGGTTTCTAAAAATATAAAATGATAGTATGAAAGGATGAAGAAACATGTGCAGCTATAAAATGTAATTTGTGATAAAAGTGAACTACTTCAATCAATAATAATGTTGTGGTATGATAATAAAACATCTCTGATTTCCCAAATAGAGATGTATTCGGTGGCTAAATCCATCAATAGTAGATAATGGATTAGAGATATGAATGGGGAATTGGACCAAACATATAAGAATTCCACTTGTAATATTGTCCCTAAAACTAATGATAAAAATGTGATTGGAATAAAGTGGGTATTCATGAGTCAGTTGAACGATAAGGTTCAAGTCAAAAGTAATAAGACCATACTTGTTTACAAGGGTTATTTATATGTTGAGGGTATTGATTTTGAATATAACTTTCCTTCTGTTACAAGTTCAGAGTCCATCAGAATGTTCCTAGCTATGGAAGCACACAAGTAGTACAAAATTTATCAAATAGATGTCAAATATTCATTTTTTAATGGAGGTCCAAAATAAGAAGTCTATATTTAGAAACCAAAAATATTTTTTCTTTACAAGGACGTAAAAGTAATATAAAAACTAAAAAAAACCCCCATATGGTCTGAAACATGCTCCTAGAGCCTGGTATTATAAGCTTTATGGATACTAGAGGAGGAGGATGTTCACAAACTTAAAATTGGACAATAACTTGTACATAAAATAAATATAGGTAAATAATATTATTTTAATTGTATATATTGATGAAAGTATTTTTATAACTGATCAAGAGAGTTCTTATAAAGAATTTTCTAAGAAAATAAAAAATTATTTTGTGATTCCCATGTTAGAAGAGATGATTTATTTTCTAGGATTTTAAGTTCTACAAGTGGAAGGATTTATTTTTCTATCTTAATAAAAATATTCAAGGGAATTGTTGAAAAAATCATCATAGAAGACCCCAAACTATTATATAAACCTATACATATTAGAATGAAACTATAAAAATATGATAAAGTAGAAAGTTTAAATCAAAGGGAATGTGGAATATTTATTAGAAACTTATTATATATCACTACATCTAGACAAAAAATTGTATATTAAATGAGATTATGTACCAAATATCAAAGTGATCCAAAGAAATCACATTTAATGGATTCCAAGAGAGTCCATAAATATATCAAATGGAATTTGAGTTTTGGTCTATTTTATTAAGAAATGAAAGCACCTATATCTATCTATATTAAGTAATGTGGACTATGAAGGTGACTATGATCATAAAAAATCCACTTAAGGGGGGTTATTTCTTATAGAAAGAGTCTATGTGAGTTGGTATTTTTAGAAATAGAACTCAATCACACTAATTACCAAAGAGGCTGAATATATTTTTTCTGCCTGTTCTTATGCAAAAATAATCTAAATGAAGGAATAGATTGAGGGTTTTCGGTATAAGATTGAAATACCTCTAAAATTTTCATGTGACAATAAAAGTGTTATTGGTCATTCTAAAAATCCTATGTAGTAATCAAGATCAAAGTACATTGATATCAATTTTCACTTCATCAAAGAAAAGGTTTCCAATGGTGATGTAAAGCTGGAATTAATTCATACCCAAGACTATATTTTTGATATACTCACCAAGGATATACTCATGTATAGTTTTGAGAAATTTAGGATGAACATGAATTTTTAACACTTCCTTCTTGATTAAGAGACTTTAGGAATACCCCCACGTATCTTTGGATTATGTTGTTCGGGGGTACATGACTCTTATAGAGGAAGATAAAACTACTTTTTATCTTTTTTATTTAGTATATATTTTTATTGGTAATGGTGGGATAAATATAATAGATGAGTTCTAGGATTAATGGGGAGAGAATATAGATCACTTGGATTAAAGATTCTTGTCACTGAGGGATGGAATTCTCTCAAAAACACTAATTTATCAATGGTGTATTATCATGGTAATTCTCTTAAAAAGGACTTTTATTTGATGTTTCTTGGTTGAATAATTGAGTGTCATAAAAGGTTGAACAAGATTGATAATAAATCCAAGTAGGGGAATTGGATAACATAATTTAATTGTTTAAGAATGTTTTATTTGTTGTTAACTATTTATATAAGGTTGTAAATAATGTTTTTGAATTTTTTTTTGAAGTTTTTTTTGAGATATTTAAAGAGGTTTGGTGATGTGTTGTGAAGGTTTTGTGCTCATTTTATTAATTCTATAATTTTTTGAAGAAAATATGTCTAAGTCTGGATTAGTGCATTATATTTTTCTATGAGTAAAATTGGAAAATTTAAAAACTAAAGCTTCATACAAAAATTTCATGAGACATAGGTTAGTGCGTAAGATATTGAGTTGATTTCATAATATTTCTTATAGTTTCATAAGATGTGTGGATTAGTTCATAAGATATCATGTCTTCATAATATGTCTTGGAAATGCATAAAATAGTTTTTCTAATATGTGTGGTTAAGAACATAAGATATTTAGTATGTATAAGATGTCTTGGCTAGTTCATAAGATGGTTTTTGTAAGATATATGAAACATGTTAGATACTTAAAATTCATAATTTATGTGTATCATGTAAGATAATCAACCATCATGTAATATATTTCACTTCATAAGATACTTCACTTAATAAGATATTATATGTTGTGAAAATATGAGAATATGGGAACTTCCAAAAGATACTTTTGGAAGAATAATGGTTATGATGTTATGTTTTTCCTTATTGAATTAAAATCATATCATGTTGTATGGTTTATGATTGAAGCTGGGTATGATGGATTAAACTAAGTATGTTCTAAGGGAAGAAAAATAGTCACACGACAATAGAAGTTGCTTCACTATAAATATCTAAGAATGCCATTGTGGAATGAATTCAAACCACCCATGGATTTTTTGGGTTATTTGATGAATTATTAAATCTTAATATTATTATTATTATTTTAATGGGATTTAAATTAGAATATAATGGGAAATTTTTTATGGGAATTTCAAATTCATATATTTGGAAAATTATTATCACTATTAATTAGAGAAATTATTGTGGTTGATAGCCATAATTTATTCTCATGTCATGAATTTTGGGAGATTTATATATCTTTAAATATAGAAATATTATTCATGGAATTCTATATGAATATAAAATTATAATGAAGAATAAATAATGTGATAAACAATTGAGAAGATAAATCAACAATCTGGGGTATTGAATAATTGTTGTATCGAATAAAGGGAAGAAAAAAAGTATACTGACAAGTGTTTCACTCATATTGATCATCATTGGTGAGGAAATAAAGGTTATTATTGACCTTTTGAATGATTTTTATATAGGAAGGAGAAGACATACATGTGTATGAATTCTATCATGCACAGGTTGATCATTCTGATATATTTATAAGGGAGGCTAAATTTTCTTTTACTTTATTAATATTCTTCTGGAAGTCGAAGACCGATCCAGAGGAATAAGATATTATCTTTTATGTTGAGACATCTAGTAGTATAAGGGAGATCTTGTTCACATGAAAAATAAAATATTGAATCTTGAAGATTGGTGGTTTTGGTATAAACAATTCCACATCATATTTAAGAAGTGGATGATACCTTCTCAAGGAAGCTTATGATACCTACCTAGACATTTTGTTCAATTTTCAAGAAGTTTTACCCATAATAATTTAATAGTGGGAAATAATATATAACTCAGTAAAAAATTGAACATAGCATGGAGTAGGATCGCACATTGAATCCAAAACATTGTAAAAATATCTTTTGTTATATGAATATTTTATTATTATTGTATATGGGTGAGAGATATATTTATAGAGATTGGATCAATACCTTAATCTATCATAGGGGTTTTATTGAAAATAATTTATAATACCAATATCACTGATTCATCCCCCCCCCCTCTAACTAATTTGGGAACTTCAATTTATATTAGAGCTAATTAGGTTACCAATGAGACCCTACTCTATAAAAGGTAAATAATAGAGAATATTAATTCAATAAAAAGTAGAGGTATCCCAATCCTTTATCAAAATAACTTCTATGGATGGAAATAATTCTTACTTATCCTTTTTCACAAGTCCTGTAAATGAACAATGATGTGACAGTTGGTTTTATACCCCTTGAGAGAAATTATCTCATAAAATTTTCCAATAAAAGGAACTTGGAAGTTTATGGAAAATAAAAAAAAATTATCAACTTTTTATGATAGGTTTTACACTAAAGTGATAGAGCTCAAGATAGAAAAGTAAATGTGGGATAAGCTGGTGAACATGTATGAAGGAAATGTCCAAAACAAAGAGTCATAACTAAATATTTTGAGATAAAAAATTTCAATACATTAGAATGGTTAAAAATGAGATGGGGATGATTAATTTACCGTGGTTAATGATATAGTCAATCACATTAGGGTAATTATTAATAATCTTGAAGATTTTACTATTTTTAAGAAATTTATGAGAAACTTTCCAAACACATTTTTTCCAAATATTTTTTCCTGGGAGGAAAAGTAGGACTTGTCTCTTAATGAGTTACACAATAATCTTCTCAATTATGAGATTATAAAGGATTATGTTTTCAAGAAAAATGATAAATAGTAAATTAATTTCAAATTCATGAACAAATTGAAAATTAAGGAGGTGTAAGTAGAATTTATTTCCTCCAATTAATCAGAAGATAAGGGAGTAAATGATAAAAAACATAAGTGCATAATTTCCCTTATCTCTAGAAACGTGAAAAAGGTGTAAAGTTAGTATGAGGGAAAAATTTCAATTAAGTTTATTGTATGTGGTATTTTTTAACAATTTAATTCTAATTATCTATGGAAAATAGTTTGTAGTTTTAATATAAAGAAGATGAATAAATTCCTAAAATAAATCTAAGAAGATGAAGTTTCAAATAATATATAAGTCTAGTGAGTACAAAAAGAAGATTGAAATAATAAAGAATATAAGTATGTTAAGTAAATAAGAGGATATATTAACTTATTTAAGTAGTAATTTTGAGGATTATTGTGTCATAAAAGCTACTAAATTCATAGAACATGTTAAAAGAAAAGAAGAAAACTCAAGCAGTGAGGGGTAAGGATAAGAAAACTATACTGAACACATACTAAAATCTAGGTTTGAGGTATTTCTTGAGATAAACATTAAAAAAATAAGGAAATAAAATAAATAAATAAATAGGTTGTAAATTTTAAGAGATTCATTGATAACTTCCATACTAAATAAATTGATCTTGCTATGGAAATCAATCTTCCCAAGGTGAAACTTTCTGAAAAAGACAGAATGGTGGGGGAGTTTGAGAAAATAATTTCTACTAAAGAAGAAAAAAAACATGAAAAATTCAAGGTATCATAATGATGATAATACCCTTGTAAAAATAAAATATTATTATAACAAGGCTATGGATGTAAAGGTATATTCTTCACAAAATAATGGAAAATTTTGTGCATGAGTTCATGTAAAATTTGCACATGTGATACTTGAAATTTCCAAATACGTTTCAACTAACATTTTAGTTTTTTAATGAAAATATATAAAATACAAGGTTAAAAAAATTCTTATAATATTAAATCTATATAAAATAGAGTTAAGGATAGTCAGAAAATGAAAACAATTCCTAAACTGAAGCAAATGAAGGATGGAGTTATGCCAAAATAGAAAGTTGGGGCTGACGGGTTGACTTAAAAGTTTCATAGAAAAATTGGGTTAAAATGGTACTATTGGTTTTGTAGAGTTTTTGGAAATAATACATATACTTTATTGTATAATATATCTCTCCCATGGAATCATAGAATATTATAATTAAGGGGAATCTATCTATATAATAGAAGCATAAATCCTATAAAGAAATAGACGGTGGATGAAAGTTAATCAATTTTCTTATACAAAACAATTTTGGTTATCTTAAAGAGATCTATATAGTATGTGACCATGAAGGTCAATATAAAGAATAATTCATGACCAGTATTCTAGGGAAAAATAATATGCTAATGTAGAAAAAGAATTCTTGGGGAAGGAATAAGGCTGAGAAGTCACTTATTGTTGAGGTGGATCTTAAAACTAGCAAGATGGGAAAGCCATGGATCCTTGAAAGTGTTTACTAATTGTATATAAATGAATATGTCAATATTTTAAAGAATATTGAATAAAATAATGGTTATTAAATCACTTTTGGAAATAAAATCTCTTTGAAGATCGAGGGAATTGGTTCAGCTAAGATAGAACCTCAAAAGTTGAACTTTGGAGATGTGTTGTTTATAAATGGGCTTAAACATAACTTATTGAGTATGAGTTATCTCTATAACATAAGAAATTAATTCAATTTCTAAAGAAACGCTTTCATGTTTTATATAATTAATGATGTAAGATTTATCCTGAAAGGAGAGAGGGTATAGAATCTAATTTAGATTGGTGACCCAAGAAATTCCTACTACATTAGTGAAAAAGAATAAAATAATCTTTGGAACATAAAAATTGGTTATATTTTCTATAAAATTTTGAGCAAAATATCAAGATAAAATGGTGAAATATATTTACTCCAACAAATAATAGACAAATATGCGGTGTGTATAGCCTATCAAAAGGGGAATATGGTTCAAGAAATTCATAAGAGAGTAGAAATAAAATCACTAAACCTATTGAATTAATAAACTCAAATTTATATGAACCTATGGGTAAAATACACTAAGTGTAACTTATATTTTATTACATTCATTGATAACCTTACAAGAATGAAAAATGTGTTTTTTATGAACAACAAGTCATAATAAGTGAATATGTTCAGGATTTTTATAGGATAAGATGAAAGATAACTAGAGGTTTATATAAAAAGGGTGTGTAAAATAGTGTAAGAGAGTTTAATATGTGTTATTTTGAATCCTAACTTGATAAACATGGGATTTATCTTCAAGACTATTGGTCCCTCAATAGGGGATTAGTGTTATATTACCCTAAGATGGATGAATCAGAGTATGTAAGGTTTTATGCAATTAAAAAAAATCATTTTAATGTCTCACTTTCCTTAAATGGATATTCACCTCTCAACCTTGAGGGTCATTTTTTATGATCCTTTTACTATATATTATTTATGTTTCTTGATTTATTTTGGTGTGCAACATAAATTAAATAGGGTCATGAGGATTTACTTGGTTTTCCCTCTTTAGGCCACTTCCAAGGATCATGCATCAGCGTTGTGTCATGCACCAAATCACTATTAAGATCACTGATATTCATAGAGGTCTCTCCCCTTATAATTTTTTAGGGACATATATCTACTTTCCAAGGGTTACTTCCTTAAACATTCTTTCCAACACTCACTACCAGTGGAACGTATCGCCACAACATAGTTTATGGACTTATACATCCCTTATCCAGCATTACTTTCGCAGTGCACATATTTGAGAATATATAGATACTATTTTGTATCCCCATTGGGAATTTCCTTCACAAATTATTAATATCTCCTCTATATCTCCACCTTTCCAAAATGAATCTATAATTGTTCCTTAATTTTTGTTGTTTCATGGAAATGTATACTTATTTTACTTATAAAAGATATTAAATGGTTTCTAAGATATTATTATTCCTTTAATCCCCTCACCTAAGACTCTTATTATCTCTATTTTTGTTTGGATATGTAATTTTCTCAGATCTCATGTCTATCCTACTTCTAGTTGATACCCTTATAAAATGATAGATCATGGCCAAACAAATTATCCACCTATCAAAAAAAGTATGGTTCCTTAAATAACCTATAAAATCTTCATAAAACTACTCCATGATCTCATTAATTTTTATTCAACCAATTAACTACTTCATGGAAAACAATTTCATTTTCTAATGTGGAATTAAATCTCTATTTAATTCCATTTTTTGTAATGCTACAATCGACTTATCATCAAATCAGAATCATGGACTAAAACTGAGACAAGTTATTATGGAAGCATTCAATATCCATCCAAGAATAATCATAATGAATTATCCCAAATTATTTACATAACCCATTGACACAACCTTCAACACAAAGTGGTTAAAAAACATTTCCCATTTTGACTCCAATGCACTGGGCACTGCAAGGTGGTCTCCCATTATTTTTTATTTTAGAATGTAGCTCAACCTATCAACCACAATCATCACTACAGCAATTTTGGCCTTCCTCGTGTTACATAGATATTCTCTTGAGAAATTATATCCACTTATATGATGTGGTCCATATCTAATTACTTGTTTTTATAGGCACTCCTCTATAGCACCATGATCATCACTATGGTGTGATGAAAAACCATTGGTTGTTTTCCACTCACCATGGAATGTGTTAGGGCATATTCAATATCTTATTGTATATCTTCATACCAAATCCTCCCCTATGAGATCCTTGTACCCATTTTTATTAGGTACACCTCCATCACACCACTCGGATCTTTACAGCATATTATTGTTCATGTTATACTTTGCAATGCTCATTAACGCCTTTCCCCATGACCATATCATCGTTGGCTATTTTTTTCAACCTTTCTCTATAATTCCACCATGGAGACAACCATGGCATGTTTCCTTTATAGTTTCCCAAGTTAGAAATTTACTCTTCCTCCATGGGATGGGTTATAGTGTGGTTCACCTAGAAATATCCTTTACCATTAACACACCCAATAACTACAACATGGTGTTTTCCATGTTGGGAAACTTAAACTCAATATGAAAACATACCTTATGTTAAGTTATGGTACTCATATGTATTTTTTCAAGATTCCTTCAACACTTATTTTTTCCTTCTCTTTTCCACATAATCTCCTTGTAGAATTAGTTTTCACTTTATAATTTCCTATAGATAGCCTTATATTAGTGTTAACTCATTTATCACTAATAATCACCTTCAATCAATATTTTGTCAACAATCCACTTCTTTTCAACAAATTTAACTTCACTCCACCACTATTTATTATCAAGAAACCTATTTTTCAACAAAACAATTCTTATCAATAAATCCAATACAACTTATTAGAGTTACAATAATCCCTCCATTTATATTTTGTTGACAAGATATGGAAACCTACATTTCAATTCTTCTCCCCCTTCTTATTAATGTAATGAAAAGGTAAAAATCTAATTCGATTTGATTTCTTCTTTCTCTACCCCTTTGGGTGAACTTGGAACTACTCCCCTTTCATAAATAGGAATATTCTTATAAGATCGTACTCTCATTGGAATTGGTTCAACTCCTTCCTCCTATTGAATTCAATATTCTCTCCCCCTTTATATGTGGGAAGAAAATCCAAGTAAGATTATATCCCCCTTTGTCTTAAACTACCTAAAGGGATTCCTCATGGAATTTAACTCCCCCAATTAGGATAGATAGAAATTCCTCATCTTATGTCATCCCCCCTATTTCAAAACACTTAAATCCTTTAGTATCAACCTCATGTGGATTATCCAAATCCCATAAAACCAAATGAATATAATTTCTAGTTGGAATTTCCAACTCCATAAAACTCTCATAAGCCAATTTCCATAGCATCTGAAATCATTAAAAGATACATTGAGTGAATCTCCCACTTATAATTTCAGTGGTCAAGAAATCATCTAAGCCTACGGATCCTAATCTCAGTGTAGGAAACAATATTCTTTGAAAATATAATCAAATTAATCCTTTAAACTCATGAATATCAATGAAAACTCAAGTAGATTTTTATTTTTCACTTCTCAAAAATAACCCACAACATATATAAAACTTTTACACCAAAAAAATAGTGAAAAAACAATAAAAACTTTTTGTAAGGAACATACCACTTAATATCAACTAATAACTTTTTTTAAGATTGAACTAATGATATCTATTTTTCTTTTATAACACTTCAAATGCATATTTAAATTATATATAATCCTAATAAGAATTTTAATTTTTATCACCACTCCCCCTAAGGATTTATCCTTTGAAACTAGATATTAATGTTCAAATTGGGGACACCGCTTGTGGGAAAAAATATTCCATCTTATCATATTTTTTATATCTTGAAAAACATCAGTTGATACCAAACATTAAACCCTTATTTAGATAAAAACAAATAAGTATGAATTTCATTTTTTTAGTTGTTCTTGTTTCCTATTTGATATTCTTCTTATGGCATAAAACCACTAGGTTTGTATCCTTATCGAAGCTTATTTTATCTCTAAAACATGTTCTTTTCTAGAAAAAACACCCCATGGATTGTATCTACCTATTAATTCGACACCTGTTTACAAATAGTTAGAAAAATAAAGCATATAGGGTGATGGATTACCTCAAAGTTCCTCAATTTAATGAATAGTTTTGGTTATATTAGACTAACCCTTAACCTTTCATATTTCCTTTTCTATTTTTTTCTTTTGGGAAAAGAATTCCATCATAGCTTAAACCTATTAATCATCACTTATAGTCTTCCTTCTCAGTATATTTACAGAGGATCTCATTTTTGTGATACCACTTACACACTTATCTTCATGGATGTGATCATTTCCATCCTTCATTGGCTTGGGATTTTCCACAATTGTGGAATCAATCACACTAGAGAAAGTATCTTCTTGAGTTTCATAATTAGTGGATATCATATTCAAATTTATTTTCCAATGCATCTTTATCTTTTTCATTTTAGAGGTTTTTTTGGAACCACTTTGTAAAATTTATTCCTTGATAGCCAAGATACCATCTTATAATACTTATTCTTTACAAGTAGATTCTCCTTTAATTGTTCTTCCACCTTTCTCACATCTAGTACAAACTCTTTGTTTTGCTTCAATATTTTCTTTATTTTCTTCCAAGAGAGTTGTTGTGAGTATCTAAATCTTGGTTCTTGATATAACCTTAATTTATGATCTTTCTCATTATCTAAAATATTGAACCTATTTTCCATATTAACAGGCTTCTTCCTTGAATATATTCATTATTTGTATGTAATATGATTGGAGTGTCTTATTATGGAATTTGTAACCTTCCTTTCATTCCTCCAATTGAAATACCTTTCCATGTGATCTAGGTTATAAAAAATAAAGTATTTACCATAATAATCATAACTCATGTGGTCTCTCCTTGATTGATATATTATAATTATTAGAGTTCTTATCACATATTTGAGATTTTTAGATTCAAAACACATGCTCATAATGTGCTCAATCCTTCTATAATAGTATCACTTTGGTTTCTCCCTCATTTTTGGATCTCCTATTGCATAAAACTTATATTTTATTCTAGATTTAAATTATAGAATTTATGTACATGTTGAGGCTTTTATATATGGTATATTATTATTTTTATTAAAATTATATATCATCTCCTTGAGATCCTTGATTTCACCATCCTCCCTCTTCAGTTCGGCAACCATATCTTTCAAACTTGAAGCATCATCCATTTTCAATTTTCATGTATCCTCGAGTTAGGTTTTGAGTGGAATGATTCTCATCTTAAATTCCTTTTCCATTTACATTTTCTTTATGATATCTTTGAATATATCTTTAATAAATTCACTTTGTTCTTTCATATTTACTCTCATTTTCTTCATACTGAAATTCATGGACACCTATTCTCTTCTCAAACTCTTATTTTCCCAGGATAGATTTTTAATCATATAAAAATACACTTTATGCATGAATTATCGTTTTTATGCCTTATATTGTATAATTTGGATATCCTCTTAACCATTTCATGGACACCACCTTTATTGGAAACTTTATGTTGATTACACTTCTTCATCACATCTCGTTTTCAACTCCAAAATAGAGTCTGAAATTCCACACACTTTCTCCAAACCAATGTTATAATTATTTATGAATTTAGATTTAGAATTTATTACCTTATTAGGATAATTATTTCTATTAACTTTATTCTTATCCTAATTTCCTTTATACATATATCACTCTTTGTCATCTTTTCAATAGAGTTATTTTAATTTCATCCACATAAATTTGGGGAACTTTACATGTGAAACCTCCTTGTAGATTTATTCTATAATATCAACATTTAATTACTTCTTCATTGAGATATAAATCTCAATGTTTCTTTGATTTTTTTTTAATGAAAACTGTATGTTTGATCATCATTAAAATTCCTTCCTCCAAAAATTCTCATGGAACTCCTAGAGAATCATCCATATAGGAAATAAAATCAATTTTACATTGTTTGAAGTTATTTTCATAACATATTGGATCCTTCATTGTGGATTAAATTTCTCTTAAAAAACTTCAAATAAAGTTATAGAAATAAAAAATACAATAAAGATAAACAAACCTTCCCTCTAATAACACTTGTTGGTCACTCAATAGGGGATTAGTGTGAGATTTCCCTAAGAGGGGGTGGTGAATTAGGGTATGCAAAGTATTACCTAATTAAAATAAATGCTAATTTTAATTTATCACTTTCTATAAATGGATATTGACCTATCAACCTTGAGGTTCATTTATTATACTCCTTTTACCAGATATACTTTAGGTTGTTTGATCTATTTTGGTGCACATGCATAAAGTAAATAGGGAAACCACATTTTACTTGGTTCACCCTCACTGGGCTATGTCCAAGGAGCATACATTAGCATTGTGTTGTGAACTAAAACACTATTATGATCACTTATATTAAAAGAGGTTACTCCCCTTATAATGGTTTAGGGATATTTGACTACTTCCCAAGGGTAACTCCCTCAAACATTCCTTCTAACACTCACTGTCGATGGAAAGGATCACCACAACATAGTTTATGGACTTTTAGGTACCTTATCCAACATAAATTGCATTGTGTGCATCTTCAGGAATAGGTATATTATTTTTTATAGTCCCAGTGTGCTGCTCCTTTATGAACTATGAATATATTCTCTATAACGCCACATTTGAGAATTAATCTATAATTATTCCTTCATTTTGTTAAATCATAGTACCTTGGAAAGATCTTAAATGATTTCAAATATATTAATCTTCCTTTCAGTCCCTCACCTATAACTCTATTTCTCCCTCTTTGAGTTTATATATTCAATTGTGCTCAGATATCATGTTCATCCTACTTCCAGTTGATCCCCTTATAAAATGAAATATCATACCTAAATGAATTGTACACCTTCTAGTATCATTATGGGCCACTCAAATTACCCATGAATTCTCCATCAAACTGATCCACAGTCTATTCCTTTTATAGTAAACCAAATAACTTCTTTATGGAAAAGAATTTCTTTTTTTAGTGTGGTATTAAATATCCATTTAATTCTATTTATTTAATGTTGCAATCATCATACCATAAAGTTGTAATCGTGGTCTAAAATCAATACATGTGATTATGGAAGCATTCAAGATCAATCCAAGAATCTTAATAATAAATTCTCTCAAATTAATCACATTTCCCATTGATACGACCTTCACCAAGGCATTGTAAAAAACCATTCCCTATTTTGACTCCAACAATTTGGGCACTGTGGTGTGGTCTCCCACTATTGTTCATTTTGGTATGAATCTATACCCATTGACCAAGATCATCACTACAGTCATTTTTTCCTTCCCCATGTTACATAGATATTCTATAAATCCACCACATCCACCTCTGCAATTTGTTCTATCTCTTGTAGCCCTTTTTTTATAGTCACTCCTCCATCACACCATGATCATCACTATGGTGTGGTAAAAAAACTTGGGTTGTTTTTTACTCAACACGGCATGTGTTGTATCATGGTCAATCTTATGTTGTCTATCTTCTGACCACGGCCTCTACCATGAGGTCATTATTCCATTTTTTCTCAATCATACCTCCATTGTATCACTTTAAGCTTCATGGTGTAATATTATCCATGTTTTCCTTCTCAATGCTCAACCACAACCTACCCCACAGAAATATTATCCTTGATCATTTTGCATAGGTGATCTGGAACTCCACCATGGTGTGGTCCCTTTCAAATTTCCCATGTTGGGAATAACCTTATCCACTACAACATGTGTTATGGAATGGTTCACTTAGAAATATCATTCACCCTCACCACACCCACAAAACTATGATGTTTTGTTTCCCATGTTGGGAAACTTAAACTCAATATAGAAATATTACTTATGCTAAGGCATGGTCCTCCTATGACTTTCTTCAATATGACTTCAATGTTGTTGGCACTGAAAACTTTTCTTGATCTTGGGAAGGTTAGTTTTCCCTAAAAATATAATTTCAAATTAAATGACCATTACAGAGCCAACGAATTATGTGTGTGAAACAGTCATGGTTTGCACACAACTTTCACACCATGAATAGCCCATTTGTGCATGAAAGGTGATGCTGAAGATTAGAGTTTTATGGGTCATCTGAGAGCCCTAAAATAATTGATTTTTTTTTGCACACAATAGTGACCTCTTGCATACAATTAAAATATGTTCATAACACAATGCTTTATGTTGAAAAGTCAATGAGAAACCACCATATTATGCATCCACATATCTACAGCAAAGGAATAGGAAGTGTGAAACCACTTTGAGTGACCAAGCAGGGTTTTGTGACACTATCCACCCATTTTGAATATAAATAGAACCTCATACCCCCCCCCCCAAATTAAGGATGGATCTTTGAAATACGAAGTGTTGGATCTCACTCACACAAACCTCTCTTTCACAACATTGCACAACTTCATACTTCAACGGATTCCCTATAGTAGGGAACTTCCATGACTAACCTCCCATTGGACACAATGTGTCTTGGATCTTGTTTGAGAGTTCCTTGTGCAACATCCCTCAAGGATAGTTAGGTTCACGCAAGAGAATTCTCCTTCTCACAACCCTAAGTTGTGTGAAACCTCTGAATTTGTATGCACCTAAGCCTCCAGGATCTATGTAGTGGTCTTATGCTAGAACTTGTGGCTCACAAAACCCCATTTGTGTGCAATACAATATAATTACATGAAACAAAATTTGGCTCCCTAACCCAATTCCTCTTTCCTCCAAACAAATTTGTCCACAAGTTGAGTGCATAGGTGACTTGTACCTATCCCAACTAGTCTATCCACACCACAATCTCCCATGAAACCGGTATCATCAACCCTTATGCATGTCCCCTTTTATTTAAGCATGTCATGGACCCTTACCTTACCTTTTCATCCTAATAATAGGTACCCTAATGTATTTTTATCTAAATCATTATAACCTTAACATCAAAACCCCTAATTTTCACTCCTATACAAAATCATTTATGCCCTGCCTCACCCAAAGGTGCATAAGAAGTAAACTTGTAAGCCTTAAAGGTGGAATCATTAAGGGAAACTACTAAAATTTCCTAGTAGAGAGGCCTTTTGTTGGATCTTCCTATCCCACTTGGAAATTGTCTCCCAGGGTTTAAGTACCACCGATTTCTAAGCTACATAACATAAAAATGGATAGCATGACTTAGTCATATGATGTTAAAATGCACGACAATGTCCTCATCACATAATGATAAACTATAGCCTTACCTTGTGTGATAAGCATAGGATGCCCCATGTATGATAGTCATGTGATGCAACTCATCCCCATCCATGGGATATCACCCGACAATTAGCACCCCCAAGCATCCAACATGTATAAGCCCCACACTATCCCTCATTAATGCTACTTATGTGACACGAGTATCCTTACCACATGCTGTTAAATTGCATGGATCAATCCTATCACACGACCTTAAATAGGGGCATCAAACTATGTGGGTTTTGATCCCTTTTCCCCAACATGGTATATAGGA
Source organism: Viscum album (assembly GCA_963277665.1). Lineage (NCBI taxonomy): Eukaryota > Viridiplantae > Streptophyta > Magnoliopsida > Santalales > Viscaceae > Viscum > Viscum album. The sequence continues at coordinate 60,559,812 of OY728163.1, read as the reverse complement.
TACATCCATAAGGTTTAATCCTAACATACCAGCACATCTAGGGTACATCTCTGAGGTTTAATCTTGACACAAAAAATATCACCATCAAATCTCAAGTGTGGTCTTATTCCCCCCTAGGGACACACTTAACCAAACCCTCAAGTGTAATCATTTCCCACCTTGGGGACACACTTAACCAAACCCTCAAGTGTGATCATATTTCCCCATAGGGATACAGTTAACCAAAACCTTAAGTGTGATCATTTCCCCCTGGGGACACACTTAAAAAAACCCTGAAGTGTGAAATCCCCCCCCCCTTAGGGACACACTTAACTACCCACTTATCCCCACGAGTCATTAAACATGTGAACCACTAGAAATATCTACCCCATATAATAAATATAAGATGCCTATGTTAAAAATCCTTAGATTCCTTATGCCATTGGTGTTAAATACCCATAGAAAACACATGATTCCTTGGGTTCCACACCTAAGATGCCTAGAACATGATATTCCCTCCAAAAGAGAAAGCCTTTTTAGGTTCCCAACACACCCAACATATAGAGATGCCTAGACATGACCAATGTTACTATCTAATATAACTAAAGGTTGTTACCCTATCAAGATAGAAGCAGCATAATTAATCGGTGTCCACCTCATGATGAAATTGGGAATGAGTTTTACAATCGTGAATTAAATTTATGAGAGAGACTCAGACTAGGAGATGATCTTCATGGAGGAACCAATATCCCATCATCCTATTTTGATAAAATATATGACATCTATAATTAAAGTGATGGAAGTATCCCACCTTTGGAAAGTGAGAATGTGGGGAAATAAGCAGATTGTCACCACCAAATAAAAATATTATGTGCAGCCCCGAAGGAAATCATTAGAAAAAAAAATGGTGAACTCAATATGAATTTATTCTCCTTAAACAATGATAACTAGTAATGTTGGGGCACCATCATATTTCCATGTTACAAAATCTAGATATTCATAACCATGTACCACCTAATGAGTGGTGAGATTATCATGAAACTCTAATGTAACTTGGAGAAGATAATGTTGGGCATCCTTGATCTACGACATCACTAACATGGATCCTTTTTTTTGCATCAAAACGAATAAAAAATGTTGGGGTATTGGGAATCGCCTTCGTTAGATTTTTATTGAAGGTTGATCCCATGTACTTTATAGGACTTAAGATATAGGTGATCAGTGATCTAATTCCAACAATAATAAGGGTAGGGGGAATGTTGTTGTGGCAATACTGCATGACTACATTCCTTCCATGAAAATCACCATATCTTCAACTACTAGGTTCCCATGCCCCATATCACTCTCTAAGTGAATCTATAGGAGGGTAATAAACACCCTTATTCGGATATAAGAACAATAAGGGTTCATTCCCACTAGGGATATGGGTTTCCATTATCTTGAAGCATCAGTACCTTTACAAAACAGTTTCCCCTAAGGGTTATGCAAGGAGAAACCACCCACCTGTTCCAATTGAAAACCACTTCAGAAACCTCTACCCAGATCATTATGACATCTCACTCCCCTATGTTGATGAGTTATGGGATGTTAAATTTGTTCCTATATTGTTCAATCCTTAGGAGCCTCCCAGGAGGGCTCCCACCAGACTGCTTCATCACCAGCATCGATAGATCTCATGGGTCGATGAGCGGGTTGACCCCATCTCCGCTCCACCGACCCTGGTCCAAAACACCCAGCACTGATGTCAGGGGTAGCCCTAGAAATTTTCCTGGAAGGAATAATTTTTGTAGCTCCAGTGGACCCTACCACCGCTGGTGTATCCCATCATATCCCAACAACTACTGAGTGGGGATTCATCTTCATCTAATTGGGATCGAGACCCCATCTTCCTCTCAGATAATATGGTTGATTCTCTTGGTTTCCAGCACCATCGGAAACCACTAAAGGTCATCTTATGATGAATAATTCTAGAGTCGAGTTCCTCCTCGCACTACCACCAACTAACATGGAGGTCCTCCCTGTGATAAAGATATTCTTGGATCTAAAGATCCTTCCTGGGGAAGAAGGGAAAACAACCACCATGGGGGTCATTCTCGTAGTGCCATCCACAATGAGTATGGAAGAAACCCGAGAGACTCTCAATAACTTGGGAACGTATAAGTCACACACCATCAGATATAAGACCGAAGGAAGCATCATTTAACCTTTAACCTCTCAAACTCCAAGACTACCGATGAGTTGATGAGGGAACCTTTACCCCCACTGCTAAAGTTGGGGGTAAAATCTTATCAATTGAGGCTTATAATCCCTAAAGTCAAGGTTTAGAAAATCCCTAAATACCTCTACAGGTACCTTAAATTTGAGGATGTTCTATCCTCATTCTAAGGACTCAAAATACAACTATTTTTGTCACCATCAGTTTCCATATTATCTACCTCCACGCTACAAGTTGGAGAGATTTCAAGGTGTGGGTTAATTCCCTTAGATGATGGTAAAAACTCCACTAATACCCAAAGATATGATAATGAAATATTACATAGGGAGGTATTAAAAACCCCATCATATATTGATATGATATTAAATTTAGCTCTAACTCTGATAGACATTCCAATATATAGTGTACATTTGGTATGTGTGGCACCCCCTCCTAGTAAATTAGTAACAATGGAGATCTATTTCAGTGTTATTTTCTAGTTTCCTAGCATGCATTGATTAGGGCTTGGGCCAACCAAGAGGAGGATAATCCTTCTGGTGATGAACAAGAGGTATTGGGGGACTCTTGGCTGTTGACCATCTATCAGTCGCATTTTGGCCACCTACAGCTCTAAAATTTTTCATCCTGGATTCCCTCACTAAGGACCAGACAGTTTTTTTTCGCTAGAATATTTGGGCGACGTTCAACCACCTTTGTGACTATTATATAATCTACCTAGGAAGCCACGAATACCTCGATGTCATTCACCAATAGTGTAATAAGGTTGAGATCGCAACACCCTCAATAGTTTAATGCCCTAAATTGTATGGCTATTTCCAGACTCTCAAGAGAACCTGCGTCAAGATCCTTACTATGATCCAAAGATTCATGGTAGAGTTAGATAAGCATGTGAAAATTAGATTTTGGTTAATTATGTTTCCCTCTATTTTAGCCCTATCCCATGGAAATAAAGGTACAATAAATCTGGCTCACCCACTGACAGTGAAGGCTCCTCTCTAACCACTGCCAGGGTAAATGTTGCCACCATTGACCCTACCAAGGATCAAAGAAACTGGACTGCTGGCACAAGGAATTATAGGGAGAACCCACTCTAAGGGGTGACACAATACCAGGTAGATCCCCCAATAGATGCCTATACCCAGAAGTAGAGACTAGCATTGGGCCTTGGGAGTGCCCCCAATGAGATATTGTTACCTACTTTACTATATATAGACAAAGTAAAGGGGACTACCAAGATTAAAGGCTCACCTGAGACTATGTTAGAGCCTTAGTCAATTTCTAGGATGGATGATTTTCTCTAGTAACTAGAGGGATAAAAGATTATTACTACAGAGCTTATATCTAAGTAATTCCTTGGTTGTGGAAATTTCAAAAGGGACCCCATATCTTCTCCAGTTGGGTACCCAATCCTTCTTGGATAGGCACCCAGGTTTGAATCAGGTGGTCCATCATATCCAATCAAGACATAAGTCAGGGGATATGGTAAATAACCTAGATATGAGTCTCCCACTCCATCAAATCAATGTGCATATCCTCCTAGAGATCAAGGTTGAGAAGCCTCCAGAATCGATTATCCATTCAGAGAACCAGTGTCCACAAATAATCACTAGGTTGATGTGATAGAACTCTCATATTTTGCCTTGAGTCCCTAAGAAAAGATAGGTGTCAATTCTACTTGAGGTAAAGTCATATCTGTCAAGAGTAGACTAGATGTGCCTACCACAAAAATTTAAAAATCTGAGTTTCACCCTGTTCAGTGGTAAGGGTGATCCGTTGCAACATATATCACACTTTTCATTGAAATGTGGTCCAATGTTGGGGACTTCAGAGTAGTAGGAATATGCCAAGATCTGGGTTTTTTTTCAAACCCTGGAAGGACCCACGTTTTTGCAGTAGTTCCAGCTAGCATCGGCATACATTAATAGTTATAAAGATCTCCAAAAATAGTTCCACTACCTATTTATCTCCACCTCTCACAAGACCAGCATTGTCGACCTATCCAAATAAAAATAGAGGCACAATGATCGAGTGGATGACTTTATTACCTGATTGAAAGAACTCATATACTTTCTTGACATGCCATTTTCCTAAGAATAGTTTCTTATGATGTGCATAGAAAATTTCAGAGATAAGTTGGTCCCTACCCTCATTTACCTAAACTATCCAGGTGTATTTTGAGAGGTTTCTGAAAAGGATTGGTGTGTGGAAGAATCCTTGTAGTGGACCAAGCAATGGTCATTCCCATTACCTATTACAACTCCTATTTAAAGGCCCATAAAAGAAAATATGGATACTTTTTTACATGCATAGGCTCCTGAGACCACTTACTATCCCATTTACCTTATGATCCCTGCCAGGTGCATCCTTTACAAGTGCCACCTCTCTCAGTGCAGCCTCGTTAGGTACAGTAATAGCCACATAGAGTGAACATTGTCACGACCCCTCTTTAGGGTATAGCACTCAAGGTTCCTTTCATAGAAATAAGGAATATTACTTAATCCTTTAAGTATACACAAGTCCTAGGTTATTTTATCTGTTCCCTAGAAAAATGGATTCTGAAGTTTCCATAGTTCAAGAGAACCTAATAGGTTGAACTTACCTATCATGCCAATCACTTCCCACAACACAGGATCCTTGGACATGCCATTAAATAATTCTTTGTACTCAAATATTGGCTCTAGTAACAGGTGAATCATGTATTAGTCAAATTGGGTAATGACCCAAAACAAGAAATACAAGTCTCCACTAGCCTTGATAGTGACAGGGAAGACTCCAGTGAGTGGAAGTAGGTCCCTATATGAGGAATGCAGAATTATAATGATTGGTTGGCTCAAAAGATAGTTTTATGTTCCCATGTAATTATCTATGCTCACTTGAGTAAACCATAATCTCTAGTGGTCACAACATATTTTCTAGCTATCGCATCCACATCTACACCATAGGCTTCTCAATCCCGAAATAGAATTCATCGGGAATTCAAGAGGAATCAAAGTCCACCATTGATTCCAAAAACCAATTTCCACCATTAGTAATTTCATGCCTTATGAATTGGGAATCACACTTAGGGTTTGTCTAGTCTGGACTATTCCACTAACAAGGATCAAGAATTCACCTTTATGAACACTTTTGAACTATTTGATCACTATGAAATTCTAAATTATAAGTAATTCTATGTAAACCCCTCAAGTAATTCTAGTCAATGCCATCAAATGAGAGGTATAAGGCATGCCAGATGAAAAAATGTTCGTGCTAGTGTTTTAGAGAATAAGAATGTGTGGGATGGAACTTCAAAGTAGGTTGTTCATGCTACTGAAACCAAGAATTTTGCCTTGTGTAGGGACCATAAGGTACAACCCTCACAATCATATCCATCCAGAATTCCTCCACTGCTGAATGTATTTATTGAATGTTTTATTTAACTATAACCACACCATGATCAACTGCACCCAAATAAGCTCCACCCTCAGTCATCTGGTGCCTAGCTATTAGGCATTTAGAGCAAGCTGTATAATCAATAAGAGAGTACAACTATCACTATCTAGGCCCTAGTGCCTTATACAATGGATCATGTATTGTTCCCTAATAAAGAATAACCTTATACAAGAAAAATCATGCCCTCACTCAGAAATATGATGTGTTTAAGAACCTCACTGGAATACCTATAGGGATCTCGATCCTTGAGGATCTCCGATTGTCAAAGGAAATGTGTGAATCCCTCATTGAATCCTTGAATATACCCCCTTTAGTTTGAGACTATGGTAGCTGATATCGAGGAATATTATGTAGAGGAAGTCAAGAAGGAAGGATGTTGGTCTGTAATTTCATTTCCTGAAGAAGATTAGGGTGATACCATTCAGGGGAATATACACCCACTATATATCACTAATCGGTTCAACAGTGTGGAATTCCACCATTGCCTCATGGATACTGGCTCTGGGATCAACCTTATCCTAACCCAAACACTCCATAAGATGGGCTCATATAATTGGATTTGATCCCCTCTAACTTGATGATTTAGAGATATGATAAGAGATAGAGGAATCCACATGGAAAGATTCAGTTGAAGACTTAATTAAGTGGTCTGGTTATGATAACTGAATTTATGGTAGTCTCATAGGATACATCCTACAATTCCCTATTGGGAAATATCTATCTCCATCTGTACATATTTTCCCCTATTCATACCACCAGTTTCTCAAATACTAACTTGACAGTCAAGTAGGGGTACTCTAGGGTGACGCATCCCCCTTCGACTCTTATGATTCTCATTATATAGACTCTAAGTACTATAAAAGGGATGGAAAACAGCCCAAGATTGATGAGGCTGAGTTTATAAATGAACTAAATGATCTAATATCCACTACATCATACCCTTGGTCTATGTTCAAAGACAGCTTAGTCCTTCCAATCCATCGATTGGAACCCACAACACTAGATCTAGGAATTTATTTTATAGTCCCCAAGAAGAAGGCTTGGTCACATATTACCTTTTACTCCTACACAGGATAGGCCAGACCAATATAAAAATACCCTACCCCTATAAATTATAGATAATTTCTCCCCATGGCCACCAATCCACAACACTTCCTCATGTTTCAGAAGGTTGGACTGGCTTAACGGAATTCAACCAATCATCGTTGATTTGATATCAGGAGTGGACCTCACAGTCAGAAACAGCATGGGATTGGCTCATCAGTATTTTTCACTACAGTCTCTACAGATCAAGAGTGTGATGAACCCAACCTAGATACCCCCTCAAACTAGTACCTGACTCAAACCACCACAAACCTGAAGGGCATTCCTAGTCCCTACAGGCTGATGATTAACACCTGAGAATCAGCAACGACCGAAGGGAGAAATTTCTCCCAACATGAATCAGAAAACATGAAGTGTATATATATACGATGGGAATATGTAGAAAAAGAGTAAAACAATGAATATATGTTATATCAAAAGGAAAGAATAGAAGTGATACAACTCAATAGTAGCTAAACAATATCCAAAGTATAAGTCCAACAAAAAATGACAACTAAAAACTGAAATACCTACTCCATGTGATAGCATGGAAAAACTTCCAACATATCACCACTATCTACCCACACATTTTTGATAGAAAACTTTGCCACCTCACTATTACACCTTATCTTTCCATGCATTGAAAGACATAATAAGTTCTATACATATCTAAAGGGGTGTGTAGCTATGGGATAAAAAATATTAGTAGTAACCCAACTAGGAGTTCCATATAAATTATTTATATAACAATCCTAACATTCTGAAATTTAAATAAAAACAATCCATGATAAATATTTAAGTATTTTTTATATCAAAAGCATAGTAAAACATTTTCCCTTTTTCCATATTTCCAAAATAATCTAGGTAAAATAGTTTCAAATCATATCTCATATATCAAAGTAGTCAAATAAAAGTATGTATAACATATTGTATCAAATAAAAAGTATTTCAAACCAAAGAACAATTAACATCACGCCAAGGGTCACAATAGGTCAGGCTAGCTAGGACACTCGTATCCAAACATAGAAAATCATGCCCATCAAGTCTTTAGACTTATGCATGGAATCTAGGGAGAAGAGGATATTCTATAAAGTGAACCTACAAATAGGTCTAACAAGTCCCTATAACAACATGCCTATAGAACATAGGAACACCCCATGAGTGAACCCCCCCCCCCCCCCCCCGATAGTATCAATAGATGAGGTCTATTACTACACCTTCCACCTAAGTACCCATGGATTCACATGTTCTAAATTTTCTAAACCATTTCATAAAAATCATGATTTTAAAATCATTTAATAAATCCATGGTCTCACCCAAATTTACCCTAAGGTATAAGTGGTCTCTTACAACACATAGGGGTTGTCCAATCCACAGGAACCAAAGAAGTAACCTTGAGACACTGGGATTTATTAGGGATTTTGGATATAAAGTGGCCAACTTTAGGGTTGACTTGAATTGAGATATTAGAATAATAAAGTACCTAATAGATTGATTTTAATTGAATAAATAAAACACATTATTATATTTTAAATAAAATAAATAAATAATTTGAGATGATCTTAGGTTATTTCTAGGACTAGAATGGATGGAATTGTTTTCTTTAGAAATCTCATCTCACTAGTTCAAGAAGTTTTCAATCAATTAGATAAGCCCCCAGAATCATTAACCAATTTAATCCCTATAAAATTATAATTCTAATCACCAATTCACTTAGATGATCACTTAAATGAGAACTCAGGGGAATTGGATCATACTAGCACTCAAAATATATCATCGTTAAAATTGGTGAAGATAAAGAAGAAAATAAGTTATTGAATGGAACTAATAAAATAAAGAAATAATTTAAGAATATAAACACATAAAATAACATCTAATACATCCCTATGAAACTCCATAGATACCCCCCACAATAGGGTTGTTCTTCCATTTATTAAAATCTCTCAATGGAATGTAAAAGTTGACTTTAAAAAGTGGGATTGAAGAAGAGAAAATAAACAAATAAAAATAACTTACATGGTTATGTGAATGGTTTTACATAATGAAATGAACAGAATAAAAGTTATATAGATGAGAAGAATACGTACTAAGGATAATTAAGAATATTAAATAATAAAACTATAGTGAAATTGAATAGCTTACATGTAAAGAGCACACTTAAGACAACAAAATCATAGCATAACATTATAATAAAAATATACAAAACTTTTTATAAAATACACCACCAACACTACATTAAATAGAAATTTTGGAAGCCTTGGTTAGATCCCCCAATAGTCCAAGTATTATAAATTAATGAGGGTAGGAATATGTGGGTGTAAAGTTAATAGAGACTATAATTTTCCACCCTTGAAAAAAATCTGATCTAGCTTGCATCCACCCAACAGAGGTGTTGAAATGAACTTTTAGATGGATGGTTTTTGTGGTTCATATAAGAAGAAATTTAATATATATAATTACTATAACATATTTCAAGATTTAATCCATTTGAACACATATTATGGGAGTTAAGGTAAAAATGGAAGGTTGTTATTCTAGGACACTGAATCTAGCCTAGAATTCTATCTTCCACTTAGGCTGCATGTACCACCCCTTAAACCTCCAAATTAGCTCTTTCCATAGTTTAATAAAATGTTATCCATGATGTCCTCTATATGTATATATTTCAAATTTGAGCTTAATTTGTCTTTTATTATGTCCTCTATAGTCATTTTAGTAGGTTTTTTTCCAGTTCACTTCACCTATAATTTTCTAGGTTCAAGTCCAAATTTGAGTGTATTCCAATGTGAATATACATGTTCTTAAGAAGGAAGAAATGTTTCAAATGGAATGGGAAACCTTAAAATGAAATATTAAATTCAAATAAAGACAATTGGTTGGTTAACAATTTGTGTCAAAATTTACCAAGTAATAGTGCACTTTAAGTGAGAATTATAATCATAATGTGAAATAATTATCATATTGTAAAATGCACTAAAAAATGGTGTTTATGAATAATGAAGCATTTGAATATTATAATATATAAAATGAATATTATCCTCTTTTAGTGTCTAATAGCACCCCCCCCCCCCATCTTGAGTTTTTATATTCTTGAGCAAAAATTATCTCAAAAATATAAAAATTGATTTTCCTTTTCCAAAAAAAATTATTATATAATGATCGATAAAAGACATCATGCCAAAAAATTATGAAACATAAAAAAATAATTTAACACAATATAGGTTCATAAGCATATCCCAAGCAAGAGACTATTACTTTTCTCCAATTCATCACCATATTTCATCCAATTTCAATTAAGTATGATGATGTGTTGTGCATCACAAAATACATGGGGCCTATTTTCTTTTTCAAGGAAAAAATAAATGGAAGTGCTAAGTGGGAATCACATTAAACCATAAGATGTGTATCCAATTTATTATTTTTCCTTTTTTCTTTTTTCTTTTTTTTTTTGTTTTTGTTTTTGTTTTTTCTTTTGAACTAAAATAGAGATGAAAAGACCAACACTGGGAAAGATAATTGGGCAAGAAAATTATGGAGTCGTGATCCCCAAGTGTTGGATTCCATGAATTTAGACAAAACATTTCTCTATGTGGTCGTTTTTTCATTTTTTTGGATACTCAAGTTAAACTAAAAGGGGACCCAAACCCTATTACATGATGAAAGGGACCCAATAAATCAAACTTACACCCAAAATACAATGGACATACGTTATGAAATTTTGATTAAATGGATGAATAATTTCACATTGAAAAATGACATCAGAATGCCATGCCAACCAAAATTATTCCCATAAACCTAAACATATATAAATACCATAATCAAGGCATCCAAAATAATTTGACATTCAATTTTCATGTTTTATAATGTACATTAATGCATGTAAGGATAATGAATTGAAATTTTCCCTAAAATCCCAATTTTTTTAAAATATCATATTTTCACTCCACCCAACTTAGAATGACACTATCCTCAATGTTGAAATATATTTTATAATTAAGAATAAATAGGAGAGAATATGATTTGAAATGAAATCATAAAACAAAATCAATTGGTTTGAAGTTGTTGGCCCATCAATAAGCAATTGATCACTTTAGCTTCATGTCATAAGTAGACTCCTTGGGGTTAATTGAAAGTTAGGATTGAATTTGGGAAGGTATGTGTTTCATTTAAAAATACTAAACTGATTCAACTATTAAATATCACACACAAGAAACATTATATCACATTGGAAACCCCAATGGGGATCCCATTAACAAAAAATAAAAAATCACACAAAATAAAATAAAATTAAATGCATGTATAAGCTGGGTTGCCTCGTAGAAACTTCTTAGTTTAAAGTTTTTATCTCAACTTGGGACCCCCCACTTACCCAATGCTAACTTTCAACATTTTAAGGGTTGCATTTTTCACAAATTATACTACATTGAGTTTTATAATTTATTTAGAATCTATTTTAAGTTAAAACATATGTGCTCCAATGAGTGTGAAAATCCATGGAATATCAAAAATGGTTGATCCAATTTCCTCTATAGTATTTCCTAAGGAATCAAGGATCATTCTATATTTACTGGTTTAAAGAGATGAAACAATGACAAGTAGAAGGTTTTGGTTATCTGTAATGAATGAAAAATTTAGGGAGGATAGAAAGGCCTTATGCTTAAGTTCGGGTTGATCAAAAGTACTTGAGATTGATTAGGAGTTATAACACTACTAGAAATTGGGTTATTTGTGACAGGGTATTTGTGATGGGACCCTGTCACAAAAAGTTATTTGCGATGAGGTCTCATCGCAAATACCTTGTTGTAGAAAATGGCATCGCAAATAGTTTCTCCGAGTTTTTTAAAAACCCTTTTGCAATGGGCCCATCGCAAATAGTTATTTGTGACGAGCCCATCACAAATAACTTAAAAAAATTAAAAATATTAATATTAATAAAATTTAATAAAATAATATTAATAATAAAAAATTAATTATAATAATAATAATATAATAATAATAATATAATAATAATAATAATAAAATTAATATTAATAAAATAAATAAGAATATTATTATTATTATTATTATAAATTATAAAATAATAAAAAACTAAATATTCATAAAAATATAAAAAATAATAATAAAATAATAATAATTTTAATAATAATTTTAATAAAATAATAAATAAATAATAAAAATAAATAAAAAATAAAGTAATAAAATAATAAAAAATTAAATAAATAATAAAAAATGAAATATTCACAATAATATAAAAAACATAGTATATAGAAATGAAAATATAAAATATTAAAAAAATTACATTCAAATGTTTTTTCATAAAAAGTAAATACATCACTAACAGAGAGGGTCTTCTAGAGGAAGTGGAGAAGGTGGAGGAGATGGTGGAGGGAACTCTATCCCTAAACCATGAGTCAGACGTCACATATACTCCATCGTCTGCTGCAGCTGCTGCTACTGCTGCTGCCACTAACGTATATCCTCCTGCTATTGTTGCTGCTATCAACAGAGCTCTTCCTACTCCCTATGAATACTCTCTATAAGCTCACCCTGAGCTCGTACTAAATGTATGACTACCAGCTTGATGTCTGTCCTCCTGTCTCCCCTGGTTCTATCGACCTACTGATGATCTCCTCTAAAAACAATCACACATCTAGTGTGAACATGATCCATACCAAACCTAAGATGAAATGTAATCAGATTGAAGGGAACAGCAAGACTGATCAAACTTTGTGACTCCTACTTTCCTCATTGTTTTCCTTCTCAAATTGTACAAAAAATAATGACAACAATCATGCATAATGCCCTCCCATGTCTTCCAGATAGATTCACACATGCTCTCATCAATGAGATACCATATACCCTACAAATAATATCAATTTATTAATTAAATTAATTTCAAAATAAATATTATCTATTTACGTACCATCCAATGATCGAACATGCAGTGCTGAACATCTATAGGATTCTGATCCCATGTAATCCATGCTCCAGAAAAATAATTTTGAAATATAAAACTCCCCTATCCAATAGCTATATGTGAAAAGATTTGAAAAAAAACATATAATAAAATAATTAATATATAAATAAATTAATGATAATTAATGAAAACTAACTAAAATATACAAATAAACATACATTTTCATGTGCAGATCGAAGCTAATACATGGAAATCACTTGGGGATAGGATTAGGAATCATTAATCATGTATGACCACACCCCCTTCGAGTCATCCCTGAAATGCCAGCAATCTAAGGGTCATATGATCCTACATCCTGATCATCATCAAGTAGACCACCCTCCTTGAACTCACGAAATAGATCGGAGTTTATCTTCATCATCTCTTGTCATTTCAAATTCATTTGTTACATCGTTAACATCATTGTCACCATTGACCCTTAATTATGGGGTGTCATCATCGATATTCATGTCTCTTTGTGAAAACGATGGATTTGGAGTAGTCTCTTAAAAAATTTCAATTCCTTGCACTTCAGCGAACCATATTCACTTTGAATAAACCGCTTTTCCTGATATTTTATTTTTATTATACCCCACCAATCACCCAACTCTCTTGAAGTAGCACAATAATTTTCATAATAAATTTTATGCACGTGATAATCCAATAAAAATGGATCATTTAGTGCGAGAAGGATTTTATATTTAATATCAAGGATTTTGTGGCTCGGATGAATACGTAATCCTCACTCAGTATCCAACCACTGATATTTAAACATCATTATGTAATTTTATCCTAAATAACACATTTAAATAATTTCTTCCAGTATACCATAAAATTCAACTTCAATTTCTCTATTATGAGATCCTCTCAATAAAACATCACTATTCATTTTTTTATTCCCCATATGTACGTGTATGAAATCAAAAACTATTCACCACATATGCATTATAATATTTAACCATTTTGGATGGTGGGTTACTCAATATACACAATTTATTATCAATTTTATCAATATGTTGAGATATATAAAAATTTATAAAACAATTATCAATATAACAAGTAATAAATTGATTCTATATGTTAAACATAAATAATTTATGTTACCAATTTTTGAAACCAGTATGAAAAATTATTTTTCCAATGTTCTTCAAGAACAGCTGATGTAATTTGTGGAAGTTGTTTCTTAGTATGATTATCATATAACTTATAAATAAAATAATATTAATATATTGTAACAAAGATTATAGAATAATTGATGGTAGCATTGATAGTACAAATGGTGTTATTTATTCACAGTAGAGAAGAACATATATATGAGCTCTATGATATTCATCATCTGAAATTCATCATTCATTAACTCCACCAAATCCAAGTTTTAGCTGATTAAAAATTTATAATTTATTTCTCATTTCATCATAAAAATTTTCCTCGTTGCATCCCATGTGTTTGTGTTTTGAGGGATATTTATATTGAAAATAATGAGAGCAGAAACAAAAATGAAATTCCCTCCTACAAAAAAGCTTCTACAATTTATCCTTTAACCGATGTTTTGTTATGTAATTTTTTCTTTAATTTATGCATGCATCTATCGAATGGGTATATCCATCAGAATTATACCAGACCTCTATGTTTTTCTTCATAAAGAAAATGTAATATCAAATGTTCCATTGAGTCAAAGAAATCTGGCGGGAAGATTTTTTCCAGTTTACATAAAATTAAAACAATATCTTCTTGCAGTCTTCTTAGTGAACAATATTATATTATCACTACACAAATGTCTCAGAAAAAATATGATATTTCTATTAGCTCATCCCAAATCATAGAATTCAAAAAACCTTATAATCCAATCGGTATAATTCTTTCCATTATAACATAACAGTCATGGATTTTTAATATGGTAATATGACCATTTCTATCACATCTAACCAAATTGAAAAAATAACCATATGGAAGTCTCAAATTTTCAATCCAATGACAAAATAATAATCGATTTTCTTTGGAAAGTGTATAAGCTGATTTTGGATTCATTAACTTCTGTGATTTGACATTTTCAAATAGTTTAAGTTCTGGTCACCTGAAAATTTGGGAAAGATATATTCATGCCTTTACATTATCTTTGGTCTTACCTGGTGTATCCAAAATTTTATAAAATATATTATCAAAATAGGTCTTCTAAATATTCAGGACATCCAACATATGACAGACCGACAAATTAAACCAATATAGTAGATCCCAAAAAATATCTATTTTATCCAATTGTGTTCTTTCCCAAAGACCTCAATTTTCTATTGGATTATAGTAATTCCAAATGTAATGGGAGTTAATGAAGATACAAATGATTTTAACTTCATAGCAGATATCATTATTGGAGATCCATATTTTTCAATTGTTCCTTTTCTATAATGATATTTGTTCCTCTAAAAAGGATTATTGGTTGGAAGGAATCAGTGATAACAGTCAAAAAAAAGAGGTTTTCTTCCATTGATAAGAATAAATTCTTTTTTGTCTCTCATACCGTACGGACATTATTTTGGACCATGTGTACTCTAAACAGATAACATTTCATATGTTGGGAAGTCACTAATTGTCTACATCAATGTAGATTTCAGTAGGAAATTTTATTTCCCAACAACATCATATGTATTGACACCATTACTCTATAATAAATTTAACTCCTTAATCAATGGTTTCAAATAAACATCATTATTCTTTTTCGGATGTCTTGGAATTAATAATATCAAAAAGATATATGGCTCCTTCATCAACATCCAAGGAGGTAAATTATACAGAGTTATAAAGACATACCAATATGAATATTGACTACCATAAAAACCAAATGGACTGAAACCATCATTATAAAAACCCAATCAAACATTTCAATCTTCTAAAGAAAAAGATGGATGTACTTGGTCAACAAATTTCCTTGAATTACCATCAGAGGGATGATTTAATCTTTTATTGGTTGAAATATTAGTTTTGTGCCATGACATCAATTTCATTGTGTTCTGATACATAAATAAATACTGTAATTTGGGTTTAAGTGGGAAATACCTCAACTATTTTATAAGAATCAATCCAGACTTCCCTAGTTGAGCCTCTTTATACCTCGATTGTCCATATATAGGACAACTATCCAACGACTCATTTTCATAATAATATAAGATGAAATATTTTGAACATGCATGAATCTTCTAATAACCCAAACCCAGATTATGAACCAACCTCTTGCTCTCATAGAAATTTGTAGGCAACACATTTTCTTTCAGGTAAAAGTGTTTTAACCAAAGAGAATATCTGACCAAAACACCTATTTGACATTCTATTATCTAATTTAATAACCATTTATTTTTCAAACACTTCAAATTTTTTTATCTTGAAACTATGATATAAATAATCCTCAGTGGACCTCAATAACTCATAAAATTGAGATGGATCCAACTCAGGAGTTAAATCAATATCATCCTGAGTTTCAATTTTTTGAAAAGATAGACACACCACATTATGTACTAAATTTTAAAACTATGATGGATATGGAATCAAATTATTAGTATCTTCTATGGATTTTTGTTCACCATTTTGATACTAAAAAACTTAATTTATTTGGAAAAAAAAAATTCAATAGATGACCCCCAACGTTGTCAAATGTGTCATATGTCCTCAAACCAAATTTTTTACATGGACACTTAATTTTCCCTTCTAAAACAAATTTTAGTTTTGATGATGTAAATGATAAGAAAGTTTCAAAAACCTTAATATATACAGGATTTATACCAGAACTATTTGGATTCCTATGCTGATTTATCCAAGAACGGTCATCTAATAATGACTGTTGCCGACTTCCTTGTTACATATTTCTCTAAAAATATAAAATAAATAGATTTTTATGAATAATTTGATATAAGAAAAACATGATCCACAAAAAGAAAAAAAATTTAATTACTCCAAAGTATTTCTAATTATCGTTAATTACCATTAATTACTACTAATTATGGTTAATTACCGCTAATTCATGCAATTTATTAGTATTCATTCCTATTTATTACTATTTATCCCTATTTATCCCTATTTATTCCTATTTATTACTATTTGTTCCTAATTATTCCTAATTATTCCTAATTAATTCTAACTATTTCTAATTATTCCTAATTATTACTAATTATTACTAATTATTCTTGATTATTACTAATTATTCCTAATTATTCCTAATTAATTCTATTTATTCCTAATTATTCCTATTTATTCTTAATTATTCATATCTATTCCTAATTATTCCTATTTATTTCTATTTATTCCTATTTATTTCTATTTATTCCTATTTATTCCTAATTATTCCTAATTATTCCTATTTATTCCTATTTATTTCTATTTATTACTATTTATTACTAGTTATTCCTATTTATTCCTATTTATTTCTATTTATTCCTATTTATTGGTATTTATTCCTAATTATTCCCATTTATTCCTAATTATTCCTAATTATTTTTAATTATTTTTAATTATTACTATTTATTACTATTTATTACTATTTATTACTACTTATTACAATTTATTACTATTTATTACTATTTGTTAATATTTATTACTATTTATTATTATTTATTACTATTTATTACTATTTATTACTAATTATTACTATTTATTACTATTTATTACTATTTATTACTATTTATTACTAATTATTTCTATTTATTACTAATTACTACTATTTATTACTAATTATTTATAATTATTACTATTTATTACTAATTGTTCCTATTTATTACTAATTATTCATATTTATTCATATTTATTCATATTTATTCATATTTATTCATATTTATTCATATATATTCCTAATTATTACTATTTATTACTATTTATTACGAATTATTCCTAATTATTTCTAATTAGTCCTAATTATTACTATTTATTACTTTTTTTACTATTTTTTACTAATTATTTCAAATTATTACTAATTATTCCTATTTATTCCTATTTATTCCTATTTATTCTTACTTATTACTAATTATTACTAGTTATTCCTAATTATTCCTAATTATTCCTAATTATTCCTAATTATTCCTAATTATTCCTAATTATTCCTAATTATTCCTCATTGTTCATATTTATTACTAATTATTCCTAATTATTCCTATTTTTTCCTATTTTTTCCTATTTTTTCCTATTTTTTCCTATTTATTTCTATTTATTCTTATTTTTTCTTATTTTTTCCTATTTATTTCTATTTATTAGTATTTATTTTTATTTATTCCTATTTATTACTATTTATTACTATTTATTCCTGTTTATTACAAATTATTCTTATTGATTAAAAATTATTACTAATTATTACTATTTATTCCTAATCATTACTATTTGTTCCTAATTATTACTATTTATTCCTATTTATTACAATTTATTCCTAATTATTACTAATTATTCCTAATTATTCCTATTTATTCCTATTTATTTCTATTTACTATTAATTATTCCTATTTATTACTAATTATTCTTATTTATTACTGTTTATTACTCGTTACCATTAATTATTACTAATTACTGCTAATTATTAATAATTAGCGCTTATAATTACAATTTATTAGTATTTATTACTAATGAAACAACATATTTGTAAAAATAAATAATGGAAAATAAAACTATCTAATTCTAATTTAATTTAATTGTCGTTAATTAACAATAATCATAACTAACATAAAATTAAATGAATTAACTAAAAAATAAAAATAAATAGATAAATACCTTAAAACGTAATCTTTTGTGCGCTACAAGGCTTGAAAATCACTCCAATATGAAATTTTAAACTTTGAAATAATTTAAGGGAGAAATATGAGAGTTCAAAGAGAGAGAGAAGTTGAGAGAGGTGTGAAATGAAAAAAAAATGGATGGGGGTATATATCGGTTAGATCATTTGCGACGGGACTATTTGCGATGGGACTATTTGCGACGGGATTCCCGTCGCAAATACCTACCTGCCGACAAAGTATTTGTGACGGGATTTATCACCTGTCGCAAATGCTTATTAATTAGGGGAGGTGGTTAAAAAGGGTATTTGCGACGGGTCCCGTTGCAAATATTAAAAACCACCGAATGGTATTTGTGACGGTTCCCGTCGCAAATATTAAAACCCTCTGAAGGGTATTTGCGACTAGTGTAACCACCCATCACAAATAACCTTCCTGCGGTTTGGCACACAATGTGCGCCAAACCATTTGCGACGGGATACCTATTTTCATCACAAAAAAGTTAGTTATTTGTGATGGGACCCTTCCCCATCGCAAATGACAGGTTTTTTTGTAGTATAAACAAGCTTGGTTGATTCATTTTGAACTGATGTTTTTGCCCCAAAAAAATTTGGTCTAGTGAAAGGAATGGGTACAAACTGAGTGTTCATGATTTCTTCTAAGGGTTCAATGATATGTGGTTCTGAAAGATCATTAATGGAGATATATTTTGGGGATTCGATCTAAGAAGTCAAATTTTTCTCATGTGAATAAAGGAAATCACTTTCCTTTTGACTTAAAGATCATAAATACTTCCTTAATCATCTTCAGCTATCCCAAATTCAAATGTTAGTTCTTCAGTATTTTCATGAGATTTTGAGGGAAACTAGACACTCCACATAAGGTTAAGGAAGATATAGTTAGTGTAGGGATGGGTGCCTCGTAAGTTTTAATGCTTTGTGGTTCTAATATCAAAGATGAAACTTTGGAATTCATTCTATCCATTTGATTACAAAATTTTTCAAGAAATGTCAGAGTAATAGATTGGATAGGAGGTTTAATATCATGGACTTCCTTAATATTGATCTCTTCAACCATCCATGAGAGGTGTAGAAATCTATCCTTTAAATATTCATCATCCCAATGATTTTAAATCTCACCGGGTATGGCGTAATCATTCAAGGTCTGATCAAAGAAACTCTCTAAGTTAGGGGATTCAAAATATTGATTTCCCATTTGATTCTAGTTTGGGTTTATGATGGGTTAATTTTTAAGATACTCTATTTGAGTAGACTGAAATTAGGATTTGAGTTTATTAGGACACACACAAATAGAAAGGGAAAAAGATAAGAGAAATTGGGGTGAGAATAGAGGGTGAGTGCCTAAGATGACTTAATTAGGTCCCCGAAAATGGGGCCAAAAATTGGTCCCACCCATATTTATCCTATGGTATAAGTGGTCTCTTTCATAATTGAATGGGTTATCGAATCCACAGGGACCGAAGAAATAACCTTGAGACAATGAGATTTATTATAGATTTTTGATATGAAGTGGACAACATTGGGGTTGATTGGAATTGGGATATCAGAATCTTAAATTACCTAAGAGAACAGTTTAAATTGAATAAATAAAACACCTTAGGATTTTTAAATAAAACAATTAAAATCCCTAGAATCTACCCACAATAGGGTTATTCTTCCATTGATGCAAAGCTCTCAAAGGAAGTCGGAAGTCGACTGAAAGAAGTGGGTTTGAAGAAGATAAAACAAACAAATAACAATCACTTTTGTGGTTATGTGAATGGATTCACAAAATGAAATGAATAGGATAACATTGATATGGATGAGAATAAGTTTTATTAAAGATAAGTGTGAACAATAAATAAGAAAACTAGAGTGAAATTGAACAACTTACATGTAAAGAGCACACTTAAGACAACAAAATCACAATATAACATTACAATAAAAACATACAAAACTTCTTCTCAACTCCACCACTACCACTACCTTAAATAAGAATCTTGGAAGCCTTGGGTTGATCTCACGGTAATAAAATTATTCCCAAATAATTAGGGTAGGCATAAGTGGGAGGAAAGTTGATGGAGAGTGGACTTTTCCACCCTTGACAAAAACTTGATCCAGCTTGCATCCATCCAACTATGGCATAGACATTAGCCACTAGATGGAATAATTTGGGTTGGTTATTGAATAATAAATTAAATATATGGAAGTAATATAACATATGTCAAAATACCATCCTATTTGGACTCATATACGAAGAGTTATGGTAAAAATGGTAGCGTGTTATTCTGGGACATCAAATCTGGCCAAAAATTTCATTTTCATTTGGGCCACCTAGAACACCCCTTGAACCTCTGAATTAGCTCTTTAAATATTTTAATAAAATGTTATACATTATTTTCTCTATATCTAGTTATAATTTTAGCTTTATTGGTCTTGTATCATGTCCTCTACAGTCATTGTAGTTGGATGTTATCTGGTTCACTTCGCCTGGAATTTTCTGGGTTCGAGGCCAAAGATGAGTGTCTTCCAATGTGAATCTCCATGTGCTCTAAAAGGAAGAAATGTTATAAATGGAGTGGGAAACCTGAAATGATATTAAATTCAAATCAAGACCATTTTGTGGTTAAAAATTTGTGTCAAAATACCAATTAATAATTCAATTTAAGAGATAATTTCAATCATAATGTGAAATAATGTTCATATTCTAAAATGAAATAAAAATTGTGTTTATGAATAATGAAACGCGTGAATATTATAAGATATAAAACTAATATTGTCCTATTTCAGTGGCTAATCAATCCATTTTAAAATTCTTTGAAAATACCTTTTCTTTTACTAAAACAAGAGGAAAACCATCTTTTCTCAAAAAATCATTTCGAACATGCAATCCAATCATGCCAATTCATTTATAAAACAATTTATAAAACCAGAGCAATATATTTCATCCAATATAGGCTAGATACCAAACCACCTACCTCAAACTTAGGTTTCACATGCTCGTAATGGGATCCACCAACAAGGAAGAACATAAGTACAACAACATAGGTCCTAGAATCATATCACACCACAACCAACATGAAGTTCAACCTCTGAAAGAAGATCACACAATGTATCTAGAAAGGATCAATAATATTATCATCATAGATCAATGGGTCCATAAATGTCATACAATAGTTTGGCTGTGATCAACGGAAATGAAGAAATAGAATGATATCTTACCCGGAGAGACGCACCACAATAACCATGACAATCAATAACCAAATGAATGGTTTGAAATGAGTGAAGATCCCAAAAATTGCTTGGGAGAGCTTATAGGCCTTGAGAGAGAAGTTGTGCGTCGAATGAAGAATAAATCACCCATTCAGCAGCCTAAAAATCTCTAATCCTAAAACATTCATGATGTAAAATTGTTTCATGATGTGAATTTATAAATTAACCAATGATGATTAAAAATTCATCACCATGGTTTAAAAATACCAAATTTTTCCATTTCACAACATAAACCCGATTCACGATGTGTAAACCTTTTATGCTCTGAACTAGTTCATGACATCAACTCGGAAACCGATTCATGATGTGTAATCATTTCATGATGTGAAATCATCCAACAGACAGAAAATGGTCTATATTTTTCATAAAAACAAGAAAAAGTGTCTAGGACAACCTGGACCTAAAGGGATACTCTCTTAAGCCTTTTACATGTTTATATATAGACTCCATTAATTCAAAAAAACCTACACCCCCAAACATCAGGTCATTTTCTCTATCAAAGGATCTTCATCCTTAGAAGCCCCAAAACATACCCAAAGAAGGATGGAAATGAAAAGTGAGATGAGAAATTCCTAAAATAGGGTACCGAGATGTTACAACCATAAGACTTTCCATGTTCATGAAGTTATGTGGAATAATGGTTTCTGTATAGAGGTGAGTCTTTTGCTCCCTCGTCAATAACTCATGCTTCCAAGCCTCATGAGAATCTATTCCATGTCCCTATATAGTCTGATCAACAGAATCAACTTCCCACGTAAGACCTTAACCTAAGAGTCAATTATATCCATTATCTACTCTATGATAGAAATATCTGGCTCCAACTTGATCTATTCCTAACTCAGAACATGAGAGGGGGCAGGATGGTACTTCTGAAGCTATGATATGTGGAAAAAATCATGAATATCCATCAATTGAAATAGTAATTCTAACTGATAAGAAACCTACCCAATCTGTACAATGAACTCAAATGGTTCAATATATCTTGGAGCCAACATTCTTTATTTTCCAAAATTATGGTGACCCAACTGAGGAGAAAATTTCAAGAAAACCCATCCACCAATGGAAAACTAAAAATGAAGATACCGATGATCTACATATGATTTTTTTTACTCTGATATGTAACCATATGCCAATGTATATCCTAAATCCTCACTAACATCTCCTGAATGAGATTCAGTCCTACAAGAGAGGCATTTCTCTGCTCTTCCCAACAAAGAGATTACCTACACAGGCGACCATACAAAGCCTCAAAGGGATCCAATTCTGATCGATGACCACTAACTATTTTTATAATAAAACTCAACCAGTCCCATATGTTTATTCCATGATCCACCAAAATCCAAGATATAGGCATAGAGCATATCCTTCATGATCTAAATAGAATTCTTCATCTGGTCATCTGTCTATGGATGATAAGTTTTACTCAACCTGACATGCGTCCCCATCGCCTCCTAGAGACTCTTCCATAACTGTTAGGTAAACCTAGTATCCCTATCTAAAAAAAATAGTAAAAATGACCCCATGTAACCTCACAACCTACTATATATAGAGCTCACCCAGGTCTTCAACTTTAATGGTGTCCCTGATTGGAATGAAATGAGCTGACTTTTTCAACCGATCAATCACCACCCATATAGCATTCCCCCCTCTAGGAGTCCATGGTAATCCAACAACAAAGTATATGGACACCTCATCTCACTTCCAAAATGGAATAGGAAGAGGCCGGAGTAACCCATAATGTTTCAAATGCTCTTTCTTTATCTATTGGCAAGTTTAATAGAGGGACACATAATCTGCAATGTTGTGCTTTTTACCCAACCACCAAAATCACCATCTCATGTCATAATACATCTTTATAGTACCTAAATGAATAGACCATGAAGAACTATGAAATTTAA
The DNA here is from genome assembly GCA_963277665.1 of Viscum album. Classification (NCBI taxonomy): domain Eukaryota; kingdom Viridiplantae; phylum Streptophyta; class Magnoliopsida; order Santalales; family Viscaceae; genus Viscum; species Viscum album. Next base: position 60,536,236 of record OY728163.1, on the reverse strand, counting down.
ACAAATATAATCTCCTTATAGATATTGGGATGACAAACTAATCCCCAAAATGGGTAATACCATCTGAAGGGAGAGACCAATTAGAAATGGACTCCCTGCCATATAAGGTTTCTTGAATTTATCTGAACTCGTCATCATGTTGCTGACACTATAGAATAGACTCAATAAGAGATGATGATAGCTGAACAATGGTTTAAACCATAACTAAAATATCCTCTTAATAATCTATATGAAACTATGTAAATATCCCCATAAGGTTCCACTATTCTTTCAATTTCAGAGCAGCCTGCAATAGTAATTTCCTACGGAGAGCATTAATGAAAACATTACCCTTACCTAGGGTGTAGGTATTTAAACATATGAAGTTATTTCACAAACCACATATATATTAGATTCAATTATTTTTTATAAAATATATATCCCATACTCTTATGGTCAAAAAATATTGTGAACCTCTCCCTAAAAAGATAGTGATGTCAGCACATGCATAACCATGAAAAGATCTAAATAATGAGTGGGATAATTCTTCTCATTTGATAAAAGATAGTGATATTCATAATACACCACATTATCATCCTACATAAGCACACAACCAAAACCAACACTAGATGCATCACAGAAAACTATATACCCCTTACCGGGCTCATGTAAGATCAGCATAGGGGCTTAAGTTAGAAGTCATTTCAGCTCGTCAAAAGAAAACTAACACTTTTCATCCCATATTAATTTCACCCCTTTCTTGGTAAGAGTAGTAAAAGGTGATTCCAACTTTGATAAATCCTTGAAGATACATTGATAGTATCCAGTAAGATTAAAGAAGTTCTGAATCTCAAAGACATTTTGGGGCTCTTCCCAAGAAAAGATATCCTTTACCTTCTCAGGATCAACTAATAATCCATGCTCAGAAATCATGTTCCCTGATAAATTCACTTCTTGGATGCAAAAATTTCATTTAAAAATATTTCCATACAAACTATGACTCCTCAGGATCTCCATAACCAAACTCAAACGGTGCTCATGCTTGCGCTCAGATCTCAAATAAACTAAAATATCATCCACAAACAGTACCAAAATAAGTATTAAGATACTCATGGAATATCTGATTCATCAAATCCATGAAAACCATAGGATTACTAGTCAGACCAAACAACATCATAAGATATTCATAATGTCTATAACTGATACTAAAAGTCGTATTTAGTATATCAAACTCTTGGACTTTGAGTTGATGATAACCCGACCGAAGATCAATCTTCAAAAACCGCTTTTCCTCCTTTAACTAATAAAAAAATCACCCACATGGGGAAAAGGATGCTCTTTATTAATTGTTACCTGGTTCAACTTCTGGTAGTTATCACACAATCAGAGTGAACCATATTCCTTATTAGAAAAGAGCATATAGGATTACCATGGTGAAACACTAGGGAAAACAAAACCTTTCGCCATTAGATCATCCAACTGAATCTTGAGCTCTTTCAACTCTGCCGGTGTCATACGATAAAAGGGTATAAAAACTGTTAGTGTACCTAGAACTAGATCAATCATAAAATCTACCAACCTCTCTATAGTAAGACCCTATAAAATGTCTGGTAAAACTTCAAAAAATACCAGAATGACAATGACAAAATCAAAAAAAAAGAAACATTATCAGGATCAACTTCCAAAGAAAACAACAAACTCCTGAGATCTAGGTAAGAAGGTCCTACACTTTCCCTGAAACACCCAAGATCTCCCATCATCCACAAGAAATGATACACTCTAATGATAACAATTAACCTCATCATGATGAGTGAAAAGTAAATCCATTCCAATGATGATTTTAAATAGATCTAAATTGAGAATGAGAAAATCCCATACTAACTTTTCATCGGCTATCGATAGAGAACAAGGAAACCAAAACCCCTACTCTTTTATCTTTCCAAGAGGTTTATTTAACTCTATAACAAAGAAAATGATCTCCATTGGAAGTTTAAGAACATAAAAAAAATAGGAAAAAATAAAATGAGTGGGAGGCACTTATATCAAATAAATCAGTCATTATGGAAGATTCAATAAAGATGGTACCTGTCACTATCACTAGACACACATATACCTCCTTTAGAAACTCACTCACTGCATGAAGTTTATTTACTCATAAGGCATGTAGTTGGAGCTCTATAGTCTTTGAATCATAAAACTATGCCACAGTAGCCTTTGGAGATGATGATCCCTAACCATAATGAGGCATATACATATCCCGATAGAAACATTGCAGAAGATCATAGCATCCACAATTGTTACACATCTTCATAGGAATGAAACAAGAACATTAGGTGTTCCCAGCCTTTCCACACTGATAGAAAGTCTAGGGAACAATACTGGTTGTAACTGAAGGTTCATAGGAGGCCTTCTACTAAGAACCACCCTCACCACTCCTATAATTATCATGTCACTTCCTCATCCCCTACACATCACTAAAGCTACCACTGGGTGGAAGATAGAAGGAAAATAACTACCCTTGCCTGCCATATCCATCTCTTCCATCATTTCCCTATTTATTATCTTCATATAGGTTGAAAGTTTCAGCATAAATACCTATGATATGATATCTTGTTTCAAACCCTGCATATACTTCTAAGACTTCAGTTGAAAATTCTTTACTACCTCTAGAGAAAAATGAACCAACTCTGTGAACTTATTGGTGTACCCTAACATCAAACACTCCCCCTTATATAAGGATAGTAACCCTAGTGACTTCATCATCATCAATGACTCTAGAAAAACTACTGAAATAAATGATTCTTTAAACCCTCCAGGTCCAATCCCACATGTCTATATATATGTACCATGGAATCCCACCATTTCTTGCTAGGTCCCTTAAGTCTGAATATCGCAGAATTTACCTTTATATTCTCGGGTGTATCCATAAAATTGAAGATCTTTTTTATCATATCCAACTAGTCCTTTACCTATTAAGTTTAATTCATACACTTAAATGATGGTGGATTCTCATGTAATAACTTCCATGATTGATCCATTTCTCCAGTAACTCCTAGTTGTACCTCAAAAAAAAATTTCTAGACTTGAGGTATGTTTTGTTCAATAGCACGAACTGGCTGCATGATAATTTCAATAAAATTATGATATAGAGGCAGATTCCCTTGAGGATCATCCACTACACCCTCCTAAGGAACCCATGGAAGATATCTTGAAGGTATACCACTACACACCAAAATATAAGAAATGATCAGACAACAGGATAATCTCAATTCAAAATGGATAACTATAATAAAAAATTGATACTAAGATCATGAACTCAAAATAGGAGACACACATTTCAACATCCTATGGTAACTTGAGTCTCTTCACAGAAAGAGTTGGCTAGGAACTCACCACAACCTACCTCTCAAATCCATACAATCCTATATCCAGTATACCAACTTCCTAAAATTGAGCACAACCACCATGGATACCAAATTGTGATGAACCCAACCTAGATACCCCCTCAAACCAATACCCTATCTGAACTTCCAAATACCTGAAGGGCATTCCTGATCCCCACGGGCTAGAGACTAGCACCTAGGAATCAAAAATAACCAGTGAGAATGATTTCTCCCAACCTAAAGTAGACAACATGACATATATATATACACATGATGGGAAGAAATATCATAAGAGTAAAACAAGGAATATATATCATATCAAAAGGAAAAAACATAAGTTATAAAACTCAATAGTGAATAAACAATATCCAATGTACAATTACAATAGAAAAGGAAAACTAAAAATTGAAACATATACTTTATGTGATGCATGGGAAAACTCCCACCATCTCACCACTAGCTACCCAGACACAAATGAAAAAAAAACTCACTGCCACACTGTGGCACCTTACGTATCCCTACATCAAAAGACACAAAAAGGTCTAAACACTATTTAAGGGGTGCACATGGTGTGAGATAAAACCCTCAGTAGAATCCCACCTAGGTGTTCTATATCAATTATCTATATAATAATCCAAACATGATCAACTTTAAAGAAAAACAAGGTATGGTAATCAATTAAGTGGTTTTTATATCAAAATCACTGTAAAAAATTTACCTTTTCCATAGTTCCAAAATAATTTAGGTAAAATGGTTTATTAGAATATCTCATATATCAAAGTAGTTGAATAAAATCATGTATTAGATATCATATCAAATCCAAATTAGTCCAAACCAAATCACAAGTAACATCATTCCAAAGATCACAACAGGTTAGGCTAGCTAGGAAACTCATCCCCAAACCTAGACAACCAAGAATATCAAGTATCTAGACATATGCATCAAATCTAGAGAGAATAGAAAACCCCAAAAATTCAACCTCCCAAAAGGTTTAACAAGTACCTAGAACAATGATCCTAGGGAGTAGAGGAACACCCCTACAGTATCAATAGATGATACATATTGCTACACCTTCCAACTAAGTACTCAAGGCTTCCCATGTGCTACATTTTCCAAACCATTTCATTAAAACCATTATTTGAAAACCATTTTATAAATTCATTTCAAGATGATTTGAAAATACCTTTTCTTTCACCAAAAAAATTGGAAAACCATATTTTATCAAAAACTTATTTGCACACATGCAATTTAATCATGCCAATTCATTTAAAAACAATTTATAAAACTAGTCAATGTATTTCATCCAACTTAGGCTAGATATAGAACTACCTACCTCAAACTCGGTTCACACATGCCCGCTATAAGATCCACCAACAAGGAATAACACAAGGAAAAAAATGGAGGTCTTGTAATCAATCCTTACATATTAGAATCAATTAAATAAGAAAATTAGTTAGTAGAGAGGAAAAATCACAACATACCTTAAAGAACATGCACGCCACGCCACAAGCAACATCAAGGTCAACCTATAGATGAATATCACAAAATGGATCTAGAAAGGATTAAGAATATTATCATCATAGATCAATGGATCCATAAACATAGGACAACAGTGCCACCATGATCAATGGAAATGAAGAAACTGGAGGATCTATTACCTGGAGAGTTTCATTATAATAACCATGAAAATCAATCACCAAACGAACAGTATATAAGGAGAAGAGATCCCCAAAATCACCTAGGATAGATCCCAGGTCTAAAGAGAGAATATTCATGTTGAATGAAAAATTAATCACCTATAAAGTTCCCTAAAAATAACTAATCCTGAAACATTCATGATTCGAAACTGTTTCATGATGTGAATTTCCCAATTAACAAAATACATTGAAAAATGTGTCACCTAAAATTAAAAAATTATAACTTTGACCATTTCATTATGTGAACCTGATTCATTGTGTGTAAACCTTTAACACTCTAAATCATTTTATAGCATCAACCCAACAACCAATTTACGATGTGTAATCATTTCACAAGGTGAAATCATTCAGTAGACAGCAAATAGTCCACATTTTGCAGAAACACTATAAAAAGTATCCAGTCCAACCTAGACTCCAAAGGACACTCTCTTAAGCCTTTTACATGTTTATACCCAAACTTAATTAATTAAAACAAACATGAATCCCTAAACTTTAGTTTATTTTCCCCAACAAAGGATATATATCCTAGGAAACCCCAAAATGCACCCAAATAAGGAGGGAAATTAAAAGAGATGTGATAAATACTTGAAATAGGGTAATGGTGTGTTAAAAAGAGTCCCTAATTGAAGGATATTACCCCAACATATCAAATCTCAATGCAATCCCTATATCTAAATTTTTTTGAGAGTTTCCCCATCACTCAGATTCTCATATCTCAGATGATGAAGAGGATCTGGAAGACTCCCCTCTTACATTTTAAGATAGTGTCTCCACAACTATTGATGAGTTGAATAAGGTGAACATTGGCACTGAGGATAATTTGAGATCGACACTGATCAGCATAGTTATATCTCCATAGCAGAAACAACAATATGTAGCCTTCATGAAACAGCACTGCGATGTGTTTTCTTAGAGTTATGATGAGATTATAGTGCTTGACCCTAAGGTTTTTGTTCATCAGCTTGGCCTCCCAGTGGGTCACCAAGGGTTTAAACAGCCACCCCTAAAAATAAGCCCTTCCCACAGTGCCATGGTTGAGGCCAAAGTTGAAAATACTATTAAGGACAACTTCATCAGGGAGGTTTGGTACCCTAGGTGGATAGCCAACATTGTCTAAGTGAGGAATAATAATGGGAAAATCATATTCTATATCAACTTTTAGGACCTAAAATTATACAGTATAAAGTTTGACTTTCCCTTTCTAGTGACATGGTTGTTGATTGATATTATTCCTATATTTTAGACCCTCTCCTTCATGGACAGATATTCTAGGTACAATTAGATCTAGATAGACCCTGAGGATGTGGAGTTTACCGCCTTAAGGTAACCCTAGGGAACTTTTTTATAACAGGTGATGTCTTCTGGCTTGAATAATGTTAGAGCTACTTACCAACGTTCCATGAACCATATCTTAAAACTGCTCCTTGGGATGTTGGTGGAGTATTATTTGGATGATTTGGTGGTCAAATCCCTCCAATGTCAGGACCATCCCATAGATATTTAAAAATTGTTCAACTTTCTCCATTCCCACCACTTGAAGATGAACCATCTAAAGTGTTCATTCAGGGTCACCTCTAGAAAATTTATCATCTTTATTATTATATATAGAGGCATCGATATCATCCTGTGTAAAATTAAGACTATCGACCAAATTCCCCCTTTAAGCAACCTTCAAGAGTTATGAGGCCTCCAAGGAAACTTAGCCTATATTCTTTGACTTATTGAAAATATTTCTAACAATTTTAATCCCTTTTCAAGGATCATGAAGAAAGGAATAATTTTCCAATGGGATAAGTACTTAAAGATGACCTTTTAGGAAATTAAGTAGCACCTACTACAACGTATGATCCCGGTTCCACCCATCACAAGAAATCCTATGGTCCTTTATGTGACTTCCCTAAAAGGATTCCTTGGTACACTCTTAGCCTGGAAGAATAATGAGGACAGAGAAAACAATCTATATTATCCCAATCGCATGATCCTCAACATGGAGGCTAGATAATCCACCATCAATAAGAGTTATCTTGCATTGGCCATCACAGTGTAGAAGTTACATAATTATTTGCAGCACCATGAGATGCAGTTGGTGTCACAGGTTGACCCACTAAAGTATATCCTCAATCGCCCCATGTTGATAGGCTGATTACCAGTTTGTCCCACAGAAATTTGTAAAGGGATAAGCACCGGAAGACTTCTCAGTCCCGCACCTGGACCCTGAGGAACTCCCACTAGATTTCAATTTCCTAGATGAATCTATTATATTAGTGGATTAGGTTATTTCCTTTTGGAAGATTCATTTATATGGTTCCTCCCAGAGTCTGACTAGTAGAATAATCAACAACCCTAAACTCAGTAGGGTAGTTCTGAGGATTATCTTCATCACTCCTACACAGTCCATCTTGTCATACTCATTCCTGTTGTTATAAGGTTGCACTAATAATGAGACACAGTACTATTACCTTATTATTAGTCTCAAATTGACCCTTGATATTTATTTTCTCTATATTTGAGTTAAGGGGACTCTAATCTATTTGTTAAGCATATTAAGGGTGGTTATTTCATCAGAAAGAAAGAGCTTGTGACCTATCTGAAATAGACTCATCAATGGATGGCCTAGTACCCTTCCTAGCCAAAGGTGACTCATGTTCCATGGTCACAAAATGGATGTGTCAATGATCTATAAATCATAGTCATGTTCCTTGAAAAACCTAATTAGGATAACCTAGTCATTCATTTGTCACATCAAAGGGTCATCTCCCCCACCACTTTAGGTGATGGAAACCAACAGGTGTGTTAGTTGGCTATTGTAACCTCTATACCAGGGCCCTTATATCTTCTTATGGTTGAAGAAACACCTAATTAAATGACTCCATTTATTTAGTATCTCCAACACAAAATCCTCCCATCAAGTTGAGCCGAACATGAGCGAATATGCTGGCATGCAGTCCAGTTTACCCTCCAGAATGTCACTAACCTTGAGTAGGTTCTCTATAGAAAATGTTTTAATGGAATTATTCTTTATTTCATCGAAGGATATGAAATACCTCGGGTTATGTAAGAGGACCATTCTAGATCCTATGGACCACACCATGTAAGATTTAAGCTCTCCCACCAAATTTGGAGTTTGGGTTACTTCTGGCACACCATGGTTCATGACTGTATTGATTTCATAAAGAGGTTTCATGTATTTTGTATTAATGAAAACTTCTTTCATCAACTTCCAGAGCTTCTCCACACCACCAAGTATTCTTGGCCCTTGGTATCTTGGTAACCTGGCATTGTGGTTCCCTATCCACCGGTGATGGCCTAATAGTGTGGGTTCATTTTCACTATGATAGACTTCTTCTCAAAATTTGAAGAAGTAGTTCCCCTCAATGAAGTTAAAACCCAATCCATGATTATGTTTGTAAAATCTCACATCATTCATCAGTTTAGGGTTCCTCGCACCATTATTTTAGACAACTTCACAAATTTATGGGTAGATAAGCTGAAGAAATTATATGACAAGTACAACATCCAGTCCAACCACCCTTATCGCTATCATGCACAGGAAAATGGACAGATCAAGGAGTTCATAAAAAAACATCTAAAAGATTTTATAGAATATGGGGGGATAAAAAATAGTTGGCCCTATAAAATCCCTAATACCCTTTGGGTCTATCAGATGAAAACTCTAACTTCCACCTAGGTGACCCCATAATCCCAAGTGTAAGAAACATAAGCAATTTTACCTATTGAGGTTTAGTTATTGTCACTTTGAACGGATATCTATCACCAACATAGTCTAGAAAAAATAGTATAATTCTATCTAGATGAGTTGTAATCCCTATAGAAAAATAGACTTCAGGAATTTCATAACTTAGAGAGACACTAGAACAGGGTAGCGTGAGTATTCAATAAAAAATTTGACCCCTAATCCTTCCTTCAGGTTAACATGATACTAGCTCTCAGAGCACCGATGATACCTGGAAAAAAATCCGCCAAAGATAGAACCTAAGTGGGAAGGTCCTTAAATCATTCTAAGGTCTATTCTAATGGTCCATACTCATTAATCACTATGGAAGGGAAGCATATCACACCTCCCACAAATACTAAGTTTCTTAATAAATACTTTACATGGATTCGATCAGTCAAATCTATGTGCCCTTAAACTATAGAAACTCAGGTCTAATCATTATGACCTTAAACTATTTGCAACCATGGTCCAAACTCTATGACCTTAAACTTGAAGCTTCCTCTTTGGTCTGATCTACCTGACCTTAAACTAGTAGCAGCCTTAGTCCAAGTTGTGTGACTTGAAACTATGAAGCCTAACGTCATTAACACGTGATGTTAAACTATAGCCTTACTATATGTGATAAACATATAATTCCTCACATAAAAAATTTGAGATGAATCATAACAAAAATCCTCATCACATGATGTTAAAATGTATCATTTCCTTAAGTGATGAACATAGGATGCTTTATATGATAATCATGAGATGAAAAAAACAAACATCCTTAGTGCACGACATTAAACTATAGAATTACCCCTTATAAACCTTAGATTCCTCATATGATGAATATGAGATGACCAAAACTCATGTCCTCAGTAGATTATTTTAGACTATATCCTTACCCTATGTGATGAATATAGGATGCCTCATATGAAAAACATGAGATGATTTTATATCCTCATTAGAAAGGATTCCCCCTTTTGGAATTGGTCTCTTATCACATTGTGTTCCAGAACTACGCGTGGCTTGATTCTCATGCCTAATGGGATAAGTAGGGATTCCTATATCTAATATCCCAAGCCCAGTCTCAGAACCAACATATTTTCTAGGACTCCCCATGGTCCAATCATCATGACACTAAACTATATATAACTGGTTTCGGGATTTATTTGTATGGTATAAGAACTCCATGGATCCCTCTTCACGTCGGGTTTTAACTCTTATACCCCACCTGAGCATCCTCAAAGTACCTACTCCCCATTTAGGTCCAAGAATTATGACCTTAAACTATGTGAATTAGTCCCCTTGTATCCCCTCATTTGAATAGTTTTCTTCATCCCTAGTGTTTCAGCAAACCAATACCTTCTCTTTTTAATCATATCCTTTTCAGAAAGGATGCCACCCTGTCGGCTTCAGTTTTCTACCATGATGTGTTCCAGAGCTACTTTTGTCTTGATTCCCATTTCCATGGGATATGTAGTGATGCCTGGATCACATACCCTGGGTCCATCCTCCACCATCAACACATCATGGGGTCTTTACTCCCTCATCATCATGAAACCAACTTTTTGTGGTTTTTCTTGAGATTTTGTGGGTAAAAGGGTCTCATTAGCCCTCCTTCACATCATGTTATCACTCTTTTATGCCATAAAAGCCTCTTTAGGAAACCTACACCCTTTGATCTAAGATCCTAGACCTTAAACTAAAAATAGCCTTAGTTTGAACTGTATGACACTAAACTACATATTCCAACATTCTTAGCACATGATATTAAACTATAGTCTTACCCTATGTGATGAGCATAGGATGTATCACATAAAAAATGTAAAATGAACATAAACAATGTCCTCAGTAAATTGTGTTAAACTGTAGCCTTACCCTATGGGATGAACATAGGATGTCTTGTATGAAAAATATGGGATGACCAAAACCAACGTTCGCTACTATAATTATATATATTTGCGATGGCCTATTTGCGACGGAATCCCGTCGCAAATAGCCCATTGCAGAAAACGGCATCACAAATACATTTATTTCTTACGGGCCAGTAGAAAAACATGGTATTTGCGACGGGATTTTTTCCCGTTGCAAATAAGCCTCGGATTATATACATTATATATCAATCAACCATTTGTGATGGGCCCATCGCAAATAACCGTCCGATTATATACATTATATATATATAAACATTTTGCGACGGACCGGCACCCCATCACAAATACTATTTATAAAAAATTATATTTATATTATTTACAACAGGATCTTATCCCAAAAGGTCTCGTCGCAAATACTAATCATAATAAAAAATAAAAAAATTATAATTAATGAAAAAATTATATTATTATTATTAAAATAATAATAAAAATAAAAAAATATTATTATTAGTAAAATAAAAAAACATTAAAAAATATAATACTAAAAAAATATATTTAATAAAATTATGATTAATAAGAAATTAATATTAATATTATTAAAATAAAAAAAATAAAAAATTATTAAAATTCTCAATATTTATAAAAAAATATAAAATATCATAAAATATTATTACTATTAATAAAATAAAAAAATATTAAAAAATATAATTCTAATAATAAATAATAAAGTATTAAAAATAAAAAATAAAAATTATGCAATATTTCCACCAATATAAAAGACAGAAACTGTTAATATTTCATATTACTACAAATCTTGAATTCAAATGTTTTTAACATAAAAAACAAATCACTAGGGGGTCGTCTGCTGGAGGAGGTGGAGGAGGTGGAGGAGATGGTGGAGGAAACTCCATCCCTAAACTACGAGTCAGACGGTGCATGTACTTCATCTACTCGTGATGCTGCTACTGCCACTGCTGCTCCCATCGACACATCTCTTCCTTGTGCTGCTGTTGCTGCTGCTGCCACCGACACATCTCTTCATGCTGCTTCTGAAAACTCTCTATAAGCTCAGCCTGAGTTTGCAACTGCTCCTGATACTATGAGGCAGAAGATGATGCCTCTCCACGAGCTCCTCTCGAGATGGACGCCGATATTGCAGTAGTACCATAATAAGTACCAGGAGTCAAATGAGAGTCGATACCAACTACTTGGACCTTATCAAAGACATACTGAGTCGGCTGCATCCATGTCGCCTCATCGAAATGGGGGGCACTGGTCTGCTCAGTCATCTCATCCTGACACTCAGCCTGTGTCTGAGAGGTCGCAGCCTCATATGACTCCTTAAATTCCAATTTGAAATTAAAATGGTGAAAATATTATATGCATTTAATAAAAAACAAAAAAAAATAATACTAATCACAATCTGACGCTGGCGATCACCTTTAATCTCTCCAGTGGCTAGATCATTGTACATCCTTCGATAAACGTCGAACTCCATAATATCGGGATGCTCAACTGCCTACTGAAATATAAAATAAAATTTTTATATTTAAATTTATATAAAATATTTAAAAAATATACTTACCAGATACTCTCTATGAGTACTGAATTTACGTCTACCAGCTCGATGTGTCACCTCCTGTCTCCCCCGATTTTGTCGTCCCACTAAAGATCTCCTTTGAAATCCACCACCCAACTAGTGTAAACATAATCCATCCCAAACATGAGATGAAATGTACTCTGGTCGATGGGGTCTATAGGACTCATCAAATTCTGTCACTCCTTCTTTCTTAATGGTTGTTCTTATCAAATTGTGCAAAAACAGACGGAAATGGTCACGCATAGACACCTGTCATGCCTCGTGGATAGCGCCATGCATGCTATCATCGATGGGGTACCATAAACCCTACAAATAATTTATTATATAAAGTTATTAATAAAATAAATTTCAAAATAAATATTCTTTGTTTATATACCAGCCAATGATCGAACATATTTCACCGCACATCAACAGGAATCTGTTCCCATGTGATCAATGGCTGAGAAAAATAATTGCGCAAGATAGCGCTCCCTTGTCCAATAGCTGCATGTGAAAAACTGTGAAAAAAGAATAAATGATCAAAAAATTAGTATATATATTAATAAATTAATGAAAGATAACTAAAAATATACAGGTTACCATACCCTTATGTGTGTGGATTAAAGCCAAGATGTGGATGTCGCTCGGGGATAGGGTCAGGAATCATCAGTCATGCAAAATCACGCCCCCTCCGCATACCCCCTAAACCACCAATAGGTTGAGGGTTAGATGATCCAAAATCCCCCTCATCCAAAGTTAGATCAGCCTCCTACAACTCGCGAAATATATTAGGATCCATCTGAAACATAAAATTATCATTGTTAGCAGATAGTTGAAAATAACTATTATATATAGATATATATTAGTTATGATTATAACCAGCATTTAAATGTGTCAATGTCCATCTTCATCCTCATCTTTGTAGCTGGCCATGTCAATGTCTTCATCTTCCTCCTCAGCATCATCAATATCCATATGAGTTTCAGTTTCTTTATCTCTTGTCATTTCAAATTCATTTGTAACATCATAAACATAATCGTCATCATCGATCCTTAATTGTGGGGTATCATCATCGATATTCACATATCTTTGTGAAAAAGATGGATTTTGAGCAGTCTCTTGAAAACTTTCAATTCCTTCCACTTCAGCAGAACCACATTCAGTTTGAGTAAACTAATTTTCCCGAGATTTCATTTTTATTATGCTCCACCAATCACTCAAGTCTCTTGAAGTAGCACAGTAGTTTGCATAATAAATTTTATGTGCCTGTTGAGCCATTAAAAATGGTTCATTTGATGCAAGAATACTTTTATATTTAATATCAACTATTCTATGATTTGGATGAGCATGAAATCCCCACTCAGTATCCAACCACCGACATTTAAACATCATTATATAATTATGTCCTAGATAACACAGCTCGATAATTTCATCCAGAATGCCATAAAAGTCAACTTCAGTTTCTCTGTGATGCGATCCTCTCAATCAAACTAAATTGTTCATTGTTTTTTTTATTCCCCATATGCACGTGTGTGAAATCAAAAACCATTCACCACATATGCATTATAAGATTTAACCATTTTAAATGGTGGGTTACTCAATATACACATTCGCTTATCAATTTTATCAGTATGTTGAGACACCTAAAAATTTGTAAAACAATTATCAATATGAAAAATAATAAATAGATTTGATATTAAACCGTCAATAATTTATGTTACCAGTTTTTGAAACTATTGAGAAAAAAAATTTGACTGCGTTCTTCAAGAACAGCTATTGTAATTTGTGGAAGTTTTTTCTTGATATGATTATCATATAACCTACAAATAAAATAAGTTTACATACTGCAAAATAAATTATAGAATAAGTGATAGAAGAACTCACAGTGCAATTGATGTCATTTCTTCACAGTTGAGAAGAACATATGTATGAGCTCTGTGATGTTCATCATCTGAAGGCCACCGTTCATGAACTCCATCGAAACCAAGATTTGGCTAATTAAAAATTGATAATTAATTTTCCATTTTTTCATTAACATTCCCCTTGTTTCATCCCATGTGATTATGTATTTAGGGATATTGAGAATCAAAATAATGAGAGCAGAAAAAGGCAATTTCCTCTTACAAATAAGCTTCAACAATTGAGCCTTCAACTAATGCATTGTTACGTAATTTTTTCTTCAATTTCTACATGCATATCTCGAATGGGTACATCCATCGAAACTGTACGGGAACTCCACATTTAGCTTCATGTGGAAAATGTAATATCAGATGTTCTATTGAGTCAAAGAAAGCTGGTGGAAAGATTTTTTCTAGTTTACATATAATTACAGCAACATCTTCTTCCAGTTTTCTTAGGGCATCATATTCTGTTTTCACTGCACAAATGTCTCGAAAAAAATATGATATGTCTGTTATCAAATCCCAAATCATAAAATTCAACAAACCTCTGAATCCAATCGTTATAAGTCTTTCCATTATAACATTACAATCATGACTTTTTAATCCGGTAATAAAACCATTTTTAACACATCTACCCAAATTGGAAGCACAACCATCTGGAAGTCTCAAATCTACAATCCACTGAAAAAATAATAATAGACTCTCTTTGGATAGTGTATAAGTTGTTTTTGGCTTTATTAACCTCTATGATCTGACATTTTCAAATAGTTTAAGTTCGGGTTGCCTGCAAATTTGGGAAAGATCTAATCGTGCCTTTACAGTTTCTTTGGTCTTACCTGGTGTATCTAAAACTGTATGAAATAAATTATCAAAATAGTTTTTCTTAATATGCATGACATCCAACATGTGGTGGACCAACAAATTAGACCAATATGGAAGATCCCAAAAAATGCTTCGTTTTATCCAATTATGTTCTTTCCCAAAGCCATCAATTTTCTGTTGGTTTACTATTGGAACAAATGTGATGGGAGGTAATGAAAATACAACTGATTTTAACTTTGTACCTGAGATCATCTTTGGAGGTTCATCCCTTTCAATTGTACCTTTTCTGAAATGAGATTTGTTCCTTCAAAAAAGATTATTGGTTGTAATAAATCTATGGTGATAGTCATAATATCAAGGTTTTTTTCCATTGATGAGCATAAAGGCTTTGTTGTCTTTCATACAGTAAGGACATGATTTCGGACCATGTGAACTCCAGCCAGATAACATTCCATATGCCAGAAAGTCAGTAATTGTCCACATCAATGCATCTTTTAATATGAAATTTTCTTTCTCAGTAACATCATATGTACTAACACCATCACTCCACAATGAATTTAACTCATCAATCAATGGCTTCAAATAAACATCAATATTCTTTTTCGGATGTCCTAGGATTAATAGAGTTAAAAAGATATGGGGCTCTTTCATCAACATCCATGGAGGTAAATTGTACGGAGTTATAAAGATAGGCCAACATGAATACTGACTACCATAAGAACCAAAAAGACAGAAACCATCAGTAGAAAGACCCAATCGCACGTTTTTGCCTTCTAAAGCAAAGTACGGATGTAGACGGTCAAAATGTTTCCATGAATCACCATAAGATGGATGATTCAAGCTTTTATCAGTTGAAATCTTGGTTTTGTGTCATGATATCATTGACGTTGTGTTCTGAGACATAAATAAACGCTGCAACCTGGGTGTAAGGGGGAAATATCTCAACTATTTTACTGGAATCAATCTAGACTTCCCTGGTTGAGATTCTTTATACCTCGATTGTCTGCATGTGGGACAACTATCCAATGACTCATTTTCACCAGAATATAAGATGTAATCATTTGGACATGCATGAATCTTATGATAACTAAGGCCTAGATTACGAACCAACCTCTTTCTCTCATAGTAATTTGCAGGTAACACATTTCCTTCAGGAAACAGTGTTTTAACCAAAGAAAATATCTGATCAAAACAGTTGTTTGACATTTCATTATCTGATTTAATAGCCTTAAATTTTTCAACTTCTTCTAATTTTCTTATCTTGCAACCTGGATATAATACATCCTTATTAGACCTCAACAACTCATAAAATTTGGATGGTTCCAACTCAGGAGTTAAATCACTATCATCTTGAGTTTCAGTTTTTTGAATAGATGGACCTGCAACATCATGTACTAAATTTTGAAACTGTGATGGATCTGGAATCAAGTTATTAGTATCTTCTCTGGAACTACGTTCACCATGTTGATACCAAAAAACATAATCTGGTTGAAAACCAAACTGCAAGAGATTTCCCCCAACCTTTTAAAATGTGTCAAACGTTCTCTGAGCACACTTTTTACAAGGACACTTAATTGTGCCTTCTGAAACATATTCTGGTTTTGATGATGTAAATGATAAGAAAACTTCAACACCCTCAATATATACAGGATTTAAACCAGAACTATTTGGATTTCTGTGCTGATTTATACAAGCGTAATCATCTAATAATGACTGATGTCGATTTCTTTGTTCCATATTTTTCTACAAAATATAAATCATCACTATTTTTGAATAATTTGAAATTATAAAAACACTATCTAAAAAAAGAAGATAAATAATTACAACTACTTCTTAATAATTACCATTAAATTTAGGCGACACAATTTCCAGTGGATTGACAGCTACTCTTTTGTCCGACAACTCATTTATTTGAATCTTTCTCACACTAAAATCACAATGAAGAATCTACTGGGAGGTACACTTATTCATTCTCGTGCATATGAGAATGTATAAGCGTACCTCCGAGCAGTTTCTTCATTGTTATTTTAGTGTGAGAAAGATTTAAGTAAATGAGGTGTCGGACAAAAGAGTCCCCTTTTCATCGATGAATCATCTTCTTGCAACTGTCACCGCTTGAACACGTTATGAAAAATGTGGTATTAAGAATGCATATTCAAACTCATGCATATGAGATTGGATATGCATACGTAGAAGCATACTTTTAATAATGTTTTGAGTCGGTGAAAGTTAAAAGCAGAAGAGTCATCGAGCAAAAAGAGTGTCGTCAATCCACTGGAAATTATGCCAAGTTATTACAATTTATTAGAATTTCTTCCTATTTCTTCCTATTTCTTCCTATTTATTCCTATTTATTCCTCTTTATTACTATTTATTTTAATTTTTCTTATTTATTACAAATTATTCATATTTATCAGTAATTATTCCTATTTATCACTAATTATTACTATTTATTTCCAATTATTACTATTTATTCCTAATTATAAATATTTATTTCTAATTATAAATATTTATTACTAATTATTACTAATTATTCCTAATTATTACTAATTATTACTAATTATTACTAATTATTACTATTTATTACTATTTATTACTAATTATTTCAAATTATTCTTATTTATTTCTAATGATTCTTATTCATTACTAATTATTCTTAATTATTCCTTTTTATTTGTATTTATTATTATTTATTCCTATTTATTACTAATTATTTCTATTAATTACTATTTATTTCTAAATATTATTATTTATTGCTAATTATAAATATTTATTGCTAATTATAAATATTTATTCCTAATTATTCTTAATTATTCCTAATTATTCCTAATTATTCCTAATTATTCCTAATTATTCCTAATTATTCTTAATTATTTCTAATTAATCATAATTATTACTATTTATTCCTATTTATTACTATTTATTCCTATTTATTCGTAATTATTTCTATTTATTACTATTTATTGCTAATTATTCCAATTTATTGCTAATTATTCCTATTTATTGAAATTATACCTATTTATTGCTAATTATTTCTATTTATTGTTAATTATTCCTATTTATTGCTAATTATTCCTATTTATTACTAATTATTCCTATTTATTAGTATTTATTCCTATTTATTAGTATTTATTATTATTTATTCCTATTTATTAGACTTTATTAATATTTATTATTTATTATTATTATTTATTCCTATTTATTATTAATTATTCCTATTTATTACTAATTATTCCTATTTATTACTAATTATTCCTATTTATTACTAATTATTTCTATTTATTACTAATTATTCCTATTAATTACTAATTATTTCTATTTATTACTAATTATTCCTATTTATTACTAATTATTTCTATTTATTACTAATTATTCATATTTATCACTAATTATTCCTATTTATTACTAATTATTCCAATTTATTACTAATTATTCTTATTTATTACTATTTATTCCTATTTATTACTATTAATTTCTAATTATTCCAAATTATTACTAATTATTCTGATTTATTACTAATTATTTCTAATTATTCCTATTTATTAGTATTTCTTATTATTTATTCTTATTTGTTATTATTTATTCCTATTTATTACTAATTATTTATAATTGTTACAATTTATTGCTAATTATAAATATTTATTCCTAATTATTTCTAATTAATTTTAATTATTCCTAATTATTCCTAATTATTCCTAATTATTCCTAATTATTCCTAATTATTCCTAATTATTCCTAATTATTCCTAATTATTCCTAATTATTACTATTTATTGTTATTTATTACTATTTATTCCTATTTATTCGTAATTATTCCTATTTATTACTATTTATTTCCAATTATTCCTATATATTGCTAATTATTCCTATATATTGTTAATTATTCCTATTTATTGCTAATTATTCTTATTTATTACTAATTATTCCTATTTATTATTAATTATTCCTATTTATTAGTATTTATTCCTATTTATTAGTATTTATTATTATTTATTCCTATTTATTAGTATTTATTATTATTTATTCCAATTTATTATTAATTATTCCTATTTATTATTAATTATTCCTATTTATTACTAATTATTCCTATTTATTACTAATTATTCTTATTTATTACTAATTATTCCTATTTATTACTAATTATTCCTATTTATTACTATTTATTACTATTTATTCCTATTTATTATTAATTATTCATATTTCTAATTATTCTTATTTATTACTAATTATTCCTATTTATTACTAATTATTTCTATTTATTTCTAATTATTCATATTTATTACTAATTATTCCTATTTATTACTAATTATTCTTATTTATTACTATTTATTTCTAATTATTCCTAATTATTACTAATTATTCCTAATTATTCCTATTTATTCTAATTTATTACTAATTATTCGTATTTGTTATTATTTATTCCTATTTATTACTAATTATTTCTAATTCTTACTATTTATTGCTAATTATAAATATTTATTCCTAATTATTCCTAATTATTCCCAATTATTCCCAATTATTCCTAATTATTCCTAATTATTCCTAATTATTCCTAATTATTCCTAATTATTCCTAATTATTCCTAATTATTCCTAATTATTCCATATTATTCCTAATTATTCCTAATTATTAGTAATTATTTCTATTTATAACTAATTATTATTAATTATTGTTAATTATTTCTATTTATTACTATTTATTTTTATTTATTTCTATTTATTACTATTTATTGCTAATTATTCATATTTATTGCTAATTATTCCTATTTATTGCTAATTATTCCTATTTATTTCTAATTATTCCTATTTATTGCTAATTATTCTTATTTATTGCTAATTATTCCTATTTATTAGTATTTATTCCTATTTATTATTATTTATTCCTATTTATTTCTAATTATTCCTTTTTATTACTAATTATTCCTATTTATTAGTATTTATTCCTATTTATTACTAATTATTCCTATTTATTAATATTTATTATTATTTATTCCTATTTATTAGTAATTATTCTTATTTATTAGTAATTATTCCTATTTATTAGTAATTATTCCTATTTATTATTAATTATTCCTATTTATTATTAATTATTCTTATTTATTACTAATTATTTCTATTTATTACTAATTATTCTTATTTATTACTATTTATTCCTATTTATTACTATTTATTCCTATTTATTACTATTTATTCCTATTTATTACTATTTATTCCTATTTATTACTAATTATTTCTATTTATTACTAATTATTTCTATTTATTACTATTTATTCCTATTTATTACTAATTATTCCTATTTATTCCTAATTATTCCTAATTATTCCTAATTATTCCTATTTATTACTATTTATTCCTATTTATTACTAATTATTCCTATTTATTACTAATTATTATTATTTATTACTATTTATTCCAATTTATTTCTATTTATTCCTAATTATTACTATTTATTTCTAATTATTACAAATTATTCTATTTATTGCTAATTATACCTATTTATTTATAATTATTCACATTTATTGCAAATTATAAATATTTATTCCTAATTATTTCTAATTATTCCTAATAATTACTAATTATTCATATTTATTGCTAATTATAAATATTTATTCCTAATTATTTCTAATTATTTCTAATTATTCCTAATAATTACTAATTATTCCTATTTATTACTAATTATTCATATTTATTATTAATTATTCCTATTTATTAAAAATGTGTACTAATACTTTCGATTTATTATTACAAATAACTACTGTTAACAAAACAATTTAAATCTAATTAAATTAAAACTAATCAAAAATAATTAAAATTAACATAAAAAAATAAAATAAACATTAAATTAAATAAAATATAAATACCTTTAAACTTGATCTTCTATTGATGTAGACGGCTTCAAAACTTTTTCGTCAAAAAAAAACTAACTCAAACAAATTCTCACTCTGAAAATAAGGTTGAGAGAGAGAGAGAAAGTGAGAATTGAGAAAAGGATTTGAAAAAACATATGGGGGGTATATATAGGTTAGATTAGTTGCGACGGGACCTTTTGCGACGGGACTACCGTCGCAACAGATACCTTTTGCGACGAGGCCCGTCGCAAATACCTTTACCCGTATTAATTATTGTCAACGGGTAAAAGGGTATTTGCGATGGGCCTCGTCGTAAAAGGTATCTGCCGACACACGTTTTACGACGGGGCATCATCCTGTCGCAAAAACCCATTTACCGCCACCGGGTATTTGCGACGGGTCCCGTCGCAAATACCTTCCGAGCGACGAACCATTTGCGACGGAGAAATTCCCCGGTCACAAATAACCTTCCCATCCCAAAACAACCATTTACCGCTGTTGAGTATTTGCGACGGGAATATTTTTCCCGTCGCAAATAAGTTTCTCGCGGTTTGGCGCGCAATCCACGCCAAACTGCACATTACTTTTTGCAACAGGCCACCAAAACCTGTCGCAAATAACAAGGTATTTGCAACGGGACGACTCCCCCGTTGCAAATAATCTCTGGACTGGACTATTTGTGACGGGATATTATCCCATCGCAAATAACCCGTCGCAAAAGGTTGTTTTTTCCGTAGTGGTTCTCAGCACAAGATGTTAAACTATAGACTTGCCCCGTATAAACCTGAGATGCCTTATAAGAAAAATGTGGGATGACCAAAGACAACGTACTCACCACATGATGTTAAAAAGTATCCTTAACTTATGTGATAAACATAGGATGTCTCATGTGACAAATATGAGATGATTTGATGTCTTCTCCATAGAGGAATTCACCCCTCCGGTGTCGGTATTCTACCACACTGTGTTTCAGAACTACATATGGCTTGATTCCCATTACCATGGGATACATAGTGATGCCCAGATTTCATATCCTAGGTCTAGCACCACCACAAACTTTAAGTTTTTCCTCTCCAGGTGAGGCATGATCCTTTCCTACTAACATAATCATCCAGCATTTTTTAATGGGTTGTGGGATAGCGCCTGGGGCACTCAACATCCTCCTAGAACATTCCCCACTTTCATTTTCACACTTCTTTCTCCCATAGATTCATATCCTCATCATCCCCTCAATATAATCAGGCCCCTAATGGAAATAGTTTCTAGACACACTAGCTCACCTACAATTCTAGGTGCACGCCTCGAAGGATCCTTAGTGACAGATGGAAATTCTTGTGTTTCGAACAAGGTTGATGGTTGATCCCGTATTTTTTCACCCCATACTTGACTAGCATAGATGTGGAAACTATGTTTTAAACATGGTCAATGGATTTTCCCTACCCATCAGTCATCACCTTTCCACCATCAAAGTCTTGGAAGTCATGATTTACCTTCCCTTCCATTTCCCCACACACATGTGCAAGGTGACTAAATAAGACGACACCTTTTGGGACTTCCCCATGTCGCTCACTCTTTCCCCTTATTGTGTTATCCCAAAAAACAAATGGAAATCCATATTGATCCTTATTTATCACATCAATCATATCCCACAAGGGCTAATGAGTTGGGGAGGAATTCCCCTAATCAAGGTTAAGATGTGCATATGCTCTTTAATAAAGCATCTCATCTTTGGTTTGAACTCTACAACCTTAATCTAGGAGTTCAGGTCTAAGAATCACAACCTTAAACTATGTGTGAGTTTTCTTAGAAATTTTATGTATGGCATCGAGTCTCCTTGGTCCTCAATTCACATTGGGTTACCTCTCCTTTATTCCACACACACTCCTTTGAGACACCCCCCCCCCCATGGTCCAAGAATTATGAGCTTAAACTATTTACAAATCCTAGTCCAAGAATTGTGACCTTAAACTATTTGAAATTCCTTGGTCCGATGTGTATGACCTTAAACTACCAAAGGCATGAGGCACAAACATCTGTCAAGTTAAAAAACTATAGGGGGAACCTGAAAAAATTTAGACTCCTTCCCATCAGGTCTCTCTCATGACCTGAGAAAAAGAAAAAAATGAGGGCATGAATAAAAAGGCACAAATCTATAAGGACCCACCATGGGCCCTGACTAAAACCTAGATACACTCACTAGACCCCATTAGTTCAGAAAAAAATTAGATCCAAATCTCCAAACCCTTTACCTCACGAGATCCTCTATTAGGTGATTCCCATTATGTTTCTTGTTTTTTCATCCCACTACCCTGAGAAAATAGTATTTACTCATGTCAGTTCACACATCCTAGTCATAAGTCACTAAATTATACTATGAATATACTAATCATGAAATATTAAACCATATGACCCATTTTCCCCACTGTATGACACTAAACTGCGTGTTCAATGTCCTTTATGAAAGTTGTTAAACTATACACCCTTAATCCTCATATCATGATATAAAACTACAAAGTGTATTAGACTCTTACCTGAGAATATCTTTCCTCCCTTTGGTTTCAATCACCTATTGTACCATTTGAATTCTTCAGTCGCTTAGCATGAAAGATTGCACTCACCTTGGAAGACGATTCCAACATTTGTTCAGACCGATATGCCTATAAAATGTTCTCAAATCCACAGTGGCATAATCTTAGGAGTATTAACCTCCATTTGAACATTCCATCGGTTCATACCCATGCTTCATGTCCTCCTGAACTTGATTCCCTATCATCTTTCACATCTAAATAGGCTCCCAAATGACAATGATGTTTGGCCACACCAACTCAGCTATTGTCTTGGGCACATTCTCTAAAAGACTCTCAACGTCAGCTTGATACATCCTGTGTTTTGAAAAAGGTCAATAGCTAAACCTCAGTTGTTTGTCCCTATTCATGATGAAATAATAGTGGATTATGTTTTTTGAACATGGGTAGTAGTAATCCTCTGTCATCATGTCACCCCCTTTGTCTTCCAAATCCCAGGCATCTTGGTTCACTCTCTTTATCACTCCCCTTAATTCATGTGGAATTCAACTCCACTGGAATTACCTCATTTGTGTGCTCACACAAATTGAGAAATCAAATCGGTTGTGTAGAGATTATCATTCTCTATCTGAAGTTGTCTTGGTCAGGGCACTCTCAGTGGTCAATAAACAATTTGGGCCCTAATTTTTCATCCCCTTTCAAGAATTCTCATATAAATGAGAAATCTTATGTTTTTATTTTTTTCACATTGAGCATGGATCACATGGTCTTAGGGATTTATTATTGGTTTTCCAATTAATATGATCAAAGACATGAAAAAACAAAAAACAATGGGGGAAGCATTTAAATACGGTGAATTAAAAGATGGAAAAACTTCAAGAGTTTGGTAAGGTCATCCACATGTTAGAGCCTCTCCTTTATTTCATCCAAACTAGTGCTACCTATAGATTTTCCTTAGTAACCAAGTGCTCCTTCCTGGTCATCCTCTAGAGAGTGTCCTCCAGAACTTTTTGCGTCCTAGTAATCTATGTTACCTCCTTCTCGACCACTGAGAAAACTTAATCATCCCTAATTCGTACCTGGATCTTCTCAGCTTGTCACTAATCCATTAGCAATGCTTACTCTACTTCCATAACCTTGACCACCACCAAATGGGACTTTAATTGGTTGATGATCCCTACTTGGGAATTGATGATAGTCGTGTGCTCTTGTGCTTTATCTTCTAGCTATGTGAGTTCTTATTTAGTTTCCTAGAGTTTATTGGTGCCCTCATATTTTTCTTCTGACTGGAAACGTCAAACTCTTTACTTTCCATGTGAACCCACTAGGAATGATAATCACAAGCCAACACGTGGATATCATGTGCATATACCCCTCTAGTGCCCAGGTTTAGCATCCAGTGATGGAGAGACCCTATCCAGCTCACTAGATTCAAATCTGGAGTGTGGGAGATAAATTTATGAATACTTCTCCACACCCTGTTCCAGTTTATATGATAACATCAGACCTAGAATATTTTTAATTATTTAGGTGGAATTGGATCATACTCTAAAAAATATGCAAGAACTTTGGCACCAGGGTCTTCTTCTAGGATCCTCTCAGATGGAATGGGCTCCTTATTGAGGGGAAATTCATTTTGGACTGACACTTCACCATTGGTGACATCTTCACCAGCTTCAAGTTTGGCCTCCCCCAACTCCCTAAGCCTGGTGCGGACCTCCTAGGGGTAGTGGTGGAAGTAAATCGAAACGTCTGCCACCACCTACAGCTCTCCCTGCTCCTCTACGACGTCCACCACCTGGCGGGTCTACCTACTCCACTCTCTGCCTCTTCCTTGGTGGGCTATTCACCGCCTCCCTTTTAGTAGCTCGATGGGTCGAAAAATCTCTAGCGAGATGTCCCCTACCATCGCACAAGTAGCACCGCTTCTCCCTAGGCTGACTGGATCCAGCCTGAGAGCCCTGGACTATCGATCCCCTATCCTGGGTCCTCCTATGATGTCCCCCACATCCTGATCCCTGTGTCTAACGTCATCTCCCTACTGCCGAGGTCTCCGTGCCTGTCTACCTTTTGCTGACTGTCGTCGGCTGTCTCTACTCCGCCAAGAAGCTCTCGATCACTAAGGTCTGCTCGAGCACTCCAGCATAAGTCAGAATGCATAGAGGAATGACACTAGCTCAGATGTCTCATCATAGACCTCGCTCAAAGGTCCGAGCTCTAAATTACTGATCCATGACCATATCCATCGAGTACCGGGAAAGTATGGTGAACCTCGATGAATAGTCAGCTATCGTCAAATTGCCCTGCTGGAGCTGAAGAAGCTCCTGGATGCGCACTGCTCTCAGCGTAACTAGAGAGAAATCCTCCCTGAAGAGTCACTCAAACTTCGTCCATGAAAGAGTCTCCTCGTCATGAGTCTGTGTGGTCAGAATCCACCATCGTCTCACCTAACCCTGAATAAGGCTCACTCCTACTATCACCATCTAGTCTGCTGGTGTCCTCACTAGACAGAAAACTATGGTCACTGCCTCAAGCCAGTCCTCAGCCGCCTAAGGATCGGGCTCGCCTCAGAACCTGAGGGGTCTCTGTCTTTGAAACTCATAGAGTACGCTTAGCCTGCGCTCCTCGTTGGTCGGTACTATAGGTACCATGAGTTTATCCACTGGTGGTGGTATAGTAGGTGTACGACCTAGTGGAAACGCCTGGAGAACTAGTCCTTGTATTGAATCCTCGTCACTGAGGGGGTCATCCTCATGATCGCATTGTTGAATCCTAGCAGGTATGCATTGTGGAGGCATCCTATAAACACAAGATGTACCATGGTTAATGATTATATCTGGATAGATGACACAAAGGACATAGAAACCCCAACCCATTCATATATGATCCATGTACAATTCTTTTATTTCCATGCAACTAGTGTTTTAATATACCGAGTCGAAAAGTAGGTTATCAGAGTCATGGTGTATGGATATGTCGGCCACCCGCACCAACACTGGATTCTCTGGCCTGAAAGCTGAGCTCAAAACACTTAACATTGTTTCCCCAAACCAATCTCACAAACTCTTGGTCCTAAGGTAGAACCGAACACCTTTGATACCACTCTATCGTGACCCGTCTCAGTGGGGCTTGTGTCGCGACTCCCCAAGCCCGCCTCTAATAGGCCAGGGGCTAGTGACTAGCACCGAGTAGGCGTATTAATAACATGGGAGGCATTGCCTAAGTACCTATACACACACACACACATCTCCAAGCCCACAATGCTGAAATTTATAAACCGCTAGGGAACAAAATGCATGCATATAACTAAACCCAACCAACAGAGTACAACAGAAAGTAAAGTATTGAAAGTAAACTAGGGAATAATACCAACCCACCAAAAACAAGAGTCATAAAACTACAAATTCCAACCTATAAACACAAAGAGATACTAGGATTTCTGCTTGTAGCCTTAGGAACACCTCGTCCTTTAGGGAACTCGGAAATCTCGGTCATGTCCTGGTCCCCCCTGGACTCTATCAAAAGGCTGCTCATCAGCACAAGACACGAAACGTGTGGAAAATCCTGTGCAGGGGTGAGTATAACAATACTTAGTAGAGGACCCCGAAAACCAAAAATCAATACATAAAGGAAAGGCATAGTCATCTCTACATAGTATATGTCTACTGAACATATAATAAGAGAACACAATCCATATATACTCAAATCCCAAACTCGTAGTCTAGGTACAAGTCACGCAATAACATACCCCCACTAGGGATTCGGTTCAAAGATTCCATGAAGCACTCATCTAGGATAACTCACTCCACGAGTCTGATAGCTCTGATGACATCTATCTGAGAGGAACTATCCATCGGGAAAGGTCACGAGAGATAGATATACTCATTCTGGGAGAATACACTCCTGAGTGGGGAAAATATCACGATACATAGATGAGTATCACTTCCAGGGGCTTGGCGGATACCGCGACTCATACGGATTCACCTTCTAGGTAGAGGATTGGAGCCCTGTGGAAGTGGTCACCTCGATACCTTACTCTACCTAAGGTTAAGAATGGATAGAGGATCTCGCTCCGGGCCTCTCGGAGGGATACCTGACTCTATCTCGGAAAGTCATGATGAAGGGATCATACTCCTATAGTATGAAACAATACCTGGCCTTCAAGGGAATGAGAAAAAAAGGCACTAACCCAAATGAAACATGTCCAAGATATAGTGGACAAGAAGATCAAGCCATGTACTGAAAATTACATGGCGCGTAGAAATGTCACACGTCGTTTCTTCTGACCCCGGGTACTTCCCATATACTATGGCCCATGTCACAAGGCTGGTCATGTAGAAAATTCAGTACACTACGTGTAGTACAGAACACATGTCGTGTCTGAGCAGCTGGGATCGTCTCCGTGTATGCGGTCGTGTGCCCGTACATGGCTTTATTCCATGTGTTCCATCCTGTGTAACCAGTACACGGGGTAACATGTGTAGCTGACCTGGTCTAGCCGTGTGGTGGAGTACATGGTCGTGTACTTCATCCCATGTTTGTGTATTGCTCAAGATACACGCAGAGTCTGGCATAGTCGCCTCGTCCATGCCACGTATGGTCTACATGCCATTTTCTGAAGCTGTGTAGTCCATCCCATGGCTGTGTACTTCCCAGAATACACGCTGAGCTTCGGGGAAGGTCCAACATGTCGTGTGACTGGGGTCACATGTCATGTGATGACTGTCTAACACCTGAGACCCTAGACACTGCTGAGCCAATACCACATGCCGTGTTCATCGGGATACACGCCGCATATTCTGGAAATTTCCAGAATCACAAACCTCTGCCATCGCGCCTCCTGTGCTACCCTATTCTTCAATCCGATCATCTGATCTCCATGAAACTCAAGGGTTTTGGTCACCCGATACCTATGAATCTGATTCTGTTAGTTCTGGGCCTCTGATAGACCCTAAAAACGTGTTTTGATCATTCACGTGAAGAATGATCAAAGAACGATTATTTCTGAACCAGGTCAATTCATTTGTCGCCATCGTCGTCTCACCTCCGCTGGGTCTCCACGATGTAGGATCTCTAATTTGGGATCTTTGAATCAAAAAACAGACGCACAATGATCTATTTTTCGTCACCCCACAAATAACATGAAGAACGCATGATATAAGAAAGGGAAAGAAGTCCAAAAGCAAATCAAGGAACAAACCTCCACCGTCGTTCGTCACGACGTTGATCCGCTCCCGTTAGTAGGATTAAATGGAGTAGAATCAAAATAATAATCCCTATAATTATTGATGTTATTAATATTTTCATGACTTATTATATTCCCCCTTTACTGATTTTATATGAAATGTGCATAATTTGTGTGAAATATTAATGTTTTAATATTAAGTATAATTTTTGAGCATTTTTAGAAGTAGTCCAATTAAGTCAGTTTAATGTTTTAATAATAACTATCACTATACTGATCCAAATTGTGTGTTTCTTGTTTTTTAGTATTCTCCTTTCAATATAAAACATTTCATTAGAAGGTACCATGAGTCAATTCTTCCATTTTAAGGGTCATATGGTCCTCACAAACAAGACCAAAGAATCTGTGAACAAACTGGACCAGCCTTGAAGATTGATTTACTGGGCTCAATCCAGAAGTCCAAAAAAATTAAATCTCCACCATAATTCTGGGGACACTACATGTCATCTTGGATAAAAATTTCAAGGCCCAAATACAAGTAAAAGGGTCCCAAATGAAGCTTTGAAGTCCAGACCACCATTCTGAACGAGAAATAAAATCAGTATAGTATTCATGACATATCTCATGATGTAAGCATCCAATAGAGCTGAGATTTTTCAGTGTGAAATAGGGGATATATAAGGCTGACTTTGTTTAATAATTAATTCAGATTTTAAGGCATCTTCCTATTCCAAAATCCATTCACATTTTGGCCATCGAAAAATCATGGATAGAAATGGACAGTTTACCTTTGTTTAATAAAACCACCATAACTTTGGATCCACTTGTCCAAATGCCTCAAACTTTTTACAGTAGTAGAAAAACTTTATTATCTACAACTTTGAAGAAGGATATATTAGTAGATTCGGCTGTCTGAATATCCAACTTGGCGATGAAAGTGGAAGGACAGATTGGGAATGAAAACAGTCCACTCCTTGGGCTATAAATACTCTCCCCTTCTCTCCTTGAGAGGGGTTGGCATTTCAGAAGAGAGGAGAACATATTGGAACGAACAAGGTCTTTCCAAAGGCTTGGGAGGATCTTCCATACTCAAGTTTTCACTTGAGATACCTTTCCTCCTCTCTTTGTTTTCACTTAATTTCGTGTTCTTCGTTTTTGTAATTTTGTCTCTTTCTTTGTAATTCTGTTTTAATGAAAGTTACTTATTAAATATCTCTTATTCTTATCCACCTTATGTAGTTTAATATTTATGTTCTTAAAATAGTTTAAATTCAGTTGAATCCCATTCCTTTCTTCTGCTTCCTCATTCAATCGAAAATCCATTTTTAATTTTCTTCATCATTTGTGTGTGTGTTCGGCGCACTACTCTTATCTTGTCCCTTTCTTTTTCTTCTCTTTATAATTCATCACCATAATCATTATAACCATATTAGTAATAATTTTAATGGCTGGGTAAATCTTTAATTGTGGTGAGTTATAATTTAGGTATGTTAAGTGATTGATAGCTTTTGCTCGACGAATGTTCTTTAAATTAATATTGTGTATGTTGAACTTTATATGTCATGGATTAATGACATGTTTTGTTTAATATGTGGATTCCATGGATTATTGGAACCAAAAATACACTACCATAAACAATTAATGGTAATTATTAGAAACCTAAGTTAAGTTACAGCTTGTATTAAATCTTTAACACTTGGAAATTCCGATCAAAATCATCTTGTGACATGGGTGTTAATTTAATGCAATATAAAGCAAAGCTCAAGGATATCACAAGCTTAACTACCTAATGATGAACTCGCCCCAATATTTATCAATTTGTTAAATCAAAAATCATACATAAATTATTTCATAAGATCTGCAAACAAACCCCCTAATCAGAATACAATTAACTAAAAACAAACGACTATTACAAAGTATCATCGTCGAGGATTCGACCCGAGTGCTGCTATACACATTAGCAGAGCACCGGAACCTTGACCGGTCGATAGGTGACAATCATCCGCGTGTTCCAAATGGCGTCATTGCTAGGGATGGTGCTTTAATTATTCATTAGTTTCTGGTTATTGTGAAAAAAACCAAAAAAAACAAAATTGAAAAAAAATTGAAAAAAAAATCACAAAGAAAAACTTGTCTTCTCATAAAAATCATAAACTGAAAAAAAAAACCCGTCTTCCTCTTTCTTCCAAAATCTCTCTGAATTCCCCGTAGCCTTCCAAACAATCCCTCAGATTTTTTTGACCCTAAAATTGAGCGAACACTTCTCCAACTTAGTAGGAACATAATAGATAATCAAATAATTCAAGAACCAGTCCTTGTCCAAACAATTGAATTAGATATGGCCAATCCTAGGGAACAAACACTTAAAGAACTCGCTGCCCCTGATATGAATTACGAACCTCTTGGTATTCAATATCCAAATATAGAGTCTGACTTTGAACTCAAATCGGGTTTGATTCATCTTCTCCCTCATTTCCACGGGCTAGCCGGTGAGGATCCGCATCTCCACCTTAAAGAGTTCCAAGTAGTGTGCTCTACCATGAAGCCTCAAGGGGTTTCTGAAGAACAAATCAAACTCTGAGCATTCCCTTTTTCCCTAGCTGACACTGCTAAGTCATGGCTCTACTACCTACCTCCTAGTTCCATAACTACATGGAATGACATGAAGTGACTATTCTTAGAGAAATTCTTTCCTGCTTATCGTACTGCTTCTATCTGAATGGAAATAAGTGTTATTCGTCAGTTCCCAAGTGAATCACTCCATGAGTACTGGGAGAGGTTCAAAAAGCTTGTGAAAACCTGCCCACATCATCAAATCCCTGACCAACTCTTGATCCAATACTTCTATGAGGGGTTATTGGCTATGGAGAGAACTCTCATTGATGTCGCAATGGTGGTGCTCTGGTTGATAAAACTTCTACAGCTGCAAGAGATCTCATAAGTAACATAGCTGCAAACACACAACAATTCCATACTCAAGCACATTCTCAAGTCAAACAAGCCCAAGATAATCAATCAATTGAGCCGAACAAAATGACCGACTGGATGATTGAACTTACAGGTCTTGTGCGACAGCTAGCTGTGGCTACCAAATCCCCAACCTCGTCTTCTCCACAATGAATGTTTCATGGACCAATCAAAAACTGTGGAATCTGCAACTCTCCATATCATCCAACTGACACTTGTCCACAACTTCAAGAGGATCAATCTGATTCATCTGGACCAATGGAGCTCAATGCAGCACATGCTCAGCGGAACACCAATCCTCAACTATCAGGTCAGTTTGTTAGAAACTTCAACCAACCTCACTATGAGCCCTTCTCCTCTAACTTTAACCAAGGATTGAGGTATGGTAATCCCGTCTCTCATCCCCCTCAATTCCTTGCTCAAAACCCAAACCAATTCCAATATGGTAAAGGTGGTGGTAACTTCCATCAACCTTATCCTTTTGTTCCTCAACCTCAAAGGAACAATCCTCCTCCTGGATTCCATTATCCTAGTGAGCCTTCCCAATTCCAAAACCAATACAATCAATTTCCCAAGAACCAAAATCAAGGCAATCCCAATCCGGGACAAGCCTCTTCTTCCAAGCAACCATGGGAAAGTGCAGTGGAAGATCTTGCCTCCTTTACCCGTTCTAGCCTTAAAAACATTGAAACTCAAATAGGTCAACTTGCATCCCACCTGAGCCAGCAACAATAATCAAATTCTTCCCAACTCCCAGATCAACCATTACCCAACCCCAAGGGTAATATAAGTGCAATTGCACTTATATCGGGAAAGCACATTGCTATGCATCAAGATAGGTCCTCTAGCCCTACTTTGAATGTTGACCTAGAAAATGAAAAGAAAAAGAAACTTGAAAAGGAACCTGAAACCATTCCCTCACCTACTTCAATTCCACTTAGGAACCCAATTCCTTTTCCTCAAGCTGTTTCTAAACCAAGGAAGTCCTTTGAACATAATCCTTAAATGCTCGACATGTTTAGACGTGTTGAAGTAAACATTCCCCTATTAGATTCCATAAAACAAATTCCTATGTATGCCAAGTTTCTTAAGCAATTGTGCACCCACAAGAGGAAACTTAGGACCTTTGAAAATGTTTCCACCCAGCAGTCCATACCCATTAAGTGCAAAGATCCAGGTACCTTTACAGTCCCATGCCAAATTAGAAGTTCCAACTTTGATGATGCACTCATAGACCTAGGAGCCTCAATTAATTTCATGCCCAAATCCATCTTCTCCAACCTTGGTCTAGGTCCCTTACATCCAACAGGTGTTGTCATTCAGTTATCCAATCGAAGCACAGCCAGTCCTGAGGGAATAATTGAGGATGTCCTTGTCCGAGTCAATGATCTTATCTTCCATGCTGATTTCTATGTTATTGACATGGAAGGTGAGACGAACTCTTCTCGAACTCCCCTAATTCTAGGAAGACCATTACTCATGACTGTGAGAACCAAGATTGATGTCCATTCAGGCATCTTATCCATGGAATTCAGTGACCAACTGGTCAAGTTCAACATTTTCCAAGCCATGTGATACCCATCTGAGGATCACTCTGCATTCTCAATCCATGCTTCTGAGGACACTTCTAAGAGTCAATCGATCCCCAATCCACCATGTTCTTCATGTTCTAATGATAAAGGATCTTGTGAAATCTTCACCATGATTAACAAAGTCATAAATGGTGAAGTTGATGTGGACCCTTCATTCATAAACCCCATCAATTTAGAGGATCTTGAAAACTCTCTTGAATCCCATCTCAACTCTGATCTCTATTGCTCCACCTTGGACAGTATTAAGGAAAATGAACCCGAAGCAACTGAGATTCCTTCTTCCATTCCTGAGTTATCGAGCCCAAAAGTGAAAGATGAGACTGATCTGAAACCTCTTCCTGCACACCTGAAATATGCATTCCTCTTCCATGATCACTCATATCCTGTCATTATCTCTGCCACACTTACTGAAACCGAGGAGTCCAAACTTGTTCAAGTATTAGAGGAAAACAAAAAGGCCTTAGGTTGGACCCTAGATGACATTCCAGGAATCAACCCTGCCCTTTGCATGCATCACATCCATCTTGAGGAGTCATCCAAACCAATTAGACAACCAAAAAGAAGACTCAATCCACTCATCCTTGATGTAGTTAGGGAAGAGATCACCAAGCTTCTTCAAGCTGGTATTATCTACCCAATTTATGATAGTGAATGGGTTAGTCCAATTCAAGTTATACCTAAGAAGGGTGGGATAACTGTTGTCACAAATGAACATGGAGAGGTAGTCACAACTCGAGTGAAGAACAAATGGCGTGTGTGCATCAACTATAGGAAATTGAATGTTGAAACCCTAAAAGATCACTACTCTCTTCCATTCCTTGATCAAATGCTAGAAATATTGGCCGTAAAGTCACACTATTGCTTTCTTGATGGATACACCAGCTATTTTCAAATCCCAATCTCACCTCAGGACCAAGAAAAGACTACTTTCACATGCCCCTTTGGAACATATGCATATAGAAGAATGCCTTTTGGACTTTGCAATGCTCCTGCAACATTCCAGAGGTGTATGATGAGTATCTTTTCAGAATTAATTGAACACTGCATGGAAGTCTTCATGGATGACTTCACCATTTATGGTGAGTCATTTGAATCTTGTTTGCATTCACTCTCTCTAGTCCTTCAAAAGTGTGTCAAGTGTAACCTTGTGTTAAATTTTGAAAAATGTCACTTTATGGTTGAAAATGGGATTGTTCTAGGGCACATAGTTTCAAAATATGGTATTGAAGTCGATCTTGCCAAAATTGAAGTAATCCAATCACTTCCTGAACCCAAATCTGTTCGAGACATCCATTCATTTCTCGGTCATGCTGGTTTCTATCAGAGATTCATCCATAACTTCAGTAAAATTTCCCTCCCACTCACTTGTTTGCTCCAAAATGATGTCACTTTCCATTTCGATGAGGTTTGCAAGAGATACTTTGTTGAACTCAAAACTGCTCTAACATCTTCCCCAATAATCCAACCCCCATATTGGTCATTACCCTTTAAGTTGATGTGTGATGCTTCTGATAGAGCTGTTGGGGCTGTTCTTGGTCAAAGAAGAGAAATAATTCCTCATGTCATCTATTATGCATCAAAAACATTTGATGAAACTCAATCCCACTACACTGTCACTGAAAAGGAACTTCTAGCAGTGGTTTTTGCCTTATATAAATTCTGGTCCTATCTCTTAGGTGCCAAAATCATCATCTTCACAGACCATTCTGCTATAAAGTTCCTACTCAAGAAAAGTGATTCCAAACCGAGGCTAATAAGATGGATCCTAATGCTCCAAGAATTTGACCTTGAAATAAAAGATAGACCAGGAAAAGAAAACCGCGTGGCTGATCACTTGAGTATAATTTCTAATTCTTCTCATTCAGAAATCATTGATCTTGAATTCCCCATTGAGAACCTTTCGTCTCTCACTCCAAATTTACCATGGTATGCCCCAATTGTAAATTATTTGGTTTCTAGTGTTTTTCCTGAAAAGTTTTCAAAAGAACAAAAAATGAAGTTGAAAAGTGATTCAAAATAATATTTTTGGGAAGAAAATAAACTTTGGAAAACTGGGGCTGACATGGTAATTAGGAGATGTGTTGAAGAAAATGAGAATTCTTCCATCTTAGAATTATGTCACTCACTTCCCGGAGGTGGCCACTTTGGACCACAAAGGACCTCCCAAAAGGTACTAGACTCTAGATTCTTCTGGCCTTCACTCTTCAAGGACTCACATGAGTTATTTCAATCATATCCCACTTGCCAAAAGTTCAGCATAATCTCCAAAAGAAATGAAATGCCCCAAAAGCCCTTAATCTTTTGTGAAATCTTCGATGTTTGGGGCATCGATTTCATGGGACCATTTCCCCCTTCCAATGGATTCTCATACATTCTTCTTGCGGTCGATTATGTTTCAAGGTGGGTTGAGGCCAAACCCACTAGGAAGGATGATGCTCATACTGTTAGTGAGTTCCTAAAGACCCACATCTTCCAAAGATTTGGCACACCATGTGCCTTGATCAGTGACTTAGGAACCCATTTTTGTAATAGAACCATGGAATATCTTCTGAAAAATAATGGGGTTGTACATAAAACTTCAACTTCATATCACCCCCAAACAAATGGCATGGCTGAACTCTCTAATAGAGAAGTGAAAAGGGTACTTGAGAGAATTGTTAAGCCCACTAGAAAAGACTGGCATGAGAGACTTGGTGAAGCCCTTTGGGCTTATTGAACTTCCTATAAAACACCCATTGGGATGTCTCCTTTTAGACTAGTTTTTGGTAAAGCATGTCACTTACCAGTTGAAATCCAACATAAGTCTTTTTGGGCTGTGAAAACCTGTAATTTTGATTGTGAAAAATCTGGTGAAGAAAGACTGTTGCAATTGGCTGAACTGGAGGAGCTTCGACTTGATTCTTATGAGAATTCTAATCTCTACAAAGAAAAATATAAGGTACTCCATGACAAACACGTCCTGAGAAAGGTATTTCATGAAGGTGAAAAGGTAATTCTCTTCAATTCTCGATTTCGGCTTCACCCAGGTAAGCTTAATTCTCATTGGGAAGGTCCTTTTTTTATTACCAATGTTTACCCATTTGGTGTAGTGCAAGTCCAACACCCATCTTCCAAAAGGACATTCACGGTTAATGGACATCGGTTAAAGCATCACCATGAGAGGATGCACAATCCTGGATCAACATCAACTTCCCCTGGATCTCCAACTTCTCCAATTGACCAACCACTAGATGGAGATGGCGACCCGCCAAATCCAAACCAGGGGAACCTCTTTACCTTTAACTCTCTCTCTATCTCTTCATCTCTCTACCTCTTTCTTCTTCTTCTTCTCTCCTTCATTTTTTTTACCACTTTTTTTTCAAACCCTTTTTTTCTCTTTCTTGTGAGGGTGTGTATTTTAAAAAAACCTTAAAAACTAACAAAAAAACCAAAAAACACAATCACTTAAAAAAATGAAAAAAAGAGTCATGCTTACTCACCATCGAGTTTTGAAATTTTGTCCAACCATTTTGGGGAGTTAACAGACATGTTTTAATCTCAAAAATTTTGTATTTTCATCATGACTTTGGATAAAGAATTTTGTGTCAAAATTAACAAATTTTGAAAGCTCAATTTTTGATTTGGAAAATGATTTTCTCAAACCGTGAGAACAAACAATTGCTTTCATGCCAAGGCCACTTATGTCCATCTTTTCAAAATGTGTGTTTTCACCCCCATTTGTGATTCTTGAGTTTTTGGACCTTCGAGCTGAATTTCCTACCTTAGTGTGTATTAATATGATAGAGACATTTTCTGAACCACATGAAAATCACAATAGCCACATAGCCTCCCATTTACCTTACATTAATCCTCCTTTTGAAATCCCCTTTGAGCCTATGAAAACATTTTCTTTGATAGCCACATTATAAGCCCAATACCTTATCCCACCCAATATCAACATAGATTTTCATTGCATAAGTTTTTGAAATTTAAGTGTGGGGGGGAATGGATTTCATTTTTGGGTATCATTTCCTTTCTTTCTGGTGTGTTATCATATGCTTGAGGGAAATCATCCATTTTAGTGTGGGGGGGAGGTTGTCATTAAGTGGGATTTGGGAATGTATTGTACAAATGATATTGAAAAGTGTTCAAAAATAATCAAAAAAATAATCAAAATCAAAAAAATAATCAAAAAAAATGAAAAAAATGGGTTGTGTCTTGGGTAGGTCAAAAATCACTCTTCATCAACCTTTGATCTTGTTATAACTATTACAATTAGTGTCATGAGGATATCAAACATGGGTTGGGATATGAGTGTGAGATCTGTTTCAAGGTCAACTTTTGAAAAAACAAATAAAAAAAAGGAAAAGAAAAAAAAAAGAACACTTGCATTATATTCTTATTGGGAGAAGTTTTTTGTTTTGTAAATATTCCATCTTCTCATTACCTTCATATTTTATTCCTCTATTGTGTCTTTATTCACATGATAATTCCCTTGTAAATATGTGTTTTTATTTCCTTCTATGTTTCATTTCAAAAAAATGTGCATTGCTTTTTCTATGTTGGTATTTTAACCCTCTTCTTCTCTCTCTTGGACATTATATTCCTACCGTACCATAGCCACATAAAAACCCCTTAAAAAGAACTTTTTATTCTTGTTCAATTTGGATAGGTATTGGAAGCTGAGATCTCTTTTCAAACTCAAAGATTTTCACTTTTGGTTGGTGAAAGAGTGAACCACCACAAATGAATTTTATCATCTTGAGAGGTGTGATTTTTGAGTGTCCACATTTTCCATTTCTAAATTTGAGCATGAAAAAATGAATTAGTTTTGGAACATTTTTTCTGTAACAACTTGTGGTGGAATTCAAAATAGATGAGTGAAATAGTCTAAACCTCCCCTGATTGGAGAAAACAAAATTTTAAAATCTGTTGGTGAGTAAAAATGATTTTGTCATGTTTTTATATTTGTTGCACATGAGGACATGCACAAAACTAAGTGTGGGGGAGTTGATGTTATTAATATTTTCATGAATTATTATATTCCCCCTTTACTGATTTTATATGAAATGTGCATAATTTGTGTAAAATATTAATGTTTTAATATTAAGTATAATTTTTGATCATTTTTAGAAGTAGTCCAATTGAGTCAGTTTAATGTTTTAATAATAAATATCACTATACTGATCCAAATTGTGTGGTTCTTGTTTTTTAGGATTCTCATTTCAATATAAAACATTTCATTAGAAGGTATCATGAGTCAATTATTCCATTTGAAGTGTCATATGGTCCTCACAAACAAGACCAAAGAATCTGTGAACAAACAGGACCATCCTTAAAGATTGATTTACTGGGCTCAATCCAGAAGTCCAAAAACATTAAATCTCCACAATAATTTTGGGGACACTAAATTTCATCTTGGATAAAAATTTCAAGGCCCAAATACAAGTACAATGGTCCCAAATTAAGCTTTGAAGTCCAGCCCACCATTCTGAATGAGAAATAAAATCAGTATAGTATTCATGACATATCTCATGATGTAAGCATCACATAGATCTGAGATTTTTCAGTGTGAAAGATGGGATATAGGCGGCAGACTTTTTTTAAGAATTCATTCGGATTTGAAGGCATATTCCTATTCCAAAATCCATTCACATTTTGACCATCGAAAAAACATGGATAGAAATGGGCAGTTTACCTTTGTTTAATAAAACCTCCATAACTTTGGCTCCACTTGTCCAAATGCCTCAAAATTTTCACAATAGTCGACCAACTTTATTTTGAGAGGGGTTTGAATTTCAGAAGAGAGTAGAACATATTGGCATGAACAAGGCCTTGACAAAGTCCTGGGAGGATCTGCCATACTCAAGTTTTCACTTGAGAGACCTTTCCTCCTCTCTTTGTTTTCACTTAATTTCATGTTCTTTGTTTTTGTAATTTTGTAAGTCTATTTCTTTGTAATTATATTTTAATGAAAGTTACTTATTCAATATCTCTTATTCTCATCCACCTTCTGTAGTTTAATATTTATGTTCTTAAAATAGTTCAGTTGAATCCCCTTCCCTTCTTCTGCTTCCTCATTCAATCGAAAATCCATTTTTAATTTTCTTCATCATTTGTGTGTCTGTTCGGCGCACTACTCTTATCTTGTCTCTTTCTTTTTCTTCTCTTTATAATTCATCACCATAATCATTATAACCAGATTAGTAATAATTTTAATGGCTGGGTAAATCTTTAATTAGGGTGAGTTATAATTTAGGTATGTTAAGTGATTGATAGCTTTTGCTCGACGAATGTTCTTTAAATTAATATTGTATATGTTGAACTTTATATGTCATGGATTAATTACATGTTTTGTTTAATATGTGGATTCCATGGATTATTGTAACCACAAATACACTACCATAAACAAGTAATGGTAATGATTAGAAACCTAAGTTAAGTTACGGCTTGGATTAAAGCTTTAACACTTGGGAATTACGATCAAAATCATCTTGTGACATGGGTGTTAATTTAATGCAATATAAAGCAAAGCTCAAGGATATCACAAGCTTAACTACCTAATGATGAACTGGCCCCAATATTTATCAATTTGTTAAATCAAACATCATACATAAATTATTTCATAAGCTCTACAAACAAACCCCCCAATCAGAATACAATTAACTAAAAACAAACGACTATTACAAAGTATCATCGCCGAGGATTCTACCCAAGTGTTGCTATACACATTAGCAGAGCACCGGAACCTTGACCAGTCGATAGGCGACAATCGGCCGCGCGTTCCAAATATCACAATTAAAATTCCCGAATCAAAACCCAAAAGAAACGGAAAATAACACCCTCCAGCAAGAACACACGATCCACGGATCAACATGTTCGTGGTTGATCCGCATTCATCGTTAAATCCAAAAATGGGGAAAGAAGAATCGAAATAATAACCCCTACCTCAATCCAGTTAAATAACGATCATCGTGTCGTATTCATTGGTGAGGTTCGTCGGATCTGAGATGCGTCATCATCGTCCGCTAACAGGTTCTTCTCCAAAGCTCCAAGAGTCTCTCTCTCAATTTGCAGGGTTATGAGGATAGCCCTGCAAACTTTCCATAAGCATGAACTTATTGGGGTGCATTAGGTCACTACACAAAAAGGAAACATTTCAAATGAAAAAAAATAAATTATTAATTTATTTTTTATTTTTTATTTTTTATCTCCATTAAAATGTCCAAAAACTAACTCTCGC
Source organism: Viscum album (assembly GCA_963277665.1). Taxonomy (NCBI): domain Eukaryota; kingdom Viridiplantae; phylum Streptophyta; class Magnoliopsida; order Santalales; family Viscaceae; genus Viscum; species Viscum album. The sequence continues at coordinate 60,495,945 of OY728163.1, read as the reverse complement.
AGTTGACCCACGTCGGTCGAAGATAGGCCCGCCTAAGGTAAAATCGCTACTCTGAACACAATGGTGCCTTAGGATTTATGATATGGGCACCCATTTAAAAGATATTCCACTTTTTCAGGAAAACTACTCATGCGTGCTATTTAAAAGGTTTAATTTATTTCAAACATTTATTTTGGGCACTCCGAGCCTTGGAATCGCATGTTGTCAAAAGGTATGGTCTCAAAATAATTCTATATAATATTTAAAAATAATTCATGGAAAATCCAAGACATTACAACTTCAAAGAGAAACTTGTATACCACCTTTCTTCTCACCTGATGGTACAATTATCTTTACACGTTGATAAAATATATCACTTGGGTATGTTGCTACCCAATTACCATCATAGTTTGAACAGAGGACGAAATTGAGATTTGTTGGTGGAAGCATGGTGACCTCCCACATGACTTCGACTTTGAACATACACCACATCTGTAAAAAAAATACAAGGATTCCTTTCTTCATGTATCCCCATGTAGACTCACTTCACAAGCTTTTGAATGAATATTAATTGTTAGACAAACCAAGATATAGTGTACGGTTCATAGTGAAATTTTTTGTTTATCTTGGTAACCAAAAAATCACCTTGGAAGGCCTGAAGTTATTTTTCCTTCTCTAGTGCCCCCTCCAAATTTTTAAACATCTATGAAAAAGGGGTCAGTAATGGGTGAAAATTGAAATTTATATGATTTATAATGTTGATCATGGCCCCTTATTCATCAAGAGTTACCAGTCAAACCCTATAAATATTTAGCAGTGAAGTCCACAGGCCGGAATTAGGGGGAGTAATGGAATTTGGGAACTCATACCTTCGGAAATATGTTGTAACTCATCCATGAAGGAACTAGAATTGGACACAGATGTGCATGGTCATGCTTCCCTTCATGACATGACTGAGGTGGCTGTAGAGATGAGCTAGCACTGGGACTCCCAAGTTCACCCGGTTGGCAGATTGTAGTATAGCTGCCATCGTTAGCATCTCAGGGTGTCAGCCCATATAGGAATACCTAACTGGTAGCAACCAACCACTCAAGAAGGTGTCCATAAACACTGTATATTTGATCATTAACAATATAAGGACCTGGCCTTAAATATTACATAATCTAGTTGATTTTACTAGAATTCACTTTCTTACATTCCTAAATAACTTTTTGGTTTAGAGTTTCATAGAATTAGAAAATAAATCATACATATCAACTCACAAGCATACAAATTGGGTACTACTAAAATATTATCCATTTCATTCATAATACAAAATTTATTAATAAAACGTGAAATCTTTTCATGAAAAATCTTCACAACATTCATCTTGGATTTTTCTTTTCTCTTACCTATCCTTAAACCCTGTGAAAAAAAATTAAAACTTTAGATGAGCACAAAAGGCTCAGTAAGGGACATAAAAAAGGAGAGAAATCATTATTCCATGAATACTTATAAACATATTAAATCATTTCCACAAAAACATCTTTCTCAAAAATTAAGTATCATATAGTAACTTTGTGAAAACATGTGATTTCTATAAAACATAGAAAACATAAATAAAAGCATAAAGGTAACTTGGGATATTAATTACTTAAGATTGTAACCCTTGTGGATACCATATTATTTTTAACCCTCATAGATAACTTACAATGTAACCCTTGCAACTACCTTATGATGTAACCCTCACGGCAACCTTATGGTGTAACCATCAAAGTTACACTTGGATTAACCATACGGCCGACCTCCAACATAAACATAATCAATGCATTGGAGGGGGATATAACTCCCACACTTAATCATAAAAAAATTACCAATAAAGAAAAAATAATCATAAAACATTAATACTTTCATCATAAAAATATTCCTTTTGATTTTTTTAAAAATATAAATTTAAAAGAGGATTTTTAAAGAAAAGTTCCCTACTTCGGGTTTGACTTACTTAAAACATGTTCAAAACTCATTTATAATGATTTAAAGAGTTTTAATAATATATTAAAGAACCATATTCATATTTATAATTAATTATATGATATTATTATAACATCCTTCCACCCATTTATTAATAATATTTTTTTATTTTCATTATTTCGGGTGTTAAATGCCTAGTTTTCTCTAGTATGTTTTAACTTATTATTTGTTGTTGCTATTATATAGATCATTATTTAATCATATAAAAAATGTAAACCATGATTTAATTATCATATATATTCATTATATACATATTTATAATAATCCATAGTATTTAAAGATAAAAAATGAAGTGCACTATTCATGGAGACAGTAGGTCGTATGTACGCATGAACGCTACTTACATTTATTTTTCGTATTAAAAGAATGAAAATTAAATGATAAATAAATATATTATAATTAAAGTATCATATATATGTTATATAAGTTACATATGTTTATTAAAATCATCCTTAATATGTTCCATGTATAGTGTGAATGAATCCCATCGCTTTAAGGAGGCGGTAGTCCACAGTTCCACAAACGATGTTATCATATTTAAACAAAATGGAAAGTATAAAGGTATGTGTTATAAAAGAATTATAGAAGTATAATTACATAATAAATATCATATATATAATATATAAACATTGTTTCCATCATAATTTCCACCATGAGAGGTGGTAAAGGAAGAATGAACAATCATCGTTTCGTGAGGTGACAGTTCACCGTACACATAAACGGTAAGTTCGTTACCCATTGGATGAAAGTGCGTAAGTTAAGGTAAAACCATTAGAATAAGAACATATCAGTATATTTAGTATAATTTTGTTATTATATAATAATTATATAGGAATAATTTAAGGGTTGTAGAAAGAAAATGATATAAAATAACTTAAGGAAGAATGTTACCTCTTATTTGGGTAACCCCTTTTGGTTTGCACCAAATGGCTTCCTTGGATTTCTTTCTACCCAAGGGGGGGATTCAATGATAAGGGGAGGGATTTTGAGGATCTATTAGATAGATCTTGGTTGAACCAAAGTGTATTGATAGGTGTGAGGGAGAGGTGGTGAGGGGTGGTATTTATAGTGGAGGGGAGGAGTGTTTTTTGAATATTTTATTCATTAGTTTGTTATTTTGGATCAAGAATATGAATAGGTTTAGTATTATCACTAAATATATTAAAATAATGATGTATAGTTTGATATTATGGGCTTAAAGTATCCATGCATCATCTATGACTCAATATTTCAAGTATTTAGCTTTTTTCATAAATTATCGCATTTTACTATTCAACAAAAAATCAAGTATTTTAGAAAAATCCCAAAAATTCACCATAACCATTTTTCAATGTGTGGAATTAAACAATGAACTCAATTTTATAAAAATAATTTTCTAAATATGAGAAATTTAATTTTTAATTAAAATCATTATTTATTTGATAAAATACCAATTTTAAAACTATAACTGATTTTATAACACTTTGAAAAATTATTTAAGGTCTAAAAAATTATCTTATAATCCTAATAAAATAAAATATTAATTTATGAATCTATTTTATGAAGATAAATTTTCTTTTAAATAATTATATTAATTATAAAATTGTAAATAAAAATTTATGTTTCACAAAAATACCAACACTTAATTTATCATTTTCCAAAATATTTATTTAATTATTTCATGATATAAATATATAATATTTTCACTTATAATATGATTAAATTTTATTTATACTCTTATAGGTGAGGTTACTATAATATTTTTTGGTTTAATATTCATAAGGTTCACATTACTATTCCATTAGTATAGGTTCCTTAATTTCTAAAAAACATCGTATTTCATTAATTCTTCATTTATAAAATTTAAATTGTGTTATCTATGTGATTTTATGTGATTTATATTATATGAAGTAATTATAAGTAGGGAAAATTATTGATATAATTATGGGTCATTACATTCTCCCCCACCTTTTAGAAATTGCATCCTCGTAATTTTTATTCTCTTATTAAACAAGTGAGGATACCTTTCCCTCCTAGCATTTTCATATTCCCATATTGATTCTTCAACCATATGGTTTCTCCATAAAACCTTAACCTAGTGAATTGGCTTATTTTGAAATAATTTCTCTCTATGATCAAGAATCTGAACAGGTTTCTCTTCATAAGAAATGTCCTCTTCCAGCTAGACTACTTCTTGGATTAAAACATGAGATGAATCCGGAACATACTTTATCAACATCGAAACATAAAAGACATTGTGTATCTGAGATAAACTCATAGGAAAAGATACTCAATAGGAAAATGGTCTAACTTTATCTAGGAATTCAAAAGGTCCAATGAACCATGTACTTAGCTTTCCTTTCTTACCAAAACACATAACACTTTTATAAGGTGATATTATAAGAAAAACATGATCACCTACCTCAAAAGAAAAGCATTTCATCCTATTATCTGCATAAATTTTATGCCTACTCTGATCTATCCTTATTTGTTACTGGATCATCTTCACTTTCTCATCCATCTCCTCTACTAATTATGGTCTCATCAACTCCTTTACTCGACTTCATCATAAAATGTTGAAGTTCGACATTGCTTTCCATATAATTCCTCAAAAGGTGCCATCTGTATACTGAAATGAAAATTATTATTATAAGAAAAATCAACTGAGGAAATATATTGATCCCAAATTCCCTGGTAATCTATTAAAAAACTACATAACATATATCCCAATGTCTGAATTGTTCACTCGGTCTATTGATCAGATTGAGGATGAAAGGTTGTGTTGAAATTTAATTCAGTTCCCAATAGATTTTAAATGTCTTTCCAAAAGTTAAAAGTGAACTTGGGATCTCAGTTAGATACAATAGATAGAGTAAATCCATGAAAATTGAAAATATCTTTGAGTTACAGTTGATAAAGTTGATCTAGAGAAAGAGTTTCTAGAATAGGAATGAAATGTGTAGATTTAGTCAATCGATCAATAATAATCCAAATCGCATCGTTACCTCAAGAATTATTTGGTAGTCCCACCATGAAGTCCATGGATATATTTTCCCATTTCAACTCTGGTATTGAAAAAGGATAAATCATCCAATTTTTTATTTATTTCTCTTCTTTAACCTATTGACATGTCAAACATTTCATTATAAAATTAGTAATATGTATTTTCATTCCATCCCAGCAGTAATACTCTTAAAGGTTTGTGTATATCTTAATACTACTAGGATAAACTAAAAATGAAGAACTATGAGATTCACTTAATAATTCTTTCTTTATCTGGGAATTATAAGGCACACATAATCACTTCCCAAATCTCAAAACACAATCTTTATGAACATTAGATTTAGTCAATTTACCTTTCTTAACCAATTCTACATTTTTTAACTCATGTTCTTCCTTCTATGCTTGCTTAATTCTATACGATAGAGATGACTACACTAACACTTGAAACAAAATAGAGGAATTTCCTACACCAACAACTTCCAATCCAAAATTCATCAAATCATTAATCAAGGGGTCATGTTACAAATGTAACATGGTTAATGTAGCATGATGTTTTCAACTCAAGGAAGCCACCACTTTGTTTTCTTTTCTATGATGGTAATTGATCATGTAATTATAATCCTTTATCAGTTCAATGCATCTTCTCTTCCTCATGTTCAATTCCTTCTAAGTGAATATAAACTTCAAACTTTTATGGTTAGTATATATTTCACATTTATCTCCATATAAATGATGCATCCAAATTTTCAAAGAGAAAACTGTATCTACTAATTCAAAATCATGTGTGGGATAATTTAACTCACGAGGTTTCATTTTTCTTGAATAATAACCAATTTATTAATCATTCTACATTAGAACACAACCAAGTCCCTTCAAAGAAGCATCACTGTAGATGAAAAAATCACCATTTCTGGAAGGTAGGGCCAAAACGAGAGAATTCACCAATCTTCTTTTCAGTTTGTGAAAAAAACATCAGTCTTCTATCCAAATAAATTTAACCCCTATTAATCTTAACTTAGTTAGCAGGCTAGATAGTTCAGCAAAGTTTTTTACAAACCATCAGTAATAGCCTACTTATCCAATAAAACTACAAATCATTGTAACTTTTGTAGGTCTTGTACATTCATCAACCACTTTTTTTTAGTAGGATCAATTGTTATACCATCCTTATTTACAATTTTTCCAAGAAAAAAAATCAGTTGCAACCAAAAATCACATTTTATAAATTTTCCATATAACTTATTTTCTTTGATATTTTTCAAGACAATCTATAAAAAAATTTATGATCCTCATAACTTTTTGAAAAGAACAAAATAACCTCAATAAAAACAACAAAAAACTTATCCAAATATTCATGAAATATTCTATTCATAATATACATGAATACAATTGAAGCATTTTTCAAACTAAATGGAATCACAACAAACTCATAATGCTCATATCTAGTGTGGAATGTTGTTTTTGAGATGTAATCCTCCTTCACCTTCAGCTGATGATACCCAGATCTCAAATCAATCTTGGAAAAATACTGAGCTCCCTGGAGCTAATCAAAAAATGTCATCGATATGAGGTAGTGGATACTTTTTCTTAACATTAATGTTATTCAAATCACTATATTCAATGAAAAGTCTCACAGAACAATCTTTATTTTTAACAAACAAAATAGGATAACTCCATGGTGAAGTTCAAGGATGAATGAAACCATTATCAAGGAACTCATACAAATACTTTTTCAATTCTATAAGTTCCAATTAATCCATTCGATAAGTGGGTTTTGATATTTTCTTAGCATCAGGAACTAAGTCAATAATAATTCAAATTCCCGATTAGGTATTACACCAGGAAAATCATCAAGAAAAACATCCAGGTATTTATTTACCATAGGGACATCATTAATCAAAATAGTTCCCTTGTTTTCAAAAATATGTGCAAGTTAAATTTCATTTCCATATTTTAATAGTTTCTCAGATTCCTGATATGTTATCAATGGTATGGGTTTATTCTTGTATACAAACTAAAAATCTTTCTAAAAAACCTTTTTTGGATCTATAATCAATTTTAGAATGGTAAATAGATATCCAATCTATACCCATAATAACATCAAACTTTACTAGGGGTAAAACAACATGGTTTTCAGTTAATATATTTCCACATAAAACAATATAAATATTCTTATAATTTTGTTTTTCCTTAATATTTCTTCCTAGTGTTTTAACCATAAGTTCTAATTTCATTTATTGAGGTGAAATTTCCAATTTACCATAAAATTATTCAGAAATTAAGGAATGTGTAGACCCCATATCAAACAAGACATTATAACATTATGAGTAGAAAAAAAAAGTACCTTGTACCACTTCATTTGATGGCCCAACATTTTCTGATGTATTCGCAAAGGATTTCACTGCACCTTTATTCTTATAATCTGGCTGCTTCCCATCATTCAGATCTTTCTTTGGGTAGGTTTTTTCATAACAACCCATCTCACCACATTTAAAAACATTTACAGTTTTCTTATTAATATTAAACTTAAGATAATTTTAAATTAAATCTTATACTATATTTCCAAACTTACCACATAAGAAACACTTCCTGGGTTTGTTAAGGCATTACCTAGGGTGATTTTCACCACACTTCCCACAAATAGAAAACTGAACTTTCTTACCTTAAAATTTATTTTATTGATTCTTACCCATTGCTTACCATATGGACCTTTTCTTATAATTGTTTTCAAAGTACAAGTTATTATTAGAAAACTCCATTTCTACCCTATCAGCATATCAAACAAGTTTCTCATAACTTTTTAATTTATGAGAGGTCAAATCCCTTCGGTATATTGGCTTCAATCCTGAGTAAAAATGATCAATTTTTATATCAATATCTCGAATAAGATTTGGGGCATACCTTGAGAAATGAGTGAATTTTTATTCATAAAAGGCTAATTAATCTTCCTCCTTTTGTTTCAATTAATGGAATTTATTTTCTATCCTAAGTAGAAACACCTTATGAAAATATTTTTTAAGGAAAATATTCTTAAACCCATCCCTTTCCAAGGAATCGATCTCCTCGTTATCCCTGATATTCTTGACCATTAACCTCCACTAGTAGTATTCAACTTTAAAACGATGAATAGAAAGACTGAAATTTTGATTATCATAAAACCCCATGACATAAAATATATTTTCAAAGTATTTAATCCACCCTTCAGTTGCCAATGGGTCAAAAGATCCACTAAAAGCGGGTGGGTGTTGCCTTATAAAATGTTCCATTATCATCATGTTTCTTTTTGGTAGCTCTGGATATTCTCTTACATGGATTCCACCACAATTCATAGCCTGATTAAACTGATCCATTACTATCACAAACTTCTCGGTTCCAATTCCCACCATTCTAAGTTGTGGATTCGGAAAGATATCAGCCTCTCGGTGCCTTCCTACTTCAGCTTCTCTATCTCTTCTAGGGAATTTCATTCTGAACAGACATATCTTATATAAAGAAACATGGTAATATTCAAATTCTATATCATTTCAAATTAATTATAGAGTAAAAAAAATTTATGGTATTCTATTAACATCATCATAACCCCTAAAGTTATCTAAACTGTGCTATGATACCAACTATAAGGACACAACCTTAAACATTGCAGAATATGGTTAATTCAACTAGAAATAGATTTCTTACATTCCCAAATATATTTTCAGTTTATAGTTTTATATAATTAAGAAATAAATTGTATATATCAACCCACAATCATAAAAATTGTGTAATACTAAAATATTATCCATTTCTTTCATAATACAAAAGTTTTTAATAAAATATGAAATCTTTTCATGAAAAATATTCACAACATTCATCTTGGCTTCTTCTTTTCTCTTACCCATCCTTAAACCTTGTGAAAAAAATTTAAAATTTTGGATGAGCATAAAAATCTTAGTAAGGGACATAAAAATAAGGAGAAAAATATTTAGTATATGAATACTTATAAATATATGGAATCATTTCTATAAAAACATACTTCTCACTAATTAAGTATCATATATAATGTTTGTGAAAACATGAGGTATCCATAAAACATAGAAAACATAAATAAAATAATAAAGGTAAATCATGGAATTACTTACTTAATATTTTAACCCTCATGTATTCCATATGATTTGTAATTCTCATGGATACCTTACAATGTAACCCTTATGGATACCTTATTATGTAACCCTCACAGCTGTCTTATGGTGTAACCATCACAGTTACACTTGGAGTAACCATACGGTCGACCTCCAACATAAACATACCCAATGCATTGGAGGGAGATATATTTCCCACATTTCATCATAAACAATTCCCAAGAATAAAAACATGATCATAAAATATGAATACTTGCATCATAAAAACATTCCTTTTTAATTTTGTAAAAATAGAAATTTAAAAGAGTATTTTTAAAGAAAATCCACTTACCTCAAGTTTGTCTTAGTTAAAACGTATTCAAAACTCTTGTATAATGGTTTAATGAGTGTTATTAATATATTACAGAACCATATTAATATTTATAATTACTTATATGATCTTATTATAACATATATCCATCCATTTATTAATAATATTTTATTATTTTCATTGTTTCAGGTGTTAAATGCCTAGCTTTTTCAAGTATGTTTTGAATTGTTATTTGTTGTTACTATTACATATATAATTATTTAAACATATCAAGAATGTAAAAAATTATTTAATTATCATATATATTTATCATATATTTATTTATAATAATCCATAGTATTTGGAGATAATAAATGAAGTGTATCATTCATGGAGATGGTAGGTTGTATGTACTTATGAACGCTACTTCCATTTCTTTGTCATATTAAAAGAATGAAAATTAAATGATACATATTTATATTATAATTAAATTATAATATATATGTCATATATGTTACATATGTTTATTAAAATCATCCTTAATTTCTTCCATGTATAGCATGAACAAATCACATCGCTTTAAGGAGGCGGCAGTCCACACTTCCACAAATGATGTTATCATATTTACAAAAAATGGAAAGTATAAAGGTATGTGTTATAAAATAATTATAGAATCATAATTAAATAATATATATCATATATATCATATATAAATTTTTTTTCCGTCATAATTCCACCATGAGAGGTGATAAAGGAATAATGAACAATCATCGTTTTGTGAGGCAATAGTTCACCGTACACATAAATGGTAAGTTTGTTACCCATTAGATAGAAGTGTGTGTAAGTGAAGGTAGAACCCTTAGAATAAAAAATATAATTATATTGAGTATAATTGTTTTATTGTATAATAATTATATAGTAATAATTAAAGTAGTGGAAAAAGAAAATAAAATAAAAAGAACTTAAGGGATAATGTTACCTCTTATTTGGGTAACCCCTTTTGGTTTGCACCAAATGGCTTCCTTAGATTGCTTTCTTCCCAAGGAGATGATTCTAAGATGAGGGTAGGGATTTTGAGAAGTTTTTTGGTAAAATATTGGTTAATAAAAAGTGTCTTGAGAGGTGTGGGGAATAGGTGGTGAGGGGTGGTATTTATAGTGGAGGAGATGAGTGTTTTTTGAATATTTTATTCATTAGTTTATTATTTTGGATCAAGACTATGAATAGTTTGAGAATTATAAATAAATATATTTAATTAAGAAGGATAGATTTAGATTATGGTCTTACATCATACATACATCATCTAGGACTCAATATTTCAAGTATTTATCTTTTCTCGTAAATTATCGTACTTTACTATTCACCAAAAAATTCAAGTATTTTAGAAAAATCCCAAAAATTCACCCTAACCATTTTTCGACATGTATAATTAAAAAATTAACTCCATTTTATGAAAATAATTTTCTAAATATAATAAATTTATTTTTAATTAAAATCATTATTTATTCAAAAAAATACCAATTTTAAAACTATAACTAATTTTATAACACTTTGAAAAATTATTTAAATTATCATTAAATTATCTTATAATCATTATAAAATAAAATATTAATTGATGAATATATTTTATGAAGATAAATTTTCTTTTAAATCGTTATATTAATTATAAAATTATAAATAAAAAATTATGTTTCAAAAAAATACCAACACTTAATTTATCATTTTAAAAATATTTATTTACTTATTACATGATATAAATATATCATATTTTCACTTATAATATACATAAATTTTATTTATACTCTCATAGGTGAGGTTACTATTCTATTGTTTAGTTTACTATTCATAAGGGTCACATTACTATTCTAAAGGTCAAGTAACTATTCCATCGGTATAGGTTCCTTAATTTATGAAAAAGCCTATTATTTCATTAATTATTCATTTATAAAGTTTTTATCATGTTATCTATGTGATTTTATGTGATATATACTATATGAATTAATTATAAGCAGGGGAAAATTCATTGATAGAATTCTGGGTCGTTATAGACTGCCAATCCTTCATACTATAGTCTCATTCATGGTAGCATCATTCCTCCAAGATCAACTAGTAGGGCCCTAGCCTTCTATAATACCATTACATTGGACACTACTTCGTCCTCCCTATAATATTCATGGATGGTACATTTATGAATGTGCTCATCCATGTCTTAAAGGTGATGTCCTAATGGAAAGGAGGGTGATGCTTCAAAACCTTGGTCAGCGCATCCAAAAGAATTTACACTGCACCAGGGGTCTGGGACTTATACCCCTTGGAATTGGGTGTTTTAAGGAATTATTCATACAAATATCCCATCAGTGGGATTACCCCAATGTAATGGGGTTCCCAAAGACTGATCCCCACCTCCCCATGATGAAGGTGGAAGGTGTTGGTGTATGGGGACCACTAGATGTGAAGCTCCACTATTAACTCCTATTAATGGTAGACGTGTAATTGGTATTTCCACACTAAATCATACAAACCAATATTTCATAGCTTAACCCCGTAATCTTTACCTTTGAATTGTACACTATAAATCAATTCCCACTTATCAGTGAAGTTTCCCCTAGCTTACAATTCTTAGTCTTCGTACGAGCCCATGTTGTTATTCTAAATACCGGCCTGAATAATGATTGCATAGAAGGCAGGGAAATCCTCATCTATAGGTTATACCCCCATCACTATCATCATCCTTCCACTGAGTTTGTAGATAGAAACATCATTCTCCCTATCTAGGTGACCTGTAATAGTAATATTTGAGTGATTAAGTTCATCGTGATAGGTGAACCAGGATCGTAGTGTTTTGACTTACATGGTTGGGATTACTACATCATCTAGGAGCCTAAAATTGTACAATGAAAGCCTATTTATCATAAACTACCCTATCCAATCCTCTATTAGCAAACTCGATAGCTCGATATTATTAGATACAACACTCCTTACATGATGAATTTTAGGGTTCTCAATAATATCCACCCTTTGGGTAACACCAACAGCATTAGTGAAGGCTTGTTAACAAGTCTAGTCATGTAAGAATGTATTGCATGAATGTCATATCTTAAAGCTAGGAAGTTCATGTAAATTTCAGAGTTTTTGGTTTCAGGCACAGTGGAAGCGTAGGATGGGTGTGTACCCAACTTTGAAAATTTCCTTGATCGATGATTAATCTGGGATCAATACGATGATAAAAGATAGTATCCATGGAATTGAACCAAAGATAAAAGAAAAAGGATAGAATCCGGAACAGAGAAGAGAGGATCAACATATTTTATTTGTAATTAATTTAATTAAATTAAATAATTACCTCCAAGGTGATTCTTTCTTGGTTGATGTGTTTGACCACGGGTCTGAGGTGCAGCTTCGTTGCGATGTACAATCCAAGGATAGGAATCCTCTAGTTTTGATCCACATGTGCTTCATGTATCTCCAAACATCGCTGAAGGAGTTTCTGGGTGCTAGTGTGGAAGATCCATGTGCTTGTGATGTCCGCCTTTGATCACCTTGATAATCGCTTCCAAAGCATTCTCCTAGATCTGGTGGAGGAGGATCTCTCTCATTCATGAGAGTGTTCTTGGTGAGGGAAGAGTTCTCTAGGCTTGAGAGTTTTTTCTCCAAGGATGTTTTGCACAAAATGATTGGTTAGTCAGTGGAATGACTCCTTGGATAATTAGATAATAATAACATAATGGGGAATTTAATTCACTGGGTAATAATAAATAATTACCATAAGTTCTGTTACTTATTTTATTATTCCATGTGAAACCCCTTGTCAAATAATAATAGCAATGGTATTATTTCCATGACATGATCTTAACTTGCAAATTATATTTAAATATTATTTAACCAAATAATATTTAATATTATTTCTCATCGGGCCCATAACTTGGTCCTCCAATCCTCCTCAATATTTACTAGGCCTTGAATAATGACTATTTATTTATTAAATAAATATGACTGCATTATTCACTGATAAATAAATATTCCATTCTCAATATATTCTCTCAAATAAATAGTGATGAAATAAATTTGATCTGGCATACTTGAATAATTATTAAACTAAAATCATGAATAATATTTATTCAACTTATTAAATAATAAATTATTTAACTGAGATGTTGGCTACACTTAGTGTGTGACCCTCTAGGCCTCTTTCTCATTGGCATTAGCCGGGTTTTCCTAAAGTCCAATATTATTGTCTAGCAATGGGTCAAGGCACCCAAGATAAATAATTTGATGTCACGTCGAAATTTCACCTCATATGAACACTTACCATGTAATATAATCCCTTTATACCAATATCTCCAATCAAGCAGTTTGCATACAAGTTCCATAAACCCATGCGCTTGATTTCTCATTTTTTGACTTCCCAAAATTGAACTTTCCTAGAGAAAACCATGGACACAGATTTAGTTAGGCTATATCATTTCCATCAAAGGGCCTAAGATATCTAATTCAATAGAAGTGACAAATACTTTCTCTCATTATTCATTAATCCAGTATTACTCGTGATGCACCCAACATATCCTACCTCGCCACAAACATCTATCGTCATGGTTTTCGTCAATACATATAAGTTTGTAAGTCATAATACCCATTAATAATAATCTTAAAGTATAAGGACCAATACACATGTCCACAGATAGGAACATACAATGATACTTATGAATGTGGATTTCCTACTGGTGGGTCTTGTTCTCATAATATCCTCATGGATATTACCAAGGGTACACACCATGAGAAGGTGCCTCAATGTTTCATGAGTCCCCACCCCTGATAGCCTATATTATTTGTGTCCCTTAAAATTATATCATTCATCCATAAAACATATATTCAAGAATAGTGTCGTGGCACTTCAGGGTTCTCATCATAGTAGGGATCCGCTATGACCTTTTAGTGCAACAGCTATTATTAGGACATTATCACATACTATGTCATGCATAAGAATAATCATGATGTGATAAGTGGTTTATTAATATTAATCCAATGAATACAGGTTTATCATTAAGTACAACGAAGTTGTTTTCTAGGTCACTAACTCCAACAGACTCCCACTTACACTAGATCCAACTACTAATAGCCTTCAGTCTTCTAGCTCTCACATGATATTCATGCTTCTGCTGAGATAAGCCTTTATTCAAGGGGTCCACTGTGTTCTCTTCCATGGACACTCTTCTCACTGCAACTTCACCCCTTTGATAAAAATCCCTCAAGAGGTGATACTTTAAGAGTATGTGCTTTTTCTGTTGATGTGACCTTGGCTCCTTTGCAAGATCCATTGTTGTTGTATTATCACAATACAATGTAATAGAATCCTTACTATTAGGTACCACATCAAGTTCCTGGACAAAGTTCCAAATCCATATATCTTCCTTGGCTACATCAGAAGATTCTATATATTTAGACTTCACTATAGAATCAGCGAAAACTGGCTGCTTTGAACTCTTATAGCTCATAGCTCCTCTATTGAGGCAGAAAAAATATCTTGATTGTGAATTTAGATCATTCTGATCTATCTGAAAATCAGCATCAGCATACCCTATGATGACAAGCTCCTCATCTCCTCCATACACTAGGAACATATCCTTATCTCTTCTCATATACTTAAATATAGTCTTAACAGTAGTCTAATGTGCTCTCCAAGATCTGCTTGATATTTTCCTACCATTATCAATGCATAGGAAACATCGAGTCTGGTATATAACATGGAATACATGATAGATATTATCTCTGAAGTGTATGGAATCTTACTCATCATATCTTTCTCATGTTGTGTCTAGGGACACATTTTCTTGGAAAGATGTATACCATGTGACACTAGAACCGATCCCCTCTTGGATTTTTTCATACTAAATCTCCTTAGTATCTTGTTAGTTTATGTACTTTGAATTAGTCTAAGAAGCCTCTTGGATCTATCATGAATGATCTTGATCCCTAGAATGTAGGTTGATTCACCTAAGTCTTTCATGGAGAAGCATTTGTTCAACCAGTCCTTGACTGACTGCAAGATTCGTATATCATTTCCAATAAGTAATATGTCATCAACATACACTACTAGAATAATGATCACATTCCCATTAAACTTATTGTAAACACATGGCTCACATTCATTCTTAATTAAACCAAGTTCTCTTATAGCTTAATCAAAATGAATGTTCTATAACATGGATGCTTTCTTTAATCTATAAATGGATCTTTGCAACTTTTATACCCTTTTAGCATCACCTGGTGTCACAAAACCTTCTGGTTGTGTCATATAGACATCTTCCTGAGGGTTCCCATTAAGGAATGTATTTTTGACATCTATCTGCCAAATCTCATAGTCATGGAAAGATACTATGGAAAGTATGATTCTTATAGATTTAAACAAGGAAACTGGTGAAAAGGTTTCATCATAGTCAATTACTTGATGTTTTTTAAAACCATTAGCCACTATCCTTGCTTTATAGGTACTAACTTGACCTTCCATGTCCATTTTCTTCTTGAATAACCATTTACTCTAAATGGGATTTACATAAACTGGTGCATCGACTAGAACCCAGACTTGGTTCTGATACATGGAATCCATCTCAGAAATCATAGCTTCTATCCATCTTACAGCTTCTGATCTTTGTACTGCTTCCTTGTAGGAGATAGGTTTATCATTTTCCAGTAATAATGAGTCACCATCCTCAGTGATAAGGAAACCATATCTCTTTGGTTCCCTTACCTCTCTTATAATCCTATGTAGTACTTGTGTTTCAAGAACTACCTCTTCCATGGGGACTTGCGGAACTTGTTCTTATACCAACTCCTTTGTATCTTGAGCATCAACTCCATTGAATTAAATCTTGCTCCCACTATCCTTTTTGAGGATGTGCTCCCTCTTAAGAAATACAGCATGTCTGGAAACACTCACTTTCTGGTCTAAGGGGTTGTATAGGTAGTATTCCTTTGTTTCCTTGGGATACCCTATAAAGATACACTTTGTGCCCTGGGGTGCTAGTTTTTTTCCTAATAAATCCTCAACAAACTCTTTGCATCCCCATACACATGTATGTGACAAATTGGGTTTCTTTCCACTTCATAGCTCGATTCCACCTTAGTTGGTACTTGTTTTAATGTGTATGTCGTAGTTTGAAATGCATATCCCCAAAAGTATAATGGAAGATCTACATGACTCATCATCGACATTACCATGTCCAATAAGGTATGGTTCCTCCTTTCACTAACACCATTCCACTATGTTATATAAGGTGTAGTGAGTTGATATAGAATCCCATACTCCCGTAAAAGGTCGATGAACTCTTGGTTAAGATATTCTCCACCTTGATCTTATCAAAGCTTCTTTATCTTCTTACCAAGATGATTCTATACTTCATTATTGAACTCCTTGAATTTCTCAAAGGACTCGGACTTATACCTCATTAAGTAGACATAGCTATATCTACTCAAGTTATCAGTAAAAGTAATGAAGTAAGAATATCCACCTCTAGCTTCTATTGGAAATGGTTCACACACATCAATGTGTACCGATCCTAGAATCTTTGTGGCCCTTTCACCTTGTCCACAAAATGGTGGTTTGTCCATTTTCTATTGTAAACAATCATGAAATATATCAAGTGGTTTTATCTCAGAAGAGTCTAAATAACCATCTTGATAGATCTTTGTCAAATACTTCTCGTTTACATGATTGATACAGTGATGCCACAATTGGATGTTGTATGAGTCATGTGAAATTGGTTTATTATCAATTTCCAACACTTTGTTCTCATAATTTAACACATAAAGACCATTATTTAAATGTTCCATACCATAACATATGTTTTCCTTATAAAAGTAACAACATTTATTTCTAAACTTGAAAATAAATCCATATGTATCTAAAATCGATATAGAAATTATGTTATTCATAACACTAGGTACATAATAACAGCCATGTAAAACCAAAATCATTCTCATCGTAAATGTGAGGTGGTAGTCACCAATGGAAAGAGTAGCCAACCTCGCACCATTGGCAGCTCGCAAATCCACCTCTCCTCTGGAAATATTTTGGAATTTACTTGGTTCCTGCATTTGAATATAGATGTGATCCCCAAAAGCTATATCTAATACCCAATTTGTAGAAATGGAAATATTTCACTCAATAAATAATGCACCTTTGGATTCCCTTTTCCTTTGGGTGCAGTTCTTCCTCTAGTGGCCTGACTTTCCACATGCAAAGCATACTGCCTCACTTTCCTTTCCCTGCCTCTGGATCTTCTTATTCTTGTTTAGATGGTGCTCGGGAGATTTAGACTATTTATAAATCTTAGGGACCTTTTCCTTTTCCTTCATCTTCCTATTCACTATAAGGATTGTGGGTTTTTCATGTCCCACGTCCTTATCAACTTGGAGAATTGGGGTAAGAAGCTCTGATAGACTCTTCTCATTATTTCTCATATTATAATTCACAATAAATATAGAGAATTTCTTAGGTAGTGATGATAGTATGATATCTATATGCAACTCGTATGGGAATTTAATCCCTAAGATGTCCAGATCCTCAATGTAGCCAATAAGCTTGACTACATGTGGTCCAGCTAGCGCAGACTCTCCAAGCTTAGTAGTGAACAAAGCGTTGGAGATCTCATACCTCTCATACCTCTCCTCTTCTTGATAGAGATCCCAAAGGTGAGACATCATTCTATAAGCACCCATATCCTCATGTTAATTTAAGATCTCATTGGTCATGGATGATAGCATGAGGCACTGAACATCCGTAGCATCATTCAGATGTTTCTCATACACAGAGAGTTCTTCATAATTGGCCTCTTTCCAAGCACAACTGGTAAAGGCTCTTCCATCACATAAAGTTTCCTCTCATGGAAAAGGATAACCCGAAGGTGCCTTTTCCACTCCTATAAATTTGTTCTAGTGAGAAGGTTTTCCTTATCGATTATGGATCGCAATGATATGTTTGATGTCATTTTGATTTTTGTTTCTATAAATTAAGATGAATAGAGTTTTAGTACTTTATCTTGATAAATATAGACAAATAAATTAATTAATATTTATTAGTCTCTTTCTATTTGTCAAAACCCAATATCCCTCACCATTGGCTTTGTAATATCCTATTTCTTGGAAATTCTAGCGGTAAGGATCCATATTTCCCTTCGCATTACCCCAACTAGGGTTGGTCAAGAAACTTGAAAGGTTTTAGGTAGGCATTCCAATTGCTAACTACATAAACTCACAGATCCTTGATCTATTGAGTGGACTCCCCAATCCTAAAATCCTTAATTTTGGATTTCCTTAACCCTTGCCTCTTAGTTATGCCAATTCCTTATAGGGAAGTCAAACCTTGATGTAATCTAAGTTACTTCAACCCAAAACCTCAAATTATAATTACTTGATAATTGAAATCACCCCAACTAGGGTTGTTTAAGCACTTTGAACTATGGTTCGATTCTAACTGAAGTAATGGAAGGCTATACCACCTTAATATTTAATTGAGGGATTTTATCCTTTATGTGTAAATTTCCACTTCTTATCTTTTCACATGATTTTTCATATTAATTGGGATATTCTTAAGTGATTATCCATGTATAGATAATATTTATGTATAAGCCATTTTATTTTAGTTCAATCTTGTATGTTAGTTAGTTCATTAATTATGTGATCGTGTCAAACATCCATAATGAATAACCATACAACTGACATAAATAAATAAAGGGTATGATCATGAGCTTTAATATTGGTTAGTTTATCTAGAGGTTGATAAACTAACCCAGAACTAGGTGAGAAACACCTTGAACTATTTAAGGTCCATATTTACAACTTTCCACCTATCCACCTTTGTATCTCTTTGGATTGGTTTCACCTCGGCTCCTAACTTGAACCACCTCCACTAGCTTGGGAGATCTATCCATTACATATTCTTTTAAATCACACACAGGTGAGGGGTAAAGGGGGTTTACATTAAAGAAACCATGGGCACATAGCCCCTACATATTAATGAGGAGATGTCACATAGGCCAACAATTTTAATTTAATAAATAAATTAAAAGGGAACCAATCACATACATAGGTATGTTCTAGCTCATGATAATACACATACATGTAATGAATTACACATTTAATAAAAATATCATTCAATTCATTAATCATTCTTATTAAGATAAACTACGCTTGAATTGATTAATCGTTATCTTTAATTAATCAATTATTTTATCCTAATATTTTTCTAAATTTCCTTGAGATTCTCCTCCATAACCTTGTACATAACTTGTATCTTGGAGGCAACCCAATGAATACCCATAAAAAACTACCCAACATGTATTATACTTGTATACACTTTATTCTTTGTGATATTTAGCATGCACATAAAATTATAATTTTAATACAATTCATACATGATGTGCAAATCCTTAAACATTACACAGATGTTAATTAAACATTTATATATATATATAACACCTATCACTTGTTTTGTGCCATATTTATTCCCACATAAAGGTACATGTCTCAAGGGTTTACATAATATAATAATAAATTTTTTAATATGAGTAATTTGGAACCAATACACGGTGTGTAGATCTGACTACATGGTGTGTACCCTCCTCACCATCCATCTGAAGTATATGCCTGGGGAAATGATGTGTGAGGTGTACTTCAGAAATCTTCAAAGTATATAGCATGTCCAGTGGGTCACACATTGTGTATACTCCACGTTACATGGTCAACATCCAAGCAAGTCTTGTATGGGATACACGACTTGACCCTGACCTGGAGGGACTACATGCCATGTCTAGTGGGCCACACGGCATGTAGTCTGGCTGACCATGTGCCAGTCTGTCCTCGTCAATAGGTGATGTAAGAATTAACCTCACCATGTGTCATTAATTCACACATCTTGATTAATTACCAAATTACTTTGGGCACATTTGAACACAACTACATGGTGTGTAATCTGGATTACACAATGTGTGTGAAAAATTACATGATGTGCAATTTTGAATACATGGCGTGTACCATCATGTTACTTAGACAGAATCATTGGAAACTCTTGATGAGATCCTCGATTTAATTTTAATCATAAAATTATTTGTTTATGTTAAATCTGCGAGAAATGATAAGGGAGGAATAGATCTTGAAATTTAGATTACAGGAACGATTAAACATGAAATTATAAACTAAATTATTAAAGCATAAAATATCAAAGAATTATTTAAATAATTATAAACGAAAATATGACCCCTCTAATACCACTTGTTGGTTCCGGGCATAGCGGAAGCACAGGATGGGCATGTACCTAACTTTTCAAATTTTTATGATCGATGATTAATCTAGGATTAATATGATGATAAACACCAGTATCCATGGAATTGAATCAAAGATAAAAGACAAAGAAGAGAACCTGGAATCGATAAGAGAGGATCGACATATTTTTTTTATAATTAATTTAATTTAATTAAATAATTACCTCCAAGGTGATTCTTTCTTCGTTGATGCATTCGACCATAGGTCCAAGGTTCGGATTTATTGCGATCTAGAATCGAAGGATAGGAATCCTCTATCGGTGATCCACACATGCTCCACATATCTTTGGACATCGTTGAAGGAGTCTTTGGGTGCTATCATGGAAGATCCTTGTGCTTGCGATGTCTGCCTTTGATCTCCTTGATAATCACTTCCAAAACATTCTCCAAGATCCAGTGTAGGAGTATCTCTCTTGTTCTTGAGAGCATTCTTGGAGAGGGAATATTTCTCCAAGCTTGAGAGTTTTTTCTCCAAGGATGTTGTGCACACAATGATTGGTTAGTCAGTTGAATGACCCCTTGGCTAATTAGATAATAATAACATAATGGGGAATTTAATTCATTGGGTAATAATAAATAATTAGATAATGTGTCATTACTTATTTTATTATTCCATGTGAAACCCCATGTCAAATAATAATAGCAATGATATTATTTCCATGACATGCGCTTAACTTGCAAGTTATATTTAAATATTATTTAACCAAATAATATTTAATATTATTTCCCACCGGACCCATAACTTGGTCTTCCAATCCTCCTCAATATTTATTGGGCCTGGAATAATGACTATTTATTTATTAAATAAATATAACTTTATTATTTTCTGATAAATAAATATTTTTGTTGCAATATATTTTCTCAAATAACTAGCGATGAAATAAATGAGATCAGGCATACTTGAATAATTATTAAACCATAACCAGGAATAATATTTATTCAACTTGTTAAATAATAAATTATTTAACTAAGATATTGGCTACACTTAGTGTGTGACCCTCTAGGCCTCTTTCTCATTGGCATTAGGCGGGTTTCCCTAAAGTCCAAAATTACTATCTACCAATGGGTCAAGTCACCCAAGAGAAAGAAGTTGATGTCCCAACAATATGTCACCTCATACGAACACTAATCATGTAATATAATCCCTTTTTCCTAATATCTCCAATCAAGTGGGTTGCATGCAAGTGCCACCAACTCATGTGATCGATTTCTCGTTCTTTGACTTCCCAAAATTGAACTTGCCTAGAAAAAAACCACATCCATGGATTTAGTAAGGCTATATCATTTCCATCAAAGGGCCTAAGATATCTACTTCTGTATAAGTGACAAATCCTTTCTCTTATTATTCATTAATGCAGTATTACTCGTGACGCACCCAACATATCCTACCTCACCATGAACATCTATCGTTATGATTTTCTTCAATACATCAAAGTGTGTGAGTCATAATACCCATTAATAATAATCTTAAAGTATAAGGACCAATACATACATCCGTAGATAGGAACACCCAATTAAACTTATGAATGTGGATTTCCTACCAGTGGGTCTTGTTTTCATAATATCCTCCTGGATATTACCAAGGGTGCATGCCATGAGAAGGTGCCTCAAAGTTTCATGAGTCCCCACCCCTGATAGACTGTATAATTTGTGTCCCTTCAAATTATATCATCTTTCCATAGAACATATATTCAAGAATAATATCATGTCACTTCCAGGTTCTCATCATAGTAGGGATCCTCTATGACCTTTTAGTGTGACAGCTATTCTTAGTACATTATCACATACTATGTCATGTAAAAGAACAATAATGATATGATAAGTGGTTTGTTAATATTCATACAATGAATATAGGTTTATCATAAAGTACAAATAAGTTGGTTTCTAGGGAACCAACTCCAACAAGAGTTCTATGCATGAGATACTTCTTATCATGCATGGAAGTAAGGAGATCGTACAGGGACCCTCTTTCCCTATTTATAGGAATGTTTTCACCAAGTTTCACATGTGAATAACATAGTTTCATGACCTAACCTCAAAGTTTCATGATGTAGAGGGAATAGACCCTATATGTCAGTGTTTTCCCTTAGAACTTGACCTTCTGGTCCACCGTTCTCTCCAATTCTGATGGGGGAATTTTTTGGAAATGAAAACTTGTCTTGATCCTATGAAGGTTGATTTTAACTAAAATAAAAAATACCAGTTCATACCAAAGGACCATTCCATGACCAAGGAATCAGGTGTGTTAAACATTCATGGTTTCAATGCAACTTTCATATCATACACGCAAACCATTTTCATGTGAAAGTTAATGCTAAAGATTAGAGTTTCATGGGTCATCTAGGATCCACGAAACAATTGAAAATGTGTTTTCAAGAAACAGTATCCTCTTACATGAAACACCAAAAAAATTACAACAACACTTTTCATGAGAAAGGTGATGAGAAACCATCGAATTGCATGTTAATGTATCTCTAGAAAATGCATGGAAAGTGCGTAACCACTTTTTATGACCTAGCAAGGTTTCACATCACTGAACTCCCATTTAAAATAGAAATACAACCTCACCCACCCACCCCCACCACCACATTGATGTGGGATCTTTGTAATATGAAGCATCAGCTCTCGCTCGTGCAAACCTCTCTTCTGTGACATCGTGGAACTCTATACTTTGATGGATTCCCTAAGGTAGGGAACTTGTGAGATTGACCTCCATTGGGACCCAATGTGTCTTGGATAATGTTTTAGAGTTCCTCATGAAACATCCATCAATGATAATAAGGTTTTTGTAAGAGAATCCATCTTCTCACAACCCTAAGTTGTACTCGACATCAAAATTTGTGTTCACCTAAGCCTCTAGGATATATTTTGTGGTCTTTTTCTAGATCCCATGGATCATGCAACCCCATTTTCATGCAGTATAATAATTTTATGCAATAACATTTAGGTACCTAACCTAATTCCTTCTAATTCCAAACAAAGTTGCATTCAAGTTTGGTGAATAGGTGCCCTATACCCATTCCAACTGGTCCATATGCACTCCAATCTCCCATGAAACTGGTATCATCAACCCTTGTGTCTTCCCCCTATAATTCAAGCATGGACTAGATCATTACCTTACCTTTTTCTCCAAATCATATTTACCCTAATGTATTTTTATCCTAAGTATAGGCACCCTGACATCAGGACCCCTTATTTCCAATCCTCCATAGAAGTGCTTACACCATGCCCCACCCAGAGGCACATGAGAAATAGATATGTAATCCCCAAATGTGGAATCATCAAGGGAAACTGACAACCTTTCCTGATAGAGATGAATTTTTTCAGATCTTCCTCTCCCACTTGGGAATCATCTCCCTAAGTGAAAATCTTTCCAACATTCGAGCTACATGATGTAAAACTACGTAACCCAACATCATAGTCGTATTATATTAAACTACATGAAAACATCCTTAGCACATTATATTAAACTATAGCCTTACCTTGTGTGATAAACACAGGATTCCCCATGTATGATCATCATGGGATGCCACTCCTCCCCCTCCATGGGATTCACCCTACAGCTAGCACCCTCGGGCATCCCACATGCACAATCCCCACACCATCCCTCATTAACACTCCTTCCATGACATGATCATCCTTACCACATGATGTTAAACTGGATGGATCGTTCATATCATATGATCATAAAATAGGGCATCAAACTATGTGGGTTTTGATCCATGTTCCCCAATAGGATATGTAGGAAACCTCTATGAGGCTCAATCCTAACATACCAACACATCTGGGGTACCTCCCTATGGTTTAATCCTAACACCCCAACATCACCATCAAATCTCAAGTGTGGTCATATTCCCCCTTAATAACACAATTAACCAAACCCTAAAGTGTGATCGCCTTTCCCCCTGGGGGTACACTTAACCAACCCTCAAGTTTGATCATATTCCATCTTGGGGATACACTTTACCAAACCATCAAGTGTGGTATCCCCACCACTACCCTGGGGACACACTTAACCAAACCCTTAAGTGTGAAATCCCCCCCCCCCAGGGACACACTTAACCACCCACCTATCCCCATAGGATGTTAAAATTGTAACCCACTTGAAATCTTTACCTTATACAATAAACACAGGATTCCTGTGGTAAAAATCCTCAGATTACTTTCCCTTAGCATCAAATACCCTATTATTGACCCAATATGCCTTGGGTTCTACGCCTAATATTCCTCACACGTGAGACTCCCCCCAAAAGAGGAAGACTTTATAGGTTCCCAACACACCCAACATCTAGATATTCCCATGCATTCCCAATGTTACTATCTACTTTAATTGAAAGTTTTATCCCTATCAAGATAGAAGTAGCATAATTAACTAGTGTCCACCTTGGGATGGCACTAAGAATAAGTTTCATAAACAGGAATTAAATCTATGAGGGAGACCTGGACTAGGTGATGAGATCCAAGGAGGAATCCATGGGTGGTGAACCATACTCCCCATGTAAGAAAATGAAATTACATGAAGCTTAAAATATCATGAAAATAAGGAGATTCATAATATAACATTTCAAATTTATTGTATACACCTCATGAAAAAATAGAGGTGTATAACATGGCATGTGTCTCAAAGAAGTAAAATTGAGACAAAATCATTTTACCGATTTGGTAACTTTTAAAACATAGTCCCGTGAAAGAAATATAATAAAATAGATATGTAAATACCCATAAATTTAATTATAATAATAATATAATACATTCATGGTTAGTATACACACTACACAAAAGTAATGGGTGGTTAATAAAGCATGTATCTCACAGAAATAAAAAGTGATATGAAATTCTCTTACCTTGTGTCTTGCCTCTCACCGTACTCATTCAAACCTCCTGTATAATAAATATAAATTTATTATAAATATATCATACAATAATATTATTTATTATAATACAATATATTGTTTTGTTATTTCTTTATATTACCCACTTATTAATAATTATATGTTAAGGTTTCACTTCGGGTAATATCTACTTTGTTTTGGGCATGTGTCTTAATTTGTTATATCTTTAGTCCTTATAATTATATCATGATTTCCAGAATGTAAAAAAAATTAAATAGAATTTATATTCATTATATTTTTATTATAATAATCTATAAAATATATAATTATGAAACGGAATACACCTTTTATGGAGATGGTAAGTTGTACGTACGCATGAACGTTATTTCCGTTTAATTGTCGTGTTGAAAAAAAAAGTAAAATAAATATATATATATATATGTATATATGTATATAATATCATTACAGTAGAAATATAATTTTATATATATCATATAATTTCACTAAACTCATCTTTAATACATTCCATGTAGTGTGTGAACGAATCACATCGCTTTGAGGGGGCGGTAGTCCACACTTCCTCAAATGAAATTATCGTATTTACACCAAATGGAAAGAATAAAGATATGTGTGGTAAAAAGGATTAAATAAGCATAAAGATATAATAAATATAATATATAACATATATAAATATATTTTACATCATAATTCCACCATGAGAGGTGGTAAATGAAAAATGAGCAATCATCATTTAGTGAGGTGTTGGTCTGTTGTACATATAAACAGTATGTTTGTTACCCATTAGATGGAGGTGTGTGTAAGTGTAGGTTGAACCTTTTGTATAAAAACATCCTATTATATTGATTATACTGGTTTTTTTATACAATCATGTAATAAGAAAATTTTATTTAATGGAGAAAGAAAATAAAATTAACGAGATTGAGGGAGGGTGTTACCTCTTAATCGAGTAACTCCTTTTGGTATGCACCAAAGTGCTTTTTTGGAGAATTTATGCCCAAAGGGAGGATTCAAGGAGAAAGGTAGGATTTTTGGGAGGATATTTTATCAAATATTGACCTATCCTAAGTGGTTTTAAATGTGTAAATAAGTGGAGAAGAGGAGGCCTTTTTATATTGGAGGAGGAGTGGCACTCTTGTAGTATTTTGACAAAGGAATTCCATACACATTTTTCACATGTCAAGTGGATCAAGTAATGGAAAATATTTGATACAAGGTAGTATAGGGTTGAAATATGTCCATAAAATGGATCTTGGAAAAGTTTCTAGGTCATTTTGGGTCTTAAATTTAAGGTTTAGTCCTTAGTTAAGCTTAATTTTACCATAATCGATGTAATTAATTTTAATTACTTTCACTAATATTTTTGGCCAAAAACTAATTTTACATTATTAGAAATTATAAATTATGATGATTACAAATATGGAATCCATTTTTCAAAATTATAATCACATAATTTGTGGGAATTAATTTAAATTTAATCATGCTGATGGAACGATACTACGGGTTTTTAAAGTAAAAATGATCAAAAGATTGCTAAGTTTTTATATCTAATTTCAATGTGAACTTTGTTAAAAAGACCTCAATTGGATTTATTGATAAAACTATTATCTAATTAAACTTTTAAGCCAATTTAAAATGTAATTTAACCATATAAATAAATTATATGAAAAAGCAATTTTGAACTAAAATTCAGTATTTTTCACTATTCATTAAAAAATGAAACTTCACAGAAAAATACCAAATATTTACCCTAACCTAATTATTATGCTCTTAATTAAAATATGAATTTTATTTTTACATATTAAATCTATAAAATTTCCGAAAATTGGATTTAAATTGGGTTCGTTGTTAAAAGGCAGTAAAAATGGCTTAATAAAAATATAGGTTTTTAAGCATAAAATTAGGTTTGTTCTTATCTTATGTCTATAAAATATATTGGATGAATATAAAAAATATTTTTATTAAATATATAACATATATATTGCATTAATATCACTCAATTATTATAATTAATTTAATTTATTAGAGCGAAACAGCTTTGTGACCATAGAAATAATAATATTTCCATTTATATTCAATAGGTTTTCATATTCATTTATAATTAATTGGTAACATATGAATTCATGTTATATTTTTTTAAATAATATATTTTCATAAATTAGTTATTACTATTCATAACTTCTAATTTAATTTCTATGTTATATCTTAATGTGTTAAGTAATAATATTTTAATAATATATTATTGTTTGGTAAACCTCGATCTTGCATGTTATGCAAGCCAACAAGGAAACTAATTATTGCATGTAAAGTAAGATAACCTCAGTGTTCTGTTTAGATCAAGATAAAATTTATGTTTCATGTAGTGCACAATTAACTTGGTGTTGCGTATAAAGTAAGCCAAACATAGTTCTTTAATATAAAATAAACTATTTTCAGTGTTGAGTGAAATGAAAAATATCAAAAATATTAAATTAATTTAAAAAAAACACAAAATCTTGGGGTGTTACATTCTACCCCCCTTAAAATGATTTTTTTCCTCAAAATTCTTTTGGGTTATCAAAGGTTTAATACTTGAAAGTTTCATTCATAGAAACCCACATTGTAAAAATGAATAATAAAACTTCCCTTAAAAGGGGAAAGTTGGAACAATAATGGTTACTCAAATTAATATATAACTGGGTTTCCACATAGTAGAACATAGGTTGGTAGTGAATATTGGATATGGAGTAAAATTGTAAATACTTATAGGGAGTGATTGAGGTCATCAATCACAAACAAGTGAATGATCAAGAAAAGTTGAGGGCCTTAAAGTCATAAATCTGTGATGATTCAAGAGGTTATTGGTTCAACAAAAAATATGGTATTAGGAAAACGCATTTTTTTGTCATTATCCTAACATTGAGTAATTCTTTTATTGACCAATAATATAAATAAATATACCTACTTGATATATTTCTATAAAAATCATTCTTTAGTTATGCTTTTATTTATATCTAATTCATCCATTACTTCAAGAATTTCATGTCCAGAAATTAACTTTGATGACTGAAGTGCTAAAATAAAATTTTAGAACATCTTAAGGCCCATAAAAGAATGAAAAGTATAATTATTTGTATCTAAATATTCTTCAAAATCAATACTGTTAATACATTAATCTATAAACATAAAAATTAACTCTACTAGTTTCTCATTAATAATTATTCAATAAAAATAATTACACATTAACTTAAACATCGTGTAGGCTAGTGGTAGGCATGAAACCCTTATTGTCCTTAATCCATGGGTTCAAGACCCACTGTCATGCCTGACTTTATTGGTTTTCACCCCACATACATAATGTCCTTTTTTAAAACCACACTAATATAAATTCTAAAATAAATAATATGGACATCCTTGAAATAAGGTTAATCACTAAATAGCCTTTTAAAAAAGGTTTTCAATACAAACTAAGTTCATAAATACTTCATCTAGAGTTTAACTTAAACTTTTCATGAATGGTTAACCTTAAAACCCTTCTGAAAGATGAAAATCCAAAACTTTATAAATAAATTCACAAAATAAGCTTAACATTGATCCACCGTATATCACAAAGTAGAACTTGTTTGTCACATTCCAAACATGTGAATACCCCCAACATATATTCTCTTGAAACATGATAATAACATGAATTACCATAAATACTTCTTGAAAACATGCATACTTCCATATTCCATATATTACTGGATATATTCCATAAATATAAGAAGTTTTAAACTTCATCCATGATGACATAGACCACTTTTTTAACCAATCAATAATCAGATCCAAGGTAATTAGTGCTATCCAATTTACTTTATCCAAATCAATCATCTCCTTATCCAAGCAAAACACAACTTTCTCAACATCTTGATCACATTAAGGGTTACCTTTCCTTAATCAAAATATCACATTTCTAATTATTTATCACCATTAAACATATCCTTTTCAATAATTAATGAAAACTTATACTAAAAATAATTATATATTTCATGATTCATATAACATAATCTTTGAATTTCAAAACATAAGTACTTAATTCATCCAAATTTATTCTTAAACCATTACTCAAGCTTCATCAACTTATTCCTTAATACCTCTTTCCTAGAATATGAAATATGAATCATTTATTAAAGTTACTCAACCTCAATCTAATTATTCTTCTTATGATTAATGTAAAAAATACTGGAAGAACATCACATACCTTTCACATGTTTTTTTTTTTTGTCTCTTTATCTTCAGAATTATAACCAATAATAATAACACCTTCCTGATTTTATTCATGATATTTACACTTGGGAAATCGATTTTCATAATTCACATATTTTCAACATCTGAAACATTTAATTTTAACCATGTTCTTTCTAGTTCTCTCCATTGAAAAAAACTAGAAAACATAGGGTGAGAAACACATATCATAGAAGAAAACCACATAATCATGAAAATTTACTTATAAGATATATAAATCATGACGCCTACCTTTTAATCGAAAAAAATTTAGGTTTATCCTAGGTTGTTCATAATCATATTTTATTCAAATCCTTCATAATGGTATGTGAATAGTTTTTGAATTTTCAAAGCATATCCCCTGGGAGTGTCAAACCAGGTGTGAAGCAAGGTCCATTATCATGTACAAAATTATCATAAGTCAGGCCCAGAACATCTTGTTGGATTTTTTACTCCTAGATATATCAGTGTGAGAGCCACATCTACTTGTAGTATCCAGATAGGGATATATTTCTATGAAAATACTCACTCTATACTTTACTAAAATTTCAGGACATTTTCCTAAACATTAAATTGTCCTTATACTTATCCTTATAGACATACCTAGACATATCCTTAAAAATATACCTATGGATATCACTAAAGTTTTCTCATCTTAGTTTCCAAAGGTTGACTAAAACTTTAATTGGATACAAACTATAGTGACCCTCTCTTTTAATACATTGACATTACATAACTTTTGTGTAATACTTAACACATTATACAAACATATGCCTAAAACCGTATTAGTTTAGTGCCTTTAGAAATATGGAAACGTAAACACTGTTATATAAGTGAGCTACATTATCTCCCACAAGGTTCTCTAAGACTGGTTCCCCTATTAAACATATCATACAAGAAATATATCTTCATAACTTGGGAAGGAAACATAAAAAGGGGTTATCTCGGATGCTCAGTAAGGGTAAACATGGGAGGCATGTAAGAATAAACATAACCATAAGGGTATGATAATGTGATCATAACATTATAATATCACACCTCGCATATCAAAGATCATAAACATGAATCATGGAATAAATCTTGTCAGTTCATAAGATGATAATCATATAGAAATAAATAACATAAGCCATGAAAGTATAACATAGGAATAAAACATGGAATTTTGGAAGACACGTAATCATGTAAAACCTATATCTCAAGGAAGCCTACCATGACCTTCTTAACATGTTAGGATTGGGATAATCACCCATGTACCTACTTTGTGATTGGGATTACCTCTCATGTACCCTCTTTCTTTGGGATTGGGATGTCCTCCTGTGTACCCTCTTGTTTTCGGCTTGGGATGTCCTCTCGTGTACCCTATTATTTTTGGTTTAGGGTTTCCTTCCATGTACCCTCTTGTTTTGGGATTTTTATTCCCTCCCATGTACCCTTTTATCTTATAAAACATTTATCATTACCCAATGCATTAGTGGAAGATATAGGTCCCACCTGTCACATAATAAAATCATACCTACATGTGCCACAAAACATTCATCATATCATAACCCAAGAAAAAAATGGGTTTTATAAACATCAAATCATAACCCATGAAATGAAATGAGTTTCATTAACATTTCATCACATCATAACCTATAGAAAATAGATAGTTTTCATAACCATTTCATCAAATCATAACCCGTGAAAAGAAGCGGGTTTCAAAAGAAAATAACTCATGGATAAAAATAGGTGTCATAATCATTATTATTTTAAAACATAAACCATTCATGAAAGAGTATGAATGGAACATTTTTATCATTTCATATAAGGTCTTGAGTAACATCGAAAAATTTCATATTAGATACAGAATAACTTGGAAATATATTTTGAAAAAATCTCTTGAATAAAATATCCTTTCCCCTTTGGAAACTGATTTTTAAAACATAAAACCTTTTGAAACCATTTTTCTTGAAAATAAACTTTAAATATTATAAATAAATCTTGAAAACATTTTGAAAACCATTTTCCTTGAAAAATTATAAAAGGAGATTAAAAAAATTTTGAAAACAAATTCCTTGAAAAATACTTTGAAAAATTATAAAGAGATCTTGAAATTTTTTTGAAAATTAATTTTAAAAAAAATCCTAAAAATTATCTTTTTAAACATGATTAAGATTCACATAAATGATGGTGGATAAATTGATACATTCTGTACATGGTAAAAAGAACATTCCTTTTGCACGGTAAAAAGGCTAGAAAAATGCCTTCTTAGGAAAGTGATAAGAAGATTCAATGGAAAATATTGGTAAAATAAAAAAGGGTAAAAATGTATTTTAAAGATTATAGGATAATGCTATAATATTCTTGTAAACCCTTTTTAGAAAACATGGTTTTGAAGGAAGATAGATTTCTGACCGAAGTGAGGGTAAAGTTGGGATTTCTTAAAAACGCTTTCTTAACTACATTATGTGAAAAAGAGTAGAAAAATGGTACCAATACATGAATAAATCATGAATAAATAGAGGATAAAAAATCATTAAGGTTCTTGAGATATGGATCATAATATTTCATTAAAGGAATCATAAACATAAATAATCTTGAAAAGCAATGATATTGTTTCAATAAAGTCTTACCACTTGGTAACTTTGAACCATGCTCCCCATGTAAGAAAATGAAATTAAATGAAGCTTAAAATATCATGAAAATAATTATATTCATGATATAACATTTAAAAGTCAGTATATACACCTCATAGAAAAATATAGGTGTATAACATGGCATGTGTCTCAAAGAAGTAAAATTGAGACAAAATCATTTTACCAATTTTGTAATTTTTGAAACATAGTCCCCATGAAAGAAATATAATAAAATGGAAATTTAAATACCCATAAATTTAATTATAAGAATCATATAATACATACATGTCTAGTATACTCACCACACAAAAGCAATGGGTGGTAAATAAATCATGTATCTCACGGAAATAAAAAGTGAGATGAAATCCCCTTACCTTGTGTCTTGACTCTCATCGTACTCATTCAAACCTACTATATAATAAATATAAATTTATTATAAATATATAACATAATAATATTCTTAATTATAATACCATATATGTTTTTATTATGTCTTTATATTACCTGCTTGTTAAAAATTCTATGTTAAGGTTTCACTTTAGGTAATATCTACTTTGTTTTTTGCATGTGTCTTAATTTGTTATAGCTTTATCCCTTATAATTATATCATGATTTAAAAAAATTAAAACATGATTTAAATATAATTTATATTAATTATATTTTTATTCTAATAATCCATATAATATAGAATTATGAAATGGAATACACCATTTATGGAGACAGTAAACTGTACGTACGCATGATTATTATTTCCGTTTAATTTCTGTGTTGAAAAAAAAATTAAAAGATATATATTTATATATATGTGTGTGTATATAATATCATTAAATTATAAATATAATGTTATATATATCATATAATTTCACTAAACTTATCCTTGATGCATTCCATGTAGTGTGTGAACGAATCACATTACTTTGAGGGGGCGGTAGTCCACACTTCCTCAAATGAAATTATCATATTTACACCAAATAGAAAGTATAAATATATGTGTGGTTAAAAGGATTAAAATGATTAAATACATAATAAATATAATATATAACATATATAAATATATTTTACATCATAATTTCCACTTGATAGATAGTAAATGAAAAATGAACAATCATCGTTTAGTAAGGTGGTAATTCATTGTATACGTAAGCAATATGTTCGTTACCCATTAGATAGAGGTGTGTCTAAGTATAGGTTTAACCCTTAGTATAATAACATACTATAATATTGAGTATACTTATGTTATTATAAAATCATGGAATAATAATATTTTAGGGAGTGTAGAAATAAAATAATATAAAGGAGTTTGAGGGGGGTCTTACCTCATAATCGAGTAACTCCCTTTTAGTATGCACCAAAGGGATTCCTTTGAAGACTTTCTACAAAAAAAAGAGGCCTCAAGGAGGAATTGAGGATTTTTTGGAGGATATTTCAGAATATATTGGCCGAACCTAAGTGGTTTGAGAGGTGTAAATAAGTGGAGAATAGGAGGCCTTTTATAGTGGAGGAGTGACACTCTTGTAATATTTTGACAAAGGAATTCCATACACATTTTTCAATTTTCAGTTGGATCCAATAATGAACCAAGTTATATAAAAGGGAGTATAGGGTTGAAATATGTCCATAAAATGGATCTTGGACAAGTTTCTAGGTCATTTTGGGTCTTAAATTTAAGGTTTAGTCCTTAATTAAGCTTAATTTTACCTTAATTGATGTAATTAATTTTAATTACTTTCACTGATATTTTTGATAAAAAAACTAAGTTGAACTTATTAGAAATTATAAATTATTATTATTACAAATATGGAATCAATTTTTCTAAATTCAAATCTCATAAGTGGTAGAAATTAATTTAAATTTAATCCTGCTGACGAAACGACACTGTGGGTTTTTAAAGTAAAAATGATCAAAAATTTACTAAGTTTTTATATCCAATTTCAATGTAAAATTGGTTTAAATGAACTAAATTTGATTAAATGATAAAATATTATCTAATTAAACTTTTAAACCAATTTAAAATTTAATTTAACCTTATAAACAAATTAGATGAAAAGGCATTTTTGAACTAAAATTCAGTATTTTTCACTATTCATTAAAAAATGAAACTTCACAGAAAAATACAAAATATTTACCCTAACATAATTCCTATGTTTATATTTAAAATATTAATTTATTTTGACATATTAAATCTTTAAAAGTTCCAAAATTTAATTTAAAATGGGTTCTCCATTAAAAGGTGATAAAATGGCTTAATAAAAATATAGGTTTTTATGCATAAAATTAGATTTTTTTCTTATCTTATGTCTATAAAATCTATTGGATGAATATCAAAAATATTTCATTGAATATATAACATATATATTACATTAATATCACTCACTAATTATAATTAATTTAATTTATTAGGTTAAAACAGTTTTGTGACCATAAAAATGATAATATTTCCCTTTATATTCAATCGGTTTTCATATTCATTTCTAATTAATTGGTAACATATGAATTCATATTATATTTTTATAAACCATATATTTTCATAAATAAGTTAATATTATTCATAACTATTAATTTAACATCTAGGTTATATCTTATTATATTAAATGATAATATTTTAATAATATATTATTGTTCGGTAAACCTTGGTATTGTGTGTTACACAAGACATAGAGAAAAGTCAGTATTGTGTGTAAAGAAAGCTAACCTAGGTGTTCTATGTAGGGAAAGCTAAAATTTATGTTGCTTATAGTGCACGATTAACTTGGTGTTGCGTATAACGTAAACCAAACATAGTTCTTTAATATAAAATAAACTATTTTCAGTGTTGCATAAATTGAAAAATATAAAAAATATTAAATTAAACTGAAAAAAAGAATCACAAAATCTCAGGGTGTTACAAATGGTAAATACTTATAGACTATGTGTATCTAGCTAGTACATGTCGTGTATATTAACTGTTTACACAAAATCAAAAATTAATTTATTATGCTATTTAAACCTTTTCAACATGTGTTCTACATTTCATTTTAATGACTCGGATTTTCTATGTATTATTTTTTAAAATATTATATGAATTAGTTTCGAGACCAAACACTGAGAGGGAATGTGATTCTGAGGCCCGGTATTCCCGGAATAAATTTTTGAAATATATTAAATATATTAAATAGCACATATGTGTGGTTTTCTTGAAAAGATAGAATAACTTATAAATGGGTGCCCGGATCAGAAATATGAGGGCACCATTGAGTTTAGAATAGCGGGTTTACCCTAGGAGTGACCTAACATTGGTCAGCGCAGGTCGACTATGGAAAAGTTATCACGGGCATTTAAATGAATAAAATTATTTTATTCCAATTATTGACATAGTGAGGTGGTTTATCTTTAAATAAGTCCTTTTGTTAGAAATTCAGGGTTAGCCTCATAACCATGGAATTCTCTGGAGACGTTGGAGAGAGAACCTTTAGAGGATCCTTCCAACAGATGACAACGAAACCTCATATCGACGATCAATGCACACCAATTTTGAGGGATCTTGCCAACGATGATGACGTGTCAATTGTTCTTCATCATTGATAGATCTAAATCAATGTAGGGAGTGTTATTTTTTATTTTTTTTCCCTGTTCTTTATTTCCATGATGAACATGGACCAATCAACGAACATATTGATCTGTGGTTCGATCATATTGTAGGATGGGTTGTTTTGCGGGATTTATCGATCATTTTATCTTGAAATTATTTGGATTCATTTATCGTTATAATGGTGATGAACCAATATCAACATGAACATTGATCTAAGTACGTCCCTCTCAATTTGATTTGTGATTTTCTCCCTCGATTCATGCATTCTTCATTATGTTCTTCATTCTTACCTGTGCTTTGAAATCCATTTGAACAATCGATCATTGCGCCTTTGATTCTTGGTGTAGTGATCTGAAACCATAGATATGGCATCAGTATGACTTGATGGAGGAGTGACGATGGTTGCGGCAGCAGATCGAATGACGATGGGTGTCGATTTCATATTCTTCATTAGTAATGAATAATGGCTATGATCACATTTTCCAAGATGATTGAAGGCCCGAATCTCATTGATTCAGTGTTAGGATGGCCGAAGGACCTCAGATCGGAAGTTTTATGGAGAACCAATCATCAAATCAGAGGTTAAAAGATCAAATGACACAAGAGGAAGGAAGAAGAAGGGTTCTGGGAAAACCTAATACATGGGGCATGTAGTCCTTGACTACATGGCATGTGTCTTCCTGGGACAAACTCGGCGTGTACTTGGGAGGTATATAAACATGGGGTAGACTCACTACTACAAAATAGGCCTTTAACAGTGCTAAAAATGACCTTTATCAGCACTAAAGAAGCATTGACTGCAGGAGTGAGGTTTAGAGATCTAGTCTTTTATCAGTGCTAATAAAGGTCTCCTTTATCAGTGCTTTTATAAGCACTTATAAAAGACCATTTATCAACGCTTCTATAAGCACTGATAAAGGACCTATTTATCAATGCTTTTAAAAGTACTGATAAAGAGAAATACTGGAGTGTGTTGTTATAGTACACAGCCCCACCAGTGCAGTGTGCTGTAACAGCACACCACAACACCAAAAAAACCACAAAATAAACAAAATAAAGTATTAATATATAATTTAAATGAAGAGAAAGAAATATAGGATCATTTTCTTGGTTTTGGTGATATGATGTGCATTTTAAACTAAAATGATACTTATATATTGAAAAAACACACTTGGAGTCATAACGATCACACCGTGCATCAGATTTAGGTGCAGTTGATTAATACAAGTCTCAAATGACTTATAGATTGTTTTCCTAAAGTATCAAAACAATTCAAATGTGTTTTCTCAGTTTTGATTAAAACTCTTGTCTTTTTTACTAAAATGTCATTTTAAACTGGAAACATGAACTTTGACTCATAACGGTCATATCATGTGTTGTTTTGATGTGATATAGATTCCTACACATCTCAAATTATTTATGAATCTTTTTCATAAATTATAAAGACAATATGAGTGTGTTTTCTCAGTTTTCTATGAGTGACACTTTTTGAACTAAAATGTTGATTTTAAACTGATAACGGATACATTGAGTCATACCAGACACGTCATGTATCGAATTGAAATGAGGCTAATTCCTAAACATCAAAAATGAAATATGGATTTCTTTCCTAAATTATCAAAACAATCTGAATGCAGTTACTTAGTTTTGAGTAGGTGAGTTGTCCTTTTTAATAAAATTGATGTCAATTTTAAATAAAAAGATGCAATTTGAGTCATATCTATCACACCATGCATAGGATTGAGGTGAGGATAATTCTTACACATCTCAAATGTCTTATGTATCATTTTCATAAAGTATCAAAACAATATAAATTCATTTACGTGATTTTGAGTGTGTTTCATGTCTTTTTTACTAAAATATCATTTTAAACTGGAAAAAAAACTTTGACACATACCAATCACATCATGTACCAGTTTGATGTGATACTAGTTCCTACGCATCAAAAATGACTTACGAATCAATGTTCTAAATTATCAAGAAAATGTGAGTTTATTTTCTTGGTTTTTATTGAGTGATATTTTTTGAACTAAACTGTCAATTTTAAACTGATAATGGACACATTAAGTCATATCGGACACATTGTGCATAGGATTGAGGTGTAACTGATTCCTAAACATCAAAAATGACTTATGGATAATTTACCTAAAGTATCAAAACAATATGAATGTGTTTTCTCAGTTTTAAGTAGTTCAGTTTTCCTTTTTAGATGTCATTTTTAAATAAAAAGATGCACTTGGAGTCATATCGTTCATAACATACATCGAGTTGAGGTATGGATGATTCCTACATGTCTCAAATGAATTATGGATCATTTTAATAATATATCAAAATAATACAAATGTGTTTTCTCAGTTTTGAGTAGGTGAGTCATCCTTTTTACGAAAATTGATGTCAATTTTAAATAAAAAGATGCACTTTGAGTCATATCGGTCACACCATGCATCAGATTTAGGTGCAGATAATTCCTATATATCACAATTGGATTATGGGTTGTTTTAATAAATTATTAAAACAATATGAATGTGTTTACTTAGTTTTGAGTGTGTCACATATCTTTTTTACTAAAATGTCATTTTAAACTGGAAACACGTACTTTGACGCATACTGATCACATCATGTATCGGTTTGATGTGGGGATAATTCCTACATGTCACAAATGACTTATGAATCAATGTCATAAATTATCAAGAAAATCTAAGTGTGTTTTCTTGGTTTTCAGTTAGTGATATTTTTTGAACTAAACTGTTGATTTTAAACTGATAATGGACACATTGATTCATACCGGGCACACCAAGCGTCGGATTGAGGTGCAGCTGATTCCTACACATTAAAAAATGACTTATGGATCATTTCTCTAAGTTATAAAAACAATATGAACTCATTTTTTCAGTTTTGAGTAGTTCAGTTGTCCTTTTTATTAAAATTGATGTCATTTTTAAATAAAAATACGCACTTGGAGTCATACCAGTCACACCGTGCATCGGATTGAGGTACGGATGATTCCTACTCATCTCAAATGACTTATGGATTGTTTTATTAAACTATCAAAACAATATGAATGCATTTTCTCAGTTTTGATTTGGTGAGTTGTTCTTTTTACTAAAATTGATGTCAATTTTAAATAAAAATACGCACTTTGAGTCATATCGGTCACACCGTGCGTCGGATTGAGGTGAGGATAATTCTTAAACATCCCAAATGTCTTATTGATAATTTTCATAAATTATCATAACAATATGAATGTGTTTACTCAGTTTTGAGTACATCACATACCTTTTTTACTAAAATGTCATTTTAAACTGGAAACACACACTTTGACTCATATCGATCACATAGTGTATCAGTTTGACATGAGATCAATTCTTGAACATAAAAAATGACTTATGAATCAATTTTCTAAATTATCAAGAAAATCTGATCTTGTTTTCTCATTTTTCAGTGAGTGACATTTTTTGAACTAAATTGTCAATTATAAACTGATAATAGAAACATTGAGTCATACCGGCCACACCGTGCGTCAGATTAAGGTGAAGCTAATTCCTTCATATCACAAATGACTTATGGACTATTTTTTCTAAAGTATAAAAAACAGTCTAAATGTGTTTTCTTGGTCTTGAGTAGGTCAGTTGTCATTTTTATTAAAATTGATGTCATTTTTAAATAAAAAGATGCACTTAAAGTCATATCGATCACACCATGCGTCGAATTGAGGTACGGATGATTCCTACACATCTCAAATGAATTATGGGTCTTTTTCCTAATTATCAAAGTAATTTGAATGTGTTTGCTCAGTTTTGAGTACATCACTTTTTTTTTACTAAAATGTCATTTTAAACTAGAAACACTCACTTTGACCTATACTGATCACATCATGTATCAGTTTGATGTGAGACTAATTCCTACACATCATAAAGGACTTATGAATCGGTGTCTCAGATTATCAATACAATTTGAGCATGTTTGCTTTGTTTTTAGTGAGTAACATTTTTTTGAACTAAACTGTCAATTTTAAACTGATAACGGACATAATTACCCAAAATAATAATTATTTATAATTAATATAACTTAAAAATTATTATTAATAGTATTTTTTAGTTTCATTAGAAAAAAATAGTATTATATATATATATATTGAATAATATATTGTATATTTAAATAAATTTAAATATGATAAATAATATACATATATATATAATTATATTCCAATAAAGTTACTAACATAATACATATATATATATATATATCATATATATGTATAATATTTATGCATATTCACTTTATTTATCTATGTATAGAATGAGGAGTGACCTCTATTTTATAGTTTTTGATGGTGGAAGGCGTGAACCCCGTTCAGGTTTATTACCTATCAAGGTAAGTGTGAACAAAGTACATGCCTCCATCGAGCTCTTTTTCCAATCATATAAAACCCTATCATTTTTTTAATAAAATAAAACCTATTAAAAAAGACAAGTTTTATTAAAAAAAACATTAAAAAAATCCTCAACCAATTAATTTTTAAAATTTTTATTCAGATACTTGTGAATAATTTTGAGGATAAAAATGAAAATAATTCATCATTAACTCTGCCTCCACATAAAATCAAATAAATTAATTTTAGTAAAATACACTTGTCAGATGAAATTACATTGTAGCAACCCAAGACTCATGGGATATGCAGCACTGTAGTTGCGTATTCTGATTGTTTGGTCTCCACCCTCTCCATTTTTTCCCTCCCTTCACTCTATCGTTTCTATGGTTCTGTGGATACTTTCTCTGGAAGGAGTTGGTGGAAATGGAGGCATCAAGTTAATAACTAGTTTCAATGGTTTAATTCTCATAAATGAGAGGCATTCCCCCTTTTAGAGGACATAATGAAGTATAATTTTCATCCTCATTGGCTCATCTCTCAAACAATTGTCATTGCATTTTGTTGTTTGACACATAATATCCATCTCTTTTAGACATGCACCTATGTTGCTTGAAATAATCTAAGTAGTATTCATCCATGGGATGATTAATGCTCAGAGTAGTACAAGCAACATAAAATATATGTGGTTGATTCTCAAGGAAAAAAATGCAATAATAACTGTTCAAGAGATGAAACTGATGAGGATGACAATTTTACTTCATTGTATTCTCTAAAAGGGGAAATGCCTCCCATTTGTGAGAATTACACCATTTAAAATAGTTATTAACTCGACACCTCTATTGACACCAACTCCTTCCAAATAAAATCTCTACACAACTAGAAAATTGATAGATTAAAGGGAAGGAAAGAAATGGAGAGGGTAGAGATCAAAGAATCAGAATATGCAACTGCAGTGTTGCGCAACCCAGGGGGGGCTTGGGTTACCACAGTGTAATTTCAGCTGACAAGTGTATGTTACTGAAATTAATTTATTTCATTTTATGTGGAGGTAGAGTTAATGATGAATTAGATTAATTTTTATCCTCAAAATTATCCACAAGGATCCGAATAAAACTTTAATAAAATAATTGCTTGAGGATTTTTTTAATGTTTTTTTGGATAAAACTTGGATTTTTCTAATAGGTTTTATTTTATTAAAAAATTATAGGGTTTTATATGATTGGAAAAAGAGTTCTATGGAGGTGTGTTCACACTTACCTCGATATGTAATAAACCTAAATGGGGTTCACTCCTTCCACCATCAAAAACTTTAAAATAGAGGTCACTCCTCATTCGATACATAGATAAATAAAGTGAATCTACCTAAATATTTTATATATATGTTATATATATGTATTATATTAGTAACTTTATTTGAATATAATTATATATATATATGTGTGTATATTATTTATCATATTTAAATTTATTTAAATATACAATATATTATTAGATATATATATATATATATAATATTATTTTTTTCTAATGAAACTAAAAAAAATACTATTAATAATAAATTTTAAATTATATTAATTATAAATAATTATTATTCTAGGTAATTATGTATAAAATATAATTATTTAAATTTTGGAAAGTTTAATTATTTCAAAAAAATGTATATATAGTCACCTAATTTTATTATTTTTAAAGTAACATGAGTTTACAATATTTTATTGGTTATTTAAGTATAAATTATATTACTATTAACTAAATGTATATATAGACCTAAAAAGTATATACAGACCTAAAATGTTGAATTCCTAAAAATAATTTCTAATATATAGAATTTGATAACTTCTATTCACTGAGGAGATGCGCCCCCTTGAGACTTGCATTGAACAACCTTTGCATTGCATGGGTCAGTAGAAACACCCAACTAACTCTACCCCATCGGCCCTTCACCAACACTAGGCTTGAAGCCCTTTCCATTATCTCTATAAACCGCAACTTGCTATCATTCATGGTTCTTGGTCTCTCGCCTATAAGAAGATGTAGAATGGCCCAATTTCTTACAGGAACTAAAGAAATTGATCCACAATTAAAACCACACAACCTACTTGCATTAAAATTCCCCCCCCACTATAATCCAAATATAATCCGTAGGCACTCTCGAGACATCAACTTCCATTCAAATTCGAGGAGAAACAGGGTGATAAATTGACTGGGTTCTACTATCAGAACATAAATATCTACCAATGAGATTCCCTAGGATGCATATAATCACTGGATTTTGAACAGGTAAATGGAGCTTGGGAAAAGTAACCCAAATTGATTTTATTGGAATGTCGCACTTCATATGGAAGTCATATGACTACCTGAAGTGATAGAACCAAAAGTCATTGCAGCTACAGGGGGCACTGTACCAAGCCCTGACTAGATCTTCCTCTAAAGCAAACTAAATTGTGATGTTCCTTTTGTCGAGAAGACCTACCATTACTCGATCTTACAATCACCAAGACTCGAAGATTAACTTATCGAAGGTGTCCACCAAAGGGCGATGCTGCTTAAACCGTACAATCAACATGAGATTAAGAACATTCAATGTTG
The DNA here is from genome assembly GCA_963277665.1 of Viscum album. NCBI lineage: Eukaryota > Viridiplantae > Streptophyta > Magnoliopsida > Santalales > Viscaceae > Viscum > Viscum album. Next base: position 60,453,016 of record OY728163.1, on the reverse strand, counting down.
TGTTGTACTCCGATGTCGAGATCAAAAGATTAAGAACACCATTGAACAGATCTGGGACCTTAGGGTGAAGCAATTGGGGAAAGGTGGGAGAAAATCAGGGTTGGAGAATAGGGAGAATGAATGAGAAGCGCCCTCAAAGGGTTCACAACAATAGGTTTTTTTAATTAGATTGGGACACTTTTATCAGTGCTTTTAAAAAAGTGCTGATAAATAATCCTTTTATCAGTGCTTATTATTTAAGCACAGATAAAATACATATTTATCAGTGTTTTTTTAGCACTGATAAAGGTAGGTCTTTATCAGTGCTAAAAAAGCGTTGATAAAATCCATATTTATCGGTGCTAAAGTTTTGATGCTGATAGATATTACTTTTATCAGCATTTTTTAGCACTGATAAAGTATTTATAATTATAATTATAAATAAAAAATTATAAATATATATACTTAATCAATAGATATAAATATAAATATAGTAAATATATTCCTTATTTAAAAATATTTATTATAATTTTATAATTATTTATTTATAATTATATAAATATTTTTAAAAAATAATATTTATATCATTATATATATAATTGAGTTTTTTTTAAATGTGTTTACTAGAAAAATAAATGTGTAGATTAAAAAAAATTAAAAATGTGCATCAAAGGCGGCATCATTGTAGACGTCTTTTAATTGAGTCCAAAGGTGGCAGTAGTGTTTTCTCCTTTCCCCTAAAACCCAAAAAAAAATCTATTTTAAATATTATTTATTATATATTTAAAAATTTTATTTTTGTTTTTTGTTTTGTTTTGTTTTGTTTATATATATTTAAATAAAGCAAAAAAAATCAGTATAATTTATCTATTATTTAATATCTATCAGTACTATCATTACAGTAATCTAGATTCTGATAGAAACCATCAGTCATGACTCCCTTTTATAATAGGGCTTACCTTGGAAATCATTCTGCATTTCCGGTGTGGGATTCAAGTTCTCCCTTTCCTGTGCAGAACATTCCACATTTTCGATGTGGGATTCAGAAATATTTCAAGTATTTAGATTTAAAATACTATAAAATATAAACTATAAGGCCTATATAAATGAAAATTAAAACATGGATTAAACATATAATAAATAGTCAAAAATAAAAATAATTTCTTAAAAAATGTTGATGAAAAATAATTTAAAAGCTTTCAAAGCCACCAACTTGAAACTTCAAAATGTTTAAAGTACGTGACTTTTCTAACTATAAAATATAAACTATAAGACCAATATAATTTAAAATTAAAACATGGATGAAACATATAAGAAATAGTTGAAAATAAAAAAAAATCATAAAAAATGTTGATGAAAAATAATTTATAAGCTTTCAAAACCACCAACTTGAAACTTAAAAATGTATCAAGTATGTAACTTTGAAAGCCTATAAAATATAAACTATACAACCAATATAAATTAAAATTAAAACATGGATTGAACATATAATAAATAGTCTAAAATAAAAATAATTTCACAAAAAATATTGATGAAAAATAATTTATAAGCTTTCAGAGTCACCAAATTGAAACTTAAAAATGTTTCAAGTATGTGACTAATGAAGACAATATTTTTATATAATTTATTCAGTAATTAAATGTTTTTAATCCCAATATAGTGTTATTTAATGAGAATTTATCACATATTTAGGTTTTTGAAGTATTTTGATCTTAAATGAAAAAATGGCCTAATTATGGATTTTTAACATATTTTTATGTCTTTGGTATCTCAATCATATCTTATTCAATTTTACTTCAAATATTGTGATTAAGTTTTTTTGGAACTCTTAATTTGTTTTATAAATATATGTAAACTGAACCAGATCATGAATCGAACATCTAAGGCCCCAAATAAATCATTTTTTGTGGAATGTTTTTATGGACAGCATGGTGGATCCCACATTACTAATGGAGCCATAAATCCGGATCAGAATGTACAAATTCAATGATTTCACTTGGATTTGAAAGAAAACTCATATAATATCTTTAATTTTAAATTTTAATTAAAAATTAGTTCATTAAGGAATTCATTTAAAGAGTCGAACATAGAGAATATTTAAGAAATAAACAGGAAGAAAAAGTGGTGTTCGGTAATTAACTCATAACAATCTAACCACACTTCCAAAGATCTAAAATTTTCAGGGTCAATAGTAAATTCAATTTGAACAACTCTCAAGAAGAATCCAGAGTATGTTTCGACTATTAAAGGGGGGTACATGATGTGTAACCCAAGTACATGTCATGTACCGATCGACAAGCAGATTACGATACATACGCGGATTTGAAGAACGTGGAGGAAAACTCAGAGCTGAAGTACATAACGTGTACCTCAGGTACACTTTGTAACTATGTCGGGATTCTGAAAAAGTAATGTTATACTGTAAGATTTCCATGGGTTTTTCCCTATAAATTGAGGGCCTAGACACCCTTCCAAATCATTCTAGGCACTCCAGTGGAGCCTAGACCAGAGGGAGCCGTGTCGGTGGAGATCCGCTCAAGCGGAGGAGTTCAATCAAGAATTAGGCCATGAAGGGATAATCTCCAAGTAGTGTTGGACGGTGATGATCTAAGGACATTTTCCCCTTTTGATTTTTTTATCTCTTTGTAAACTCTTTTCATTTAAATTAATCTGGATATTAATTGCTTGATTGAAGGAGATCTTTTTCACTCTTGTTTTAAATTTCTTTTAAATTATTATGGAATGAATTTCATCTTATGAAAGTAAAGTGGTTTCTCCCATATTTTAAATTTCTTTGGCAAGATTTCTCCATTGAGAACAATGGGTTAAATCTGTTTTCGTTACTCAGAGGTCTTCGTGTAATCAGATCACTTTCATAAGAAGAATCGACACCTATGTTTGAGGTTTCAACATGGTTTCTATATAATTTAGGTGTATACTTTGAGATCTTAAGGTATACATTGGATAATTTAATCGGAATTCATTTGTAAATAGTGATAAAGGGAATGTATGATGATCAATGCTTGTCCATCACTGCCTCTTTAGTTTGTTTTCTTTTCAGCATGGTTGCTCCTGATTTTTAATCGTTAACATAGATTAAATTTTTACTTTATTTTATAACATAGCTTAATTCATTCTAAATTCTCCCTAATATATATTAGAAAGTTATTTTTATATTAGTGATAATAGGAAAATAGTGTGTGTAAATTTTCTCCTTGAGATCGACACTAGGTTTTTCCACTATTGTAGGCGGCCGTTTCCCATCTTCTACCTTGGGGTTCTGATCTCCTGTGGTCGCGTCAAGAAGGTGCACTTCTCTGCGATCCTTGATCGTATCTTGGGCAGAATCTACAATTGGAAAAATAATCTTCTCTCCTTTGGCGGACGGATTACGTTGATTAACAATGTCCTCACGTCCATTCCCATGCACGTTTTCTCGGTGATCTACCCTCCTAAGGGTACGGTGGAGAGGATGGAAATTATTCTCAACTTCTTCCTATGGGACGCCAAGGAGGAGGGAAGGTCTCACTGGGCCTCCTGGAAACAGTTGTCCAGAACAGTGGAGGCAGGAGGTATTGGCCTTCGTGATATACAGGGTACACTTCAAAGTCTTCAGGCACGACTCGCTTGGGATATTATCGTCGGGGATTCGTTGTGGGAGAAATTCTTCAAATCACGTTACCCGGGGCTTGAAGCTCGAGGGCTCTACAGTTCCAAGAGGCTAGAAAGGTGCATGTTTTCCCTCATTGACACGTTGTCAGGTCATGCGAGGTAGATCATTGGTGTTGGGATGATCAGCTTTTGGGATACCAACTGGTCAGGGGAGCCCCTGCGTTACCCTGACTGTCCTTCTTCGGATATCACCTTCAGTAGTGCATGTGAGGATTTTGACTTGATCAATGCCTCTTTGAACGCTAACCATATGTCTGTGTTCGAGAATATTTTCATGAGTGAGGAACCCGATAGATGTTACTTCTCTGCCTCTAGCTCAGGGAGGTTTACCTCACAAGGTTTCAGGAATATCGTTCAGACAGGTAGCACCACAAATGCTTGGGCTCCAGCACTCTGGTGAAAAGATATTCCCATTAGAATGAATTTCTTTCTCTGGAGAATTAGAAACAGAGCATTACCTACGGAGGACAGCATCCAACTCTGGGGCGTGGCTTTGGCCTCTAGGTGATTCTGTTGCACCATTCACACGTGAGAATCTGTGAAACACCTATTCTTTCAAAGTCAGTGGGCACTTCATCTTTGGTCCCTGTTCACATATAATCCATGCAGAGACGCTGGAGAGTTCTCGTTACAGGATTATGTGGAGTGCTGGTTTTCTGGCGCGGGGTCTTCTGATCAGGAGCGGATGGTTAGAATGATCATCCATGTGGCTCTATGTTGGGTGCTTTGGGAGGCGCGCAACCAGGTTCGAAGAGGTGAAAGTCGTTCGTTGTTGTTCCTCCAGACTAGCCTCACGTCCCTCATCTTTGAGCTCGCTTCTCAGATCAGAGGTGGAGCGACGTCTGTTGTGGTTAACAGCCTCCTTAATCGCCCCTGTCTTCTGAGAAAGGGGACTGGTCAGTGGGTTAAATGGCACCCGCCAGTTGCAGGTCTCAAGCTTAACGTTGATGGTTCATGCATGAGAGGGATCATGAGGGGTGTAGGCGTGCTGCGGGATTCCTCCGGATCGGTTCTCATCACCTTCAGTGCCTTTTATGGGCCTGGAAATTCTCTGAGCGCGGAAGTTCATGCTTTGGCTTCGGGGCTGTCGGTGTGCAGAAGAAAGAAGTTGGTAGTGTCCGAAATCGAAACAGACTCAGATACCCTCGTGAAGATCATGAAAGGGATGTGTGGGGTTCTGTGGGAACTCGCGTATATTATCAGAAGGTGCAGATTGGAAACCACACATGGGGAGCGTTTGTCTCACAGGTGGAGGGAGGCTAATTTCACGGCGGACTCCCTTGCCTGCTTGGGGAGACAGGATGATCCTCTCATTCTCTATATTTCTCCCCTCTCCCTCCCTTCAGAATGTTCCTCATTTGTGATGGGGGATGCTCTTGGGCTTCACCATTTCCGTCCCCCTTGAGGGGTCTTGTTTCCTTTGAGTTTTCTTTTTGAATAAAAAAATGAACTACTACTACTACTACATTCTTAGGAAAACAAAATATTAATTGAATAGGGAAATGCAATAAAAACCATACCATCAATTTGGCATCGTTTCTAGGGATTCCAATTTCTTTCACATGCTTTTTTTCATAAAAAAAATCAAAAAATAATAATTTCATTGCATATCATTATTTTTTAGGTCAAGATGTGTTATTTTAGTGATTTCTCATGTGTTTGGCCTAGCGATGATTTGTGTAATAGGGGGAATTTTTTAAGAAAAAAAGTGAGGAGCTCCAAACCCAACTAGACTACCTTTCCTCCATCATTCAAGAATCCAATGTCTAATGTTTGGAACCTAAGACAGAACTGGAAACAGAACGAGTGGTCGAAGAAATTTCACCAATCATTTTTTATATTAAAGAACCTGAGGCAGGTGAGAAGGATCTTCTAATGGAATTAATCACATCATCTCATACTCAACCATTTCTTAAAAAGGTCACTGAAGTACACATTCCAGTTGATTCACTTATGGTAGATCAATAGTTTTTGGAAGAATCTTGGAATAACTTTGTTGATGATAACCTGAAACATGATCTTCCCATTCCTGATAATGAAACATCAGCACCTTTCTACCTCTCTCTTTCTTTGGACGATGATGATAAAGATTCACTTGTTGAGATTGAGCCACCAATGGTCCTACATGAAAAGATCAATTAACAAGCTGACTTACTTGAAAGGGAAGATTTCTTTACTAATTCTTCCTATTTCAATCTTATTCAAGCTGAATTTTTTTCTGACTTCTCTTTATCTAAAACTTCTAATACAGCACAAATAAACCAAGACTTATAGATTAATGAAGAGACCACCCAAGTGGTGGTAATTGAAGAAGAAGAGCTCAAGAAGTACGTGGTGTGACTATCTCCCCTACATCAACTTTCCTACCATATGAAGGAGGACACCACAGAAGAAAATAGGGAGCACCCCTTCATCTTTTTCCCTCCCCCTCTACAACTCAAATTCTTTCCTTCATCTCTTTTGGTGGTTGAGGACATTCTTATTTTCTTTGGGGTTTCTCACTTCTAGAATCCACTGATGGATGTCAGAAGAAATAAAATGTGGTGGTTCATGAGAAAGAAACCCCATCCACCTTCAGATTGGGGTTAACCTACTACAACTACTTGACTAGGGGTAGTAAAAACCTAGCACTCACTTGGGGGTCAAACCAAGCATTATCTCCCTCCTTTCCCATTTTTATTTATTTTTTTATTTTTATAATGAATTTATTTCTTTATTACTTTTTAGGAAGAAGTGGTAGTAGTTATGAGCTTAAATAAATGGTGCCGCTGAAAAATAAAGTCAGGTTGTGTCTTTCCTTCTCTTTAGTTTTTCTGCCCTTATTTATATTTTTTCAAGTTGAAATGAAAGGTAGTGAAATTTAAGTATGGGGGGTGTCAACCTACTTATTTGTTTTTGTGTGCTTTATTTTTTTTTTTGTTTTTTAAATTTTTTAGTAACCTTGAGAATTAATGAATATTCTTATCACTTTTCACACATCGATTGTTTTTTAGAAAATTGAAATGATTTTTGACAGAATGGATTTTAAATGATTGTTGATGTGAAAACCTTTTCCTTGAATTTGATTTTCAATCATTTTTATGAGTTTGATTGATTTTTGAAATCCATACCCATGAAACACTAACTCAAAATATTTTTCCCATAATGTGAGGTATTCTAATCTACTTTTACATATTCTTCCTAAATACCCACACTTTCTTAAGGGAAACTTGGATTTTGTGTGAGAACCAGAATTTTTGATTTTTCTCTTTCAAAGCTTTGGATTTCATGAAATGTTTTTGATATGATTGAGGCACTACTTTGGATATCTTCATATTATCTTGAGACCCATATTTACATTTATCCTTCATACACCTGTAGATTCAATCAATTTCCTTATAGTTTTAAGCCACATTACTAGCCGATTTTTCCTTTCCTACCCATACTCTTGGTATTTTGCATAAATATTTCAAGTTTGAGTGTGGGGTAAGGGCCTTTTGTGTGCGTTATTTGTGATGTGTTTCATTTTTTGGTGGTCTGAGGTGTGTTTCATCATTATTGGATGGGTATTATTCGAAAATTGGTCTTGATTCATCATTTCATTATGCTTTATTTTTTTCATCCCTTTCTCCTTCAAAAAAAATATATTTCAAAAAGAAAATGGAGATGAGATTAAATTTCTCAATGTACTTTCTTTTATGACTTTTTTCCATCTAAATACTAAAGGGAATAAATTTTAATTCATTCATTGTATTCATTTGTCAGCTCATCCTCCATGAAAAAAAAAGAAAATAAAGTTGTGCCTTCATGAAGCTTTATAGAAAAAATTAAAAAAAATGGGGAGAACTTGGATGATATCATTATTTGTAATCACCGATTGGATCATGTCCCATTTCAAAAAAAATGGTGGTATTTTTTTCACATTCCCAAGGTTATTTTAGTGAGGTTCATTTTATGTTTTCACTTGATTATTCATGCATTGTACCTAAGAGTCAAACCTTCTCTTTCTAGCCTTGAATTTTTAAATCATTTTCCCACCAACCCAAAGCCACGGAATCATTTGAAACTTTAATAAAATCCCTCATGATTTAATTCATTTAAATGTTTCACGCTATGGAGAAATGATAATTTTTACAAGCCTATGGTGATACATGAAATTTCCAAGTATGAGAATAAATACAGAATTAATTTATTTTGAGTGAAGAGTGGCATAAAATTCAATATGAGGTAGGTTGTGATTGGGACATGGATGGATTTTTGAGATTGAACAAATTTAAATGTGTGGAATTAAAATGATAGAGAATTATTTTTCATAAATGATACATGATGGAATTCTTTTTTGGAAATGATCATTGAAGCTTTCTCATTTTTCATTGTTATGTGAATTTTGATTTGAATATATGATAATTGCTCGGGAGTGCAATGGTTAAGTGTGGGGGATTGATGAAGACAATATTTTCACATAATTTATTCTGTAATTAAATGTTTTTAATCCCACTGTAGTTTTATTTAATGGGAATTTATCACATATTTAGGTTTTTGAAGTATTTTGAGCTTAAATGCAAAAATAGCATAATTCTGTATTTTTAACAGATTTTTATGTCTTTGGTATTTCAATCATATCTTCTTAAATTTTAATCCAAATCCAGTGATTCAATTTTTTTAAAACCCTTAATTTTTTTCCTAAATATATTTCAACTGTATCAGATCATGAATCAAAAATATAAGGCCCCAAATAAATCATTTTTTTTTTGGAATGTTTCTATGGATAGCATAGTGGACCCCACATTACTAATGGAGCTATAAATCCAGATCAGAATATCCAAATTCAATGATTATACTTAGATTTTAAATACAACTCAGATAATATCTTTAATGTTAAATTTAAATTAAAAATTAGTTCATTAAGGAATTCATTTAAAGATTCAAACATGGAGAAAAATTAGGAAACAAACTGGTAGAAAAAGTGGTGTTTGTAAATTAACTCATAATAATCTAACCACATTTCCAAATGATCTGAAATTTTTAGGGTAAATAGGAAATTAAATTTTGAACAACTATCAAGAAGACTCCATAGGATTATTCAGACATTCAATGGGGGTACACGATGTGTAACCCAAGTACATTTCATGTACCGATCGACATGCAGATTGCAACGTAGACCCAGATTTGAAGGATGCAGAGGAAAAATCAGAGATGAAGTACATGTCATGACTACATCAAGATGTTGAAAAAGTAATGCTACGCTGTAAGATTTCTGTGGGTTTTTTCCTATAAATTGAGGGGCCATCCACCCTTCCAAAGTATTCTGGGCACTCCAGGGGAGCCTGGACCAGAGGGAGCCATGCCGGTGGAGATTCGCTTAAGAGGAGGAGTTCAATCAAGAATCAGACCATGATGGGATAATCTTCAAGTGGTGGTGGGTAGTGATGGTATGAGTAAATTTTCCCCTTTTTTAGTTTGTGTATCTCTTTGTAAACTATTTTCATTTAAATTATTCTGGAGATTAATTGCTTGATTGAAGGAGATCTTTTTCACTCTTGTTTTAAATTTCTTTTAAATTATTATGGAATACATTTCTTCTTATGAAAGTAAAGTGGTTTCTACCATAGTTTAAATTTATTTGGTGATATTTATCCATTGAGCACAATAGGTTAAATCTTTTTTGGTTACTCAGATGTCTTTATGTAATCAGATCACTTTCACAAGAAGAATTAGCACCCATGTTTGAGGTTTCGACATGGTTTCTAGATAATTTAGGTGTATACTTTGAGAACTTAAGGTATACATTGGATAATTTAATCATAATTCATTTGTAAACAATTATAAAGGGAGTGTATGACAATCAATGCTTGTCCACTGCTGCCTCTTTGGGTTTTTTTTCAGCATAATTGATCCTGATTTTCAATCGTTAACGTAGATTAAATTTTTACTTTCTTTTATAACATAGCTTAATTCATTCCAAATTCCCCCCAATATATATTAGTTATTTAGTTTTATATTAGTGACAATAGAAAAATAGTGTGTGTAAGTGACCTCCTTGAGATCGACCCTAGGTTGTGCCACTATGGTGCATTCTTAAGAAAATAAAATATTAATTGAATAGGGAAATGCGACAAAAACCCTACCATCAGTGAATTTGAAAGCCTATAAAATATAAACCATAAGAAAAATAATTTATTTTTAACTATTTATTATATGTTTAGTCCATGTTTTAATTTTCATTTATATGGATGTTATATTTTATATTTTATAGACTTTGAAAGTCAAGTAGGTGGATTTGGATCCTCCTCGACATTCCTTTTTTCTATCACTTTTGAGTAACTTTTACTACATTCCTTTCATTTTCATTTATTTTTTTTATTTATGAAACTCTTTTTATTTTCAATAACTTTTTATATATTTAGAATATCTTTTAAATTTTATTTATATTGTTTTTATACTTTATATTTTATAATATTTTAAAGTTATCTACTTGAAATTTAATAATTATTCCTCTGTTTCAAGTAGTCGACTTTGAAAGATGTCAAATATAAATTGTGCCTAAAATATTAATGAAAAATGAAACATTGGATAAACATATAATAAGGCGTGATAGTAATAATAGTATCTTACTTTCAATAGAAATAAAATATATAAATGAATAACTACAATCAATGTCTATGTCTATAGCAAGGAGATTCTATCCCACTAGGTGGTCTGTAAATAGGACACATGCTTCGAGTTCGTTGTGGAGTCTGATGACCTGGAAAGGGCTGATCCTCAAGTACTAGAATGTTAACTATCATATCATCCACCTATGTATCAGTGGGAGGAGTTGTCAACTGCATATCGTATTGTGCTCTTGATCCTTCTCCCACTAGGGTAGTAGAAGAACTTGTCATCATCGTAGTGGGGAACCAAGCCTGTGATAGAGTTAGACCCCAAGGATGCGATAGATTTGGACCTCAAGGTTGTGATGGATTTGGACCCCAAACTGGAGAGAACTGTAGATATCCTGTTAACAAATACGGATATCATGCTGCCCAAGGCACATCCTCAATAAGCTGAGGTTGGATTGCTAGAGGGCCAACCTTTTCCTATCGAATAGGTGAGGCCTCACATGCATTATGACGTTGTCTACGTCATCATCATCTTCATGGCTCCCCAGCACCATCATCTGCTGCAGGATGTTCCTCTGGGGCAAGAACCTCCTCTATATGGGTTGGACTCTCAAAGATTCTCTCAAAAAGCACACGATAAGATGACATCAACTCCAGTGCTTCAACATGGATGGCTGCCGAGCTAAAGAGCCCCTCATACTCTTCATCACTCATGTGAACAATATTCTCTAAGTGAGTTCCCTATAAAGTGATTCAAAATGAATTATAAAATATTTTAATAAAAAATCTAATGGAAATTTATTGACTTAAAATCTTGTGTATCTCTCTGTCATGCTGGGTAAGATACAGTATAGACTTCAGTATATAACATGGATCATACTTGACCTGATCTGAAAGAATGAATCGATTTGTAAGTACACCCTGGATACGAAACTCTACACATATGCACTAGCAGTTGATAAAGTAAGCATGTACTCAACACCAATACTCATCCTAACTCCCTATCAGCTTCATGTCATGAAGCTTCTTTGTTTGTCTTGACGATAATGGAATCGGCTGAACACAGAAAAACTGGCGCATGACTCTATCAGGTTGTTTCCACTCAATAATATGGAAGTGAATGAGGGGCACTACATCCATAGAATCCTCAATCCCAACAGTTCAGTATTGTGGAAACTAGCCCATTATAGTTCAGTATAGAAGTCATGAAATCTAAAATGACTTGTGGCCTTTGTCAAAAAAGATCCTAACTAAAAACCAAAATTGATGTTATTATTAAATTTTTTAGACAGTGATAGATTGTATATACATACCTAGTCGGGTAAGAGATAGTTCAACTTGAGCCAATATGCACCCAAATAGTGTCTCGGAACCATGTGGAAACTATTTCTCTAACACCACTTGTAAAATACAACATAGATAGTGAAAAATAATAAGAAATTAAATTCAATAACTCCTAGTAGAATCATAAACCAGTAGAGATGAGTGATTATACCAGTGTCCACGTGGAGCGTTATGCAGCACCTCCATAGAGATCGGCAGACTAGTAAGCTGACGGTGTAATGAGGGTATGTGCTCTCATGCCCACATCTGAAGAAGGATGAAGTGTCCCCCAATATTTATGTAGTCACTACAAGATAGCCTGTATAATGCTTTGTACATGTATTCCAAGATGGCCAATCCCCAACTGTATGCCCCGACCCGATCAAAGTTCTCTATTTAGGGTAGATACATCATGTGCACGTGCATCCCTGAGTGATTAGCACACATGGTCCCTCCAATGAGCCGTAATATATATACACAGGCATAACGCATGAGAGTTTTCTCATTAGAATCATCAGGTAAATGTGTAATCCTCTCCTCCAACCAAGGCATAGATATCGATGCTCCATATGTAGCCCTATGGTCGGACAAAATGTTGATGCCTAATAATCACTGAGCAAGGTTGGGCCAAGATGCATGAGTGGTTCCAATAACATCTTCCCCTGGATAAGAAGACCGAGAATAAATACAACATCCTAGAGGGTGATGGTCATCTCTCCCTCAGGCAGGTGGAATGTGTGTGTCTCTTGTCTCCACCTCTCCATGAGGTCAGCAAGCAGGTGATGGTCAAAAAATGTGAATCTGATACGATAATTCCATAGAATCTAGCACGGCGCAAGTATGGTCTAATGGCATGTGTAGGATCCCTATGATGAAAATGGTGTGCTCAGCGCACCTCGATCGATCGATCCTCACCACCAACTAACACGACCTGAGAAACATGGTTATCCTACTGAGTGAGTAGTATGGTATTATCCATCTTTATATAAACAAATTAAATGAGTCATGAGTGTAAAATGTAAATATAATGTTATGGTCAGTATAATGTTATGACTTGTAGAATGCAATACATGTCATGTTTATTCACATTTTTTTATGAAGTTATTTTTACCCAAAAAAGGGGCATGTCTTCATGTTTTTCAAATCATATTACTAATGTGTTGTTAAGATATGATTTTACCTAGAAAAGGGTGTTTTGTAAGATATGGTTTTATATATTTATATATATAAACATTTTTTCTTCATTATGTAAATTTTTATTAGAAAATGGTGTGCTTTGTAATTTATGTATGACTATCCACATGATGGTATGTTTCATGATTATTTTCTCATGTGTACAGCTCATTCTGTAACACTAATTGAACTTCAAGAAATAATTTGTGGGAAATGAACCACAACATAGGAGGAATAGTGACAATTATGATGGTGATGACATAAAATAATTCCATCACCGCCATCATTGTCACTATTCCTCCTACGTCAGGGTTCATTTCCCACAAATTCTTTCTTAAAGTTTAGTTAATGTTACAGAATCAGTTGTACTAACCACTTTTGTTGGTTGTGTACTATAATAATCTCCTTTCTCAGTTTATATAACCTCCTCATAGTAGTACACATAGGTAAAACATGACTCTATACGTTGAAAATGTTTTCTGATCATGATTTTGATAGTGTAACTAATATTGACAAAGATGGTTGATCATATAATCTTTATTATACTAAAATTTTATAACCTCTTCTTATACTATAATATATGATACTATCATATCGTTATATAAAAGTTTATTAGAATATCATTCACATAGTGTTTTGAAAATTGAGGTAAAAAAGAAGATATAATAACATATAATTTACAATATGAGAATATCACAATGAATACAATACATCATTATGGATGAGAGTGTGAATTCAACCCAACAATGTTAGGGAATAATTTCCATTTATTACCTTCTTGATGACATATGGTTCATCTCAAACTCTGCACTTGTTCTTGAGGCTAATCCATCTCATTCCACATCCTACTGGCCTTTGGTCTCCCATAGGTATGCAACTAGTTGATGTCAAGTATCACTATTGGCTGGCCTTCAGGCATTGGGAAGTAACAAAACTCCCCAATAGGCATCCATAGTGTAGTATAATAGTTAGAAATGGTGCTCATCCGGTACACTGGATCAATATATGTTTCACATGATATGTTCATAGAGACACATGATGTGATGGCGTGTGCGCATGAAAACTGTAAGTCCTGAAAGTTTCCACATTGACGTTGCCTCATTTCCAGTAATACCACCATTTTTTCACTGATGCTATTTGTGATGGGGTCCGAACACTCTTGAACTTAAAATAAAGAGTATTCTTGTCAAAAAATGCAGACATGATAACCATAAGCTTCTTCAATATTCTTTTCAATCTCTCATTGAAAGTGTCTTCCGTACCTTAGCCCCTGCTGAATTCCGTATGAGGCTAGTTTTTGTCTATCAACAAAGTACTTCACGCAACGATATAATGTCTCCTAAACTAGGGAAGTTATAGGTAACTTGTGAATCCCCTTAAAGACGTCATTGATGTCCTCCATAATGTTTTTGGTCATGTGTCCGTACCTCTTCCCCCCATCATATGCCGATGTCCATTTTTCCTTTGGAATCTACATCATACAATCATAAAATTCTTGATTAACCTTGTGGATTTGTTTGAAACATTCTTCAAACTGTCGTTAATCCGGCTCATATTCTACACATAAGATATGATATTTCACATAAAATTGATTTTATCTTTACGTTGAAATAGTAAAAAATAACAAAGACAATGCATAACAAGCCTCATGATTTCCTTCTTCATCGGTTCATTGTGGAATGTTTTATGAAAATTTCTAGAAATGTGTCTAATGCAGAACCGATGATGTGCATTTGGGTATCTCCATGTATCAGGGTCCGCATTTATTGCCTCATTAATTGGATGATGCTGATCAGATATCAAACAAACACCCTGAATGATGGTGAAATGGTTGTTGATACATGCCAAAAACCAACTCCATGATTCATAGTTTTCTTTCTCTATAATGGAAAATGAAAGCAGAAGAGGTGAACAGTTGCCATCTTGGGTTTCCATAGTCAAAAATACGCCCTTGTATTTTCCGTATAGAAACATTCCATCAATCTGAATGAACTGTTTATTGAACTGAAATGCAGAGATATATGGGAGGAATGCCTAGAACAACTGATGAAATTGAACACGAGATATATCGAGTCGGTTATCTTGAGACACATGTTCGTTTGTATCAATATGGAATAAAACTTGGTTATGGTGCCTTGGTATGGCTAGAAATTATGACAACACCTGATACGAGTCATCCCAATCACCATAGACATTCATAATTACCTTCTATTTTTTAATCCATACCTTATTATAGGAAATCTTAAAACTGGATGTTTTTTGTATCCTGTCTTACACAGGGGCTATTAGAACATATTGGAATGTCCTAATCATCTCAATGATAATGGATGACACAAATTCTGCATCCAATGAGGTATGATCTTGTGTCAGGCTTGGCTGAATGCAAGTATGAGTTATCTCAATCCTCGATATTCTCAAACCTCCAAATGTAATGTCTGAAATCACCCTCAAGATAAATCTACAATCATCCCCATACTTCTCACACCGTATGAGATATTTACTACGGTATGATTCCTAAACTATATATCTACAGTGCCTCTCGATGTGAAATCTCTTTAGCATGATTTTTAATGCATCGTTTCTGGAAATATTCCTTCCAACATGTAAGGTTTTGTCCAACTCACTAAACCTATCTGGTACAACTCTAGGAAACTTATTTCTAGGTGTGAAAGCATTTCTGTCAAATTTAGTCACACGTGTCATTGCTTTTGACCAAGATTCAAAGAGTGGTGGATGATTTATTGTGGGTCGAGGCTGCTGTAGAACTAATACATTTCTAGAAACTTCCTCCCCAACTTCTGCTGGTCCCTCCTCATCAGCACTGTTGTCACCATCTATTCCATCATTACGAAACTCCTCATCGGAATTCGGATTGACATGTATATCCGAGAGATCATCTAGGTTGTTCTCTTCTACATCATTTGGAATATGCTCAATTTCATGGGGAAGACCATATTCAACCACTCTTGTAATTATACATCTCCGTACAACTAGATGTTATTGTTGTACAATAGAAACATCAACATATAACTCCATCATGGTACCATCTAACTGCTAAGAAAATAAATTTATTGCTTGGACCCACTGCGAATTAGCAACCAATGGACAAGACAGATGCCACAGTGTTTCCAGGAATTACAAATGTATAAAGCTCATAGACTTGATCTCTTGATCGAGTCCCAGATTTAAGGAACCACGAATTCTATCTTGAAGGTCACTTAGGGTTACACAATCAGTTATACTAACCACTGTTATTGGTTGTGTACTGTAAGATGCTCCTTGCTCAATTTGAATAACCTCCTCATAGTAGTACA
This sequence comes from Viscum album, assembly GCA_963277665.1. NCBI lineage: Eukaryota > Viridiplantae > Streptophyta > Magnoliopsida > Santalales > Viscaceae > Viscum > Viscum album. The sequence continues at coordinate 60,436,974 of OY728163.1, read as the reverse complement.
CATAGGAAAACATGACTCTCTAAATCAAAAATGTTTTTTTATCAAGATTATGATAGTAATGTTTCATTATATAAAAGTTTATTAGAATATAAGTCACATAATATTTTGGAAACTGAGGTAAAAAAGAAGAGGAAACATCAAATTAGTTTATTTATCATTGATAAAATGACAATTATGATTATATAAACTGAAATAGAGAAGAACAAAGACATTAAATAACATATGAATGTTTTACAACATACAAAAAAACCATGAAATTTTTCAATAGAATACGGTTTGGATGAGATGAGCTTCACTTCGGACGTGAGGTAAATTCCAGCTTATTTTCACTTCGTAACTTAATAAAATCTTCGAAAGATATGTATTTAACTTTAGAATTTTGAAAATATTTCGGCTTTCTAATAACATATATTATATTTTATTAGAAGGCCAAAATATTTCCAAAATTCCAAAGTTAAATACATATATTTTGAAGATGTCATTAATCTACCAAATGAAAATAAGATGGATTTTACCTCATGTCCAAAGTGAGGCTCATCTCATCCAAACTGCATTCTATTAAAAAATGTCAAGGTATTTCTTGTATGTTGTAAAGAATTAATATGTTATTTAATGTGTTTTTTATACTCCATTTCACTTTATATGATTATAAGTATCATTAGCTAATCATTATATGTATTCATTTTTTAATCCTATGTTATTCATTAATTAATCTATAATTAATCATTACTAATAATAACTATTATTTCTAAACTATATAATCTTTATGATACAAAAATTTTAAAAAAAATTCTTATATCCTAAACTATGATACTAATGATTCTTAGTATAGTTTTTACTAAGTTAATCATTCTTTAATCACTAGTTAATCATTACTAAGTTATTCATTAGTTAATCATTCTTTAATCACTCTATAATGATTCCTTATTCAATAATTAATCATATGATATTCATTAGTTAATTATTATTAGCTTATCATTGTATGTATTCATTTTTTAATCCTAATTTATTCATTAATTAATCTATAATTAATCATTACTAATAATAATTATTATTTCTAAACTATATATAACTAATTAAACTACTTAATAAATATCATCTTTAAAACTAACTAAAAATAATTCAATTAATAATAATAATAACTTTCATTCTTTAATTCCTTTTTCCTTGTCCATTTCATTCTACATCATCATAATTATCATTTTATCATTGATAAATATACTAATTTGATTTTTCTTTTCTTAAGTATTTTAGTAGTTTATAAAGAAAATATGAATCATCAAAAACATATCTCCTGGGAGTGTCAAACCAGGAGTACAGCAAGGCAAGTTGTTGTACACTATTTCTCGTTCGAGTCTAGCTCAAAACGGTGTTTTCGGGTTTAACCCCTAGGTACATCTGTTCCAGAACCACATCCACTTGTTTTTTATTCAGATAGGGATTGCATTGCTTAGATAACCACATAATCTTTATGCTGCCAAAATTTTACAATATTTAATCCTAAATTATTCTATACTTAATCATTACTAATGATAATTATTATTCCAAACTATATATAATTAATTAAACAAATTAATAAACAAAATATTTAGAACTAACTAAACTACCTAAAAAATGAAATATTTAGAACTAAAAAGAATTCAATTAAATAAATAAAAAACTTTAAATTAAATAAAAAAATACATCTAAATGATGCTTCACAAAACACTGAGTCTTCTTTTGGACCACAAACTCCACCGCACATGAAAAGGAGTTTTTTTTAGAGAGATAAACAGTGGAATTAAGAGAGATGGGGGGAAATGGAAGTGAGAAGAAGGGGGGCGGGTGCCCTTTTATAGGGAGTTGAAGGAATGGCAGCATCGGCAGTGCCGCCTTTTTCCTTTTTGTTAGGCGAAAGGTGGAACCCCCTACCGCCTTTGTCATGTCATCAATCTAGGCCAAACACGGGGGGGAGGGAAGGCGGTATCGGCAATGCCGCCTTTAACACATATTTTTAAAAAAAATCAAACCTACACATTTTTTAAAAAAAATCATAAAACACATTTAAAAAACTCATATATAATTATATATATATATATATAATAGATATATATATATATAAATATAGTAAATATATTCATTATTTAAGTAAATTTATTATAAATTTAAAAATTATTTAAATATATATAATTATTTATTTATAATTATTTAAATATATGTAATTATTTATTTATAATTATATAAATACTTTTAAAAAAATATTTATTTATAATTATAAATATATAATTTTATAAATATAGTATGCACATTTTTAAATATATTTATTTATAACTATTTTTTATAAATATTTTTTTATAGATATTTTTTAACATTATTAATGAATATCTAATTTTAAGTGCATGCGTGTTAAAATGAGTGAAATTGAATAAATTAAAAATAAGTACACTTTAATAATATTGAAAAAATGGATAAGTTTTGTGTTTGAATATTGTATATATAAAAATACATTAATTACGTATATGTGAAATCAATATAACACACATTTGATCTATGTTAAATTGAAAAATCAAACGAAATTCAATTATAATTCAATTACTCTATGCAATTAGTCAGTATTTTTAATTCATATTAATTTTTAATTATAAACCATTATTCACTAAATATAGAGCATAAATATTTTTTAATATTTAAATCTAATTTATATAGATTAATATATATTTATATATTTAATATATACTATTTATTAACATTATCAATAATCATCTAATTAATAAAATGTTTAATATTTTTCTCAATTTACTTATTTTTATTTTTAATTTATTTAATTTTCATTTTGCATATCTACATATCTAATACATACTATTTGTTAGTATTTATAATTTATATATATTATAATCAATTTATTCATTTTTATCAATAATTATTTAATTAATAAAATTGTAATATTTTTTTAATAAACTCATTTTTTATTTTTATTTATTTAATTATTTCATTTTATTTATTTGGACCTTTATCAGTACTAAAAAAGTGCTAATAAAGGACTCTTTTATGAGCATTAAAAATATAGTGTTGATAAAGGGTGGCATTTATCAGTGCTAAAAATAAAGCGCTGATGAATGGGACCTTTATCAATGCTTTTTTAGCGCTGATAAAGTGTTAAATTTATCAGCACTTTCTTTAGCACTGATAAAGATGTCATATGTCAGCACTTTTTTCTAGTGTTGATAAATACTAGTGCTGCAAAATGTTATTTTTGTAGTAGTGACTACATGGCATGTGTCCCCCTTGGACAAACTCAACATGTACTTGGGAGGTACATGAACACGGGGCAGACTACATGGCTAGCCTATACGATGTGTACTCCCCCACGAGACTTGGCCTTGACTAGGTACACAGTCAACCCCGTGTACTGGTACACGGTAAAGGACACATGGGTTGATGTCATGTACTGGCACACGGCCAGAGTACACGGGCAGACCCTGGATGTAAGGACGCGGTGTGTAACCCTTCTACATGCCGTGTATTCCTTTTTTACACGACACAGTTTGAATGACACGGGCCATTACACATAGGAAGTACCCGGGATCAAGGGACACGGCGTGTTCCCCTACTACACGTTGTGTACCCCTTTTATATGGATTATTTCTCTTGCCCTCCGTATCTTGGACAAACTTCATTGGGTTTCATTCCCCTTTTTGTTTCCCTAAAGGTTGGTAGGGATTGTTTCCTACTCCTAGGACTACGATACCTTCAACATGATTTTTTTTATAGATTTGTTGGAATCTCCTTGAGAAACCTAGAGTGGGATCCTTTATTCATCTTCATTCCCTAGGTAGAGTTCTTGGTATCAATGTAACCAATAGTGTGCGGGTGTCGATCCTCTACTTAGCAGGTTAATCTAGATTGAGTTGTTGGTATCACCTCATGGCCTTGACTATGATCCTCATATGTGTATCATATTCTCTTCAGATCTATTAGTGTATATCTCTCATGATAGTACCTGATGAGCAGTACCTCTTGGATAGACGTCATTAGTGCTATGAGACTCAGGATTTTGTTCTCCCGGATGAGTGCTACGTGGAATCTTCAAACTGAAATCCTAAGTCTGGTATACTATGGTTGTGGCTTATCTTTATATTGTGTGTCTTGGATTGAGTATATCTAGATATTCCTGTTATATGTGTTGTAGACATATACCTTTGTAGAGCTAATTGTGATTTCCTTTGTTGTATTGCTTTGTAGTTTTAAAGTTTCCTATAGAGTATTGTTATACTCACCCCTGCATGGGATTTGCCTACACATGTTGTGTCTTGTGCAGATAATCGACCTTTTGGTAGATTCCTAGGTAGACCAGGACCAGACGGTGCTTAGTGAGACCAGACAGACCAAGGTGTATTCTTGCAGATTTCATATAGCAGTCCCAGTACCTTTTATTTACAAGTTGGACTTGTTTTACAGAATTATTTTTGGTGGGCTTGTATTTGGCCATGTTTACTTTACTTTATGTCTTGTTATACTTTGGTTGTGGGATATAGTTGTATGCATGCATTGGTTTCTTAGTGGTTTTTACATTTCAGCATTTTGTGGGCTTTGAGATGTGTGTGTGTACAGGTACATAGGAAATGCCTCTCATGTTAGTGATATGTCTACTCGGTGCAAGTCACCAATCCCTGGCCTATTGGAGGTGGGTTTGGGGAGTCACAACATAGGCCACATTGATACAGGTCATAACAGAGTGGTATCAGAGCGGTTCAGTTCTATTTTAGGATTGGGAGTCTGTGATATTGGTTTAGGGCAACAGTATTAAGTGTTTGGAGTTTATATTTCATGCCAAGGACTCTAGTGTTGGTGTGGAAACCGATGTATCCATACACCAGGACTCAGATCACCTTCTTTTTGACTTGGTACATGAGAACACTGGTTGAAAGGAAAACAATGGTACATGCATCATATAGGAATGGGTTGAGGTTTCCATGTCCTTGAGTCAGCTCTCCAGATATACTCTTTGACCATGGTACATCTTATTTATTAAAGGATGCCTCTGCGATGTATACCAACTAGGATTCAGAAGCTTGAACATGAGGATGACCCTCTTAATGATGAGGCTTCGATACAGGGACCAGTTCCTGAGATGTTACCTCCAGGTGGTGCACCAATCATACCACCACCTGTAGAGAACCATGTGATACCCACAGTACCAGCGGATGGGGAGCACAGGTTGAGCGCGCTTCATGAGTTTCAGTAATAGAGACCCCACAGGTTCCGAGGTGAGCCCAACCCATAGGCAGTTGAGGACTGGCTTGAGGCGGTGACCCAAGTTTTCCATCTAGTTATGAAACCAGTAGATTAGATGGTGGTCTTGTTGGAGAGCCTTCTTTACGGGTTAGTATGACGATGGTGGAGTTTGGTTACCCAGACTCATGATGAGGTGACTCTTTCATGGATAGAGTTTGAGAACCTCTTTAAAGAGGAGTTCTCACTAGTTATGCTGAGGGTTGTGCGTATTCGGGAGCTTCTTTAGCTCCAGTAGGGAAGAATGTTAGTGGCATATTATTCATCAAGGTTTATCAACCTTTCCATATACTCAATGTATATGGTTCAAGATTAGTAATTTCATGCTCGAACCTTCAAGCATGGTCTATGTAGAGACATTTGAGCTAGTGTTATCCCTTTGTGTGTTCCTACTTATACTGGGGTGCTTGAGAGGGCTTTAGTGGTTGAAATTTTTCTGCCTGAGAAGATACTGTCAGTGATGGTCATTAGTGGGAAAGAAGGAGCATAGACCTCGTTATTAGGGAGATGATGTCAATCTTAGGGGCCTAGACGTAGGAGAAATTTCAAGAGGTGGTCATGGGATAAAGGATCTACAGTTCAGGGCTCACCGAGCTAGTCCAGTCATCCTAGAGAGAGGTGTTTCTAGTCATGTGACGAAAGGGGACATATCACTCGAGATTGTATGACTTTCCATACTGTTGATAGGGATACTATGGATGGACCACTGAGGTAGAAACAACAATAGGATAAAGGTGATCCATAGGTTGGCAGACGTGGCAGAGGAGCTGGGAGAGCAGCAGGAGGTGGTCAACATTTCAACTTGTTACCACCACCATCCTCAGGTGGTCCACGTCGAGCTCAAGAAGCTGGAGGACAGGGGCGAGGATAGCTACATACGATCAAGGATTATGACCTAAGGGGTCCATAAATGATTCAAGGTATTATCTGTGTCTTTTCTAGTTTATTTGTAGTACTATTAGACATAGGTTCTATCCATTCCTTTCTTTCCACATATCTTGTATGATACCTAGAGATTCTGGTTGAACTATTGACTCGACTCTTACGCTTGGAGACACCTACTGGAGAAGACTCATAGATCGCGCACTTGTTTCAGCAGTGTGACTTGACCCTTGGAGTCGAGCGTTTCGGTTGGAACCTCTTGGTAGTGGCGTTGAGGCCTTATGACATCATTCTTGGTATGGATTGATTATCTACATTCCATTCCTAGATTGATTGTTTTAAGAGAAGGGTGTGGTGTTTCCATAATGATGGAACTAGGTTTTCCTTTTTCAGTAAAAATGAAACCCATACAGCATAGGATGGACTCATGCGTAGGAGGGTACAATTGATTACTCATCAGTTGGATATTCTAACCCTTGGTGCAGTGGATGTTGTGAGTTATTAGTTTCTTGTATTGGTGGCGGAGTACGAGGACGTCTTTCCTAAAGATTTTCTAGGTTTACCTCCCTACTGGGAGATATACTTCTACATTTATTTTCACCTCGGGACAGCACCGATATCTGTACCAGCGTATTGGATGGATCCCACAGAGCTCCACAAGATGAGGGTGCAGTTGGAGGGATTGTAGAGGAAGGGCTTTGTGAGACCTAGTGTTTCACCCTAGGAAGCCCCAGTTTTGTTTTCCAAGAAGGCGGATGGGAGATTGAGGTTGTGTGTGGACTACCAGTGCTTGAACTAGGTGACTGTGAAGAACAAGTATCTACTACCAAGGATTGATGACCTCTTTGATTAGTTGAGAGGGGTCTGATGGTTCTCAAAGGTTGACCTCAGATCAGGATATCACCAAATGCGAGTATGGGGTGAGGATATACCGAAGATGGCCTTCAGATGTCTTTACGATCATTATGATTACTTTTTGATTCCCTTTGTAATGAATAACACCCCAGCAGTGTTCATGGGACTCATGAACTAGATATTTCATCCTTACTTAGACCGGTTCATGGTAGTCTTCATCTATGATATCCTTGTGTACTCAGCGACTGAGGAGGAGCACGTGAGACACTTAAGGATAGTTATGGATGTACTCCGAGAGCACCAGATTTACAGAAATCTCTTGAAGTTCTAGTTTTGGATATAAGTGATCCACTTTTTGGGGACACGTTATCTCAGCAGATGGAGTGGAAGTAGACCCATCCAAGGTCAAGGCAATGTTAGCATGGGATCCACCTAAGAGCATGATGGTGGTGCGGAGCTTCCTCAGGTTAGTAGGCTATTATCGAAGATTCATGCCCAATTTCTCCAGGATATCCACACCTATGAAAGCTTTGACTCAAAAGGGGCAGACTTTCGTGTGGACAAAGGCTTTTCAGCAGTTGAAATCGAGTTTGAAAAGTTATCTGATCTTGAGATTTTCAGAGAAGGGTGTCAAGTATGTGGTATTCTATGATGCATCAGGAACCGATTGGGTTGTGTTCGGATGCATAGGCAATTGGTGATTGTCTATGGTTTACACCAATTGAGACCACATGAGCATAACTACATATCCCATGATCTTGAGTTAGCGATAGTAGTCTTCACTTTCAAGATTTGTCAACACTACCTGATGGGTGAGCGGTTTATCATCTACTCCAATCACAAGAGTCTCAAGTATATCTTCTCTCAAAAGGATCTTAACTTGAGGCATAGGTGATGGATAGAGTTCCTCCAGTATTATGACTTCAAAATTGTCTATACTCTTGAGATGGAGAACGTGGTAGAAGATGTTCTCAGTAGGAGATCTAGTTCACAATTATTGAATGAGGCATCGAAATAGTTATCCTCGTTGTGATTATCCTTTGTGGATGGAGATGGAGCAGCTTACCTCTATTTGATGGTTTTCACCCCTCCACTCTTATAGTGATTCAGGGAGGTATAGCTTGGGGATACTGAATATGATACACTACATGCTCAGATATTTATAGGGAATAATCCTGATGGATTTTCTAAAGGTGGGGAGCACGTTGTTCTTTTCAGAGAATACACGTTGGTACCAGTGACATTGTGGGAGGAGGTTTTGAAGGAGTTTCATACGTTACCTTTGATGGTACATCCAGGTGTGTAAAAGATGTACTGGGACCTTTGAAATCAGTTTTGGTGGCTAGGGATGAAGAAAGGAGTTGCACAGTTTGTCACTCAATGCCTTACTTGTCAGCAAGTGAAGGTTGGGCACTAAGTTCTTGTGGGTTTAGCTAAACCCCTTGAGGTTCTAGAATGGATGTGGGATGGGATACCTATAGACTTTGTAATGGGATTACCAAGTATTTCCAAGGGACATGATTTTATCTGGGTGACCATTGACCGACTCACCAAGTTGGCCCACTTCCTAGCTATCTGAGAGTGGAGTTCAGTAGAGAGATTGGGATGCCTCTATGTTCAGAAGATAGTTCGACTCCATGGAGTTCCATTGACGGTTTTTTTCGATTGTGATGATCTCTTTACATCATGGTTTTGGAATGGATTGTAGGAGGCATTTGGGACCCAATTATGCTTGAATACAACATTTCATCTTCAATTTGATGACCAGACAGAGCGAACCATTCAGGTTATGGAGGACATGTTACGAGCTTGCATGTTGGACTTTGGCTACGGTTGGGAGGATCACCTTCCACTGGTGGAGTTTTCATACAACAACATCTACCATTCTACCATTGGTATATCACCATTTGAGGCTTTTTATAGGCAACCCTGCAAGTCACCACTTTGCTAGATTGACCCAGGAGAGTTGGAACTCATGGGCCTAAAGTTGGTGTGAGCTACTACAGAAAAAGGTGCAGATCATCCAAGAGTGGATGAAGACTTCACAGAGCCATCATAAGTCTTATATTGATAGGCGACAAAGGCCTTTGGAGTCCGAGGAAGGATACCATGTGTTCCTAAGGGTTTTACCTCAACATAGATTATGGAGATTTGGTAGAGGCGAAAAGTTATCTCTGAGGTTCATCAGCCCTTTCCATATATTGGATAGAGTTGTTGAGGTGGTGTATCGCTTAGCTCTACCCCCGTAGTTAGACCGGGTACACAACGTCTTCCATGTATCGCAGTTGAGAAGGTACGTGCATGACCCATAGCACGTTATCGACTGGGGAAAGATGGACACTGAGGATGGAGTGAATTTTGTTGAGTACTTAGTGTAGATCAAAGATCAGCAAGAGAGGATCCTTTATGGACAATAAATTCCTTTGGTGCATGTTTGGTGGCAGCATGGGAATCTCCAGAAGAGAACTTGGGAGAGGGAGTCTCAGATTCGTGCTCAGTACCCTCATCATTTTAAGTATCCTTTGTTTTGGATTTTCAGGGATGTAAAGACCCAATGTGGGGAGAATTTAATGACTCGGATTTTCCATGTATTATTTTTTAAAATATTATATGGATTAATTTTGAGACCAAGAATTGATACGATGTGCGATTTTGAGGCCTGGTGTGCCCGGAATAAATGTTTGAAATATATTAAATATATTAAATAACACAAGTGTGTGGTTTCCCTAAAAAAGTGGAATAACTTCTAAATGGGTGCTTGAATCATAAATATAAGGACACCATTGAGTTTAGAATAACGGCTTTACCCTAGGAACGACTGAACATTGGTCAGCGCGAGTTGATTGTGGAAAAGTCATCACGGGCGTTTAAAGGAATAAAATAATTTAAGAAAATTATTTTATTACAATTATTGACATAGTGAGGTGGTTTATCTTTAAATAAGTCATTTTTTCATAAATCCAGGGTTAGCCTCATAATCCTAGAATTCTATGGAGATGTTAGAGAGAGAAACTCTGGAGGATCCTTCCGACGAACGATGATGAAACCTCATATCGATGATCAACGCACATTGATTTTGAGGGATCTTGCCAACGACGACATCGCATCAATCATTCTTCATCAGTGACCAATCTGAATCAAGGTAGGGAATGCTATTTTGATTTTTTTTCTTGTTCTTGATTTCCACAACAAACACAGACTAATCAACGAATAGATTGATCTGTGGTTTGATCATATTACAGGATGGGTTATTTTGTAAAATCTATAGGAAGTTTGATCTTGAAATTATTTGGATTCATTTATCATTCTAACGGTGACAAACCAAGATCAACACGAACATAGATCTAGATTTATCTCTCTCGATTTGATTTTTTCTTTTCTCCCCCGATTCATGCGTTCTTCGTCATGTTATTCACTCTTCCCCATGCTTTGAAATCTCTTTTAACAATTGATTGTTGTGCCTTCAATTTTTGGTGCAATGATCCAAAACCATAGATCTGGCATCAGTACAACTCGATGGAGGTGAGACGGTGGTTGCGGTAGTGGATCAAACAATAGTGGGTATTGATTTCACATTATTCAGAGATAATGAAGAATGACTACGATCATGTTTTATGAGGCTATTTAAGGCTTAAATATCATCAATTCAGTGTTAGGATGACCGAATGACCTCGAATCTAGAGTTTCATGGTGAACTGATCACTGAAGTGGAGGTTGGAAGATCAACTGGTGCGAGTGGGAGGAAGAAGAAGGGTTCTAGGAAAACCTGATACACATGGTGTGTATTCCTTGACTACACTGTGTGTGTCCCTATTGGACAAACTCAACGTGTAATTGGGAGGTACATGGACATGGGGCAGACTACACGGTGTGTGTCCCCCTTGGATGAACTCGGCATGTACTTGGGAGGTACATGGACATGGGGCGGACTACACGACTAGACTACACGGTGTATACTCCCCCACACAACTTGGCCTGGACTAAGTACATGGGATACCCCATGTACTAGTACACAGGTAGGGACGCATAGGTTGATGTCGTGTACTGGAACACGGCTGGAGTACATGGGCAGACCCCGAATGTAAGGACACGGCGTGTAACCCTTCTACACGTCGTGTATTATTTTACACGACATGGTTTGAACGACACAAGCCATTACACACGGGCAGTACTTGGGGTCAAGGGACATGACATGTTCCCCTACTACACACCATATACTCATTTCTACATGGCTTGTTTCTATTGTCCTCTGTATCTTGGACAAGTTTCATTAGGGTTCATTCCCCTTTTTTTCCTGAAGGTTGGTATGAATCATTTCCTACTCCTAGGACTACGATCCCTTCAGTAGGATTTTCTGGATAGAGTTTTTGGAATCCCCCTGATAGGCCTGGATTGGGATCCTCTATTCATCTTCGTTCCCTAGGTGGATTTCTTGGTATTAACATGACCAATAGTATGTGGACGTTGATCCTCTACTTAACGGGTTAATCTAGATTGAGTTGTTGGTATCACAACATGTATGTGGTTGTGATAACCATCTTTGTATCATGTTATATTCAAATATATTAGTGTATCTATCTCATGACAGCACTCGGTGAGTAGTACCTCTCAGACAGATATCATCAGTGCTATCAGACTCAGGAGTGTGTTCTCTCGGATGAGTGCTACATAGAATCTTTGAACTGAAATCCTAAGGCCGGTATACTATGGTTGTGGCTTACCTTTAGACTGTGTGTCTTGGATTTAGTATATCTAGATATTTTTATTATATGTGTTATAGACATATACCTGTGTGGAGTTGATTGTACTTTCCTTTGTTGTATTGCTTTGTGGTTTCAGGGTTTCCTACTGAGTATTATTCTACTCACCCCTGCACATGTCATGTCTTGTGCAGACGATAGACCTTTTGACAGAGACCTAGGTGGACCAGGATTAGATGGTACTTAGTGAGATCGGACAGACCAAGGTGTGCTTCTATGATTTTCATACAGCAGTCTCAGTACCTTTTACTTACAGGTTGGACTCGTGTTATAGACTTCATTGTGGTGGACTTTTATTTGGCCCTTTTTACTTTACTTTACATCCTTTCATACTCTGGTTGTGGGATATAGTTGTATGCATGCATTGGTTTCTTAGTGGTTTTTACATTTCATCATTTTGTGGGCTTGGAGATGTGTGTGTGTGTGTGTGTGTGTGTGTGCAGGTACATAGGCAATGCCTCTTATATTAGTGATATGTCTACTCGATACTAGTCACTAGCCCCTAGCCTATTGAAGTCAGGCTTGGGGAGTCGCGGCACAGGTCCCACTGGGATGGGTCGTGAAATTAATTTAGTTAACTCATAGTCCATGTCATGGGTTTTATATGTATTAAATTTCTAATTGTTTTATGTGTAATATTTGGAACTGCATATCGTGTAAGTCATAATACAATAATTACTCTAGGTGTATTAAAACATAACACGTTATGTAAATAACATGTGTTCTATGCATCATTCAGTTGACTTGTACATTCCATGAAATCACATGATAAAACGTGTATGCTACATTCCACATGAGTAAATAGTATGTGAATATAATACACACTAGGTAGTTCTAATGGGTACTTGTCGTGTTGTCTCCAAGGTATATTTTTTTACATATTCAATTTTAAATAAATTTATTTAATTTATTTATAATTGTAATAGATGAGAATCTCAAGAAATTTTTGATAAGAATTAAGATAAAATAGATTAATTAAAGAAGATAATTAATTGATTCGCTCACGATTTATCTTAAATAAGAATGATTTTTATTGAATGTTGTTTTATTAAATACATAATTTGTTTCATGCATGTGGATGATCATAAGAATAGATCATACCATTTTATGTTATTGGTTTCCTTTTAATTTATTATTAAATTAAATTAATGACATGCACATCATCCCTCCTCTCATTATATAAGTGTTTGCATGCCCTCGGTTTCCTTTTATGTAAACCCCTTTAATTAATCTTTTGGTTCCCCTCACCTATGTGTGGCTAAAAGCTTATGTAATGGATAGAAATCCCAAGTGAGTGGCATTGGTTCAAGTTTGGAGCTGAGGTGAAACCCATCCAAGAGATACATGGGTGGATGGGTGGAAAGCTATAATACGAACCAAGTCTTGGTTCTACATGTTTTCCATCTAGGTTGATGGTTAGTTTATCATCTTCTAGATAAACTGACCATTAGAAAAACTCATGATCATACCACTCTTGTTATTTTATTTCTGTCAAGTTGTAAGGTTAATTTAAATATGGATGTTTTGTCACAATCGCATGAATTAATGAATTAACAAGCATAAAATATAGAACTAAAATAATTTGGATTATATGTAAATTTTATCTAAGGAATAGTTAATCACTTAAGTAAATCCACTTAATATTAACAAGCATGTAATAAAGATAAAATTGGAAATTTATGCATAAATATAAAAATACCTCAATATATATATTAATTCAATATAGCCTTCTACTACTTAAGTTAAAAGTGATTCATAGTTCAAAGTGCTTGACCGGACAAAGTTGGGGTGCTTTCAATTATCGGGGAATTTTAACTTGAGTTTTAGGTACTTAACATAGTTTACATCATGGGTTGACTGCTAAAGAAATACTCAGTGTAACTGAGAGGAAAGGGTTGAGGAAATCCAAATTAAGGATTTCACGATTGAGGATTCCACTCAACAGATCAAGGAATTGTGAGTTAAAGTAGTTAGAAAAATTATACCTACCTAAAAACCTTTAAATAGCTTGTTAATCCAAATATTGGGTTGTGAGAAGGGGAATATGGGTCTTTTACACTAGAATGTCCAAGAAATGGGATATTTTGAAACCAATGGTGAGAGATATTGGGTTTCGATAAAATAGTGGTAGATTAATAAATTTAATATTTATTGTCTAATTTTATCTAATAAAGTACTAAAATCGTGCTCCTCTTAATTGTAGAAACGACAATACACATGACTTCAACCATATCATTGTGATCCATACTTGATATGGATAACCTTATCACTAGAACTAATTTCTAAGAATGGAAAAATACCTTGCGGGATATTCTACAATGTGAAAGGAAATTATATGTACTAGAAAATATTATTCCTAAAGCACTTGGCTAAAAGGCTAGTGAGGAGGAATTATCTCTATACGAGAAAAAATTGGATGATGCCACAGATTTCCAATGTTTCATGTTATCTTCCATATCCAATGAGCTTTTAAATAAACATGAAGGCATGGATGTCTATATCATGATGTCTCACCTTCATGGTATCTATCAAGAGAATGTGAGACAAGAGAGATATAAGATCTCCAATGCACTGTTCATGTGCGAGTTTGGAGACTCAGCGCCAACTGGGCCTCATGCAGTCAAGATGATTTTCTACATAGAGCGCTTAGACATCTTGGGAATTAAATTACTTGATGACTTGCACACATATCTCATCCTTTCATCACTACATAAATCCTTCTCCATTTTCATTATGAATTATAGCATGAGAAATGGTGAGAAGACTCTTTCAAAACTTCTTCCTCACATTCGCCAAGTTGATAGGGACATGGGGCATGAAAAAACTAGAGTCCCTATAGTGAATAATAAAATGAAGAAGAGGCAAAATGGTCCCAAGACTCACTCCAAGCCTAAATCCCCTAATATTTTTCCTTCCAAGAATAAGAAGGTCCAAAGGTAGACGAAAGAAAAGGAAGCAGTATGTTTTGCATGTGGCAAGCTAGGGCGCTGGAAAAAGAACTGCACCTAAAAGCAAGGGGAAGCTAAAGGTTTTTTTATTATTGAATGTAATCTTTCTATATCTACAAATTGGGTATTAGATATAGCTTATGGTGATCACATCTATATTAAAATTTAGGAACCAAGTAGATTTCATAAGATTTCCATAGGATAGATAGATCTTTGAACAGCCAATGAAGCAAGGCTCGCTCCTTTGGCTATAGGAGACTACAACATTCTATTTCCAACTAGAATGATTTTGGTTTTAAAGAAATATTATTTTTTTCCAAGAGTTACTAAGAACATATTCTTTGTTTTTTTCCTTGACATGGATAGTTTTATTTTCAAATTTTCAAATAAGGAATTCCTCTTAAAAAATCAGAATTTGTTATGGCATATACGGCATGAGGGTAATAGAGCTGAAGACTTTCTGGCATCCATGGAATCTCAAGATGCATTAGACATATATATCTCTGATTTGGGTTCTTTTCCCCTAGATGGTGCAACCATTGTGCGTAGAGATGCACTTGGTCTTCATTATTACCCCCCCCCCATAGCTCCCCCTCTTTTGTATCTCAGCCTCGGCCAACACTTTATAATAAAAATGATAATGATGATGATGAAGATGATGATGAATACCTGTGATTTTGGAAAAAAAAAGTACTAGAAATAGATAATGAATCATTTTCACATGATTCATACAACACCCAACAATGGTGTCACTGTCTTGGTCACGTAAATGAAAAGTGGCTAACAAAGTTCTATCAAGATGGTTATTTAAACTCCTTTGAGATAAGATCAATTGAAAGATATCATGCTTGTTTTCAAGGAAAAATGACCAAATCACCATTCGATGGACAGGGTGAAAGGGCCACAAAGCTTCTAGGATTGGTACACACTAATGTGTGTACTTTTTCCAATAGAAGCTAGAGGTGGATATTCTTACTTCATAACTTTTACTGATGACTTGAGTAGATATGCATATTTCTACATGATGAGGTATAAGCTTGAGACATTTGAGAAATTCAAAGAATTCAAGAATAAAGTAGAGAATCAACTTGGTAAGAAGATAAAGAATCTTTGATCTAATCAAGGTGGTGAATAAATTAACCAAGAGTTTATCAAATTTATATGGGAGTTTGAGATTCTATCTCAACTCACTCCACCTTATACACCATAGTGGAATAGTGTTAGTGAAAGGAGGAATTGTGCCTTGGTAGATATGGTAAGGTCGATGATGAGTCATACAGATCTTCTATTATCCTTTTGGGGATATGCATTAAAAACAACAACATGCGCACTAAACTAAGTACCAATTAAAGAGTAAAACAGAATTCCCTTTGAGTTATGGAGTGTGAAGAAATCCAATTTGTCACTTACACGTGTATGAGGATGTGAGGTGTTTGTTAAGGAAACATTTGGCAACAAACTAGAACCATGAGGCATGAAGTGTATATTTATAGGATATCCTAAGGAAACTAAGGGATATTATCTATATAACCCCTCCAATAAGAAATTGATTGTCACAAGAAAAGTCATCTTTATTGAGAGGGAGCACATCCTCAAGAAGGATAGTGGGAGAAAGATTGACTTCGATGAAGTTAATGCTCAAGATACACAAGAGTTGGTACATGAAAAAATCCCGCAGGTCCCCATGGGAGGAGTTGTTCTTGAAACACAAGTACTACGTACGATCACCAGAGAGGTAAGAGAACCATAAATATATGGTTTTCTAGTCACTAAAGATGGTGACTCATTATTGGTTGACAATAATGAACCGCTATCCTATAAAGAGGTAGTAGAGAGATTAGAAGTTGCAAGATTGTAAGAAGCCATGAATTTTGAGGTGGATTCCAGGTATCAAAACCAAGTTTTGGTTCTGGTCAATCCACCAGTTGATGTAAATCATGTTGGGTGTAAATGTATTTTCAAGAGAAAACTGGACATGGAAGGTAAAGTAAATACCTATAAAGCATGGCTAGTGGATAAAGGGATTAAACAGCATCAAGGAATTGACTAAAAAACATTTTCTCTGGTTTCCATGTTAAAAATACATCAGAATTCTACTTTCTTTATCAGCTTACAATGACTATGAAATTTGCAAGATGGATTTCAAAACAACATTCCTTAATGGGAACCTTTAGGAAAATGTCTGACATAACCAGAAGGGTCTATGACTCCAACTAATGATAAAAAGGTTTTAAAGTTACAAAGATCCATTTATGGATTAAAACAAGCATTCTAGTCATGGAACATTCGATTCAATGAAGCTGTAAAAGAATTTGGTTTCATTAAGAATGAATGTGATTTAAGTGTTTGCAAGTGGTTTAGTGGGAATGTGGTCATTATACTGGTAATATATATTGATGACATAATACTTATTGAAAACGAAATACCAATCTTATGGTTAATTAAGGACCGGTTGAATGGGTACTTTTCCATGAAGGAATTAGGTGAAGAAGCCTACATTCTAGAGATCAAGATCATTTGTGATAGATCCAAGAAGCTACTCGGACTGAGTCAAGGTACATACATTGACCAGATGCTAAATAGATTTAGTGTGAAACAATCCAAGAGAGGGTTGGCTCCAGTGTCACATGGTATACATCTTTCTAAAAAAATGTGTCCTTGGACAGAATATGAGAAAGAGATAATGGGTAGGATCTCATATGTTTTTGTGATAGGATCAATCATGTATGTCATGTTATGTACTAGGCTTGATGTTGCCTACACCTTGAGCATGGTAGGAAGATATCAAGCTGATCTAGGTGAACAGCATTGGTCTGTTGTTAAGGTTTTCCTTAAGTATTTGAGAAGAACTAAGGATATGTTTCTAATGTATGGAGGAGATGAAGAGCTAGTCATTAGGGGTTATACTAATACAAGAGTTCAAACAGATCAAAATGATCTGGAGTCACAGTCAAGATATGTCTTCAATCTCAATAGAGTTGTGAGCTGGAAGAGTTCAAAAAAGCTAATTGTCATCAATTTTACCGTGGGGTCTGAGTATGTAGTAGATTTTGATATAGCCAAAGAAGTTGTTTGGATATGCAACTTTGTCTAGAAGATTGATGTGGTACCTAACAGTAAAGACCATGTCACATTATATTGTGATAATACTACAGCGGTGTCTCTCGCAAAAGAGTCAATGTCACATCAACAAACAAATCACATACTCCGAAAGTATCACCTCTTAAGGGATTTTTCTTAGAGAGGTGAAGTTTTAGTAAGTAGATTTTTCATAGAAGAAGATATGGTGGGCCCCTTGACTAATGTCTTGTCTCAGTAGAAGCATGAATATCATGTAAGAGCTAACTGACTGGATATTGTTAGCAGTTGGATCTGGTATAAGTGGGAGTCTGTTGGAGTTGGTACCCTTGAACCAACTTCTATGTACTTTGATTACTTGTATTCATTGTTTTGAATATTAATAAACTTTTTATCATGTCATGATTGTTCTTCTATATGACATAGAATGTGATAGTGTCCTAAGTGTAACTGTCACACTAAAAGTTCATAGTAGTTCCCTACAATGATGAGAACCTAGAAGTGTCACAACAGTATTCTTAAATATATATTCTATAACTGGATAATATCATTTCACTGGAAACAAATGATACAGGCTATCAGGGGTGGATACTCATAAGAATTTGAGGCGCTTTCTCATGATGTACGTCATTGGTAAATTCCAGTGCATGGGATTATGAGAACGCAATCCACCAGTAAGAAATCCACATTTTTGTGTCATTGGATGTTCATATTTTTGAACATGTGTATGGATCCTTAGACTTTAAGATTATTATTAATGGATATTATTATTCACATAATTTTTTGTATTGATGAAAATGGTGACAACATATATTCGCAACAAGGTGGGATACGTTTAGGGAATCACGAGTAATATTACATTAATGAATAATGTGAGAAAAGATTTGTCTCTTATGTTCTTTAATGGAAGTTGATATCTCAGGCCCTTTGATGGAAATGAAATAGCCTAAATAAATCTATAGTCATGGTGTTCTTTGGGCAAGTTCATTTCTAGAAAGTCAAAGAAAGAGACATCGAACACAAAGGTCAATCACACCAACATGCAACCTGCTTGATTTGAGATATCATGATAAAGAGATTATATTACATAGTAAGCATTCACATGAGGTTGTATGTCATTATGACATTAACTTTTTTCTCTATTGGTGCATTGGAATTTGTTAGATATTAACCTTATACTTTAGATGTCTTTGTCTAATGCCACTGAAAAATAGGCCTAGGGGGTCACACACTAAGTGTATATAGAGCTTCAGTTGAATATTAAGTACTATTTAGTATTTAATACATTGAATAAATATTATTCTCGCCTATGGATTAATAATTATTCCCGATTAACTTGATTGCATGTATTTAGTCCCTAGTTATTCGAGAGAATATTTTATGAGCATGATATTAAATAAATATTTATTTTATATTTAGTGAATATAATATTTATTTATTTATTAGCGAATAATATAGTGATATCTATTTATTAAATAAATGCTCATTATTCAATGCCTGATAAATATTGTAAAGGAATGGAGGACCAAGGTTAATGATCCAATGAGAAATAATTTATATTAAATATTATTTGAATAAATTTTAAATAATTTATTCAAGAAATAATAATTATTTAACTCATTGGTTCTAAGAATGTTGAGAAATATTATTATTATTATTATTATTATTATTATTATTATAGACATGGGGTTCCACGGGGATTAAAAAATGAAAGGGGCATCTACAATTATTATTTTCTAACTCTAACATTATTTAAACCCAATTATATTATTTCCAACCCTAACACTATTCATTATGTGTGTTGTGCACAATGACTCTGGAGAATCCTCTCAAGCCCTAGAGAGATCCTCTCCAAGAACACTCTCAAGAACGGAGAGTGATCTTCCTCCACCACCCCTCTTGATTCGAGAAAGATCAAGGAGAATTCTTCTTAGAAACGATTCTTGTGGCGATCAAGGATGAACAACGCAAGCGTTGGGATCTATCATGCTAACACGCGGAGATTCCTACGACAGCACTCGGAGGTTCTTCGTACATGTGTGGATCACCGCTAGAGGGAATCTACACTTGATTGCGACATAATGACGGTACGACGTAGAGACGTTGTCATATTCATCAACGAAGAAAGAATTCATCACAAGGTAATTCTTTAATTGCTTAAATTTATTATAAATTTATTATGTGATGATCTTGCATTTAGTTCTGGCGTTCTCATGTCAATTAATCTTTAATTCAATTCTATTTGTCACAGTGTTTATCATCGATGTACATCTTGGATTAATCGTCAATTGCGTCAAAAAGTCGAGTTGGGCATGCCCCACCAGCGTTTTTGCTGCGCCCGAAACCTTTACTATGATGGAACATATAATATGTTGTCTGTCAAGTGCAAGTTCTCCTAAGCGGATAAGACTTCATCTCATGAAATTTGTACTTGGTAATCTACAAGACAAGAGATTGTGAGGACAAACCTACCAATGGGAATTTCATATGTTTATGTGTCATTGAATATTCCTGACTGCGAGCGTGTGCAGTGATTCTTAGACTTAAAGATTATTATTTATACATATTGTGACTTGCGTACTTTGATGTATATTCCAAAATAGTGATGTCATATATTCACGGTGAAGTAGGATATGTTGTGTTCACCACGATCCATATGTTATTTATTGATCGTAGATATTAAATAAATATTTATTTGCAAGGTAATTGTTTAATTACATGGATATATAATATTTATTTATCTTTTTTATTCGTTAGGTAATAAATAATTATTTAATAAATAAATAATTTATTTAACTATATCAATGTTAAAATAAATGTTTATTTGTCAGACCGTGAATATATTATTTATTTAGTTATCGAATGAATAATATTTATTTATTATTCAGTGTTTGATAATTGTGAGTAAGATTGACGAGCCAAGAAGGGTTCGTTGACGAGAATGATATGACAGTTAAATATCATTAAATAAATATTAATTTATTTATTTAATAGATTGATATTTAACTATGCGCGAGTTAGGGCAAGCCATGAAATGTTATTATTATTATTATATGGCATGGGATATATAATGAAATTAATTATTGATTAATGGATTTTGTGCAATTAATCAATATTAAACCCTAGCTCTCATTCTATTTATACCTTGTTATATCATTTGGGAGAAAGACCGTCGTGCACAACATCTCTCATCCCTAGAGCTCTCTCTTAAGAATGAATAACGTTCTAGGGTTTCTTCTCTCAAATTCGAGAGATTCTCTTCCTCCCTCTCAAGATGGAGAAACCAAGAGACGGTCCTTTAAGACCGAAGGGATCGTGGTAGCGATCAAAAAAAGCAACACAAGACGATCGGTACCACCGCACCGGAGTACCATCGGTGACGCTTTAAGATCAAAGGAGCACGCATGGATCAATGTTGGAGGGGGTTCGAATTATCAACGCCTTCATCAAAGAAAGAATTTCAAGACTAAGGTATTCTTTTTATTATAAATTAATTATAAATTTAACATAAATGATCATATCATGATTCGGACATTCCTTGTCAATTTTCATCATGATAAATCGTTAGTCATGAATTTTATTCATGTGCATTGTAAATTTTTCATTGAAATCAACAATAGCCAGTTTTGGCTCTGCTCAAATAGACGCTTTCGTTACGTCCGGAACCTTCACATTTTTCATTGCACTAGCTAGAGGATGCCAAACTAAGGACTAGTCTGGTGTTGAGGAAATTGTGGGTCATAAACCCTAGGGTTAAACATGAGCATGGCCTTGAGCATGGGCAAACAAAACCCAACAAGGCACCTCCCCAACCATGGGATGGGGATTAGTGTTTTCTCATCTGCACACTCGATGAACTTCCTTCAAGGATCTCTATTACAAAACATGAATTATCACACCATTTCATTCTACCCAGATAACAATCTTTATCTAACAAGACTCAAGGGAAGTCCTTCTCAAGGGGAGGGGGTGATGATGCAATGCAAGATGGACCTGATGATCAGGGTCCGCCAACATTCCCTTATCTAGATTGAACATTAGTCTCGAATCATGCAATTTTCATTTTTTTAGTTTGTATTCTTTAACTAAGTTGTTTTCCCCTTTAGACTTTGATCCTTTTATTTCGTTTTTATGAGTCATATTTTCCTTTTTTCTTTTTACTATGTCTTATTAATTTTCTTTTTTTAAGTGAATGCTCCCACACACACAGTATTGGTTGTAGAGAATTATTGAATCTAACCCTTTCCGTATTTTTTGGACTCTTTTTTTCTTGTCCCTTGTGGTAATGATTTGATTTTATTTCATGCTACATCATATGGAACATTAATAAATTCAAATAAAAGTGGTAACAAAATGTAACATGTCATTATACATTTTTACAAGGAACAACTTATTAAAAGAATCTAGGAGGAATGTAAGCAATTCTCTAATCTTTCTCATTATGGTTCTCTAAATTTCTCTACAATGTTCTTTAAAATTCTTTTCTATAACCCTTTTATTGATATTTGATTTTCCTCCATTAATGTTTTAAATTTCACTCTCTTTTTCAAGAAATTGGGCCTATTGAATTCATTTTTATTTCTCAGTGTTAACAATCATTGGTATTATCATTTTGTTTAGTATTATCATTTCAACATGCGAGCTCATATTTGTCTTGTTCATGTTATGACTTGTGATTTTGACATTTTATAAGTTGACAAGTTGACTCAAATTTATATGACCCCCAAAAGCATTGGATATTAAATCCGTTCTCTAAATAAACTACTATATGTGTTGGATTTGGTGGTCTAGAACCAACTACTTTGTACGTTATTCATTAATAAAAGTCTTATCACATCTTGATTGTTCTTCTGCGTGACAATGCATGTGATAATGTCCTAAGGATAGCTGTTGCATTAAAGAGTCATAGTGGATCCCTACTATGATGAGAACCCGAAAGTGTCATAACATTGTTCTTGAATATATGTTCTATGGTCGGATGATGTTATTTGAGGGACACAAATAATACAGGCCATTAGGGGTGAGGACTCATAAAACTTTGAGGCACCTTCTCATGGTGTGCGCCCTTGGTAATATCTAGGAGGATATTATGAGAACGAGACCCGCCAGTATGAAATCCACATTTCATAGTGTCATTGGATGTTCCTATCTACAGACGTATATATTGGTCCTTAGACTTTAAGATTATTATTAATGGGTATTACAACTAGCGTGCTTAGATGTATTGACGAAAACTGTGACGACACACTGTTTGCAGCGAGGTAGGATACGTTGGGTGCGTCACGAGTAATACTGCATTAATAGATAATGCGAGAAAAGATTTGTCCCTTTTGTTCCATAACGGAAGTAGATATCTCAGACCCTTTGATGGAATTGATATAGCCTAAATAAATCCATGGCCATGGTAAGGTATGGGTGAGTTCAATTCCGGGAAGTCAAAGAAAGAATAATCGAGCACATGGGTTGATGGCACTAGCATGCAACCCGCTTGATTAGAGATGTCGAGACAAATGGATTAAATTACACGGTAAGTGTTCTTAGGAGGTGACACGTCATTGCAGCGTTAACTTCTTTCTCTATGGGTGTCTTGGCGTGTTACTAGACGCTAACCTTGGACTTTAGGCAGGCTCCGCCTAATGTCACTGAGAAAGAGGCCTAGAGGGTCACACACTAAGTGTGACCATGTATCTCAAGTTAAATATTAATTTAACAAGTTGAATAAAGATTATTCCCGACTATGGTTTAATAATTATTCAAGGATGCTTGATCGCATTTATTTCGACACTAGTTATTTGAGAGAATATATTGTGGACGAAATAATATATATTTATTAGCGAGTAATGCAGTTACATTTATTTAAGAAATAAATAGTCATTACTCAAGGACTAATAAATGTGGTGGAGAAAATAAAAAAATGGAAAATAAAAGTACACGTTGTGTGTATTGAATATACACGCCGTGTAGTTTTATGGAAAAAGAGTACACGTCGTGTATTAATGATTACACAGCGTGTAGTTTTTCCAATCGGGATTTTGAGAAATAATATCGTTTTATTAAATTATATTTATTATAATCAGTGTGGGCGCATGTCAAGGAATTAATCATTCGACATGGGGGGTTTTCAATAAGAGTTAATGAAATAAATAAAACGTGTAACGCGTTTATTTATTGTCATAACTCTATAACCTCAAACCCGATTATAAATATTCTCACAACCCCAATACTTTTCTCCAATCGTTGTGCACAACAATTCTGGAGAGTTCTCTCAAGGCCGAAAGAACTCTTTCCTCCAAGAACGCTCTCAAGACCGAGAGAGATCCGCCACCACCGGATTAAGGCGATCGAAGACGGACATCGCAAGCGAAGGTTCTTCCGCTCTAGCACCCGGAGATCCTTTCGGCGACGTCCAGAGATACGTGGAGCACGTGTGGATCACCGCTAGAGGAATCATACACTTGGATTCTACAATGCAATGACGGATCACACCGGATCGTGACCGGAGACATCAACGAAGAAAAAATTCCATCAAGGTAATTCTTGTCAATTAATTAAATTAATTATAACCAACATATGATGATCCTGTCTTTATGGTTCCGGGACTCCCTCTTTCTTTTTTTTTTCTTCGTTCTATTCCGAAAATCCGGCGTTTTATTATCGTGACGGATCTCGGATTGATCGTTGTTAATGCTAAAATTAAAGTTGGGTACACCCTCCAACGCGCTTCCGCTGCGCCCGGAACCTACAAGTGGTATCAGAGCGGTCATATCGTTGATTATAATTATTTAGTTTTCATTGGTGATTTACGCATTTAATAATTTAGTTGTTTCAATTCAAGTTAATCGTTCTTTAAGATCTAAATCTCGACCTCTCGTTTCTTGTTCACCTTAAAGAAACAGATTTTTCTTTTAATTTTGATTAAAATAAAATAGAGAAACTCATCCAGAGGTGTCAAACGTTTCTGATCGTACAACACCAGAATACATGGTGTGTATTCGGAAGTACACGTTGTGTGTTCTAGGTTCAATGCATTGACTGATCCGCCAAATCAGGTCGTGTGTTGGATCCTATCTAAGTCATTTATGACATCGTGTGTTGACCAGGAACAGGTGGCACACGGTTTCTGGATTACACGCCCTGTGGTCCAACTGAACAGGGCGTGTAGTCCCTTCGGGTTAGGGTTGGACCATGTACCCCGTACACGGCTTGCCCGGCTGGAAACCGTGTAACGCGAAAACTACACGGTGTGTGTCCCACTAAACACGCCATGTACTCCAAAAATTTATAAAGTACATCAACGCATCATGTCCCCAGGCGTGTACTTCGAATGGACGGTGAACAAAAAGTACACACCGTGTAGTTGGAACTACACATCGTGTACTCATCCAAATTACGCAGATTTAATAAAATTTATTATTATATTATACAACCCCTTGAGATGTGTACCATAGTGCAGGCGTAAAGTTGAGGCACAACACGTGATAGGTGTTTTATATATATGTGTTTAATTTAACATATGCGTAATGAATGAAAATTCACCGGGTTGCCTCCAAGGTACAAGTTACGTACAAGGATAATTTTAAATGAATTTATTTGTTTAAAATTATGATGGATGAGAATCTCAAGGAAATTCGGAAAGGGTTTAAGATAAAAGGATTGATTAATTAAAGATAATTAATTGATTCGAGCGTGATTTATCTTAAACAAGAACGATTAAAGAATTGAATGCTAGTTTTATTTATGCGTAAATATTGTTACATGTATGGATGATCATGAGTTAGACCAAGACCTTTGTATGTGAATGGTTTCTTTTAATTTATTTATTTAAATTAAATTTGTTGGCATACGAGTCTTCTCCTCATTAATATGTAGGGTCTGCGCGCTCAAGGATTCTTTTATGTAAAAACCCCTTTTTACCCCTCACCTACGTGTGAGATAAATGCATATGTAATGGATGGAACTCCCAAGCTAGTGGAGGCGGCTCAAGTCAGGAGCCAAGGCGAAACCAATCCAAGAAGATACAAAGGTGGACAGATGGAAAGCTGTAAACACGAACCCGAAAGGTTCAAGGTATTTATCCCCTAGGTCTTGGGTTAGTTTATCAACCGCTAGATAAACTAACCAATAAAAAAAGCTCATGATCATACCATTTATTTTATTTCTGTCAGTTGCATGGTTTATTTATTGTGGGTGTGTTTTCACGATCACACAATTAATGAATTAAACGAGCATGCAAGATGGAACTAAAATAAAACCGGCTTATACGTAAATATTATCTTAGACATGGTTAATCACTTAAGTATATCCCACTTAATATTAACAAGCATGTAATAAAATATAATAAATTGGAAATTTACTATAAGGACAAAATCCCTCAAAGAAATATTAAGTCGGTATAACCTTCCATAATCTTGGTTAGAATCAAACCATAGTTCAAAGTGTTTGACCAACCCTAGTTGGGGTGCTTTCAATTATCGGGAAATTCTAATTCAAGGTTTTGGGTTGACTTGACTTGGTTCGCATCAAGGGTTGACTGTCACAGTAGGACTTGGTGTGACCAAGAGACAAAGGTTGAGGAAATCCAAAATAAAAGGATTTTAGGATTGGGGAGTCCGCTCAACGGTTCAAGGAGATGCGAGTTAATGCAGTTGGCATTTGGAATGCCTACCTAAAACCCTTAAAGTTTCTTGACCAACCCTAGTTGGGGTAATGCGAAGGGCAATATAGATCATTGCCACTAAAATATTCAGGCAACAGAATATTCTGAAGTCAATGGTGAGGGCTATTGGATTTTGATAAAATAGTGGGAGACTAATAAGTATTAATTTATTTATTTGTCTCATTTTTATAATAAAGTATTAAACCTTTGCTCATCTTAATTTGTAGAAACTGCAAGAAAAATGACTTCAAACATATCATTGCAAATCATACTCGAGAAGGAAAACCTTCTCACCGGCACCAATTTCCAAGAGTGGCAGAGGTGTTTACGTGTCACCCTTCGCCACGAAAGGAAATTGTATGTGCTGGAAGAACCTATTCCAATTGCGCCGGGAAATGAGGCCAGTGGTGAGGAACTGTCTCTCTACATGAAACACATGGATGATGCCACAAATGTCCAGTGTTTCATGTTATCGACCATGTCTAATGAGCTCTTAAAGCAACATGAAAACATGGACGCATATAGCATGATGTCTCATCTTAAGGATCTCTACCAAGAGAAGACGAGACAAGAGAGATATGAGATCTCCAACGCTTTGTTTACAACTAAGCTTGGAGAGTCTGCGCCAGCTGGGGATCATGTAGTCAAGCTTATTGGCTACATTGAACGCCTGGACATCTTAGGGATTAAATTCTCGGATGAGTTGCGTACAGATCTCAACCTATCATCACTGCCCAAGACCTTCTCAAACTTTATTGTCAACTACAACATGAGCAATAATGAGAAGAGTCTATCGGAACTTCTGACCTTGATTCACCAGGTAGATAAAGACATGGGGCGTGACAAACCCGCAGTCCTTATGGTGAATAAGAAAAGGAAGGACAAGGCAAAGGGACCAAAGACTTATAAACGGACTGAAGCCCCCGAGTGTCGTCCCTCCAAGAAGGGTAAGATCCAGAGGCAGTGCAAGGAACAGGAGGCGGTATGTTTTTCATGTGGCAAGCAAGGCCACTGAAAGAGGAATTGCACCCAAAAGCGTGGGGACGCTAAAGGTGTGTTCGTTATTGAGTGTAATCTTTCCATTTCTACATATTGGGTATTAGATATAGCTTGTGGAGCTCACATATGTATTCAAATGCAGGAACCAAGTAGATTTAGAAAGATTGCCAGAGGAGAGGTGGATCTTTGAACTGCCAATGGAACAAGGCTGGCTGCGTTGGCTATTGGCGATTACCACCTCTCATTGCCAACTGGGATGATTTTGGTTTTACATAACTGTTATTATGTGCCTAGTGTTACCAAGAACATAATTTATGTATCTTGTTTGGATATGGATGGATTTATTTTCAAGTTTGGAAATAAGGGTTGTCTGTTTTATAAGAACAATGTATGTTATGGTATGACACATTTAAATAATGGTTTGTATGTATTAAATTACGAAAACCAAGTGTTGGCAATCGATAACGAAACAAACTCACATGACTCATACATCACCCAGTTGTGGCATCACCGTCTCGGTCATGTAAACGAGAAGCGCTTGACAAAGCTCTGCCAAGATGGCTATTTAGACTCTACTGAGCTAAAACCACTTGATAGATGTCACGTTTGTTTACAAGGTAAAATGACCAAGCCGCCTTTTGGTAGACAGGGTGAAAGGGTCACAGAGCTTCTAGGATTGGTACACACGGATGTATGTAGACCATTTCCAGTAGAAGCTAGAGGTGGATATTCTTACTTCATTACTTTTACTGATGATTTAAGTAGATATGGCTATGTCTACTTAATGAGGTATAAGTCAGAGTCCTTAGAGAAATTTAAGTAATTCAAGAATGAAGTGGAGAATCGACTTGGTAAGAAAATAAAGAAGCTTCGATCGGATCGAGGTGGAGAATATATGAACCAAGAGTTCATCGATCTTCTACGGGAGTCTGAGATTCTATCTCAGCTCACTCATCCTTATACACCACAGTGGAATGGTGTTAGTGAAAGGAGGAACCGCGCCTTGTTGGACATGGTGAGGTCGATGATGAGTCATGCAAATCTTCCATTATCGTTTTGGGGATATGCATTACAAACTGCAGCATACGCATTAAACCGAGTACCAACTAAGGCGGCAAATGGAATTCCCTCCGAGTTATGAAATGGAAAGAAACTCATTTTGTCGCATACACGTGTATGGGGATGCGAGGTGTTTGTTAAGGTCTTCTCAGGCAACAAACTAGCACCCCGGGGCACGAGGTGTATCTTTATAGGATATCCCAAGGAAACAAAAGGATATTACCTATATAACCATCAAGACAAGAAAGTGATTATCGTCAGACAAGTCGTCTTTCTTGAGAGGGAGCACATCCTCAAAAAGGATAGTGGGAGCAAGATTGACTTCGACGAAGTTGATGCTCAAGATACACAAGAGTTGGTACAGGAACAAGTTCAACAGGTCCCCGTGGAAGAGGTTCCAAAAACACAAGTACTGCGTAGGAGCTCAAGAGAGGTAAAGGAACTAGAGAGATTTGGTTTCCTAGTCAACGAGGATGGTGAATCATTATTGTTGGACAATGATAAACCTCTCTCCTATAAGTAAGCAGTAGAAAGCTCAGAAGCTGCAAGATGGCTAGAAGCTATGAATTTTGAGATGGATTCCATGTATCAGAACCAAGTCTGGGTTGTGGTCGATGAGCCAGTTGATGTAAAGTCTGTTGAATGCAAATGGGTATTCAAGAGAAAACTGGATATAGAAGGTCAAGTTAGCACCTATAAAGCAAGGCTAGTGGCTAAAGGATTCAGACAGCGTCAAAGAATTGACTATGATGAAACCTTCTCGCCAGTTTCCATGTTTAAATCCATAAGAATCATACTTGCCATAGAAACTTACCATGACTACGAGATCTGGCAGATGGATGTCAAAACGGCATTCCTTAATAGGAACCTTTAGGAATATGTCTATATGACACAACCAGAAGGGTTTGTGACACCAGGTGAAGCCAAACAGGTTTGCAAGTTGCAGAAATCCATTTATGGATTAAAGAAAGCATCCAGGTCATGGAACATTCGATTTGATGAAACCATAAAGGAATTTGGTTTTATTAAGAACGAATGTGAGCCATGTGTTTACAAGCGGTTTAATGGGAATGCAATTATTATCCTAGTAGTATATGTTGACGACATATTGCTTATTGAAAACGATGTACCAGTCTTACAGTCAGTTAAGGACTGGTTGAACAAGTGTTTCTCCATGAAGGACTTGGGTGAAGCAGCCTATATTCTAGGGATCAAGATCATTCATGATAGATCTAAGAGGCTGTTTGGACTAAGTCAGGGTACATACATTGACTAGATACTAAAGAGATTTAGTATGGAACAATCCAAGAGGGGATTGGTTCCAGTGTCACATGGCTTACATCTTTCTAAGAAAATGTGTCCCCAGACACAACAGGAGAAAGATAGAATGAGTAAGATCTCATACGCTTCGGCTATAGGATCCATCATGTATGTCATGTTATGTACCAGGCTTGATGTTGCATATGCACTGAGCATGGTAGGCAGATATCAAGCAGATCCAGGAGAACAACATTGGACTGTTGTTAAGACTATCCTTAAGTGTCTGAGAAGAACTAAGGATATGTTCCTGGTGTATGGAGGAGACGAGGAGTTTGTCATCAGAGGGTATGCTGATGATGGTTTTCAGACAGATCAGAACGACCTGAAGTCGCAATCTGGAATGTTTTTTGTCTCAATGGAGGAGCTATGAGCTGGAAGAGTTCAAAGCAACCAGTTGTCGTTGATTCTACAGCGGAGTCCGAATATATAGCGGCTTCTGGTGTGCGGCTAAGGAAGCCGTCTGGATTCGGAACTTTGTCCAGGAGCTTGATGTGGTGCCTAGCAGTAAAGTTCTTATCACGTTGTATTGTGATAATACTGCAGCGGTGGCTCTTGCGAAAGAACCAAGGTCACATCAACAGACAAAACACATACTCCGAAAGTATCACCTCTTGGGGGATTTCTATCAAAGGGGTGAAGTTGCAGTGAGCAGTGTCCATGGAAGAGAACGTGGCGGACCCCATGACTAAAGGTTTATCTTAGCAGAAGCATGAATATCATGTGAGAGCTAGCGGGTTAAAGGTTGTTACCGGTTGGCTCTAGTCTAAGTGGGAGTCTGTTGGAGTTAGTAGCCTAGAACCAACTACTTTGTACTTTATTCATTAATAAAAGTCTTATCACATCTTGATTGTTCTTCTGCGTGACAATGCATGTGATAATGTCTTAAGGATAGCTGTTGCATTAAAGGGTCATAGCGGATCTCTACTGTAATGAGAACCTGGAAGTGTCATAACAATATTCTTGAGTATATGTTCTATGGTCGGATGATGTTATTTGAGGGACACAAATAATACAGGTCATTAGGGGTGAGGACTTATAAAACTTTGAGGCACCTTCTCATGGTGTGCGCCCTTGGTAATATCCAGGAGGATATTATGAGAACGAGACTCGCCGGTAGGATATTCACATTTCATAGTGTCATTGGATGCTCCTATCTGCAAACGTGTGTATTGGTCCTTAGATTTTAAGATTATTATTAATGGGTATTACAACTCGCGCACTTAGATATATTGACAAAAACTATGACGACACACTGTTCGCAGTGAGGTAGGGTATGTTGGGTGTGTCACGAGTAATACTACATTAATAGATAATGCGAGAAAGGATTTGTCTCTTCTGTTCCATAACGGAAGTAAATATATCAGGCACTTTGATGGAATTGATATAGCCTAAATAAATCCATGATCATGGTAAGGTATGGGTGAGTTCAATTCCGGGAAGTCAAAAAAGAATAATCAAGCACATTGGTTGATGACACTAGCATGAAACCCGCTTGATTAGAGATATCGAGACAAAGGGATTACATTACACGGTAAGCGTTTGTAGGAGGTGACGCATCATTACGGCGTTAACTTCTTTCTATATGGGTGTCTTGGCATGTTGCTAGACGCTAACCTTAGACTTTAGGCAGGCTCCGCCTAATGCCACTGAGAAATAGGCCTAGAGGATCACACACTAAGTGTGTCCATGTATCTCAAGTTAAATATTAATTTAACAAGTTGAATAAAGATTATTCCCGACTGTGGTTTAATAATTATTCAAAGATGTCTGATCGCATTTATTTCGACACTAGTTATTCGAGAGAATATATTGTGGACGAAATAATATATATTTATTAACAAGTAATGCAGTTACATTTATTTAAGAAATAAATAGTCATTACTCAAGAACTAATAAATGTAGTGGAGAAAATAAAGAAAAATGGAAAATAAAAGTACACGTCGTGTTTATTGAATATACACGTCGTGTAGTTTTATGGAAAACAAGTACACGCCGTGTATTAATGATTACACGGCGTGTAGTTTTTCCAGTCGGGATTTTGAGGAAATAATATCGTTTTATTAAATGATATATATTATAATCAGCGTGGGCGCATGCCAAGGAATTAATCATTCGACATTGGGGGTTTTCAATAAGAGTTAATGAAATAAATAAAACGCGTAACGCGTTTATTTATTGTCGTAACTCTATAACCTCAAACCCGATTATAAATATCCTCACAACCCTAACACTTTTCTCCAATCGTTGTGCACAACAATTCTGGAGAGTTCTATCAAGACCGAAAGAACTTTTTCCTCCAAAAACGCTCTTAAGACCGATAGAGATCCACCACCGTCGGATCAAGGCGATCGAAGGCGAACATCGCAAGCAAAGGTTCTTCCGCGCTAGCACCCGGAGATCCCTTCGGCGACATCCAGAGATACGTGGAGCACGTGTGTATCACCACTAGAGGAATCCTACACTTGGATTCTACAACGCAACGACGGATCACACCGAATTGTGACCGAAGACATCAACAAAGAAAGAATTCTATCAAGGTAATTCTTGTCAATTAATTAAATTAATTATAACCAACATATGATGATCATGTCATTATGGTTCTGGGACTTCCTCTTTCTTTTTCGTTCTATTCTGAAGATTCGGCGTTTTATTATCGTGACGAATCTCGGATTGATCATTGTTAACGCTAAAATTAAAGTTAAGTACACCCTTCAACGCGCTTCCGCTGCGCCCAGAACCTACAATATGATCTTATGTGGGTGACCTTTTCCATTATGGTATGATATTATGCTAAAATTGTTATATATGAACATCTTCATGATCACATATATATTCATTTATACACCATTTATGAATCAAATTCAGATTTATTGTTGTCACCTAGACACAGGCAATGCAGCTTCAATAGTCCCCCATCAGAAATTTGTTGATAATATTAATTCATAGAATCCATGATTTTAAAGGTGTAAATGTTACAATAATTGGTTTGTTTGTAGAAAAGCTTATACCAATGGTCATGTTATGCCTGAATCGTTGCACTTTCGGGCAAAAAGTGACAAAAAGTGATTTGTTTTTATATTTTTGTAAAGGCAGTGAGCCTTCTTTGTATCCAAGAAAAGGTAGTAAGTCCCCTCCTGTACATGTGTTGATCAGTAAGCCAAACCTTTAAAAATATAGACAGCGTAATCGTGTACTCGCATATCATAGATTTAGCTACAAACATTAAAATTAAATGACATCAGAAAACTTGATGTTCATTAGTTGCATGTTGTGTATGTTGAGCAATGTATTGTTTTCAAACAATTCAAAATAATGTTTTTTTTTAAAGGGGGAGATTATTTTAAATAATACTCTGTCTCTTTATGATGATTTTGATGCTCACAAATACCCTTGATTATTTACTAATTATTTCGTTGAGTATTTTGCAGGAATTTATTTTATTTATTTATTTCATATAACGAGATTTCATACTTCATTTATTCCGAGATCAATTTTAGCGCGTTCTGGAATCATTGTAGCGCGAGATCAATTTTAGCGCGTACTGGAATCACTGTTCATACCCTACGTTGATGAACGTAACGTATGGATGAAAAAGTTCACTTTTTTATGTTAAAAGAAACGTATGGTTAAGGAACCTTACGTTATTTTGAAACGTATGGTTAATGAACCTTACGTTGTTGAAAAGTATGGAAGAAGAACATTACGTTTGGAAGGAACCTTACGTTTTTGTTGTTAGACAAGTATGGAAGAGAAACCGTACGTTAGTTTTCAGTGTTGAGTTTGTTTCTCAAAAGTATGGATCATCAATCTTACTTTTATAATCAACCGTACGTTCTTTGGAGAGTTGAAGCAAGACAAAGTATGGATGATCAACCCTACGTTTGAATGCTGAAGAGAAAGTATGTATGTTCAACCGTACGTTTGTGAACCTTACGTTTGTGAACCCTACGTTTGGAGCCACGTCATCAACCCTACGTTTGGCGTCGGGATATTTTTGACAGACGATATTTCCTTTTGCATTGGTCAAACAGGCGGATTATTAAGCGGATTTCGAGCCGATTCTTAAGTACGACTTTGACTGAATTAAAGACGATTTTCAACGGTTTAATGATTGATTTAAACGGAGCTTTTTATGCCGATTCTTCAGGGGAGTTACAACGGCTCTGTTATTTATATCGCGAATCTAAAGGAGATTTTCATGGATCTATTTATGCGGAAGATTTTCTCAGATTTGAATATATGTTCTATCTTGGAAACTTCGGATATATATATACACAGGGAAGTGTATGAAATATATAGATTGATCCTTTAACGAGCAAGAAACAGAGACTGTGTGAAGGCGTTCTTTTCTGGTGATCAAGAAGAAGTGTAAAACCTTTATTACCAAAGGAAGATCTTGATAGCAGATTCACGTGTTCTACATCGACTATCTGTTGTGAATCTACTGCTGCTGAAGTTGTGAAGTTTCTTATAATATCCATTGCAACTGGATCGACTCAGAACTGTTTTGATTACAGATCTTTTATTTTCTGAAGACGACGATCTATCTACTGTCAATTGCATTCTGTTGCAATTGTGAAAAACAACTAGAGAAGTGTTTTCTTTATCGAAACCCTTTTTTATTTTTTGAGTGATCAGCTTCTCGTTCTAAGCTGTGTGGGTTCGTGTTTGAACCAGGAAGGCTGTGTTTGCCTGAAACTTGTAAAGGTATCAACTGCCTGTACTCAGTTGTGAACAGGTCTGTGGAAACGAGGACCAGATAGTGAAAATCGCCAAGCTCGTAGATTTGAGCGTTGGTGGAGTGAACTAGGGGCTTTCTGTTCCCCGAACCACTATACATCCGTGTGTTCATGCTTTTACTTTTTCCGCTGCATATTTAATCGTGCTAAAGCATAGTGGACAGAATTTGTCTAAACTGAAGAGATTGTAATAATTTCGAAAAGACACAATTCACCCCCCTCTTGTGTGTAATCCGTAGATTAAGATCCAACAATTGGTATCAGAGGAGGAGCTTCTTATTTTTAAAGTCTTGTCAAGCTAGAAGTATTTAAAGATTATACATAGTGTATCATGGCTGATACGAGAGAGGGAATGTCAATGGTCAGAGCACCTTACTTTAATGGAGATAATTATGGCTGCTGGAAATCACGTATGATTATTTATCTGAAAAATCTTGGTTACAAAGTCTATTCAAAGATTCTGACTCCCTATGAAATTCCTGAAAATCCCGATACATGGAGTGCTGCTACAGAGGCTGAGTATGACATGAATTCAAAAGCTATGAATGCAATCATCTGTGGTCTAGGACCGGATGAATTTAACAGAGTATCTCAATGCCCGACTGCATATGAAATGTGGCAAACAATAGTTGTTGCTTATGAAGGAACAGATAATGTAAGACAGATGAGATATGCAACTGCTAAATTAAAATTCGATACTTTCAGAATGATTGAAGGAGAAAGCATCACTCAGATGAATGGAAGATTGACAGAAATTGTCAATAATATAACAGCTCTAGGAGAACCAATCAAGCATGTTGATCAAGCGTTAAAAGTACTGAGAGTACTTCCTACTCGATGGAATGGAATCTCTGCAGCAATCAGACAATCAACTTCTGTTAAAGATCTAACTATGAGAGAGTTGATTGGTACATTGATGATGTACGAGGCTGAAATGCAAGATGAGGTAAATGAGCATAAAGTCTACATAAAAAGGGAAAATACTGCTTTGAAAGTGACTTCTCAACAAAAGGATAGAAAGATGAAGAACAGAGAAGTAAGTGCTAAATCAGAAAGCTCTGATTCTTCAAATTCGGATAAAGAACTGGCTCAGCTAGCCAGAAAATTCAGAAAGTTCTACAGTAAGAAGAAAGACTTCAAGAAATCCTTCAAAAATGATAGCAAGGAAGTGAGATGTTATGAATGCAAAAAGATGAGACATATCAGACCGGATTGCCCAAAATTGAAAGATGCAAAGAAGAAGAAATTCTTCATAATAGATGGTTATGAGCAGAAAGACAAGAAAGCTATGAAAGCTACTTGGAGTGTTTCTGAAGACTCAAGTAATTCTTCTGAATCATGCTCAGAGAAGGAGGAAGCCAATTTAAAAGCAAATATGTGTTTCATGGCTGAAACTGATGAGGTACACTCATACTACTCCTCTGACTCAAATAATGAATCAAACTCTGAAACAAGCTTCTCAAATAAAAAACTTGCAGCTTACTGCAATATGCTTGAAGAAAGGTATGACTCATTATTTAAAAAATATAAATCTATAAAGAACTTGCATAAAGCTATTTCAGATGAGAGAAATACTTTGCTAAAACAACATAAGGAATTAATTGACAAATACAACTCTGCTGACTCAAATAAAATTAATTTTGAATCAAAAATAAAAACTCTACAGGATGAAGTAGAATCTTATAAAAAGGCTGCATTAGTTTTTACAAAAGGAGAAAACGTCTTAAATGAGATACTTGGAAAAACTGTAATTAAAAAGGAAAGGTTTGGAATTGGAAGTAAAGGAGAAAAACCTAAGTTATACAAAAATTATTTTGTTCCTAGCACTAAACAGGTTATTTGTAACTTCTGTGGAACAAAAGGTCATATAGCTAAAAACTGTTTTCTAAGACAACCTCAAATATGTGGAATTAAGAAAGCTTATATTTCCAATGATCTATATGATTCAATCAATTTTAAGAAAACAAAGCAAATCTGGATACCCAGATCACTGCTTGCTAACACTCCTGGACCCAACAAAATATGGGTACCAAAGCAATTTGTTTGAATGTCTTTGCAGGTAGCAGGTCACCAAAGAAAGAAAGAAATATGGTATATGGACAGTGGCTGCTCAAGACACATGAGTGGAACTTCAGCTAATTTCTCTTCTCTTACTCGAAAGGAAGGAGGACTTGTCACCTTTGGTGACAATGCCAAAGGAAAGATTATTGGTATTGGAACAGTTGGAGATCCAGAGACAGTCTCAATCAACAAAGTACTTTATGTACAAGGGTTAAAACGCAATCTGATAAGTATCTCTCAACTCTGTGATGATGGATACACTGTTGATTTTACTAACAATAGTTGTACTGTTTCTAAAGATAAACTGTTTAAGTTTAGAGCACCCAGAACTGATAATGTTTATACTTTGGATTTGTATTCCTTGTGTAAACAACAAGTAAACTGCTTAACTGCTAATATAAGTGAATCCTGGATCTGGCATAGAAGACTTGGTCATTGCAATATATATGCTTTACATAAATTATCTAAGAAACATCTAGTTTCTGATTTTCCTAGTCTCAAATTTGAAAATGACAGATTCTGTGATGCATGTCAGCTTGGCAAGCAACACAAATCATCATTCAAATCTGTTAATAAAGTTGCTACAACTAAACCTCTAGAACTTATCCATATGGATTTGTTTGGACCTTCAAGAGTAGCAAGTTTAGCTGGTAAATTATATGTTTATGTATTAGTTGATGATTATTCTAGATTTACTTGGATTTTCTTTTTGAAATTTAAAAGTGAAGCTTTTAGTTTATTTGAAGGTTTTTGTAAATCTATTCAAAATGAAAAAGGTTTTAATATAATCTCATTGAGAAGTGATCATTGTGGAGAATTTGAGAACCAGGAATTTAATTCCTTTTGCTCAAACATGGGTATTAAACACACCTTCTCTGCTCCAAGAACACCTCAACAGAATGGGATTGTAGAAAGAAGAAATAGAACTATTCAAGAAATGGCTAGAACTATGTTAAATGAATATAGCCTACCTATATATTTCTGGGCAGAAGCTGTTAATACAGCTTGTTATATAATGAATAGAATTTTAATAAGACCTATTTTGAAAAAGACACCCTATGAACTATGGAATAACAGAAAACCTAAAGTAAATTACTTTAAAGTTTTTGGATGCAAGGTTTACATCTTGAATACCAAAGATAATCTTGGTAAATTTGATTCAAAATCTGATAAAGGTATTTTCTTAGGATATTCTGCAACCTTCAAAGCTTATAGAGTCTATAATAAAAAGTCAAGGATTGTTGAAGAATCAGTTCATGTGAAATTTGATGAATCTGATCCTTTTGAGAAAAGGATAGAACAAATAGATGAACCTGATTCTAATGAAAACATGAGACTTGAGAATTTAAAGAATGATTTTGAAAATGATATAAAAGAAATTCAGTCCAGTTCAGAAGAACATGACACTGAAGAACCTTTGAATGTAATGCCTAGACAGTCTAGAACCTTAAAGAATCACCCTTTAGAATCTGTGATAGGTGACTTAGAAACTGGTATTCAAACTAGAAGAAACCTTGGAAACATAGTTGAATTCTCTGCTTTCCTATCCCAACAAGAACCTAAGACCATAGAAGAAGCCTTAGATGATGAGAGCTGGGTAATAGCAATGCAGAATGAATTGAACCAGTTCAAGAGAAATAAGGTTTGGGAATTAGTTGAAAGACCACATGATTATCCAGTAATAGGAACTAAATGGGTCTTTAGGAATAAACAGGATGATCAAGGGATAATAACTAGAAATAAAGCAAGATTAGTAGCTAAATGATATAATCAAGAAGAAGGAATAGATTATGATGAGACCTTTGCACCTGTAGCCAGGTTAGAAGCCATTAGAATCCTTTTAGCCTATGCATCTTATATGAATTTTAAATTATTTCAGATGGATGTTAAATCTGCCTTTTTAAATGGTTATTTAATGGAGGAAGTTTATGTTGAGCAACCTCCTGGTTTTGAAAATTCTCAAAAACCAGATTCTGTTTTCAAACTTACTAAAGCTCTTTATGGCCTTAAACAAGCACCTAGAGCTTGGTATGAAAGACTAAGTTCTTTTCTTTTGAAAAATGATTTTACTGTTGGACTGGCAGATCCAACACTCTTTAAGAAAACTGTGAAAAATAATGTTTTGTTGGTTCAAATTTATGTTGATGATGTAATTTTTGGATCAACCAATAAAATTCTTTGTCATGAATTTTCAGAATTAATGCAAAAAGAATTTGAAATGAGTATGATGGGAGAATTAAATTTCTTTTTGGGTCTTCAAATATTTCAAAAAGATTTTGGAAATGTTTTAAATCAATGCAAATACATTACTGATTTACTTAAGAAATTTGGACTTGAAAACAGCAAGTCATTTACAACTCCTATGTGTACTAATATAAAACTTGATTTGGATGA
This sequence comes from Viscum album, assembly GCA_963277665.1. Classification (NCBI taxonomy): domain Eukaryota; kingdom Viridiplantae; phylum Streptophyta; class Magnoliopsida; order Santalales; family Viscaceae; genus Viscum; species Viscum album. The sequence goes on along the minus strand of OY728163.1, from coordinate 60,397,952 downwards.
AACTGGAAAATCAGTGGACAACAAGTTATATAGAGGTATGATTGGTAGTTTGTTATATCTTACTGCTAGTAGACCAGATATAATGTATTCAGTATGTCTTTGTGCTCGATTTCAATCAAATCCCAAAGAATCCCATTTAACTGCTGTTAAAAGAATTTTTAGATATTTAAAAGGTACTATTTATCAATCTCTGCTTTATCCAAAAACCTCTGATTTTAATTTAATTTCATATTCAGATGCTGACTTTGGAAGCTGTAGATTAGATAGGAAGAGTACTTCAGGAACATGTCACTTTTTAGGGAAGTCTTTAGTATCATGGTCTAGTAAGAAACAACACTCAGTTGCCCTGTCAACAGCCGAGGCAGAATATGTGTCTGCAGGTAGTTGCTGTGCACAGGTGTTGTGGATGAAAAACACTCTTATGGACTTTGGATTAAATTTCAATAATACACCTATTTTATGTGATAATACTAGTGCAATTAATATTTCAAAAAATCCTATTAGTCATTCTAGAACTAAGCACATTGATATAAGACATCACTTTTTAAGAGATCATGTGTTTAAAAAGGATATATTTTTAGAATTTGTAAATACAGAAAATCAATTAGCAGATATTTTTACTAAACCACTTCCCACGGCAAAGTTTGAATTTATTAAGGGGGAGTTAGGTTTATTTAATTTTAAATAGTTTTTTTTTTCTCTTATTCTGTTTTCGAATTCTGCTTAATTTCTGTTTTCCGCTATTAGTAATTTTATTTTGTTTTAAATAAAAGTAATGATTAGTGATTACACGGGAATCAAGGCTGTCAGAACCGTTTCATCTTCTAAATTGCTTCACCTTTTTCGGAAACCCTTTCGAAAACCTAAAACCGCACATCTGCTCCAAAACCCTTTTCTGAATCTTCAAACCCTAAACTTACGAACCTTCAGAAATCGTTGTTGGAATGGCAAAGACTAAGTGTCCAGATGAAGCCGAGAGCAGTGCTGCAAAGAAACCTAAGGTAGTTGGTCAAAAAATACTGCAAGGTAAAGTCATAGATTTAGAGTGGCTGTTTGAAATTAATTTACTGTTGAAGCAAGTGTTGTCGTTTCAAAGCCTTGAGCAAGCTTTTAATAGTGAAAATTCTGAGTTTCTATATGAGGCAGAAATGAGACATTTCTTTAGAACTGTTCAGTTTAGTCTTGGAGATACGGAGGATAGTTTATTGGCTCAAATAGAGGATAAGGACTTTTCAATATCTTCTGTAGAGATAAGTCAAATTCTTAACTGCCCTCATGAAGGAGTTTTTCATTTCGATTTACGGAATATTGGAGATTCTGTACATAAGTCTGAAGACATTATGTCTTTTCTGTTTGGAACCAGAATGATAAAGAAGATGCTTATTAAGGATTTGGAGCCCGATCAGAAAATCTTGGTAAAATTTGTTCAGACTGGTTTAGCACCAAGAATGGCTGAGATGGAGAAAATCTTATACCCTGACATGTACATAATGTATCTTCTAATGTGTGATATTAAGTTTAATTTTCCTCGGTTTATGATAAGATATCTGAGTTACTGCTGTCAGAGTGAAGCAAGAATGACCTTTTTCCCTTATGGAAGGTTCATTTCTTTGTTTTTGTTTAAAAGAGGAATGATCAGATTGGTAGATGCTGGGGTGAAATGTCACCACAGTAATGTTTTTAATGCTGGAACTTTGAGGAAAATAAGATACTTCTGGAGCACAATTAAAGGAAAACTCTTACATGTTGGAGCTGAGGAAAGTTCGGAGGGTGCTCAGGCTCAACCGGCTAAGTCCAAGGAGGGACAAGCAGAATCAAGAGTTAGTACAGTGGCCCGAAGAATTCGTTTTGAGATGGAGGAAGTTGAGGAAGAGAGAAGTCAAGAAGGACTTCAATCTAGAAGGAAGAGGTCAATTGATGAAGAAATTATCTCTCCTGCCTTGAAATCCTCTGAACAGTTAATTTCTTATTCATTTGTGAGAGAAGCTGTTGTGGAGCAGACTGCATCAATAGAGGAACCAGCAGCTCAAACAGAAACTCAAAAAGAACCTCAATCAGCTGTTGTGGCTGTTGAAAAAGTAATTCAACAAGAACAACTTATGGAGGCAGTGCCTGGTGAAGAAGTGGCCCGACCTCAAGATTTACATGAAAATATTGTTCTTGACCAATCAGTAGAAGTCAGAGAGACTACTGTTCGTGATGGACATACTTCTGAAGCTAATACAGAGGTACTTCAGGAAGATTTTTCAGTGGAAGAGTTTCAGGCTTCAAAAGGTAGTTCAGTGGATCAACCTTGTCAGGACAAGGACAAAGAACAGTCAGATGCAGATTCCTTACCACTTGTCTTGCTTCATCAATCTAATTCTGAACATGAGAATCGAGCACAGGGTGCCCCTGATTCGAGAAAAGAAGAAGTTGTTGAGTTGTACAAGCGTATCTCTCAGTTAGAATCTGAGAATGTTAGTCTCATAAATTCTCTGAACTTAGAGCAGTTGAAGTTTCAGAAGCTGAAAGAATGTACTGTTTCAAGACAGGAAGTAGATTTGTTTAAGGCTGATATGCTGCATGCTGTTGATCAGTTAAAATCAGAGATGGTAAAGAAAGATGATTTGTCTGAGTTGAAGATTTACATGGAGAATAAATTTGCGTCTGTTGCAAACAGTGCTGTGAGTGGATCAGGCTCTTCACCTGATTTGATTCGGAGATTTCAAGCAATTACTGGAGCACTGAGCAATATGAGTGATAGATTACACGATCTTCAGTGTAATAGTGCCCCTTTGTCAGTTTTGCTAGATAATCAGAAATTTTTAGTGGATCAGTTGACATCTGGAGAGCAACCGATTAGGATTCTTTTGAATCAGTTATCAGAAAAACTGGCTCTTTTTGTTGAGAAAGAAGAAAGAATGCATGAGTTTTTCAGAGTTAATTTGATTGAAGATATTCATATGACTCAAGAGAACAGAGATCTTATCATCAAGTTAGGAGATGGGATGATGAAGAGGCTCAGAGAACAGTTTACAGAGATAAAGACCGCGATTCAAAGGAGATAGACACCTTTTTTTTCTCCCTGTCTCTTCTATGAACCTTGATTTCTCTGTATATCACAATCGTTTATAACAGCTTGTGAATGAAAATTCTTTTCTTTTTCTTTTTTGTTTTGTTGTTTATTGAATTATGATTGAGTTAGCCAGTATAACAGATTCACTTATTCATACACAGTTAAATATAGCATTTACTTATAGTTCAGTGCAATATTGAATGTGTTCAAATCCGTAATTTTTCATTCTTTTTGATATCACAAAAAGGGGGAGAATTTGGATAAACACAACATTTAAATTCATTTGTTTCCTATGAAGAAATTTGGATATATGGGAGAATTTGGATATATACGACATTTATCTTTTATCCATTTTTAGCTGAAAATTTATTTTTATGGGGGAGAAATTTTATTATAGTTAAATATTGTTTTAATCCTTTCAAAATTCTAAAATAAAACTAATTTTTCAATAAAGATTGCAATTAAATTAGTTCTATTATTTTATGGGTTTTGTGATCATCAAAAAGGGGGAGATTGTTGAGCAATGTATTGTTTTCAAACAATTCAAAATAATGTTTTTTTTTAAAGGGGGAGATTATTTTAAATAATACTCTGTCTCTTTATGATGATTTTGATGCTCACAAATACCCTTGATTATTTACTAATTATTTCGTTGAGTATTTTGCAGGAATTTATTTTATTTATTTATTTCATATAACGAGATTTCATACTTCATTTATTCCGAGATCAATTTTAGCGCGTTCTGGAATCATTGTAGCGCGAGATCAATTTTAGCGCGTACTGGAATCACTGTTCATACCCTACGTTGATGAACGTAACGTATGGATGAAAAAGTTTACTTTTTTATGTTAAAAGAAACGTATGGTTAAGGAACCTTACGTTATTTTGAAACGTATGGTTAATGAACCTTACGTTGTTGAAAAGTATGGAAGAAGAACATTACGTTTGGAAGGAACCTTACGTTTTTGTTGTTAGACAAGTATGGAAGAGAAACCGTACGTTAGTTTTCAGTGTTGAGTTTGTTTCTCAAAAGTATGGATCATCAATCTTACTTTTATAATCAACCGTACGTTCTTTGGAGAGTTGAAGCAAGACAAAGTATGGATGATCAACCCTACGTTTGAATGCTGAAGAGAAAGTATGTATGTTCAATCGTACGTCTGTGAACCTTACGTTTGTGAACCCTACGTTTGGAGCCACGTCATCAACCCTACGTTTGGCGTCGGGATATTTTTGACAGATGATATTTCCTTTTGCATTGGTCAAACAGGCGGATTATTAAGCGGATTTCGAGCCGATTCTTAAGTACGACTTTGACTGAATTAAAGACGATTTTCAACGGTTTAATGATTGATTTAAACGGAGTTTTTTATGCCGATTCTTCAGGGGAGTTACAACGGCTCTGTTATTTATATCGCGAATCTAAAGGAGATTTTCATGGATCTATTTATGCGAAAGATTTTCTCAGATTTGAATATATGTTCTATCTTGGAAACTTCGGATATATACATACACAGGGAAGTGTATGAAATATATAGATTGATCCTTTAACGAGCAAGAAACAGAGACTGTGTGAAGGCGTTCTTTTCTGGTGATCAAGAAGAAGTGTAAAACCTTTATTACCAAAGGAAGATCTTGATAGCAGATTCACGTGTTCTACATCGACTATCTGTTGTGAATCTACTGCTGCTAAAGTTGTGAAGTTTCTTATAATATCCATTGCAACTGGATCGACTCAGAACTGTTTTGATTACAGATCTTTTATTTTCTGAAGACGACGATCTATCTACTGTCAATTGCATTCTGTTGCAATTGTGAAGAACTGGAGAAGTGTTTTCTTTATCGAAACCCTTTTTTATTTTTTGAGTGATCAGCTTCTCGTTCTAAGCTGTGTGGGTTCGTGTTTGAACCAGGAAGGCTGTGTTTGCCTGAAACTTGTAAAGGTATCAACTGCCTGTACTCAATTGTGAACAGGTCTGTGGAAACGAGAACCAGATAGTGAAAATCGCCAAGCTCGTAGATTTGAGCGTTGGTGGAGTGGACTAGGGGCTTTCTGTTCCCCGAACCACTATACATCCGTGTGTTCATGCTTTTATTTTTTCCGCTGCATATTTAATCGTGCTAAAGCATAGTGGACAGAATTTGTCTAAACTAAAGAGATTGTAATAATTTCGAAAAGACACAATTTACCCCCCCTCTTGTGTGTAATCCGTAGATTCAGATCCAACAGTGTAAACACCACCAAAATAACACACTTACGATATCAAAGCATGAATTAAAAGAATATTTACCAATAAACCCATTTTTAGACTTACACATCAGAGGATCCAGCTGACAATTCTAAAAAGTGGGTCTTTTGGACCTACTAGTAAATAAATTTAAAAAAATGATTTATGGTAATTATCGTAAATCAAACTTACCTCAACTCATAAACCAAAAATGATTTATGATTTACCAAATTTTACCAAGGGGTCTATTCCCTGGGCACCCCATCAAAATTCCTGGAAGTCATATCCGATTGCAGCAACGGCCGGTTCCCGACCTTCCAATCCATGCCTTCAGCCAGGCGTTCCTTGTTTGGTGCCAACGTCACGAAGTTAGAATCTGCCCTCTGGTAGCAGTGCACACCCAAAACCACAAAACAATGATATGAGCTCAAGGCAATCAAGAGCAACTCAACGATGTTCAAACCAACCTGGCTTCCCTAATATTTTCTATGCGGATTCCAAATCCCAAGCCAGTCTTCCCCACAATTCGGTCTCTAGTTGCTGCAATACATTTGTCCGTCGGATGGAACCCTGCCTTCATTTTCACACAGCCAAACACCACTTTAAAATGATGCAGAATGCCTTATAAAATATCTGAAATGTTGAAAGTGAAGGATGGCTTCCACCAAGATTCAAAAGCCAAAGCTACAGATGAGCAGAGAGGGCCCACTTTCCCCTATCAATGTGGGCTTGTCCATATGGATACGGGCTAGCCTGCTGGACTACAAAACTTTTTTTTTTTTTTAAAGCACCGAAGCAGTACCTTTAAAAAAAAGGTTTTTGTTGGCCTGCCAAGATGCAGCCGCCACTTCAAAAGTCAAATTCTTTCCGATTTGGCTTCATCAACCCTAACAAACATGTGGACGCCAATTCAGGCCCCATTATGATCAATGTTACACAGTTTGCTTCGTTGATTGAACGTACCTGGTTTGTAGCTCAAAGCCAAAGTCTATAGTTTGCGATCCCAACTACTTCATTTGCTTCCAAAGGATTCTTCACCTGTTCATGTCGGCAGAAAATAATTCCCAAGAATGGTCAACACTAGAGGTGGAAATTTTGAACCCAACACGACACGGCATGAGTTAAATGGGTTTGGATCATGCATAATTAGGTTCGAGTTATCAGGTTGAATAATCTAACATGAATAATATTCAGGTTGGGTTCAGATTGACCATTCGTGGCCCATGTATTTTATTCTTATAATCAACTTAATTTGAAATAATTCAACATGTTCATAACACATTATTTATTTTAAATGGTTTTTAAGAGGATCAAGTTAAAACATGGATAACATATATTTCATGTTAATTAGGTTATGAGATAATTATTAGCTAGTTGGACATGTCATGATGCAATCTATGTTTTATATTTACAGTTAAAACGGGTGGGCGGGTCGGGTTTGGGTTGACCCCATCATAAATGGGTTGAGTCAGGTTAACACGTTTGATTAAATGAATCTTAGAGTTGCTTAAATGGGCTGACAGGACGGCCAACCTGATGCGAACCCGATCCATGAAGCCAAATTGCCGCCTCTACTAATATGTCCAGAAGTAACCAACAAAATTATCCAAGAAAGAAAAAACTAAAAGCTTGTACAAGATTCAGCAGCAGTCATGCAAAAAATCTATAGAAATTTGAATAAAATTCATAGAATACTCTTAAGGAATGGTTTAAGCAACAGAAATTGAAAATACAGAAATATGCAGCAATATAAGAAATTCAATTGAAAATATCACCAGCCAAAGATAAATGAATGTTTATGAAGAACAAACCCTTCGTTGAACCAAAACATGTTGCTAAAAGGAACAGATGAACTGCAATCAGGTCAAATTGAACATAATCAATGATGGATTGCATTGCAAGAAACTTCTTTGCATTAATGCAATACTTGCAAAAGCTTCTTCAGGAATTTCAATATTTCTAGAAATTTCATGTGGTTTGGGTGAATCCAAGACAAAAATTAAATGACGGGCTCAAAGGGCTGCCCGATCTTAATCCATAGCCAATAGCTTAGTTCCAGTTCATTAATTTTTTAAATCCTGCACTTTCTTTTCTCCCAACTAAAAAAAAAAATAGGAAAGGAAAAAGAAAAAAAGGGACAACATCATATTCCAAATCCATTTTTATGTCAAATTTGCAATTTCGCAAAATAAAGTGCTGGTGAGGGAAATCCAGCAGTTAGCCTTCCCATCTTGTGATAAAAACCCAGAAGACTACTTGTGTATAATAGAGTAACGAGCTGGAATTACAGTGAAGGAGGAGGAAGAGGGAGAATGAAACAGAGAAGACACCCAAGAGGCTCCTTGCCACTCTAGCCCAAGCCTCGGCCAAACTGCCAACACAATATTCTCTTGATAGTGCCCCCCCCCCCCCCCCACACACACACACCTACTTATAACAGTCGAGCAGAGGGAATCCCCTAACAGACCCTCTAACAGATCCCAGGAGGGGACCACTTAAGTTTTCCCCGAACAGATTCCTTGTCCAGCCGTGCAGAGGGGACCCACTTCAGTTAGTTGGACTCCGGCTGAAACCCTTTGGCCCCTCATGGAAAGTGCCATTCAGGCTGTCCAGCTGATCTCTATCACTCGTCATCCCACAAGACTGGGGGGAGGAAAATGATTACGGTGGATGAATGCTTCTTCCCCCGTAACAGTCCATGACTGAGAGATATGTCCCGCCATCATAAGCAGTGCCCAAGTCCCTCTGGAAAGTATAAGGAGGGTTCCGCCATGTTTTGCTTTTTTTAAGGGCGTAATTTTTTGGCCACATGTCCCAGTATCCTTCTGGAACCTTGACAAAAAGGCAGGGAAGCATTCCGTTATCCCTTGAATCTTGAGTTGTCGTCATGTTCCTCCCAAAACACTTCTCTTCGTACTTCATAGGTGCCTCAAGAGTAAAATAGCATATGTCAACGAGTTGCAGTATGTTTCTCCTTAGATATTCCTTCTCTTAAGCACCGTTCTCCAAAAGCTAGTAACCGAACTCTGAGTACTAACCAACTAGTAGCAGCTTTTCAAACAGCACTACTGGGCCGAAGCCTCTGTTTGGAGTGTGCTGCCATGAGACGAACTGATCTAAGAAGATTGAGTGTTGGATATGGAAATTCCCCCGTACTGTGCTTTGACCAAAACAGGACAGCACCATTGATTTAGGACCATGTGGATATGATCCTTTATAATACACCCTTACTTCACAAGTATGCCAAACAGTCTCTCATATGCTCCTCCCTCCATCTCGGACCCCAATTTGAAGAGATGAAGTTGGGGGTTCTTCCTCCTGTAACACTTCCCCTCTGTGTGCTTCTGTGAACTAAGACGCGAGTGCTGCTGCCACGACCCCTCTTATTGCTTGTAAAAACTATATGGTCCTCCTCCATAAACCCAGGGAACCACTCCTTCCATTTTAGCTAGTGCAACATACCTGGCTAAGTAGATTGCCTATAATTGGGTTGTTGGGCCGTGTAGTTGAATCCCACCACATACCCCCACTTGCAGACCAACTTGAGGCTCGTTCCAGACACAAAACTTTGCTCGAGTGAGCCATTTCGTTGGATCGGTGGCGTCGAATGCTGGGAATTCAGTTCGTCAAACGGCAAACATGGGTTCATATGTGCTGATTGTCACAATTGCCATCCCAAGAGTAACTTCGTACTATTTCTCAGTGACTTCAACTCCAAACGAGTGTGTGTCAATTTCCACATTGATTTCCAACTGTCATGCATCATCCTGCAGCGACATCTCCCTCCGTTGCACCATACTGTTTTTAGATTCCCAAAATTCTACCTGTTCCTCCATTTCCTGTGTAGCAGAATTCACCATCGACGTCACACCAGTCAGTGTCGTTGCGTTGCGCCCCTGCACCTCCATGGCGTCAAACATCACAGAATGCACCTCAGGCAACGCTCTCCTGCGGCATCAATGTCTGCATGTCTGGTTTCTCCATGACCTCCCATAGCCACGCATCATCCTATGGCATATATAGTGAAGATAGCTCACCTTGCATGACCGTCAAAACCTCATTCCGCTCCTGTGCCAGTCCAATCAAAGCTGCTTCGTTGCACCCCTGCATCATCGATTCGTCAGTCCTCACGGAACGCACCTCAAGCAGCTCGGACACCAAACAAGGTCGGTCCACCTCGTGCTGTTGTTCTCCAGACGTCGCACCGGAAGAATGAGAGCTCTCTGGGATTCGGCTTGTTTGTGTCATTCCCGATCCCGGATCTGGTCCCTCATTTGTTGATCTCACTGCATCTTGAAGAGCATGTCGTTGACCCACTTTAGACGCCGGTCCACCTCATCGGGCAACGTCGTCATTGTCACTCCCCCCCCCCCCCCGAAAGAGTATCCGATAGATCAGACCAATGATGGAAAACCAGAAGACTACTTGTGTATAATAGAGTAACGGGTTGGACCTACAGTGAAGGAGAAAGAGAATGAAACAACGAAGACACTCGAGAGGCTCCTAGCACTCTCACTCAAGCCTCAGCCGAACTGCCTAAACAATATTCCCTACCCCGCCCACCAAGTCTAGCAAAAGGAATCCCCTAGAAGACCCTCTAACAAATCCCAAGAGGGAACCACTTCAGTTTTCCCTTAACAGATCCCCTGTCCAGCAGTGTGGAGGGGACCACTTCAGTTAGTTAAACTCCAGCTGAGACCCTTTTGCCCCTTCTGGAAGGTGCCTTTCAGGCTGTCCAGCTGGTCTCAATAATCATGCCTGCCAACCATAAACATCTGGGGTACTCATCTGCTGCTACAAAGTAAGATGAATATTATGAAATTTCTATGATAAGTTAGGGGACATATGTTCAATTTTTGAATGGAAAAGACTTAAAAGATGCAGATATGGGCAAAAAAGCATCAATCGCGTTATGTTATCATGATAGCAAATGTTATAATCAATCACACAAAAAAAATACTAAAATTGATAATTAGCCTAATATAGTGTCAGTAATAGCAATAATTTAAAAAAAAAGTCAAAACTTTGAAAACATTAAAGCAGAAAATTTGATGTTATCTGACAAGAAAATACAAATATCATAGATCCATCAAATTGGTAGTGCGCTGATAAATGATTATATAACTAGAACTGTTAAAGTGATCATGCAGACGTATAATTATATAACTAGAACTGTTAAAAAATGACATTAACAACAAATTTTGTCCTTACGGGTCAGAGTTTGATACAATGAGGTCCATGAAAGTATGAGGATCATCAACATCACTGCATTAAAAGATAGGGTGATAACATACATACATTTTACAAATTCACATAAAGAAAATCCATGGATCACATAGATTTATAACAGAGTACATTTGCCAACAAAATAGTGCTTCTCCGTTAATATTCTCATCTGGTTTATGGTCAAGTGGATAATAGACCTAGGCAGGGTTGGTTAAAGGAGCAAGCATTGCTTCATAAGCGCATTTTGCAAAGCAAATAGAAGAGGAAAAATCATATTTTATTCTTGATTATCATGCATATTGAAAGAAGTTCAGTGACCTGCGAGCTGGTCGTCCACGGCGCGGCAACCGTGAGTTCCTCCTTCGATGAAGACGAGCCGTTCATGACCCCGACCCTTCCCTGGATCACCCTGACCCTGAACGACTTCCAGCCCGAGTTCAGAGGCCACGGCGGCAGGCCACTTGTCGAATTCACCATCAAGCAGGCCATCACCGCAGAGCGTGGCCACGGGATCATCACCAACAGCATCTATGAGCTGGAGGCTGTCTTCGTGGACCACTGGAACGATAAATACCGGCCAAAGACCTGCTGCGTCGGCCCGCTCTGTTTAGCGGATCCGGGGCGGCCCGACGACAACGCGCCATCCTACTTGCGGTGGCTAGACAGAAAGCCCATCAACGAGAAATCCGACCTCTACATGGTGTTCAGGTCGCAAGCAGAAATCTCTGGTGAGGAGACTCTGGAGATCACCACCGGGCTGGAGGAGTCGGGGGTGAACAACTTGTGGGCGGTGAGGAACTCCGGGGATGGGTGTGTCGGATCGGAGGAGCAGTCAGAGGGGAGAGGGCTGGTGGTGAGGGACTGGGTGGACAAGAAGGCGGTGCAGGGCCACCGGAGCGTGGAGGGGTGAGTGAGCCACTGCGGGAGGAACTCGGTGATGGACGATGATGGCGGAGCAGCACCTGAACACAGGGATGGTGGTGGAGGAGCTGAAAGCGGGGTTGCAGGTGGAGACTCACAGCGGGTTGGTGTGGGGGTTCGTGGGGCAGGAGGGACTGGGGGCAGCGGCAAGGAAGCTGATGGAGGTAGGGGGGCAGGAAGGGGGGGCCAGGGAGGTGACGGAGATGGCGGCCAAGGCGGTGGCGGAGGGTGGCTCCTCTTGGCGTGCACTCGAGCGCCTCGTAGAGGACGCCTGAACACCGAGCCACGTCAAAATAACAGACTTTTTGTCTCTCTTTTGACACCAATGACAATGCATTTGGCTCAGAAAACCAGAACTATAGTAGGCCATACTAAAAGAGCTCAATGTTACACATTAAACAAAGAGAATAAACCATAACTATTGTAGGCCATACTAAAAGAGCTCAATGTTACAAAAATAAACAAAAGAGAATAAATGAAAACACCCTATTACTAGTCTTCCCTACCTACAGAGAAATCCGGCTCGTTGGGCTTAAACATCTTGGGCATCTTCAAGCCACTGGCCACTTCGTCGTCCAGCTGAACCTTCTGATTAACCCCTCTCCTGGTGTTAGCAGCAAATCTGGAGGCCAGAATTGTGGCGCCCAGATGCTGGGGCTTGTTCGGGCTGGACCCAAATGAATCCCCTGTGCCATCATCCGGTTCAAGCTCATTGTCACGGCGGCCGCTCTTAGGGCCAGGAACTGACATGTAGTAGAAGCTTTCATGTCTGAGGAGCTCCTTGGCCAGCAGCCTCTTCTTGTGCCTCCTCCAAGCGGCTTGGATGAAGCACGCGCCCCATGTCCTCCACTGGTGAGAGTAGTAGCGGAAGGCGTGCTGGAGCTTCTTGCTGTGGAGGCGCCTGAACTGGTTGGCGACAAACTTGAGGTCCTCGGCTAGGAGGGCGAAGGCCTCGACCTCAGTGAGGGCCTTGACGGTGCGGGTGGAGGAAGGGAGGTTGAGGCCAGAGCTGGGCATGAGGGCCCAGGTGAGGAGCTCTTCACCGCAGAAGTCGCCGGGGCGGAGGGCGATGGAGTTGTAGAAGCCAGAGCGGCCGCCGTTGGTGGTGGAGCTCTCGAGGTGGCCCCGGATGATGAACAGCATCTCGTTCACAGGGTCGCCTTCTCGGACGATGTAGGTGTCTTGGGTGCTCAGTGAGGAGACCAGGTGCTCGCATATGGCGTCCAAAAGTTGTGCATCCATTTGTGAGAAGAATGGGACCTGTGAAACAAATTAGAGAAGAAGATTGCTTATTAATTGTTTGATTGTTTCAGAGATTGCATAAAAAGACTTACACGGCGAACAAGATTAAGACACAAGTGTCGTCGGATTTCACGGCGGAGGTCGAGGGGGAGAGATCGGAGAATGGATTCTTCGTCTACGCCTCGGGTGGCCAGCCATTTATACTGGACAAAACGACGAACACGGTCTTGCAATTCAGGGGGTAATTGTCTGTGTCTCATCCACTCCTCTGTGTCTCTTCGCTTGACCCTCCATTCCTCCAGCCTTACCGTCATTGATGACAAATAAGTCTAGCAAAAGATAAAACATAACATATGTTATTTAAGTGGAACATCTAATATGAGATTGTATTATCCTAGGAAGTTTAAATCAGAACCAATGGAATACAGTGATGTAGGATATATTTCTCATCCACATCAAATTCTCCTGGATACAAGAACGACCGACAGTTCATTACACCAAGTATCAAGAATTACAGTAGGAATAACCGACCTAAATAACCTATTCTTGTATTACTGGAAGTACTTTCTTCCTTGGTCTTTTCCCTCTTCATCCTCCTCTGCATCTTCTTCTTATTCTTATTCTCCTACTGTAATTCCTGTATCAACTCCTTATAATATATTGTATACAGCTGTGCAGTTTGTTCTACTTCCTCTACCATATTTCTACTGTTCGACACACTTATTAGGAAAAAGTCCTAACATGGTGATGGAATGAATTTGTAATTTTTGACATGGTGAAAACATTGTAGTGTTTCGTCGATGACATTTCCTTAGTTTCTATTCCAATATACAACAATTTAGTTTTTAACCAAAAAAACATTATAAAATATCACTCATCTACATAGACAAATCATCCGAAGAGGGCAATATTATGCAAAAGGGTATGAATAAATTCTCATGGAAGAAAAGAACAATAACAAAGGCAATGGTATTTGCTTAAAAAAAAGCAATTAAAACACCTGCATGTTGCCAATCAATTGTGTGAAGAGAGTCAATCCTGCAATGCATATGAGAATGCAAAATACTGTCTCGCCAATGAAAGTGGTGCTCGCCAAATTCTGGCCATATGAACTGCATCGGAAAAAAAACGGGTCAGAGCAGGAAGACTGGCTTAAGTATAGGATACATCTCATCCTGGGAACAAGTACAACATTTCATAAGAATTGCAGTGCAATATGAAGTTCCATGCCCTGCATAAAAAAGATGGAAACAGATAAACAACACTAAACTTACTCTGTCTAGGAATGATACCTTAAATTTCTCAAACCCCACCAAAGGCAGTAAAAGTACTTCTCAATAACTGGTGCAGAAGCAACATTATTTGTAAAAGCATCCGCAAACATCCCAAACTTAAATACAATATCATCATTGTTGGCATCACAATTAGAAATCACATGAGTGATGTTCATCCAATATTGACGATCAACTTGCTCTGCAGTGCGACAGTCTAAATATATCGGGATACAAGTGTTAACCTCCTTGTTACACTCTTCTTTCCAGCAGGAGTGCAACCGACCAATAGACAGGAGATACCATGATGCTCCTAAAACCTACATGAATGGTGAATTAAATTATATCCAAGTATTGTCATTTTTGGCACAATTTTCATGTAAAGTTTTGTGGAGCTGAAATGAAATTAAATAGAAATTTACATCCAAAGTAACAGAATGTATGCTTACGTGACTGGCTAGAATGTAGAGGAGGAGATTGTATGCAGCCCCTGCCCATGCTGTCTTAGCAATAACCCCAGTAGTTTTTACAATTCGGCGATTCAATGGGAAAATTACAAATAGCCTCGGCACATATTGAATCAAAACAATAAGAGCCAAAGTGTTGTTAGAAGTGGTGGCTTTTGGGTCTTTAGATGTAGGTACAATTAGCCAGATAACAATCTGCAACAACCAAAAAGAACAAAACCCTTGAGCATTTGACGCGAAGAAAAACAACTTTGATACTTAAAAAAAAATGTTGCTGATAGTTCAGTTTCTCTCATATATATGAATAATAAATTCTGAAACAGAGATCTTCATAAAACAGAAGGTGGCTCACTCACACACTGTCAAGAAGATTCAATGCGAGAAAAAAAAGACAAACTATCCAACCGCCACATCAAATAGGCCATTTGCGTAAATTTGAGGGGGGGAAATGGACACCTTCACCTACACCCACATGACAAGTTTGTTAAAATTAAGCTTTAAAAAGGGATGCGAAAGGGGGTATGAAAATAACAGGACTCCTTTTTGAAGTAGCATTTAAAAATGTGAATTTGCACTCTAATTCTCCTTCATTTTTTGTGTTAACCATTAATGGGGTAGGATGACTATAAATGATATTTATAATTTAAATTTGGATTTATTTAGTTAAGTGAAAATTTGTCTTGCCTTGAGCGTCACTAATTTTTGATGATCAGAAATTGAATATATGATGAATCCCATTATCTTCATACCCTTTTTCACACTTTCTTATAGCTGTAAAGAATTTATACATATTACAACATTAAAATACTAATTTTAACAAACTCTTCATGTGGGTGTACGTGAAAATGTTAAAAAGGAATATCAAAAAACCTTTCTCCTTAATAAAGAGTCCTGTTATTTTCGCACCAATTTTTACACCTAAGAAAAATTTATATAGATTGATGCATTGAAAAGTTAATACTCCGACATCCTATCACAATTAATTGTCATTTGAGGACTTTGTTCCAACTTTAGTCATTGGGTCTAAATCCTGTAAGAATTTAAAGATTGGGATGAACCATCTTATGCAGTGTCACCGTATTTAAGGTCATTTAGGTATAAGAAGCGTGTACAAGGAATGAACATGCTTTGTTCCTCCATGCCTGCACAGACTCGTTCAGGGGTGTTCTCTGAATGTTTACCTATCATTTGAGGAAACGTTTCTCAGGAAAGCAAATAATTCTTACCTCGTTATGAGTGGGGGTCAATTTCAAACAAATCTTATGACTTTGTAATGTATAAAACCAACTATCACAATGAATCCTTCCTAATCGGCAATTAGAACAGTTAAATTTCTTGTAAATGTTAGGTTTTCTGTGCATATTTACAGATCCAACAATATCTAGGACTGAACGTATCATAGGACAGGAATAAAAGGTCGGCAAAGTTAATTTTCCTAAAATGCGGTACTCGTTATCGCTGGTATTGAACGCAAGAGATTAGAATCGAATAAAAGTACTTATCGAGATTTCACATGCCTGTGGTAGTGGAAGCGCGGCTGCAAGATCGATGATGAAATCGGACTTCAAGTACCGGATCGCAATCTGGCGAGCATCCATCACCAGTTCTCCCCTCCCGAAAACCCTAGAGCTGGGTGCCACGAAGGCCGTCCGAAACTTCATGATCATGTGCAGCAAGTAGAAAAGATCTGCCACCGATCGGAAAAGCGTGATGGCGACAGCAAGAGCCGTGTCGGCGCCGAGGCAGGCCGAGCCACCAACGACGGGTACAAGGAAGTAGAGGGGGTCGATGAAAAGGGCGACGAGGCAGGTGATAAGGAACAGGTGGTTCCAGTGGGCGACGATGTCGCTGCCGGGATCGAGAATCTTGTAGTGCCATAGCATGATGATGGTGGAGTCAAGGAGGAAGAGAATCAAAGCCCCAGGATACGGTCATTGGAGAGTAACAGCTCGTTTGGCAGGGGAGATTTGGTGGGGAAATCAACAATTTGAGGCGACTGAAAATGATTTCCCTCGTTTGGCGAGACCATACCGACGTAGGGAGATGTAAGGGGCAGAAACAGGGAGAAACAATTTCTCTCCAATCCCCCGATTGCGAATCATCCCAAAATTGAGATGATTGGGAGGGAAATTGTGTGTGAGGTTGAGGTGTTTTTTAAATTTTTCATATTATACTTGTATGTCTATATAAGGGCGGTCGGCGGACGCGCGTCGGGTGAAGGAGGAGCCGGGAGCCGGATGCGGGAGGAGCGGGCGACTGCGTGACGGAGCTCGATGCAGACTGCGGCGGCGACGGTCTCTCGATGATGCAGAGGCGTGGATCTCGATGGAAAACGGTCGCTGAAGATCGAGATGGCAAGGCGGCGATGCTTCGGCATGCAAGGTGGCGGACCTACGGGCCGATGCGGGTGCAGGGGAGAAATGCCTACGGGCTTGGGTTCGTACATGGCCATATATATAAAATAAATAAGAGGAGCTCGATGATGTCTTTAAGGTGTCGTCCAATTCCCCCGCCACTTCAGCAGTCTTATGCTCATATTCCAGCAGCCGCGTTATTCCTTTTTTTCGTCATTTAATTTGTTGCATTGTTGCCAATAATTTATATTTACGGTTTGAATGTTATACGACCCTATTTGAGGTAATTATGTAATACTTTGTGAATAAAATATATAGGTATAATATTTTCTTTGATAATTTTTATATACTCATTGTAATAGAAAATAAAATGTATTTAGTTGATAAATTCAAGTTGTAGAGCGTTGAATTTTATAAAAAAGATAAATGTTTTCCTTATTCATGACTATACTATTTTGTTGAATTAATATCTATATAAATGAACATGTTTTTCATTATTAATAATAGAAATAAACAATATTTTCACGTGTATCTAAATATTTTGTTCAACGTAATTTATGAATAATGATTTTTCTAAGTTCAATGTAATTTATAAATAATAATAGCATTCAAGTATAAATAATTTTGATTATGTGTATACAAATAGTTTTGAATATAAATAATTATATATATATAAATAATCATAAATAATTTATAATTAATTTTGATTATAGGAAATTTTGGTTGTAAATAATTATGATTATCTTGAATTAATAATCTATGTAAATATTTTTAAATTAATAAATATTTTCAATTAATAATTTTTAATTAATAACTACTTTGAATTAATAGTTATTTTTAATTAATAATAATTTTGAATTAATATTTTTGATTATCTTGAGTTAATAATTTTGAATTAATAAATTATTTAAATAATTTATAAATAATTTTGATTATCTTGAATTAATAATTTTGATTATCTTTATTTATTTTTTTTTAAATGTATTAATATATGTTCGTGGTTTAATGTTAACCTAATTTTGGTGATATGAAAGATAATGATTGATTAAAATCAAAATTATTGTTTTTTTATTTATTGTAAAAAAAGTAATAAAAATGCATTTTTTTTAAAATGGGTAATTTGTATCATTTAACATAAATTGTTGGCGTTCGATATACATGGTGGTGGGTGTGCTATCTGTGGGGATCTAATCCATGGTTGTTTTTTATCTCGGGCAAGTATGTTCTTTAATCCTGCGTGTATGTGTTATTTTTTAACAAAATGTTGTTTGTGTTATTTGCACCCAAAAAAAATCTTTTCTTTTCTTTTAAAAAAATGTCACCGCACAAGTTAGGGAGAAATTACGATCATTTTTTTTCTTTTACTAAATTTCAATTTCAAACAAAAAGAATAGAAATCAAAATCATTTTTTCTTTTCTTTTCTTTTATGATTTATGAAATCATTTATTTTCTTTTATTAAGAAACGACCAAACTTAGTGTAAATAGAGCTAAAATGGTTCAATTGCAGAGTGATATAGAGAGGCGTCTACAAAGCGCACTGTTGAAAGACGGGAACATAAGCTGTATGAGTGCGCCTGCCAGACTCTAATCACGAAGTCATTTGAGGGAAGCCATGAAACGCGGATGCAATCTGGAATGAATTTAATTCAAATAAATGCAGTTTTTTTAAATGTTTATATCTATATATCTAAATCTCTCTCCATATATATATATATATATATATATATATATATATCGTGAAGTTAAATTATTCCGCGCATTCCATTCTCCCTCACCAATTTCCCTTCAAACCACGCTCTACTCATCCGGCCAATTCGTTATTTCTCTGCATTTTTATCTCATTCTCCCATTGTGCATTGACTATATCCTATCCCCCTGATTGTCTTATTCACCTTCTCCGTTTCACCCTCGTACTCCTTGAACTTCAATGGACCCCTCAACCTTTTGCAGTGCCATAGGATATGAAAAGGGTTGAGATCGAGGTGGTAGGTGTCAGAAATTAGCAGAGAAAGGCACCACGAACGGGTGAGAGTGAGTAAGGAATAATCTATTCATCTTCGTGGAGACCAACGGTGTGGAGTCCGCTCGGAGACATCAAGAAGGGAGAGAATCAAAGGCCCAAGAGACTGTCATTGGAGAGTAAATGAAGCTAAAATGGTTTAATTGCAAAGCGATAGAGAGGGGTGCCTGTAAATCACGATGACAAAAGACAGAAACATAAGGGAGTTTAGTGCATCTACCAGAGCATGTTGATCTTTAAGTCATTTGAGTGAAGCCATGAAATGTGGGTGCAATCTGAAATGAATTTAATTCAAATAAATACAGGGTTTTTTTTGAAATATATATATATATATATATATATATTGTGAAGTTAAATTATTCCGCATATCCCATTCTCCCTCATCAATTCCCCCCAACCACGCTCCACGCATCCCGTCAATTCGTTATTTCTCAATATTTTTATCTTGCACTCCCGTTGTGCATTCACTATATCTCATCTCTCTGGTTGTCTTCTTCGTCTGCTTCGTTTCACCCTTGTACTCCTCGAATTGCAGTGGACCCCCTCAACCTTTTGTAGCGCCTTAGGATATGAAAAGGGTTGAGATTGGGGTGGTAGGTGTCGGAGATTGGGTGAGAAAGGTGTCGAAAGGGGCGGAACGGGTGAGAGTGAGCGGGGAATAATCTATTCATCTTTGCGGAGACCAACGGTGTGAAGTCCGCTCGGAGACATCAAGGAGGAAGAGAATGAAAGGTTTAGAAGATGGTCATTGTAGAGTAAATAGAGCTAAAATCGATCAATTGCATAGCGATAGAAAGAGGTGTTTGCAAATCGCAATGCCGAAAGACAGAAACAAAAACGGTTTGGGTGTGCCTTCCAGAGCATGCCGATCGTGGAGTCATTTGAGGGAAGCCATGAAACACAGGTGCAATCCAGAATGAATTTAATTCAAATAAATACAAGTTTTTTTTGAAATGTTTATATTTGTATATCTATATATATATATATATATATATATTGTGAAGTAAAATTATTTCGTGTATCCCATTCTCCCTCACAAATTTCCCTCCAAACCGCACTCCACTCATCCCATTAATTTGTTATTTCTCTTCATTTTTATCTCGCTCTTCTGCCGTGCATTCTTTATATCCAATCTCCCTGGTTGTCCTCTTTGTCTGCTTCGTTTCCCCCTCGTACTCCTCATATTGCAGTGGACCCCCTCAACTTTTTATATTGTCTTGGATGTGAAAAGGGTTGAGATCGAGGTGGTAGGTGTCGAAGATTGGCCGAGAAAGGCGCTGGAAGGGGCGTAATGGGTGAGAGTGAGCGGGGAATAATCTATTCATCTTTGCGGAGACCAACTGTGTAGAGTCCGCTCAGAGGCATCAAGGAGGAAGAGAATCGGAGGCCCAAGAGATGGTCATTGGAGAGTAAATGGAGCTAAAATGGTTCAATTGCAGAGCGATAAAGAGAGACACATACAAATCGTGATGCCGAAAGACAGAAACGAAAGCAGTTTGGGTGTGCCTACCAGAGCATGTTGGTCGTAGAGTCATTTGAGGGAAGCCATGAAACGCGGGTGCAATCCGAAATGAATTTGATTCAAATAAATACAGGGTTTTTTTTTTGAAATGTTTATATATGTGTGTGTGTGTGTATATTGTGAAGTTAAATTATTTCGCGTATCGCATTCTCCCTCCAAACCGTGCTCCACTCATCCCGTCAATTCATTATTTCTCTACATTTTTATCTCGCTCTCCCACTATGTATTTGTAGGACCCCAGGACACCCTGAGAGGGGAGAGGTGAATCCGAGTGACAACTTTTTCTTTTAAAGTGATGGATCTTGTTCCCACGTTGGTAGGAACTTGTTAAACCTGTAAGATGAATATGATCAGAAAGCAAACATTAACATGCATAGAGATGACACAACACTTTTTACTTGGTTCACCACTAAGGGCTACGTTCAAGGAGCATACGCCGACAGGTTGTCGGTCGTACCTAATTTCATTAAACTTCACTAGATGTGGATTACAAAGGTTTGGGCACAGTCACTCTGTCCCAGGATCACTGCCTTTACAAAAGTTCAGGGATAACTCACTGCGTCCCTCGGGTCACTCCCGTTGACTCCCCCTGGCTCACTGCCTTTGGTGAAGTCCCACTCAGTTTATAGACGTGAAAGTCTTTTCATCATCGCTAATGAATGCATCCTCTGTTTTATGTAGATGCTCTGTTGAAGTCCAACTTCCACCCGTAGACTAATCTCACTTTGCACCAAGGGTATCGGGCAAACTTTCAGCTTTCGCACAGCCCGAGAAAGACTGGCGTACTTCAACCACACCTGGCGGGCTTCTCCAAGCCCAGCGTGCAAGTTTCAAGATGGCGTGCAAGTTCACCTCTCCCACTTGCGCGACACTCATTTCTTCAACTTCAAACTTGCGCGACTCACATCCTTTTATGCCCAAACCGATTTTGGCGCGCAACTATGAACTGTCGCGCTTCTTCAAATCCTGGCACGCAAGTGTCACCAAACCACCTGCGCGACACGTCCTTCACCAACTCCAAACTTGGGCGACTCAACCCCTTTCTCACCCAAAACACCTTGGATGCGCAACAAACAACTGTCGCGCAACTTCAACTTGTGCGACCCACCACCACTTGCGCGACCACAACACCTGCACGACAGGAGCTCTAATTTTCTCTAAGTCTGAACTTCATACTGAATGAGGAGGGGTTGACCTCTATTTATAGGCATTTGGATACCCTGCGCGACGACACACAAGTCTTCCCTTAGCGCACAAGTTTCGGCGTGCAAGTCTCTGCCGCGCAAGTCACTTGCGCGACCAAACATAAAACTTGGGTGCCCTTCTCCCTTTGCCACATTTTCATGTTCTGATCTTGAAAAACAAAAGGCATGAAAGTTTCCTCTCCTTCAAGTCAGCAGCGCACAAGTCTCTTTGCCAAAAACCATTTTTTTCATTTGTCGATTTTCAGGCCCAAAAATTTGGCAAACACTGGAAAACGGTGCCACCTTCAATACTGTTATCTGCTTGTTCTGTATGATCACTTTGCTGGAACACATTCTGAACTTCCACTGAGGATTGACAACAAACACAAACCATACGCCAATTCATGCATAGAACGACCATGGTTTCAATAGTATTCACTATATCCTATCTCTATGGTTGTCCTCTTCGTTGACTTCATTTCACCCTCACACTCCTCGGATTACAATGGACACCCTCAACCTTTTGTAGCGCCATAGGATGTGAAAAGGGTTGAGAATGAGGTGGCAGGTGTCAAAGATTGGCTGAGAAAGGTGTTGGAAGGGGTGGAATGGGTGAGAGTGAGCGAGGAATAATCTATTCATCTTCGCGGAGACCAACGGTGTGGAGTTCGCTCGGAGACAAAAGAGGAAGAGAATAATTATTTCTCTGCATTTTTATCTCGCTCTTCCACTATGCATTCACTATATCATATCTCCCTGGTTGTTCTCCCTGTCAACTCTATTTCACCCTCGTACTCTTCGGATTGCAGTGGACCCCCTCAACCTTTTGCAGTGTCATAATATGTGAAACGGGTTGAGATCGAGGTGGTAGGTATCAGAGATTGGCTGAGAAAGGCACTGGAAGGGGAGAAATGAGTGAGAGTGAGCGGAGAATAATCTATTCATCATTGCGGAGACCAACGGTGTGGAGTCCTCTCAGAGACATCAAGGACGAAGAGAATCAAAGGCCTAGGAGACGGTCATTGGAGAGTAAATGGAGCTAAAATGGTTCAATTGTAGATAGATAGAGGCGCCTGTAAATCGCGATATTGAAAGACAAAAACGAAAGCAGTTTGGGTGTGCCTACGAGAACATGCTGACCGCGGAGTCATTTGAGGGAAGTCATGAAATGCGGGTGCAATCTGAAATGAATTTAATTCAAATAAATATAGTTTTTTTGAAATGTTTATATCTGTATATATATATATATATTGTGAAATTAAATTATTTTGTGTATCCCATTCTTCCTCACTAATTTTGCTCCAAACCACACTCCACTCATCCCGTCAATTTTTTATTTCTCTGCATTTTTATCTTTCTTTCCCACTGTGAATTCACTATATCCTATCTCCCTTGCTGTCCTCTCTGTCTGCTCCATTTCACCCTTATACTCCTCGATTTTTAGTGGAGCCCCTAAACCTTTTATAGTGCCATATGATGTGAAAAGGGTTGAGATTGAGGTGGTAGGTGTGGGAGATTGGTTGAGAAAGGTGTCAGAAGGGGTAGAATGGGTGAGAGTGAGCAGGGAATAATCTATTAAATATATATATATATAAGAGAAACCTGTAATAACCCATATCTTCTTTTCAGGTACGTTTTCCCTTTTTCTGGAGCTTTTAAGAAAAATGATTTTTTTTTCTGGAAATTTTCAAAGTACACGCCGTGTACTTTCTGAGTACACGCCGTGTACTCAAGAAGTACACGCCATGTACTTTCTTTTTTTCATTAAACGGACCAGGGTCGCGCCTAACCCCCAGTTTCATCTTCTTCTCCAGTTTTCGTCCATCCGGAAGCGACCGTACGGCCGAATCTTCTCCGAGCTTCTGCCTCGTCGTCCGTTCTCCGATTTGAGCACGGTCGATTGTGTTGGAATCGCAGCAGTGAGTTATTCCTTCTTCTTTAGCCTTGTTTCTTGATCCCCCCTCATTTCCAAGTTATTGTGGGATGAACGTTTTGTGCGTTTTCTCAGATCTACGTCGTTCTAAGGGGAATCTGTCGTCGTGGTTCACGTATATCGATCTCCTAGGATCAAGGTAGGTGGTTTGTGCCTTTCTGTAGAAAGTTGATGAATATTATGTGCAAATTCCACCAATATGTTGTACCTCTCGTACCCCTCGTGGTTTAATTTTCATGATCACAATCACTCTCTTATTTATCTAATCTTGTTTTAAGTGTTTTTGTTGATAGGCAAAAGGTTGCCAAGGAATTGGGCCAAGAAAAGCCAAAGTGGACTGATTTCAGTCCTACCGGCCAACCGGTGGATGACCACCGGCCAGCCGATGAAGCCTGGACAGAAGGCATTCCTCTGTCCAGACCACCGGCCAACCGGTGTCCCACCACCGGCCAGCCGGTGGCACCCAGACAGAATAGTGTCAGCTACTGCCTCAGCACCGGCCAACCAGTGGCCTCCTCACCGGCCAGCCGATGGTGCCTGAGCCCGAGCCTTCTCCCTTTTCCAAAGCACCGGCCAACCGGTGGCCAAGCACCGGTCAGTCGGTGGAGCCAGTCAAACTAGCTGTTGGGCTTTGACCAGACCTGTCCACTTGCCTCCCAACGGCTCCGAAGGCCTCTCCAACGGCTCCGAAGCCTCCCAAAGGCCATTTGAGGGTTCCCCCTCTATAAATAAAGGACTAGGAAGCCCCGAAAACACAAGGAAGCCCACGTGACACATTTTGATCATTTGGCGAACCTCCGACGGATTCCTCCAAGGAACCTCAATTGCTCCAACCCATTTCCACATCCAAGGAGCACCATCAAAGAAGCTTGGGAGCGCCCTTCATCAACTCCAATCAATCCTTCGGCGCCCAAGACTTCTCCTCTTTACGGTTTTTCATTGCTTTATTATTTTGAGCTTCAATTTGGGTTTGTGCCTACAAACCCCCATCTCTTTCTCTCATTCTCTTCTTTGGGTTTTCACACCACCTTCAAGGTGTGAAGAGGTTAGTCAAGCCTTCCCTTTTAAAAGGCTTGAATCAAAGGTGAGCTAGCCTTCACCTGTAATAAGGCTAGTGGGTTCTTGCTCAACCATTAAAAGCAAGTGGGTTCTTGCTCAACCAATAAAAGCAAGCTGTAATAGGTTCTAGACTAACCTTAAAGTCTAGTGGGTTTCTTGCTAAAACCATTGAAAAGCAAGCGGTAGTAAATCTCTCAACGGTTGAGTTGGGAGCGGAGACGTAGGCTTGGGTTTTAGCTGAACTCCGTTATCAAGTTTTGTGTCTTGCCTCATTTATTTCCGCTGCACTATTAACTTTGATTTTAAATTGTTAATTATTTTTTAAAAGGCAATTCACCCCCCCTCTTGCCATCACTTCTTCACTTCTCCGCCCAACAATTGGTATCAGAGGAAAAATTTGAGTAATACCCTAACCGGTTTCAAATTCAAGATCCATTGTGATGGCTTCGTCTTCTTTCGCCCCCGAAGGCTATTCTTTGGGTCATGCTCCTTTTTTTGATGGAACCGACTACACTTATTGGAAAACCCGCATGACCACTTTTCTTAGAAGCATTGGTTATCCTATTTATAAAATTGTCATGCATGGTTATTCTCTCTCCTCTCCCGATGAATCCAAATGGACCCAAGCCGACATTAAAAATTTCGAGCTTGATGTCAAAGCCATGAACGCTCTACATTGCGGCCTTGATCGTAATGAATTCAATCGAGTTTCCACATGCACCTCATCACATGAAATTTGGAAACTTTTGGAGGTTACCCATGAGAGGACCAACAAAGTCAAGGATACTCGATTGGATATGTTCCGTCAAGATTTTGAGTCTTTCACTATGCACCCACATGAAAATATTACTGATATGTTTACTCGCTTTACTGACGTTTGCAATGGAAGAAAATCTCTAGGAGATAATATTTCTGCAGAAACGATGGTCAAGAAGATCCTTTGGATCTTACCAAGCTCATGGGCACCAAAGGTGACGACAATTCAAGAAGCGAAAAATTTAAAAGAAATGCCGGTCGAAGAGCTCATCGGATCCCTCATGACCTACGAGATCACCATGAGGAGGCAAGCTGAAAAGGAAGGAAAACCAATCAAAGTTCCAAAGAACATCGCCTTCAAAGTTCAACAAGAAGAAAGCTCCTCCTCCTCATCGTCTTCCTCTTCAAGCGGCGATTCAGAAATGGAGAATCTTGCCCGCAAAATGCACAACTTCATGAAGAAGCACAAGAAGAAGAAATCCCGCAAGGCTCTAAAGGAAAAACACGACGAAAAATCCGAGCCCGAGGTAACATGTTACGGGTGTGGCAAGAAAGGCCATTACAAGCCCGATTGTCCACTCAACAAGAAAAAGGCCAAGCAAAAGGAAAAGAAGAAGGCATTCAAGGCCACATGGAGTGATAGCTCCACATCCTCCTCCTCCTCCTCCTCAAGCGACAACGGTAACAAATGTCTAATGACATTTCATGAGGTAACTTCTTCCGACTCCTCTTCCTCTTGTTCTTCAAATTCTTTCAATCACTTATCTTATGGGGATCTCCAACATGCTAGAGATCAATTGGAGGAAGGTTTTCACGAACTTTCTTCCAAATTTGTTGCGTTAAAAAAGAATTTCAAAAAACTTTCTTCCGAAAAGGAACAACTTCTCAAAGAGAAGGAAGAGTTGTCCCTCAAGGTCCAAAACCTTTCCGATGTTGATTCTATGGAATCAACAATCAAGGATTTAAAGGAATCTCTTGCCAAGTTCACCCAAGGGGAACAAAATTTGACCAAATTGCTAGGTTCCCAACGCATATCTAGAACCACCGAAGGGCTTGGATATTCCAAGCAAGCTTCCTCTTCCCATGCTCCAACTATTTTTGTAAGGGGGAGCTCCCAATATAAATTTTGCAATTATTGTAAAAAACCCGGGCACTTAATTTATGAGTGCGATTGCAAAAATGCCCGGTATGGAAGGCCCAAAACCTTTTCCCTTAGTGATGAATTTCTTAGGAGAAGACCCGCCACTAGAAAAGTATGGATTGAAAAATCCCTTTTAGCGAGTCTCTCTGGGCCAAAATTTGTCTCGGTTCTAAAATCCACTCCCCGGTGATTTGTTGTTTTTATTTAGGGGGAGTTAGGATCGTTTAAGCCTTTTTTATTTCAATTTCAAAAATTTCATTTCAAAATTTCAATTCAAAACTTTCATTTCAAAATTTTCGATTCAAAATTTCAATTCAAAACTTTCATTTCAAAACTTTCATTTCAAAATTTTCGATTCAAATTTCTCAATTCAAAACTTTCAATTCAAAACTTTCAATTCAAATTTCAAAAATTTCAATTGGTTTAAAATCTCTATCTCGATTTTCAACGTTTCCCTCAATCAAGTTTTATGCCCCGTGCTATTTTGATAATCACAAAGGGGGAGAAATTCTTGGTTGATTGGGGGAGAAATATTTCTCTCATGCTTTGCTTTACTTTCCCATTTATCCTTTAAAGCATGCCTTTCATTTCATTTTTACATTGGTTGTTTCGGTGATTGTGATCATCAAAATAGGGGGAGATTGTTGTACCTCTCGTACCCCTCGTGGTTTAATTTTCATGATCACAATCACTCTCTTATTTATCTAATCTTGTTTTAAGTGTTTTTGTTGATAGGCAAAAGGTTGCCAAGGAATTGGGCCAAGAAAAGCCAAAGTGGACTGATTTCAGTCCTACCGGCCAACCGGTGGATGACCACCGGCCAGCCGATGAAGCCTGGACAGAAGGCATTCCTCTGTCCAGACCACCGGCCAACCGGTGTCCCACCACCGGCCAGCCGGTGGCACCCAGACAGAATAGTGTCAGCTACTGCCTCAGCACCGGCCAACCGGTGGCCTCCTCACCGGACAGCCGGTGGTGCCTGAGCCTGAGCCTTCTCCCTTTTCCAAAGCACCGACCAACCGGTGGCCAAGCACCGGTCAGCCGGTGGAGCCAGTCAAACTAGCCGTTGGGCTTTGAACAGACCTGTCCACTTGCCTCCCAACGGCTCCAAAGGCCTCTCCAACGGCTTCGAAGCCTCCCAAAGGCCATTTGAGGGTTCCCCCTCTATAAATAAAGGACTAGGAAGCCCCGGAAACACAAGGAATCCCACGGGACACATTTTGATCATTTGGCAAACCTCCGGCGGATTCCTCCAAGGAACCTCAATTGCTCCAACCCATTTCCACATCCAAGGAGCACCATCAAAGAAGCTTGGGAGCGCCCTTCATCAACTCCAATCAATCCTTCGGCGCCCAAGACTTCTCCTCTTTACGGTTTTTCATTGCTTTATTATTTTGAGCTTCAATTTGGGTTTGTGCCTACAAACCCCAATCTCTTTCTCTCATTCTCTTCTTTGGGTTTTCACACCACCTTCAAGGTGTGAAGAGGTTAGTCAAGCCTTCCCTTTTAAAAGGCTTGAATCAAAGGTGAGCTAGCCTTCACCTGTAAGAAGGCTAGTGGGTTCTTGCTCAACCATTAAAAGCAAGTAGGTTCTTGCTCAACCAATAAAAGCAAGCTGTAATAGGTTCTAGACTAACCTTAAAGTCTAGTGGGTTTCTTGCTAAAACCATTGAAAAGCAAGCGGTAGTAAATCTCTCAACGGTTGAGTTGGGAGCGGAGACGTAGGCTTGGGTTTAAGCCAAACTCCGCTATCAAGTTTTGTGTCTTGCCTCATTTATTTCCGCTGCACTATTAACTTTGATTTTAAATTGTTAATTATTTTTTAAAAGGAAATTCACCCCCCCTCTTTCCATCACTTCTTCACTTCTCCGCCCAACACAATACCCGTGAACGGGGTATTGCGTGTTTCCTGTTTTTCCCCTACTTTTTTCCTACTTTGCTTGTTTGCTTTAGTAGAGGTTATTGCTTGTGAGTAGAGTAATTTATTTTGTGCTCAGATTGCTTTTCCATGCTTGTTTTTCCTGTTGGGCGTTTTTCCAGTTTCCATGCCTAGTTGTAGGATATCAGAACTGTTGTTTTATTATTACTGTTGAGCCTTAAATGAAGCCAAGTAGTTCTTGAGGTTTACTTGGATGATATACACGCATTGAGCATGTTTAGTTATACTCAGGACTGTGAGAACCTAGAGTAGTAGACCAAAGGGAGAATTGACGGAAGGGCTTCTCCAGAGTGTCTTTTAATTGCGATGCGAGACTATAGGGGGAATTGACGTTGAGTGCTTCCCCAGAGATCCTTTAGCACGATACGAGACTATAGGGGGAATTGACGGTGAGTGCTTCCCCAGAGAGTCTGCTTAATTACGTAGCTGAACCAGAGGAGTGAGACTGTGTGTGCTTCCCATAGGGTTGCTAGTACTTATAGGTTGAACCATAGGGGTTAGACTGTGAGAGCTACACAGAGGGTTACCTGTTTCTTCTTTTGTTGCTGGTTGTTTACTTGTGTACTTTGTTTTCCAGAACTGTGGATTGTAGCTGCTTGTGCTTTTCTATTTACTGCTTCTTGTTTGATTACTGCCATGTATTCATTGACTGTTAGGCACAAATATTTGGGTGATTGCCTACTGGGATTGTATCTCACACCCTGTTTGGGCCATGCTTTTGGGCACAAGAAGACTATGTTGCTGTAGGTATAGATAAGGGTAAGCGCCCTTCTACTTCAGGATCTTGACTGCATCAGGAGCTGGGGATCATGGGACCGAGCTGTGGCTCGCGATGCTAAGGAGCTTACTTTGTTTTCTTTTGCACTTGGTTTCAGTTGTATTTCAGCACGTTGTTTTGTTTTCTATTTTCCTTAGATACTTGTACCTACTGCATCATTTTCATCATAGTTATATATCTACATTGCTTCCACTGTTTGGTTTCTGTTGTTATGCATGTTGTTTACTGTTTCTGCTGTTTATTGTTGTTTTCTTACATTGTATACCTTACCGAATGAGGGAATAGTTTCCCCACCGACTCACCAAGGCCCTCGCTGCTAGTCGGCAGCCTCTGACATTCGAGGAAACGCGCTTGAGGTCATGTGGCGAACTGGGTACGGGGCACCAGTGGAGGGGCTCCAGACTCGGGTCGTTACAAAGTGGTATCAGAGGTGTTCTTTTCTCTTGCCTTACTGTTTGGAGACTTTAGCCAAGGATAGGACGAATTTGGTACTTGGTATTAAGCTGTGCCTGGGAGTAGCTAACCTGTGTATAGGGAAAAACCATACTACCTCGTTAATTGCAGTTTTCTGGTTTTGAGATTTTATGGTTGGTATGTTTTCACCTAGAGTGATTCGTATGACTTGTGCGATTATTGTTTTAATATTTCGGTTATATTTTTGTCGCAACCTGATGAGATGAGGGTATGCTATCTCATGCATCATATAATCACTTGTAGAAATCACATGTCATGCATTCTTGCCATGCCATCTAGGATGCATTAGCGATTGCATGCTGTTATGATAGGCTCTGTGTAGATTATGCATGTTGTTGTGATAGATGCTTGATAGATTCTCTGCTGTTGTGTTAGAAAACTGTTGTTTTGTTCCTTTCTTAAAATGAACACCAAATTTTGGTTCTTGAGGTGTTATGGTCCCCCCCGGATCGGAATTTGGCATCTTTTCCCTTGTTTTTAGTGTTTCTGGAATTCTGTGCAGTTTCTGAGCTACTACCCAGAAAAACCCAGAATACACGGCGTGTACTTTTCGAGAACACGCCGTGTAGTTTTCAGGCCGTGTCACTGACCGTGTGAGCAGAACACGGTGTCGTGGGAGTAACTTCGTGAACACGCCGTGTACCATTGGTACACGCCGTGTGAGTTCGGAGCCGTGTACCCGGCCGTGTCACTAACAACACGGGCCAGGGAAGCTCGGGTAGAACACGCCATGTCCATAGGGAACACGCCGTGTAGTCCTGTCCAGGTACCCGACCGTGTCACGAACAACACGGGCCGACGTTACCTTCCCTTCCACACGCCGTTTTTGCTTGGAACATGCCGTGTAGTCTTGCCAGGTACCCGGCCGTGTCACGAACAACACGGGACGGTGTCGCCTTCGCCTATGCACGTCGTGCTTGTTCGAAGCACGCCGTGTAAGGTCCAGCCATGTAGACGACCGTGTACTCAACAACACGGACCGCCGAAGCCTTGTCTAGTGCACGCCATGTTTGTTTCGAACACGCTGTGTAGTCTCGGGTTAAGTCAGACCGTGTGGGTTAGCCGTGTAAGGAGACTCGGGAAGGGGAACAGTTTTCAAGTACACTCCGTGTGTGGGTGCAACACGCCGTGTAGTTGAGGTGTTACACAACTTGTAGGGTGAGAGTACACGCCCATGTCAGTGGTTTAAGAAGACACACCGTGTAGTTTTATACACGCCGTGTAATCGTGTTTTGCAATCTTGTGTGTTTTCTTCCCCTGTTTCTGTTTAGTAATCCTATGTTCTCTGTCCTTGTTTTCTTGATCTAAGGTGTGCTTTCGATCTTTCAGAGCTATGCCTCCGAGACGTCCCCCGGTCGTACATCTGTCGTCAGGCAGTGATCAGACGCCAGACAGGGCTGATCGGGGACTTCTTGTCAATCCCCCAGCCGAGCCAGCCTTGGCACCAGTTGTTGTACCAGTTGCGGGCACGGATGCGCAGTTTAGGGAGGGCTTCATGAGGATGATGCAGGCCTTCCAATGAGCACCGCCTCCTGCCTCGTCTATGGCAGACCTGACGTGGGTTTTCCAGCAGCAGCATCCTCCCACGTTCTTGGGGGAGGGAGGACCTCAGGCTGTAGAGTCATAGATGGAAGCCATGCTGACTATCTTCAAGCATCTGGAGACGCCTACAGAGAGGCAGGTCAAGCTCTCCACCTACATGCTCCGAGACTCCTCCAAGAGGTGGTGGGACGTGATCTTACAGGCGGGTCAACAACAGGCTATGAATTGGGAGGAGTTCCAGCACGTGTTCTACGACTACTTCTACCCGGAGACCCTGAGGGCCGATCGAGCCCGGGAGTTCATGAGCTTAGAGAAGGGTACTCTATCTGTCATAGATTATTCCTCTTATTTCACTGAGCTGCAGCGTTTTACACCCCTTCGGGATGAGAGTGGGGTGTTCTTAGCGAGGAAGTTTGAGGATGGACTCAGACGGGAGATCCGCTCACAGGTGAACATCTTCCAGCTGACTTCCATTACTTCCATCGTCAACCAGACACTAATTGCGGAGCACAATCTGAGAGACTCTAGAGCTGCGAGTTAGGGCGGTTCTGCTTCCAGAGTTATCCATCCTCCAGATGACAACAAGAAGTGCCGTAGAGAGCCTACGCGCGATGATTCGAGGAAGCGAGACACATCATCAGGCAGCCAGGTGACGTGCTATCAGTGTGGCCGGACAGGGCACACGAGGACGCAATGCCAGAGGGACCCCGTGGAGTGCTGATCTTGCGGCAAGATGGGTCACCTTCAGCGTTTCTGTCAGGTTTTCTCACCAGCAGCTAGTGACCGAGGTTCTTCCATGACTCCTCATTCAGGAGCAGCCCCACCAGTTTCTCACCAGTCAGGAAACTGGAGTTCTTCCAGCCGTTTGGGCCGAGGTGGAGGTCGAGGTCGTGGCAGTCAGCCACCAGTTCATTAGCACCAGCAGGGAGGTTCAACCCAGAGTGGTCATCCAGGGGCGCAGGTCCGCGACACGGGCCAGTCTTTCACCGTGGAGCAGACTTATCATGAGCAGGATCCCGACCCTTCTACTGTTCGAGGTATGATTTTAGTAGCCTCAGTTTTATCTTCAACCCTTTTCGATACTGGTGCTATGCATAGCTTTATCTCTATTACTGTCGTGGAGAGCCTTGGGCTCTACATCTTTTCCTCTGCCGACTCGTTGACACTAGACACACCTTTGGGAACGAAGACATCTAGTGTACGCCAGTGTAGAGAGTTCCCTCTCAAGGTGGCAGGGTATCACTTCTTATGGGATCTCTATGTCCTAGAGATGACAGGATATGATTTCATCCTCGGCATGGATTGGTTGATTCCCTTCCAGACAGTCGTTGACTGTTATCACCATAGAGTCAAGTTTTATTTCACCAGAGGGTGAATATTTCCTTCATAGAGGCGAATGGGACGTTTGGGCGAGTCAGGCGGGACTCGAGCATCTTGGGCTAGGAGGGGTGACAACCCAGATTGCTAGCCTTTACCTGGATGATCAGGGGAATCCACAGTTGGACTTTCCTCCAGTGGTGGATCGCTTCAGGGATGTCTTTCCAGAGGACTTTTTAGGTTTTCCTTCAGAGCGTGAGGTAGACTTTTCTATTGAGCTCGTGCCAAGAGCGGCACCGGTGTCCATTCCTCCCTATAGGATGGCCACACATGAGTTGCAAGAGCTCAAGAAGCAGTTGGAGGAGCTACAGGATAAGGGTTTCATCCAACCCAGTACTTCTCCTTGGGGTTCGCCTGTTCTGTTTGCGAAGAAGGCAGACGGTACCCTTCGACTTTGTGTGGATTATCGGAAGCTGAACCAGTTGACGATCAAGAACCAATATCCATTTTCGCGGATTGATGAACTTTTCAATCAGCTTTGAGGAGCTCGGGTGTTCTCGAAGATCGACTTGAGGTCCGATTATCATCAGTTGCGCGTTAGACCATCAGATATACCTCTGACAACCTTCAGGAGCAGGTACGGTCTTTACGAGTATACAGTCATGCCCTTCGGACTCACGAACACACCTGCAGTTTTCATGGAACTGATGAACCGAGTGTTCCATCCTTACTTGGACTCCTTCGTCGTGGTCTTCGTGGATGATATCTTGGTGTACTCTGACACTCGACACGACCATGCCACACATCTTGAGATCGTTCTGAGTAAACTGAGAGAGCATCGAATTTATGCTAAACTCTCGAAGTGACACTTCTAGATGGATCAGATTCACTTCTTGGGTCATGTCATCTCAGAGGCAGGAGTATCTGTAGACCCAGAGAAAGTGAGAGCTGTAGTTTCCTGGGAGTAGCTGAAGAACGTCTTTGAGGTACGGAGTTTCCTAGGGCTGGATGGATACTACAGACGCTTCATTCATGACTTTTCTCATCTAGCAGCACCTTTGAAAGGTCTGACCAAGAGGGGGGCGAAGTTCTTATGGTCATATTCTTGTGAGTCAGCCTTTTAGGAGCTGAAAGGGAGGTTGACGTCAGCACCGATACTAGTCTTGCCAGAGCCAGGCAAGAGCTACACTGTTTAATATGATGCTTTGGGTATCAGGCTGGGAGCTGTGCTTATGCAGGGAGATGGATTCATTGCGTACGGGTCTCGGCAGTTGAGGCCACATGAGAGGAACTACCCTACGCATGATCTGGAGTTGGAAGCTGTTGTTCATGACTTGCGCTGTTGGAGACACTATCTTCTGGGAGAGCACTTTGTGGTCTTCACTGACCACAAGAGTCTCAAATATATCTTTACTCAGCATGATCTGAATCTAAGGCAGCGCAGGTGGGTTGAGTATCTTCAGTCTTTTGACTTCGATCTTGCCTATATGCTGGGAAAGGGCAACGTCGTGGCAGATGCGTTGAGCAGGAGAACTTAGATTCAGGCGGTTCAGGAGGCCAGTAGTGAGTGGAAGCTAATGGCTCTGTTCTCTGAGATGCATCTGGATGTGCACGAAAGACGGGGACAGACTTTTTTATCTTCTGTAGCTGTTACCTCCATGCTACTTGATCGGGTACGAATGAGGCATCTATCAGACTCAGAAGACTTAGTCCTGCGGGAGAGTGTGTCAAAAGAGGACCCTCTTCCTGGATGGACAATGGGTGAGGATGAGATCTTGCGTTTCCAAGGACGTGTATAGGTGCCAACATACATACGTGAGGAGCTGATGTGGGATTTCCATTCCTCAGTTTGGGTAGTTCATCCTGGCGTCACCAAGATGTATCGGGATCTTCATCGCCAGTACTGGTGGCCAGGTATGAAGAAGTATGTTGCTGGTTTTGTCATGAGATGTTCTACTTGTCAGTAGGTGAAAGCAGAGCATCAGCGACCAGCGAGACTCTTACAGCAGTTACCCATTCTGGAGTGGAAGTGGAACGATGTTGCGATGGACATCGTGACCGGGTTTCCGAGATCGCCTCGGGGAAACAATGCTGTTTGGGTTGTCATCGATAGGCTTACAAAGGTTGATCACTTCTTGCCGATCAAGGAGACCTTCAGTGTCGATGATCTGGGACGACTTTACATCAGGGAGATTGTGCATCTGCATGGAGTTCCACACTCCATTGTTTCAGATAGAGATGCGCGTTTTACCTCTCGGTTCTGGAAGGGACTTCAGAAGGCCTTGGGTACACAGGTACTTTTGAGTACAACTTACCATCCCCAGACTGATGGCCAGTCCAAGTGCACAATCCAGGTGCTTGAGGACATGCTCCGAACTTGCATCCTTGACTTTGACAGTTCTTGGGAGAATCATATTCCTCTGGTGGAGTTCACCTACAACAACAGTTTCCAGGCGACCATTCAGATGACGCCATACGAGGATTTGTACGGTAGGCCATGCCGATCACCCTTATGCTGGCTGGAGGCAGGAGAGGCATCTTTGCTAGGACCTCGTCTTGTTCAGGAGACTTCAGAACAGATAGAGCTGATTTAGAAGAGGATGGCTACAATGCAGTCTCGACAGAAGTCTTATGCTGATCAGTGGAGACGACCTTTGGAGTTTGAGGTCGAAGATCATGTTTTCCTACGTGTCACACCGAGGTTGGGACACAAGAGGATTCAGAGATAGGGTAAGCTTTCACTGCGGTACGTTAGGCCATTTGAGGTCTTGGAGAGAGTGGGGCCGGTCGCCTATCGGTTGCAGCTACCTCAGAGGTATCGAGACATGCACGACGTCTTCCACATCTCTCAACTCCGACGTTACTTTTCAGACCCATCTCACGTCTTTCAGCCCGAGGAAGTCGAGCTTGAAGCAGATGCATCATTCGAGAAGCATCCTATCTGGATTGTCGATCGCAGTACGAAGGTTCTCCGTGGGCGGTCTGTTCCTCTGGTATGGGTGCTATGGCAGCACGGGCGAGTACGTGACGAGACCTGGGAGAGGGAGGCCGATGTACGATCACAATGGCCGGAGCTGTTCGAGGTTTCTTCTTCTCCGTCTCGTTAGGGAAATTCGGGGATGAATTTCTTTAAGGGGGGAAGTTTGTAAGAACCCAGATCTTCTTTTCAGGTACGTTTTCCCCTTTTCTGGAGCATTTAAGAAAAATGATTTTTTTCTGGAAATTTTTAAAGTACACGCCGTGTAATTTCTGAGTACACGCCGTGTACTTTCTTCCGGCTCGAAGCCGTGTGCTGGCCATGTTCGGGCCACACACACGGTGTGTAAGGCTGAGGTGGAGGCCGCTTAATTCGGAGTACAGAAAATCAAAGTACACGCCATGTACTCAAGAAGTACACGCCGTGTACTTTCTTTTTTTAATTAAATGGACTGGGGTCGTGCCTAACCCCCATTTTCATCTTGTTCTCCAGTTTTCGTCCATCTGGAAGCGACCGTACGACCGAATCTTCTCCGAGCTTCTGCCTCACCGTCCGTTCTCCGATTTGAGCACGGTCGATTGCGTTGGAATCGCAGCGGTGAGTTCTTCCTTCTGCTTTATCCTTGTTTCTTGATTCCCCCTTGTTTCCAAGTTATCGTGGGATGCACGTTTTGTGCGTTTTCTCAGATCTACGTCGTTCTAAGGGGAATCTGTCGTCGTGGTTCACGTATATCGATCTCCTAGGATCAAGGTAGGTGGTTTGTGCCTTTATGTAGAAAGTTGATGAATATTATGTGCAAATTCCACCAATACCCATGAACGGGGTATTGCATGTTTCCTGTTTTTCCCCTACTGTTTGACTGCTTTGCTTGTTTACTTTAGTAGAGGTTATTGATTGTGAGTAGAGTAATTTATTTTGTGCTTAGATTGCTTTTCCAGACTTGTTTTTCCTGTTGGGCATTTTTCCAGTTGCCATGCCTAGTTGTAGGATAGCAGAACTATTGTTTTATTATTACTATTGAGCCTTAGATGATAGCTAAGTAGTTATTGAGGTTTACTTGGACAATATACATGTGTTGAGCATGTTTAGTTATACTCAGGACTGTGAGAACCTAGAGTAGTAGACCAAAGGGAGAATTGACAGAAGGGCTTCTCCAGAGTGTCTTTTAATTACGATGCGAGACTATAGGGGGAATTGATGTTGAGTGCTTCCCCAGAGAGTCTTTAGATCCATGACGTAGGCCACAAGGGGAATTGACGTTGAGTGCTTCCCCAGAGAGCCTTTAGCATGATATGAGACTATAGGGGGAATTGACGGTGAGTGCTTCCCCAGAGAGTCTACTTAATTACATAGCTGAACCAGAGGGGTGAGACTGTGTGTGCTTCCCAAAGGGTTGCTAGTACTTATAGGTTGAACCATAGGGGTTAGACTGTGAGAGATAACCAAAGGGTTACCTGTTTCTTCTTTTGTTGCTGGCTATTTACTTGTGTAATTTTTTTTCCAGAACTGTGGATTATAGCTGCTTGTGATTTTCTATTTACTGCTTCTTGTTTGATTACTGCCATGTATTCATTGACAGTTAGGCACAAATAGTTGGGTGATTGCCTACTGGGATTGTATCTCACACCCTGTTTGGGCCATGCTTTTGGGCCTAAGAAGACTATGTTGCTACAGGTATAAATAAGGGTAAGCGCCCTTCTACTTCAGGATCTTGACTGCATCAGGAGCTGGGGAGCATGGGACCGAGCCGTGGATCGTGATGTTGAGGATATTACTTTGTTTTATTTTGCACTTGGTTTCAGTTGTATTTCAGCACGTTGTTGTGTTTGCTGTTTTCCTTAGATACTTGTACCTGCTGCATCATTGTCATCATAGTTATATATCTACATTGCTTCCACTGTTTGGTTTCTGTTGTTATGCACGTTGTTTACTGTTTCCGCTATTTATTATTGTTTTCTTACCTTGTATACCTTACCGAATGAGGGCATAGTTTCCCCACCAACTCACCAAGGCCCTCGCTGCTAGTCGGCAGCCTCTGGAATTCGGGGAAACGCGCTTGAGGTCATGTGGAGAACCAGGTACGGGGCACCAGTGGAGGGGCTCCGGACTCGGGTCGTTACAAAACCCGTCATGGGTAGTCTACACCCTAATAGGGGAATTATAATGGGAATTCATACTGCACTTTTTATTATTAATATTTTTCATCATCAAACAATTTATTGGGATTCAATGTCCTAGTATTCCTATCCCAATTACTACCAACTACCCAAGATAACATGTGCTTCAATAATCAATTAAAAAAATTCATAATTAATCATACCAAAATATTTCAAAATATAATTTCCCAATTTCAGTTTTCAACACGTCTTTGCATTTCAAATCCAAATAATATGTTTTCATCATTTCAAATCACATTTCAATTTAATCCATTATCTCGTGATCATACATTAAATCATTTCATATAAACAATTTCCAAATCAAGCCATCATTTTACATAAATCCACCCCACAATTTCAATTCCATTAGAATTGGAAGTTTTTTCAATTTTTATAAACATTTAAAATGAAAGATCAAATATTTTCAAATCCATGCTTTTAAATCATTTAAAAAAATTCAATTTAATAAAGAAATTCAAGGTTTCAATCATAGGGAATGGAATTATGGAGCCACCTACCATTAAATCAATGATCCATAAATCAACGTCTGCAATGGGACTCGTCACAGAAGAAAAAGGGCACACAAGATCTTAGAATACAACCTATAATCAAGATCCAATAAAATGGAGTTTAGATCCCTCAATTTTATGATGATCTATCAAACTCTAAGGAGTAGAAAAGCATATATTGACAAAAACTAAACAAGTGGATATCCACCTACCTGGAGGAGATTGATCAAGATCAACCCCACTTTTATCCACCATGATAAGGTTTTATAGGTGACAAAATTTCCTCTTGGAAACCTCCAATTAGGAACAAATCATGTTATGTATGAATGGGGTTATTAGGCACTTAAAACGGGGGGTTC
Source organism: Viscum album (assembly GCA_963277665.1). Taxonomy (NCBI): domain Eukaryota; kingdom Viridiplantae; phylum Streptophyta; class Magnoliopsida; order Santalales; family Viscaceae; genus Viscum; species Viscum album. The sequence continues at coordinate 60,359,517 of OY728163.1, read as the reverse complement.
AAGAATTTTAAAATAATTTTCAGAACATTAAAATATGGAATGCATGGTTTTCTTGAAGGGGGTTGATTAGCCACTGAATGAAGCTAATATTAATTGTTAATATATATAATTTTCATGCGCTTTATTATTCATGAACACCATTTTAGTGCATTTTACACTTTGAACATCATTTCACATTATGATTGCAAGTCCTTTTTAAAATGCAATATTACATGGTACATTTTTGAACACCATATAAAATACCCAATGGTATTGATTTTATTTTTATATTTTATTTTAAGGTATCCCATTCTATAAGTAACAATTCATGATTTTGGAGTACTTGAAGATTCACATTGGAAGACCACCAAAATGGGCTTTCATGCCAACACATTCTGGGCAAAGTAAACTAGACAACATCTCAATAAAGAGACTGTATCGGCCAAGATACAAGCTCAATGATTCTTAAAATTTAACTAAAGATATAGATCATCATGGGTAAAATTTCATAAAATAGTCACAGGAGCTAATTCAGATGTTTTAATGGGGTTCTAGGTGGCCTAAGTTGGAGATAAAATTCTGGGCTAGATTCTGCAGCCCAGAAAAACAGCTCACCATTTTACACATATCTCGTAAACCATAAACTTTTTTGGGATGAAACTTTACATAAAGGCATGGTACATAAGAATATTCATTTTATTATTCTATGTACCACTCCAATTCATCCATGTAGAATCTCATTTAGGCACATCTGTTTTGTGGATGCAAGCTTGATGTCATTTCAAATCAAGGGTGGAAAAGTCTAAATTACACAAACTTTACACCACCCTATGCCTACCATACTCAAGTGGGAAGACTTGGACTATTGGGGTCTCGACCCAAGCCTCTTGAAATTACTATTTAAGGTAGTGGTGGCGGAGGAGTTTATTATCTTTAGTGCTTTGTTTCATTTAAATGTTATGCTGCCCATTTGATGTTGTATTGTTCTTATTCATTTGTAAGTTGTTTGAATCACCTTAGTTTTCAATAAAAATTCTTCATCTTCTCTTATTATGTTCTTATTATTATCACATTGATACCATTTCTTAATGGTGTGAATTTATTCACACTAAACCTTGTGAAATTATTCACACAACGGTGGAGTGGTTGTTTTCTTTTTATTGTTTTTTTTACTTCTTCAGTTCCCCCCTCATGAGTCTACTTCCTACTTCCATTGAAACCATAACACCAATGGAGGTATAACCATCCTATGGGTTGATCCAAGGGAGTATAAAGAGGCTTTATTGGATTTTATTTCTCACTCTATTAATTTATAATCAGTTCTTTTAATTGAGAATTTCATTTGACGATTTTAAAACTTCTTCACCCTTTTTGAATTTTAAGGTCGCACACTTCAAGTGCTAATACAAACCTTTACCTTGTAGTGCTGAAAACTTTTATCCTCCAAGTGTATAAGTGATTAGTATTAGGGTGTGTCGGTATTAAAATAGGAAGTGATGATGTTGTTTGATCTTATTAAATGAGCCCATCTCAAATATAAGAAATTGAAATAGTTGAAAAAGGAATGCATCAAATCCACCCTAAGTGATAACTTAGGATCAAATCATTATCTTAATTTGAATTCACTTAAGTATTTTAGCGTTCACTTAAACCAATATAAAATCAACCCAAGTTTTCCACTTCATAGCAAAAAACAATCCATAGAATGTATGTGTCTGTAGGTTATTTCTTAGGTCTCTGAGGATTCGACAACCTAAGCTAAACTACTAGAGACCACTTAACCCTAAAATCTTGGGTAAATTTCAGTGATACCAAATTTTGGAGCCATTTCTAGGGACCTAAGAAATTTATCTTAGACAATATAATCATTTTCTCACCCCAAGTTATCTATTATCACCCTCATTCCTCTTATCTTTTCACCTTTATGTTTGTGTGTGTCCTAAGAATCTCAAATCCTAGTTTCAGTCTACTCTAATGGAGTCTCTTCAACATTACCCTATCATAAACCCACGTTGGAATCAAATTGGAAATAGTTATTGTGAATACCATAACTTAGTGAATTTATTTGACCAATCCTTGAATGATCACCCCATACTTGGTGAGATACACAATCATTTAAATGATGACTGTTTAAAGGATAAATTTCTAGCCCGCTCAAGGATGGTTGAAGAGATCAATCTTGGGGAAGTACATGATGTTCAACCTCATACAAATTCTATTCCTCAAACTTTGATTGAACAATTGTGTAATAAAATGGAGATAATGAATTTTGAGGTTTCATCTTTGAGATTAGAACTACAATGCATTAATACTTGTGAGGAACTCATCCCTACACCGACTATCCATTCCATAACCTTATGTGGAGTGTCTAGTTTCCCAAAAACCTCTCATGAATTTATTGAAGAACCAAACCTTATATTTAGGATAGATTAAGAGGATCAAGGAATTGTTTAAGTGTCTTTAAATCATGAGGAAATTGATTTTTTTATTCAAAAGTGGATAATTTTAGATCATGGGTTGAAGTTCCTGAATATTGCTCCATTGATGATTTTTTAGAAACACGAACCATTGAGAGAAGTCAAAAAATTTGAGTCCATACCCATTCTTGACACTGATCTTTCCAATTTTGTGGTTGAATCTTCTATTCAAAAGGAACCAATTTTGCTGAGACATTTGGAAAATGAAACTGAGTTGGATTAAAAATTTCAACCTGTGTCTGAATGCCCCATCCAACCCAAGATCAAAATTATTGTCCTTCCTTCCCCACTCAAGTATCACTTCATAGGGTATAATCATGACCTTTCAATTGTAATTCATTCTTCTCTTGAAACCAAAATTTTTTGAATGATCATTGATGTCTTAGGCAAGACTACAGAGGAAACTGGATCAACCATTTCTGATATTCCTTGGATTTTCCCACTCACTGTAGAACATATATTTGTACATGACACAAATTATAAACAAAGAATAAATCTCAATAAAGTAAAAGTGGGTAAATATTGGGTCCTTAAAATGTTGACAGTTGGTATTGGGTAAGTTAGGGGGTTCATGTCGAGCTAACGATGTTAAAAAAAGCGTTGTACGGGAGGCAACCCATGGTTTTCATGGTTCCAATCATTGTGAATCATCTTTATTTTTCAAATAGGATTAGTAAATCAATTTTATATTTTATAAAAATACTGAATCAATCAACTATGAATATGATAGTACCTTAGTCTGTTGACCTTTTCTTCTATTATGAGTATGGATGAGTATGAAAGGGGAGCGCCATATTCATCTGTGTCACGTGGTGTGATCCTTAAGTAATACCTTATCCATAAATTTAAAAATAAGACAATGTATCATCAATTTGTTTTATTTTTATGTGTTTGTAGGTTAAAATAAAAATATAAAAAAATATAATAATAATTAAAAAAATAAAAGGACAGATCGTAGGTTATGGGGCAAACCCCATCACAACCAATGAAGCCACGAGGACTCGAACTCGAGATTGAAGGGAGACTGGGGAACACACTTTCCACTGAACTATGGATTATAGTGCTTCCTTATTCTATAATTTTTGTATATATACATATATTTTACTTTATTTTATATAAATAAATAAATATATTGTTTTGTTTTGTTTGTTCATTTGTTTTTCTTTGTTCTAATATAGAACTCTACAAGTGACATGGATATCAAAGGATTAAATTGGAGCATCAAGAACTTCAACTTCAACCACCAGGTGACTTCATTACATGATCCTCATTTTCAATTTCCTTTTTGAACTTCCCTTCTCTGCCTCTACCCCATTCTAAATTTTCTTTTCTTCAAATGCTGGGGACAATGTTATTTTAAGTTGGGGGGAGAGATGAAATAAAAAAAATGATTTGAAAAAAAAGTGTGCCTTAATGGAAGAAAAGTTCCTTTAACCTTGAACATGATAATACACATTGCACACTTTGAAATTGAATATCAAATAATTTTACATGTCTTGATTCTAATTTTAATGCATGTTTAAGTCCATGTGCATAGATTTTGGAAAGTGTGGTTGCCTGATGTGATTTTTTACCGTTCATATTTTCATCCATTTAATAACAAAAAAACACAATGCACGTTCTCTGGATTGTGGGGTATTAGTTTGAGTTCATGGGGTCCCTCAAATAAGTAGCATAATTTTGGTGATCATTTTAGTTTTAATACGAGTATTAAATAAAAATAATAATAATAATAATAAATTTTCACGTAGAGAAATGAAATGACCTAATGCATGGATTTTGACACTTGGGGACCATGAATCCATAGCTGTCTGGCCCAAAGTTAGTAATTTTATCTCTATTTGTGGTAATTTGACTTTGTTTTTGATTGATTTAACTCGAGATGATGCTTGAGGATGTGGGCTTAACTTGGTGCCCTAAGGTCGTTGAGCCTGATAGTCATCGACAAAGTCTCAATACATGGGTTGACTATGTTGAGTGTAATTTTAATTACCATGAAAAAATTGCAAAAAAGAAGAAGAAATAATAACAATATATATATATATATAAATTGAATACCCATCTTAATATTGAAATGTGATTCCACCTAATGCTTCCATCATTCCCCCCTTGAATAAAGATGAACCCCCATGTCTATTATGATACACAACACATTGTTACGCTTAATTGATATTGGATGAAACGTGGTGATGAATTTGAACAAAGGAATGAGAATGTGATTGGGATATTCTTAAAAAACTATCTTGTATTAAAATATTTTGATGGGTTTCATTATTGTTTGGTATAAGGGTTCTTGGTGATCATTGTGTATTAAAATGTTTTGGAAAAGGGAATTTGAATTTCACATTTTTGAGATATATTTTGCTCAGGACTAGAAAAACTCAAGTTGGAGGGTGTGATTAGCCACTGAATGAATCTAATATTAATTGTTAATATATATAATATTCATGTGATTTATTATTCATAAACACCATTTTAGTGCATTTTACACTTTGAACATCATTTCATATTATGATTATAAATCCTTCTTAAAATGTACTATTATATGGTACATTTTTGAACACCATATAAAATACCTAATGGTCTTGATTTTATTTTCATATTTTATTTTCAGGTATCTAATTATATAAGGAACAATTCATGCTTTTGGAATACTTGAATATTCACATTATCAGACCACCAAAATAGGCTTTTATGCCAACACATTCTAAGCAAAGTAAACTGGACAACAACTCAATAAAGAGATTGTAGTGACCAAGATCCAAGACCACTGATTCTAAAAATTCAACTTAAGATAGATAAAATCATGGGGAACATTTTATCCAACAGTGAAAAGATATAATTTGGATTTTTTAATGGGGTTACAGGCATCCCAAGTTGGAGATAAAATTCTGGGCCAGATTATGTGGTCCAGAAAAATAGCCCACCATTTTATACATATCTCATAAACCATAAAGTCTTTTGGGATGAAACTTTACATACAGTTAGGGTACATATGGATATTCATTGTTTTCTTATATGTACCACTCCAATTCAACCATATAGAATCTCATTTAGGTGCCTCTGTTTTGTGGATGCAAGCTGGATGTCATTTCAGATCAAGGGTGGAAAAGTCTAAATTCGACAAACTTTCCACCACCCTAGGCCTACCATACTCAAGTGGGAAGACTTGGACTATTGGGGGATAGACTTAAGACTCTTTAAATGCCCATTTAAGGTAGTTTTAGTGGATTAGTTTATTATATTTCTTGCTTTGTTTCATTTAAATGTTATGCTTCCCATTTTATGTTGTATTGTTCTTCTTCATTTGTAAGTTGTTCGAATCACCTTAGTTTTCAATAAAAATTATTCATATTATCTTATTATTTTCTTATTATTATCACATTGATATCGTTTCTTCATGGTGTAAATTTATTCACACCAAACCTCGTGAAATTATTCACACAACGGCGGAGTGATTGTTTTCTTTTTATTGTTTTTTTACTTCTTCAATTCCTCCCTCATGAGTCTACTTCCCTATTCCATTGAAACCATAACATCAATGGAGGGATAAAACTCTTATGGGTTGATCCAAGGGAGTATCAAGGGGATATATTTTATGTTATTTCTCATTCTATTAATTTATAATCAATTCTTTTAATTGAGAATTTCATTTGAAGATTTTAAAACTTGTTCGTCCTTTTTGAATTTTAAGCCCACACACTTTAAGTGCTAATACAAACCTTTACCTTGGAGTGCTCAAAACTTTGATCCTCCAAGTTTATAGGTGATTAGTATTATGGTGTGTAGGTATTAAACTATGAAGTGATGATGTTTTTTGATCTTATTAAATGAACCCATCTCAAATATAAGAAATTGAAATAGTTGAAAAAGGAATGCATCAAATCCACCCCAAGTGATAACCTATGATAAACTCATTATCTTAATTTGAATTCAATTAAGTATTTTAGCATTCACTTAAACGCATCTAAAATTAACCCAAGTTGGCCACTTCATAGCCAAAAAAAATCCATAGAATGTATGTGTATGTAGGTTACTTATTAGGTCTTTGAGGATTCAACAACCGAAGCTAAACTACAAGAAACCGCTTAACACTAAAATCTCGGGTAAATTTTGGCGAGACCAGGGGTGCATTTTGAGGGGAAATAATATGCCATCCAAGATACCCTACTATATTAGATTCATGGTTTAATCTAGTTGGTCACATGGTTTGGGAAACTACATGCCAACTATGTATTCCCCAGTTTCCTAAGGGTGCATGGTTTTTTCTATTGGGGCATACTATTTTTCAAATCATACGCCAACCATTTACAACCCAAAAAGATTTCAAAATTCACCAAATATCACCCGAATCTCTAAAAAATTATCCAACCAAAAGAAGATAAAAAATAGGGTCATGAAAAACCTGAAAACAAGTAATTATATGTTACAACCTCCCTGCCATAAAAACATTATGTTCCTATAAATCTTGTCAAGAAATTTCAATATAAAGGATATGAGGCCACTACTCTCTCACCAATGCCTTATGATCCCAAATATCATGTGAATTAGAGAAATTATTCCATATCATAAGGAAATCACATGAGTGATAGGACATGTCCTATCACCATTTTTTTCATCATAATCGAAAATCACATAAGTTATGTTCATCCAATATTGACGATCAACTTGCCCTGTAGTGAGACAATCTAAATATATTGGGATATAAGTGTTAACCTCATTATTACACCCTTCTTTCTAATAGGAGTTCCATCGAAAAATAGACATGAGATACCATGATTCACCTAAAACCTACATGAACGGTGAATTAAATTATATCCAATCAAAGTATTGTCATTTTTTGCACAATTTTCATGTAAAGTTTTATGGAGCTAAAATGAAATTAAATAGAAATTTACATCAAAAGTAACACAATATATGCTTACATAACTGGATATAATGTAGAATAGGAGATTTTATACCGCCCCTAACTATGTTGTCTTAGCAATAACCCTAGTAGTTTTTAAAATTCATCGATTCAACGGGGAAATTACAAACAGGCTTGATACATATTGAATCAAAACAATAAGATCCAAGGAGTTGTTAGAAGTGGTGGATTTTAGGTCTTTAGATGTAGGTATAATTATCCAGATGACTATCTTCAACAACCAAAAAGAACAAAACCCTTGAGCATTTAACGTGAAGAAAAACAACTTTCGATAATTAAAAAAATTGTTACTGATAGTTCAGTTTCTCTCATATATGTGAATAACAAATCCCGAAACAAATATCTTCGTAAAATAAAAGGTGGCCCACTCACACACTATTAAGAAGATTCAATGTAGGAAAGAAGATATAAACTATCCAACTGCCACATCAAATAGACAATTTGCATAAATTTGAGGGGGGAATTGACACCTTCACATACACCCACATGACAAGTTTGTTAAAATTAGGCTTTAAAAAAGGATATGAAAAGGGGTATGAAAATAACATGACTCCTTTTTGAAGTAGCATTTAAAAATATGAATTTTCAATCTAATTATCCTTCATTTTTTGTGTTAATCATTAATGGGATAGGGTGCCTGTAAATGATATTTATATTTTAAATTTGGATTTATTTATTTTAGTGAAAAATTGTCTTATCTTGGGCGTCAGTAATTTTTGATGATCAGAAATTGAGTATGAATACATGATGAATTCTATTATTTTCATACCCCTTTTCAAACTATTTCTTATAGATACAAATAATTTATACATATTACAACATTAAAATACTAATTTTAACAAACTCTTCATGTGGGTGTATGTGAAAGTGTTAAAAAAGAACATAAAAAAACTTTGTATTTAATAAAGAGTCCTGTTATTTTCACACCAATTTTTAAACCTAAGAAAAATTTATATAGATTGATGCATTAAAGAGTTAATACTCAACATCCCATCACAATTAATTGTCATTTAAGGACCTTGTTACAACTTTAGTCATTGGGTCTAAATCCTGTAAGAATTTAAAAATTGGGATGAACCATCTCATGCAGTTTCACCATATTTAAGCTCATTTAGGTATAATAATCTTGTATAAGTAATGGACATGCTTTGTTCCTCCATGCCTGCACCGCCTGTTCCCTGAATATTTACCTATCATTTGAGGAAATGTTTCCTAGAAAAGCAAATAATTATTACCCCATTATGAGTGGGGATCAATTTCAAACAAATCTTATGACTTCATAATGTATAAAACCAACTATCATAATGAATATTTCCTAATAGGCAATTAGAATAGTTAAATTTCTTGTAAATGTTAGATTTTCTGTGCATATTTACAAATCCACCAATATTTAGGACTGAATGTATCATAAGATAGGAATAAAAGGTTGGTGAAGTTAATTTTCCTAAAATGAGGTACTCATTATCACTGGTATTGACTGCAAGAGATTAGAATCAAATAAAAGTACTTATCAGGATTTCACATGCTTGTGGTAGTGGAAGAGTGACCACGAGATCAACGATGAAATCATACTTCAAGTACCATATCACAATTTGACGAACATCCATCACCAGTTATCCACTCCCCCAAACCCTAGAGTTGGGTTCCACGATGGTCGTCCTAAACTTTGTGATCATGTGTAGTAAATAGAAAATATCGACCACCGATTATAAAAGCATAATGGCGATATAGAGGCCCGTGTCGACACTGAGGCAGGATGAGCCGCCAACAACAGGTACGAGAAAGTAGAGGGGGTCAATGAAAATGGAAATGGGGTAGGTGATGAGGAACATGTGGTTCCAGTGGGCGACGATGTCAATGTCAGGATTGAGGATCTTGTAGTTCCATAGTACGCTAATCGTGGAGTTAAGGAGGAAGAGAATCAAAGGTGGAAGAGATGACCATTAGAGAGTAACAAGTCATTTGGCATGATGGATTTGGCTGGGAAAATGTCAAGTGTTGTGAGGTATCTACATGGGAGAGAGGAAAGAGATAGAGGGAAACTATTTCTCTCCCATTCGAGTTTTCCAATAATAAAAAATGGGATAATTTTGACAGAAATGATCATGTAGGATAAATCATTTTCTAATTTTACTTTTATAGCTATTATATTATTAAATTAAATATATGTATATACATATAAAACAAATGATTATTAAATCGAAAAAATATATATGATTGGTAACATATTTCTCAAAGTTCAATGTCTATATAATTGACATGATAAAAAAATAAAAGATACAATTTGAAATTATCATGTTTTTTATTTGAAATAATTGAATATTGGGAAGCTATATTTTTAAAAAATATAACTCAAACCCACTCAGATTAATAATCAGGTAATGTGCGACACTATAGCGGCAGCGGTCACTGTATCAGCGGTAGGACACTACAGCAGCAGCGAACACTGTTTGGCACTGTAGCATATGGATACTGTAGCAGTACTATTCATAGAATGGGTCTTGGGCAAAAAATTTGGGCCTATGGGCCATGTAATGGGCTATATGCCTACTGGGCCTTCGGGCTATGTAATGAGTCTCCCTCTACCCAGTTTAAAGAGGACTTTTCTTTGCTTTAATAATAAAATGAGGCTTCGACCCCAACCTTTAAATAAATAAATAAATAAATATATATATATAATTACATAAAGATATTTATAAATATATATTTATAATTATATAAATATTTCTTAAAAAAATTATATATAAGTACTTATAATTAAATATTATATATAAATATATTTTTAAATATATATTTAATATATTATTATATATATATGTATAATTATAAATATATTTTATAAATATATATCTATGAACACAGATATATATATATAAATATATCTAAATAAATATATATATATATAAAAAGATATTTATAAATATATATACTTACATAATTATAAATTTATTTATTTATTTAAAAACCAAAGACACAATTTAAAATTATAATATTTTTTTTATTTAGAATAATTGAATATTGAAAAACTATATTTTTTAATAAGGGTTATTTTTTTCATATTTCAAAAATATTTCTTTTCTTTTTCTTTTAAAAATTGTCACCAAACAAGATACAGAGAAATTACAATCATTTATTTTTTTTACTAAATTTTGTATTCAAACAAAATGAAGAGAAATCAAAATATTTTCTTTTCTTTTATTTTATTAATTAAGAAATAATTTTTTTATTTTACTAAAACATGACCAAACATGGGGTAAATGGAGCTAAACTGGTTAATTACAGAGTGATAGAGAGAGGCTTCTGCAAATCGTGATGCCAAAAGATGGAAACAGAAGCGGTTTGGGTGCGCCTGCCAAACTCTGATCGTGGAGTCATTTGAGGGAAGCCATGAAATGCCGGTGGAATCCATAATGAATTTAATTCAAATAAATACATAGTTTTTTTGAAATGTTTATATCTATTTATCTAAATCTACACACACACATATATATTGAATTTAAACTATTTCGCGTATCCCATTCTCCCTCACCAATTTTCCTCCAAACCGCGCTCCACTCATCCCATCAATTTGTTATTTCTCTACATTTTTGTCTCGCTCTCCCACTGTGCATTCCCTATATTCTACATCCCTGGATTCCCTCTCTGTATGCTCCGTTTCACCCCCATAATACTCTGATTTCTGTGGATCCCTCAACCTTTTGTAGTGACATAGGATGTGATAAGTGTTGATATCAAGGTGGTAGGTGTCATAAATTGGTTGAGAAAAGCGCCAGAAGGAGCAGAATGAGTGAGAGTGAGCGAAGAATAATCTAATCATCTTTGGGGATACCAATAGCATGGAGTTCGCTCAGAGACATCAAGGATGAATAGAATCAAAGGCCGAGGAGACGGTCATTGGAGAGTGAATGAAGCTAAAATGGTTCAATTACAGAGCGATAGAGAGAGGCACTTGTAAATTGTGATGATGAACAAAAGAAACAGAATCAGTTTGGGTGTGACTACCAGAGCATGTTGATCGTGGAGTCATTTGAGGGAATCCATGAAACATGAGTGCAATCTGGAATGAATTTAATTCAAATAAATACAGAGTTTTTTTTTGAAATGTTTAAATCTATATATCTAAATCTATAAAAATGAATAAATATATTGACAATACATGTTTTTTTGAATATTTTGTTGATATTAATTGATATAATTTCCCCACATTAATCTTATTTGGACGATTTAATGGAAAAATGTGTTTTGGACTAGAATTTGGAAATTGCTTGGAAATTTTGTTTTTACCATTTTAATACCATCATTCTATTTTTGTAATAACATTTTCTCTGTACCAAATTTAGAATTTAAATTTTACATTGATAGTCAAATAAAAATTTTCTATATTTTTTATTCAAACCATCATATCTGGATCTCAAATTTGGTGGGCCGAAAGTGGGAATTAATGAAGGGATAGATAGAATTTGGCATATTGGACCCCACCTCACTAAAGTGGCCATATCTTCCACATTACTTCTTTGATGTGGCTTAAATTTTGAGACGTGTTAAAGGGATCAATTTCTAGAATTTAATTAAACTGGAGTGACACTTGGTTCTCATGATATGGTGGTAGAAAATGCGGGTCAATATGAAGTAATATTTGGAGACCAAAAGATGCATGTACCCTTTTTGGTCTTTGAAACCCTACCCCTTCTAACCTCTATTTAAATGAGATTTTAAATATTGGGAGGGTTTTTTGAGGCTTTGATAAGGTTTTTTAAATAGGATGGCTCTTGGAATCATCTCACACCTCTTGGAATAAGTGAGGCTTTGTTAAAAGATCTCTTCCAAGAAGGCTCTACTCTCCCACCTCCACTTTGTGTTTGTTTGTTTTCATGATTATAACTTGACTTTTTACCAATAAATCTTATTTGTTCTTCTCTTTTCATCTTAATATTTTTATTCTTGGTTCTGTAATATAAGAGTGGAGAAAATATTGAGTGTTTCCCTTTCAATCTATTGCTTATGAAAAACGTCTCCACGATGACAACTCCACCCACGGAAGAGTGATTTCGTCCGTAGTTGATCTGATCCCTACTCCCTTAATTTATTTATTTTGAATCAATAAGAATACTATAACTCATAAATTTTGATCAATTAATTGAGTTTTATTTTATAAGGAACTTTATCGACTTGCACTTGACCGCGAGGTCAGACTTGTGTAAATTGTGAGAGTGAAACTTAAATCTCAAAATCCAATCAACTTAGGATAGAATTGTAGGGATCAAGTATCATCCCCAAACTCAATTAATTATAAACTCCATGGAGTATATGATTCCATAATTGTCCATTGAACATAATCTATATTTTGGATCATAATCAAAGTAGGGTGTTGTGATTGAAAGTCCTGAAGTTAACCTAGGGCTCATTTTTCCAATATTTATGGTCATGTTAATTTCTGTAGGGTTCAGGGATTGAAAAGATTATGGGATCACAATTAAATGAATTATAATAATATGAGATATTGATAAATTAATGGTTAAGGGGATGGATTATATTAATTACATCTTCTTATATTAGTGTTTTTAAAGATGTTGTGTCCTTGATTGTTTCTTCTCCTTTATTTGTTTTGTCTATTATTTGAAAATCTCAACCAAAACCCCCCAAAATTTTGTAATTTTTTTTTCACTTATTTTCTTTTTTTCATCAATCCTATTAAGGGTTGTTTAATTCACTTCCTCCTTAAGAGAATGAAATAGTTCAGACACTGTGATGCACTTAGTTAAATCACAAATATTTTTGAGAGTGTGTGCGACAATGCTCATCAAATTGGCATCGTTACTGGGGAGGAAAGTGTCTTAATCAACCACTTTTAGGTAAGTTATTTTTTATTTTTCTACTATTATTTCTTCTCTTATATTTTTTTTATATTCTTAATTCCACACATCTTCTTTTTCAAACCACCAAGTAAAAACCTCATGGATTTTTATTGTCCTCTGCTTAGGGAAATTATGAGTATTAGTTCTAGTTTGATGTCAAATAGAACTTCCACATATATTTCTAATAAACAAACCTCTCTTGAATGTGATTTTTATGTGGACTCATATTCTGATTTTGATCATGTTCACTCTGATTATGGCTTGGATGTTGAGTATGCTGATGGTTTTGATGCATTATTCTCTGATTTCGATAATTCATATTCTAATACTAATGTTCATTGTGAAAATATCTCAGTTCCTTCAATGTCTCCATCCATACATCACCCCCTACATTGGAACTCAAGCCATTTCCACCATATCTCAAATACTCATACCTATTTAGTGGTGCTAGATCACCTGTAATAATTTCTAACAATATGTCTTTTGAAAATGAAGAAAAACTTTTGAATCTATTGAGGTAGAACATTAGGGAAATTAGGTGGACCTTGGATATCATATCTGGTATTAGACCCTCCATTTTATTACATAGGATCCTTTTAGAGTATGAGGATAAATAGATAAGGCAACAACAATGGAGAAATGATCCAAATATTTTGGAAAATGTAAAAAAATAAGTTGAAATTGAAGCCGAACAAACATAGGGAGATGATATTTTCTTGAAAACATTATCTTTTAATTTTATTGAAACTGAATTTTGTATCACCTCCTTTTGCTTGAATTTTTTTGATTCGTCCAACACTTGTATTTCCTTAGTGGATGTGGAAGAAAAAGAAGATTAACTGGATGAGGAACATATGGAGATCCCTGAACACGTTGAACACTTGTTAGAGGGAGTTCAAGAGGATATCCAAGTGTCTTTTCATGAGGAAAAAGATACACAAGATGTATACTTTAAAGGGTAATAATTTTATATCGACTATTCATGCTTTAATTTTGTTCAAAGAGACTTACACTCTGACATTCCATTTTATTATTCCATTATTGCAACATACCTTGAGAAAGCACTATAGAATGAAGAAGAAGTTGTGAAAGTGAAAACCGTGAAAGAGGAGGACTCATTCTTTGTCCTAACCCTACCATACAAGAAGAATGTTATTTTCATGGGGGTGAATTTTCTACACTCTTTCTATGGAGTCCTCAACATAAAGGAAGAGGAAGGGTAAGGTGGAAATAAAAACTGGTGGTTCATCTCCAAGAAACCACACCCCCATCAAATTGGTGATAACTAACTCGAACTTCCCATCTGGAGGGATTCAAAACACAGGGACCACTTGGGGGATTAAACCAAGTTCTATCCTTCTATTCTCATTATATTTATATTTTATTTTCTTCTAATAAATTTCTTATGTTTTATTTTTGTTCTTTTTTCTTATAGGTTTTGAGTGATAAACACTTAAGAGCTTAACTCAATGTTGCACTATGAATAAATCAGGTTGTACCTCTCCTTCACACTTGGTTATTGTAATTAAATTTTAAATCTTCTTAAATCCACTTGAATTCATTGAGGAAAATGTAATATTTTATGTGGGGGGAGGGGATGGAATTTTGGGTAGATTTTTTAGGATTTTTATTTTTGAGTATTTCTTATTTTTATTGTTTAAAACTACAAAAAAGAAAAAAAGTCATTTCACATTCCCATTACATCCATAGAACTGATTGAGATTGCATGTTTGACTTTTTAACCCTCATGGGAAGCATATTGAGCATGGGAAAGTTTTCATCATTGATTGTCGATTTTTGTGAAAATGGAAGTTGGTCAATGATATGTTTGATTGTGTCTTTATGAAGCCTTTTAGATTTTTAAAATCATTAATTGTGGGAAATTTGTGGGAAAACTGTGTCGTTTAATCTCTCTATTCACATCACACACGATCATTACTTGTGAGTTTTTTCTTAAAAAATTGAAGGTATAGTCAGGGTAAGTAATCCTTTTCATCTTATAACATGGCCTTTCCATATGTTCATTTATTTTTTGATCATTTCCATTACTATACCAGATTGGACTATGCATGTGTACCTAATATCCGACTGTTGTACACCCAAAAATAATCAAAAAAAAAAAAAAATAAAATAAAAAAAAACAATAAATAGGGGAGTAAATAAATGTACAACATGTGGGGATATTTAGGTCGGTAGCCCAAGGTTTGACTTCTGGAAATGCTTAAATGAGTGGATTTTGGAATTTTATTACAAAGGATGTTGAACAAGTTTAGTGAAATAGAATCAGGTAATAATAAAAGTTTTTCTTGACCTGAATATACTGGATAAAGGGTGGAGAGACAAGCTTGAAATTATTGGCAGGCATACACATGAGGAATTTGTGGCATGGTTAACTCATATGATGTTTTCACCTGATTAGTGTCATAGATTTCATTGTTTTTTTATAAAATTTTTGAGACAATTACTTCCAGATTTTTTGAGATTGAATTATTTTTGGTGAATCTTTCTATGCTTATATTGCCATCATGGATTGAGAAATTTCAAAATGCACCATTTTCTGGATTACATGACACAAGGTTTTTCCCGAGAGTGCAAAAGGGTAAGTGTGGGGGAGTTGATAATACATGTTTTTTTTGAATATTTTGTTGATATTAATTGATTTAATTTCCCCACATTAATCTTATTTGGATGATTTAATGGAAAATGTGTTTTGGGTTAGAATTTGGAAATTGTTTGGAAATTTTGTTTTTACCATTTTAATATCACCATTCTATTTTTTTCATAAAATTTTCTGTATACTGAATTTAGACTTGAAATTTTATAGTGACAGTAAAATATACATTTTATACATTTTTATTCATACCATCATAGCTGGATTTTAGATTTGGTGGGCCTAAAGTGGGTATTAATGAAGGGATGAAGAGAATTTGGCAGACTAAACCCCACTTCACTAAAGTGTCCATATCTTCCACATTACTGCTTGGATGTGGATGAAATTTTGGGATGTGTTAAAGGAATGAATTTATAACATTTCATTAAACTGAATTGACACTTTTTTCACATGGTATGGTTGTCGAAAACGTGGGTCAATAAGAAGTAATTTTTGGAGACCAAAAGACGCATGTACCCTTTTTAGCCTTTGAAACCCTAGCCCTCCCAACCTCTATTTAAATGAGACTTTCACTCTTTGGGAGGGTTAGTTGAGGAATTTTTAAGGTTTTTACAATAGTGTGTCTCCTGGAATCATCTAAAACCTCTTGTAATAAGTGAGGCTTTGTGAAAATATCTCTTCCAAGAAGGCTCTCCTCTCCCACCTCCACTTTGTGTTTGTTTGTTTTCATGTTTGTAACTTGAATTTTTCTCCAATAAATATTCTGTGTTCTTCTATTTTCATCTTCATATTTTTATTCTTGGCACTAAAATATAAGAGTGGAGACGATATTGGGTGTTTCCCTTTCAATCCATTTCTTATGCAAAACGTCTCCACGGTGACAACTCCACCAATAGAAGAGTGATTTCATTCGCAGTTGATCTAATCCCTACTCCCTTAATTTATTTATTTTGAATCCATAAGCATATTGTAACTCATAAATTGTGATCAATTAATTGAGTTATATTTTCTAAGAAACTCGATCGACTTGCACTTGACCACGGGATCAGACTTGTGTAAATTGTGAAAGTGAAACTTCAATCACAAAATCCAATCAACTTAGGATAGAATTGCAGGGTTAAAGTATCATCTAAAAACTAAATTAATTCTCAAATACATGGAGGAGATGATTCAATAATTTTCCATTAACTATAAGTTGACTTTTGGATCACAATCAAAGTGGGGTGCTGCGATTGAAAGTCCTGAAGTTAACTTAGGGCCCATTTTTCCAATATTTGTGGTCATGTTAATTTCTGTAGGGTTCAGGGATTGAAAAGATTAGGGGATCCCAATTAAATGAATTATAATCATATGGTATATTGATAAATTAATGGTGAAGGAGTTGTATTAGATTAATTACATCTTCTCATATTAGTGTTTTTAAAGAAGTTGTGTCCGTGATTGTTTCTTCTCCTTTGTTTGTTTTGTATATTGTTTGAAAATCTCAACCAAAACCCCCGAAGATATTTTCATTTGTTTTCACTTATTTTATTATTTTATTTTAGTCTATTAAGGGTTTTTTAATTTACTTCCTCCTCAAGATAATGACCCAGGTCAGCCACTATGATGCACTTAGTTAAATCATAAATATTTTTGAGAGCATGTGCGACAATGCTCATCAAATTGGCACCTTTTCCAGGGAGGAAAGTTTCTTATTCAACCACTTTTAGGTAAGTTCTTTTTTTTATTTTTTCTAATGTTGTTTATTATATCATCTTTTTTTTTCTTTTCTATTATTCCTTCCCCACATCTTCTATTTAAAACCACCAAATAAAAACCCCATGGATTTTGATTGTCTTATGATTAGGGAGATTATTATTATTGGTTCTAGTTTAATGCCAAAGATCACATACACACCTATTTATAATACACAAACCTCTCTTGAATGTGATTTTTATGTGGACTAATATTCTTATTTTGATCATGTTCGCTCTGATTATGGCTTGGTTGTTGAGTATGCTGATGGTTTTGATGCATTATTCTATGATTTTGATAATTTATATTCTAATACTGATGTTCATTGTGAAAATATCTCAGTTAATTTAATGTCTCTATCCATACATCACCCCCTACATTGGAACTCAATCCATTGCCACTAGATCTCAAATACTCATAATTATTGAGTGGTGAGAGATTACATGTAATAATTGCTAACAATATCTATTTTGAACATGAAGAAAAACATTTTAATCTATTAAGGGAGAACATTAGGGAAATCAGGTGGACCATGGATAACATATCTGGTATTAGACACTCCATTTTATTACATAGGATCCTTTTAGAGGATGGGGCTAAACCAATAAGGTATCAACAATGGAAACACGATCCAACTCTTCTGAAAGACGTGAAAAATAAGTTGAAATTGAAGCCGAACAAACACAAGGAGATGATATTTTCTTGAATACATTATATTTTAATTCCATTGAAATTGAATTTTGTATCACCTCCCCTTGCTTGAAATTTTATGATTCGGCCAACACTTGTATTTCCTTGGTGGATGTGGAAGAAAAAGAATATGCACTGAATGAAGAACATAAGGAGATCCCTAAACATGTTAAATACTTATTGGAGGGAGTTAAAGAGGATATCCAAGTGGCTTTTCATGAGGAAAAAGAGACACAAGATGCATACTTTAAAGGGGAAGAATTTTATATTGATTATTCATGCTTTAATTTTATTCAAAGAGACTTAAAATATGAAATTCCCTTTTATTATTCCATTATTGTAGCATACCTTGAGAAAACACTGGAGAATGAAGAAGAGGTTGTGCAAGTGGAAACCCTGAAAGAGGAGGACTCATTCTTTGTCCTAACCCCACCATACAAGAAGAATGTTATTTTCATGGAGGTGAATTTTCTAC
Organism: Viscum album; assembly: GCA_963277665.1. Classification (NCBI taxonomy): domain Eukaryota; kingdom Viridiplantae; phylum Streptophyta; class Magnoliopsida; order Santalales; family Viscaceae; genus Viscum; species Viscum album. The sequence continues at coordinate 60,340,769 of OY728163.1, read as the reverse complement.
ACTCTTCCTATAGAGTCCTCAACATAAAGGAAGAGGAAGGGAAATCTAAAAAGAATAAGTACTAGTGGTTCATCTTGTAAAGACCCAGAAATTCCGTATATATTTTTTAATTATATGGAATTATTATGAGACTGTGAAATTCGATGACACATGATTCCGAGGCTTGAAGAGCCCAGAACAAGTTTTGAACCCTTTTTAGGGTACGTTCAGTAAATGCGCGAGCGAGTTTTTCTATCTTTTGAGCCGGTGCTCGGATTGAAAATCCAAGGGCACCGTTGAATTCACAGCGCTGGGATTCTCTTAGGCGAAACTTAACTTTTAAAGGCAAGGGTCAGACAGAAAAGTTAAGTTTTGGACTTTTCGGAAAAATAATAATAAAATAAATCTTTGAGTTATTTTATTGTTTTCTCCAACCATTGAGCAACAGTTAGCGAAACCGCAACATAACGACGAGCATTAAATGAGGGTTATTTAATGACTCATTTCTTTTATTGTGTAACCACAACACTTGTTTAATTAATGGTTCATTAATTAAGGTTCATTAATGAACCACATTAATGAACACAACTTCAAGACCATTTTCTTTTTATTATTCAATATGTTGGAAAATGAATTAATGACCATGGGAGAAACCTCAGACATAATGATGACGATATCTCCCTCTAACGAAGAACGGAGAACGAAAATAGATCATTGGAAGATCCAATCTGAAGATCGACTAGCAGCGACGAATGATAACGAACATGGAACATCAACAAATTCAGAATTCCTCCCTCATCCGCAACAAATTTAACCAAATCTGGGTAGGGGATTTAATTGCTCTAAGTGTTTAATGATTCCTCTTATCTCGTTCTTGAAAAATACAATGAACTCGGATCAACCGACTAATAGGTTGATCCATGACTCATTTGATCTTGTAGGAGTTTGTTGTAGGGACTTGATTTGGGGTTTTTCTTAATATATAAGATGCTTGTTATCACATCCATAATAGAACACTAATGCAGAGGGCATGGGCTAATCCAAATAAGTCCCAGACCCTCCATCGATCTTGTATGTTTTGCGTTCTTTGTGGGCAACCAAGCAACATGGTGGAAAGGCGTTTCCGTGGGCTTTGCAGTGAAGGTAGTGACCCGAGAGGCCCGTAGGCGCAGACGGAACGAAAAACGGACCACCAGAGCATCTCCGGTGGCCCACAGAAGGTGTGGAAGGTGGTAGCAGCCGACCCACGCCGACCGCATGGAGGAGGCGGAGCTCGCAAGCACCATGGAGGCAAGTAACGGTCGGCTCTCGCCAGCCGTGTGGAGCAGGAGCGGCCTGCACGGGCCACTCGACAGACATGCAAAACGACTATCCTTCTGCTTGCCGTTATGGGAGATGGGGCGATGCCAGCTGGGAGAACTGGAATCCCGGTGTTCGGTCCAGTGCAACCGGCCCACACCGCGTGGGTCGGTCCACCTGTGGGCTGAGCCACCTGCGAGCTGGACCCCGCTGGCCGAGCTGGACCCACGCCAGCTGGGCCAGACCCGCCACCGGGCCAGACCTGGGGACCCAATGAGACGATTGGGTTGGACCCTTACCAGACCCACTCTGGACCCTTGGGTCAGGTCGAGACGGTCCGACCAAGTCAGACCAGACCCGGACCCCTTTGCACTAAAATGACTATAACTCACAGACTGTGCATCTGATTGACGTATCGTCTATGGTGTGATGACCCTTGCAACGAGGTGGTCATTTTTAGATACTCTAATTGATCTTTGTAACAATTTGGAGTATGGATAGGTTGGATCGGACTTGAATTCAACCGGGTCCTATTTACCTTTTTGTATATAGCTTACAGACCTGGCGTCTGATTGACGCACTGTCTATCGCATTGGAACCCTTACGATAAGATGGTCATTTGGGTTACTTCTGAGTGGGACTTCGTGGTGGTTGAGATATAACTAGTGACTTGAGGAGAGGATCCTACAGAAATCAAGCATACGAAGTGAGGGAATCCATTGGCTGGTTGTGACGTGATGAAAGAATAATGATCATTTGTGGGTCAACACTTAGTGATCCTCTGTGGGTCAACACTTAGCGATCCTCTGCAGGTCATCACTTAGCGATCCTCTATGGGTCAACACGCAACGATTCTTCGTGGGTCACCACTTAGTGATCCTCTATGGGTCAGCACATAGCGATCCTCTGTGGGTCAGCACCTAGAGATCCTCTGTGGGTTAGCACATAGCGACCCTGTACAGTTCAGTAGAAAAAGCCACTTGGAAAGATAAGATGATCTAGATTTATGAATAATCATCTTTATTCACATTTTTTAAGTTGTATACCTAGTGTGAGCTGTCTTTTACTTTGTGCTCTATGATTGAGATCATGCTTTGTGGTTTTTCCCTTGTAAGATTCTGAGAGGATTTTAGGAGTCTCGGGGTCCCTACTAAGTATTGTTATACTCACCCCTGCATGGGCTTTTCCCACACCTTGTTATGTCTTGTGCAGACAACAAACATCCTGACTAAGACTTTGGAGATCCAGGGCTAAACGGTACACAGAGGTGACCGATTGACATAGTGAGCCGCAATGAAGATCTATGCCTACCCTTCAGGTAGGATCCTTGGTAGATGATCTTTCGAGATTTTTTTTCCTTTTATTATACTACTCTTTTAGTTGATCTTGTATACTGGCCCCTTTTTCTTTCGGCACTTACTTTTACTCTCAGTGGTGGTTTTTAGTGGTGGTTGTACTACTCCTTTTCCATTTTGTTTTGCTTGTGTGTAGTGTGCCATGTCTCTGTGTGTATAGGTTTAAAGGCAATGCCTTCCCGTTTTGGGTTTCTTTTTTTTTGGTGCTAGTCACCAACCCCTGGCCTATGGAAGGTGGGGTTGAGGTAGTGACGACATGGGTCCTAAGGGACGAGTCTTGACAAAGTGGTATCAGAGGGCGATTAGTTCTACTAGAAGAACTAAGACTCTTCACTTTTCAATGAGGCAATAGTGTTAAGTGTTTTGAGTTCGGATTTCAGTTAAAAGAGTCCAATGTTGGTGTGAAGACTGATGTATCCATACACCAGGACCTTGAATTCTGATTTCCGACTCGGTACACAAAAACACTGTTTGTGTGTGTTTTGGAAATGTTTTTTTTCTTTTGATATCTTTTGAGTCAGCTCACCAGGTATAAATTATTGACCGTGGCACATTTGTTACTTTTCAGGATGCCACCATATAGACAACCAGCCAGGATTCTAGTGAGAGATCATGATGACGACCCACCGAGCGATGAGACGTCGATGCAGGGCCCTCTTATAACAATAACACCTTCAGGTGGTGTACCCGCAACACCACCACCTGTAGGGCAGTAGTTGAAAACAACCCCACTAGCAGGAAATGTACACCAACTGATCACATTTCATGAGTTCCAGAGATAGAGGTTTTTGAGGTTTCGAGGTGAGAAAAATCTGCAGGAAGCTGAAGACTGGCTGGAGGTTGTGGCATGAGTTTTTCGCTTGGTTGAGACACCAGCAGACCAGATGGTGATCCTAGCTAATAGTCTCTTTCAGGGCATATAAGGGAGATTATAGAGCCTGAAACTCTATACACAGAAGAAAACGACTCTTTCCTGGTTGGACTTCGAGAGCCTCTTCAGGGCGGAGTTCGTACCAGTGACTCTACGCTCTGTGCGTATTCAAGAGCTACTGCACCTACAACAGGACAACCTAACAGTGGCCTAGTACTTGGAAAGATTTACTAACCTCTCCCACTACTCCACCTCCATAGTAAGAGACCCTTTATTCAGGGCCTAGACCTTTGAGTAGGGTCTTTGATGGGAGATCAGAGCGTCAATGATTTTGCTCAACATTATGACACAGGCGAGAGTGCTAGAGCGAGCACTACTAGTGGATATTTTCCTTTCCAAGTAGGCACTGACAACGAGAGTTACCACCAGACAACATGCAGCTGAGTCATCTGTAGTAGGCAGTAGGCAGATGACGTATAGGCCCAAATGGGCCAGACCTTCTGGAGGATGACCTTAGGATGTAGGGTCGGAGGTGCGGAACTCACAAGTTAGAGGAGGTCATCTAAGGAATAGAGTTTATTACTCTTGTGGTGGACATGGGAACATGGATCGTGACTATCTGACTCCCCATGTTGATGATCAGCAGGCAGTCGAGGGACCGCCGATACAGTGACAAAGGTTCGAGCGAGGAGGTCCGCAGGGCATTAGACGTAGTAGAGGAGTAGGCCATGCAGAAAGTGGTGGGCGACAGTTTGAGGTACCACCACCACCACTCCTAGGTGGTCCACTCCGACCTTAGGGAGTAGGTGGAAAGGGACGATCTCAGCTTCAGGTGGTATAGGCCTATGACCACAACACTCTGATGATGATTTGAGGTACAATATGTGTCTACTCCACCATATCTATAGTTTTTATAGACACAACTTCCAGTCACTCTTTCATTACCGTGGATCTCGTTCAGATCTTGGAGATTATGGTGGAGTCATTGGCTCGATCCTTACGATTAGAGACTTCTACAGGATAATATTCGGTGATTACGCACTGGTGTCGGCAGTGTGAGCTTACTCTAGGAGGTGAGATCTTCAGCTGGGATCTCCTAATAGCAGCGTCGAGGCCTTATAACGTCATCTTGGGTATGGACTAGTTATCCATGGTCCATGCTCAGATCAATTGTTTTAGGCGCAAAGTTTGGTGTGTTTGCGAGGATGAGACTAGGTTTTCCTTCACAGGTGAGAATGGAACCTTTGCAGCACATGATGGTATTTCTTAGAGGAGGGTGCAACTGACCACTCATCAGTTGGATAGCCTTACCCTCGGTGTAGTATAAAAGAGGAGTCCAAGCTATCCTATAGTGGTAGACCAGTATGAAGATGTCTTTCCTAAATATGTTCCAGGACTACCTCCTCAAAAAATAGGTAGACTTCTATATCGACCTGTACCCCAGGACGACACCGATATCTACACTTGAATATCAAATGTCTCCTGTGGAGATTTTTGAGTTGAGGGTATAGTTGGAGTAATTATAGAGGAAGAAGTTCATAAGACCCAATGTTTCTCCATGGGAAGCCCCAGTGTTGTTCTCCAAAAAGGTAGATGAGAGCTTGAGGCTTTATGTGGACTATCGATGCCTGAATCAGGTGACCATGAATAACAAGTATCCTTTACTGAGGATTGATGATCTCTTTGATCAACTGAAGGGATCTCAGTGGTTTTCAAAGATAGAACTCAGATCAGGCTATGATCATCTTCATGTGCAGGATGAGGACGTAACAAAGACAACCTTTAGATGCTGGTATGGCCACTATGAGTTCTTGGTGATGCCTTTCGGTGTGACCAATGCCCCAATAGTGTTCATGGGACTCATGAACAGGATCTTCCAGCCTTACCTCGATTGTTTTTTAGTGGTTTTCATTGAAGATATCTTGGTATACTCGACGTCGGAGGAGGAGCACGCCACATATCTACAGATATTTCTGGATATACTCCGAGAGCACCAGCTTTATGGTAATCTCTCGAAGTTCCAGTTCTATATATGGTAGGTCCACTTCCTAGGGAACGTTATCTCAGAAGATAGAGTTGTAGTGGATCTGACAAATATTGAGGTAGTGCTTGCTTGGGAGCCACCCAAGAGCGTGACTGAGGTGCTGAGTTTTCTGGGGTTGGCTGGGTACTATCAGAGATTTGTACCCAACTTTTCCAGAGTAGAAACACCCTTTTTAGCTTTGAAAAAGAAGGGATAACCCTTCGTATGGATGGAGAGATACCAGCTGAGTTTCCAATATCTGAGGTGGAGACTAATGAGTGACCCCATCTTGAGGCTACTATAAGAGGGAGTTGGGTATGTAGTTTACTGCAACACATCAAGGACTGAACTAGGATGTTTCCTGATGCAGGAGCGAGTGGTGATCACCTACAACTCACAAAATCTGAGGCTACATTAGCAGAACTATGTGACCCATGACATGAAGTTAGCAGTAGTGGTCTTTGCATTGAAGATGTGTTGGCACTACTTGATGGGTAAATGGTCTACTGTCTTCTCTAGACACAAGAGTATCAGGTATATTTTATCATAGTACTTGAACCCGAGACAACAGCGATGGATGGAGTTCCTTCAAGACTATGACTTTGAGATAGTCTATAATCTTGGGAAGGGGAATTTAGTAGAAGATGCACTTAGTAAGAGGTCAGGTCTTCATCTGCTGAGTGAGGTGACATAGTAATTTACCGTGTTGCAGATATCCTTCATGGAGAGTGATGGAGCAGTATACCTCCAGTCTATGACTGTCACTCCCCCACTCCTTCAGTGAGTTCGGGAGGCACAACTTGGGGACATTGACTGCGAGGCCTGACATGCTCAAATATCCTCAGGACAGACTCCTAATGGATTTTCAATAGGTGGCAAGCACGTCACCCTTTTTAGAGGACGCACCATGGTACCTATGATGTCATAGGAGGAGGTATTGAGGGAGTTCCATACATCTCCTTTAGTGGTACATCCTGAAGTGGAAAAGATGTACCCAGACCTCTGATGTCAGTATTGGTGTCTAGGGATGAAGAAAGTAGTGGCAGAGTTTTTTTTATGATGCCTCACTTGTCAACAAGTGAAGGCCGAGAATCAGGTTTCAGTAGGCTTAGCATAACCACTAGAGGTACCAAAATGTAAGTGGGATGGTATCTCTATAGACTTCATGACCGGGTTACCACGCATGTCCAGGGGCCGTGACTCTATCTGGGTGATTGTTGACCAACTCACTAAGTCATCCCATTTTCTACCCATACGAGATCAAGGTTTAGTAGAGGTCTTAGGACAACTCTATGTTCAGGAGATAGTACGATTTCATGGGATACCATTAACAATCATTTTAGATCGTGACACTCGTTTTACATAATGGTTGTGGAAAGGATTACAGGAGGTGTTCAGGACTCAGCTACGCTTGAGCACCACCTTTCACCCTCAGATAGATGGTCAGATAGAGTGGACTATACAAACACTTGAGGACATGCTTTGTGCTTACGTCCTTGATTTTGGACGTAGTTGGGAGGACCACATATCACTGGTGGAGTTCGCATACAACAAAATCTATCACTCCACCATCGTCATGTCACCATTTTAGGCCTTTTATGGGCGACCATAAAGATCACCTCTATACTGGATAGACCCAGGGGAGTCAGAACTTATGGGTCTAGAGTTGGTACATGATACCATAGAGAAGGTGCAGATCATCCAAGAGCAGATAAATACCGTAGAAAGTAGGCATAAGTCTTATGTCGATATGAGATGAATACCCTTGGAGTTCAAAGAGGGAGACCATGTCTTCCTATGGGTCTCACACCGATGAGGATTGTATAGATTTGGATGAGGAAAAAATCTATCTCTGAGGTTCATCAGACCTTTCCAGATCCTGAGCAGAGTTGGTGAGGTGGCGTACTGCCTAGCTCTTCCCCCACAGATGCACCAGGTGCATAATGTTTTCACGTGTCACAGCTGTAGAGATATGTGCATGATCCATCACACATGATTGACTAGGGTGAGATGGAAATTGACGATGGGGAAACATTTGTGGAGTTCCTGGTGGAGATAGAGGATCGATAAGAGCAAGTCCTATGGGGGTAGTCGATTCCTCTGGTGTGCGTTTGGTGGCGGCATGAGAATCTCTAGGAGATCACATGGGAGTGGGAGTCTCAGATTCGTGCTCAGTACCCTCATATGTTTGATTAGTTTTGTTATGGCTTTTGAGGATGTAAATACCTAAGGTGGGGAGAATGTAAAGACCCAGAAATTCCTTATAATTTATTTAATTATATGGAATTATTATGGGACTGTGAAATTTGGCGACACATGATTCTGAGGCCCGGAGAGCCCGGAACAGAGTTTTGAACCTTTTTAGGGTATGCTCAGTAAACGTGCGAGTGAGTTTCTCTATCTTTTGAACTGGTGCTCACATTGAAAATACAAGGGCACCGTTGAATTCTCAGTACCAGGATTTTCTTAGGCAAAGCTTAACTTTGATCGGTAAGGGTCAGATGGAAAAGTTAAGTTTTGGACTTTTCAGAAAATAATAATAAAGTAACTCTTTGAGTTATTTTATTATTTTTTCCAACCGTTGAGAAACAGTTGGTGAAACCACAATGTAACAACAAGTATTAAATTAGGGTCATTTAATGACTCATTTCTTTTTTTGTGTAACCGCAACACCCAATTAATTAATTGTTCATTAATTAAGGTTCATTAATGAACCACATTAATGAACACAACGTCAAGATCATTTTATTTTTATTATTAAATCCATTGGTGAATGAATTAATGACCACAGGAGAAACCTATAACGTAAAGATGACAACATCTCCCTCCAACGAAGAACAAAGAACGAACGTCGATCGTTGGAAGATCTGATCCGGAGATCGACCAGCGGCGAAAAATGCCAACGAACGTGGAACGTCAATGAATGAGGGATTAGACCTCATCCAAAATGGATTAAACTAAATACAGGTAGGGGATTTAATTGTTCTAAGTGTTTAATGATTCCTCTTATCCCGTTCTTGAAAAATACAATGAATGCGGATCAACTGACTAATGGGTTGATCCGCGACTCATTCGATCTTGAGGGAGGTTGTTGCGGGGTCTTGATTTGGGGTTTTTCTCAATCTATAAGATTATTGTTATCACCCCCATAATAAAATGGTAACACGGAGGGCACATGCCAATCTGAACAAGGACCCGACCCTCTGCCAATCTTGGATGTTGCGCGTTCTTCATTGGAGACTGAGCAACGCGACAGTAAGACGTTTCCGTAAGCTTTGTAGTGAAGGCAGTGACCCAAGAGGCCCATAGGCATAGACGAGATGAAAAACGGACCACCAGATCATCTCTGGTGGACCGTGGAAGGTGTCGCTTGTGCGACGATGGTGACCGGACCACACCGACTGTGTGAAGGAGGCGGCGCCCGCAGGCATCGCAACGACAAGAGGCGATCGACTCTCACTAACCGCATGGAGGAGGAGAGGCCTGCTCAGGCCGCTTGGCGGATGAAAAAAGCAGCTGGCCTCCTGCCGGTCGTTTCGGGAGACGGGGTGCTGCCAGCTAGGAGAACCAGATGCTCCACATTTGGTCCAGCGCAACCAGCCCGCACCACATGAGCCAGGTTCTCCAGCCGGGCCGGACCCACGCAAGCTGGGCCGGACCCGCCACTGGGCCAGACCTGGGGACCCAATGGGATGGTTGGGCCTGAATCTTACTGGCCCCACTTTGGACCCTTAATGGACCCACTCCACACCCTCGGGTTAGGCCGGGTCGGTCCGACCGGGTCGGACCGGACCTAGACCCCTTTGCACTAAAATGGCTATAACTCGCAGACCAGGCATCCGATTGACGCGCCGTCTATGGAATGAGGACCCTTGAAACAAGGTGGTACTTTTGAGATAATCCACTTTATTTTTGGCAGAATTTGGAGTATGTATGGGGTGGATTGGACTCTAATCCAACCGGGGCCTATTTACCTTTTTGCCTATATCTTACAGACCGAGCGTCTGATTGACGCACTGTCTGTCACATTGGAACCCTTACAACAAGATGGTCCTTTAGGTTACTTATAAGTGGTACTTTTTGGTGGTTAAGATACAACCGGTGGATTGAGGAGAGGATCCTCCAAAAATCAAGCGTGCGAAGTGAGGGAATCTAGTGGCTGGATGTGACATGATGAAGGAATAACAATCCTATGTGGGTCAGCACTTAGTGATCCTCCATGTGTCAGCACATAGAGATCATCCATGGGTCAGAACCTAGAAATCCTCTGTGGGTCATCACTTAGCGATCCTATGTGGTTTAACACCTAGTGATCCTCTGTGGGTCAGCACCTAACGACCCTATGCGGTCCAACCGCAAAAACCTCTTGACATAATAAGATGATCTAGCTTTATGACTAATCATCTTTATTCCTGTTCTTTAAGCTATATACCTGGTGTGATAAATCTTTTACTTTGTGCTATGTGATTGAGATCATACTTTGTGGGTTTTACCTTGTGGGATTCTGATAGACTTTTGGGGTTCTCAGGTTCCCTACTGAATATTGTTATACTCACCACTGCACGGGCTTCACCTGAACCTTTTTGTGTCTTGTGTAGATGACAGATAACTTAAATGAGACTTTTGAGAGCTAGTCCTAAACGATACATGAAGGTGACCGATTGATGTGGTGATCCATAGTGATGAGCTATACCTACCCTTCAGGTAGGATCCTTGGCAGACGATCTCTAAAGCTTGTTTTTCCTTTTGTTGTACTACTCTTTCAGTTGGGCATGTATACTGCCCCCTTTTTCTTTCAGTAATTACTTTTACTCTCAGTGGTGGTTTTTAATGGTGGTTGTAATACTCCTTTTACATTGTGTTTTGCTTGTGTGTAGTGTGACCTGTCTGTGTGTGTACAGGTTTAAAGGCAATGCCTTCTATTTTCGAGTTTCGCCTTTTCAGTGTTAGTCACCAGACTCTGGCCTATGGAAGGTAGGCTTGGGGTAGTCACGGCACGGGCCCCAGGGGACCAGTCATGATAAAGTGGTATCAGAGGGAGGTCATTTCTACCAGAAGAACTAAGACTCTATACTTTTCAGTGGGGTAATAATGTTAAGTGTTTTGAGTTCGACTTTCAGTTCGATGAGTCCAGTGTTGGTGAGGTGGCCGACATATCTATACACCAGGACCTTGAATTCTAATTTCCGACTTGGTACACAAAAACACTATCTGCATATGTTTTGGATTTTTTTTTGTTTTTTTTCTTCTTTTGATCTCTTTTGAGTCTGCTCACCAGGTATAACTTATTAAACGTGGTGTATCTGTTACTTTATAGGATGCCACCATGTAGACAACCATCCAAGATTCTAGTGAGTGATCATGATGAAAGACCACCGAGCAATGAGGCATCAGTGTAGGGACCTCTTACAGCGATAGCCCCTTCAGGTGGTGTACCAGCAGAACCACCACCCATAGGGTAGTAGTTGCCACCAGCCCCACCAATGGATAGTGCATGCTGACCGAGTGCATTTCATGAGTTCCAGAGATAGAGGCCTTTAAGGTTTCGATGCGAGATAGTTCCACAGGTATATGATGACTGGCTGGAGGTTGTGGCATGAGTTTTCCACTTGGTTGAGACACCAGCATACCAGATGGTGATCCTAGTTTCTAGTCTCTTTCAGGGAACAACAGGGAGATGGTGGAGACTAACTCTACATACACACGAGGAGACAGTTCTTTCCTGGTTGGACTTCAAGAGCCTCTTTAGGGCATATTTCATACTAGAGACTCTACACTCTATGCATATTCAGGAGCTACTGCACCTACAATAGGGCAGCCTGCTAGTGTCCCAGTACTCGGTGAGATTTATTGACCTCTCCCGCTACTCTACTGTCATGGTACGAGACCCTTTATTTAGGGAATAGACCATTGAGTAGGGTCTCTGATGGGATATTAGAGCATCGATGATTTCACTCAACATTTTGATGCAAGCGGGAGTGCTAGAGCGAGCACTACTGGTGGAGAGTTTCCTTGCCGAGCAGGCATTGACAGTGAGAGTTACCACTGGACTTCATGCAGCCAATTCATCTACAGAAGTCAGTAGAAAGATGATGTAGAGGACCAAACAGGCCATAACTTTTGAAGTATGAACCCAGGACGCAGGGTCAGAGGTGCGGATCTCACGAGGTAGAGGAGGTCATCTGAGGACTAGAGTCTATTACTCTTGCAGCGGACATGGGCACATAACTCACAACTATCCGACTCCCCGTGTTGATGAACAATAGGTGGTCGGGGGACCTCCAAGACAACAATAGAGGTTTGAGTGAGGAGGTCCACAAGGTGGTGGATGTGGCAGAGGAGCAGTCCGTGTAGCAGGTGATGGGTGATGGTTTGAGGTAATACCGCCACCACCCCTAGGCGGTCCACCCCAACCTTATAGAGAAAGTGGGTAGGGATGAGCTCAGATTCATGTGGTAGAGGCCTATGACCACAGTGCTCTGGAGATGATTCGAGGTACTATTTGTGTCTAATCCACCATATCTATAGTTCTTATAGACACAGGTTCTAGTTACTCTTTCATTTACACATCTCTCGTTCAGATCTCAAAGATTCCAGTGGAACTGTTGGCTTGATCCTTATGATTAGAGACTCCTATATGAGAGGATTCGATGATTACGCACTGATACCAATATTGTGATCTTACTCTAGGAGGCAAGGGCTTCAGCTAGGATATCCTAGTAGTAGCGTCGAGGCCTTATGACGTCATCTTGGGTATGGACTATTTATCCACAGTCTATGCTCAGATCGACTGTTTTAGGCACAAAGTGCGGTGTGTTTGTGAGGATGGGACCAGGTTTTCCTTCACCAGTGAGAAGTGAAACTTTGCAGCACATGATGGAATTTATTAGAGGAGGGTGCCACTGATCACTCATTAGTTGGATAGCCTCACCCTCAGTGTAATGGATGAGAGGAGTCCAAGCTATCCTGTAGTGGTGGACCGGTATGTGGATGTATTTCCTGAGGATGTTCCAAGACTACCTCCTCATAGGGAGGTAGACTTCTACATTGACCTATACCCCAAGATGACACCGATATCTATACCATTATATCAGATGAATCTCGTGGAGCTTTGTGATTTGAGAGTATATTTGGAGGACTTGTAGAGGAATGGGTTCATAAGACCTAATGTTTCTCTATGGGCAGCCCCGATGTTGTTCGCCAAGAAGGTAGATGGGAGCTTAAGGTTTTGCATGGAATATCGGTGCCTAAATCAGGTGAACTTGAAGAACAAGTATCCTCTACTAAGAATTGATGATCTCTTCAATCAGTTGAAGGGAGCTCATTAGTTTTCAAAGATAAACCTTAGATCAGGCTATCATCAGCTTCAGGTGCGGGATGAGGACGTATCAAAGACAACATTCAGATGCTAGTATGGCCACTATGAGTTCTTGGTGATGTCTTTTAGCATGACCAAATCCCCAGAAGTGTTCAGGGGACTCATGAATAGGATCTTATAGCATTACCTTGATTGCTTCATGGTGGTTTTCATTGACGATATCTTGGTATACTCGGCATCAGAGGAGGAGCACACCACACATCTACAGATAGTTCTAGATACACTCTGAGAGCACCAAATTTATGGTAGGTTCTCGAAGTGTCAGTTTTTGGATACGGGAGGTTCACTTACTAGGGCACATTATCTCAGAGGCTGGAGTTGCATTGGATCCAACGAAGATAGAGGCAGTGCTTGCTTGGGAGCCACCCAGGAGTGTGACTGAGGTGAAAAGTTTCCTGGGGTTGGATGGGTACTATCGATGATTTGTACCTGACCTTTCCAGAGTAGCAACACCCTTTCAAGATTTGACAAAGAAGGGACAACCATTTGTATGGAATGAGAGATGCTAGCTGAGTTTCCAAGATTTGAGGCAGAGACTAATGAGTACCCCCATCTTGAGGCTACCAAAAGAGGGCGTTGGGTATGTAGTCTAATATGACACATCAGGGACCAGACTGGGATGTGTCCTGATGTAGGAGCGAGCAATGATCGCCTATGACTCATGACAGCTAAGGCCACATGAGCAGAACTACATGATCCATGATTTGGAGTTAGAAACAATGGTCTTTACGTTGAAGATGTGGTGACACTACTTGATGGGTGAATGATTTACTGTCTTCTATGACCAAAATATTATCAGGTATATTTTCTCACATAAGGACCTGAACTTGAGATAGTGACGATGGATTTAGTTCTTTCAGGACTATGACTTTGAGACAGTCTACACTCCTAGGAAGGGGAACATAGTATCAGACACTCATTAGGATATCAGGTCTTCATCTGCTGAGTGTGGCGATAGAGCAGCTAGCCACCTTACATATATCCTTCGTGGAGAGTGATGGAGCAATATACTTCCAGTCTATGACTATCACTCCCCCACTCCTTTAGCGAGTTTGGGAGGCACAACTTGGGGGTGTTTACTATGAGTTTCGACGTGCTCAAATATCCTCAGGATAGGCTCATAATGGATTTTTGATAGGTGGGGAGCACATCATCCTTTTTAGAGGATGCACCATGGTACCAGTGATGTTACGAGAGGAGTTATTGAGGGAGTTACATACATCCCCTTTAGCGGTACATCCTAGAGTGGAAAAGATGTACCAGGACCTCCGACGTCAGTACTAGTGGTCAGGTATGAAGAAAGAAGTGACAAAGTTCATTTCACGATGCCTCACTTGTCAACAAGTGAAGGCCGGGCATCAAGTTCCATCAGGATTAGAACATCCACTAAAGGTACTGGAATGGAAGTGGGATGGTATCTCCATGGACTTCATGATTGGGTTACCATGCATGTCTAGGGGCCACGCCTCTATTTGGGTGATCGTTGACCGACTCACCAAGTCATATGATTTTCTACCCATCCGAGAGTAGGGTTTAATATAGGTCTTGGGACACCTCTATGTTTAGGAGATAGTATGGCTTCACGAGATACCATCAAAGATCGTTTTAGATCATGATGCTCGTTTTACATCTCGATTGTGGAAGGGATTACAAGAGGCATTCCAGACTCAACTATGCTTGAGCACTGCTTTTTACCCCCCAGATAGATGGTCAGATAGAGTAGACCATATAGACACTTGAGGAAATTATTCGTGCTTACGTACTTGATTTTGGTAGCAGTTGGGAGGAACACCTACCACTAGTAGAGTTTACATACAACAATAGTTATCACTACACCATCAGCATGACACCATTTGAGGCCTTGTATAAGAGACCATATAGATCACCCATATACTAGAAAAACCCAGGGGAGTCAGCACTTATGGGTCCAGAGTTGGTATGGGCTACCACATAGAAGGTGCATATCATCCAAGAGCGGATGAAGACTTAATATAGCACGCATATGTCTTATGCCGACAGGAGACAGAGACCCTTGGAGTTCAAAGAGGGAGACCATGTATTCTTATGGGCCACACCCCGATGAGGATTTTAGAGTTTTGAATGGGGTAGAAAGCTATATCTAAGGTTCATCAGACCTTTCCAAATCTTGAGCAGAGTTAGCATGGTGGCGTACCACCTAGCTCTTCCCCAAAAAATGCATCGGGTGCATAATGTTGTCCACGTGTTGCAGCTGAGGAGATACGTGCATGATTCATCACACGTTATCGATTGGGGTGAGATGGACATTGATGATGGGGCGACGTTTGTGGAGTTCCTGGTGAAGATATAGGATTGAAAGGAGTGGGTCCTATAGGGGCGGTCGATTCCTTTGGTGCACGTTCGGTTGCAGCACATGAATCTCTAGGAGAGCACATGGGAGCCGGATGCTCAGATTCATGCTCAGTACCCCCATCTATTTGATTAGTTTTGTTCTGGATTTTGAGGGTTTAAAGCCCTAATGTGGGGAGAATGTAAAGACATATAAATTCTATATTTTTTTAATTATATGGAATTATTACAAGACTGTGAAATTTGACAACACGTGATTCCGAGGCCCGGAGATCCCAAAACGAAGTTTTGAACTTTTTTTAGGGTACGTTCAATAAACGTGTGAGCGGGTTTTTCTATCTTTTTAACCAATGATTAGATTAAAAATCCAAAGGCACTATTGAATTCACAGTGCCAAGATTCTCTTAGGTAAAGCTTAACTTTGATCAGAAAGGGTCGGACAGAAAATTTAAGTTTTGTACATTTTGGAAAAAATAATAAAATAACTCTTTGAGTTATTTTATTATTTTATCCAACCGTTGAGCAATAGTTGGAGAAACCACAACGTAACAGTGAGCAGTAAATGAGGGTCATTTAATGACTTGTTTATTTTGTTGTGTAACCACAACACCCGTTTAATTAATGGTTCATTAATTAAGGTTCATTAATGAACCACATTAATGGACACAACGTTAAGATCATTTTATTTTTATTATTAAATCTATTGGAGAATGAATTAATGACAGTGGGAGAAACCTCTGACGTAACGCCGATGAAATCTCCCTCTAATGAAGAATGGAGGACAAACATCGATCGTTGGGAGATCTGATTCAGAGATCTACCCGCGACGATGAATGCCAATGAACACAGAATTCCTCCCTCATCCACAACAGATTCAACCGAATCCAGGTAGGGGATTTAATTGATCTAAGTGTTTAATGATTCCTTTTATCCCATTCTTTAAAAATACAATGAACACTGATCAAAAAACTAACGAGTTGATTCGTGACTCATTCGATCTTGCTGGAGGTTATTACGGGGTCTTGATTTAGGGCTTTTCTTAACCTATAAGATGATTATTATCACCCCCATAATAAAACACTAATGTGGAGGGTTCGGGATGATCCAAATAAGTCCCAGAACCTCTGCCGATCTTGGATGTTGTGCATTATTCGTGGGTGACATAGCAACGTCACGACAAGGCATTTCTGTTGTCTTCACAATGAAGACGGTGACCCAAGAGGCCCGCAGGCGATGACAAGATGGACAAAAGACCACCAGAGCATCTCCAGTGGCCCACAGAAGGCATCATCGACACAACACCCCCATCACGGTGGCACCATCCCACGCCAACCGTGTGGAGGAGGCGACGCCCGTAGGCACGATAGTGGAAATAGGCAGTCGGCTCTCCCCGACCACATGAAATGGCCGGCCTCCTGCCAGCCATTAAGGGAGACGAGGCATTTCCAAATGGGAGAACCAGACGTCCTATATCTGGTCTAGTGAAACCAGCCCGCATCGTGTGGGCCAGGTTCTCCAGGCGGGCCGAGCCACCTGCGGGCCGGACCCACCAGCCAGGCCGAACCCTGCCAGTCGGGTCAGACCCCCCACTAGCTGGGCCTGACCTGGGGACCCAACAAGTTGGTTGGGCCATACCCACTTCGGACCCTCAGTTCGGGTCGGGTCAGTCCAATCAGGTCGAACTGGACCCGGACCCCTTTGCACTAAAACGATTATAACTTGCAGACCAGGCGTCCGATTGACATGCCTTCTATGGTGTGAGGAACCTTGCAGAGATGAGGTCCTTTTGAGATACTCCACTTGAGTTTTGGAAGAATTTGGAGTATGGCAGGGTTGGATCAGACTTGAATCCAACAGGACCCTATTTACCTTTTTGCCTATATCTTATAGACTGGGTGTCCGATTGACGCATCATCTATCGCATTGGAACATTTATGACAAGATGGTACTTTGGGTTATTTCTAAGTGGGACTTCTTGGCAGTTGAGATATGACCAGTGGCTTGAGGAGTGGATCCTCTAGAAATAAAGTGTGCGAATTGAGGGAATCCAGTGGCTGGTTGTAATGTGATGAAGGAATAACGATCCTATATGGGTTGACAATTAACAACCCTTTGTGGGTTAGCTTTTAGAGATCCTATGTGGGTCAGCACTTAGCGATCCTCTATGGGTCAACACGTAGCGATCCTCCATGGGTCAGTACCTAGCAATCCTCTGTGGGTTAGCACATAGAGAACCTCTGTGGTTCAGCACCTAGAAACCCTCTGTGGGTCAGCACCTAGCAACCCTGTGCGGTCCAGCAACAAAATCCTCCCGACAAAATAAGATGATATAGCTTTATGACTAATCATATTTATTCCCATTCTTTAAGTTATATACCTCATGTGAGATATATTTTACTTTGTGATCTGTGATTGATATCATGATTTGTGGTTTTTCCCTTATGGGGTTCTGAGAGAATTTCGGGGGTCTCGGGGTCCCTACTGAGTATTGTTATACTCTCCCTTTCATGAGATTCACCTGCACCTTATTGCGTCTTGTGCAGACAACATAAAACTTGACTGAGACTTTGGAGATCTAGGGATAGACGGTACATGGAGGTGACCAATTGATGCGGTGAGCCACAATGATGAGATGTACCTACCCTTCAGGTAGGATCCTTGGCAGACGATCTTTAGAGCTTGTTTTTCCTTTTGCTGTACTACTATTTTAGTTGGGCTTGTATACTGGACCCTTTTTCTTTCAGTACTTACTTTTACTCTCAGTGGTGGTTTTTAGTGGGGGTTTTACTACTCCTTTTCCATTGTGTTTTTCTTATGTGTAGTGTTCCCTGTCTATGTATGTGTAGGTTTAAAGTCAATGCCTTCCTTTTTCGGGTTTCTCCTTTCCAGTGCTAGTCACCAGCCCCTGGCTCATGGAAGGTAGTCTTGGGGTAGTCACAACACGGGCCCTGGGGGATGGGTCATGACACATATCCATGAAACCCCACCCACCACCAGATTGGGGATAACCAACTGGAACTACCCATCTAGAGGTAGTCAAAACCTAGGTCCCACTTGGGGGATTAAACCAAGTTCTATCATTCTATTCTCATTCTCATTCTATTTTATTTTCTTCTAATAAATTTCTTATATTTTCTTTTTATTCTTTTTCTTATAGGTTTATAGTGTGCAAAACTTATGATCTTAACTCAACATTGCACTACGAATAAATTGGATTGTACCTCCCCTTCACACTTGGTTATTGTGATTCAATTTTTAATCTTCTTAAACCTACTTGAATGCATTGAGGACAATGTAACATTTTATGTGTGGGGGAGGGGATGGTGTTTTGGGTAGATTCCTTAGGATTTTTCTTTTTGAGTATTTATTATTTGTATTGTAAAAAAAAACAAAAAAAATCATTTCACATGCCCATTGCATCCATGAAACTGATTGAGATTTCATGTTTGATTTTTAAACCCTCATGGGAAGCATGTTGAGCATGGACGAGTTTTTATTATTGATTGTCGATTTTTGTGAAAATGGAAGTTGGTCAATGATATGTTTGATTGTGACTTTATGAATCCTTTGAGATTTTTGAAATAATTCATTGTGGGATATTTGTGGGAAAACTATGTCATTTAATCTCTCCATTCACATCACACACAATCATGACTTGTGAGTTTCTCTTAACCAATTGAAGTTATAGTCAGGGTAAGTAATCCTTTTCAGCTTATAACATGGTCTTTCCATACATTCGTTTCTCTTCGGATCATTTCCATTACCATACCAGATTGACCTATTTGTGTGTACCAAATATTTGACTATTGTACACCCTAAAAAAAAATTTCAAAAAAAAATCAGTAAATAGGGGAATAAAGAAATGCACAACATGTAGGGATATTTAGGTCACTAGCTCAAGTTTTGACTTATGGGAATGTTTAAATGAGTGAGTTTTGGAATTTTATTACAAAGAATGCTGAATAGGTTCAGTGGAATAGAACCAAGTAAAAATAAAATTTTTTCTTGTCCTGAATATACTGGATAAAGGGTACAGAGGCAAACTTGAAATGATTGGCACACACACACATGGGGAATTTGTGGTAAGGTTAACTCGAATGATGTTTCACCCGATTAGTGTCATTGATTTCATTGGATTTTGTTTCGATACAATTTTTGAGACAATTACTTCCAATTTTTTTAGATTGACTTATTTTTGGTGAATCTTTCTATGCTCATATTGTCATCATGGATTGAGAAATTTCAAAATGCATCATTTTCTGGATTACATGACATGAGGTTTTTCTCTGGAGTGAAAAATGGTAAGTGTGGGGGAGTTGATAATACATGTTTTTTTTAATATGTTGTTTATATTAATTGATACAATTTCCCCACATTAATATTATTTGGATGATTTAATGAAAAAATGTGTTTTTGGGATAGAATTTAGAAATTACTTGGAAGTTCTTTTTTTACCATTTAAATATAACCATTCTATTTTTGTCATAAAATTTAATGTGTAACGAATTTAGACTTGAAATTTTATAGTGATTTTCATCTCTAAATTTTATATATTTTTTATTCAGACCATCAAAACTGGATATTAGATTTGTTGGGTTGAAAGTGGGCATTAATGAAGGGTTGAACATAATTCAGAAGACCAACATCCACCTCACTAAAGTGGCCATATATTACAAATTAATACTTGGATACAACTGAAATTTTGGTAGGAGTTAAAGGAATAAATTTATATAATTTCATTAAACTGGAGTGACACTTTTTTCACATGTTATGGTGGTATAAAACTCAGGTAAATATGAAGTAATTTTTGGATACCAAAAGACGCATGTACCCTTTTTGGCCTTTGAAACCCTATCCCTCCCAACCTCTATTTAAATGAATTTTTCACTATTTTTGAGGGTTGGTAGAGGATTTGGAAAGGTGTTTCCTATAGGGTGGCTCCTGGAAGCATCTCACACCTCTTGGAAGAAGTGAGACTTTGTGCAAAGATCTCTTCCAAGACGGCTCTCCTCTCCCACCTCCACTTTGTGTTTGCTTGTTTTCATGCTTGTAACTTGAAATTTTCTCCAATAAATATTCTGTTTTATTATCTTTTCATCTTTATATTTTTATTCTTAGTGATAGAATCTAAGATTGGAGATGATATTTAGTGTCTCCCTTTCAATCCATTGCTGATGCAAAACATCTCCATGATGACAACTCCACCCATAGAAGAGTGATTTCGTTCATAGTTGATCTAATCCCTACTCCCTTAATTTATTTATTATTAATTCATAAGAATACTATAACTCATAAATTGTGATTATTTAATTGAGTTTGATTTTATAAGGAACTTGATCGACTTTCTCTTGACCGTGAGGTCAGACTTTTGTAAATCGTGAGAGTGAAACTTCAATCTCAAAATCCAATCAACTTGGTATAGTATTTTAGGGTTAAAGTCTCATCCCCAAACTCAATTAACTATCAAATCCATGTAGGATATTCTTCCCTAATTTTACATTGAACAAAAGTTGGATTTTGGATCACAATCAAAGCAGAGTGTTGTGATTAAAAGTCCTGAAGTTAGCCTAGGGCTCATTTTTCCAATATTTGTGATCATGTTAATTTTAATAGGGTCCAAGGATTAACAAGATTATGGGATCACAATTAAATGAATTCTAATCATATGGTATATTGATAAATGAATGGTGAATGGGGTGAATTATATTAATTACATTTTCTCATATTAGTGTTTTTAAAGAAGTTGTGTTTGTGACTGTTTCTTCTCCTTTGTTTGTTCTATCTATTGTATGAAAATATCAACCAAAACCCCCAAATATTTTTTCATTTGTTTTAACTTATTTTCTTCTTCTTTTTCAAGCCTATTTAGGGTTGTTTAATTCAATTTCTTCTCAAGATAATGACCCAGGTCATCCACTGTGTTGCACTCAGTTAAATCACAAATATTTTTGAGAGGGTGTTTGACAACGCTCATCATATATATATATATATATATATGTATCTTGAAGTTAAATTATTCCACATATCCAATTATCCCTCACTAATTTCCCTCTAAACCACTCTCCACTCATCCCATCAATTTGTTATTTCTCTGCATTTTAATCTCGCTCTCCCACTGTGCATTCACTATATCATATCTCCCTGACTGTCCTATCCCTCTGATCTGTTTCACCCTTGTACTCCTTTAATTATAGTGGATTACCTCAACATTTTTTAGTGTCATAGGATGTGAAAAGGGTTGATATTGAGGTGGTAGGTGTTGGATATTGGTTGAGAAAGGCACCAGAAGGGGCAGAATGGATGAGAGTGAGTGGGGAATAATCTATTCATCTTCGTGAGGATCAATGATGTGGAGTCCGCTCAGAGACATCAAGGAGGAATAGAATAAAAGGCTTAAGATACAGTAATTAGAGTGTAAATAGAGATAACATGGTTCAATTATAGAGTGATAGAGAGAGGTTACTACAAATCATGATGCCGAAAGATAGAAACAAAAGTGGTTTGGGTGCACCCACCAGAGCATGCTGATCATGGAGTCATTTGAGGGAAGCCATGAAACACAGGTGTAATATAGAATGAATTTAATTAAAATAAATATAGGGTTTTTTAAATGTATATATATATTATGAAGTTAAATTATTCCGCATATCCCATTCTACCTCACCAATTTCCCTATAAACTATGCTCCACTCATCCCGTCAATTTGTTATTTCTATGCATTTTTATCCCGCTCTCCTACTGTGCATTCACTATATCCTATCTCCCTGACTATCCTCTCCCACTACTATGTTTCACCCTCATACCCCTAAAATTGAAAAGGACCCCCTCAACCGTTTATAGTTTCATAGGATGTGAAAAGGGTTGAGATCGAGGTGGCAGGTATCAGAGATTGGCTGAGAAAGGCGTCAGAAGAGGTGGAACGAGTGAGAGTGAGTGGGGAATAATCTATTTGTCTTCACAAGGACCAACAACATGGAGTCCATTTAGATACATTAAGGAGGAAGAGAATCAAAGGCCTTGAAGATGGTCATTGGAGAGTAAATGGATCTAAAATGGTTCAATTGAAGAGCGATTGAGAGAGGCACCTACAAACCGTGATGCTGAAAGACAGAAACAAAAGCGGGTTGGGTGCGCCTGCCAGAGCATGCTGATTGTGGAGTCATTTGAGGGAAGCCATGAAACACAAGTGTAATCCAGAATGAATTTAATTAAAATTAATATATATTTTTTGAAATGTTTATATATGTATATCTAAATACATATATTTATATATATATATATTGTGAAGTTAAATTATTCCATGTATCCCATTCTCCCTCACCAATTTCCCTCCAAACTGTGCTCCAATCATCCCATCAATTCATTATTTCTCTGCATTTTTATCTCATTCTTTCACTCAACATTCACTAAATACTATCTCCCTAGTTGTCCTATTTGTCCGCTCTATTTCAAACTCATGATCCTTGAATTACAGTGGACCCCCTCAACCTTGTGCAGTTCCATAGTTTGTGAAAAGAGTTGAGATCAAGGTGGTAGGTGTTATAGATTGGATGAGAAAGGCACCATAAGGGGCAGGACGGGTGAGAGTGGGTGAGGATTAATATATTAATCTTGTCAGAGACCAATGGTGTGGAGTCCACTAGGAGACATCAAGGAGGAATAGAATCAAAGGCTCAAGAGATGGTCATTGGAGAGTAAATGAAGCTAAAATGGTTCAATTGTAGAGCGATAGAGAGAGAATCCATGAAAGGCGGGTGCAATCTGGAAAGAATTTAATTCAAATAAATACAAGTTTTTTTGAAATGTTTATATCCATATATATATATATATATATATTGTGAAGTTAAATTATTCCACATATCCCATTCCCTCTCACTAATTTCCCTCCAAACCGTGCTCCCCTCATCCTATCAATTCGATATTTCTATACATTTTTATCTTGATCTCCCACTATGCATTCACTATATCCTATCTCCCTAGCCATCCTCTCAGTATAATCCATTTCACCCTTATAATCCTTGTATTATAGTGTACCCCATCAAACTTTTTCAGTGCCATAAGATGTGAAAAGGATAGAGATCGAGGTGGTAGGTATGAGAGATTGGTTGAGAAAGCCGTTAGAAGGGGCAAGACGGGTGAGAGTAAGCGGGGAATAATCTATTCATCTTCGCAGAGACCAATGATGCACAGTCCGCTTGGAGACATCAAGGAGAAAGAGAATCAAAGTACCATGAGACAATCATTGGAGAGTAAATGGAGCTAAAATGGTTCAATTGTAGAGCAATAGAAAGAGCCGCCTGCAAATCATGATGATGAAAGACAGAAACAAAAGCGATTTGGGTGCGCCTGTCATAACATGTTTATCATGGAGTCATTTGAGGGAATCCATGAAACACATGTTCAACCTAGAATGAATTTAATTTAAATAAATATAGGGCTTTTTGAAATGTTTATATATATAAATATTGAACTTAAATTATTTCGTGTATCTCATTCTTCCTCACCAATTTTCCTCCAAACCACACTCTACTCATACTGTCAATTCGTTATTTCTCTATATTTTTATCTCACTCTCCCTATATATATTCACTATATTATATCTCTCTAGATGTACACTTCTTATACTCCATTTCACTCTCATACTCCTTAGACTATAGTGGACCCCCTAAACCTTTTGTAGTGCTATGGGATGTGAAAAGGGTTGAAATTGAGCTGGTAGGTGTCAGATATTGGCTAAGAAAGGTGCTAGAAGGGGTGAAATATGTGAGAGTGAGTGGGGAATAATCTATTTATCTTGGTGGAGACCAATAGTGTGGAGTCCACTCAGATACATCAAGGAGGAAGAGAATCAAAGGCCCACGAGACAATCATTGGAGATTAAATAGAGCTAAAATGGTTCCATTGTAGAGCGATAGAGATAGGCGCCTGCAAGTCGCGATGTCGAAGGACAAAAATAGAAGTAGTTTGGGTGAGCCTTCCAGAGCATGCTGATCATGGAGACATTTTAGGGAAGCCATTAAATGATGGTACAATCCAGAATGAGTTTAATTCAAATAGATATAGGTTTTTTTGAATGTTTATATCTGAACACACACACACACACACACACATATATATATTGTGAAGCTAAATTATTATATGTATCCCATTACCCCTCACCAATTTCCCTCCAAACTGTGCTCCACTCATATCATCTATTCGTTACTTCTCTTCATTTTTATCCTACTCTCCCACTGTGCATTCACTACATCCTATCTCCCTGGTTGTCCTCTCCATCTGCTCCATTTAACCCTCATACTCTTCAGATTGCAGTGGAACCCCTCAACCTTTTGCAGTGCCATAGGATGTGAAAAGGGTTGAGATTAGGGTGGTTGGTGTCAGAGATTGGCTGAGAAAGGTTCCATAAGGGGATGAATGGGTGAGAGTGAGCGGGGAATAATATATTCATCTTTGCGGAGACCAATAATGTGGAGTCCGCTTAGAGACATCAAGGAGGAAGAGAATCAGAGGCCCCAAAGACGGTCATTGGAGAGTAAATGGAGTTAAAATGGTTCAATTATAGAGAAATAGAGAGAGTATCATGAAAATCATGATGCCGAAAGATAGAAGTGGAAGCGATTTGGGTGCACCTACCAGATCACGCTAATTGTGGAGTCATTTGAGGGAATCCATGAAAAGTGGGTGCAATCCAAAATGAATTTAATTCAAATAAAAATAGTATTTTTTTGAATTTTTTATATATGTATATATATATATTGTGAAGTTAAATTATTTCATGTATCCCATTCTCCCTCAACAATTTCCCTCTAAGCTGCGTTCCACTCATCCCATCAATTTGTTATTTCTCTGCATTTTTATCTCACCCACCCACTCTGTATTCGTTATATCCTATCTCCCTGACTGTCCTCTCTGCCTGCTCCATTTCACCTGTGTACTCCTCAGATTTTAGTGGACCCCATTAACCTTTTGAAGTGTCGTAGGATGTGAAAAGTGTTGAGATCAAGGTGGTAGGTGTTAGATATTGGCTGATAAAGGCACCAGAAGGGGCATAATAGGTGAGAATGAGCAAGGGATAATCTATTCATCTTCACAGAGACCAACGGTGTAGAGTCCACTCGGAGACATCAAGGAGGAAGAGAATCAAAGGCCCATGAGACAGTCATTAGAAAGTAAATGGAGCTTAAATGGTTCAATTATAGAGCGATAGAGAGAGGTGCCTACAAATCGCGATGTCGAAAGATAGAAACAGAAGTGGTTTGGGTGCGCCTTCTAGAGCATGATGATCGTTTAGTCATTTGAGGGAAGCAATGAAATATGGGTGAAATCTGGAATGAATTTAATTCAAATAAATATAGGTTTTTTTAAATTTTTATATCTATATCTATATACTGTGAAGTTAAATTATTTCAAGTATCAGATTCTTCATCACTAATTTCCCTCCAAATCGCACTCCACTCATCCCATCAATTCGTTATTTCTCTACATTTTTATATCACTCTCTCACTGCGCATTCACTATATCCTATCTCCCTATATTTCCTCTCCATCTTCTCCATTTTACCTTCATACTCCTTGGATTGCAGTGGACCCCTCAAAATTTTGTAGTGCCATAGGATGTGAAAAGGGTTGGGATTGAGGTGGTAGGTGTTGAAGATTGGATAAGAAAGGAATTTAAAGGGGTAGAATAGGTGAGAGTGAGTAGGGAATAATCTATTCATCTTCAAAGAGGCCAATGATGTGGAGTCCTCTTAGAGAAATCAAAGAGGAATAGAATCAAAGGCCCAGAAGATGGTTATTGGAGAGTAAATGGAGATAAAATGGTTCAATTACAGAGTGATAAAGAGAGGTGCCTACAAATCGTGTTGCCAAAAGAAAAAAATAGAAGTGGTTTGGGTTCGCTTGCTAGAGCATGATAATCATAGAGTCATTTGAGGGAATCCATGAAACTCTGGTGCAATCCAGAATGAATTTAATTTAAATAAATACAAGGTTTTTTTAAATGTTTATATCTGCATATCTAAATCTCTCTCTCTCTCTCTCTATATATATATTGTGAAGTTAAATTATTCCGCATATCCCATTCTCCCTCACCAATTTACCTTTAAAACGCACACTCATCCCATAAATTCGTTATTTCTCTGTTTTTTTATCTCCCTCACTTGTTGTGAATTCACTATATTCTATCTCCATGGATGTCCTCTCCATCTTCGCCATTTCACCATCACATTCCTCAGATTCTAGTGGACCCCCTAAACCTTTTATAGTGCCAGAATATTTGAAAAGGGTTGAGATCGAGGTGGTAGGTGTCAGATATTGGTTGATAAAGGTTCTAGAAGGGGCATAACGGGTGAGAGTGAGTAGGGAATAATCTATTCACCTTCACATAGACCAACAGTGAAGAGTCTGCTCAGAGACATCAAGGAGGAGGAGAATCAAAGGCCCATTAGACAATCATTGGAGATTAAATGGAGCTAAAATGATTCAATTGTAGAGCAATGGAGAGATGCGCCTATAAATTATGATGTCGAAAGATAGAAACAAAAGTGGTCTGGGTGAACCTACCATAGCATGCTAATCATGGAGTCATTTGAGGGAATTCATGAAATGCGAGTGCAATCTGGAATGAATTTAATTCAAATAAATATAGGTTTTTTTTGAAATGTTTATATATGTATGTATATATATATTGTGGAGTCAAATTATTCTGTGTATCTCATTCTCTCTCACTAATTTCCCTCCAAATTGCGCTCCACTCATCTTGTCAATTCGTTATTTCTCCACATTTTTATCTCTCTCCCCAGTTGTGCATTAACTATATCCTATCTCCCTGGCTGTCCTCTTAGTCTGCTCCATTTCACCCTCTTACTCAGATTATAGTGGACCCCTAAACCTTTTTTAGTTCCATAGGATGTGAAAAGGGTTGAGATCGAGGTGGTAGGTGTCATAGATTGGTTGAAAAAGGCATTAGAAGGGGAGGAATGAGTGAGAGTGAACATGGAATAATCTATTCATCTTCACAGAGACCAATGGCATGGAGTCCAATCAAATACATCAAGGAGGAAGAGAATCAAAGGCCCAAGAGATGGTCACTGGAGAGTAAATGGAACTAAAATGGTTCAATTGCAGAGTGATAGAGAGAGGTGACTAAAAATCACGAAGCTGAAAGACAAAAAGGGAAGAGGGTTGGGTGCGGTTTCCAGAGCATAATGATCATGGAGCATACCGATCAATTAATCATTTCTTTACATTTTTATCTCGTTCTCCCATCATGAATTCACTATATCCTGTCTCTCTAGCTATCCTCCCCATATTCTCGTACACCTCAGATTGTAATGGACCCCATCAACCTTTTGTAGTGCTATAGGATGTGAAAAGGGGTGAGATTGAGTTGGTAGGTATTAGAGATTGGATGAGAAAGGCACCATATAGGGAAGAACATGTGAGAGTGAACAAGGAATAATCTATTAATCTTCACGGAGACCAATAGTGTGGATTCCTCTCGGAGACATCAAGGAGGAATAGATTCAAAGGATTAGGAGATGGTCATTGGAGAGTAAATAGAGCTAAAATGGTTCAATTACAGAGCGATAGAGACAGACACTTGCAAATCGTGATGCTGAAAGAGAGAAACATAAGCAGTTTGGGTGCGCCTGCGAGAGCATGCTGATCGTGGAGTCATTTGAGGGAATCCATGAAATGCGGTTTCAATCCAAAATGAATTTAATTCAAATTAATATAGGTTTTTTTTTTGAAATGTATATATATATATATATATTGTGAACTTAAATTATTCCGCACATCCCATTCCCTCTCATCAATTTCCCTCCAAACCGCACTCCACTCATCCCTTAAATTCATTATTACTCTGCATTTTTATCTCATTCTTCCATTGTTCATTCACTATACACTACAAGAAAATAGTGTTTTAGTGGCGGTTTTTTCACGGAGGTTTTCAAAACTGCCACTAATTTTTTGATTGAAAAAAAATTTAGCGATGGTTTTGAAAACCGCCACAAAAAACCGCTTATAAATGTTTTTAAAATATTTTTTATAAATGTTTTAAAATTTCTTTAAAAAAAAATTTAAAATTTTTTAGTGGTGGTTTTTTAAAAAAAATCGCCATGAAATAGCGGTGGTTTTTTTAAAACCGTCGTGAAATTGAGGAATTTTTTTTAAAAACTATTTATTTATTAATTGTTATTAATTATTAATTATTTACAATCAAATATAGTTTATTATTTATAATTTTAATTATTTATAATGTATCAATTAATAAATATTTATAATTATTAGTTAATAATATTTTTAAACTGAAAACAAATCTTCAATAAGTTGAATAACAGACTTTGGCATCAAATGACAATAACTTCTGATCTGGGAGTTCATTTCAGCTCCACAAATAGTCAAATCGAAGCTTATCAAATAAGAAAAAAACAAGTGAGATTTAAATCATGTGATAATCAATGGAAAATATATATTCAAATTTCAAAAGTCAAAAATCAAACTCAAACTTCAAACAACCATAACTTTTAATCCGTGTGTCCGTTTAGGCTCTACCATATATCAAATCAAAGCCTATAATGAGATTTATGTCATTTAGGTCTATTACAAACTCTTTGATTATTATACTCCTTTTTATTCCACTAAAAAGGTCCAGAAGGCCTCCGAAATAGAGGTTTTAGTTGTAGACTCTGATTTCTTAAAATTCAAACAGTTATAACTTTCAATCCAGGTGTCTGTTTGGCCTGTACCACATATCATATTGAAGTTCATTTCATGATCTTCGATTTGACTAGTTGTGGCGCTAAAAAGAGTCTCAGAACAGATTTTATGGTCATTTTAGTGTTTTAGGGTTTTCAGAGGTTCTTAATGTTTTATGATTTGTTCAATTAATTAATTAATTAATTAATTATATGTTATTTATTTATTTATCTACTATTATTTATTTATTTGTTTATTTATCAATTTATTTATTGATAAATTTATTTATTTATTATTTAGTTATTATGCCCACATTAATTATTAATTTTTTTAATTAATTAATTAATTATTACTAGTTTATTATTTATTTATTATCTATTAATTAATTATTTATTATTTATTCATTATTTATTATTTAATTAATAATCATTTGTTATTTATTTATTTATTAATTATTTATTATATATTAAATATTGAATTTTAAATATTAATTAATATTAATTAATTATTAATTATTAATTATCAATTATCAATTATTATTAATTATTAATTAATTATTAATTTATTTATCTAATTATTTATATATTTATATATTTATTTATTATTTATTCATTATTCATTATTATTTATTATTTATTATTTATTATTTATTATTTGTTATTTATTAATTTATTTTTAATTTACTAAATATTAATTTATTATTAGTTTATTATTCATTTATTATTTATTTATCCAATATTCATTAGTTATTAATTATTAATTATTTATTTATGAAAAATTTCTTAATAATTTCTTAATAATTTATAAATTTTTAAATATTAAATATTAATTATGAATTATTAATTCTTAATGATCAATTATTAATTATTAATTATTAATTATTTACTATTTATTATTTATTATTTATTATTTATTATTTATTATTTAGTTTATTTATTTATCTATTATTTATTAATGTATTATTAATTTGTTATTTATTTATCATATATTAAATTATTTTTTAATTAATTTGTTATTTATACATTACTTATATATTATATGTTATATATTATATATTATATATTATATATTATATATTAGATATTATGTATTATATATTACATATTACATATTATGTATTATATATTATATATTGTAAATTATAAATTATAAATTATAAATTATATATTATATATTATATATTATGTATTATATATTATATATTATATATTATGTACTATATATTAAATATTATATATTACATATTATATATTATTTAGTATTTAATATTTATTATTTACAAGTTTCTATTTACCATTTACTATTTACCATTTACCATTTACTATTTACTATTAACTATTTATTATTTATTATTTACCATTTATATTTACTATTTTTTATTTACCATTTATTTCCATATTATATATTTCTTTATTTATTATTCATTTATATTCTATTTATTAATTAGTATTTTTTAATTAGTAATTATTAAATATTAATAATTAATAATTAATAATTAATTATTGATTATTCATTATTCATTATTGATTAATAATTATTGATTAATAATTATTTAGTGTGTATTTATTTGTTATGTATTATTTGTTTTTCCAATTAATATATATATATAAGTATATTAAATTTGATTTATTGGCTGCATGAAGAGCCTACTGGAGTGGTAAAGTCTTTGGAGAATAAGCAAGAGGTAAGAGATTCAAATCTCACCCAATATAGAATTTCTATATATGGCATGGGCATGTGCATGGACATGGACTTGTGCATGGAGATGGACATGAGCATGGTAATAATAAATAAAAAATAAAAAAATAAATTATGAAAAATAAAAAAAATAGGAAAAAAAATAAAAAAATGATTTAGCGACGGTTTAAACCGCCCCTAAATCATTCTACGATGGTTTTAAAAAACTGCCGCTAATTATTTCCCGACACACAATTTAGCGACGGTTTTTCAAAACCGTCGTAGAATGATTTAGTGGCGGTTTAAACCGTTGCTAAATACAAAATTTGGCGTAGTGATATCCTATCTCCCTGACTGTCCTCTCCATCTGCTCCATTTCACCCTCATACTCCTCGGATTGTAGTGGACCCCTCAACATTTTGTAGTACCATAAAATGTGAAAAGGGTTGAGATTAAGGTGGTAGGTGTTAGAGATTGGTTGAGAAAGGTGTCAGAAGGGGCGTAACGGGTGGGAGTGAGCATGGAATAATCTATTCATCTTCGTAAAGACCAACAATGTGGAGTCCGCTCTGAGACATCAAGGAGGAAGAGAATCAAAGGCCCAAGAGACATTTATTGGAGAGTAAATGAAGCTAAAATGGCTCAATTTCAGAGCTATAGGGAGAGGCGCTTGCAAATCGCGATGCCAAAAGATAGAAACAAAAGAGATTTGGGAGCGCCTTCCAAAGCATGCAAATCGTGGAGTCATTTGAGGGAATCCATGGAATGAGGGTGCAATCTAGAATGAATTTAATTCAAATAAATATAGGGTTTTTTTGAAATGTTTATATATGTATATATATATATATTATGAAGTTAAATTATTCTGTGTATCCCATCCTTCCTTACCAATCTCCCTCCAAACCATGCTCCACTCATCCCGTCAATTCATTATTTATCTATATTTTTATTTCGATCTCCCGCTGTGCATTCACTATATCCTATCTTCCTGACTATCCTCTCTATCTACTCCATTTCAACCTCATACTCCTTGGATTGCAGTGGACCCCCTCAACCTCTTACCTCAAATCCATCATCTTTTTCCTTTGTTTGGCGAGATCAAGTCCACAGATAGAAATTTTCAGCACAAAAATGGGGAGATATCAATTTCTCTCCAACCCCTAGTTTCTATCACCCCAAAATCAGGATGATTCAGGAAAAAATTGTGATGGCATTCAAGGTGTTTTTTAAATTCCACATACCATCCATATCTATCTATAGGGGTGAAAAAAAAATCTAAACCAAACCAAATCATAAACTGAACTAAACGAGACCAAAATAATAGTTTTTTCTTGTGGTTTGGTTTGTGGTGAAAATTGAATACACCCTTTTGGTTTGTGGTTTGGTTCAGGTGTCAAACCAAACCACACCTATTAAATTGAACCACACCTGTTTAAAAAAACACATTTTTTTAGTTTTATCCCAACCCATCTTCTTTTTCATCTAACCTAATCTACCCTAATCCCCTTCTCAATCCCTCTCCTCTCATATTCTTGTCTTCATTCATTTGACCCCCCTCTATGTTCTTATCCCACCCAATTCTAATCTAATTTTATCCCCTTTCTCAATCCCCTCCCCATTATCATCCTTCTCCATTTTTGATCCCCCCTTCCCAACTAGTCTCGACCAAAAATCAATCCGCTCTCTTGATTTCTATGAAAAAATACTATAGTCGCATGCAAGGGTGCCAACTCTCTAACTGAAAAACCTCTATACTCTAACCCCATAGTGGCAACACCTACTCTCCAATGCCAACATCCCCAATCCACTCTTTTAGTTGTATAACACTACCATTTCATGTTAGCATCAATGTTGAAACAACCCTTAGGACACCGAATCTATACATTTCATATTACTCTATTCTTTTTTTAGTTATGAAGGGATTTGGAGATGATCTTGATGACTATAACTTAAATTCTTCTTACTTCAGTCTATGTGATGGCTTGTTATTCCTACCCGGGGTTTCATGTTTTGGGTTTTCTGTTGTCTTTACTGATGATATTCTTACTATTGGTCTCAATACTGACCTTTTGGTGCAAGTGAAAGTGATTTGTGATGGGAATATACCCTAAATACTTAGATGTATATATGATACATATATATAAGCAATGTCATATTGCATGCAAATTATGATTTTCATGCCAATGCATTTTATTATTGTGGAAAAATGATAAATAGTTATTATTTATTGATTCTCTCATGAAGGTTATCATTAAAGGAACAGTTACATAATATGTAACGTATGGGGGTTCATTCATGCATTAGACGCATAAAGTTGGCCGTGTCATTTTTTCATGTGTTATAATGCATGAATAAATACAAATGCACCCAAGGACCACCCTCGGGTGATTAAATTTATATCACTATCATGTGATGATAGTGTGTGCACTGCACAATGCTTGGATAAACCTCTCTTGAACCTAAATCTATCTTTCTTCTTTTTCCTTTGCATGTTGAGGTGCTAACACTTCATGGGAGAAAGGAGAATCCTACATGTATGACATGTGATTCATTTGACCTATGGATACTGTAAAGACCCAAAATTCTCATACTTTTAAATATTACATATTAATAGAATAATTTCATTACACACCATAATGATCTATGCCATAATTGTTTAGGTCAAGTTCCATTGGAAACCTAGACACATAAACAACTGGTCCATAAGTGATCTACGTTATCTCCCATTAAGTTCTTCATAACTATCACTCTTCTTAGACATATCATACATAATATATTTCTTTATAATTCTATGAAAGGAAACACAAGAAAGGGTGAGATCAGATGCTCAGTAAGGGTAGATAAGGGAGATATCAACATAACATAATCATGAGTGTATGTGTCACACCCTGACTTTTAAATTAATTTTTATTTTATTATTTCTTGGATCCAGGTTCTCGCGCCAAGGTTTGGGCTAGTTCCCAGCTTAATTTTTTTTTTCTTTTAATATTTTTAGCAGGTTTTGGACCCATGCATGGTCATCGCATGGTGGGCGGTAGCTGCACGATCAGCCCAGATGCCATTATGATGTATATCGCTCGAAAGAAATAATGTTTTATGCAAATGAAATAAGTAAAACCATTAAAATGTAACGATAATAATAAATTATGGTGTAGATAATAATTTTATTATTAAGAATGGTTAATATTTTTATTATTATTTAATTTTTCTATTAATATAATTATTAATAAATTGTAATTTAATTGTAATTTTTATTATTTATATTCAAATTGTTATTATCATCATCATCATTATTATTATTATTATTATTATTATTATAAAAGAAAAAAAGGGTTAACCTAGATCTACCCACGACCCCCCCATCCTAGCGCGCACAATGCCACCCCTTTCCTCCTCCTATATCACGACCCCCACCCTCCTAGATCCTTCCTGATGCGGCCAGTAAACCCCCCTCATAGGAGCTCTGATCCTCTCCAGCGTGACCCATCTGGCGGTGCCCTTCACCCCTCATTCATGCGGCGTGCACCTAGCCCCCTCTTCGCTCACCCCTCCTACACTCAGCCTCACCCTTCACTTGTTGACCCTCTCCCTCCCGTGCTCCGACCACCTGACCTAGCCAGGCTGCCTTCGTCCCTCCACCTCCAAGCTCCCAAGCTCCGTCCAAGCCACCTCTGGCCACCCGTGTGCCAGCCTCCTACCACTCTGGTCTCCCTCACTTCGAACGACTACCCCCTGCCCTCCTTGCTCAGGACACCACCAGCCTCGCCCTCTACTCCGGCAGTAGCCGCACCTCCTTTGCGCTCACCCTCCGCTCTGCCAGCAGCCGCTGCTTCCCTCGCCGGTATATCCAATGTTTTTTATTTCATCTTTTTTAGGGGTTTTCCTTCATTTAGTTAAACCCTAATGTCTATAGTTTGTTTCACGCATTTTTCTTATTATTAATGGTGTGCAAGAGGTCTACGGGGCGTTGTCCCTTTTTTCATTGAGGTTTTGCTCCACCCGCACTAGATTTGAGGTAGGCTAATCCACATTTTCTTTTCCAATTAAGGCCATTTAATGATTTAGTGTTTTAATTAAATATTTAATGTGATTTTCACCTTCGTAATATATTTAGTTAATCTTCTATAGTGTTTCCAAGCTAATTAGTTCTGTCAAAAATAGTTTTGAAGTATCCCCCCTGATTATATTTTTATGTGTTTGTGGAAATTGTGTTATTTTGATGTCAAAAGTTGTATTGGTAATGTATTAAACATGACACACACCTTCGTGATACTCTTCAATAGTCTGTCATGGTGTTTTTTTGGTTTGTGCATTTTTTTTGAGTTGTTTATGGAATTGTTTATAAATTGTTTGATTGGATTATAAAATTTCTAGTAAACTGGTTGGGTTGATTATATAATTGTTTATAAATTGTTTAGTCTGTTTACATATTTTTTGATGAATTGTTTGTTATGTTTTACTAGTTTTTTGTTTTTCATAAATAGGGGAATTTGGAGATATTCTAGTCAAATGTATTTTTTCCTTAGCATGTTTGGTTTGACAATGTTTTATCTTTTAAATTGTGTAAAAAATGTTTTGAAAATGGGTTTTATAGATTTAAGGGGATTTTTTTGTGTTCTATTAATGTTGGAAATGGTTGGTTTTGATTACAAAGAAAATTGAGTCCTTGTGGAAATGGTTTAAAAATGTCAATTTGGTTATTGTTGAACCATTGGATGTTGGCACATCAATGGGTTCACTAGGTGCACACATAGATTTTTCCTCAAATGAATATGGCACCTTCAAAATAATGTTTTCTTAAAACTTTAGTTTTCTAAATAGATTTTGTTTCCTAAATAAGGTTTGGTTCTTTACGTGGATTTTATGAAAGGTTTGAAATGTAGTCTCAAAGGGTGTGCCCGTTTGGACTTTAGTGTGTGTTTCGATGAATGTTATGATCAAGGGGACGTTTGGCCATTTCACAAGATTTTTCATTTTTCATTAAGATTTTGAAAGGTTTTACTAAAAATGTATTAGAGACTTTGGACTTAAAGGCCCGTTTGGATCTTCCAACTTATGGTCGAAGTTTTGTTAACTGTTAGAATGGTTTGTGTTTGGAAATTTTGTGTGCCTAGTCAGAATTTTAAATATTTTTAGAAAAATGGTTTCAACATGGATGTGAGGTGACAACCCAGTTGGCACTTTGTTAATATGAAATTATTGAATTTGTATTTGGGGGAACTCCTGTCTAGGGTAACCCTTTATGGGTGAATGCATAGGAAGCGTCCATGTTTGGGGTAGGCAAGTGATATGAGATGAGTCACACATGTGAGGGCCTCCTACTTAAATAATATTATTATAACCACCATGAGTTCTTGGGTGTCTTTTAGTTGATCGAGCGATGGTTGCTTATCAGCCCAGATTAAACGGGTTGATACCCACTAGTAAGTTTAGAGGGCAGATGGGGAGTGTTGTTGGTTTCTTTTTCCGTGAGGGCGACCGGTTGGTTATAGACTTAAGAGATTCACCATATGCCGATAGGTGGTTCCAAACTGAGTATGTCTAGGGGTATTCTAGGGATGTTTAGGATCACCCATGGTTACTTATTTATTCACATTGATTTTTTACTTTATATCATACTAGTTTATTTTCAGCTTGCCCTGTTTACCTATATTATTTTATACCAGCTCTGGTATCTTCTGTTTCAGGTTTTCTTTATAAAATGAAAAAATGGTTTTATTGAAATACCATGTTGAATCTTCTGGATTTTCGAATGAAAAAAAAATGTTTCTTTTTTTTTAAAATGTTAAAGCCTTACTTTTATATGTGTATTTCAAACCGATGTTAATGGATGGTTTTGGAAAAGGAGACGTTTGATTATGTGGTTTATCTTGGCAACCCTACTGAGCATTTTTAATGTTCATGCCTATCTTTATCATTTCAGTTGTAGGTTTCATTTTCTCAGGTTTTCTTGAGTGAGTTTCTCATTATTAGAGTAAGATCGACCTTTGGCTGGGAGGTGACCTGGAAGGTTTCATGGAGGTATGTTGAGCTATTCTATTTTTTTTCCTGATGATTGAGTTCACTTTTATTATTCTGTTTATTCTTGTTTATTTATTTATATTTTTGGGAAAAATCATTCCCATCAATTAGGTTTTGATTCCTGGCACTAGTTTCCATCCTGTGGGGATTGGGAACGCCCTTCGGGCCATGCTATGGACCGGCTTAGGTGACCGGTTCTGGGTCGATCTGGGTTGGTTCATGACAAAATGGTATCAGAGCATGCCCTTATTATTTGGGGTGTTCGGTAGATGGAGATTAGGACTGTCGAGACTCGAGAGGTCGGTACAAGAAGAAAGTTATGAACCCTCGCTCGTTCCGAACCTCGAGTCGCCCTGGGTAGTTCGGGAATTGGATCTTTGTTTCGTTCTGGTTTGTTTTATATTGAGGGATGACAACATAGGCAAGCCAATGTTACATCATGATTTCACATGGAGTAGTGACCCATGTGGATTCTGAGTACATAGTTTAAGTTCCTCCTAGTTGTTGATGCTTACTTGGGGCATGACCCAATACCATGTCGCTAGGTTAAACATGACTACTAGTCCCTAAGTTCGATAGTTTGATGAAAGTTTAGTGTTTTATTTCTTCTGGTTGGTGTAAGTGCACCTTTGAAAATGAAAAAGGGTTTTTGAAATGAGAATGATTTCTTTTAAATGCCTTTAAATTCGTGAAATGGGTTTTAAAACTAAAATCTCTTGGTCTAAAAATTTGGTGTTTTCTTGGAATTGCTAGAGAAATGGTTTGGGTGCAACCTCAAGTACTCTTTATGAACATTTGGACATGTGATAGAATGCATGGGAAGTGTGTGTTGGTGCATATGGATGAAAGTGGATAAAGAAATGTGCAACGGTTCATGAGATTACTGGGTTGTGTTTTTGAAATTAAAGGTTTGACCTTGTTTTCTAGAGGTGTTTTTTTGAAAGGAATGATTTTGTCTATGTTTACATTTGTTTGGTTTTTGAGATGGTTGTTTTTGGATGAAGGTTCCTTAATTAGTGTTTCTTCAGCTTGATATCAGTTTTGGATTTGTGTTTTATATATTGTTCAAAAAATGCCACCCAGAAAGGTCCCCAAGGTTTCTGATAAGTCATTACCAGTTTTTGGTCCTTCTCAGACATTGATTATCCTTCATGGTGATCATGACCCATTGGAGGCATCAGAGTGGCTTGAAGAGGTTGAGCACATCTTAAGGGTATTGGGAACTCCTGAAGCTGTCTGAGTGCGTGTCGTTGTGGGTCTGTTTGAAGATCCAACTCTAGACGAATGGGAGTTGTTCACCCTGCCATAAATGTAGGTTGGGATGACATGGGATGTATTTAAATATATCTTCATATGATAGTTCATACCCAAAGAGGTGAAGACGAAGAAAAGGGAAGAACTCATGTGTATTCAATAAGGACAAAAGATGGTGAAGACTTATATTGACCATTTCAAGGAACTTGTGTCCTTTTCTCCGGAGGTAGAATTATAGGATTTGATGAAGATTTCCCTCTTCATCAGAGTTATTTGTCCATATATCAAGGAGTGGGTCCTCCCTTCTAGGGACCATCATTTCGAGAAGCTAGTGGATGAGGCATTCCTAGCTGAGTTGGTCTATGGAGCGCTGGTGCTTGGAAATCCAGTGTATCAAGTTTCTCATGAAGGTTCCCCATCTGGTGAGCACAATGTGCCAAATGGACCTATTTTTAAAGAGTCCTATATAGTGGTTATGGCTTCCAGTTCATCGGACTGTTCAATGATGTGCCATCAATGTGGATGTTTAGGGCACACGAAGCCATCACGTCGCACCCCTCCGAAGACGTGCCATCATCGCGGGTGTTTGGGTCATCTAGAAAAGTTTTGCAGGAAGAATCACTTGAAGAAGATGCTATGACCAGAGGATTCCAGTGCCTGACTGTGATTCAGGAGATGCTTCAGTCATCAGAGCCCTAGCCACAGGTCTTGGGGTAAAGCTTGAGCGCAGTCAAGAGTTGTTGGGGGTGTGAACCCTCAGTTCGGGTTTTGTGTTCTGTGTTGGCAGTGGAACATTTAACGTATTTTCATTCTTATTTTTCTGCTGTTAAAGTTTTGAAGTTGTTGTAATTTCATTGTTTCTTCGTGATGTTATGACAGACTCATCCTATTATAATCCAAGCATTTCTGTTTGTGGGGATGTGGTTTTCTGAATCATGTTTTTTTTCTTAAAAGTGTGTTTGGACCTAGTCTGGGTTGATCTTGGTTTAGCTATGTTCATTTGAAGATGTAAGATCCTATGGAAGGATTGGTGTTTTTGGTTATTCTCGGGCTCACTACTTGGGGTAAGTTCTGTTCGGAGGTTTTTCTCTAGTGTTGGGGTTTTTTGGTTTGGGTCGAGAGTCCCAAGTTTCAACTGAGGAGTTGGTTCGATCGTACTATAGAAGTTAGTTTGGATTGGTTGGGAGGTCCCGTGTCGGCGCCCCCTACCCGAGGTGTACGTTTGGGTGTTAAATTTCCACACTAGTTGAGTTCTATTGGTGGGGAGAACCCTCTTGTGTTCTTCCGTTCTCTTATTTTGTGGTTTCTTTTGGTTTCAATCGGGCATGGATTCTTGTTTTGTCTATTGTTCATCTGGGTGACTTTCTGGGGGCAGAAAGTGTCTGTGGTGGGGAGAATTATCACACCCCAACTTTTAAATTAATTTTTATTTTATTATTTCTTGGCTTCAGGTTCTCGCTCCAAGGTCTGAGCTAGGTCCTGGCTTAAATTTTTTGTTGTTTAATATTTTTAGCGGGTTTCGGACCTATGCGCGGTCATCGCACGGTGGCCGGTAGCCACGCGATCAGCCCAGGTGACGTTCTGATGTCTATCGCTCGAAATAAATAATGTTTTACACAAATTAAATAATTAAAATCTTTAAAACAAAATAATAATAATAAATTATGGTGTAGATAATAATGTTATTATTAAGAATGGTTAGTAATTTTTTTATTATTTAAAATTTTCTATTAATATAATTATTAATAAATTGTTAGCTAATTGTAATTGTTATTATTTATATTCAAATTGTCATTTGATTATTATTATTATTATTATTATTATTATAAAATAAAAAAGGGTTAACCTAGCTCTACCAGCCCCCCCCCATCCCAACGCACACAGTTCCACCCCCTTTCCTACTTCTAGATCGCAACTCCCCACCCTCCTGGCACCTTCCCAATGCGGCTAGAAACCCCCCTAACAGAAGCTCCGATCCTCTCCGGTGTGACCCCATATAGTGGCGCCCTTCACCCCTCTTTCACACAACGTGCACCCATCCCCCTCCACACTCACCCCTCCTACACGCGACCTCACCCTCCTCCTGCCAACCCTCGCCCTCCCACGCTCTGACCACCTGACCTAGCCAGGCCGCCTCCAGCCCTCCACCTTTGGGATCCCGCACTCTGGCTATCCGCACACCGGCCTCCTGCCGCTTCAGTCTCCCTCGCTCTGGACGACTACCCCCTGCCCTCCTTACTCCGGGCCCCACCAGCCTCACCGCCCCCAGCCTCACCCTCTGCTCTTGCAGCAGCCGTGTTTCCTTCACGCTCTCCATCTTCTTCGATAGTAGCCACCGCCTCCCTCACCGGTATATTAGATGATTTTTATTTCATCTTTTTAGGGGGTTTACTTCATTTAGTTAAACCCTAAGTCTCAGGTTTTTTTCGTGCACTTTTCTTATTGTCAAGGGTGCACGAGAGGTCCGCGAGGCGTTTCCCCTTCTTTTGTCGAAGTTTTTCTCCACCCGCACTGGATTTGAGGTAGTCAAATCCAAATTTTCTTTTCCAATTAAGCCCATTTAATGCTCGAGTGTTTTAATTAAATCTTTAATGTGATTTTCACCTTCATAATATATTTAGTTAATCTTCTATAGTGTTTCCAAGCTAATTGGTTCTGTCAAAAATAGTTTTAAAGTATTCCCCCTAAATATATTTTTATGTGTTTGTGGACATTGTGTTCTTTTGAAGTCAAAATTTGTATTGTTAATGTATAAAACATGACACACACCTTTGTGATACTCTTAAATAGTCTGTCATTGTGTTTTTTTGGTTTGTGCAATTTGTTTGAGTTGTTTATAGATTTGTTTATAAACTATTTGATTGGATTATAAAATTTCTAGTAAACTGGTTGGGTTGATTATATAATTTTTTATAAATTTTTTAGTATGTTTACATAATTGTTGATTAATTGTTTAGTATGTTTTACTAGTTGATTGTTTTTCAGAAACAGAGTAATTTAGAGATATTCTGGTCAAATGTATTTTTGTCTGGGCGTGTTTGGTTTGACAACATTTTATCTTGGAAATTGTGTTAAAAATGTTTTGAAAAGGGGTTTTATGGATTTAAGGGGATTTTTTTGTGTTATCTTAATGTTGGAAATGGTTGGTTTTGATTTCAAAGCAAATTGAGTCCTTGTGGAAATGGTTTAGAAATGTTATTTTGGTTGTTGTTGAACCATTGGATGTTGGCACATCCATGGGTGCACTAGGTGCACACATGGATGTTCCCTCAAATGAAGATGGAACCTTAAAAATAATGTTTCTTAAAACTTTGGTTTTCTAAATAGATTTTGTTTCATAAATAAGGTTTGGTTCTTTACGTAGATTTTATGAAAGGTTTGAAATGTAGTCTCAAAGTGTGTTCCCATTTGGCCTTTAGTGTGTGTTTCTATGAATGTTACACTCAAGGGGTCATTTGTTCGTTTCACAAGATTGTGCATTTTTCATTAAGAGTTTGAAGTGTTTTAATAAAAATGCTTTGGAGACTTTGGACTTAAAGGCCTGTTTGTCTCTTCCAACTTATGGGTGAAGTTGTGTGAACTGTTAGAATGGTTTGTGTTTGGAAATTGTGTGTGCCTGGTCAGAATTTTAAATATTTTTAGAAAAATGGTTTTGACATGGACGTGACGTGACGACCTGGTTGGCACTTTGTTAATGTGAAATGATTGAATGTGTATTTGAGGGTGATCCTATCTAGGGTAACCCTTTATGGGTGAATTCATAGGAAACATCCGTGTTTGGGGTAGGCATGTGTGGTAAGATGAGTCACACATGTGAGGGACTCCTAATTACACACTATTATTATAACCACCATGGTTTCCTGTGCATCTTTTAGTTGATTGAGTGATGGTTGCTTATCAGCCCCAATTAGATGGGTTGGTACCCACTGGTAGGTTTAGAGGCCAGATGGGGAGTGCTGCTGGTTTCTTTTTCCGCAAGGGCGACCAATTGGTTATATACTTAAGAGATTCACCATAGGCCATTAGGTGGTTATGAACTAAGTACATCCAAGGGTATTTTATGAATGTTTAGGATCACCCATGGATACTTATTTATTCACATTGCTTGTTTACTTTCTGTCGTACTAGTTTATTTCCAGCTTGCCTTTTTTACCTGTATTATTTTAGCCCAGCTTTGGTATCTTCTGTTTCGGTTTTTTTTATAAAATAAAAAAATGGTTTTATTGAAATAGCATGTAGAGTCTGCTGGATTTTCGAATGAAAAAAACATGAAAACCTTACTTTTATATTTGTATTTCAATCTGGTGTTAATGGATGGTTTCGGAAAAGGAGACGTTAGATTATGTGGTTTATCTTGGAAAACCTATTGAGAATTTTTAATACTCACACCTGTCTTTATCATTTCAGTTGTAGTTTTCCTTTGATAAGGTTTTCTTGGCTGAGTTTCTCATTATTAGAGCAAGGTCGGCCTTTGGATGGGAGGTGACCTGGAAGGTCACATGGAGGTATGTTGAGCTATTCTATTTATTTCTTTTTTTCCGCTTCTTGAGTTCAGTTTTATTATTCTGTTTATTCTTGGTTATTTATTTATATTTTTGGTCCAAATCATTCCCAGTGATTAGTTTTTGATGCCTAACACTAGTTGCTAGCCCGTGGGGATCGAGAATGCCCTTCGGGACATGCCACAGACCGGCTCGAGTGACTGGTTCAGGGTTGACTCGGGTTGGTTTGTGACAGTATGAGAACATGAGAATAACATTTGAAAACCATATCCTGTATATCATAGATCATAAACTTGAGTCATGACATAAATCTTTGTAGTTCATAAGACATAGATCATAAAGGAATCAAATAAAATGAGCAATGAGATCACAACATTGGCCTATACATAAGCATAAAAAATCTTATGTCAAGGTTATCCACCAAGACATTTATAACATGTTAGTGTTGGGATAACTGCCCATATACCTACTTTGAGATTGGGATAGCCTCCCATGTACCCTGTTTTGGGCTTGGGATAACCTCCCATGTACCCTTTGATCTCATATAACTTTAATAATTAACCAATGCATTGGAGTGAGATATAGGTCATTCCCATCACATAAAACATACATTTGTGTGGTACAAGATAATAAAACATTCATCATATCAGAATCCATGAAAAGAAATGGGTTTTGTAAACATTTCATCATAGCATAACCTACGGAAAAGAAACGAGTTTCATAAACATTTCATCATTTAATCACAGCAAAACCCATGGAAAAGGATCAGGTTTCATAAATATATTGTAATCATAGACATAAACCATCCATAAAAAGGATAAGAATGGTACCATTGGATCACATCACCATTAAATATTAAGTAACATTAAAGGATGTCATCTTAGATGAAAAATTATTTTGAAAGATCACTTGGAACATTTCTTGAGGAAAATTTCCTTTCCACTTTGAAAATCAATTTAAAAAAAATAAAAATTCATAAAAAAATTTCAAAATCCTTTTCATTGAAAATAAAATTAGAAACTTATAAAAGAATATTTAAATCATTGATTGGTTATAACAACAGATTTTTTTTCATACTTTACATGTTTAAAATAAATATTCCTTTCACAGTTTCAGTACAAGACAAACTGGCCTTGTTTAGAAAATGATATGAAGAATTATTTTTTTTTGTAAAAAGTAAAAAAATGGTAAAAATGACTTTAAAAAATTATAAAGTAAAATTAAAATATTCATGATTTTTTTAGAAAACATGGATATAGAAGAAAAAATGATTTTTGATCAAAGAAATAAATAAAATTGGCTTTCTTTAAAAACATTATTTTAGAATCTTGAGTACATAAAGAGAGTAAAATTAAGGAAAACACGTATTCTTAATAAATAACTAGATGATAACAAAATTCATGATGTTCTTGAGAAATATATCATAAGATTTCATCATCAAAAGCATAATCATAAATAATGCCAATAAATAATGAGATCGTAACATAAAACCCTTGACACTTTGGTAACTTTTAAATCATAATCCCCATGAAAGAATAAAATCAATAAAAACTTTAGGTATCATGAAAATAATTATATTCATGATATAACATATCAAAGGGATATTATGTAACGCCCCAACCCCAGTTACCCAGAGTCGGTGCATTATTAAATAATATTGGCATGATCTCAAAAGATCAAGTCTCAAAAGACCGATTAGTTTAGTAGCCTTAGAAACACTAGATATATTCATAAGTCTTACATTACATCATAAAGTGAATAAAACTAAAACAACATATTTTCTACACACTCATATCCTCTTATACTATTCCTGTAGGTCATTCATAAAATACTTCTTCACATCCTGGAAAAAATAAAACATAGAAAGGGGTGAGCTCAAATACCCAGTAATGATAACAATATAGTGGAAACTTTCATAAATAAGCATAAACATTTAAGGAAATTTATAACTAAAACAAAATCCTTTTAAACTTAAACTTAGGTATAATATGGAAAAGATAAAATGAAATAATTCCATTTACTTATTCACATGGATATTCTACTAGTCGAATAATCACATGCAATATCAATAACCACTTTCATAATGATGGAATGCATAATGACAGACTATCATAACCACATAGTCAAGGCCTTGTGCCAAGACTACAAATAAGATTTTGTCAAGGCCTTGTGTTAAGACACTAGTTTGTCTCATGAGACCTACCGATGCATCTAGGATCTATATCGGGCTCCACCCATCACTTATTAAGTCCAATGCATTCCTCATATGAACAGGTTTAAACATAACATAAACCTTCGTATTAAAACTAGCATACAAAATGTCAATACCTTCTCCATAAACCATGAATGGTATA
Organism: Viscum album; assembly: GCA_963277665.1. Taxonomy (NCBI): domain Eukaryota; kingdom Viridiplantae; phylum Streptophyta; class Magnoliopsida; order Santalales; family Viscaceae; genus Viscum; species Viscum album. Next base: position 60,296,028 of record OY728163.1, on the reverse strand, counting down.
AAAATAACACATCCACAGTAAAAAATATCACAAAACCTTCAATACAATATGGAAGTTTTGTATCATAATAAATCAAATTCAAATAAGCTTAAAATCCATCAAAGGATGTTGACATAGATGAAATCAAAACTATTTGAGAGAAATATATCTTTTTTTAAAATCATTTAAAAGTCACATAATTATAAAATAAAACATTTACTTTGAAAATATCCTTATAATCTTGTAAAGGAAGATTCAAAGATTTTATAACAGTGGAAAATAGCCGCACCCTCCATATAAGTTAAAAAAGACATTCTTACCTTAATTCTGTCGAAAAGGTTAAAAAGGACCTTGTTTGGAAAACGACGGAAAGATTTCTTTATAAACTTATTATGAAAAGTCAAAAAAGGGTATAAATTAATTTAAAACATTTTCTATAAAATAGTAATAATGTTTTGAAATAAATTTTTAAGAAACATGTATGTGGATGATAAAGAGGTCCCAATAGATAATTACGTATAAACAACCTCAGATAATGAAGAGATTGTGAAATAAAACCTTACCTTGTAATTTTCCTTGGTAGAGGGTAGGTTAACCTCATGTTTAATAGTTAAATCATGTTTATTAAATTTCAAAAGAATCATATACATAAATATGATATCATATATGATCTTTTAATATTGCTTTGTTAATAATATCTTAGTATTATCGTCGTTTCGGGTGTTCACTTACTCGTTTTATTTTATATGTTTTGTTACATAGGCCGTGTTTGTTATCCATAGGTTATATATTATTCATATACATAATTATATCAAGTCCTTAAACATTATTTTTAATCATCAAATTAGAATTATACTTGAGTGGATATGATGGGAAATGAATCTCATCGCGTTTGTGGAGACGGTAGTCCGTACGTATGCACGAGCGATAATATCATTAAAATAATATATAATTGGATGGTATATCATATATAAAGAATCATTATAATTTAATATTTATTATTTACTTTAATTATACATCAATATCATACCCATCCAAATAATAATGTTTTGAATAACAATTACACCACGGCGTGGAAACGGTAAGCCGTACGTACGCACGTATGGTGACATGTCATTCAAAGGATGGATAGAATACTGAATATGGTTGTACCATATTTATAATAACATCACAGTATATATAAGATACTAGATTTATTATTTTATAATGGAAATAACAAAGAAAGAAGAAGTGGAAGAAGAAAGGAACTTGAAAGAGGGTGGTGAAAACATTACCTCTTATTCGGGTTCTTCCTTTTGACTTGATCAAAAGGGATCTTTAGGTTGAATTTATGATCAAAATAAGGCCTATATGTTGAAGTGATGGAAGTTGAGATAATATTTGGGCAGGTTTTGGCCGAGATAAAAGGATTTTAAGGTATGAATGTGAGAGAAGGGGGAGTTCCCTTTTATAAGAGAGGTGAGGGGAACCTTAGGAAAAACTTAAAATATTATTTTATAATAAATTTATATTCAGTTTATAATGTCTCCAAAGTGACTTATTTAGAGGATAAGGTAGGGATGGGTCTAATCCTTTCAACCAATAGATTTTAAACAGGTTTGGGTCACTAAATTAACCTTATCATTTATATTTAACTCTTAGTTAAATAGTTTGACATTTACCATGTCTCTTTGTATTTTTATATTATATGGTTAATAAACTTACTATATACATCCAATAGAACCCCAAGTGGTTAATTAATGATAAAAATATAATTATTTAAGTCCTTTTTCTGAACCTTATATTTTTAGTAATTTAATATCAATTAATAATATAATATTTCTTTTAAAAACTCTTTTATGTCAATTTTGACACTATTTGGTATTTTGTTTTTGCTAAATTTATAACAGCATTATTACTTCAAACCTAATTCATTTAATCAACACTAACATGTCATATTATCCTATAAAATTCTTGGAATTCATTAAAAGTATCAAATTATATTTATTTGGGTATTTATAATATCAATTATTTTAATATTTCACTAGTTAGGTAATTACCGCATCACCATTGTGTCATAAATAAATTAAATTATTTAATGTCTAAAAATTATAAATAAAATACCATTATGTAGGAAATCTTTTTATATTTCTAATGAATATTTATAATCTAATTTATCTTATGTATAACCCTATATTAAAAATGTTTTAGTTATTAAACTTTGATTTTAACTCTTTTAACTCTTCTTTGAATTAAATAATAATAAATGTCCTAATCTAATCCAAGTGGACCAAATAGGTTCATATTTTATTCCTAAGTTTGTTTTTGGTGGAATTATACTTAGCCAATAGAATTAGGACATGGTTTAGGGTAATAATAATATCATTTTTACCCTTAATTACCCTATTTACATTTACCCGTGGTAAATAAAAGTAAAAAGTTACTATTCACCAAAAATTATTTTTATCTTATTGAACCAAATTTTACTCCTTGATATTAACCGTGTCTCTCATATTTTCAAAATTCCACTCACAGAAGCGGTAAAATTAAGTTTTATGTGAATTTGCAAATTCTCCTAGGAGATGGGTAAAAGACGGTGAAAAGTTCAATAAAATTTTTATATATCTGAAATTATTATAAACTGACTCCAATGAATTACATTGAACTTATATAAATATTATGTATCTATTTTGACCTAAAATAAATTTAAATAAAATAAATAATTATTTAAATAAAAATTCGGTTTTAAACTATAACTCAATGTTTTTCACTATTCATCAAAAATTGAAAGTTTTCAGAAAAATACCAAAAATTCACCCTAAGCTAATTTCAATATTATGAATCCAAAAATGAAGTCCATTTTGATAATATTTATAAAATTTCAAAAAGTGGGTATTACTATTCATAACGGCTAGTTTGATTGGTTGTGGTGTGTTTTAGAACTTGAAGTTGCGTACAACACACACTACTGTATTATTCAAAGAAAAGCGTACCGTGGAAGCTTGGGTTGTTACATATTATATAAACCTCATAAAATAAGATAGGTTCACAACACAACATATTTCTCAAAGAAGGCAGTTTGAGACAAAAATCTCTTACCTTAAGTCTCAACTTCCTTCATACCCGTTTAAACCTCCTGTATAATAAATATCAGTTTTTTATACATATATTATAGAACAATACGCATATTTATCATACCATATATTATTTACTTATAACCTTTTAATACTCATTTAATAACAATTCCTTGTTAAAATCATGTTTTAGGTAATAATTCCTTCATTTTTCATGTATGTTTTGGCTTGGTATCTTCGGTCCTTTCATTTTGATAATGATTCCATAATCTCCATAATTTTAACCATGATATAAATATCATATATATTAATTATATAAGTATTTAGAGTAATCCATTAAAGTTAGAGATATAAAGTGAATTACACCGTTCATGGAGACGGTAGGCCGTACGTACGCATGGACATTATTTCCATTTTCTTGAAGGATGAAAAGAAATGAAGGTAAATAATATATAATATTTCAAGAATAATTTTATTTCATATATATCACATATATTCATTAAATTTATACTTATTACCTTCCATTTAAATCATAAGTGAAAAACGAATCACATCGCTTCGCGAGGTGGTAGTCTGCCGTACACACGAGCGATGTTATCATATTCCCACAAAATGGAAAGTAAGAAGGTATATGTGAAATTATAATTAAATAAGTATAATAATATAATAAATATCATATATAAAAATTAAATCCATCATTATATCTATCCTTGAGAGGTGGTGATAGAAAAAAAATAACATTGGTTTGCGAGACAGTAGTCCATACACACGATCAACAATTTCGTTTCCCATTTAATGGAAGAGGAGATAGATGTTGGTAATTAAATTAACATAATAACATATTAGTATATAGTAGATACTAATGTTATTATATTATCATAGTTGAATAATATTTTAAGGAGGTGGAAGAATAAATAAAATAAAAGCACGAGTCTAATAATTTTACCTCTTCTTTAGAGAACCTCTTTAGGTTTATACATGTTTCTGATGGATTTTGCACCCACAATAATTTTGAGTTGATGTGGACCTACTTTCCAAAGTTAGGCAGTCACTTGGATTTATATGGAGGCACCTTAGAAAATGAGTTGGCTGAGAGTATGGGAGGTCGAGCTTATCATAACCTTTTGGGGGGAATTATTGCCCACTCCGAGACTCTCTTATAGATTTAAGATGTATTCTTGAAGTCTTTATTAAATACCAAGTATGGAATAGGTATCGTTTGTATTAAAAACCAAGTATTATCATGTATTGACTTTAGAATAATCTGTATGAATTTTAGGTTCTTCATTGATGGAGACAATAATATGTATACGAGGTTCTCCATCGATGGTTCCCTTTTGTATGCGGATTAGAGATTATTATTTAGTTTATTATCATGATGCTGGTTTTAAAACATGGTGGGGCTCTCTAGAATTTATTGTCATCTAGGGAGATGGAAGTTATTCTTGATGTTGGGATCATGCCCATGCGATGGGCTTCCTATGTATCTTTGTGAAAGGAATTAGAACCCACGTAGTTCAGTGTCACTTAACATGACACATCATATCTTTTAAGGTCAGGTGATGATGAGAAAGCCTTGCATTTTAATGTCGTGTGACAAGGATGTCTTGGAGAAAGGTTCCTAGTCAAGGGTTAGCGTGGGAATTACACCGAAACAGACTGATGGACCTAGAAGGGATATGGCTCCCAGGTGGGGGTATGATCTTACTAGTAATTTAGTTTAATAAGAATGGTGATAAAAAGGACATGGAAGTAATATAGAGCTCTGAGTGGGATGTGACCCTACATGGGATATGGTCTAGAGAAGATTAGGTTGAATTTGGGGTGTTTGTTTTGGACCTCATGGAGCCTTCCTACGTATCCCAATTGGATGGGAATCAAATCCCACATAGTTCAGTTAGTTGGGGATTACACCTATAGAGGAGGCCCTTTGGTGGTCAAGGTGAGAGGAAGATCCATCATAAGGACTCTCTATCAAGATAAATATTTGATTGTGTGGATATCATGAATATGACTAACCTCTAAGCCCACATGAGTCATGCTCGGTGTGAGAAACAAGGGGAAGTCAAAGATATGACAAACCACACAATCTCCTTCATCCACTGGTGGATGAGGCTTGGGTTATGGGATAGAGAAACGACATTGATGTGCCCATATCCTATTTTGTTTTGGTAACTAGGATTTAAAATTATGAAACCCTATAGATGTGGCCCATAAGAAAGACTAGGGTCTTACTCTAGGAGGGATGCCCTGCTCTTGGAACCATGAGGAGAATCTCAACTCATGATAATTTAGAGGTTTAACTATGAGGAGTATCTCAAATCATGGTATTATACGGGGTGGATGTTAGGGTTGTATAAGCCACAAATGAAAATGTCCTTAACATGGCCTAAATATTTCATGGTGCATCTCCATTTGTTATGGGGTTCAGTGATGGAAGCGAAGGGACTGATCTGAAGAGTTGGTACTGTAACCCAACACTAATCCCAAGTAGGGGTGTGGGGGGCGTAACCCCCACAGTATGGACTAGAGAGCATGAAGGGTTGGCCGCATAGAATTTTCCACATGGGGATGGAACATAACATTTTCTACATAGGTCCGGACACATATCATTTTCCATGAAGGGGCTCCATAAGGGGGCTCCACAAGGGGGATCCAAAAAGGGGGATCTGCAAAGGGGGCTCTGTAAATGGGATCCCAAAAGGGGCTTCACAAAGGGGCTATGAAAATGGATTTTTTCTTTATACGGGATGTTATAAAATGATGACTTGCACCGAAAATGACCCAGATTTTTCATAGCATTTAGAATTTCATGCTTCTTGAGGGGATTACTTTGTATAGGACTTCATGACATTACTTCACAAATTCCCTTTCTGTTTGGAATTTTAGAATTTTACCTGAGTGATTATAATGGCGTTTGTGCAAGTTGAGTATCCTCCACATTCATTCCACCATCGCATATATATTTTTCAACCACCCCCATTACTAAAGTGGGTGTCGATATTTTTAGGCAGTGGTGAGTAACCGCTATTCTAAAACTACTGGCCACATCATAATAGGTAGTTGTAGGAGCTTCACATAGGAGGGTGGCTGCACAGGAGCTCCACAAAGGAGTCTCATAAAGGGCTTTTTGCATAGGTCTGGCCACAAAGGAGCTTCAAAAATTGATTATGCCCCAAAAGGAAAATAAATTCAGTTCACGGGAGGCTAAAATTCCCCACATCGGACCGTAAATGAATTTAGTTTGTGGTATGGTTGTTTCGCGAACCGTTCAAGGCGCCATGTGGTTAGGGAAAATTGTCATGTGGTGGAGAACATTGATATGTGGGATTTTAGAATTTTCCAATTTTAATTTTGGGTAAAATGATCCCCAACTAAGAAAAACCATAAATTTTGATCTTTAAGTCTGTTTGGGATCTACTAGTAGTCAAATAGAAGTCTGTGAAGTGGACTATACCCCTGGTTATGGTGTATACATCCCATCACCACACCATCAAATTGGGAACCATTTATAAGGAATCTCCACCCCTTAGTGTGTGAGTAGTCTTGAGGAACATGGAAGTATAATATTATTCTTCTTCTAGAATGGGGAAATATCTTTACTCAAACTTGGCATGTGTTGTCTAAGTGAGTATAATATCATGGGTCATGAAGAAAAGTGCATGAAATGAATTTTTTTCGATGCCAACAATAACTAAATCCTTCATAGGAGGGTTAAATAATTAAACTAAGGCCTCTAAGATGTGGGGTGGTAAGTAAGTAATGGATATGGGTAGGTATTGTCTGAACCAAATAGTTTTGAAAGTGTGAAGAGGAGAGTAGAGAAGGTTTCCTTTTCTAAGTGGGGGAGAGGACACACATGGAATTTTTGAAAAGAATAAAGTGTACCCACATTTTTCACATTCCACAAGGCTCCAAAATAGGCCATTACTAAACCTTAGAGGTGATATGGTTGAAATATGGCTATAAAATGGGGTTTGTAAAAGTTTGTAGGTCATTTTACCCCTTATCTTTTTAGTTTAACCCTTAGTAAACCTGTTTTAACCTTAACCATAATAATTAATTTTTTTATTATTTTTAATATTCATTTTGAACAAAAATTTAATTTAACTTATTATATAATATTAATTATTTTTATTTCAAATATGGAATATATTTTTACAAATTCCATTCATAAAATTGGAAAAATTTAATTAAAAATTAAATCCGTAGACACGATGAAAAAAATGGTTTTCCAAAGAGAAAATTTTAAAAAGTTTAAAAATATTTTATATCAAAATTCATAATAAAATTGATTCCAATGACCTATATTTGATCAATTATAATATAATTGAGCTAATTTTACTTTTGAAACCATTTTAAAATAAAATGTAACCTTATAAATTATTTAAATGAAAAGGCATTTTTCAATAAAAATCAATATTTTTCACTATTCATCGAAAAATTAATCTTTTTAGAAAAATCCTAAAAATTCACACTAAGATAATTTTGACATGTTGATTCCAAAAATGAAATTAATTTTTTTAAATAAATTTTCTAAGTGTCAAAAATTAATTTTATTATTTATTCACAAGAAGAAACACATATCATTTTTTTGAGAAAAATTATATTTTTCAAGGCATATAGAGACTTTATTAAAAAGTAATTATTTTTTTATCAATATTATTTCTTTATATAAAACCATTATAATTAATTTTTGAAATTTTGTTATTCTTTTTTATGCTTCCAAGTTTAACAGATAAGTAATAACGATCATGTTTAAATAATAATATTAATAGTTTGTTGCGGTTTGTTAAAAATCAGTGTTGCATGTAATGAAAGCTATCAAAGAAATTAAATTATTTGAAAAAAATATTTCATAAATAATTAGGGTGTTACATTCCACCCACTTAAAATGAATTTCATCCTCAAAATTCTATCCCTTTTGTACAAACAAATGAGGATATTTATACCTCATCACATCCTTAGGTTCTCACATAGATTCCTTAGATTGGTGGTTTCGCTAAAAAACTTTGACTAGGTGAGTTGTATTGTTTCATAGAACTTTCATTGTATGATCCAAAATCTCCATTAATTATTCTACATAAGAAAGATCATGCTCCAGTGATACAAACTTTGAGTTTAGTACATATTAAGGATTAAGTATATACTTTCTTCGGAGAGATACATGGAACACATCATAATCTTGAGAAGGTTCGGTGGAAGCACCAATCGATAAGCTATCATCCTAATATGATCAAGAATTTTAAAGGGACCAATATACCTAGGGATTATTTTTACCTTATTTAAAAATATCATTACCCTCTTATAAATTCCTGATCCAGGAACCACTAAACGGTTCCTCAAGCCAGTGGGTCGCATGGTATCAAGCGTGCCTCCCCATACACCAGAGGCTTCTGACTAGAAGCAAGGGCTGAGGGTGACTGTTGGGAGACTATCCCCTCATGTTAGAGTGTAATGCAGTAGTATAATATCAATAGTCAATAGAGGAAACAGTAAATCAATCAGACAGAAGGTAAACATCCAAGATAGGAATAAATAAACAACACAAGTGATCTCATAGACAAGATGATGTATCATGTTATGTATCTATAAAGCAGGAAAATAGATATAAAAAAATCCAGAGTAATACATGTATCAAAATACCAAAAATACCAAAAAGAAATATCTCTAGATAACATCATGATCCTAGATTGGTACTATACTCCCCTGATTCTAAAAATTAACAAGTTAAGAATCGTACAATGGACACTTTCCTTGGTCCCTACCTACAACCATAAAGTCTATCTGGGTACCCAATGATAGCTTGAATTGGGTGTGAGATAACACTCAGCAGGACACCACCAACTATGCCTATAAGAAATCCAGTCTGTGTATAACAAGATAATAAATGTGAAATATATACAACATGTATAATAATACAAAAAGTAAACTACCCAAGACATATGTGATACTGTCCATCCAAACAAAACTCCCTAAAAACAACAGTCAGCCTTCCATAAACAAGGGCAGCTATAATGCATAAATAAATCAATCTACAATGGCCATGCCATGTAATACATTGTAAAAAAACTATCACATCCACGCCATATCATTTAGTGTATAATACTCACCAAAGCCACACCGTATAATCAAGATCATTCACAATGACCTCGCTGTGTAATCAAAAGATTCAGACTGCAAAGGGTCGGGTCTAAGGTATAGAAGACCAAGAGATCCACATCGAGTCCTAGGGGAATCTCTATGGAAACTCAGTAAAGACCTATGTGGGGTCTAAGGAGAATGTTAACAGACCATGTACACTATGAGACCAAAAACGTCATAGCTAAGGGGTATCAAGGCCTGAGGCATCCTATAGAATCAGGATCCAAGGAGTAAATAGGTCCAAGGCATCCACTACTGTAAACAAGATCTAAGGGAGAAACGTCCATGGAATCCTATGGAATCGGAATCTAAGATATACCAACTAAGGAATCCACTACCATAATCAAATCATCATCTCATTCATTCATCATTTCACAACCAATCACATTCCATGAGTTATTCCAACTCATTTTCACAATTACTATAAAACCCATTTAAAAAATTAAATAATTCACATTATTTCAACACATGGAAAATATAGCATCAACTCTCTCCTAATAAATTCAATTTCCATTTAGTTTAAAAAATATACCTATATCAAGGAAAGATCACACACAACCAATAAGGTGGTATAACATAGAGAAAAAGTAAGGGTGCACCCCATGGGTGGCCTAGGTTGAGGCTAAAGGACCCCCAACCATAAAATGGTGCTCAAGTGGCAACCTAACAAGTTCTAATTTATTAAATCCAACCATTAAATTATTTTTTAGGGAAAAACTGGAAAGTTTGGCTTGAAACACAACAAAAAATAGCTTTAGAAAACACCAAACTTACAGGAAAAGGTATAGAACACCTACCATATATCTTTAGTAGAACACTCATCCAGTATTGAGCTTTGATTTGGTCCAGATAGAGAGAAAAATGAAGAACAAACGAAAATTATGAAAATAAGAAATATTAGATTGCACCTAAATAACTCCATCGATACGAAGTTAAATGAATAAAGACATAATAGGAATGAAGAAATCACCAACATGGATCCAATGAAATAAACAATGCTCGAATCGGACATCAGATGAAGAAATAGGAGACAAGCCTATAATTTGGATTCAAAGGAGAGCTCCCAAGGTGAGATGCTATCAAACAGAGGAAAAGAGAAAAGGGTTTTAGGTTTTAATATATTTAAAGGTCAAAATGGTCATTTCCACTATTTTAACTTGGTCACACTATTTGGTTGCATGGTTGGTGAAACCGTGTGCCAACCATGCGCCCTTCTCTGTCTCAAGGGGGACCTCGCACAGTTAGTGCACATGGTTTTCCAAACTGCGCGCAAACCATGTTGCACACCTTTGATAAAAACTTAAGATGCTCCCACACAGGTTTGCACCCCTTTCAACATGGTTTCTTCAAATTATATGGCTGCCCGAAGCCCTCTATCCAACCCTCACACAGTTTCTCAAACCATGCAGGATGGGCCGCATGGTTTATATTAACCATGCGTCCCAACTGCCATTCCCCAAAAGTCAGGCTCAAATATCTGAACAAGCCCCAGAAACTCCTGAAAATCCCATTATCTCATTAGGCACTCACATTAGGCAAAAAAAAAAAAGAGTTAAAAAAAAGATCCGTACCTCATAGGAAAACTCAGGATCTTACAATCTTCCCCCTTGAAGCAATTCGTCCCCAAATTTACCTTCCAAGTGTTGTCAAGAATTTTATGAGAATAACTTTGACTACTGGGCATGTATATCAGCCTCTTAACCCCAAGTCTCATCTTTTAAATGGTCATAATTCCATAACACCCATACTAGAGGAACTGACTGGCCTCAGAGAACCTTTATGCTTCTATCAATAACACCAATAGGATGCTCCTCGAAGGACACATCTACCTGAAACTCCACCTCATTTGACTGTAGGGTGTGAGATGGTTCTGAGTGAAAATGGTGTAGATGAAATACATATAATACATCATGAATGGACCTATACCTCTAAGGTAACTACAACCAATAGGCTACCAGCCCGACTCTCTCTCGAATTTTGAACGACTTAACATATTACGGTGAAAGCTTACCATGTATCCTAATACGTCTGCATCACATACTCAATGAGATATGTAAAAAGACCCAATCCATGACCTCAAACTCTAGAGGTCATCTATGGTGATCGGTGTATGATTTATGTCTTGACTATATAACAACCATCCATTTTTGAATCAACTGGACCTTCTCTAAAGTCTCCTGAATGAGATGAGGTCCCATCAATACTACATCTCCTTCCTCCAACCAGTATAAAGGAGATCAACATGGCTACCATATAAATCCTCATAGGGTGTTATTTTTATAGTCTCCTGATATCTATTATTGTAGGAGAACTAAACTAGGGGTATATGCCTTTCCCAATAGCCCCCAAGGTCTAGGAAAGACCAGCTTCAAATATCAGCTTCAACGCAGAGATGACATTCCAAATGAAATTGTCTCCATTATTGATAACTATGACTTTATCAAATAGGAGGATATGCTGCTATGGGAAGGGTTTCAAGCTGGACTATTGAACTCTAAAAGATTCTAAAGATACCTGATGAAGGGAGAGTTAAGTTGTATTGGATCATTGAAAAAAATTGGCTTCTTTCCTCTAGATTTGCACTTATCTGGAGGCTTTATCACAATAAAATACCAGTGGATGTGAACATTCAGAGGGTCGGGATTTCATTATGCTCGAGATGTGCACTATGTAGTCAGCACCGCAAAGATGTCGACCACTTGTTCTTGTCCTGTAACACGGCTTCTTATCTGTGGAACATAATTCTAAACATATTTGAGTTGGACCCTCCCAATACTCACTCAGTTATATAGGTTATACATTATATGTTTAGAGTTCAACAATCCAAATAGCTTCATGCACTACTGTAGGTGGAATGTGCTGAATTGTTACATTCTGTATGGAGGTCTCTCAATAATGCTGCTCATCACTAAGAAAGGTTCAATGAAACCACTGTAATTAGCAGTATTCTTATGGCCATACGAAATTCCAATTCAATGATAAATGAGCATTGAAACACCTCGGTTAGGGAATTAATGATCCTTAGGTGATTAAAGGTTGCAGGCTGCTATCCCAAACCAAGGGGTATGCTGGAGGTGATATGGACTGCCCCCTTCAGTGGATGGTTAAAATGAAACCTGGATGGGGCATCCAAGGGGAATCCTGGACCTTCAGATTTCAGGGTAATTTTTAGGGATCAACATGGGGAGGTCATGGAGTGCAATTATGGTCCTTGTAGGTATGCTACATCTTTGGAAGCTAAAATGATGGCACTTATAAGCGTGGTGAACATCAATTTCCAAATATATTGGAAAAACATTTGGTTTGAGTGTGACTCAGCCACGATGGTTTATGCAATTAGGATGGGTCAGACAAGTCTGTCTTGGAAACTGGTAGTTAAGTGGATAAACTACATTGACAAGATCTCTTCCCTGAACTACTTTATCATGCACAACTTTTGGGAGGAAAATTACATTGCAGATGTACTTGAAAACAAAGGGGTGTTAGAAGAAAGGAGCATCCACATCAATACTATTCCTCATGACATGGTCCCTCTTCTTATTAGGAACAAATGTAAAATGCCTTTATTCCGTCTTGTGTAATATTTTACCTTTCTCAATATAAGAGCCTCCATGCTCATTTTTCTAAAAAAAATCACTTGAATCATGCATTTTGACTATCCATCAGTCTGAGGGTGGTATGCTATGCTCAGAAGCACCTGTGTACCCGACACCCTCTACAGACTTTTCCAGAATTGAGAAGTAAACATGAAATCCCTATCCGATACAATGGTATGAGAAATCCCATGAAGTCATACTATCTCACAGATATACAACCTTCCAAGATCATCTATTGAGAAGGCCTACCTGATCGGCAGGAAATGAGTAGCCTTCATGATCCTATCCACAAAAACCCATGCAACATCACTAGCTTGAGGTGACCTCAGAAACCCAGTTATGAAATCTATCACAACATCTTCCCATTTCCACTTAGGAATGGGTAGCTTCTGTAAAATCCCAGTTGGTACTTGGTGTTCTACCTTCACTTATTTATAAGTGGAATACCTCATAACAAAACCAACTACCTCACATTTCATCCATGGCCACCAGTATTGATGGCGTAAGTCACAATACATCTTGGTAACATCAGGATGCACTACCCAAACTAAGGCATGAAACTACCACATCAACACCTCATGTATGTCTATTGGAACCCATACGTGACCATGAACATGTAGAATCTCATCCTCACCTATAGTACAACTAGGAGGCAGGTCCCGACCTTCCACACTCTCCCATAGGACCAGGCCCTTAGAATCCAATAACTGCCTCATCCTCACTCTATCCAAGAGGGTAAAGGTCACAACTAAGGATGAAAGAAAAGTCTGGCCGTGACTATCCTACACCTCCAAGTGCATCTCAAAAAACAAGGCTATAATATTATAATATATACTAGACTCTTGAACTACCTATATCTGAGTACTCTTACCCAGTGCATCGTCCACTGCATCATCCTTTCCAGGCATATAGGAAATATTGAATTCAAAATATTATAGGTAGTAAACCCACATTCATTGCCTCAAATTTACATCACTCTATATAAATATATACTTAAGGCTTTTATGGTTCACGTACACCACACAGTTCTATCCTAGTAAATAATGTATCCAATAGTGCAAAACTCAAGATCATGCATCAAGTAAATTCTCTCAGGTGGCCTCAACTAACAAGACTTGAACACCATGAATCATTCCTCCTACATCAAAACTACTCCTAGCTCGATACCTGATGCATCACAATACACAATTTATCTCATTCCCATCTCTAGAAGAATCAAGACCGACATTGAAGTTAATCACCCTTTTAGCTATTGAAAGGCTTTATCATAGGTATCTGACCATACAAACTTCACACCCTTCTTAGTCAAGACTGTTAAAGGTGCTGATAAGTGTGATAATTCCTTTTTGAAATTCATTTAATATCCAGCTATCCCTAAGAAACTATGTATGTCAAAGATGTTCTTGGGATGCTCCCAGGAAACCACAACTCTCACCTTCTCTAGGTTAACTAATACTCCTATCTCTGAGATAATATGGCCCAAGAAGTGAATCTTATCTATCTAGAAGTGTCACTTTGTGAGCTTATCATATAACTGATTCTATCTTAGTGTATCCAAAATGATCTCAATATGTTTATCATGGTTGTATTGATTGTGAGAATACACCAAGATATCATCCATGAATAACACCACAAATGAATCTAGGTAAGGATAGAAAACTCAACTCACAGTCACCATGAAACATGATGGAATTTTTGTGAGACTGAATGACATAACAATATACTCATATAGACTATACCTACTATGAAAAGATGTACGATGTATTTCTATAGTTCAAACATGCACTTGATGATACCCAGATCTCAAATAAATTTTTGAGAACACCCAATCTCCTCAGAGATGATAAAAAAGGTCATATATTCGCGATAAGGGATACCAGTTCTTAACCATCAACTAGTTCAATTTTTGGTAATCCACACATTTCCTAAGGGTATCATATGCCTTTTTCACAGAAGGATCGGTGAACCCCAGAGAGAAGTACTGGGTCATATAAACTCCTTTTCTTCCAAGTCCTATAACTGCCTCTTGATCTCATGAAACTATGTAATAGACATCCTATAAGGAGGAATAGATACCAGTGCAACTCTTGGAACTAGATCGATAGAGAACTCCACCTATATCTTAGAAGATAAACTAGAAAATTCATCTGGGAAAACATCCCTGAAATGATCAAACACTAGAGTAAAGTTCACTTGACATGTTTCCTAACCATCCAGATATAAACTAGCAATCTGGGATATCATCCCACCTGGCCCATGATGATTTTTCCCATCTATACTGGCTTTGAAATCCCATTCACCCTTGTGAATAAAAAATTTGAACTCTGGTGATGTGAAGGTTACCCTCTGATGATAGCAATCAACATGGACTTGATAAGAAACTAGCTAGTCTATCCCGAGTATGATTTCAAACCCTATCATCTTGAGGAAGAAAGATCTCATACAAAGTGACACCCACCAATCTCAAGGGGCAACTCCCTGTATTGGCATACACCCTCCGTTATGATTCCCTACAGAGTATCAAGTGTCATGATGCCCTTAGAAAACTAAACCACAAGCCCAAGACTCTCCACAACAGGTACATATATGAAACTATGTGATGAACCAATATTAAAAAATAAGATACCAGAGTAGAGGCTATTAAGATCATACCTATCACTGTAGATGGCCCGACACTCTGATCCTTAACTATTGGATATACAAAATATATCTATCCTGAACCACGACCCTATGAAACAACCTCACTACCCAAAGTAGGACCAATATTTTTTCTAGGTACAACTGGTGCCTCGATGCCTCAACCATGATCACCACCTCATCCTGAATGACCAGAACTACTTTATCTCCCAGTCTGATACAGAGTCATAAAACCTGATCTGAAATCTAGATTCAGATCTAACCCCCTTCCACCAGCCGCTAGAGGGAAGGTCCTACAGAAATGCTATATGTGGCCTATCCTAGCACAAGATTGACACTCGAATAGGTCTCAATCACACTAATTCCTTATATTTCCCCATCTACCACACTGATGATAGAAAATAGAGCTACCAACACTAATATCCTGTATCGTACTCTCCTCATGAGAAGCCTCAAAATGGTACTTCTTTCCATTGGAAGTCAAACCATTAGGCCGAGAGGCTACACTGCCCTACTCTGCACCCCCAACTCCCCTCGGGTTTCAATCTATAATAAGTTCCTGATTCACCATCTCAGTAATAGTCTCCAACCTGAACACATTGAATCAAGATTGAACGACATGCCTAATACCTTCCTCAAAGCATCTTTACCTTGATAGCTCATCAACAAGGTATATTGACACAAAATGATGAAGCTCTATAAAGCATTCCGAATACTCCATAACATTCATCACGACTTTCTCGAGACCCATAAACTTATTGGTATGCTCTACTCTAAGAGTCTTTGGGGAAAAAGTAGTTGTAAAACCTGGATTAGAAATCCCTCCAAACCATATCTTATAGCATATCATCCTGGTTCAAAACATCCCACCAACGTTTAGCTGCTCCCTGAAGCATATAAGTTTTTAGATTTTCTCTCCTCTCAAGAGGTGGCTCTAGATGCTCTAAGATCGAAAAAGTAGTCTCTAGACACAACTCAACAGCCTTTGAACCTCTATCCCCCAAAAACATGGCTGGATGCTACTGTTGGAACACACATGTCATCTCATCCATAAAAAACGTAGATGATGGTGCTCCTTGAAAAGTCTTCATATATCATAGAAATCCCCTGTGAAATTGGTCCTTAGTACCCATATCTAGAAAAGCTACTAGTTCCTCAGCTGGCACTATAGTAGGATCTACTAGTAGATCATGTACCACCACCTCCGAAGCATGGTCGTTGCCACCCTCCTGGAATACAACTGGAGTTCGTGGTGGTGGAATGTCTCTATGCCAAACACACACCTCAAAAAAGATTAATAATTGGAAGATCATAGTTTAAAATGAAAGATAGTTCAAAAAATTACTATAATAGGAACACCCCTCTACCTACTCCTAAATTTAGGACTGGGTAAAAAGAAACAGTTGTATACATCACTAGAGACACTACCTACTGCCCACTCTAAAGCTGGGTCAAGGTCTCGTTCTTTATTGTCACCAATTCAATTTCCATTTGAATTCATATTTATATCACAATTATATTTTAATGTCTAAACCAAATGGTTCCACTTATGATCTATAAGGTTCTATACACCTCATGATACAAAATATGACTTCAACTTAATCCACACTATAACACATTTCAGTCCATGTGACCAATGGTCCATGAATCAACGTGCCATAGTTGACTGCTTAGGGTGTCTGCTGTAGCCTAAGTAGGAAAACACTATTTAGGTTATGACATGTATAGGTACTAACTATGTTTCTCAATTCCCTATAATAACACTAAAAAGAAATAAAATATATCACATAAGGAACATATCACAAAGTCACGCAGTCAAGCAATGCATCCTATATGGCATAGCATAATCCAAGGCATGTTAATCCTGTAAGGTTCCAAAAATGATTCATGAGATATATACCTTCATCTAATCATCTATGATAAAATAAAATCCCCAATCATAGTAATACTAACATAAAAATTCAAGTTCATCACCCAATGTTGGAATCAAATCAACTGTAAAAAGAAAATCCCAAAAACAAAAATTTCAATTATAGTAAATTTGTCTTTTCTTGTACATGGGTTAGTAGATCCCAGGTATAACTCATTACCAAATTCAAAAACTTCCTAATCTCCTATCTATTGTCTCAAAATAGTAAGGAATAAAATAAAAACTCCTTTGATGCCACTTTGTAACGTCTCGACTCGGGAGCCACTAAATGGTGCCCCAAGCCGGTCAGTCACATGGCTTCAAGTGTGCCTCCCTATATACCAAAGGCTACCAGCTAGATGTGAGGGCCTAGGGCATGTCTATGGGGAGAATATTCCCTCATGTTAGAGTGTAACACAATAGTATAATATCAACAATCAATAGTGGAAGCAGTAAATAAATCAGAAAGAAGGTAAACATCCAAGATAGAAATAAATAAATAATGCTGGAAGTAATCTCATATACAAGATGATGTGTCATTTCATGTCTCTATAAAGTATAAAAAAATGTATAAAAGTATCTAGTACAATAAATGTATCAAAATACCAAAAAGAAAAAAAAGGACTATTCCTAGATATTATCATGATCCTAGCTCAGTCATGTGATTCCCTGCTCCTAACAATGAACAAGTCAAGCATCGTACAATGGGTGATTTCCTTAATCCCTACCCGAATCCATAAAGTCTATCTAGGTACCCAGCGATGTACCAAATAGGGTGTGATATAACACTCAGTTTTCCACCTCCAATGGTGTATATAAAAAATATAGTTTGTGTATAACAAGCTAAGTAGTGTGAAATATATACAACAGGTATAACAGTACAAAAATTAAAGTTCCCAAGGCATATGTGATACTGTCCATCCAAACAAGGATCCATGCAAATAACAATTAGGCTCCTATAAATAATGGAATTTTTAATTAATAAATAAATCAATCCACAATGGTCGTGCTATGAAATCCATTATAAAATAACTACCACAACCACACCGTATCATCTAGTGTATAATACTCACCACGACCAATCTGTATAATTAAGATAATCCAAAATGACCTCACTATGTAATCTAAAGTACCAAACCACATAGGGATGGATCCACGGTATAGAAGACTAAGGAATCCATATCGAGTCCCAAGAGCATCTTGATGGAAAATCAGTAAAGAACTGGGTGGGGTCCAAGGAGCATGTCAATAGACCATATCCACTATGAGCCTAAGAAATCCAGATCCAAGGGGTATAAAGGCATGAAGCATCCTATATAAGCAGGATATAAGGATTAAATAGGTCCAAGGCATCCAATACTGTAAACAAGATCTAGGGTAGAAACATCCATGACATCCTATGGATTTAGGATCCAAGGTATACCAACCAAGGAATCCACAACCATAATCAAATAATCATCTCATTCATTCATCATTTCACAAACATTCACATTCCATGAGTTCTTCCAACTCATTTTCACAATTTCTATAAAAGGAATTTAAAAAATTAAACAATTCACATCATGTCAACACATGGAAAGGAGTGATCGACTATCTCTTAATCAATTCAATTTACATTTAGTTTAAAAAGGATCCCTCTAGTAAGGTGAGATCAAACACACCCAATAGGGTGGTATAACATAGATCAAAAGCAAGGGCGCACCCCATCAGTGGCCTAGGTAGAGGATAAATGAACTCCAACCATAAAATAGAACACAAGGGTCAACCTAATAGGTTCCAATTTATTCAATTCAATCATTCAATTGATTTTTGGGGAAATACCGGAATGTATAACATGAGGTAAAATTAAAACTATCTTTATAAAGCACCAAACTTGTGGGAAAAGGTATAGACCACCTACCATAGGTCTATAGTAGAACACTCATCTAATATCAATCTCTGATTCAGTCCAGATCGAGAGAAAAATGAAGAATGGATGAAAATCCTAAAAGTAGGGAATATTGTCTTGAACCTAAATAAATCCATCGATACAAATTCAAATGAATAATGAAACGAGATGAATGAATAACTCACCGACGTGGATCCAATGAGACAAACAATGCTCAGATTAGATGTATGATGAAGAAATGAGAGCCAATCCTACGATTTGGATTCAAAGGAGAGCTCCTAAGGTGAGCTTCTATCCAATAGAGGAAAAGAGAAACATGGTTTAGGTTTTAATAGATTTTAAGGGAGAAATGGTAATTTACCTTCTTTTAACTGGGTCTTATGGTTTGGCCGCATGGTTATCCAAAATATGTTCCAACTATGTACCCTTTTATGCCTCAAGGGGGACCTCACACGGTTAGTGTGCATGATTTTCCAAACCATGCAAAAATTGTGTTGTATGCCTCTGCTAAAAACTGTAGATGATCCTATATGGGCCTGTGCCCCTATATGTAAGGTTTTCTCAAACTGTGTAGCCTCCTGAGTCCCTCTATCCATCCCTATCATGGTTTCTCAAACTATGCGTACTGGGTTGCATGGTTTCTACTAACCGTGAGACCCAACTACCTTTCCCAAAAAGTTAGGCTCTGGTCTCCGAACAAGCCTCAACCACCCTCAAAATTCCCCCGATCTCATTAGACACTCAAATTGGGAAAAAATAAGGAGTTAATCCAAAAAAACAATATCCTTACCTCATAAGAAAACCTAGGATATTGCACTTCTTAAGTGGAGAAATTTTTAGAAACACCTTATCACTGACATCAAATTCCAGATCATGTTGGCGATTGCCAACATGAATTTTCTATCAACTTTGTGATGCCCTTATGTGTTGCTGAATAGATCTAACCTTATTTTTCATTCCTTCAGCTAAATCTGGTCTAAATAGATTTATTTCTCTATCTTCATTATATCACATTGGAGCTCTACACTTATTTTTATAGAGGGATTAATAATATGCTATCTAAATTATTGAGTGAAAACTATTGTTACAATAAAACTATAATAGAGGAATATATTAACCCCAACCACCTTTAAAATCCATATAACATGATCTCAATATATCCTTTAGGGTTTGAATTATTCTCTCAGACTGAAAATCTATCTGAGGATGATACGCAATGATGAAACTCATCTCTGTGTCAATTGATTTTTGAATACTTCACCATAACTCCAGGGTAAACCTAAAATATCGATTAGATAAAATAAAATATAGTACTATATTCAACCTTACCACTTCATTAATGTATATCCTAGAAAACTAATCCAGAGAGAAACCTTCTCTAATAGCAATCAAGTGTGATGACATTGTATGGATATTGACTACAAACCATATAAAATTATTCCATTTATATGTTTTGATTAGTACTATAATTATCCATTCCTTCCCAGTATATTACTTTTCTAGTTTCAGTTATTGGAGGTGCTCAGGGGAGGTTTTGAGAGTTTTTGGTGGAGGCTGGAGTTGCAGCAGAGCTGCTGTAAGAAATACACACCATGTAAATGTAGTACATAAAGTGTAATGGTGGTTCATGGATTGTGTAGATGAGTGGTTCACAACTTGTACATGGATAAGGGGTAGACCATGAAAAGGTTATATGTCATGTAAGTGGGATTCATGACATTTAATAAATTGGGTGTTAAAAATCCTTTAAGGTGACACATTTTTTGGTGAAACTTAAAGCCCGACATTTACATGACATGTATGGATTACATGTTGTGTAAATGTCCTATGAAGTGAATATTTAAAGGATGAATTACTCAGGGTAATTTCTCAAACCCTACGGTAGTGCCTTCCTTTCTCATTCCAGGCGACCAACGACTCCTTCCCTTAGAGTTTTGAGATTCCTTTTAATGAGGATTTATTCCTAGATTCTGGTCTTCAATATATGGTGAGTTATCCTCTCATTATAATCAATTTAATTCCATTATTATTTTTAGTTTCATTACGGTGGTGTATTTTGGTTTAGGTTTTGTGTTTAGGATTCATTTTGATGGATCTTTGGTGTAGTTTAGGTTGATTCATGATCCCGTGGTGTATTTTTGGTTTGCGGGAATTTCTTCTTCACCCTACATTACACAACGAGTCGATACAACTTCTTTTAGGTAGATAATCCCTCATTTCTCTTTATTTTCTATCATGTGATAGGGTCTTACTTTTTTTATCTATGGTTTATGGTTATACTGGCTTAATCAAATATAAATAATTGGCTAATTGAAATTGAAGGGGGAAAAGGGGACTGATCACATGTATTTACAACTTTGTTATTATTGTGATATTGTGATTGTACGGTCTTGATGCTTCATTGAAAATTATGGTAGTTAGGGGATTTGTTTCTACTACATGATTGTTCTATGAATTCTATTTTTGTTGTGATTGTTGTGATATCACCCTAAAATAAAAATTGGATGTCCACTTATATTTGGTTAATAAAATGGTTGCCCTATAATTTTTGGCCTATGTGATAATGACCCTAAAATAAAGTGGAATGTGATAAAATGCCCTTTTTAAAAATGTAAAATGGAATTGATGTGTGGTTGGGACATGTGGGGGTTGCTGGTTTTTTGGCCGTGATTTTTGGGTTGTGAGGTGGTTTGTTGGCTGTGCTATTGGGGTAGCTAGGTGGTTTGTTGTCCATGCTTTTGGGGAGATGAGGTGGTTTTTTGGTCATACTTTTAGGGAAATTATGTGGTTGTTTGACCGTGATTTTGGGGTGATGAGGTGGTTGTTTGGCCATTCTTGTGGGGTGGTGGGGAAATGGTAAGATGGGAATGTTGAGCTACTTGTGATGTGTGATTTTGTTGTGCTAGATGCCTAGGTAGTGATGGAATAAATGACTTGTTTAATAATGATTGAAATGGATAGAATTGGTTTGGTTAATGGGTTGGAAATGGTTGATTAATAATTAAATGGTGGGATGTGTGTTAAAACATGGTTTTTGATAAATAATGAAAATAATGGGTTGATTAAATGGAATTGGTTGGAAATGTGAAATGGGGCTTGTGGCTTGTTGTGTGGTGTTATGAATTTAGAGGTGTAATCAAAATTGGGTATGTTGTGAGTTGGTTAGTATTTTTTTATGAACCCATACATTGGGGTTGTGTGTGGCTATATGTATATATTTGTATATTCCTTGTGATTTCTATACGCACCCCTCCCATGCTGAGTACTATGTGTCAGAACCCACATAGTCACGCATAGGGTGTTTTTCCTAACATTCTATAAGGAGTACGGATGGATGGATACCCACTCTTTCCCACTATCTATTTTAAGTGAGGTAGGTATTGCACATGATATGATGGGTGGAGGTATTTTAGTGCATTAGATGGTGGTTGTGATGGCACAAGTGTTTTCGAGTGATACGTGACTGTGCTTATGGGGTGGTGGCCCAGGTGTTTTTGGGTGAGATGTGACCATATTTATGGGGAGACTATGGTGGGGGTTATGCATGGTAGGAGGAGGGAAGAAGGTTGATGTACTACATGTTCATGATACCAAACTACTATAGTTTTGGTAGTGGTTGTGTTGTGGCCCAGGTGTTTTTAGGTGATACATGATGTGGTCAAGCTTGTGGGGAGGTGAGCCGAGGTGTCTACGGGTGTGATGTGATATGATCATGCTTGTGGGGTAGTGTGGTATACAGAATATATGGGAGCGCCAATACATACGATATTGGGGTGTAGGAGAGGCATACCAAAAGTAAAGTAGTGTGGGGACCCTTTTTGACGTGATTATTGTTATATTATATTACTTGACTTGCATTATTTGGTGAGCATGCCTTAGTGAGGTTGGGTTTGGTTAATATACCCATATAAGTGCTGCTTGGTTATACTATTTACTAATGGGTGAATTAATATGCTTCTTTCACATGTGCATGAGAGATTGTGGTTTTTCTACTGAGTATACTTATATACTCACCCTATGTATATAAATAGTTTTCAGGTTTTTAGGAGGATTACATGGACTATGATGAACATTACTAGCTCAAACCTTTGATAACTACTATGTTGTTGCTTTAGCTTTGATTTTGGGTATTTAATTTTGTATACTTTTATCTATATCAGTTTTATTTATACTTTCATGCAAGATGGTTTTGGTTTCTTTTTATATTATTCCATGGAGTTTATTATGGATGATCCATCTTATCTCCCAATATAATTTATATTATATAGGGTAATTCATCCCATACATGATATTTTTATACCTTCAGTGCTAGTTTCTAATTCAGGGCCTACTGGAGGTGGGACTTGGGGTTCATTATATCTCTTCCCTCATAGTAGTATATTTGGAGAGAGGGGGCCATGATAGAGTGGTATCAAAGAATATTATTGATAGATAGGATGGATTTTGGAGTTAGGCATTGTGAGGATTTCATGGGTTGGTATGGTAGTAGAACTAGCCAACCTTGGTGTGCGACATAGGCCAGGGAGACCATCTAGGACATAGGATTTTAGGACCCCCCATGATCTAGTGCATGGACTCTGAGATTATTTAATAACTTAGTGATGTGGACCTATTTTTAGGGTAGATACCTAGGATAGGTACATGCATCATGATGAATTGTGTTCTTGTTTTAATTATGTTATTTTGGGAAGGTTAAAATAAATAAAATGAATTAAAAAACAAATATTAATAAAATTATATACTACTGGGCTTATGAATTTCTTGTTTTATTTTTATCTATGGATCCTGTTCATCATCCTGGTGTGGATGAGGAAGTTGAGGTTCAGCAGGCTGATTCAGTTGATTTCCAAAGGGTTGATCCAATTGAGAAGGATGATCAGTGGAAGAGGGTGTTGCTTGATTTTCAACAGCGGGATTTGGGGAAGTATGAGGTAAGTGTTTCAAATGTGGAGATAGAAAGCTAGTTGGAGGAGTTCAAGATCTCTTTTAGTTTGATCTAGGACTTGATAGAGTACTGCGTTCCTTTTAAAGTTAGTTAGATGTGAGGAGAAGCATGTCAGTGGTGGATGTTATCTCTAGGAGAGAAGAAAGAGGAAGATGTTTCATGGGATTAATTTCAAAAAGAGTTATGGGTAGAGTACCTTTCGTCGACCATGAAGTCAGTGAAGAGGTAGAGGATTTTTTCTCTTCAGTAGTGGAGAATGTCAGTGTAAGAGTTGAGAATCAAGTTCAAGGAACTTCTATGTTTTTCCATAGATATTTTTCCAGATGAGAAGTCTCATGAGAGACATATTTAGGAGGCAATTCGTCCTTCTATCCTATATGTAGTTACTCCTTTTATGTTTTTGATTCATTTGGAGGTTTAAAAGAAATAGGATGTGATTGAGTTTATTCAATCGCTAGTAGGTTTATCGTGAGAGGTGAACCAGTAGGGTTACTTGAGGAGAAGAGTTTTCAGTGACAGATCTCAGGCATCGGGACTGTCGAGGTTTCGACTAGCAGGGTGTCGACCTCAGCAATTTCCTTTCCAGCCTTTCAGGACCAGTGGTTTCCATGATTTTCCTGGGATATTTTCCTAGTATATTCTGGTTATGGGGTTCATGGAAATCCTCAGAACTAGTTCCTAGTGGTTTCTCAAGATTAGTTTGGTGGAGGTGGAAAATTTTAGCACCAGCCTCACTAATAGTTTCTAGTGAAACCATTTCAACAGCAGGGACAATAATATTTTGCTCTACTGAGGGGATATGGAACTGGTAGAGGCCGACCTCAGGATGTTCCTCATGTTTATGGACCTCAACCTAGGTGTGTTCATGGAGGTGGTCATCAACGGAGAGGTAGAGGAGCTAGAAATGGTTAGTTATATATAGTGGAGGTGATAGTGCCAAAGGGGTGAGAGATAATCAGAGGTATGATCAGTTTATTTATTACTCTTTTTAATCCTTGTTTGATTCAAGAGATTCACACTCCTTTTTTTCACCCACTTTAGTCTGTGCTCTAGAACTATATGTATAGAGGATTCTCATGCCTCTGGTGTTGACTATGCCATTTAGAGGCCAGAATAGATTGTTTGATGTGCCAGAGATGTTGAATAATGATGGGGCCACATCATTTCCATAGAGAAATTTTCTTATTATAGGTGAATCTAGACAATGTCATCCTCAACTGGTTATATTCCATACATTCTATTATCTACTTATTCTGGATGAGAGTATTTTTCTCAAATGAGGGTGGCTAGTGTGTGTTTTTTGTTAACGAGCAGGGTTTTCAGATGGGAATTCAGCATGTAGATCCCTTTTTTCTTTGATGGATAAGTTTTCTATGGAATTATCATATACTAGGATGGTAGAGGTTCTTAGAGTCATTAGGGAGTTCCTATATTTTTTTCCCAAGGAGGTTGTAATGCTACCCTCTCGATGTGATGTTGAGTTTAGGATAAACTTACAACTTGGGGCTTCTCCAATTTCAATGGATCCTTATCGGATGAAACCTTATGAGTTGTGGAATTTGAGGATTTAGATAGATGATATAATGTATAAGGGTTTTATCCGACCCAGTGTGTCACTGTGGGGTGCTCCAGTTTTGTTCACCAAGAAGGAAGATGGTTGTATAATGCTGTGTATAGACCACTGAAGGTTGAATCAGGTGACGATCAAGAACCATCACCCTCTCTTGAGGATAAATAATATTTTCGACCAGTTGATAGGGGAAAGTTATTTTTCTAATATTTATCCATGATCGGGATATCACTAGTTGAGGGTGAAGGAGAGATATATCCTAAAGACTTCCTTTAGATACAGGTATGAGCACTTAGAGTTTGTAGTTATGCCATTCAGTGTTACAAACACAATGTCCATGTTCATGGGGAATATTAAATCCACGTTCTATGAGTTCCTAGACCAATTCATTATCAAATTCATTGATGATATCTTGATCTAATCAAAGCCAGAGGAGGAGCATACCAATCATCTTAGAACTATATTAAAGGTTCTTCGATGCCACCATATTTATGGAAAGTTTTCCATGTGTAAGTTTTAGATATGATAGGTTCATTTCCTTGGGCATATGGTCTCAATAGGGTGTATCAATATAACCGTTGAAGGTTGAGGTAGTTGTTTCTTGGGAATCACCCAAAAACTTGGTAGTGGTTCGTAGTTTTCTTGGTCTTGCAGGCTATTATCAGAGTTTTTTTCCCAATTTCTCTTGATTTTCATCCCCATTGATATCTTTGAACAAGAAGGATCAATATTTTGTGTGGAATGATTAGTGATAAGAAGAATTCGGTTACCTAAAGGGGAAGTTTTTCAGTGTTTGAGTGCTTCAGTTTCCTGAGGATGGGGTGATGTTTGAGGTGTTTTTAATGCTTCCCATTAGGGTTTGGGATGCATGTTGATTTAGTAGAGGGAATTGATCCCTTATGGGTCTAGGTAGTTATGCACCCACAAGCATAACTATTCAACCCATGATTTGGAGATGGAAACAGTTGTCTTTGCGCTGAAGTTGTAGTGGAATTTTTTCATTGGGAAGAACTTTGTGGTATTTATGGATCACAAGATCTTGAGGTATATATTTTCTCTGCATGATCTAAACTTTAAAAAGTAGAGGTGTATGAATTTTCTTCAGGATTATGATTTTGAGATCTCCTACACCTTGGTAAAAGGGAATGTTGTGGCTGATGATTTGAGCAGGAAGTTAGGAAAGGATGTTGTTCAGGATTCTAGGGAATATTAGAGAGCAATGGAGGAGTTTTAATCCTTGTATTTAGATATAAGGGTGGTTGGTGGTGGATTATATTTGTTTTAGAAGATGGTACAGTCTTCTCTGATGCAGTAGGTGGAGGAGTCTCAGTGGGGAGACTCAGAGGCAGAGGTGATGCATGGGGGAGGCCTTTATGAGTTTCATAGATCACCTTTGGTAGTACACCTAGGAGTTTCAAATATGTACCATGGCTTGAGGATGTGGTTTTTGTGGCCTAGTATGAAACAGTCATAGGTGGGTTTTGTGGAAAAGTGCTTGGTTTTCCAGCAAATAAAGGCCGAGCATCATGTTCCTGGTGGTTTGTTTCATCCCTTGGATGTTCTCAAGTGGAAATGGGATGAAATAATAATGGATTTCTGATTATACACTAAAATTGGCTAATATTCATTGTTAATATCTTAATATTAATGTGTTACAAAGTATATAAGCATCATTTTTAGTGCATTATATAAATTGAACTTCATTTCTCATCTTAAATGCAATTCAAGTTTAAAATGAAAATTTGGGCCCAATCATTCATATATTTGTGGACAACATTATATTATTTTTTTTAAATTTTATATTTTGGGATATGATTGATCACTTTGTTTGGAACATTTTTTCTTTTAGGATTTATGGATTAATCCCAATGGAAGATGGATATTTTTGGGGATGAATGTAGAACTTTTCTGGAGAAAGCATAACGGGCCTAAATCCCATCAAACAAAAGTGGGGCCCACACACCAAACCCAATGAAGCTAAATTTTTTACTGAAGAAATATAAAAATATGAGGATCATTTTATTCAACTATTTCCAGAGCTAATTTTTAATTTTTCATGATGATAAAGGGATCTAAAGTTGAGATTTAAATGGTGGCCCCGATATGAATGCACATAAAGTCATCCCACCATTTTGACCATAACTTCCAAACGGATGTGCCAAATTTCCTAAAATTTTTACAGATCATAGAGGAAATATTCAAGAGCATATTTTGATTCTACGACCCCTCCTAATTCTGCCTTCTTCAATTACAAAATCACATGTCAAAATGGGGGACGAATCTTGACGAAATTTATGGACAACTTTGAAACGTTGAAATTCCCTTGATTTTCTCATGCTATTTTGAATCTCCCAATTAATGGGGATATAATTTATTATTGGGGGTGTATCTAAGGTTCCAAATATTCCTATATAAGGAGCTGGTGTTGAAGGGAATTATCATCTAATATTTTTCTTTTGGAGCCAATTTTTTTTTTCATCCATTGTATTTCTTTCAATTGTAATTTCCTGCTTTCATTTTGTAATCGCATCGTCATTTTACCTAATGTAATTTTTTTTTTCATGTTAAATATCTTAATAAAAGTCTCTCTTCTTCTTCAATTTTTATTTTCCTTTTCTTCACACGTTGATACCGTTGAATCAAGGTGTGAATTTCTTCACACCAACACTTGTGAGTTTCTCACACAACAGTGGAGTGTTCATTTTTATTAATGTTTTTATTCTTCAATCCCACTTCTTTAAGTCTAATTCTCACTTCCATTGATATAATAGCATCGATGGAGGGCTAAAAATTTATGGTTTGGTCCTAGAGAGTTGCATGAGATGGATTGGATGTTATTTCATGTACTTTAATTTTTAAATATGTTTCTTATTTTAAGATTTCCATTCGATGAGTTATGTTCTTCTTCGTCTTTTCCAAGTTTAACGACAACACATTCCGAGTGCTAGTACAATCCAATTCCTTGAAGTGATCATGAAATTGGTCCTATAAGTGCATTGGTGATTATCCTTGTAATTGTGTAATAACTAAATTGGTGAATGAGGTTGTGGAATTATCTCGTTTTGTGGATTCACCTTGAATTAGTGATCTCAAACCTTCTAAGAAACAAATGCATCGAATCTACACCAAGTAACAACCTAGGATCAAACCATATTAATTAATTGTTTTAGATCAAATAAGTTTGTCTTTTTTAATTGTTCTTTAAATTAAATAATTAGTTATCCAATCAATTCAAACTTAAGTTGGCCACTTCATAGCCCATCCTCAAACAAATCATTGTGTCTCAAGGTTACTTCTTCGGTCCCTGTGGATTTGACCCCTACTTGTACTTCAATGACCACTTTTACCAGTAGGGTAAATTTGGGCATAACCAATTGCATCAAAGGGTTAGATAGATCTCATAGATGTTGTGATTCTATCTGGGTGATCTTGGATCAGTTGAAAAAATCATCCCACTTCTTAGTGATCAAGGAGTCGAGCATAGTGAATGATTTGGATAAGAGGTATGTGGATGAGGTAGTCTGGTTACATGGAGTCATGAATTCCATTATCTCGGATCAGGACACACATTTTGACTCACGATTTTAGAGGGGATTTAAGCATGCTTTTGGCACTTAGTTATGACTTATCACACCTTTCCACCCTTAAACAGATGGGAAGATATAATGGAACATCTAGATGCTTAAGAATATGTTGTGGGAATGAATCTTGGACTTTGTTGGATCTTGGGTATGAAAATTTCCCTTAGCTGAGTTTACTTATAGTAATATCTATCACTCTTCCATTGGAATGACTCCATTTGAGGCCTTGGATGGGAGGCCGTGTCATTATCTATTGTGATGGATGGAGGTTGGGGAGGTAGCATTTCTTGGTCTCGATGTGGTGCAGAGCATGATAAAAAAGGTTTATATTTTTTGGGAGAGGATGAAAGCATCAGAGGACCGAAAAAAGTATTATGCTGATCATAGGAGGAGGACCTTGGAGTTTGAGGTTAGAGACCATGTGTTCTTGAAGGTTTCCCCTCGACGTGGTTATTAGAGGTTTGGAGGAGGGATTAAGATTTATCCTAGGTTTTTTAGGCCCTTTTAGGTGTCAAGGTGAGCTTTCAAGGTGGATTATCAATTGGCATTTCCACCATAGATGGAGAGGATCCAAAACATATTCCACATATCTCAGCTTTATTAGTATCTTCATTATGAATCCCATGTCATTGACTAGGGATAGTTGGATATCGAGGATGAAAAAATGTTCATGGAGTGTCCAGTAGAGATACATGATCTCCAAGATAAAGAACGATGTGAACAAAACATTCCTTTGTGGTTCATGTGTTTTAGAGGCATGGTGTCTTGGAGGAGAGTACTTGGGAGCGAGATACATATATGTGTGCCCAGTACCCAGAGTTATTTTGACCTTTTCCTTTTATTTTTTTCTTGTGATGTGATGTTTGGATCTTATTTTATGAGATGAGTTGTTTTCCTTTATTTGTGATGTATGATGTGTGTTAAATTCCTGAAAAATGAAAAGGGAAGGACTTGATTCTTAATCGAGAGGCATTAACTGCAACGTGATTAAACCTATGTGGGTGATTCAGTGACACCAAAGCAGATAGTATCTTGACATGGGGGAAGAAATTCCCAGATTCATGTGTTTGGGACAGTGTGGTTAGTTGGTTATGAAGGTTGTTGGTTTGGGCTATGTGGAGGTTGAGATGGTTGTTTAGTAGCATGGCTGTGTGATAGGAGGTAGTTTTTGGATGTGTGGTGATGAGGTTGTGTGATATGTTTGTGGCCATTTGGTTGAGCACATTAGTCTAGTTGTAGCATTTTAGGTATGATGTGATCATTGAGAGGCATCTCATGAGGTGCCTGTTAATATCCCTTTCTTTATGGGATTTGTTTTGGATTCTTGAGGGCGAGAATTGTTTGAGAGGTATTAGATGTAACAGTCCATGCCATCCCGGTTTTTTACTTTTCTAGTTTTAGTGGTTGAAGGTTTTTGGGGGAGGTTTTAAAAGTTTTTAGTGGAGGTTGGAGCTACAATAGATTTGATGCAAGAAATAAACATGATGTAAATGTAGCACACATTGTGTAATGGTGGTTCACAGCTTGTGTAACCGAGTGGTTCATGTATTGTACATGGGTAAGGGGTATCCCATGAAAAGGGTACATAACACGTAAGTGGGATCCATGATGTGTAATAAATCGGGTGTTAAAAATCCTTCGAGGTGATGTGTTTTTAGGAAGAAATTAAATCCTGACATTTACATGCTGTGTAGGGATTACATGATGTGTAAATGTCTTATTTATCACATCTTTAAAGGTTGTAGCGATTGAGGTTATTTCTCAAACCCTACGACATTGCCTCCCTATCTTGTCTAGATGACTAGTGGATCCCTCCCTTAGAGTTTTTAGATTCATTTCGATGAGTATTGATTCCTAGATTCCCATATTGAATCCATGGTAATTTCTTCTCTCATTCTCATCCACTTACCTCCATTATTCTTTAGATTTTCACTACAGTTGTGAGGTTTGATTTGGGTTGTGTGTTTGGGATGCATTTTGATGGATCTTTGGTGTGGTGTAGGTTGATCTGTGATCCCATGGTACGGTTGTGGTTTGCGGGCATTTCTTCTTCACCCTGTGTTACACAGTGAGTCAGCAAGCTTCTTTGAGGTAGGAAATCCCTCATTTATATTTATTGTGTATCAAGCAGTAAGGGTTTACTTTTGTTTATCTATGGGTTATAGTTGTGCTGGATTAATCAAAGATAAATAATTAGTTAATTTAAATTAAAGGGGGAAAAGGGAATGATCTCATGTTTTTATAGATTTTTTATTATTTTGATATTGTGATTTTATGGTATTGATGCCCTGCTGAAAATTGTGGATATTGGGGTCTTTTTTTGTGCTGGATGATTTTTCTGTGACTGTTTCTTTTGTTGTTATATCACCCTAAAATGGAAATTACTTAACCACTTATATTTGGTTAATAAAATGGTTACCCTAGGATTTTTGGATTGTGTGATAATGCCCCTAAAATAAAGTGGAATGTGATAAAATCCCCTTTGTAAATATGTAAAATGGAATTGATGTGTTTTTGATATGGGGTTGGGGCATGTGGGGGATGATGGTTTGTTGTCTGTGATTTTGAGGCTATTAGGTGGTTTGTTGTCCGTGCTTTTGGGGTAATGAGGTGGTTTGTTGGAAATGATTTTGGGGTGGAAAGGTGGTTGTTTGGCTGTGCTTTTGGGGCTGCAAGGTGGCTATTTGGACGTGCTTATGGGGTGGTGGGGTGATGGTATTATGAGAATGTTGAGCTTCTTGTGATGTGTGGTTGTTTTTTGCTAGATTCCTAGGTAGTGGTGGTATAAATAACTTATTTAATAATGATTGAAATGGATAAGTTTGGTTTTGTTAATGGGTTGGAAATGGATTATGAATAATTAAATGGTGGTCTATGTGTTAAAATGTGGTTTTTGATAAATAATGAAAAGAATGGGTCAATTAAATGGAATTGGTTGGAAATGTGAAATGGGGATTGTGGATTGTTGTGTGGTGTTTTGCATTTAGATGTGGAAACTAAAGTGGAAATGGTGTGAGTTGGTTAGTGTTTGGTTGTGAACCCATAGGTTTGGGTTGTGTGTGGATATATGTATATATTTGTATATTCCTTGTGATTTTTATACACACCCCACCCACATTGAGCACTATGTGCCAGTACCCACATTGTCACACAGGGGCTGTTTTTCCTAGCATTCAGTGAGGAGGACAGATGATTGGGTACCCTATATTTCCCACTCTCTCTTCTATGAAAGGTAGGTATTGCACAAGCTATGATGGAAATAGGTTTTTAGTGAATTATATGGTGTTTGTGATGGCCTAGGTGTTTTTGGGAGAGATGTGACCATGCTTGTGGGGCGGTGGCCTAGGTATTTTCGAGCAAGATGTGAGTGTGCTTATGGGGAGGCTATGTTGGAGGTTGTTCATGAATCTATGATGGTATCTATAAATATTAAGTTAATCTTACATGGAGATGTATATGATTCCAAAATATAATTCACCCTTTATTTTTTAAATAATATCTTATCGTATACAAAAACATTTCTATTGGAATCTTGGGTTTATCCATACACCGATAAAATATCAAATGTGATTTAATTATTCTAGAACCCGTATAGAGAGATATAATCAATTCTTAGAATCAAATAAAGTTCCACTAAAGGATGAACAATAATATTTTCATCGAGCTCCTTCATACACAATCAAACATGAAATTCCCAACTATGGAGTGGAGGATAAGTGTTCCCTAATTATCATGATTCACTTTAAATATTTTGATTTAATAATCTTTCTCTTTTTCCTTTTTATTTATAGGTTGTTGTGTCTTATCTCCACATTAGATCTTGGATTGGGGAATTGATTCTCATAATGAAGACACTAATTTCATTTTAAATACTAGAGTGTGGGAGGTGCATTCAGTGGATATTTCTCTCTATTCACATCATTAACTAACTTATTCCCATCACTTTAGTATTCATCCACTTAAGGAAATTTCTTTCTACAGTTAAAACATTTAGTAGGACCCTTAATAAAATTTCCTCCATGTTTCCTTCCACATTTAGAGTATAAAGGAAAGATCATATTCTTTTCTCTATGGATTTTAGAGTTTACTTTGAATTCCATCTTTCTTTTCTTATTAAAACCATGCGATTGATGGGTAACTCCAATATCTATTTCTACCTAAATAGCACAAAAAACAATTTATTAATAGTTATTGAAGTCCTTTATGGATAATTACCTTAAAAAAATTGGTTTTAATCTACTAAAGAGTTGATCAAATTTA
The DNA here is from genome assembly GCA_963277665.1 of Viscum album. Taxonomy (NCBI): domain Eukaryota; kingdom Viridiplantae; phylum Streptophyta; class Magnoliopsida; order Santalales; family Viscaceae; genus Viscum; species Viscum album. The sequence goes on along the minus strand of OY728163.1, from coordinate 60,262,466 downwards.
ATTTTAGGGTGGATGATAATACTAGAAATGTACCTCAAAAGTCTAGTAAAATTTGGCTCATAGGTACCAACAAATTCATCATCCTTATGCTTTAACTCAAGAAATCCCTTATAAATTTCCATATTTAGAATATGAGGAAAGTATTTACTAAAAAATAAGTTCTTAAAATCATCCCATTATATGGAGTCAATTAAATCTTGTTGAATCATATTCTTGATAAGAGTCCACTATTGATCCGCTTCACCTTCCAAATGATAGACAACCAAAATAACTTTTTATAACAACCCTTATCTTTATTTCACTTTAATAAATAATTTATTACATAATGTTACAATTAATACAACACAAAAGATAAATAATTAGAGTGTATTTAGGAATTATGTACACTAAATAACAACTTATAACATGGGATATAATTAAAATTATTGAAAACTTCCTTGACATGCTCAATTATTACATCATACTTTAAACTGCATGGGATAACCTGGGGACACACATAAGAAAAGGGTGATCTATAAAGTACAATAAGGGAATAAACAAGTCATAACATGATGAAATGAATAAATGTTAGAAAATAGGCATAAAGGAGTGAGAATAATAAACATGAACAATGAGACATGATATAACATGATAATCATAAAGGCAACATGAGAAATGTGGAAACAACTTAAAACAATGCATCATAAACATAGGTCAAGGATAACTTCCAAGACATAATAATGGAAAAATTCCCATAAAGGAATAAGATTAAATACCTATACCAACATTATATATCATGATACTAAACATTACCCAATTCATCAGAGTGTTATATAATTCCAGGTGCACCCATCACATTCATTTCATTCTCATCCTTAAGTGTGCCACATAGATCAAAAAAATTGAAATCATTTTTCATAAATTTTTATTACATGATAAATAATTTTGGAATACATAAATGTTATTACCCAATAAAATAATATTATGTTCATAAATTTGAACACCCTTTAAAGGAAATGGGTAAGGTATTCACTACATAATTGTTTTGGTATGGAAAATCATGGTGAAATTTCGACAGCATAACGACATCACTTAAAAATTAATAAAATGGGTTGAAGAGAGAAAAAGGGGTCTCTAATAATTTGGATAATTATTTTATAGTAAGGTGGATATGGAATAACATATCCCATCATATGGAAATGAAGATAAAATAAATAAGGTAAAGAAGATACTTGAATAAATATGAGAAATGAAAAGACCTCTTACTTGAGTGTGTGACTAAAAATGCTTAAGAGGGGATTTTTCAGAGCTTGGGGGAACATTGGAAGGAATTTAGGGAGGGTAGGTAATAGTAATTATGCACTCCAAGTATTTTTAGTGAATATAAATGGGATCTTCGGTGGGTTTATATAGAAAAAAGGATGATTTCTTTATTATTTAGGTTTTGGACACTACATAATAAAATAAACAAAATCACAAACCATACCATGGTTTTTTCCCATGGTTTCTTCCAAATGGGAGTGGTTATAATTATTTTATAAGTCCAAGGGACAAAATTAATAAAATTATTCCCTTGCTTATATGGAGGTGAGTCACATTCTTAAAAAATGATTTTAAAACCTTAAAATATAATATTGGTTTTGGAGGATTCACAAAGGCTTTAGAAAATAAATAAAATAAAAATAAAATCAAATTATTTTGAAGTTAAAACATATATTTGGTATTGGATACCATTTATAGTATTTATTACATCACTTTTGGGTCATTATGATGTCATAATACACAAATTATATTTATACGGTATTTAATTTTTACCTGAAAATTTGACTGTCTCAGAATATTATGAAAAATTTATCATTGGATAATTTTTATGCTATGATTCCAAAAATAATATTAATTTAATATAAATAATTTTATAAATACATGGATTTTTACTTTTAAAATACAATCGATATTTATTGAGAAATGTCGGGTTTTTTTGACAATAACAGTTTTTGAACCTTTATTAAAATTTCATTTGACTTCCTAAAAATTATATGATCATTTATATTTGATAAAAATTATTTAATAATAATATTTTATTAGAATATTATTTATTTCAAAAATCCATCAATTTCTCAAAATAAATTTCTTAATTGAATTTGAATATTACACAAAAATACTATTTGTGTTTTATCGTATCTAAATACAAATCATTTATAAAATAAAAATAATAGAATTAAAATATATTCATTATTCTATAAACAATAATTCATATAATAATATTGCTATTATATTGATACATATACCTTTAATACACTAGAAAATTCCCTAAGAGTAAAGTACATGATGATAAGATTATCATGGTGTGGTTCAGCGTACATGGTTTGGGCCATGATATCAATGAGCTTGAAATTCGACTATAAATGGTTTTTCTCATGATTAAGTTGTTGGATATCATCTTGATATTAGTTAAAATCAAATCCCACTGATTCTATATCCCTTGAAAACTCTGATAAATGAGCTTTATAGTGTACGATCTTACTGGTTGAGGTCATCACTTTGTTTGTGTTAATTGGAGTTGTTAAAACCCTATATTTATACTAATCATATGATCAATATTCAATGGATATATTATCAATGGTAATTATGATTAATGGTAATTTAAATATAATTGTATATAATAAAACAAAATAAGTGCATGTATTTTCTATGACCATATTATATAATAAGATGTTTAATTAAATCAAAAGGGGAAATTTTATTTATAACAGTTCTAATCGTTACAATCTCTCCACCTTAAGAAATTTTGCCCTTGAAATTTTATTTTTCCCACACTAAAATAGATGAGTGTAACTCTACTTTATCACTTCCTCCATTTCTGACATTACTTCTTCAAACGTGTGGTTTCTCTATAGCACTTTGAAAAGGTGCATTGTCTTATTTCATAGAACTTTGTCTCTACAATATAAGATATTCACCGATTGCTCCTCATAGGAAAGATAATTCTAAAATAGTACGACCTATGGATTGATTAATTGTGAGGGGTCTGGTATGTACTTTCTCAAGAGGTATACATGGAATACATCATGCACTCGAGATAGGTTAGGTGTGAGTCCTAGTCGATAAGCCATTGATCTAATGTGATCAAGGATATAAAATGGACTGATGTATCTTGGGCTTAGCTTTACCTTCATCCTAAATCTCATCATTTTCTTACATGGATATATGTAGAGGAATATCATGTCTCAAACATAAAACTATATGTCTCATCAGCGATTTTCAGCATAAATATTTTGTCTACTCTGAGAAGCTTTGATGTGTTGCTGAATGGTCTTAACCTTTTCCACCATTTCCCCGACCATTTCAGGACCTAAAAGTTTGTGTTCCCCAACTTCATCCCATCGTGTAGGTTTCTTGAACCTCTTCCCATAAAGGGATTCATAAGGGGCCATTTGGATGCTCGAGTAGAAACTGTTATTGTACGAGAACTCAACCAGAGGTAGATGTTGGTCCCATCCTCCTTTAAAGCCCATAGAAGATGCTCGCAACATCTATTCTAGTGTTTGAATAGTATACTCAGATTGGCCATTAGTTTTAAGATGATAGGTTGTACTGAAGTATATCTTAGTGTTTAGAGAATGTTGGATACTTTTCCAAAACTTTTAGGCTAATCTTGGATCTTGATCAGATACAATTGATAGTGGTACTATATAGGGCCTTACCACTTCTTTGATGTATATCCATGCAAGTTGATCTAGTAAGAAATCCTCTCGAATCACAATGAAGTGTGCAGTATTTATAATATGATCCACCACAACCTAGAAATAATTATTTACTCTTTATGTCTTGGGAAGATTAGTTTCAAATTCCATTGTGATATTTTCCCATTTCCCTGTAGGTATGGTTAATGGCTGCATCATCCCCTTGGATTTTTTCGTCTCCTCCTTCACTTTCTGACATACAGGACATCTTGATGTATATTCCACAATCTCTTTCTTCATATTATCCCACCAATAGTGATCTTGGAGATCTCGATACATCCTTATGCTTCTTGGATGGATGGAGAAGGTTGATCTATGTACATTATCCAATAAATCATTATTTAACTCAGTATTTTTTGGTACATATATTCTTGACCCAAATCTTACAACACCTTCTTCATTAACATTGAAATCCAAGGATTTCCCTTTTTTTATAGTTTAAAATTTCTTTTGAATTCCCAAATCATCTCTTTAGGCATCCTTTAACCTCTCTAGAATATATGGTTGAGAAATAATTTGTGAAAGAACTGATTATGTTACTTCCTTTATGATTCCCATGTATATCCTTTTCAAATCCAAGAAGATTTTATCCTTCTCAATTATCATCAATGATAGAATTGATGGATCCTCTATACTTAGAGAATCCTCCAATTTATTTGATTTACCAGGATGATAGTAGATTGAGTAGTCATAGACCTTGATCAACTCTAAGTATCTTTATTGGTTCATATTCAGCTCTTTCTATGTGAATATATACTTGAGGATTTTGTGATCCATATATATTTTACACTTCTCCCCAAAGAGATAATGCCACTATATTTTCAAAGTGAAGATCACTAATGCTAACTCTATATCATGAATTTTGTAGTTTTGTTCATGAAATTTTAACTACCCTAAAGCATAGGCTATGAATTTTTCATTTTACATTAACACACATCCCAATCCCTTATTTGAATCATTGTTGAACACTACAAAAATCTCTCTACCCGTAGGTAGTGTGAGTATAGGTGTAATGATAAGCCTCCTTTTCAGCTCCTTGAATCTCTCTTCACATTTATCATTTCAATAAAACTTGACCCCCTTCCAAGTTATCTTAGTTAGAGGGTTTGAAAATCATGATAAATTTCTCAAAAATCAACGATAATACCTAGATAAACCAAGGAAACTATGGATATCTATCACAGATGTTATCCTCGACCATCCTTCAATAGATTTTGTTTTTTAAGAGTCCATATATATCCCATTCCTTATGATGATATTCCCCAACAATGATAACTACTTCAAACAAAACTCACATTTGCTATAATTAGCATAAATCTTCTCCTTTTGCAAGGTCTTTATCATAGTGATCAAATGATCCTCATGCTCCTCCTTGGTTTTGGAGAATATTAGAATATCATCTATAAACACTACCACAATTTTTTTGAAGTAATCCCTAAATACTCTATTCATCAAGTCCATGAATATTGATATAGAATTAGTGAGTCCGAATGACATTACTATGAAATCATAATTTCTATACCTTGTATGAAAAGTATTCATGGGGATATCCTCCTCCTTCACCCTAACATGATAATATCCTGACTGCAAATCCACCTTATAGGAGTATTTTTCACCATGTTTCTAATCGAATAAGTCATTAATCTGAGGTAAAGGATACTTTTTCTTTATCTCGATCTTGTTGAGCTCATGATAATCAATGAAAAGTCACATTGACCTATCCTTCTTCTTAATAAAGAGGACCGATGCACCCCATGGTGAATCACTTGGGTGTAAGAACCCTTATCCAGATTCTCATGTAGTTATTTATTCAGGTCCTCAAGTTCTACAATATCCATTCTATACAAATTATTGGATAATGGTAACACCCCAGGTATAATATCAATTGAAAATTCAACCTATTGGCTATAAGGAAGACCAGAAAATTCCTCAGGAAACACATCAATATATTCCCTCCCAATAGGAATGTCTTTGAGACTTCTTTTTTCATTAGAATCAATCATTTGAGTAGGATATGCTTGCTTATATGGTGTTAATATCCATGCTTGAGATGTTGGTTCTAAAGAATATTAATCCTCCTTCTTGTAATTGTACAAAATCAGGGATCAATTCTCAATGTAGAGAGTGATTTAATTCTCTCGGTAATTTATATTGGCTCTAGGGAAAGTCAATCTATAACCAGAATTGCATAAAATTCCACCAAAGGGAGTATGACAAGGTTTTATAGGAAGTTCATCCTACAAAATTTGATAGGGGGGGAGTTATATACTTGGTGTGAAATAATTTCCCCATTTTCCATTTTCACAGACAACTCTACTTCTATGAATTTTGGCAGTTTTTGATTAGTTTTACTAAACTTTCATGATATAAAGGAATGAGTTGAACTATGGATGATAACCCAACCTTTCACTATTTTATTCTGGTTCTACTCATTTACATAATAAAAAACACACATAAGGAAGATATTTTTTAAATTATTAAATACATAAAGGGTGAATCCAAAGACATTAAATGGATAACTTATAAATTACATTTATTTCCTTAACTTATGAATTTCTAGGCTTTAATCTATGTTATCCATGATATATTTCCTAAAATATACTCTTATATGATTTTTTTGTTCCCTTAGTAATGGTTCATAATAATCCTATGAATTTACCAAATAACATACCATAAGATTTTCAAACGAGTTGAGCAGTAAGACCCATTGTCATGTACCAGGTTACACTGAGTTAGGCCCGACACACCTTGTGAGGGTTATTACACCTAGGTACACATGTTCCAGAACAACATCCACTTGTAGTATCTAGATAGAGATTTATTTTCTTGATAAACCAATTAATATGTAATTATCAAAATTTAGGTACGTTTTATTATACTTACTCTTATCCCTAAGGCTTTCTCTAGATTTTTCTAATCCCAATCCCAAAAACAACTAAAAATTTTATTTGATATCAACTATAACAACCCTCTTCTTTATTTCATAGTAATACATGATTTATTATATAATATTACACTTAATATAACCCGTAAGATCAATAATTATAGTGTATTTGGTAATTAGGCACATTACATAACAACTTATAACATGCGATACAATTAAAATTATTGAAAACTTCCTTAACATTCTCATATTATTGCATTGTACTTAAAACTGCATGGGATAACTTGGGGATATACATAAGAAATAGGTGAGATATAAATCCTAGTAAATGAATAAACAAGATATAAAATGATTAAATGAATACATGTTAGAAAATAGACATAAAGGAGTGAGAATAATAAACATGAACAATGAGACATGATATAACATGATAATCATAAAGGCAACATGGGAAATATGGCAATAGATTAAAACACTACATCATAAACATAGGTCAAGGATAACTTCAAAGACATAATAATAGATAAATTCACATAAATAAATCAAGTTAAATCTTTATCCCAACATTATTTATCATGATACTAAACATTACCCAATGCATTTAAGCACTATATAATTCTGGGCACACCCATCACATTCATTTCATTCTCATGCTTAAGTGTGCAACATAGATCATAAAAATTGAAATAAATTTTCATAACTTTTTATCCCATGATCAATAAGTGTGGAATAAATACATATAAGTACAAAAGAAAATAATAATATTTTTCATAAAGGTGAAAACCCTTGATGGGAAATGGGTAAGGTATTCACTAAACAATTGTTTTGGCATGGAAAATCACGGTGAAATTTTAGAAGCATAACGACATTGCTTAAAAATTCATAAAATGGGTTGATGATAGATAAAGGGGTATATAATCATTTGGAAAGAAATTGGAATGAAATGAGTATATGGAATAACATATCCCATCATAAGTAAATTAAGATAAAATACATAAGGTAAAGAAGATACTTGAATAAAGAGGAGAAATAAAAAGATCTCTTACTTGAGCGTGTGACTCCAAATGCTTGAGATGGGATTATTGAGAGCTTTGGGGAGCATTTTTAGGAATATAGGGAGGGTATATAATATTAAGGACATAATATAAGTATTTTGGGTTAAGATAAATGGGATCTTGGGTGGTTTTATATATGCAAAGAGGGGGACTTCTTTATTATTTAGGTTTTGAACTCTTCATAATAAAATAACCAAAACCACAAACCATCCCATGGTTTTTGCCCATGGTTTCTTAAAAATGGGATTGGTTCTCATTATTTTATTATTAAAAGGTCCTAAATTAATAAAATAATTCCCTTTCTTATGTAGAGGTGAGTAACACTCTTAAAGAAATGATTTTAATACTATAAAATATAATAATGATTTTGGAGGATTCACAATGACTTTATAAAATAAATAAAATAATAATAAAATCACATTATCTTGAATTTAAAACATATATTTGGTCATGGATACCATTTATAGTATTTATTACATAACTTTTGGGTCATTATGATGTCATAATACATGAAGTATATTTATACAGTATTTAATTTTTACCCAAAAGTTTGACTATCTCAGAAAATTATAAAAAATTAACCATTGGATAATTTTAATTCTATGATTCCAAAAATAATATTCATTAATATAAATAATTTTCTAAATATATTAATGTTTACTTTTAAAATACAATTGACATTTATTGAGAAATTCTGGGGTTTTTGACAATAACAGTTTTTGAACCTTTATTAAAATTACATTTGACTTCATAAAAACTATATGATCATTTATATTTGATAAAAAGTATTTAATAATAATATTTTATTAAAATAATATTTATTTCAAAAATCCATTAATTCCTTAAAATAAATTCCTTAGTTGAATTTTAATATTACAAAAAAATACGATTTGTGTTTTATCGTATAAAAATAAAAATAATTTATAAAGTAACACTAATAAGATGAAAATATATTCATTATTATATAAAATATAATTCACATACTAATATTTCTAGGGTATTGCTACATATCCATTTAATACACCATAAAACAACTTAAGATCAAGGTACATGATGGTGAGATTGTCATGGGGTGGTTTGGCGTACATGGTTTGGGCCGTGATGTTGATGAGCTTGAACTTATTTCGTAAATGATTTCACTCATGATTAAATTATTTTATCTCATATTGGGAAAATCCTAGTGATTCTATACCCCTCAAAATTTCTAATAAATGGGATTCATAGGGTATTATCCTATTGGTTGAGGCCATCACTTCCTTTTTCTGTGTCAATTGGATTTGTTAAAACCCTATATTTATACTAATCATATGATCTCTATTAAATGAATATATTATCAATGATAATTATACTAAGAAATCATTTAAATATAATTGTATATAATTAAAAAAAATAAGTGAAAGTATTTTCTATGACCATATCAATAATAAGACATTTTATTAAATCAAAAGGGGAAATTTTATTTATAATAGTTTGGGTCATTACACCTTTTCATGCTCCAAACATCAAAGAATGAAAAATATGTTTTAAGTGGTAGCAATACATTACTTAATAAATATTAGACTAACAGAACCACTAAAAGGCGGTGGATGTTTCCTCATGAAGGACTCAACATAACATTTTCCCCTCCTTTTCTCATTTGTAAGTTCAGAATGATTCATAGATTAAGAAATTTGTGTGAGCATAACAATGAGATTTTTTATTCCAAATACCATAATATTTGGTTAATTAGGAGTAAAATCATTGAATTATCCACCAAAATCAGCATTAACATGATTCCTTTAGGTTTCATCCATTGAATAAAACCAAAAAACATTGTGTAAGAAATAATAATCATAGTGGGGAACCATATAATCATGAAAAATCACTTATAAGATGTCTAAATCATGACACATTTTTTCAATCTATGACACCTTGAGTTTAACATAGGTCATTCATGTTAATTATTTAAATAATTCATGATGGTTCATAAAGAGTTTGTGAATTTCTTGGCATATTACCTAGAAGTTTCAAACTAGGTGCGCAGTAAGGTCCATTGTTGTGTACTAGGTAACACCCAAGTCAAGTCTGACATGCATTTTTTAGAGTTATTACCCTTAGGTACATCTATGCCAAAACCACATCCACTTGTAGTATCTATAAAGGGATTTAATTTATTGGAAAACACTTTATCTATCCTTCATAAATATTACATTATATTTTCCCATACTTAGAATTATCCTTAGACTTATCCTTAGATATATCCTTAGACATATCCCATGATATATCCTTAGGTATCTCACTAATTTTTTCTCATCCTAATTTAAAAAGGTTAACTAAACCTTAATTTGATACTAACTATAAATAACCAAAATTATCATACATAAATATCACATATTAATAGATTAATATTAATTACATAACATAAATATTAATGCTAGAATAATTTAGGTCTAGTGCCTTTAGAAACTTGTACATGTAAAAAACTAGTCCATGAGTGAGCCACATTATCTCCCACTAAGTTATTCATAACTAGAACCATTTCTATATATATAATATATAATAACTTTCTTTATAACTTGGGTAAAGGAAACATAATATAGGGTGAGGTTAGATTCTTAGTAATGGTAAACAAGGGAGATATCAACATAACATGAGTATAAGGGCATGAGAACATGATAATGATGTTTTGAAAAACCATACCTTGAATATCATATATCATAAAATTAATTCATGACATAAATTTTTTTAGTTCATAAGATATGAATCATAAAGGAATCAAAGAACACGAGCCATGAGATAATAACATTTTCATAAGATATAGATTTGTGGCATACACATAAGCATAAAAATCTTATGTCAAGGCTATCCAAAAATACATTCATAACATGTTAGGCTTGGGATAACCACAATTTTACCTACTTAAGTCTTAATATAACCTCCTATTTACCCTCTTTAGGGCTTGACATAACCTCCCATGTACCCTCTTTTGGGCTTGAGATAACCTCCCGTGTTCCTTTTGAGCTCATATGACATTAATCATTACCCAATGCATTGGAGGGAGATATAGGTCCCACCCACCACATAAACCACATATTTTTATTACCCAATATCATAAAACATTCATTATATCATAAACAATGAAATAAAATAGGTTTCATAAACATTTATTCATAGCATAACTTATGGAAAAGAAATTAATTTCATAAACATTTCATCATTTCATCATAGCATAACCTGTAGAAAAGGAATGAGTTTCATAAGAGTCTTGTAATCATAGATATAAACCATATAGAGAAAATATAAGGATGGTAAAATTTTATCATATCCCTATAAAATCTTAAGTAACATCAAAATATGTCATCTTATATAGAAAATTATTTTGAAAGATCACTTGGAACATTTCTTGAGTAAAATAGCCTTTCCACTTTGAAAATAATTTAAAAAAATAATAATTCATAAAATTTTTTAAAAATACTTTTATTTTAAAATAAACTTAGAAACTTATAAATAAATCTTTAAATCATTGATCGGTCATGATGGTGGAAAATTTTGTTAATGATGTACATGTTTAAAATGAATATTCCTTTCACCTTTTCAGTAAAATCCAAACAGACCTTGTTTGGAAAACGATATAAAGATTCCTTTTTATTTTTTTAAAAGTAAAAAAATTGAAAAAATTAATTTAAACAATAATAAAATAACATTAAAAAATCCTTGTTTTTTTATAAAACATGGATATGGAAGAAAAAGGATTTTTGATCAAAGAGATAAATAGAGTCAGTTTTCTTTAAAAACATTCTTTTGGAATACCGAGTACATAAAGAGAGGAAAATTAAGGAAAAAATGTATTCTAAAGAAATAATTTTAAGAGAGTAAAATTAATGAATTTATTGAAAAATATATCATAATATTTCATCGTCAATATCATAATCATAAACAATACTAATAAGCAATGCAATTATAACATCAAACCCTTACCACTTTGGTAACTTTTAAATCGTAATCCCCATAAAATAATAACATAAATTGAAACTTTAGTTATCTTTAAAATATGTATATTAACGATTTAACATATCAAAGTGGAAGTATATACACCATATAAAATAAGATAGGTGCATAACATAACATATATCTCAAAAAAGGCAATTTGAGACAAAAATCCCTTACCTTAAGTCTTGGCTTCCTTCATAACCATTCGAAACTCCTATATAATAAATATAGGTTTATTAAAAATTTATTATAGAAATATAATAATATGTATCATACTATATATTATTTACTTATGACCTTTTATTATCTATTTAATAACAATTCCTTGTTAAAATCATGTTTCAGGTAATAACTACTTCTTTTTTCATGTGTGTTTTGGTTTGGTATCTTTGATCCTTTCATTTTGATCACAGTTAAATCATTTACATAATTTTAACCATTATATAAATATCATATATCTTCATTATATAATTATTTAGAGTAATCCATTAAATTTAGATATATAAAGTGAATTACACCTTGATGGAGACAGTAACCCATACATTCACATGAATGCTGTTTCCATTTTCTCAAAGGATGAAAAGAAATGAAGTTAAATAATATATTATATTCATAGAATCATTTTTATGTCATATATATCATATATATTTATTAAATTTACCCTTATTACCTTATATGTAAAGTGTAAGTGAAAAACTAATCACATCGCTTCATGAGGCGATAACCCACTGTATACACGAGCGACGTTATCATATTCCCACAGAAAATAAAGTAAGAAGATATATGTGATATTATAATTATAGAAGTATAATAATTTAATAAATATCATATATAAACATTAAATACATAATTATATCAATCCATGAGAGGTGGTGATGGAAAAAAATAACATCAGTTTGTGAGGCAGTAGTCCGCCGTACACACGATCAACGGTTTTGTTTCCCATTTGATGAAAGAGGAGATATATGTAGGTCATACCATTAACATAATAAAATCTCATTATATGTGATATAATTGTGTTATTATATTATCATATTTTAAGAATATTTTATGGAGGTTTAATAATAAATAAAACAAAAACACAAGTTTAAGAATTTTACCTCTTCTTTGGAGAACCTCTTTAGGTTTATACCTGAAGCCTTCTGAGGAGGGTTTAATAATAAAAATAAGGACTATAGAATGTGAGGAAGGAATTATTTAATGGATTTTTGTAGTTATTGGACAAAATAAATGGTTTTTGAAATGTAAATAGGAGAGGATATGATTTGGACTTTTATAAGTGGGGGAGAGGACACACATATTTTTTTTTTGAAAAGAATAAAGTGTACCCATGTTTTTCACTTTCCAAAAGGATAAAAAATAGACCAGTCTAAAATATTAGAGGTGATAATTTCTAAATATGTCCATATAATTGGAAATCTCACACATTAATGGTGATTAAGTTTGGCTCTCTTCCCAAGAGATCCATTGTGATGCAAAGAGTTGCGTGCCCAAAGAGTTGGGGAAATGGTGTCCTTTGATAGGTTCATATGAATGTTATGTTGGATGTGTTAATATGAGGAATAAAAATTCCACCACTATTTAGTGGTATTGGATCCAGGTCATAATTTATATTTATTATATCTTTCTTGAAATGAAGAAGAAAATGAAGAACAAATCATCATTTAACAGGGTTTTTGAAAATATGGAAAAAGGGTTTACCCTTAAATACTGGGCTACGTAAAGGTAACCAAAGTATTACCCTTATGTATTTGGGATGAATAACAATCACCAAGGCCTCACCCTTACAAAATTGACTTTATTAAGGGTATCTAGGATTTTACCCATACATGAGTGTTCATGTAAATGAAACTTGTGGCTTACCTTTATGTGAAGGGGTTCATGTAAGGGTGAACACGACTTTCCTAAGGCTACATAAAGGTATATAAGCTTTGAAACTTACATGATACCCTTACATAGAATCTATGCATAAGGGTAATTTTTTTTACCTTTATACAAATGGTTTTCATAAAGGTAGTACCCTTACTCAGCGGTACTAGGAAGCCATGTAAAGGTGTGACCTGATGTACCCTTATGCAGAGTCTTCCACATAAAGGTCATACCCTTATATGAGTTAGCTACGTAAAGGTAATACCCTTACACAATGATTTATTTTTAAGCTTTTTAAAGGTAATAAGTTACTTACCATTACACAAGGGATTCTAGACAACCTGTTTAAGGGTAGAGGCTTTACCCTTCACAGGAATACCCCTATGTGTAAGGGTAATCATAATTATTTTAAAATTGTTAAAAAATGTTTTTTAAAATCTACAATGATTTAGATGGTTTATAAAATGCTTATAAATCATTATAAAAGGTATTATGGGATTTTTTAATCTATAAAATGTTTATATATTAATTAATTATAAATTATTTATAATTAATTAAGTTTTTAAGAAACATCTTATTCCCAAATATTAAATGTTGATATTTGAAATACCTTTTAACAAATTATATAGAATAACTTATGATCTAGAAATAATAGTGTTTATTTAGAAATCACAAGTTATAATTTACAATGGGTTATAAATTTTGAAATAAGGCCATAATATAAAATGTTTATATTTAAATTATGAATTATTCATAATTAATTATTTTTAATTATTCAAAATAAAATAAGGCCTTATTTGGATATTATTTAAACCATGTTAATTTTTTTTGATTATTGATAAAATCAAGGTTTAAATAAGGATTAAGTATATGATATTTATATTAGGTAAAATGTTTACATAATAAAAATTGAATTATAAAATGTTTATAATTTATATAATATCATATATTTAAAATGAAAATTCCATATAATGATTAATATCAAAGAGTTTATATTTTAATGGATATAAAATGTTTATATTAATAATTATGTAATATCCATAATGTTAAAACTAAAAAAATATAAAATGTTTATAATTAGCATTTATTTATGAATTGTTCGTAAATGTTTATCTCATGCTTAAATATTTGAATTGTTTATTTATTTTAAGGTTATTCCATTATATATTCATGTTTATTAAATATTTTAAGAAATATAAATATTGTGTATGCTTTAGTTTAAAATATTAAACTACTTCTAGGATAGAGTCTTGCATTACTTACTATAACTGACTCAACAATGAAATTAGTTTTTCATCTACCCTGACCGCAATTTGTAATTGAAGATATTATCTTGAATTTATCTATTGAATATAGTTTGTGCATATTAGGTGTTATATTTATTATGAATTGGATTCTCTATTGAGTAAAGTATCCCTGGGTAGAGGGATTTGGGATTAGACTACCAACTTACCCAGAGGCTTATGCCTTGTCTAGGCTGGTAAATGGGGTTGGCTATCTATAGATTCAGGATTACTCATACGGAGACTATCAATTTCATATAACTCCACCCATTTAAATGAAGTGTTCATATACCTTATGAATATGACACATCTGGATATATATGAATATGTTTAGCTTCTATTTTTGGGTAAGTAACACAGGCTTAAAGGTTGTGTAAAGAGTTTCACATCAATATGGTTTGAACATATAGATTTGATGGAGGGAATGGAATTCAAAACTAAATTACTAGAATCATGCATAAAAAAAGGGAATAACATGAGATAAGTTAGTGAGATTAAAATCCCCTTTAAATACTAAGTGTGATATTCCTTCCAAATAATCACTTGTTAAGACCTTAATCATTCAACCAACTATTGTTGAGATCAACACGATTACCCCTGGATTATCTTGTGTAAGGCATGAAAGTCATAAGTGACTTTGGATTATCTTGATGGTATTGTCAATATCAACCAAGTACCCCTCAATTATTTTTTTTCAACTTATTCTTGATGCTTTATTTGGGCTACACGTAGCTTAAAAACCTTAATAGTTAGGATACCATAGGAATAGAGTTGATTATATCCATATTATGGATTGGACAAAGATTAGTCTGCTCAACTATCCAATAGTCATATTTTATTGAATTTTTTTGTCTACCAAATATAGTCATGGATTATTTACCTGATAACTGGTGTAAGTCATGTTTAAATATGGATCTCGGCACACTAATGGATATGATTTATTTTAAAAAGGTTCATCATTTTAGCATGATCCTATTAAATAAAAGTCCTTATTAAATGGTTACTAATATATGATACTCATCTGATAAAATATTTTGTTATAGATAACATCATCATCATCATCAAGATAAATTTTGAATTAATCTTTGATTAGGAGAAGCTTAACGCAAGTATCTCTTAAGACTAATAACTTAAGAAAAGTTCATAAGAAATATTGGTGATTTAAGAAAAGTTCTTAATGAAAATTCTATATGTTAGAATAGTAATAATTCAATATTATTAGATTATAAAAGATATACCTAAAGGAGTTTGTGAAACTTCATGGAATGTCCATATCAAGTATGGATGTTATAGAAATTAATTCTTTGATTTTTAAAGGTATGTGAAACTGAATGTATATTTTACAAAATGTTGTAAATATACAGGAGTTCAAAATCAAAGGGAGAATTGATTGATATTGCAGTTCATATTCATGAAGTAAATAGTTACTATATTAAAGATTTGAATGTAAAAGATTTTATCAAGCTCAAATAAATCTAAGTAAAGTATGTGTATCTTCATTTCATTTCTCTTATATGTTAAGGTAAGTTGTTTTTATTACAAAGAGTTATTGTGAATAAGTATTTGAATATTAGTTTTATACACACGGTTTATGATTAATCAATTTTTATAACATGTTTTAAGAATAATATATTGATAAAAGTTTTTTATTCAGAACAAAATTCTTATACAAGTATTTAAAATATATGGTAATGTGTTACTCCCACCCATTAGTGGTATATTTTAATAAAGTATTCTTTTCAAATAAAAAAATGATCTAAACACACAGAATACCATATATGATATAGTTTATTTATTTAATATTACTACTAAAAGGAAATAAATTTTATTTCTTAACCTAAAAGGGTTTTTGTATCTTAGTAATATATTTTGAAGAGAATATAATGTTTATTAGGCTGGAGGGAATATGTTTGGAATTTTTTTTGTTTTTTGAAAAGAAGGAAAGATAATATTAATGATGAAGACCAGCAGCTATACATAAGCTGAGCCATGAAGGGAAATTGTCCAGCCATAGCTGGTTGACATCGAAGGGGCCTGAGGCCACCAGCTAATGGGCCGCATTGTTTCCTTCCCCTTTGGTAAAGGTGAAGGTGCAGCAAGAGAAGCCTTGGAAAATTTCAAGGTTGATGATGAAGCCAAAAGGCTGGAGTCTGGCGTCATTGTGGTTAAAGTAGTTACATTATTTCAAGGAATTTTTTTGTTGGAATAGGGTTCCAAGGATGATGATGATGAACTTAGAAATAATTATAAGTAGACAATAGAATTTGACTTTGTAACATTTGATGTTTTGAAGTTAACAAGTTTGAATGTGTTTAAGAAGTGAAACAGTTAGGAATATAATTCCTAATTCTTTCCATTTTTTAAACCTGCTTACTTCATAGATTTTTTACTAAAGAGTTTAGTGTAAGGGTTTTATTAGATAGTCACATAGATATGTGATAAGAATTAAATATGATGTAAAGAGTTAAAAAAACCCAAAAAGTATAGCAAACATTAGGTTGATCTAGCAGTTTATCATATATGATATTACAAACCAGTGCTTATATTGTTTCTGTTAAATTTTATTAAAGAGTTTAATAATATTAAAATGTATCATATTAAAAGAAAACTCGATTTTATCATTCTTTCAAATTGGTTACATAAATGTATATATAGATATATATTTCATAAAGTGTAATGAAAATTAACCACTCAAAGTATGACTTGGAGTTTATCTCTAATCGATATTTGTTATGGAGTATTATAGGTTATGATGAAATTATAAGGTTAGAATGAATAAGATTATTGTATAAAGATATAGAATATGATCATGAGGCATAATACAAAGAATATGATTCTTTGTGTTCACTGTATGACCCACTAAGTATACCGCATGGGGTGTCTTATAGATGTATTTGGTACACTGTGGGTTTATGGATCATATTTGAGTCCATACCACTCGAGGTTGGTGATATATCTAGCATGAGAACCTCCATACTTTGGTACCCTACTAACATAAGTCTACATATTAAATTACCTAATATGGGGGTTGTTGGGTATGTTACTGATCATGCCATCGATTAGAGCTTAACCAAGATGGGATTTTCCATCTCATATAGTGATTATGACATCTAATCCCTTTATTGAGATATATTGTGGGAGCGTGAAGCTACACCAATTTATTATATATTTATCTGGATAAGGTACATGTGATAATATTATACATAAGGATGAATGGAATGTGATGTATTCGTCATCCAAATCACTCTACACTCATAGAATTGATAACATATGAGTTGGATATATGGGAATGACATGATTCATATCCCATGGTCAATTTATGTCTTGGGCAAAGGGAAAATACGAAAATGCACATTTTCATATGATGTAGACTGGTGGATACAGGTATAGAGATGCGTGTGTTTGATGGAGATCATTCCAGATCCATTTATAGCTTGAGTAGCATTGATTATTTTATAGAGGCCACTATTTTCTTACATATATGGATCTAGAGATTCATATTTGTTTTCAATTCTATAAAGGATTGTGGGGCCATGATTTGTTTTTGACTAGATGGGTATTGAGTTTTGACTCATATAGTTACTCTAAAATTATTTTATAGTTTATCCAAAAGTGTTTTGGATGTGTATTAACATGGTATTTCATATATTTGATAAAAGGTGAAGTTAATGATACCTTTCCAAAAGTGTTTTGGAAGATATTCAAAAGAGTTTTGGATATGGTTTCATAAGTTATTGTATATGACACAATATATAGTGAAATGGAATGAAGCATTTTAGGATTTAGTGAAAGTGGGAGATTGATGGGAATATTATTTAAATCCTTATATGAATATAAGATATATATAAGTGACACACCTATAATAGGGTGGTAAAAAAACTACTATTTATTTCCTAGTTCAATATAGTGGTTGATCAGGGTCATCTCACTTGAGGAGATTCATAGTCAATCACTCACTATCACCACTTCAATTTATTTTCTTTTTAGTGTTTTATTATTTTATGAAATCTATGAAAAAGTTGGGTGAAAGATATTGAAATTAAAAAAATATCATATCATACATATTCAAAACAAAATGAAGTTAGAAAATAAAGGTCTTGGTCTAAGGGTTGGTCACTTAGGTTCCGTAATTATTCATTATTTTTGTTTAAATTCAATTTAAAAATTCATCACACCATACATGAATTACCAACCTCTACTTAAATTGTGAAGTTGAGCATACCTAGGATATATCTTCAACACAAAAAATCTCACATCCTCTAATAACCAAGTAATATAAACACCTCGATCAAGAATGTAATACCTTCTATGAACTGGATCCATCATATTCCATTTCATCCCTTCAAGAACCCTCAACCCCATTATATGAAGAGTTTACTTGAGATAAGTGAGGGAATGATGATTCGGTAGAGAATAATAATGAGTTTTAGATTCATGTCATGGATGATCGCCACACCTGTACACTTTTCTATCATTCACCATAGATAGAATTAAAACATTATGGATTTGAAGTGAAAGAATTTGAGAGAACATCATGAAAACCTATACTAAGGCTAAGCCTTAGGATAGTCACTCACCATGGTGAGTGTAATAGATCATGGTGTAGAATGGAAAATAGGGTGAGAGAGAGAAATAAATAACACTTTAATTAAAATATGAATTAGATTTACATGTGAAAAGAAAATAAAACTACAAAAGAAAAATAATCCAAGCAGAAGAATCCTCCCTTCATTTGTGCTTCTGATATGAGATATATCCCGTGTGGCACAACATCACTCATATTTAGAGGAAAATTATTAACCCATCAATATTCAATCATATCTATTTGTATCTTTGTGGTAAAAGTTTACTTATTTTAATTCCATGAAAAGATATCCTTTAAATTATTATTTAATTATCCAAGAGAGATAACACAGTTTTGAATTCCCATATTTTCCTATATTCATCTTTGGTTGTATATTGATTCCGAATTCATAATTTTTTTAGAGAAATACGTTCTTACACATGGTTAAAAAGTCAACACCACCCTTGAATCATTTCAGCATACATGTGCATAGAGAGGACATACTAGCCTTGATTCCCTTTTTATTTTCAAAACCTCGATTGCATGTGGAACTTGGGATTCAAGAATTTTAAGCATACACTTCAAGATTGGCCCTCAATATTAAATTTATAAGGATCTAGTGGTAGTATCATGATGTCTGGAAGTAGAAATCTCAGGCAGAAGTATCAGGCTATGGCGGCAGTAGCATGGTGGGTAGCACACTATGACAACCCATATCTTTAATACACATTATTTCATGATTTATTACATAAATATATATATAAAAAAATCCCAAAAGATCATGTATCCTAGTGTATTTGAGAGATTATGTATATAGAACATCAACTTGATATATGGATACAACAACATTATTGAAAACATCCTTAACATGCTCTAAAATTCCATTGCTCTTTTAAACTGTATAGGATAACCTGTGAATATACATAAGAAAGGGGTGACCTATAAATACCATAAAGGGAATAAATAAATAATAATAGGAAGAAATTATTATATTTTATTTAATAGGCATTTCAATGGGTCATAAAAGGGGTGAGAATCATAAGCATGAATATCGAAGTATGATATATGATGATAACATAAAGGAAACATGGGAATGTGGAAGCAACTTAAAACATGACATCATAAACATAAGTCAAGGATAAAAAAAATAAAACATAACATAATGTTTTTAGTATAACCTCCCACACACCATAAATGGAATACCATGATATTAAAACATTACCCAATTCATTGGAGGGTAGTATAATTCTGAGACTACCCGTCACTTTCATATCATGTACATGCATAAGTGTGTAACATATATGATTCAACATAGGATCATATTTCATAAAATTTAATCCCAGGATTAAGGAGTGCGGGATAAATACATGTAATTCCCCAATAAATAAAGGATAGTTACATATAGGTGAATACCCTTAAGTGGAAATGGGGATGCGTATTCACAAACCAAAAGTTTGGTATGAAAAATCACAGGATAATTTCAGCAGCATAATGGGGGTACTAAAAGATTCATGAGAGGGATTAATAAAAGTAAAAGGGGGATCTCATAACTTTTAAATCATAAGTTTGGTAATTTTATATGTAATAACATATTAAAACATGAACAATTGGTAATAAAAATCATAATACAAATATGGTGCTTGAATAAAGAGAAGGATATGATACCTTACCTTAATAGGGTGTTTCCAAAAGCTTAGGAGAAGATTTTAGACAGCTTGGGGGAACCTTGGGAGAGATCTAGAGAGAAAAGGGTAGAGTAATTTTATTATCCAAGGTTTTTTAGTTGATATAAATGATATTTTGGGTGGGTTTATATAAAAAAAGAGAGGGGAGTTCTTTATTATTTTCCAAACTTAGGTTTTTGACTCTATACAATAAAGCATTCAAAATTACAAACCTTCCCATGATTTTTGCTCATGGTTTCTTAAAAAGTTAAGTGTTTTTAATTATTTTACAATTTTAATAACCGATCTCATTAAAATATTACCCTTGGTGATGTGGAAGCGAATCATGTTCACAAAGAATTGATTTTAAATCATTAATATATAATATAGGTTTTGGAGGATTCATAAAGGGTTTATAAAATTAATAAAATAACCTAAAAAAATTATTTTAAAAGGGAAATATATATTTGTTTTTTATACCATTTATGGAATATAATATATCACTTTTGGTTTATTATGTTGTCATAATACACATTGTATATTTATACCATATTTAATTTTGACCAAAAAATTCGATTGTCTCAAAAAATTATAAAAAAATAACCATTATCTAATTTCAACATGATGATTTCAAAAATAATATCTATTTTATCCAAAAAAATATCTAAGTTTAAAAATTTACACTTTTAAATAAAAAATCCACATTTATTAAAAAATATTGGTTTTTTGACAATAAAAATTTTCCAACTCTTTTAAAAATTATTTTTTACTTAATAAAAATATATTATCATTTATATTTAATAAAAATTATTTAATAATAATATTTTATTAAAATATAATTTATTTCAAAAATTCTTAAATCCATTAAAAAGAGTTCCTTGATCGAAACTTTATATTTCCAAAAAATACAATTTTCATTTCATCATATCAAAATCTAATTTTTATCAAAATATTTATTTAATAATTATAAAAAGTAATATTAAAAAGGGATAAATATCATCATTTTTTAATTAAAATAAAATATACATGTTCATACTATTAGGGTCTATAAATAAATCCCTTTATTACACCAACAAATTCTCTAAGGGTAAGGTGTGAGATAATGAGATTTTATTGGGGTGGTTTGTTGTACATGGTTTGGGTTGTAATCTCTATGAGCTTGAAATTATCCAGTAAATGGTTTCTATCATGATTTAGTTATTAAATCTAGACTTGTAATTGATCATGGGAAAATACCAGTGAGGCTATCTCCCTTGGAATTTTTGATAAATGAGATTCATAGGGCATGATTCTATTAGTCGAGGCCATCACTTCTTTTGTCTGCATCAATTGGAATTTATCATAACCCTATATATATACTAATCATATGATCAATGTTAAATATCTATATTATCAACAGTTATGATGGTTAATGGTCTTTTAAATTATAAAGGATATAATATTCTAAAATAACCAAATTGGTGCATGTGTTTTCTATAACTACATTACTTAATGACACATTTATTAATTCAAAAAGGGAATTTCATTTATAAAAGTTTGGGTCATTACATTATCCCCACATTCAGAAAATTTCTCTACAAATTTTCATTTAATACACTAAAATAGATGAGGGTAATTCAATTTCATCACTTCTTTTGGTTACCATGTCACTTCCTCAAACTTGTGGTTTCACCACAACACTTTTACAAGGTGAGTTATCTGGTTTTGTAGACCTTTGTATCTATGATCTAAGATCTTCACTGGACACTCCTTATATGAAAGATCATTCTATAATGGTACCACCTATGGATTCAATATATGTGAGGGGTATGGTATGTACTTCATCAAGAGGGATACATGGAACAAATTATGTACTTGATATAGGTTAGGTGAGAGTGTTAGTTGATAGTCCACTGATCCGATGTGATGTAGGATATAAAAGGGGATGATGTATCTAGGACTAATCTTTCAATTCATCCAAAACCTCATGAATTTCTTCCATGGAGATATACGAAGGAACATTTTATCATTAACCTTAAAATCCAGGTCTCATCGATGATTGTTTGCATATATTTTTATCAACTTTGTGTGGATTTCATATGACACTAAATGTTTTGACCATTATCTATCATCTATTGGATAAGATTAGGTTCCATTAACTCTAATCTCCAAATTCATCATAACATATTGGATTTCAACACCTCTTCCCATACAGAGCCTCATAAAGTGACATTTGAATGCTAGAATGGAAAATGTTGTTATATGAGAACTCCACTAGGGGAAGGCGTTGGTCCCAACATATTTGGAAATACAACGAACATGATATCATAATATCCTTTAGAGTTTGAATGGTCCTTTCAAACTGACCATCCATATGCGGGTGATAAGTAGTTCTAAAGCATAGTTCTGTATCCAATGCTTATTGAAGGATTCTCCAAAACCTTGAGGTATACCTCAAATATCGATCAGATACAATAGAGAGTGGAACTCCATGCAGTCTTACCACTTCCCATATGTATATCTCAGTGAGTTGGTTAAGAGAGAAATCCTCCTTGATAGCAATGGAAAGCACTGATTTTGTAAGGTGATCCACTACCACCCAGATGACATTATTTCATTTAGATGTATTGGGGATTCCTATGAAAAAATACATGGTTATGTTTTCTCATTTCCATACTGGTATAGGAAATTGTTTCATAATAAAATTATAATTATGCAATTTAGCCTTGACCTATTGGCATACCAAGCATCAATATACAAACTCCACCATATCTCTCTTCACATTATCCCACCTGAAGTTTTACTTTAAATCTATATACATCTTAATGCTTCTTGTATGAATAAATAAAGATTATCTATGCACATATTACACAAGTTACCTCTTTAGTTATAGTTTTTATGGGACACATAACTGGGTTCCAAACCTTATAACTCCATCTTCATCAAAGTTGAAGTCCTAAATATTTTCTAACTTTTTCTGTAGTAGATCACCATCATTCTTAGATTCCTTAATCCTATTAAGAATAGATTATTGAGTAGTTATTTGAGAAATGTAGGATGAATATCCTTTTATTATTCAAATATCAATCCATTGCATGTCCAAGAAGATTTTAACCCTTGCAATCCTCATCATGGATAGAGCTGTGAGATCCTTTCTACTTAGAGCATCTGCCACTTTGTTTTCTTTCCTAGGATGGTAATGGATTGAACAATTATAATATTTTAGTAGATATAACCACACCTGTTGGTGTATATTAATCTCATTTTGTGTGAATATATACTTGAGGATTTTATGATCCATATATATGTCACACTTCTCCCTGTAGAGATAATGCCGTAAAATCTTTAATGAAAATATCACTGCAGCCAATTTTATATCACGAGTAGGCTATTTTTTCTCATGGATCTTTAGTTAGAGGGAGGAATAGGCTATCACTTTTTCATATTTCATGAGTACACAACCCAATACCTTTTTGGATGCATCATGTTAGATCAAAAATACTTTCCCACTAGCGAGTAATGTGAGAACAGGTGTAGTGATTATCCTCTTCTTACACTCTTTAAAAATATCCTCACATTAATCATTCCAACTCTAGTCTAAAAAATGATTTAACATTATTTTTATTTCAATTTTAACATCAGGTTTTAACTAAAATATATAAAGGTAATGTTAAAAATAATGTTTTTGGTGTCTTTTTTTTTAAGAAACCGATGCTGAAAATGTGACCGATTTTTGTTTTTAGTGTCAGTTTTTATGAAAACCGATGCTAAAAGTTAATTTTTTTAGATAATTATAAATATTATACCCCATAAAAAATCAAATTCTCTGTAATATAAAAGCAGTATACATCCATCAAATAGAATTTATCATTGAATAAAAATCTATAAAAGCATACATACTTTTCATGGGTTTTTCATAAAATTATCTATTCATTTTTATAATAAAGTAGAATTAAAAAACACATACCTAAAATTTACAACATGATCATTGTTGGATATTGATGAAGCATTCGTTTGACATCATTATGTTCAAACACCTATTATAGAAAAAGAATTCATTTTTGAACACTTGTTATTAGGAAAATGTAATACTAATCAGAAACATTAGAATACACATACCTTAAATGGTAATCACACTTAAAAAATAGTTCGCAAACAAAGATCAAAGATGTTTAAATTTATATTTCATGTACGAATAGACATAATTAAACATTTAAAATAAAGTTTAATTATATAATATTAAAAAATAGAATACTATGACAAAAAATATAAAATAATTAATATGACTAAACTAATCAAAATCAGTTATTACCCCAGTTGTGATTATCTCATACATGAATCGTAGAACATAATAACTGTAACGACCCAATCTTTTTGAGTAGTATATTAACTTACTCTTAATGATTTAATAAGATGTTATTGGTTAATGCAAAAAGAGGAGTCGATGGCTTCATCCAGTAGACTCGACCCTTATGAAGCCCACTTATCAGAGCTTGGGAAGGAGGTAGCATCTGTGGGCTTCGCTTTGGACCAAGCCCAAGCCGAACTCCAGCGTGTCAAGCTTGAACGGAAACGCCTACGGGAAAAGTTCAAGTTAGTATATATTACTAATAGGGCAATGTTATCTGATCCTCCCTCAGATTCTCTCACCATAGCACACCTTACACTTAGGTCTTATGCCGACGTTATAAGGGGCTATGTGACGAGACCCTAGCTTCCTTGTGTAATCCTTTCGAGTGAATAAATTGAGATTTCTTACTTTAATGATGTTTGTGAAATTTCAAATGTACAGATAATTTTAGAATGTATTTTATTGATGAATTTTGAAAAAAAAGGATATTTTAAAATATTTATGAAAACCCTAAATAACTAATGATGTGTAATGATTTTCAAAAAATGGTTTTCTACAAAAGTGTTCAGTAAGGAATTTGGAGTCTAATAAGATCAACTTAATTTTTGATGAATAATAATTTATGAATAGTGATTTTACGCTTAGGATTAGTAATGTGACCAAATGGATTAGTAATTTCACTCAAAGAAAGTTTTAATATAATTTAGACACCTAGATTAAGTAATGTGATTCAATAAAATGGGTAAATAACGGTTTCATAAATTATTAGTCAAGTATTAGTTTTTTTGGATGAATAGTGTTTTTTAATTAAAAATAATTAGAAAATTATTTTTATAAAAATGACTTTATTTTTGAACTCAGAGCATCGATATTATGTTAAGGTAATTTTTGGGGATTTTTCTGAAAAAAATGAATTTTCGATGAATAGTGTTTTTATTTAAAAATTAAATTAAAAATATTTAGAAAATTATTTTTATAAAATGGATTTCATTTTTGAAATCAGAGCATTGATATTTGGTTAAGGAGAAATTTTGGGATTATTCTGAGAAAGTTGAATTTTCAGTGAATAGTAAAAATACAGTTTTAGGGTTTCGGTATGTTTAATGACATCCTAACTGTGTCATGATGATGTCATGAGATATTTCAAGGGTTGGCCGGCCAAGGGTGATGAATTATTGTTTTGGGGGCCCCATGTGGCCTAACTTTATGAAAAATATCATGAGAGAGCACATGGGTTTGAGAAAAGCACTTGTGAGGTGTCCCTTGGCCATTATTGCCTTGTCCCCTCACTTTCCCTATAAATACCCACCCTTTCCTCCTTTATTTTTCACTCCCAACTCTCCCCCAATGAAGTTATGGTCTACTTACCTCCCAAGGAGTCCTCCCAAGGTGCCCCCAAGCCCTCAAGGTCCAAACCTTTGAGTTTCAAGAGTCACGTTTTAAGGTAAGGGATCCGACCCCTCTCTTTCTTTTCATGTAATCTGTTTTATGTCATTCCTTTTATGCTCCATGTTCTTATGTGAGAGGATGTTCTTTTATATTCCTCTTACTGAACTTTTCATTATTATATGATGAGAGATCCCCTCTTACTCTCATCATTTCATTTTATGAATGTTTAAGTGATGCCGTTAGGCTGCCGAATTTTTTAAGGGATTCTTTCACCCTTCTCATTTTTCAAGTTCGATTTTCATGTCAAGTATTTCAAGTTCCTTTTTATTATGTTGGGGTATGATCTCTATATCTATCATAATGATCTCTTATTATCATATGATGAGAGACCCTATTTGATCTTGTCAATTCATTTTTATTGAAGTTTAAGTGACGCCGTTAGGCTGCCGAATTTTCATAAGAGAAATCTAAATTTTGTCTTCCTTCCATGATTTTCATTTCAAATGGTATGTACTTAAAATTTCATTACCATGTCCATATATCCATCTTATTATATCCCCCTACTGTTTTATGGATCATTTATGAGTGGGTGACCCATGTCCCCTCTCTTTTAAATGTTTTCTAAAACCTTGTAACATAGCCGTTATGCTGCAGAATTTCCGTCTCAAAATGCCTCTCTCTCTTTTCTCAAAAAATATTTTATGTTATAAAGTGAATACACAAAGCTCTTATTTCTACAAGGGTATTCACATATATATCAAAATGTTCTATTTTAATTTCTGGTATTTACATACATGAGACCCACTTTCCCTTTCCGTGGGTTTAAAGTGACGTAAAGATCATGTCCTTAAAGCAGTTTTTAAAACGTTATGATTATGAAATGAAACCCATTTATTGTATGCTATATGGGTTATTTATGAAATGTTTGATGATGATATATGTGGATCACATGATAATAAAGGCAAATTTAAGGGTGCGCCCTGATAGCGCTCCAATGCATTGGGTAATGATGTAACCACTAGAGATTACAATTTTCACGATACCTTGGTGAATAACCTTGGTAATTTTCAAATGACACCTTGGGGATGGACCTTGGTGATATGTTCATGATTGTCTATGTTAAATGATGTAGCCACATCTTCAAGTTATGAAAAATGTTATTTTTATTATGAAATGCCTCATGATTTCTTTCTCATGCCTTAAAGTTATTTTCTTGTTCTTATTGAAGTATATCAAGTTCACATGTAAAATGTTCCTCTTGTTTCCCTTACTGGGCCTCCTGCTCACCCTTTCTTTTGATGTATGTCCCCAGATTATGAGATGCAGTAATGAACCTAGGATGAACTTAAGGAGAATCCTTTCAAGTGTTTAAGAAGAATGTTTTATGTTGTTTTCATGTATTATGTTCCTGGTTTCCAAGACACTAGACCTTAAAGATCCTCAGTTTTGTGTAATGTAATGAAAGTTTATGTTATAAAATGGAGGGATTCTATAGTTGGTATCAAAGGATGGTTTAGTTATTTGTGGAAATTAGGATATAAAAACTTTAGGAAGAACCCTATAGAAAAGTTTAAATATAGGAAGACTTCCTGGTATTTTGGTAAGTATTGAGTAAGTGGTTTATCAAACAAATACATCCCTGTCTGGATACGAGCAGGTAGAGGCGGCTCTGGCACAGATGTACATAGGGGTAAAACCCGAAAACACCGCTTTGAGCTAGACTCGAACGGGAACTGGTGCACGATAACGGGCCTTGCTGCACTCTTGGTTACGACACTCCCGGGGGATATGTTTGGTTAATCACAAGCTTTTTATGAATCATTATGACGGAATTATATAAAAGTGTAATTGTATAAGCATGAAGTCTTAGTTAAAAGATCCATAAATGAAATAAGTTTCTCACTAAGGTTTTATTCTTTTAGAAAATGGCGGGCAATAGGAGGAACCGTGCCGATGGTGACCGCAATGCACCATGTGCTGACGGCCCTCCGATGGAAGCCGGAATGGAAACATTCATGCGAATGATGAACCAACTGACTCAAGTTATGAGTAATAACTTGAATAAAGCTGAGAGGCCGACCTCACCACGAAGGGAACAACTTTATGTTGAGTCCTTCATACGTCAACGACCACCAACATTCAGTGGATCTACTGACCCATTGGTTGCGGAACAATGGATAAGCTCCATTGAAAAGATCTTTTCTGTACTTCATTGTTCGGGACAAGAAAAAGTCACCCTTGCTGTTTACCGCCTAGAGGAAGAAGCTGATCAGTGGTGGTCACTGATCAAAAACACGAAGCCACGAGGAGAGATGGCAGCTATGGAGTGGGAAGAGTTCCGGGGAATATTCTTTAACAAGTATTTCCCTCGTTCCATGAGAACGAAAATGGAGAAAGAGTTTCTCGAGCTGAAGCAAAAGGAGAATGAATCAGTTGGAACCTACAAGATGAACTTGACAAGGCTTTACCGTTATACCTCAAGATTCGTCATGGACCCTAATGGGAAGGTTGATAGATTCTTTGGTGGAATAAGACCTCATCTGTGGAAGAATCTAGCCAACAGGGACTATGATAGCTATGGAGAAATAGTTCAAAGTGCCATGAAAGTTGAACTAGAGTTTGGGGAGACACAGTGGTCTCACAAATCTAATGAGAAGAAGAGAACTCTAGAACCGAGCCTGGGAAGAAGTTTTGATTAGGAAAGAGGTGGAAAGCATATGCAACATGCCACATGCAATAAATGTGGAAAGAAGCATTCGGGGAACTGCTTGATCGGAAGTGGTAAGTGCTATAGGTGTGGAAAAGAAGGCCATATTTCTCAGAATTGTCGTAGTGATGTGAAGCCTCAACTTCCCAACACTAACGACAGAGGAAATATGGTTCTGGCCCTACCTGAAGTCACATGCTTCAAGTTTGGACAGCTTGGGCACTTTGCTAATCAATGTCCAAATCCGAGGGTGGTGGAGGGGAATCACCATCAACCTCAGCAGAGGCCAAGGGAGCAAGGTCTTGCTTTCGCTATCACAACAACTGAAGTTGAAGTTCCAAACGATGTGGTAGCATGTACTCTTGTCATCCTCTCAAAACTAGCAAGTACATTATTTGATTCTGGTTCCACGCATTCCTTTATTTCCTCCAATTTTGCAAGGAATATAGAATCAATCCCCGAACTGCTAGAGGTAGAGTTGTCAGTCAATACTCCAAGTGGGATTATCCATGCATCAACAGTGTTTAGAGACTCTAGTGTTTACTTTAGTGAGCACAATCTTATCGCAAATCTAGTAGTCATTCCCATGTTGGAATTCGACGTTATACTAGGGATGGACTGAATCTCAAAGTATAATGCTAAGATAAAATGCAGAAGTAAGGAAATCTCAGTAGTCTTGAATGAACGACCTACAGTTATCTTCCAAGGAGAGATATCCCGAACTGATCCCTATCTAGAAGCACCTCCTATAGCTTTCTTTATGGAGTTAATCGGTGATGAGGAAGAAGGGAAAGGGAGCATACAAATTGAAGATGTTTCGATTGTTCAGGAATACATGGATGTATTTCCTGAGGAGTTACCTGGACCTCCCCCAGAAAGAGAGGTAGAGTTCTCCATTGAACTCGTACCTGGGTCCCAACCGATATCAAAGACTCCATATAGAATGGCAAATGTGGAGCTTGAAGAGTTAAAGAAACAACTCCAAGACTTGTTGGAGAAGGGGTTTATCCGACCGAGTGTGTCTCCTTGGGGAGCACCAGTTCTCTTTGTGAAGAAGAAGGATGGATCAATGCGGCTATGCATTGATTATAGAGAACTGAACGGGATCACAGTGAAGAACATATATCCTCTTCCAAGAATTGATGATTTATTTGACCAACTTCGCGGGGCTCAATTCTTCTCTAAGATTGACCTTTGATCTGGTTATCATCAACTGAGGGTGAAGAAGGAAGATATTCTAAAGACTGCCTTCCGATCAAGATATGGGCATTATGAGTTTACTGTTATGCCCTTCGGCTTGACTAATGCTCCTGCTATTTTCATGGATTTGATGAATAGAGTCTTTAGGGACTACCTTTATAACTTTGTGGTAGTTTTTATTGATGATATTTTGATATATTCGAAAATTCGTGAGGAGCATGAAGATCATATAAGGGTTATATTGAAAACTCTGCGGAAGGAGAGGCTCTTTGGGAAGTTCAGAAAGTGTGAGTTTTGTTTACAAAAGGTGGCTTTCTTGGGGAACATCGTAACCAATGAAGGAATCTTGGTTGACCCTACAAAGACAATGGTTGTGGAGGAGTGGCCTCAACCCACAACAGTAACTGAGATTCGTAGTTTCCTTGGTTTAGCGGGATATTATAGGAGGTTTGTGAAAAACTTTTCACGGCTTTCTAATCCACTAACCAAGTTGACTTGAAAAGGGGTTAAGTTCATCTGGACAAAGGAATGCGAGGAAAGTTTCCAAGAGCTGAAGAAGAGATTGGTTACTGCACCTGTGTTAACACTACCCTCTATCGGAGAAGGATTCGTTATTTTTAGCGATGCATCTCTGAAAGGGCTTGGGTGCGTCCTCATGAAAAATGAAAAGGTTATTGCTTATGCATCTCGATAGTTAAAGATTCATGAGTAGAATTATCCTACGCATGATCTAGAGCTGGCGGCAGTTGTTTTTGCTCTAAAGATATGGAGGCACTATCTTTATGGGGAGAAATGTGATATATACACTGACCACCAAAGTCTAAAGTATATTTTCACACAGAAAGAATTGAACATGAGACAAAGGAGATGGTTGGATCTTATTAAAGACTATGATTGTTCAATACATTATCACCCTGGAAGAGCAAACAAAGTCGCGGATGCATTAAGCAGGAAAGATCCTATTGTTCTGGAAACAATGAGGATCTTAGGAGATCCCTTGATTAAAGATCTAGTAAAACTGGACATGGGAATTATAAGGAAAGGGACATCATTAACCCTATCCCAAATGATTTCTCAACCTTCATTACTAGAGAAGATCAAGAAGGCTCAAAAAGAAGATCCTTTGCTGCAGGAGAAGTTCGAGGCTGTGAAGGATGGTAAGTTCCCTGATTTCAATGTTGATCAAGAAGGTGTATTGAAATTTCATACAAGACTATGTGTTCCATCTATTCCGAAGATAAAGAAAGAATTGATGGATGAAGCTCATAGCTCTACTTTCTCTATACATCCGGGAAGCACTAAGATGTATAGAGACCTTCGTGATCATTATTGGTGGGATAACATGAAGAGGGAGATTGCCGATTACACTACAAGGTGCCTGGTGTGTTAGCAAATAAAGGCAGAAAGACAACTTCCTAAGGGGGTATTACAACTGCTACCCATACCAGTATGGAAGTGGGATAATATCACCATGGACTTTGTAACTGGTCTCCCAAAAACATCCAAAGGAAACAATGCGATATGGGTTATTGTGGACCATCTCACCAAGACAGCCCATTTTATCTCTATTCGGGAAGATTTATCTCTGGATCATCTTGCCAAGATATATGTGAAGGAAGTGGTAAGGCTGCATGGGGTACCACTATCCATCGTATCTGATCGTGACCCAAGATTCACATCAAAATTCTGGAGAAGTCTTCAACATGCTCTGAATACTGAATTGAATTTTAGTACGGCCTATCATCCTCAAACTGATGGCCAATCTGAAAGGACTATTCAGACACTCGAAGACATGCTGAGATTATGCTCAATGTAATTTAAAGGTGGATGGGATCAACACCTCCCATTAGTTGAGTTCTCCTATAACAACAGCTACCATTCGAGTATTCAGATGGCACCCTATGAAGATCTGTATGGAAAGCGATGTAGAACTCCTACTTGTTGGGATGAAACTGGTGAGAGGAAGCTTCTTGGGCCTGATCTCGTGCAAGAGATGACGGAACAGGTTCATGCCATCCAACAACACATAAAAGCTGCTCAGAGTCGGCAGAAGAGCTATGCTGACAATCATCGAAGGGACTTGGAGTTTGGTGTTGGTGACAAAGTCTTCCTTCGAATTTCTCTATGGAAGAGAGTCATGTGGTTTGGGAAGAAAGGGAAGCTCAGCCCTAGGTACATTGGCCCCTATGAAATCCTTGATCGCATAGGAGCAGTGGCCTATCGTCTAGCACTTCCACCGAACCTAGCTCAAGTTCACAATGTCTTCCATGTATCTCTCTTGAGGAAGTACATACCCGACCCTTCGCATGTACTGAACCCAGAGGTGGTACAACTGGAACATGACCTCTCTTATGAGAAGCATCCAGTGGAGATCTTGGACCGTAGAGACAAGGTTCTACGAAACAAGACTACCCACCTTGTGAAAGTGTTGTGGAGGAATCATAAGTATGAAGAAGCGACTTGGGAGCCTGAGGAAACGATGAAGCAAAAGTACCCTCACCTTTTCGACTAGGCCTCAAGTATAAATTTCGGGGATGAAATTTCTTAAGGGGGGAAGAATGTAACGACCCAATCTTTTTGAGTAGTATATTAACTTACTCTTAATGATTTAATAAGATGTTATTGGTTAATGCAGAAAGAGGAGTCGATGGTTTCATCCAGTAGAATCGACCCTTATGAAGCACACTTATCAGAGCTTGGGAAGGAGGTAGCATCTGTGGGTTTCGCTTTGGACCAAGCCCAAGCCGAACTCCAGCGTGTCAAGCTTGAACGGAAACGCCTACGGGAGAAGTTCAAGTTAGTAGAGATTACTACTAGGGCAATATTATCTGAGCCTCCCTCAGATTCTCTCACCATAGCACACCTTACACTTAGGTCTTATGCCGGTGTTATAAGGGGCTATGTGACGAGACCCTAGCTTCCTTGTGTAATCCTTTCGAGTGAATAAATTGAGATTTCTTCCTTTAATGATGTTTGTGAAATTTCAAATGTACAGATAATTTTAGAATGTATTTTATTGATGAATTTTGAAAAAAAAGGATATTTTAAAATATTTATGAAAACCCTAAATAACTAATGATGTGTAATGATTTTCAAAAAATGGTCTTCTACAAAAGTGTTCAGTAAGGAATTTGGAGTCTAATAAGATCAACTTAATTTTTGATGAATAGTAATTTATGAATAGTGATTTTACGCTTAGGATTAGTAATGTGACCAAATGGATTAGTAATTTCACTCAAAGGAAGTTTTAATATAATTTAGACACCTAGATTAAGTAATGTGATTCAATAAAATGGGTAAATAACAGTTTCATAAATTGTTAGTCAAGTATTAGTTTTTTCGGATGAATAGTGTTTTTTAATTAAAAATTTAATTAAAAATAATTAGAAAATTATTTTTATAAAAAGGACTTTATTTTTGAACTCAGAGCATCGATATTATGTTAAGTTAATTTTTGGGGATTTTTCTGAAAAAAATGAATTTTCAATGAATAGTGTTTTTATTTAAAAATTAAATTAAAAATATTTAGAAAATTATTTTTATAAAATGGATTTCATTTTTGAAATCAGAGCATTGATATTTGGTTAAGGAGAAATTTTGGGATTATTCTGAGAAAGTTGAATTTTCAGTGAATAGTAAAAATACAATTTTAGGGTTTCGGTATGTTTAATGACATCCTAACTGTGTCATGATGATGTCATGAGATATTTCAAGGGTTGGATGACCAAGGGTGATGAATTATTGTTTTGGGGGCCCCATGTGTCCTAACTTTATGAAAAATATCATGAGAGAGCACATGGGTTTGAGAAAAGCACTTGTGAGGTGTCCCTTGGCCATTATTGCCTTGTCCCCTCACTTTCCCTATAAATACCCACCCTTTCCTCCTTTAGTTTTCACTCCCAACTCTCCCCCAACGAAGTTCTGGTCTCCTTACCTCCCAAGGAGTCCTCCCAAGGTGCCCCCAATCCCTCAAGGTCCAAACCTTTGAGTTTCACGAGTCACTTTTTAAGGTAAGGGATCCGACCCCTCTCTTTCTTTTCATGTAATCTATTTTATGTCATTTTTTTATGCTCCATGTTCTTATGTTAGAGGATGTTCTTTTATATTCCTATTACTTCCCTTTTCATTCTTATATTATGAGAGATCCCCTCTTACTCTCATCATTTCATTTTATGAATGTTTAAGTGATGCCGTTAGGCTGCCGAATTTTTTAAGGGATTCTTTCACCCTTCTCATTTTTCAAGTTCGATTTTCATGTCAAGTATTTCAAGTTCCTTTTTATTATGTTGGGTTATGATCTCTATATCTATCATACTGATCTCTTATTATCATATTATGAGAGAGCCTATTTGATCTTGTCAATTCATTTTTATTGAAGTTTAAGTGACGACGTTAGGCTGCCAAATTTTCATAAGAGAAATCTAATTTTTGTCTTCCTTCCATGTTTTTCATTTCAAATGGTATGTCCTTAAAATTTCATTACCATGTCCATATATCCATCTTATTCTCTCCCCCTACTGTTTTATGGATCATTTATGAGTGGGTGACCCATGTCCCCTCTCTTTTCAATGTTTTCTAAAACCTTGTAACATAGCCGTTATGCTGCAGAATTTCCGTCTCAAAATGCCTCTCTCTCTTTTCTCAAAAAATATTTTATGTTATAAAGTGAATACACAAAGCTCTTATTTCTACAAGGGTATTCACATATATATCAAAATTTTCTATTTTAAATCCTGGGATTTACATACATGAGACCCACTTTCCCTTTCCGTGGGTTTAAAGTGACGTAAAGATCATGTCCTTAAAGCAGTTTTTAAAACGTTATGATTATGAAATGAAACCCATTTATTGTATGCTATATGGGTTATTTATGAAATGTTTGATGATGATATATGTGGATCACATGATAATAAAGGAAAATTTAAGGGTGCGCCCTGATAGCGCTCCAATGCATTGGGTAATGATGTAACCACTAGAGATTACAATTTTCACGATACCTTGGTGAATAACCTTGGTAATTTTCAAATGACACCTTGGGGATGGACCTTGGTGATATGTTCATGATTGTCTATGTTAAATGATGTAGCCACATCTTCATGTTATGAAAAATGTTATTTTTATTATGAAATGCCTCATGATTTCTTTCTCATGCCTTAAAGTTCTTTTCTTGTTCTTATTGAAGTATATCAAGTTCACATGTAAAATGTTCCTCTTGTTTCCCTTACTAGGTCTCCTGCTCACCCTTTCTTTTGATGTATGTCCCCAGGTTATGAGATGCAGTAATGAACCTAGGATGAACTTAAGGAGAAGCCTTTCAAGTGTTTAAGAAGAATGTTTTATGTTGTTTTCATGTATTATGTTCCTGGTTTCTAAGACACTAGACCTTAAAGATCCTCAATTTTGTGTAATGTAATGAAAGTTTATGTTATAAAATGGAGGGATGCTATAATAACAACATTTGAAATTTCCTTATTGTAGATGACACAACAGTTAATAAAACATTAACTTGGTAATAAAAACCAACACACACACACACATATATATATATCAAAAAATCCAAATAATATCTAGTATAAAAAATAATTACCTTTACTTTCACGTAGTTGATTTCATTTTTATTTACTACTGACAAGTGATCTTTGTTAAAGTTTTTCCATGACCTACATTTTCATATATATCCACTAATAATACATGTGTAAATAATGATAATTAAATATAATTATCTTATAAAAAATAAATAAACTTGTCTAATATGGTGGAAAAGTTTCTACAAACACCACCTAATAAAGAGAAAAACCAATATAATGTGTTTTCACTTAGTAAGAATACACCTAACATACAATGCCCCTACAATACAAAAATTTATCAGTTAATGAAATTATAATGAACATTAGTTCATAATTATGTTTATGTTCTTACCCATCAAGAAATGGAAAAATCCAACACCCAATATTCATCATTAATAACCTCTCACCTATATATGCCTCTCTATTTTAGTCGACACATATTGCACAACCATTGAAATTAATTCCATATCTATAAAACCATAAATGCCTTTGGAGTAATTTTGAACAAGAAACATGTATAGATACCTAATTTAAAAAGTAATATAGTTAGTCCATTTAAGCCATATTTATTTTAAAAAATAAAAAATGAAATTTCAATTTACTTATATGGAAAACAAATGCAATATAGGCACACTGAGCTCTTCAAAATTAATTAGATCCATGACGTCCTTTCTAAATATTCTCAATGGACAGTACCTTCCACATATGTTGGATGACATCCAAAACTCATAGATATTATCCAAGGAAGAAGAAACCTGTGATAATATTTCTATCCCATCATAAATATTTTAAGTATCTATAGTTGTTTGTTTATGAACCTTTTGTTTCCTTTATGCTATTTATTTGGATTTTAGATACTCCTATATAAGTTAAATGTCATAAAAAATTATAAGTAATTTTAAATTATATATAATTAATATTAAAAAAAATGCATACCTCATATGAAATATGATGAACAAGGCTAGATGGAAAAAGTAAAAAATGACCATACAGTCCCCAACTCTGGTAACCTCTATGGTAAGAAATGGTAGTAGAGTAGTAGGATCAATAATATCATGCACTAACACTCTAACCTGACCCATATGAATAGGCTGGTGATGTACAAAATCCCCCAAAAAATACACAACTCTGAATTCTACAATATGTACATCAGGATCTATTGCATACAACTCACAATATAAGGTTGGGTATGAGTGAAGAGGTAGAGGATCTGAGTAGTTAGGCTGGGTGGGATGCGTAGATTATGACAATCTCGTTAATTGTTCTAACATATCCTACTGCATATCTGCTTGAATTTTATTTCCCATGGACTATTTTATATCTTTCAACCAAGATTTTAAGTATTTGATTTCTGGGTCTCTTTATTTTTTACTTTGATGAACAAAAACCTTTTGAATACTAACACCCACCTCATATCCTCTTATGCATTTGAGGTGTTATGAATTTTATAAAGTGATGGATAGGATGTCCATCCTATCCTTAGGCATAAAAGTGCCCTGTGTCAATTTCTCCTAAATTTCATCTAGAAATAAAAAATGAAAATGGCATATTAGTGTTGTTAATTTATAAGTTACAAAAATTTCATGAAAAATAATAATTATTTACTTACAATTATCATGGTAGGAGGATGGAGATAGATGACCAAATTGGAACTTATCAGAACCACTAGTAGAGTGAGCTCTTAGTGCTTCAAACATTTCCTCAATTATTATTTTCTCCAATAAATGATACCCTCCACATGATAAAGTATAAGGGTATACATTCTGCAAATAGATGTCTAGATGGGATTTCCTTGAGTCCTATTATATAAAAAGTAAACTAATAAGTAATTAGGAACATATATAATAAATTTTACAATATAATATAATATAATTATCATACTTGAAATGTTTCATCATGTCGGGTGGAAAAAAATTTCTTCCATGTATCTTCATCTAAAAATGGATACTTGAGGCATGTGATTTCATTTTTTCTCTTTCCAAACACATAATTGTTTGTCAAATTTGTTTTAAAATCCCTATGTCGAACCACTACTAAAGTAAGACATCTTTTATTAATTGATTTTGTTTCTTTAATATTGAATGTCAAATATAATTTCATAACATAAATATTAGTCATTTAAATTATATCATATTCAAAAAATGAGATAAAATAAATCAATTGAGATATTTTACCTTCATGGCCTCCCAAAGGTGATCTATCACTATATTGTCGATAGAATTCCAACCAGGATATAAAATACTAACCTTGCAATGGATCTTCATGCCAATATAGTTGATAAAATATGTTTTATTTGGTCCAGTTGAATTATTATCATCATCAAAATGAATATGTAACCAATCCTCTCCATGAGAAAGTGACAGTTTTGGTAAACCTATAATTCCATGTTTACCAACGCGAGAATTCAATTTCTGAATACTAAAAGTAGAGGACTCCCCCACTGAAGTCTCATCAGTAGTCCTTCAATTTTTTTTGTAAATTAAAAGTTTACTTTCATTAAATAATTATATTACTGGATATTTAATAATATAGAAAAAGACAAATACCTCAGAAGATTTTCCTCTGTCTCTGTATCTGTATATATAATTTTAACAAGAAAATGTAATGAAATTATTGTGTACCTGAATATCATTAGACAAGTCAGTTATTAGAAAATAAGAAAATAGAAATATTCAAGTAAAAAAAGTGGCACACATGTGCATGTTTTAAAAATAATATGATATTATGATTCTTATTCAAAAAAATATGAAAGGTGAACTTTTAAATATAAAAATTACTTATAAAAAGATAAAAAAATTTAAAAATTTAAATATAAAATTTTGAAAAGGTGTTCTCATATGTTTAAATTAAACCAAAATATTATAATGTACACTGTGTATTTCAATGAAAAAATGTTTACCCATAACCATGTAATATCAACATTTAACACAAAAAATAAAATAAAAAATCAAATATATATAATTAAATATCCAATAGTTATTAAATAATATAGATTTTACACATGTAAATTTCAAAAAATAAATATAATGTAAATAATTACCAGATTAATTATGAGAGTAATTTAGTGTTTTCCCATATCCCTTTAGCATGATCATTTTGTATTGCATTCACTATATATGGGTTATAGTCATTATTATCCAAAATTTGTATAATATATGAAGAAGCCTCATATAAATCAATAACATCACCATCCTCCTCATCATCCAAATGGATTTTTTTCCCTTG
Organism: Viscum album; assembly: GCA_963277665.1. NCBI lineage: Eukaryota > Viridiplantae > Streptophyta > Magnoliopsida > Santalales > Viscaceae > Viscum > Viscum album. The sequence goes on along the minus strand of OY728163.1, from coordinate 60,223,038 downwards.
AAAAATGATGGACCACTGTTCATTCAATGATTGATGACATAAAATATTTTCTTTTCATGTGTGGCCATGATAAATGGTTCCTCATTGCAACTAAATATTTCCAAATCAACCAGTTTAAACCCATATTCATCATATTTCACACCAGTATTACATGGATTCCAATTAAACTTAAACATGGAGACATGAAATTTAATATAACCAATTTATGATATATCTTCAAGAACTCCTAAATATGGCGTTGACGCGAAAACTGGGTTTTTTTCTTTTATACTAAAAAAATACAGCACTTCAGTGATGATCATTACACCAATATTTTAAATGATACTATTTTTGTAACGCCCCGACCCCAGTTACCCAGAGTCGGTGCATTATTACATAACATTTTCATGATCACAAAATATCAATTCTCAAAAGACCGATTAGTTTAGTAGCCTTGGAAACACTAGATACATTCATAAGTCTTACATTACATAATAAAGTGAAAAACTACAACAAAATATTGTCTTCATATTCCCTCATACTATCCCTGTAGGTCATTCATAAAATACTTCTTTACATCCTGGGAAAAATAAAACATTGAAAGGGGTGAGCTCAGATGCTCAGTAAGGATAACAATATAGCAAAAAATTTCTTAAATAAACATAAACATTTAAGGCAATGCATAACTAAAACAAAATCCTTTTAAACTTGAACTTCAACATAACATGGAAAAAATAAATTGAAATAATTCCATTTACTTATTCACATGGATATTCTACTAGTCGAATAATCACATGCAATATCAATAACCACTTTCATAATGATGGAATGCATAATTCCAGACTATCATAACCATATAGCCAGGGCCTCGTGCCAAGACTACAAATAAGATTTTGTCAAGGCCTCGTGCCAAGACACTAATTTGTCTCATGTGACCTACCAATGCATCTAGAAACTATAGAGGGCTCCACCCGTTACTTATTAATTCTAATGCATTCCTCATATGGAAAGGTTTATACATAACATAAACATTCGTATTAAAACTAGCATACGAAATGTCAATACTTTCTCCATAAACCATGAATGGTATAAAAATAACACATCCATAGTCAAACATATCACTAAACCTTCAATACAATGTAGAAGTTTTGTATCATAATAAATCAACTTCAAATAAACTTAAAATCCATCAAAGGATGTTGTCATAGATGAAATCAAAACTATTTGAGAGAAATATCTCTTTTTTTTGAAATCATTTAAAAGTCACACTTTTATAAATGAAGTAATTTAAAAGAGATTTTTGAATCAAAGTGTCCCATACCACTTTGAAACTTTTGAAAATAAATATCATTTCAAAACATTTATGTCCATATAAATAAATCCTTAAAATAATTTTGAAAACATGGATATTAATTAAAAATATTTAGAAAGATAAATCTTTAAAACATTTAAAATTATGATCTTGATAAAGAGTACCTTTCACAAATTCATAAAATATTCATTTTGAAATCATTTAAAGGTCACATAATTATAAAATAAAACATTGAATTTCAATATATTCTTATAATCTTTTAAGGTAATCTTCAAAGATTTTATAACGGTGGAAAATAGCTGTGCCCACCGTATAAGTTAAAAAAATACATTCTTACCTTAATTCTCCTGAAAAGGTTAAAAATGACCTTGTTTGGAAAACGACAGAAATATTTCTTTATAAACTTCTTAAAAAAAGTAAAAAAAGGGTGTAAATGACTTTAACCCATATTCTATAAAATAGTAAGAATGTTTTGAAATACATTTTTAATAAATATGGATGTGGATGATAAAGAGGTCCTAGTATATAATTACGTATAAACAACCTCGGATAATGAAGAGATTGTGAAATAAACCCTTACCAATTAGGTAACCTACGAAACATACACCCCATTAAAGAGGTAGCATACAATTAATATGTAAATACACATAAATTAAAGTTTATTACACAAAGAATACAATTATGGGCAGTACATACACCACACAAAAGGTAATAGTGGCAATATGGCATGAATCTCACTGGAATGAGAAGTGAGATGAAAACCCATTACCTAGTAATTTTACTTGGTTGAGGGTAGTTTAAACTCCTGTATAATGGTGAAATAATTGTTATTAAATTATAAAATAATCATATACATTAATATTATATCATATATGATCTTCTAATAATGCTTTGTTAATAATATTTTAGTATTATCGTTGTTTCGGGTGTTAACTTACTCATTTTCCTTTATATTCTTTGTTACATAAGCCATGTTTGTTATGGATAGATTGTATATTATTCATATAAAGAATTATATCAATTCCTTAAACATTATTTTTAATCATTAAATGAGAATTAGACTCAAATGGATATGATGGAGAATGAATCTCATCACGTTCGTGGAGACGGTAGTCCGTACATACGCACGAGCGACAATATCATTCTTTTGATATTAAAATAATATATAATTGGATGGTATATCATATATACAGAATCATTATCATGTTATATTTATTATTTACATGAATTATACATAATTATTATACCCATCCAAATAATAATGTATTGAATAACAATTACACCACGACGTGGAGACGGTAAGCCGTACATACGCACGTATGGTGACATGTCATTCAAGGGATGGATAGAATACTGAATATGGCTGTACCATATTTATAATAACATCACAGTATATATGATATACTGGAGTTATTATTTTATAATTGAAATAACAAATAAATAAGAAGTTGAAAAAGAAAGGAACTTGAAAGAGGGTGGTGAAAACATTACCTCTTCTTCAGGTTCTTCCTTTTGATTTGATCAGAAGGGATCCATAGGTTGTCTTTATAATTAAACTAAGGACTCTAGTTTGGAGTGAGGGAAGTTGAGAGAGTATTTGGGCAGGTTTTGGCCGAACCAAAAGTCTTTTAAGGTGTGAAGAATTGGTTATAAGTGGTGTCCTTTTATAAGGGGGAGGAGGGGCTCTTTAGGAAAAACTTAAAGTATTATTTTATAATAAATTCATATTTGGTTTCTAATAGCTCCAAAGCGGATTATTAACAGAATAAGGTGGGGATGGGTCGAAATAATTTCAACCAATATATTTTAGATAGGTTTGGGTCATTATATTAACCTTATCGTTTAGTTTTAACTCTTGGTTAATTAATTTGACACTTACCATGTCACTTTGTATTTTTATATTATATAGTTAATAAAAATAATATATACCTCAAAGAGACCCCCAAGTGGTCGATTAATGATACACATATCATGATACAAGTCTTTTGGCGGAACCTTATATTTTTAGGAATTTAATATCAATTAATAATATAATATTTGTTTTAAAAACTCTTTTATGTCAATTTTGACACTATTTGGTATTTCGTTTTTGTGAAAATCATAACAGCATGATTACTTCAAAAAGAGTTAATTAAAGAAATCCTAACATGTCATATTAACCTATAAAATTATTTTAATTCATTAAAATTCTCAAATTATATTTATTTGGGTATTTATAATATCAATTATTTTAATATTTCACTAACAAGGTAATTAATGTATCATCATTGTGTCATAAATAAATTAAATTATTTAATGTCTAAAAATTAAAAATAAAATACCATTATGTAGGAAATCGTTTTAGATCTATAATGAATATTTATAGTTGAAAATATAACATACATAACCCTATGTAAAAATTGTTTTTCTAAAAGATATAGGCTTATGTCATTTTTGTATTTACTTTAACTTAATTAATTAAAGTGTCATTATCACTTACAAGTGGACCCATGGGGTCCCAATATCGACCCAAAGACACCCATGGTCGGACATGTATCAACCAATAAGGTTAATGCACATTTTAGGGTAATTTATTATTATTATAATATAATTTTTTTATCCTTATTTACCGGATTTACCCTTTAACCATGGTAAACAAAATATTTACCGAAGTAATTATTCAAAATGTCTAAAAATAAAAGTTACCTATTTACACAATTTGGAAATCCTGATTCTAAATATGGAGTCCATTTTTCCAAATTCAAAACACATAAGTGGCAGAAATTAATTTAAAATTAATTCCCGCTGTCAAAACAAAAAGCGTGTTTTTAAGAGATAATAACTATCAAAAGATTGACACTTGTTTATGTCCAGTTTAAATGTGAAAGTATGTAAAATGACCAACATTGTATTAAATGGTAAAAATATATTCTAAATATACTTTAAAACCACTCAAATTCATAATTTATCCCTATTAATTATTTCGATTAAAAATGTTGTTTTTAATAAAAATTTAGTAAATTTCACTATTCATTAAAATATAAAAGTTATCCGAAAAGTACCAAAATTTCATCCTAGGATAATTTAGATATTCCAAATCCAAAAATGAAGTCCATTTTGAAAGATAAAATTTATAAAATTTAAAAAAGTGGGTATTACTATTCATAAGGGCTAGTTTGATTGGTTGTGGTGTGTGTTAGAACTCGAAGTTGCGTAAAACACACGCTACTGTATTATTCAAAGAGAAACGTACCGAGGAAGCTTGGGGTGTTACATTGTAAATTTTTGATGTCCCCATTCTAAAGAATAAATTTATTTAGTCAAATTGAATATATAAAAGTTTTAAAATATTGGATTTAAAAAGGGTTCACCATTAAAAGTCGGTAAAAGTGCATTTTTTGAAAAATACTTCTTTTATCTGAAAAAAATGAATTCATTCTTACATTATGTATAAGAAACTCATTATATGGATTCTAAAATTATAAGGATTATATAATGTTCAAAATTCAGTTACTACTATTCATAACCACTTTTGAACGACTAGTTTGGTAAGTCATGGTGCGCTTGAACTCAGTGTTGCGTGTAGTGCAAGTTATTGAATTATTTTGTATAAATAACGCACTATGAAATCTTGTGGTGTTACATTCTCCCCTACTTCAATAAATTTCGTCCTCGCAATTTGAAATTGTTCTTTGAAAATAAAAAGTCGAAAATAGAAAATATCTTTGTGGGAAAACCCAAATCGGAAATTGGGTTAATAAAATTTAGTCTTAATACGAGGAAAAAGGAAATGAAAGGGTCACCAACAAATTATGATCTCGATTAGGAGGACATTGGTGGAAATTAGAGACATATAATTGGAGGAAAAATGTAAATATTTATAGGTAGTGATTGAGGTCATCAATCATAAACAAGTGTAAAATCGAGGGCCTCAAATTCATCAATCTATGATGATTTAAAATACCACCGGTTCAACAAAACATATGGTATTAGGATAACACATTTTTTGTCTTAATATCCCTTCAATAAAGTATAAGAATTAATTTCTTCATTGAATAAGAGAAGAATAAAAATATATAATTGACAAGTAGAGTCTCATCCTTTAACTAAGTTCTACCACAAACTCATCTTTCACTCTAAAAGATAATAGAACTTAAAAATAATATTCTATTTATCCTATTTGTATAGGGTTCAAAAAAATGAAATTATAATTCATATAGAATAACCATTAAAAAATGACATTATTCAATCCAGGACATCACGTGGGTCAGTGGTAGGTGATACACCCTTATCGCCCTTCGGTTGTGGGTTCAAGTCTCGCGGCCTTGCCGGGCGCGACGGGTTGCCACCCGACCTCCGAGTTGTCTTTTTTATGGAAATCCAAAAATAATCTCAAACTAGAATTATCCAAAATACTTATGTCCAAACTCACAGTCCAAAATTTATAAGGTAGGTAAACACAATGAAGATCCTTTTTTTCCACGTAATAGCATGTGAACACCTTCATCATGTATTCTTTTGAAACACTGCAACATCCTGAAATACCATAAAAACTTATTGATTACGTTCATGATTCCTTATTACTTATAGAATACTGGATATACTCCTTCTATCCAAAAATGTTTTAAACTCGAAAAATGATGGAATATACAAATCATTAATCAGTTTCAAGGTAGTCAATAATATCCAATATAATTTATCCAAATCAATAATGTATTATTCCAAAATTACTACCTCGGTATCAGAACCATATTGTGGTTTATCTTTATCTCAACCATATATTTTCCAAAAATTTAACCTGCTATTGAGTCACTTTTCTTTATTCCACAAAATCTCAAGTCCTTAATGAAATAGTACTGCAATACAATCCTTATTTATTTCCAGTACATCATTGATAAAACACTTCAATGAAATAATTACAAAACAACAACATAAGAACACTAGTCATTCCTCTTCATCTGTGGTAGTATCATAACTTGATTATTATCCAATAGCATCATTTTCGGCATAGTCTGATGACTGGGACATTGGTTTGCATAGTGTCCCAACGACTTGCAGATGAAGCATTGTACATTTGAAACCTTTTTCTTACCCTTGCAGTCACGTACAAGGTGTCCTTTTTCTCAACACCTATAACAAACTCCCATTATCTTCAGGAAAGTTCTAGGGTGTTTTTTCCCATAGTTATCACATATGGGAAAATTCTTCTTTTCCCTCTTCCCTTTATGCATCTTTCTCTCTTCCATCCTTTTCTTCTCTCGCTTTCCTTAAAATCCATAGGACTCAGAGAACTCTTTACTAATCTTATCAACACATGATATTATTTCTTCATACGATGATAATATGTGGGAGACTATTTCCCTTCTAAATGATGGATTAATACCATGAAAGATATGATTCTTCTTACTCTTTGGATCATGCGTATTGCTGGAGTTCTCATTCCTTCTATTGGTCACCATTTCTAAACAATGGCATACACTAGATTAGTTTATGAATAACAATACCAAATCCCAAACTTGTGAAACACTTAACATAAATTAAACAGTTTATGGATATAATCCATAATCATAAAAATGTTTCTTTTTGAGTAAGTATATACTCATAATATAAGGCCCCGACCTTAAACCTTACTAAATATTGAATTAAATTAATAATTCACATTGAGGATCTTTTTAGGTTTATATTTTTAGAGAATTAGGACATAACTATTACATCTCAAAAGATTACAAAGTAGACACTTCTACTAAGTTTTCATAGAATAAAAACTCTTAAAAAACATGTCTAGTTCCATGTTTTATATAGCATGACTTTCCCTTGATCCCATCCTTGACCCTATTCCACATTAAGTCCTATGAAAAACATTTCAAAAAAACTTGGGGTGAGCATAAAAAGCTCATTAAGGGATACACAAAGAATGAAAACTGTTAGTTTATCAAAACAACAAGTAAACCGTGTATACTTTATCAAAGTAATACTTTTCACCTTTATGAAGAAGTAAAAACTCTTCACTGAAAAAAGATCATTACTTACCCTTTTGTAACCAAAAGATTACCATAAAACCCATATAAAGATCACATAATATATAAAGGTAACTTGGGACATAAACATACTTAAATGGAATAACCATACGGTCGACTTCCACACATATCACTTAATGGAATAGCCATACGACCAACTTCCATACCCAATGCATTGGAGGTTATAATGTAACCACCCATCCTGGTATTCAGGGCACCACCCGTCATATGGTTTATCATGTAACCACCCGTCAAATGTCCAAGTACCATTATAAAATCATAATACATAAAACAAATATAATGGAAAGAAAACATTTCCACACTTTGATCACAATATATCACTTAAATATATTGACATAAAAAATCCATTATAAAAAACCCTTTTCAATACCAAAATACATAAAACAGTATATGGTATTTATTTCATTAAAAAAAAAAACATTACGCCTTGTTGAGGAATCCAAAGACCAAATAATACTCGCGGCGACATAAAAGGTCGTTGTCATCGCGTACGTTAAAAGAAACATTCCTTTTTGTCGCTTAGTAAAACACTTCGTATAAAAAGATTCTTTTTGAATAAAATTAAAAGTCAAAGGGGTTTATACACCGTATAAAAGAAAGTTGTGTATAAAACAAAATATGCCTCAATGAAAGGAGATTGAGACGAAGTCCCTTACCTCGTGTACGACTTGACTCGATCGTTCTTTAACGTCCTGAATAAACTTGAGTTAATTTCTACTTGTTTAAGAACTTTTTTCAAGTTCATTATTACTTTTATATCACTTATTACCATGTTATAAACATTATTTAATCATTTAAGTTAATAATGTTTGTTTTGTCTATATTTGGTTCTTAAGTCGAAAGTGGACTTCTTACAATTACATGTTGTTCGTGTGGTCAAAGGTTCATTATATCCAGAATGATTTTCATGATCTGGATATCATATATATCCATCATATACATGTAATTATAATATTACATAATCATTTATAGGTACGAAATGAAATGCACCATTCATGGAGACGGTAATCCATACGTACGCATGAACACTACTTTCATTTCTATGTCATATTAATGGAATTAAAACTAAATGAGAGGTATGTATATTTTAATTCCATAATTATATTAATCATTTAAATGTAAAATAAATCATATATAATAACTTTAAATCCATCCTTTATACGTCCCACATATGGAATTAACGAATCAAATCACTTTGAGGGGGCGGTAGTCTGCACTTCCTAAAATAAAGATATCGCGTATACCCATAATGGAAGCCACAAAGGTATGACATAAATGAAAAATACAGAAGATTAAGGAAAAAATAAACATATTATATATCATATATAAATATATTGACATCTTAATGGCCACCTTTGAAGGTGTTAGAAGAATATTGAACAATCATTGTTTCGTGAGGCATAAATTCGCCATCCGCAGAAATAGTATGTTCTTTAACCATTAGATGTAGGTGTGTGTAAGTGTAGCTCGAATTATTCTTATAAAAACATAATAGTATATTTAATATACTGTAGTTGTTATGAAATAATTTAATAAAAAGAGTTTAGGGGGTTGGAGAATCAAAATAAAACAAAAGAACACAAGAGAAAACACTACCTTTAAAAGGGGTAACTCTTTTTGATTTGAGCTCAAAGGCTTCCTTGGGAAGAGTTCTACCCAAAGTGAGGATTCTAGGAGTAAGAGAGGGATGTAGAGAGACAAAATGGGCAGAGATTGGCCGAACCAAAGGCTTGAGAGATGTGGGTAAGGTGGTATAGGTGGGGGCCTTTTATAAGAGGAGAGGAGGGGCACTCTTGGAAAGTTATAAAAGGTTACTTTATCATAAAATGTTTTCGGATTATAAAGGTCCCACATTGATATAATTCAAGGATAAGGTGATAAGGGTTCTAAATATACTCATAAAATTGGTCTTTGACAAGTGTAGGTCGTAGATTTTACATTATATTTTCATTTTATTTAAATCGTTAAATAATGAGGTAATCGCTGCATCATCATGGTGTCATAAATAATTTAATTTATTTAATGTCTAAAAATTATAAAAAAAATATCATGATGTAGGAAATAATTTTATCTTTCTAATTAATATTTATAGTCAAATATCTGACTTGTATAACCCCATTTAATAAATGGTTTAGTAAAACAACACATGTTTGTGACATTTTTACTTTTACATTAAATAAAAAGATATTAATGTCATTTTACTTCCAAAGTGGCTCCATAGGGTCCCCAAGTTGACCCATGGGTTGTCTTGGTCGGCCATGACACATCCAATAAGGGTAGGACATGTGTCAAGTTCATTTCATATTATTAAAACATTATTTTTACCTTAAACTACACTAATTACATCTAATCGCGATTAATAAACTTAAAAGTTACTATTCACCAAAAAATTATTTTAATCCCATTGAACAAAATTTTACTTCTCAATGACAACCATGTATGACAGATTTTTGAAATTCAAAACACAGAGGTGAGAAAATTTCATTTAAACGAAAAATCAGTTTTTTTAAGAACCACTTAGTGGTTTCACTATTCATCAAAAATTGAAGTTTTTCAGAAAAATACCAAAACTTCACCCTAAGCTATATTTGATATTCCAAATTCAAAAATGATGTCCATTTTAAAAAATTCAAAACATATAATTTTAATTAATTAATTAATTAATTAATTCCCGCTATCAAAACAAATAGCGTGTTTTTATGAAACAATAAGTATCAAAAGATTGACACTAGTTTAAGTCTAATTTCAAAGTGAAATTAATTCTAACGACCACTATTAGATTAAATGGTAAAAATATATTCTAATTCAACTCTAAAGACAATTCAAAATATAATCTAATCATATAAATAAATTAGATTAAAAAGTGGGTTTGAATTAAAATACAACATTTTTCACTATTCATTAAAAAATGAACTTTATTGGAAAAATACCAAAAATTTACACAAAGTAAATTTTGATGTCCTGATTCTAAAGAAGAGTTTTATTTGGTCCAATAGAATGTATAAGAGTTACCAAAACTATATTTATAGATGGTTCTCCATCAAAAGGCGATAAGTCGACCTTTAGTGAATGTTAGAGTATATATGCCTAAAATTGAATTCTTTCCGTATTTTAAGCCTTTATCTTTTATTGGATAAATGTAAAAACATTTAAAAAACATATATAATCATATTTTAGTTATTTCTATCCATTCTCGCCAGTACAACGGCTATGTGTTAACTACCATTTAAAATAATATTATTATATTACTTGTGTGCAATGTAAGATTTCAATGAAACCCATTGTTGCGTATCGGGTACGCTATTGAACATCTTTATAGTAAAATTAATATTTAATTCGTAAATATTAATAAATATGAAAATGATTTATTCTTTATTTACTTGGGATGTTACATCCTTCCCCCCTTTTGGGAATTGCATCCTCGCAATTTTATTCACTTATCAAAATAAGTGGGGGTATTTATCCCTCATAGCATTTTCAGATTCCCACGTTGCCTCTTCAACCATATGGTTTTTCCACAAAAAGTTTACCTGGTGAATTACCTTATTTCGCAACACTTTCTCTCTTCGGTCAAGAATCTGGACTGGTTGTTCTTCATAAGAGAGATTCTATTCCAACTGAACTACCTCTGGGCTCAAAACATGAGATGGATATGGCTTATACTTTCTCAACATCGAAACATGAAAAACATTGTGTACCTGAGATAAACTCGGAGGTAACGCCACTTTGTATGAAACTGATCCAACTCTCTCCAGAATTTCATATGGTCCAATGAACCTTGGACTCATCTTTCCTTTCTTACCAAATCGCATCACACTTTTCCATGGAGAAACCTTGAGAAAAACATGTTCACCTACCTCGAAAGATAGATCCTTCCTCCGGTTATCCACATAACTTTTCTGTCTGCTCTGAGCTGTTCTCATATGTTTATGAATCAACTGAACTTTTTCTACCATCTCTTCTACCAATTCTGGTCCCATCAGCTTCCTTTCACCCAATTCATCCCAATAAGCTAGAGTTCGACACTACTTCCCATATAATGCCTCAAATAGTGCCATCTGTATACTGGAATGAAAACTATTATTATAAGAAAACTCAACCAAAGAAATATTTTAGTCCCAACTTCCCTGATAATCCATAGATCAAGCTCGTAGCATATCCTCCAAGGTCTGAATTGTTCATTCTGACTGCCCATCTGATTGCGGATGAAAAGCTGTAATAAAATTTAATTCAGTACCCAATGACTTCTAAAGGCCTTTCCAAAAGTTAGAAGTAAACCTGGGATCACGATCAGATACAATAGATAGGGGAACTCCATGCAACCTGACTATCTCTTTAAGATACAATCGAGAAAGTTGATCTAGAGAGAAAGTATCTCGAATTGGAAGTAAATGAGAAGACTTAGTCAAGCGATAAAAAATAACCCAGATTGCATTATTACCTCGAGATGTATTAGGTAATACCACAACAAAGTCCATGGATATGTTTTCCCATTTCCACTCTGGCACTGGTAAAGGCTGAAGCATCCCTTTCGGTAACTGCTGCTCTGCTTTAACCTGCTGACAAGTCAAACACTTCACAGTAAAATCAGCAATATCTCTTTTCATTCCATCCCACCAGTAATACTCCCGCAGATCTCTGTACATCTTAGTACTGATAGGATGAACTGAAAGCAGGGAACTATGAGCCTCACATAACAACTCATTCTTCAACTGTGAATCACCAGGCACACATAATCTCTTCCCAAACCTCAAAACACAATCATTATCAATGTTAAATTCAGGCAACTTACCCTTCTGAACCAGATCTACCTTTTCCTGCAACTCGCTGTCTTGCTTCTGTGCTTTCTTAATTCTGTCTAATAGAGAAGATTTCACTGATACCTGAAACAAAACAGAAGGAAATCCTGCACAAACAACTTCCATGCCAAAGCTCATCAAATCCTTAACCAAAGGATCACGTTCCAAACACAACATTGTTAATGAAGAATTACTTTTTCGAGTCAAAGCATCAGCCACTTTATTTGCTTTTCCCAGATGGTAATGAATTGTATAATCATAATCCTTGATTAATTATATCCATCTCTTCTGTATCATATTCAATTCTTTCTGAGTGAATATATACTTTAAAATTTTGTGATCGGTATATATTTCACACTTTACTCTATACAAATGATGCCTCCAAATTTTTAAAGCGAAAACAACAGCAGCTAATTCCAAATCATGTGTAGGATAATTTACCTCATGAGTTTTCAAATGACGTGAAGCATAAGCAATTACCTGATAATTCTACATTAGGACACAACCAAGTCCTTTCAATGAAGCATCACTGTAGATAACAAACTCCCCATTCCTGGAAGGAAGTGCCAAAACTGGAGCATTCACCAATCTTTTTTCCAACTCCTGAAAACAATCATCACATTCTTTTGTCCAGATAAACTTAACACCCTTCCCAGTTAGCTTAGTCATTGGACTAGATAATCGTGAAATTTTTTCAACAAACCTTAAGTGGTAACCTAACAAACCAAGGAAACTATGGATCTCGGTTAAATTTGTGGGTCTTGGCCATTCTTCAACAACTTTTGTTTTAGCAGGATCAATAGTTATGCCATTTTTTGAAACAATGTGACCAAGGAAAGAAATTTGTTGTAACCAAAACTCACCCTTGCTGAATTTTCCATGCAGTTTCTTTTCTTTTAAGGTTTTCAAGATAACCCTCAAATGACTTTCATGATCCTATTTACTTTTATAAAACACCAAAATATCATCAATAAACACAACCACCATTTATCACCTAATTCAACTGAGCCATCACCGCAACAAACTGTTTAGTTCTGATTCTGACCATCTCAGGATACTGAATTGAATGGTCATTTCCCTCTGTATGCCTTCCCAGAAAAGCTGTTCTGTTTCCTCTATGAAAAACCATTCTTAACAAACATGTCTCAGATGAAGCAACATAGTAATCTTGAAATGCTATATCATTTAATTTTTTTTGGATAATCATTTAATAGAATTCTAACTCCTAAAGTTGTCTAAACCGACCTCTGATACCAACTATAAGGCCCCATCCTTAAACCTTACTTAATATTGAATTAAATTAATAATTCACATTGAGGATATTTTTAGGTTTAGAGTTTTAGAGAATTAGGACATAACTATTACGTCTCAAAAGATTACAAAGTAGACACTTCTACTAAGTTTCCATAGAATAAAAAATCTTAAAAAAAACATGTCTAGTTCCATGTTTTATATAGCATGACTTTCCCTTGATCCCATCCTTGACCCTATTCCACATTAAGTCCTGTGAAAAACATTTCAAAAAAACTTGGGGTGAGCATAAAAAGCTCAGTAAGGGATACACAAAGAATGAAAACTGTTAGTTTATCAAAACAACAAGTAAACCATGTATACTTTATCAAAGTAATACTTTTCACCTTTATGAAGAAGTAAAAACTCCTCACTGAAAAAAGATCATTACTTACACTTTTGTAACCAAAAGATTTCCATAAAACCCATATAAAGATCACATAACATATAAAGGTAACTTGGGATATAAACATACTTAAATAGAATAACCATACGGTCAACTTCCACGCATATCACTTAATGTAATAGCCATACGACCGACTTCCATACCCAATGCATTGGAGGTTATAACGTAACCACCCGTACTAGTATTCACGGCATCACCCGTCATATGGTTTATCACGTAACCACAAGTCAAATGTCCAAGTACCATTATAAAATCATAATACATAAAACAAATATAATGGAAAGAAAACATTTCCACACTTTGATCACAATATATCACTTAAATATATTGACATAAAAAATCCATTATAAAAAACACTTTTCAATACCAAAATACATAAAACAGTATATGGTATTTATTTTATTTAAAAAAACATTACGGCTTGTTGAGGAAGCCAAAGACCAAATAATACTCGCGGTGGCAGAAAAGGTCGTTGTCACCGCATACGTTAAAAGAAACATTCCTTTTTGTCGCTTAGTAAAACAATTCGTATAAAAATATTCTTTTTGAATAAAATTAAAAGTCAAAGGGGTTTATACGACGTATAAAAGAAAGTTGTGTATAAAACAAAATATGCCTCAATGAAAGGAGATTGAGACGAAGTCCCTTACCTCGGGTCCGACTTGACTCGATCGTTCTTTAATATCCTGAATAAACTTGAGTTAATTTCTACTTGATTAAGAACTTTTTTCAAGTTCATTATTACTTTCATATCACTTATTACCATGTTATAAACATTATGTAATCATTTAAGTTAATAATGTTTGTTTTGTCGATATTTGGTTCTTAAGTCGAAAGTGGACTTCTCACAATTACATGTTGTTCGTGTGGTCAAAGGTTCATTATATCCAGAATGATATTCATGATTTGGATATAATATATATCATATATATCCATCATATAAGTGTAATTATAATATTACATAATCATTTATAGGTACTAAATGAAATGCACCGTTTATGGAGACGGTAAGCCGTACGTACGCATGAACGCTACTTTCATTTCTATGTCATATTAATGGAATTAAAACTAAATGAGAGGTATGTATATTTTATTTCCAGAATTATATTCATCATTTATATGTAACATACATAATATATAATAACTTTAAATCCATCCTTTATACGTCCCACATATGGCATTAACGAATCAAATCACTTTGAGGGGGCGGTAGTCCGCACTTCCTAAAATGAAGATATCGCGTATACCCATAATGGAAGCCACAAAGGTATGACATAAATCAAAAATACAGAATATTAAGGAAAACATAAACATATTATATATCATATATAAATATAGTGACATATTAATGGCCACCTTTGAAGGTGTTAGAAGAATATTGGACAATCATCGTTTCTTGAGGCAGAAATTCGCCATCCGCAGAAACAGTATGTTCTTTAACCATTAGATGTAGGTGTGTGTAAGTGTAGCTCGAATAATTCTTATAAAAACATCATAGTATATTTAATATACTGTAGTTGTTACAAAATAATTGAATAAAAAGAGTTTAGGGGGTTGGAGAAGCAAAATAAACAAAAGAACACAAGAGAAAACACTACCTTTAAAAGGGGTAACTCTTTTTGATTTGAGCTCAAAGGCTTCCTTGGGAAGAGTTCTGCCCAAAGTGATGCTTCTAGGAGTAATAGAGGGATGCAGAGAGACAAAATTGGTAGAGATTGGCCGAACCAAAGTCTTGAGAGGTGTGGGTAAGGTGGTATAGGTGGGGGCCTTCTTTAAGGGGAGAGGAGGAGCACTCTTGGAAAGTTATAAAAGGTTTCTTTATCATAAAATGATTTTCGGATTTTAAAGGTCCCACATTGATATAATTCAAGGATAAGGTGATAAGGGTTCTAAATATACTCATCCAATTGGTCTTTTACAAGTGAAGTTCTTAGATTTTACATTATATTTTCATTTTATTTAAATCGTTAAATAATTAGGTAATCGCTGCATCATCATGGTGTCATAAATAATTTAATTTATTTAATGTCTAAAAATTATAAAAAAATATCATGATGTAGGAAATCGTTTTAGCTTTATAATTAATATTTATAGTCAAATATCTAACTTGTATAACTCCATTTAAGAAATGGTTTATTAAAACAACACATGTTTGTGACATTTTTACTTTTACATTAAATAAAAAGATATTA
Organism: Viscum album; assembly: GCA_963277665.1. Classification (NCBI taxonomy): domain Eukaryota; kingdom Viridiplantae; phylum Streptophyta; class Magnoliopsida; order Santalales; family Viscaceae; genus Viscum; species Viscum album. The sequence continues at coordinate 60,207,043 of OY728163.1, read as the reverse complement.
ATGTCATTTTCCTTCCAAAGTGGCTCCATGGGGTCCCCAAGTTGACCCATGGATTGTCTTTGTCGGCCATGACACATCCAATAAGGGTAGGACATGTGTCAAGTTCATTTCATATTATTAAAACATTATTTTTACCTTAAACTACACTAATTACCTCTAATCGCGATTAATAAACTTAAAAGTTACTATTCACCAAAAAATTATTTTAATCCCATTGAACCACATTTTAATTCTCAATGACAACCATGTATGTCAGATTTTTGAAATTCAAAACACTGAGGTGGGAAAATTTCATTTAAACAAAAAATCAGTTTTTTTATGTACCACTTAGTGGTTTCACTATTCATCAAAAATTGAAGTTTTTCAGAAAAATAACAAAACTTCACCCTAAGATATATTTGATATTCTGAATTAAAAAATGATGTCTATTTTACAAAATTCAAAACATATAAGTTTCATTAATTAATTTATTAATTAATTCCCGCTGTCAAAACAAATAGCGTGTTTTTATGAAATAATAAGTATCAAAAGATTGACACTAGTTTAAGTCCAATTTTAAAGTGAAATTAATTCCAACGACCACTATTAGATTAAATGGTAAAAATATATTCTAATTCAACTCTAAAACCAATTCAAAATATAATCTAATAATATAAATAAATTAGATTAAAAAGTGGTTTTGAATTAAAATACAACATTTTTCACTATTCATTAAAAAATGAACTTTATCGGAAAAATACCAAAAATTTACACAAAGTAAATTTTGATGACCTGATTCTAAAGAAGAGTTTTATTTGGTCCAATAGAATGTATAAGAGTTATCAAAGCTATATTTATAGACGGTTCTCCATCAAAAGGCGATAAGTCGTCCTTTAGTGAATGTTAGAGTATATATGCCTAAAATTGAATTCTTTCCGTATTTTAAGCCTTTATCTTTTATTGGATAAATGTAAAAAAATTTAAAAAACATATATAATAATATTTTAGTTATTTCTATCCATTACCGCCAGTACAACGGCTATGTGTTAACTACCATTTAAAATAATATTATTATGTTACTTGTGTGCAACGTAAGATTTCAATGAAACCCATTGTTGCGTATCGGGTATGCTATCAAACATAGAAACCCATTTAAAGTAAAATTAATATTTAATTCGTAAATATTAATAAATATGAAAATGCTTTATTCTTTATTTACCTGGGATGTTACATCCTTCACCCCTTTTGAGAATTGCGTCCTTGCAATTTTACTCACTTATCAAAATAAGTGGGGGTATTTATCCCTCATAGCATTTTCAGATTCCCACGTTGCCTCTTCAACCATATGGTTTTTCCACAAAACCTTTACCTGGTGAATTACCTTATTTTGCAACACTTTCTCTTTTCAGTCAAGAATCTGTACTGGTTGTTTTTCATAAGAGAGATTCTATTCCAACTGAACTACCTCTAGGCTCAAAACATGAGATGGATCTGGCATATACTTTCTCAACATCGAAACATGAAAAACATTGTGTACCTGAGATAAACTCGGAGGTAATTCCACTCTGTATGAAACTGATCCAACTCTCTCCAGAATTTCATATGGTCCAATGAACCTTGGACTCAGCTTTCCTTTCTTACCAAATCGCATCACACTTTTCCATGGAGAAACCTTGAGAAAAACATGTTCACCTACCTCGAAAGATAGATCCTTCCTATGGTTATCCGCATAACTTTTCTGTCTGCTCTGAGATGTTCTCATGTGTTTATGAATCAACTAAACTTTTTCTGCCATCTCTTCTACCAATTCTGGTCCCATCATCTTCCTTTCACCCACTTCATCCCAAAAAGCTGGAGTTCGACACCTCTTCCCATATAATGCCTCAAATGGTGCCATCTGTATACTGGAATGAAAACTGTTATTATAAGAAAACTCAACCAAAAAAAGATTTTGGTCCCTACTTCCCTGATAATCCATAGAGCAAGCTCGTAGAATATCGTCCAAGGTCTGAATTTTTCGTTCTGACTGCCTATCTGATTGCGGATGAAAAGGTGTACTAAAATTTAATTCAGAACCCAACGACTTCTGAAGGCCTTTCCAAAAGTTAGAAGTAAACCTGAGATCACGATCAGATACAATAGATAGGGGAACTCCATGCAACCTGACTATATCTTTAAGATATAATCAAGAAAGTTGATCTAGAGAGAAAGTATCTCGAATAGGAAGGAAATGAGAAGACTTAGTCAAGTGATCAAAAATAACCCAGATTGCATTATTACCTCAAGATGTCTTCGGTAATCCCACAACAAAGTCCATGGATATGTTTTCCCATTTCCACTCTGGAACTGGTAAAGGCTGAAGCATCCCTTTTGGTAACAGTCGCTCTGCTTTAACCTGCTGAAAAGTCAAACACTTCACAGTAAAATCAGAAATATCTCTTTTCATTTCATCCCACCAGTAACACTCCTGCAGATCTCTGTACATCTTAGTACTGTCAGGATGAACTGAAAGCAGGGAACTATGAGCCTCACATAACAACTCATTCTTCAACTTTGAATCACCAGGCACACATAATCTCTTCCCAAACCTCAAAACACAATCATTATCAATGTTAAATTCGGGCAACTTACCCTTCTGAACCATCTCTACCTTTTCCTGCAACTCGCTGTCTTGCTTTTGTGCTTGCTTAATTCTGTCTGATAGAGAAGATTTCAATGATACCTAAAACAAAACAGAAGGACATCCTGCACAAACAACTTCCATGCCAAATCTCATCAAATCCTTAACCAAAGGATCACGTTCCAAACGCCACATTGTTAATGAAGAATTACTTTTTCGACTCAAAGCATCAACCACTTTATTTGATTTTCCCAGATGGTAATGAATTGTACAATCATAATCCTTGATTAATTCTAGCCATCTCTTATGTCTCATGTTCAATTCTTTCTGAGTGAATATATACTTTAAACTTTTGTGATCGGTATATATTTCACACTTTACTCCATACAAATGATGCCTCCAAATTTTTAAAGCGAAAACAACAGCAACTAATTCCAAATCATGTGTAGGATAATTTACCTCATGAGTTTTCAACTGACGTGAAGAATAAGCACTTACCTGATCATTCTGCATTAGGACACAACCAAGTCCTTTCAATGAAGCATCACTGTAGATAACAAACTCCCCATTCCTGGAAGGAAGTACCAAAATAGGAGCATTCACCAATCTTTTTTCCAACTCCTGAAAACAATCATCACATTCTTTTGTCCAGATAAACTTAACACTCTTCTGAGTTAGCTTAGTCATTGGACTAGATAATCGTGAAAAGTTTTCTACAAACCTTCGGTAGTAACCTTCCAAACCAAGGAAACTATGGATCTAGGTTACATTTGTGGGTCTTGGCCATTATTCAACAACTTTTGTTTTAGCAAGATCAACAGTTATGCCATTTTTTGAAACAATGTGACCAAGGAAAGACATTTGTTGTAACCAAAACTCACCCTTGCTGAATTTTCTATGCAGTTTCTTTTCTTTTAAGGTTTACAAGATAACCCTTAAATGAATTTCAAGCTCCTATTTACTTTTATAAAATACCAAAATATCATCAATAAAAACAACCACCATTTATCACCTGATTCAACTGAGCCATCACCGCAACAAACTGTTTAGTTCTGATTCTGACCATCTCAGGATACTGATTTGAAAGGTCATTTCCCTCTGTATGCCTTCCCAGAAAAGCTGTTCTGTTTCCTCTATGAAAAACCATTCTTAACAAACATGTCTCAGATGAAGCAACATGGTAATCTTAAAATGATATATCATTTCAAAAAAAATATTTTTGGATAATCATTTAATAGAATTCTAACTCCTAAAGTTGTCTAAACCGACCTATGATACCAACTCTAAGGCCCCAGCCTTAAACCTTACTTAATATTGAATTAAATTAATAATTCACATTGAGGATCTTTTTTAGGTTTAGAGTTTTAGATAATTAGTACATAACTATTACATCTCAAAAGATTACAAAGTAGACACTTCTACAAAGTTTCCATAGAATAAAAACTCTTAAAAAACATCTCTAGTTACATGTTTTATATAGCATGAATTTCCCTTGATCCCATCCTTGACCCTATTCCACATTAAGTCCTGTGAAAAACATTTCAAAAAAACTTGGGGTGAGCATAAAAAGCTCAGTAAGGGATACACAAAGAATGAAAACTGTTAGTTTATCAAAACAACAAGTAAACCATGTATACTTTATCAAAGTAATACTTTTCACCTTTATGAAGAAGTAAAAACTCTTCACTGAAAAAAAGATCATTACTTACTCTTTTTTAACCAAAAGATTACCATAAAACCCATATAAAGATCACATAACATATAAAGGTAACTTGGTACATAAACATACTTAAATGGAATAACCATACGGTCGACTTCCACACATATCACTTAATGGAATAGCCATACGACCGACTTCCATACCCAATGCATTGGAGGTTATAACGTAACCACCTATCTTGGTATTCATGGCACCACCCGTCATATGGTTTATCACATAACCACCCGTCAAATGTCCAAGTACCATTATAAAATCATAAGACATAAAACAAATATAATGGAAAGAAAACATTTCCACACTTTGATCACAATATATCACTTAAATATATTGACATAACAAATCCATTATAAAAAACCCTTTTCAATACCAAAATACATAAAACAGTATATGGTATTTATTTCATTTAAAAAAAAACATTACGGCCTGTTGAGGAAGCCAAAGACCAAATAATACTCGCGGCGGCGGAAAAGGTCGTTGTCACCGCATACATTAAAAGAAACATTCCTTTTTGTCGCTTAGTAAAACACTTTGTATAAAAAGATTCTTTTTGAATAAAATTAAAAGTAAAAGGGGTTTATACACCGTATAAAATAAAGTTGTGTATAAAACAAAATATGCCTCAATGAAAGGAGATTGAGATGAAGTCCCTTACGTCGGGTCCGACTTGACTCAATCATTCTTTAACGTCCTGAATAAACTTGAGTTAATTTATAATTGCTTAAGAACTTTTTTCAAGTTCATTATTACTTTTATATCACTTATTACCATGCTATAAACATTATGTAATCATTTAAGTTAATAATGTTTGTTTTGTCGATATTTGGTTCTTAAGTCGAAAGTGGACTTCTTACAATTACATGTTGTTCGTGTGGTCAAAGGTTCATTATATCCAGAATGATATTCATGATTTGGATATAATATATATCATGTATATCCATAATATACATGTAATTATAATATTACATAATCATTTATAGGTACGAAATGAAATGCACCGTTCATGGAGACGATAAGCCGTACGCACGCATGAATGCTACTTTCATTTCTATGTCATATTAATGGAATTAAAAATTAATGAGAGGTATGTATATTTTAATTACAGAATTATATTCATCATTTATATGTAACATAAATCATATATAATAGCTTTAAATCCATCCTTTATACATCCCACATATGGCATTAACGAATCAAATCACTTTGAGGGGGCGGTAGTCCGCACTTCCTAAAATGAAGATATCGCGTATACCCATAATGGAAGCCACAAAGGTATGACATAAATGAAAAATACAGAAGCTTAAGGAAAACATAAACACATTATATATCATATATAAATATATTGACATCTTAATGGCCACCTTTGAAGGTGTTAGAATAATATTGAACAATCATCGTTTCGTGAGACAGAAATTCGCCATCCATAGAAACAGTATGTTCTTTAACCATTAGATTTAGGTGTGTGTAAGTGTAGCTCGAATTATTCTTATAAGAACATCCTAGTATATTTAAGATACTGGATTTGTTACAAAATAATTTAATAAAAAGAGTTTAGGGGGTTGGAGAAGCAAAATAAAACAAAAGAACACAACAGAAAACACTACCATTAAAAGGGGTAACTCTTTTTGATTTGAGCTCAAAGGCTTCCTTGGGAAGAGTTATGCCCAAAGTGAGGCTTCTAGGAGTAAGAGAGGGATGTGTAGAGACAAAATTTTCAGATATTGGACGAAAAAAAGGCTTGAGAGGTGTGGGTAAGGTGGTAGAGGTGGGGGCCTTTTATAAGAGGAGAGGAGGGGCACTCTTGGAAAGTTATAAAAGGTTACTTTATCATAAAATGATTTTAGGCTTTTAAAGGTCCCAAATTGATATAATTCTAGGATAAGGTGATAAGGGTTCGAAATATACTCATCCAATAGGTCTTTGAAAAGTTTAGGTCTTAGATTTTACATTATATTTTCATTTTATTTAAATCGTTAAATAATGAGGTAATCGCTGCATCATTATGGTGTCATAAATAATTTAATTTATTTAATGTATAAAAATTATAAAAAAAATATCATGATGTAGGAAATCGTTTTATCTTTCTAATGAATATTTATAGTCAAAAATATAACTTGTATAACCCCATTTAAGAAATGGTTTAGTAAAACAACACATGTTTGTGACATTTTTACTTTTACATTAAATAAAAAGTTATTAATGTCATTTTCCTTCCAAAGTGGCTCCACGGGGTCCCCAAGTTGACCCATGGGTTTTCTTGATCGGCCATGACACATCCAATAAGGTTAGGACATGTTTCAAGTTCATTTCATATTATTAAAACATTATTTTTACCTTAAACTACACTAATTACCTCTAATCGCGATTAATAAACTTAAAAGTTACTATTCACCGAAAAATTATTTTAATCCCATTGAACCAAATTTTAATTCTCAATGATAACCATGTATGATGGATTTTTGAAATTCAAAACGCAGAGGTGAGAAAATTTCATTTAGACAAAAAATCAGTTTTTTTAAGTACCACTTAGTGGTTTCACTATTCATCAAAAATTGAAGTTTTTCAGAAAAATACCAAAACTTCACCCTAATCTATATTTGATATTCCAAATTAAAAAATGATGTCTATTTTACAAAATTAAAAACATATAATTTTCATTAATGAATTTATTAATTAATTCCCGCTATCAAAACAAATAGCGTGTTTTTATTAAACAATAAGTATCAAAAGATTGACACTAGTTTATGTCCAATTTCAAAGTGAAATTAATTCCAACGAACACTATTAGATTAAATGGTAAAAATATATTCTAATTCAACTCTAAAAACAATTCAAAATATAATCTAATCATATAAATAAATTAGATTAAAAAGTGGTTTGGAATTAAAATACAACATTTTTCACTATTCATTAAAAAATGAACTTTATTGAAAAAATGCCAAAAATTTACACAAAGTAAATTTTGGTGTCCTGATTATAAATAATAGTTTTATTTGGTCCAATAGAATTTATAAGAGTGACCAAAACTATATTTATAGACGGTTCGCCATCAAAAGGTGATAAGTCGACCTTTAGTGAATGTTAGAGTATATATGCCTAAAATTGAATTCTTTCCGTATTTTAAGCCTTTATCTTTTATTGGATAAATGTAAAAACATTTAAAAAACATATATAATCATATTTTAGTTATTTCTATCCATTCCAGCCAGTACAACGACTATATGTTAACTACCATTTAAAATAATATTATTATATTACTTGTGTGCAACGTAAGATTTCAATGAAACCCATTGTTGCGTATCGAGTACACTATCAAACATAGGAACCCCTTTAAAGTAAAATTAATATTTAATTCGTAAATATTAATAAATATGAAAATGATTTATTCTTTATTTACCTGGGATGTTACACATAAACCCTTCATAATGTTTTTTAAAGAAAATGAGAATTATCCTAAGCATATACCCCGAGAGTGTCGTAACCAAGAGTGCAGCAAGGCCCGTTGTCGTGCACCAGTTCCCTTTCGAGTCTAGCTCAAAGCGGTGTTTTCGGGTTTTACCCCTAGGTACATCTGTGCCAGAGCCGCCTCTACCTGCTCGTATCCAGACAGGGATGTATTGCTCGGAAAACTCACAAAATCTCTACAATACCAAAATTATAGGAAGTTCTTCTATACTAATCCTAAAAGTCCATCTTAGTTCTATGTGCTCTAATTAGAGTTTATCTAAATATAGCTTCCAAGGTTTGTACTAAACCTCCCTTTGATACCATCTATAACGCCCCAACCCCAGTTACCCAGAGTCGGTGCATTATTACATAACATTGGCATGATCACAAAAGATCAAGTCTCGAAAGACCGATTAGTTTAGTAGCCTTGGAAACAATAGATACATTCATAAGTCTTACATTACATAATAAATTGAAAAATTACAACAAAATATTGTCTTCATATTCCCTCATACTATCCCTGCAGGTCATTCATAAAATACTTCTTCACATCCTGGAAAAAATAAAACATTGAAAGGGGTGAGCTCAGATGCTCAGTAAGGATAACAATATAGCAAAAAATTTCTTAAATAAACATAAACATTTAAGGCAATGCATAACTAAAACAAAAGCCTTTTAAACTTGAACTTCAGCATAACATGGCAAAAATAAATTGAAATAATGCCATTTACTTATTCACATGGATATTATACTAGTAAAATAATTACATGCAATATCAATAACCACTTTCATAATGATGGAATGCATAATGCTAGACTATCATAACCACGTAGCCAAGGCCTCGTGCCAAGAATACAAATAAGATTTTGTCAAGGCCTCGTGCCAAGACACTAGTTTGTCTCATGAGACCTACCGATGCATCAAGGAGCTATAGAGGGCTCCACCCATCACTTATTAATTCCAATGCATTCCTCATATGAACAGGTTTAAACATAACATAAACATTCGTATTAAAACTAGAATACGAAATGTCAATACTTTCTCCATAGACCATGAATGGTATAAAAATAACACATCCACAGTCAAACATATCACAAAACCTTCAATACAATGTAGAAGTTTTGTATCATAATAAATCAACTTCAAATAAACTTAAAATCCATTAAAGGATGCTGACATAGATTAAATCAAAACTATTTTAGAGAAATATATCTTTTTTTTGAAATCATTTAAAAGTCACACTTTTATAAAGGAAGTAATTTAAAAGAGATTTTTGAATCAAAGTGTCCCATACCACTTTGAAACTTTTGAAAAGAAATATCATTTCAGAACATTTATGTCCATATAAATAAATACTTAAAATCATTTTGAAAACATGGACATTAATTAAAAAGATTTAGAAATATAAATCTTTAAAACATTTAAAATTCTGATCTTGATAAAGAGTACCTTTCACAAATTCTTAAAATATTCATTTTGAAATCATTTAAAGGTCACATAATTATAAAATAAAACACTGACTTTCAATATATTCTTATAATATTGTAAGGGAAGCTTCAAATATTTTATAATGGCGGAAAATAGCTACACCCGTTGTATAAGTTAAAAAAAGACATTCTTACCTTAATTCTGTCGAAAAGGTTAAAAAGGACCTTGTTTGGAAAATGACGGAAAGATTCCTTTATAAACTTCTTAAAAAAAGTCAAATAAGGGTGTAAATGACTTTAACCCATATTCTGTAAAATAGTAAGAATGTTTTGAAATACATTTTTAAGAAATGTGGACATGGATGATAAAGAGGTCCCAGTAGATAATTACGTATAAACAACCTCAGATAATGAAGATATTGTGAAATAAACCCTTACCAATTAGGTAACTTATGAAACATACACCCCATGAAAGAGGTAGAATACAATGAATATGTAAATACACATAAATTAAAGTTTATTACACAAGGAATGCAATTATGTACAGTACATACACCACACAAAAGGTAATAGTGGCAATATGGCATGAATCTCACTTGAATAAGGAGTGAGATGAAAAACCCTTACCTTGTAATTTTACTTGGTTGAGGGTTGGTTAACCTCCTGTATAATGGTGAAATAATTTTTATTAAATTATACAAGAATCATATACATTAATATGATATCATATATGATCTTCTAATAATGCTTTGTTAATAATATTTTAGTATTATCGTTGTTTTGGGTGTTAACTTACTCGTTTTCCTTTATATTATTTGTTATGTAAGACGTGTTTATTATGGATAGGTTGTATCTTATTCATATAAAGAATTATATCAAGTCCTTAAACATTATTTTTAATCATTAAATGAGAATTATACTCAAATGGATATGATGGGGAATGAATCTCATCGCGTTCGTGGAGACGGTAGTCCGTACGTACGCACGAGCGACAATATCATTCTTTTGATATTAAAATAATATATAATTGGATGGTATATCATATAGACAGAATAATTATCATGTTATATTTATTATTTACATGAATTATACATCATTATTATACCCATCCGAATAATAATGTATTGAATAACAATTACACCACGATGTGGAGACGGTAATCCATACGTACGAACGTATGGTGACATGTCATTCAAGGGATGGATAGAATACTGAATATAGTTGTACCATATTTATAATAACATAAAAGTATATATGAGATACTGGAGTTATTATTTTAGAATTGAAATAACAAAGAAAGAAGAAGTTGAAAAAGAAAGGAACTTGAAAGAGGGTGGTGAAAACATTACCTCTTCTTCGGGTTCTTCCTTTTGATTTGATCAAAAGGGCTCCATAGGTTGGATTTCTGATCAAACTAAGGCCTCTATGTTGGAGTGATGGAAGTTGAGAGAGTATTTGGGCAGGGTTTGGCCGAACCAAAAGGCTTTGAAGTTGTTATGAATTGGTTATAAGTGGTGTCCTTTTATAAGGGGGAGGTGGGGCTCTTTAGAAAAAACTTAAAGTATTATTTTATAATAAATTCATATTCAGTTTCTAATGGCTCAAAAGTGGATTATTAAAAGAATAAGGTGGGGATGGATCTAAATCCTTTCAACCAATATATTTTATACTGGTTTGGGTCATTATATTAACCTTATCTTTTAGTTTTAACTCTTGGTTAATTAGTTTGACACTTACCATGTCACTTTGTATTTTTATATTATATAGTTAATAAACATACTATATACCTCCAAGAGACCCCCAAGTGGTCCATTAATGATACCACTATCATGATACAAGTATTTTGGATGAACCTTAGATTTTTAAGAATTTAATATCAATTAATAGTATAATATTTGTTTTAAAAACTCTTTTATGTCAATTTTGACACTATTTGGTATTTAATTTTTTTGAAAATCATAACAGCATGATTACTTCAAAAAATATTAATTAAAGAAATCCTAACATGTCATATTAACCTATAAAATTATTTTAATTCATTAAAAGTCTCAAATTATATTTATTTGGGTATTTATAATATCAATTATTTTAATATTTCACTAATAAGGTAATTACTGGATCATCATTGTGTCATAAATAAATTAACTTTTTTAATGTCTAAAAATTATAAATAAAATACCATTATTTAGGAAATAATTTTATCTTTCTAATGAATATTTATAGTCTAAAATATGACATATATAACCCTATGTAAAAATTATTTTTTTAAAAGATACAGGCTTATGTCATTTTTGTATTTACTTTAACTTAATTAATATAAAGTGTCATTATCAATTACAAGTGGATCCATGTGGTCCCAAAATCGACCCAAAGATGCCCATAGTCGGACATGTATCAACCAATAAGGTTAAGACACATTTTAGGGTAATTTATTATTATTATAATATTATTTTTTTAATCCTTATTTACCGGATTTACCCTTTAACCATGGTAAATAAAATATTTACCGAAGTAATTATTCAAAATGTCTAAAAATAAAAGTTACCTATTTACACAATTTGGAAATCCTGATTCTAAATATGGAGTCCATTTTTCAAAATTCAAAACACAGAAGTGGCAGAAATTAATTTAAAATTAATTCCCGCTGTCAAAACAAAAAGCATGTTTTTAAGAGATAATAACTATCAAAAGATTGACACTTGTTTATGTCCGGTTTAAATGTGAAAGTATGTACAATGACCAAAATTGTATTAAATGGTAAAAATATATTATAAATATACTTTAAAACCACTCAAATTCATAATTTATCCCTATTAATTATTTCGATTAAAAAAGTTGTTTTTTATAAAAATTTAGTAATTTTCACTATTCATTAAAATATAAAAGTTATCCGAAAAGTACCAAAATTTCATCCTAGGATAATTTTGATATTCCGAATCAAAAAATTAAGTCCATTTTGAAAGATAAAATATATAAAATTTCAAAAAGTGGGTATTACTTTTCATAAGGGCTAGTTTGATTGGTTGTGGTGTGTGTTAGAACTCGAAGTTGCGTAAAACACACGCTACTGTATTATTCAAAGAGAAGCATACCGAAGAAGCTTGGGGTGTTACATTGTAAATTTTTGATGTCCCCATTCTAAAGAATAAATTTATTTAGTCAAATTGAATATATAAAAGTTTTAAAATATTGGATTTAAAAAGGTTTCACCATTAAAAGTCGGTAAAAGTGCATTTTTTGAAAAATACTTCTTTTATCTGAAAAAAATGAATTAGTTCTTACATTATGTCTAAGAAACTCATAATATGGATTCTAAAATTATAAGGATTATACAATGTTCAAAATTCAGTTAATACTATTCATAACCACTTTTGAACGGCTAGTTTGGTAAGTCATGGTGTGCTTGAACTCGATGTTGCGTATAGTGCAAGTTATTGAATTATTTTGAATAAATAACGCACTATGAAATATTGGGGTGTTATAATTTTCATCCAACTTATTTGTGTAAAATGTGTACCCATTAATATCAAAACCATATCATGTAATCACATCAAGATATGGTCCCCCTACCAACCATTTCAATGTTTCTGATGCATATATATCTGTGATGACTTTCTCTTTAAATCATGACACAAATGTCTTTTTATGATCAATCATCATCAAATTTTCATTTCTTTTCAGATATCTTAACTTCAATTATGAAATATGTGATGATATATATGATTGAACCTCATTTTTATTGTTCAAAATGTATAAATGTGCCTACATCACCTCATCTTGTGGAATTATCTTTACCTTTAATCCTCAAATCCCTCTACCTTCACTATCAAATATCATATGTCGAGATATAGGGAGACCGATATGCTATACTTCATACAAATAATTAGTACATAACTCAATCACCTCTTCTGATACATATTTTTGAACAATAGAGTCCTTTGGTCAATAAGAATTTTTAACATATCCCTTCAAAATTTTCATATATCTTTCAAAAGGATAAATACATCATAAATAAACATGCCCACATATTCTTATCTCATGCACCAAATGAATCACCAGATGAACCATTATATCAAAAAAACATAGGTGGGAAATATATTTATAGTTTACTAAGAATAATAGAAGCTTCATTATCCAACACATCTAAGAAATATGGATCAACAAATTTGCTACAAATGGATTTGAAAAAATTACATAAACTGATGGTAGTATTTATGACAATTGTCGGCAATATACCACATAGTGCGACTGGTAGAATTTATTGCATCAATACATGACAATCATGAAACTTCATACCTATTAATTTACAATCCTTCAATAACACTAAATTCTTCACATTTGAAGAATAACCACTGGGAACTTTAATACAATGAATACACTGAAAAAAATTCATCTTCTCAATCTTGCTTAATGTGTGACAAGACAGAGGTAAATATGTTCTATTTCCTTTCATAATGGGAGATAATTCCAAATGAATTACCATTAATATCAAGTTGAATCTATCATGAAATCCATCTTTTTTCTTTACTTTTATGTTTAATAAAGTTCCAATCAAACTATCACATATGTTTTTCTCAACATGCATAACATTGATGTTATGTTTTATCTCTAAAAATCTCTATTAAGGTAGTTCAAAAAAGATAGACTATTTCTTCTAGATATTTTTTTGAAGACCAAAACTTATTTTCTTTCCAAATATCGAATCAACATTTTTCACCCTATCATAATATTATTCAACTAACAATGTTCAAGGGATAATGTTGTATTCCTGTAAACCGTTAAATTCTTTTTAAAATCTACGATAAGGTTGATAAATTCAAAAAAATATTCGATGTCCCATGTACACCATCTTTCTTCCATTCTGCAATTAATAATATGAAATCTATTATTCAAAAATTGGACATGATTTATTCCCCTTTACACTATACCAAGATAAGTTTCCATATGCTGGAAATTTGTTTATAGTGAACATTATCATAGCACAAAAAATAAAATACTCTTTCTTGTATGCATCTAAAACTTTAACACCTGTCTCCTATAGCAATTTAAAATCATCAATAAATGTTAAAAAATACAAATCAATATCATTTACTAGCTTTTTTTGTCTAGAAATCATCAAGCTCATCATAACATATTTTTTCTTCATACATAGATGTAGAAAAAAGTTGTAAACTACCAACAAAACAAGCCATAAACTATATTGGCTACTTAGGCTTCAATATAGATTCATGCCATCAGTACACAATCCCATTCTAATATTTCTAACTTTAATTCCAAAATATCAAAATTATTTATCAAATCTCTTCCACTATGGTGAATTAGTAGGTTGATGTAAGAGTCCATCAGAGATGCGCTCATCTAAATGCCATCTTAACCTTTTTTCATCAATTGAATTTCAAAATAGACACTTAAAATGAAGAATTATTAGAAGGCACCAAATTAATTTAGAAGGATATTTGATTTTGGTAAATAATAATGAACCATAGTTGAATTATCAAAATTTTATAAAAGAATTATTGGATAATATCATTAGAAGGTAAATTTTTTTTTCATGTGGTTAGATGTCAGTACCTGAGAATGAATCTGAGTTAACCTTTTCATCCATCTTATACTGTGATGTCCCATATGTAGGATATATTGATAAATATTCATATTCCTTCATATACAACACACAATCACTGGGGTAAGAATGTATCTTTTTATACCCCAATCCCATTGAGCATAATATTTTCTTCACCTAATAATTGGAATATGGAAGCCCATTTCCTTCAGGAAGTAACTCTTTTAAAATCTCAAGTAAGTTGGAGAAACTTTTATCACTCCACCCATTTCTTGCTTTCAAGTTAACTAATCTCAAAACTACCGATAACACTGTATATATACTACAAATTGAGAATAATGGTATCTAAGAATCTCCATATAATCATTCAACAATTGTTGTTTTTTTGATGGTTTCAACACCTAAATCATGAATTAATTCTTCAATACAACCCTCTGCCTCATTATGAATATTGTAATCAATATTAGATGTTTAATTTTCAGTTCTTTCACCATGACAGACCCAACATGTATAATTAAGTCTAAAACCATAGAAAATGCGATGATCCTTGATTTCTATGGAGTTTAATTTTCTCATATTCAAACACCTCCCACATGGAAATAAAATAAAATCTATGTTTGGAATATTTCCTTTAGAAAATTACAAGAATTAATCAAATTCTTTTTCATAATCACTAGCGGTGCTTCGTAAATTTATACAATTACGATCCATGAAATACCTGATATCACAATATGATCGGTGAATATATTAAAACATATAATTTTTATTAAAAAAATATAAACAGATAAAATTAGATCACAATAATTACATTAATAATATACAATGCATTGATATTTATCAGATCACATTTTCAAATTATATCCAAATCATAATATCATATAAATGATTGAATAACCTTGTCAAAAAAATAATTTACCACCTAATTATATAAAATCACATTAAACACCCATAACAAATTATCATAATATTATTTATCAAGTCACAAGATCATTTCCAAATTTCATTCTAATAATTCATATCATAATTATTAATGAAATATCAAAAAACAAAAATTCTACTTCAAACCACGTGATTTAGGTGAATTTATTTAACTTCCACTATTTTTCTCTTCTTCCTATTATAAATTCATCTACATTCATCATCATCAGCTAACTAACATCCACTTATCCTTGGTTATATAATATAATTAAATAGTATATTTATGCATAACCTCTCATAGCATCCCATCATAATATATCAAGTTCAACCACTTTATCATAAAAGTTTAATCAAAACATTAATCAACATTTAACACACATCACAATTTCAAAACAAAAATATGAAAGAAATATATTTTACATATCATTTCTTCAAAAAAAAATTAATCAATACATACCATCATGAACATTTGATAATTTCATCAAATAATTTTTTTATCAAAATAAACAATCTTTAATAACAACATTTATAAATAATAATAAACTGCATACAAATAATTGAAACAATAACTCAATAATATAACTTAAATATAAATAATTTAACTTTAAAATTTTAAAAAAACTTACAAAATTTAGATTTCACCAAGGAAAATGTATCCCTAATTTGAAATTACTCCCTCAAATTTGTTGGAAGAACAAAAACTGCAAGATCTAACAAAAATGTTTGTAGAAATGAACAATAAATAAGAACAAAGAAATAAAATCAAACTACAGATGATGGTTGGTCATAAAATTATTTTTGAAGAGAAATACTTCCATAAATGATGAAATAATGATGGAATATGAATAATTGAGACAAAAAATCATGAAATGTTGATAAATATCAAATCAAATAAACAACAATCGATGTTTATATCATTGGGTCACCACTATCAGGCTCATCATGAGTCAAGAGGGTTTCAAATATCTCAAACAAATGAGGGTTTTGTGTTCCCATATTTTTTTAAAAAAAATTTGGTGTTGGTTTTTAGGAAAAATGATGCCGATTTTTTTTGATTTACGGAGTTAGTTTTTGTAAAACTCCTACACTTTAAATCAAGTTTGGTGGTGTTTTTGGTGTCGTTTTTCTTAAAAATCGATTCCAAAAAACAAAATTATTTTTTTGGAATTGGTTTATATTGAAACTGATTCCAGAAATTTCCCTTTTTTTCATTAGTTTATAAAAAACCAATGCCATATCTTTGATATTAAAGAAAATTTTTCTACTAGTGAAAAAATAGACTTCTTTTCAAGTTATCTTGGTTAGGAGGGATTGAAAATTATGATTAGTTTCTCATAAATCCATGATAGTACCCAGATAATCCAAGGAAACTATAGATTTCCATCACAGTGGTTGGTCTTTGACATCCTTTAATTACCTCTACTTTTAAAGGGTCCACAGATATACCTTTGTTGGTGATAAAATGCCCTACGAATGTTACTTGATCCAACCAGAATTCTCATTTACTATACTTCACACACACCGTTTCTTTCTGTATGGTATTCAATACAATATTAAAATCCTCCTTATACTCCTCCTTAGTTTTAGAGTAAATGAGAATATAATTTATAAATACTACATAAATTTTTTTAAGGTAATCCCTAATGACTATATTCATCAAGTCTATAAATATTTATGGAGTATTAGTGAGTCCAAATGGCATAAATGTGAACTTATAGTGCCCATACCTTGTATGAAAATCAGTCCTGGGGATATCCTCCTTCACCTTTACATGAAACCATCCCACCTGAAGATCCACCTTATAGAAATATTGGGCTCCACATAATTGATATAATAAGTTATAAATCTATTGAAGAGGATACTCGTTCTTTATCATGATCTTGTTGAGCTTACGATAATCAATGTAGAGGCGCATTTATCCATCATTATTCTTGACGAAGAGGATCAGTGCACCCCATGGTGAAGCACTTGGATGTATAAACCATTTATCCAAATTCTCCTATGGTTTGTTCTTAGGATCCTTAAGTTAAAAAACATCCATTATATATGGAGTCTTAGATATTGGTAAAGATCTGGGTATAAGCTCTATTGAAAATTTAACCTCACGTCTATGGGGAAGACCAGCCAATTCTTTGAGAAATACATCATCATATTCCCTCACAATGGGAATGTATTCAAGGATGATCTTTTATTTAGTCTCAATCATTTGATAAGGATACTCTTTCTCATAGGACATTAATATTCATTCTTAATATGATGATACCAAATGAGATTCATCTTATTCCTTACATGTGTATAAAATCAGGGGGTGATTCATGATATGAAGGGAGATTTCCTTCTCTCTATAATTTATGTTGGATATATATTAGGAAATAAAATACATGCCCATAATTGTATCAAATTAATCTAAATGGAGAATAATAAGGTTTTTACAATGAACATTCCGACAAACTTTAACTTTTGATATAATAATTGATGAAATTTTCCCCCAATGATATCAGATTATTTGGTGTGGTGACTCGATGTTCTTAGAAAACTAAAAATATATACTAATGGGGAATGAATTGAAATACAATAAGAAAAATAAAACTATGGAGTAGAGGTTTCATATACTTTAGTCATCATGATCCATCTCTGTATAGGACTTTCCTTATTCTCTTAGTCTTAGAGATTATTGGTGCTCATCATGCTTGTTAGCCCTTGGAATAAAATATTGGCTTAGATAATTCCCAAATTATCCACTTTAATGACATATAACTATTAATGGTACCTTAGATTGAAATTTATTTCCCTCCATAACATTATTAAATTTTCCATAGAAATTGGGTAATTTATGCCCTATTTTCTACACTTAAAACACATCTCAGTTCCTTTGTGACATTTTACATGGTGCCTCTTTACACATTTTTTTACAAAGGAAATTGGATATTCTTTCCTTTATCACCTTTATCAGATATACTTACTTGAGATTCCATCCTCATCTTATTCGATGTGTTTAAACATTCATCTATATTCCAATTTTTAATCATGATTTTTGATAGAAGGTTTGGAATAATCACAAGATGTCGTACTTGAGCTCCCATCATGTTAGACATCTCATTTGGGTAGTCATCACATTTAGCATCACATTTTTTTGTTGAATCCATTCCTCCTATTTCAATCCATTTAAAAGAATAAAGAGAAAATTAGACATGAGTATTTTTAAACTATTAAACACATAAATGGGAAACCATTAACATTAAAGTGATAACTCATAAATGACATATATTTTTTAACCTATGAATTTCTAAGCGTCAATATAAGTTATACATGATCTATTTCCTAATATAAAATCTTATGAGAATTTTTGTTCCCATAATAATGGTTTATAATGATCTTGTAAATTTACTAAAGCTTATCCCATGAGATTGTCAAACCAGGTGTGCAACAAGGTGCATTGTTGTGCATCAGTTCATGGTCAAGTCTAGCTCAATACGCTATTTTCAAGGTTGTTACCACTAGTTACATCTGTGTGAGATCCACATCTACTTTTGGTACCCATACATGAATGTATTTTCTTGGAAATCACTTAATATATACTTTAAAAAAATTTAGGGATGTTTTCCTATGTTTAGTATTATCCATAAGTATTTCTCAAGTGTTTTTGAATCCTTGTCCGAAAAATAACTTGACTTTACTATGATACCAACTATGACAAATCATATCTTTAATACACCTTATATAATGATTTATTACATAAAGGTATACATAAAACAATCTCAAAATGTTGTTAATACTAGTGTCTTTGGGATATTAGTTACATAAAATATCAAATTGATATATGGATACAACAACATTATTTAATACTTTCATAAAATGCTCTAAAATTCCATTTCTCTTTTAAAACTACAGAGGATAACTTTGGGGCATACATAAAAAAGGGGTGAGATAAAACCGTATTAAGGGAATAAATGAAGAATAAAATGAAGAAATTATTAAATGTTAGTTAATAGGAAATTAAATGGGATATAAAAGGGGTGAGAATCATAAGCATGAACATCAAAGTATGATATATGATGATAATATAAAGGCAACATGGGAATGTGGAAGAAACTTAAAACAGGGAATCATATACATAAGTCAAGGATAACTACCAAGATAACATAACATAGTGTTCTTAGGGTAACCTCTCATGAAACATACATGTAATATCATGAGATTAAAACATTACCAAATTAATTGGAGGGATATATAATTCGGGGCCTACCCATTACTTTCATATTATGTCCATGAATAAGTGTGCCACATAGATCATTAAACATAGGATCATATTTCATCACATTTAATCCCATGATTAAGGAGTGTTGGATACATAAATGGAAGTACCAAAATAATAAATTATAGGTACATCTAGGTGAATACACTTTATTGTAAATGGGGATGAGTATTCACAAAACAAAAGTTTGGCTTGGAAAATCGTAGGATAATTTTGGCAACATAATGGGGGTACTCAAAGATTCATGGGAGGGATTAATGTGAGTTAAAGTGGCATATCATCAATTAGAAATAATAATTACAGTAATATTTATGTGTAATAACATATTCTAAAATGAATATTTGGGAATAAAAAGGCATAAGAAAAATAATGTTCTTAAATAAAGAGGAGAAGAAGACGATCCCTTACCTTGAGAGGGTGTTCCAAAAGCTTAATAGGAGATTCTTGAGAGCTTGTGGGAACCTTTGGAGGTATATATAGATGAAAGTTTAGATTAATTTCATTATAAAAGTTTTTTTAGTAAGGATAAATGGGAGTTTTTGTGGGTTTATATAGAAAAATAGAGGGGAGTTCTTTACTATGTTCAAAACTTAGGTTTTGGACTCTGTATAATAAAGTTTTCAAAACCACAAAAATTACCATGTTTTTCCCATTGTTTCTACCAAATTTAAGTGGTTTTAATTATTTTAAAAGTTTAATAACCTATCTCATTAAAATACTATCCTTGGTGATGTGGAAGTGAGTCATGTTCGTAAAGAATTGATTTTAAAACCTTAATATATAATGTAGGGTTTGAAGGATTAATAAAGGGTTTATTAAATTAATCAAATAACCTAAAATTATATATTTTAAAGGGGAAATATATATTTGGTCATGGATACCATTTATGGAATATATTAAATCACTTTTGGGTCATTATGATGTCATAATACACACCATATATTTAATCATATTTAATTTTGACCTAAAAATTCGACTGACTCCCAAAATTATAAAAAGATTACTGTTGGGTAATTTCAACATGATGATTTATAAAATAATATTTATTTTATACAAAAATACTCTAAGTATAAGAATTTAAAATTTTAAATAAAAAATACACATCTATTGAAAAATACTATTTTTTTGACAATTAGAGTTTTATGACCCTTATAAAAATTAATATTGAATTTATAAAATAATATTATCATTTATATTTAATAAATATTATTTAATCATAATATTTTATTAAAATATAATTTATTTAAAAAATTATTAAATTAATCAAAAAGTGTGTCTTGATTGAAACTTTATATTTCCCACAAATACAATTTGTGTTTCATCATATCAAAATATTTTTTTTATCAAACTCGTTATTTAATCTTTACAAAAGTAATATTAAAAAGAGATAAATATCATAATTTTTTAATTAAAATAAAATATGAATATTTATACTATTAGGTTCTAGATTCATTTTCCTTTATTACACCAGCGAATTCCCTAAGGGTAAGGTTTGCGATGATGATATTTTTATTGGGGTGGTTCAACGTACATGCTTTGGGTCATGATCTCGATGAGCTTGAACTTCTCCCATAAACATTTTTGCTCATGCTTTAGTTTTTGAATCTTATCTTTGGCCTGATCAAGGTAAAATAATATTGATGCAATCTAACTTGGTAGCTCTGATAAATGGGCTTTATAGGGTATGATCCTACCAACTGAGTCTATTTCTTCTTTCATCTGTATCAATTGGAATTATTCATAAACCTATATATATACTAATCATACGATCATTGTTCAGTGACTATATTTTCAAGGGTTATTATGCTTAATGGTAATTTAAATCTAAAAGGATATAATATTCCAAAATAACCAAATTAGTGTATGTGTTTTCTATAACTACAATACTTAATAACAAATTTATTCATTAAAAAAGGAATTTCATTTATAAAAGTTCAGGTTATTAAAATGCTGATGGTAGTTCATCCCGACAGTAGTAGATTATGGTGATAGTAGAACATGGAGGTGGTGTTCGTACACTAATGGTAGTGGGTATAATTAATAGGAAATGGTAGCAAATGTTTCACTGATAGTAGCACAGTTAGGCAACAGTAGCATGGGTTACATAGGAAATAAAAAGCTTGGGTAGTGATAGTGGGCAACAATAGCATGGGTTTTACTAGAAGTAACAATCTTGGGAATCAGTATCATGTATTTCTTCTCAAACATGGATTAATTCATTATCACATGGGTTGAGCTAAGATTTAGTGGTGAACCATTGTGATCTGAGGCTTCATGGTTGAATTTTAACTCATGCTCAGGCTCCAAAAGCATCGACCATGTCATTCTTCAGTGGCTTCAGTGACCCTTACATAATCCGTGGAAGCTCAAAGTTACCCTTAAAAAATATTAACAATTTTTGAGTTACCCTTACATGAATTGTTTTTACGCTCAGGTATCTTGAATAAAAATAATGCTACCTTTATGAATCTCTTTGAAAACCTGAGGTACCTTTATATAGGAGCCTCCTACCCTTATGTACCCTTTATTACCTTTACACAATATTTGGGAACTTGAAACTACCTTTAAGTATCTAATGAAAATTGGTGGGTACCCTTACGTAGTAGCAACTCACCTTTACAAAACATTTGAAATCCATAGATTACCTTTACAAAGTGTCTTGCACTACCTTTACACAACCTATGTGACCCTTACACAACACACCTAGTAGAGTACTTTTCTTTATTAAATTGGATTTATACCCTTAAAAATCATGTCACTTAGCCTTACATAATGCTAAAAATCCTCCTGTGTAAGGGTAGAGATAATTTTACCCTTACATAGCCCCTAGGCCCTGTGCAAGGGTAAATCAAAACTTCAAAAGAAAAATCATCTTCAAAATCAAACTTTAAAATTCAGAATTGAAACCTATTTTACTACAAATTAATTATTCAATTGAAAATCATACACATTTAAATAAATCATTTAATTTATGTGGAAAATTATTAAAAATATTTAAATTTATTAGAAAAATGTTAAAAAATATGCATGAAAAATAATAGCATCAAATACCTCCACACTTGAACTATGATTTTCCTCAAGCATTGAATATCAAAATTGAATATCGAAGGAGAAACATGTTATCAATATTTAAATTTATAATTAATTAGATAAAAAAATTATCAATATAAAGTTTAAAATTTAAATATCCACATAGAATATAATGGCAACTTCACACTTTTCAAAGAAACAATCAACCCAAGTATTTTACTTTTCCCCATTGAAAAATGATGGGTCATATAATTCCTTCCATTCAAGACTTTCAATTTATTATTATTAAACATGAAAAGTCATGATCTACATTACTTATATTTATTCTTATCATAACTCATGATATATATTCAAGTAGAGTTATTCCCATACCATGAGTACATGCTCCATTTCTTTAAGCTTGAAAATGATCTACATTCTCTATTTTGTATAGAAAAAAATCACATAAAATCATAAGGTCTTTTAAATAAAGGTTTTGATGTCTCTAAGGCTTAAGGTTGGTGGGTAATGATGTTCAAAACATTAAGGCTCAAAGAGGTGGTTATATATATAAATCATAATTCATGATATCAAAAGTAAAAGATCAATGTAAATATCCCCTTACAAAACGAAAACACCCACTTCCCAAGATCAGAGTAAAGGTCATCAGAATTACTAGTGGAGTGAGCTCTTAGTGCTTCAAAATTTTCCGCAATCATTTTTTTCCCCAATAAATGATACCATCCATGTGATAAAGTATGAGGGTATACATTATGCAACTGGATGTATTTATGGGATTTCCTTGAGGGATGTTATATAAAAAGTAAACTAATAATTAATTAGGTACATATATAAGAAATTCTACAATATAATATAATATAACTATCATACATGAAATGTTTCATCATTTCAAATGGAAACACATTTATTCTACGTATCTTCATATAAAAAAGGATACTTGAGGCATGAGATTTCATTTTGTCTCTTTCCAAACACATAATTTTTCATCAACTTCATTTTGAAATCCCTCCATCGAACCACCGCTAAAGTAAGACATATTTTCTTAATTGATTTTGTTTCTTAAAAATTGAATCTCATATATAACTTTAAAACATAAATATTAGTGATTTAAAATATATCATATTAGAAAAATGAGATAAAATAAATAAAATGAGATATTTTACCTTCACAGCCTCTCGAAGCTGATCTATCACCATCTTGTCAACAGACTTCCAATCAGGATATAAAATACTAATCCTACAACAAATTTGCATGCCGATATAGCTCATAAGCCGCGTTGCATTTGGGCCAGTTTTATTATTATTATCATCAAAACGAATATGTAACCACTCCTCTCCATGAGAAAGTGGTAGTTTTGGTAAACATGTAATTCCACATTTACCAACTTGAGAATTTAATTTTTGAATAATAAAAGTAGAAGAATCTCCCACTGAAGTCTCATTAGTAGTTATAATTTTTTTGGTAAACTAATAGTTTTATTTCATTAACTAATTATATTACTGAATATTTAATAATATGAAAAAAGAAAAATACCTCGGTATATGTTCCTATGTCTCTGTATTTGTATCCATCATTATAAGGATAAAATGTAATGAAATTCTTGTGTACCTAAATATTATTAGGAAAGTTAGTAATTAGAAAATAAGAAAAATATAAAATATAAATATGTAAGTAAAAAAAGTGACAAACATGTGTACGTTTTAAAAAATAATGATGTTATGATTCTTATCCAAAATAATATGCAAGGTGAACTATTAAATATAAATATTACTTTTAAAAATATATAAACATTTAAAATTTAAATATTAAATTTTGAAAAGGTGTTCTCATATGTATAAATTAAACCAAAATATAATAATGTACGGTGGGTATTTCAATGAAAAAATGTTTACCCATAATCGTGAAATATCAAATTTAACACAAAAAATCAAATAAATAATCAAATATATTTCATTAAATATCCAATCATTATTAAATAATACATTTTTTACACATGTAAATTTTGAAAAAGGAATATAATGTAAATAATTACCAGATTAATTAGGAGATTGATTTAGTGTTTTCCTATATCCCTTCAGCGTGATCATTTCTTACTGCATGCACTATGTCTGCATTATAATCATTATTATTCAGAAGTTGTGTAATAAACAAAGAAGCCTCATATAAATCAATAACATCATCCTCCTCATAATCAGAAAAATGGATTCTTTTCCCTTGTAAAATAATGGACCACTGTTCATTTGACTAATCTATGACATAAAATATTTTCTTTGCACGTGCAACCATGATAAATGGTTCTTCATTGCAACTAAATATTTTCAAATCAACCAATTTAAACCCATATTCATCATGTTTTACACCACTACAACCCAATTTCACTTAAACATGGTGACTTGAAATTTAATATAATCAATTTCCAATATGTCTTCAAGAACTCAAAAATATGGCATTGATGCAGAAATTGGGTTTTAATATTTTACACTCGAAAAATGCAATACTTCAGTGATGACCATTACACCACTATTTTGAAAGGTACTCTTCTCATCAAGATTCTTTATGTAAAATGTGTACCCATTAATATCAAAACCAGACCATGTAATCACATTAAGATATGGTCCCCATACCAACCATTTCAATGCTTATGATGAAGATATATATGTGATGGATTTATCTTTAAACCACAACACAAATGTCTTTATATGCTCAATCATCAACCACTTTTCATTTCTTTTCAGATATCATAACTTTAATTCTGCAATATGTGATGATATATATGATCAAACATCATTTATGTTGTTCCAAATATATAAATGTGCCTACATCACTTCATCACATGGAGTGATCTTTAATTTTAAGCCTCGAATCCCTCTACCTTCACTATCAATTGTCATATGTTGAGATATAGGGATACCTACAGATAATCAGTACAGAACTCAATCACCTCTTCTGATACATATTTTTGAACAATAGAGGCCTCTGGTCGATAAGGATTTTTAGCATACCCCTTAAAAATTTTTATATATCTTTCAAAAGGATACATCCATCATAAATAAATAGGCCCGCATATTCTTATCTCTTGCACCAAATGAATCACCAGATGAACCATTATATAAAAAAATGAAGGTGGGAATTGTATTTCTAGTTGAAAAATAATAAGGTAATCTTCATTATCCAACACATCTAATAGACATGGATCAACGAATTTACTACAAATGGATTTAAAAAAATTACATTACCCGATGATAGTCTTTTTGACAGCTATCGACAATATACCACATAGTGTGACTGGTATAAGTTGTTGCATCAATACATGAAAATCATGAGATTTTATATCTATTAATTTGAAATCCTTCAATGACACTAAATTATTTACATTTGAAGAATAACCACTGGGTACTTTAATAACATAAATACACTAAAAAAATCATCTTCATGATCTTGATTAATGTGTGAAAACCTAGAGGTAAATACTTTATATTTTCTTTTATAGTGAGAGCTAACTCCAAACATATTCAAATTGATATCGTGCACAATATATCATGTCATCCATATTTTTTCTTTCCATTTATGTCTAAAAAAGTTCCAATCAAACCGTCACATATTTTTTTCTCAACATGAATAACATCGATGTTATGTGTTATCTCTAAAAATCTTCAATAAGGTAGTTCAAATAAGATAGACTATTTCTTCTAGATATTTTTTGAAGACCAAAAATTATTTTCTTCCCAAATGTCAAATAAATATTTTTCAACCTATCGTAATATTATTCAGCTAATAATGGTCAAGGGGGAAGTTTGTATTCCTATAAACCATTAAATTATTATTTCAATCTATGATAAGGATGATCAATTTGAAAAAATATTCGATGTCCCATCTACATCATCTTTATTCCATTCTAAAATTGATAATATGAATTCTCTTCATCAAAAATTAGACATGATTTATGCCCCTTAACACTGTATCTAGATAGGTTTCCTTATGCAGGAAAGTCATTTATAGTGAACATTATCATAGCACGAAAAAGAAAATACTCTTTCTTGTATACATCGAAAACTTTAACACCTATCTCCTATAGAAATTTCAAATCATCAATAAATGGTGAAAGATACACATCAATATCATTTCCTAAATTTTTTGTTCTAGAAATCCTCAAGCCCATCATAAAATATTTTTTCTTCATACATATATGTGAGGATAAGTTATAAATTTCCAAAAAAATAGGCCATGAACTATGATGGCTACTTAGGCTCTTACATAGATTCATGCCATTATTACACAATCACATTCTGATATTTCTAACTTCACTTCCAAAATATTGATTTTTTTTATCGAATCTCTTCCACTATGGTAAATTAATAGGGTGATGTAAGTTACCATCAAATATGCGCTCATATGAATTCCATCTTAACCTTTTTGCATCAATTGAATTTTCAAATAGATGCTTCAAATGATGAATTATTGGATTGTACCAAATTAATTTAGTAAGTTTTTTGATTCTGGTACCTAAGAATGAATCACAGTTGAATTATTATAATTGTATGAAATAATTATTGGATGATATCATTTGAAAGTAAAAAATTGATTTTTCATAAGGTTAAATGTAAGTACCTGAGAATGAACCTGAGTTGACTTTTTCATTCATCTTATATCATGATGACCCACATATAGGACACCTTGATAAATATTCATATTCTTTCCTATACAACACACAATCATTGGGGAAAGCAAGTATCTTTTTATACCCCAATCACATTGGGCATAATATTTTCTTTACCTCATAATTGGAATCTAGAAGCCCATTTCCTTCAGTAAGTAACTCTTTTAAAAGCTCAAGTAAGTTGGATAAACTTTTTTCACTCCACCAATTTCTTGATTTAAATTCAACTAACCTTAAAACTGATAATAACACTGTATATTTATTGCAACCTATGAATAATGGTTTCTCAGAATCTCTATATAATCGTTCAACATTTTCTATTTTTTCTACAGTTTCAATACCTAAATCATGAATTAATTCTTCAATACAATCCTCTATCTCATTATGAATATTTTCATCAATATTAGATGTTGAATTTTCAGTTCTTTCACCATGCCTGATCCAACGTTTATAATTAAGGCTATAACCATAACAAATGAGATGGTCCTTGATTTCTCTGGGGTTTAATTTTCTCATATTCAAACACCTCACACATGGACATAAAATAAAATCTATGTTTTGAAGATTTTGTTTAGAAAATTCCAAGAATTAATCAACTCCTTTTTAATATTCACTTGTGATTCTTCATAAATTTATCCAATTATGATCCATTCAATACCTGATATTGCAATTTTATCAATGAATATATTAAAACATATAAACATTTAAAAAAATATATATAAAAAGATAATAATAAATAACAATAATTACAACAATAATATATAATGTAGTGATATTTATTAGATCACATTATCAAATTATAAACAAATCATAATATCATATCAATGATTGAATAACCTTGTCAAAACAATAATTTACCATATAATTATATAACATCACATCGACCACCCATAAAAAATTATCATAATATCATTTATCAAGTCACAATATTATTTCAACATTTCATTCCAACTATTTATATCATCATTATTAATAAAATATCAAAAAACACAAATTCTACTTCAAACCACATGATTTAGGTGAATTTATACAACTTATACTATTTTTTCCTTTTTTTATTACAAATTCATCTACATTCATCTTCATCAGCTGACTAATATCCACTTATACTTGGTTAAATAATATTATTAAATATTACATTTATCCATAACTTCTCTTAGTATCCCCTCATAATAGATCAAGTTAAACCAATTTATCATAAAAGTTTCTTGAAAACATCAATCAATATTTAACACACATCACAATGTCAAAACAAAAATATGAAAGAAATATATTTTACATATCATTGCATCACAAAAACATTAATCAATATATACCATAATGACCATTTGATAATTTCATCAAATAAAAAATTTATCAAAATAAACAATCTTTAAGAAGAAAATTTATAAATAATAATAAACTACATATAAATAATTGAAACAATAACTCAATAATATAACTAAACAATAAATAATTTAACTTCAACATTAAAAAAACTTATAAAATTTAGATTTCACCAAGGAAAATGGACCCCTAATTTGAACTTGCTCCATAAAATCCATTGGAAGAACAAACACTATAAGATATAACAAAAATATTTGTAGAATTAAACAATAAACAAGAAAAAACAAATAAAATTAAACCGTAGATGATGGTTGGCTGAAAAATGATTTTTAAAGAGACGTACTTCTGTAGATGATGAAATAATGAGAGAAGATGAAGAATCAAGACCACATATAATGAAATTATGATAAATATAGAATCAAATAAATAAAAATTGATGTTTGGATCACCGAGTCTCCACCTTTGGGCTCATTGTGAGTCAAGAGGGTTTAAAAGTTCTCAAAAAATGAGGGTTTCACAATCCCATATTTTTTTAAAAAACTTTTCATCATCGTTTATTTGGAAAACCAATGCCAATTTTTTTTGATATTATGGAATCGGTTTTTGCAAAAAACTAGCATTGTAAATCAAGTTCATTGGTGTTTTTGTTGTCAGTTTTCTTAAAAACCGACTCTAAAAACCAAATTTAATTTTTTTGGCATTTGTTTATGTTGAAACCAATGCCAAAAATTTCCTGTAGATAAATTTTTCATCATTTTATAAAACAATGACACCATATATTCAAAATTAAAGCCACTTTTTATACTAGTGCAAAGAAACTTGACTCCTTTCCAAGTTATCTTGGTTATGGGGATTGAAAATCATGATTAGTTTCTCAAATATCGACTATAGTACCTAGCTAATCCACAAAAAATATGGATTTCCATCACAGTGGTTGGTCTTAGACATCCTTAAATTACCTCTATTTTTAAAGGGTCTACTGATATACCTTTGCTGTTGATAACATGACCTATAAATGTTACTTGATCCAAATATAATTTACATTTACTATACTTCACATACATATTTTCTTTCTATAAGGTCTTTAGTACAATATTCAAATGCTCCTTATGTTCCTCCTTAATTTTAGATTAAATGAGAATATCATTTATAAAGACTACAATTTTTTTTCAAGGTAATCCCTAAAGACTATATTCATAAATTATATGAATATTTATAGAGTATTAGTGTGTCCAAATGTCCTCACTATGAACTTTTAGTGCAAATACCTTGTATGAAAATCAGTTTTGGTGATATCCTCCTTCTCCACCTTTACTTGATAGTATCCTAACCGATGATCCAACTTAGAGAAATACTGGGCTCCACATAGTTGATAAAATAAGTCATTAATCTATATAAGAGGATACTTGTTCTTTATCATGATCTTGTTGAGCTTACAATAATCAATGTAGAGGCGCATTGACCCATCCTTCTTCTTGACGAAGAGGATCGGTGTACCCCATGGTGAAGCACTTGGATGTATAATCCATTTATCCATATTCTCCTATGGTTTGTTCTTAATCTCCTCAAGTTCAAAAACATATATTATATATGAAGTCTTAGATATTAGTAGAGATCTAGTTATAATCTCTATTGAAAATTCAACCTCTCATATAGGAGGAAGACTAGACAGTTCTTCAAGAAACACATCCACATATTCCCTCATAATGAGAATGTCTTCAAGGATGATCTTTTATTTAGTCTCAATATTTTGATAAGTATACGCTTAATCATAGGACATTAATATTCATTCTTAAGATGATGATACCAAAGGAGACTCATCTTATTCCTTACATGTGTATAAAGTCAGAGGGTGATTCATGATACAAAGATATATTTCCTTCTCTCTATAAATTATGTTGGATCTATATTAGGAAAGAAAATTTATACCCATAATTTCATCAAATTAATCTAAAGAGATAACAATAACTTTTTAACAATGAAAATTCCCACAAACTTTAACTTTTGATATAATAATTGATGAAGTTTCCCCCTAATGATATCATATCATTTGGTATGGTGACTTGATGTTCTTAAAAAACTAACAAGATATGATGATGTGAAAGGAATTGAAATACAAAAAGACAAATAAAACTATGGAGTATAGGTTTTATTTACTTTAGTCACCATGATCAATCTCTATATAGGAATTTCCTTATTCTATTGGTCTTGGAGATTATTGGTGCTCATCTAGCCCTTAGAATAGAACATTGGGCTTAGATAATTCCCAAATTCTACACTTTTATGACATAAAACTATTAATGGTACCTTAGATTGAAATTTATTTCCTTCCATAACATTATTCATTTATCCATTTAAATTGGATAATTTATTTCTTATTTTTACACACTTAAAACATATCCTAGTTCTTTTGTGACATTTCACATGGTGCCACATTCCACATTTTTTTCAAAAAAGAAATTGGGTCTTATTTCCTTTATCACATTTATCAGATGAACTTACTTGAGATGTCCTCCTCCTCTTATTTTATGTGTTTAGACATTCAACTATATGTGAATTTTTAATCATAATTTTTTATAGTTTTTTTGAATAATCACAAGATGTCATACTTGATCTCCCATCATGTTAGATATCTCATTTGGGTAGTCATCACATTTACCATCACATTTGTTATTGACTCCATTCCTCCTATTTCCATACATTGAATAACATAAAGATAAAGATATAAATTATTTTTAAACTACTAAAAACATATTTGGGAAACCATTATTATTAAAGTTATAACTCATAAATGACATATATTTCTTAAAATATTAATTTTTAGGCGTCAATATAAGTTATCCATGATCTATTTCCTAATATAAATTCTTATGGCAATTTTTTTCCCTTAATAATGGTTCATAATGAGATTTTGAATTTACTAAATCATATCCCATGAGAGTGTCAAACCAGGTGTGCAGAAAGGTGAATTTTTGTGCACCCATTCATGATCAAGTCTAGCTCAATATGCTATTTTTAGGGTTTTTACCACTAGTTACATCCGTGCCAGAGCCAGATCTACTTGTGGTATCTAGACAGAGATGTATTTTCTTAGAAACCACTTAACATATACTTTAAAAAAATTCATGGATGTTTTCTTATGTTTATTATTATCCATAAGTATTTATTTAGTTTTTTCGAATCCTAATCCCAAAAATAACTTGACTTTACTATGATACCAACTATGGAAACTCATATCTTTAATACAACTTATTTTGTGATTTATTACATAAAGGTATAATAAAAACAATATCAAAATATTATGAAGCCTAGTGTCTTTGGGATAATTGGTACATAAAATATCAAATTGATATATGGATACAACAACATTATTTAATACTTCCTTATAATGCTCTATAAATTCCATTGCTCTTTTAAAACTACTCATGATAAATTGGGGGCATACATAATAAAGGGGTGAAATATAAAGCATAATAAGGTAATAAATGAAGAATAACATGAATAGATTATTACATGTTAGTCAAAAGGAATTTCAATGGGATATAATAGGGGTGAGAATCATAAGCATGAACATGTAAGTATGATATATGATGATAACATAAATGAAACATGGAAATGTGGAAGTAACTTAAAACATGGGATCATAAACATAATTCAAGGATAAATGCTAATATAACATAACATATTGTGATTAGGGTAACCTATAATTCACCATTCATGTAATATCATGAGATTAAAACATTACCAAATGCATTGGAGGGATATATAATTCTGGGCCAACCCATCACTTTCATATCATGTCCATGCATTAGTGTGCCACATAGATCATTAAAAATAGGATAATATTTCATCACATTTAATCCCATGATTAAGGAGTTTTGGATAAATAAATGTAATTACCAAAATAATAAATTATAGGTACATCTAGGTGAATACCCTTTAGTGTAAATGGGGATGAGTATTCACAAAACAAAAGTTTGTCTTGGAAAATCGTAGGATAATTTTGGCAGCGTAATGGGGGTACTCAAAGATTCATGGGAGGGATTAATGATAGTGAAAGTGGTCTATCATAAATTGGAAATAATATTTCTAGTAATATTTATATGTAATAACATATTATAAAATGAATAATTAGTAATAAAAAGGCATAAGACAAAGATGGTTCTTAAATAGAGAGGAGAAAGAGATGATCCCTTACATTGAGAGGGTGTTCCAAAAGCTTACGAGGAGATTATTAAGAGATTGGTGAAACTTTGGGAGGTATCTATAGAGTAAATGTTAGATTTATTTCATTATAAAAGGTTTGTTAGTAAAGATAAATGGGTTTTTTGTGGGTTTATATAGAAAAAGAGAGGGGAGTTCTTTATTATGTTCAAAACTTCAGTTTTGGACTCTGTATAAATTTTTTTTCAAAACCAAAAAATATACATTGGTTTTTCCTATGGTTTATACTAAATTAATGTTTTTTTATTATTTTACAAGTTTAAGAACCTATCTCTTTAAAATATCATCCTTGGTGATGTGGAAGTGAGTCATGTTCATAAAGAATTGATTTTAAAACCTTAATATATAATATAGGTTTTGGAGGATTCAGAAAGGGTTTATAAAATTAATCAAATAAACTAAAAAAAATTTAAAGGGGAAAAATATATTTGGTCATGTATACCATTTTTGGCATATAATACATCACTTTTGGGTCATTATGATGTCACAATACACACTATATATTTAATTATATTTAATTTTGACCTAAAAATTCAATTACCTCCTAAAATTATAAAAAAAATAACTATTGGGTAATTTAAACATGATGATTTCAAAAATAATATTTATTTTATCCAAAAAAATCTCCAAGTATGATAATTTTCACTTTTAAATAAAAAATCCACATATATTGAAAAATACTAGTTTTTTTAAGAATAACAGTTTTATGACCCTTATAAAAATTAATTTTGACTTTGTAAAATTATATTATCATTTATATTTAATAAAAATTACTTAATAATAATATTTTATTAAAATATAATTTATTTAAAAAATTCTTAAATTCATCAAAAGAGTGTCTTGATTGAAACTGTATATTTCCCAAAAATACAATTTGTGTTTCATCATATTAAAATCTATTTTTTATCAAACTCATTATTTAATCATTATAAAAGTAACATTTAATTGTTTAATTAAAATAAAATATACATATTCATAATATTAGGGTCTAGATACATATTCCTTTATTAAACCAGTGAATTCCCTAAGGGTAAGGTGTGCGATGGTGATATTTTTCTTGGGGGTGGTTCAACGTACATGGTTTGGGTCATGATATCGATGAAATTGAACTTCTCTCATAAATAGTTTTCTTATTCTTTAGTTTTGGAATCTTATCATGGGCATGATCAAGGGAACATAATAGTGATGCAATCTCCCTCGGTAGCTTCTATCAATGGGCTTTATAGGGTATTATCCTACTGGCTAAGTCTATTGCTTCTTTTGTCTGTATCAATTGGAATTTTTCTTAAACCTATATATATACTAATCATACAATCACTGTTAAATGACTATATTTTCAAGGGTTATTATTCTTAATGTTATTTTAAATCTAAAAGGATATAACATTCCAAAATAACTAAATTAGTGCATGTGTTTTCTATAACTACATTACTTAATAACACATTTATTCATTAAAAAAGGGAATTTCATTTATAAAAGTTCAGGTCATTACAATGCTGATGGTAGTTCATCTCGGTGGTGGTAGATTATGGTGATGGTAATACATGGAGGTGGTGGTGGTACACTGATGGTAGTGGGTATAATTAACGGGAAATGGTAGCAAATGTTGCACTGACAGTAGCATAGTCAGGCAACAATAACATGGGTTGCATAGGAAATAGCAAGCTCGGGTAGCGATAGTGGGC
The DNA here is from genome assembly GCA_963277665.1 of Viscum album. Classification (NCBI taxonomy): domain Eukaryota; kingdom Viridiplantae; phylum Streptophyta; class Magnoliopsida; order Santalales; family Viscaceae; genus Viscum; species Viscum album. Next base: position 60,172,198 of record OY728163.1, on the reverse strand, counting down.
AACGGTAGCATGGGTTTCACTAGAAGTAGCAATATTGGGCATAAATATCATGTATTTATTCTCATACATGGATTCATTAATCATCATATGGGTTTATTTGAGCTTTAGTGGTGACCCATTGTGATTTGAGGCTTCATGGTGGAATTTTAACTCAAGATCATTCTCTAACAAAATCAACTATGGAATTCTCCAATGGCTTCAATGACCCTTACGTAACCCGTGGAACCTTAGAGTTACCCTTACACAATATTAACTATTTTGGAGTTACCCTTACATGAATTTTTTCTACCCTTATGTATCTTGAAGAAAAATAATGCTACATTTACGCATCTCTTTGAAAACCTGAGGTACCTTTATATAGCAGTTTCTTACTCTTACACAACATTTATTACCTTTACACAATATTTAGGAACTCAAAACTACCTTTAAGTATACAGTGAAAATCAATGGGTACCCTTATGTAGCAGCAACTCACCTTTATAAAACCTTTGAAATCCACTGGTTACCTTTACACAACGGGTAACACTACCTTTACACAACACACCCAGGAGAGTAATTTTCTTTATGAAATTGGATTTATACCCTTACACATTGTGTCACTTACCATTACATAATGCTGAAGATCCTTTTGCGTAAGGGTAGAGATCATTTTACCCTTATATAGTTCCTAGGCCACACACAAGGGTAAATCAAAACTTCCAAAAAAAAATCATCTTCAAAATCAAACATTAAAATTCATAATTGAAACCTATTTTAATATAAATTAATTATTAAAATGAAAATCACCCACATTTAAATAAATAAATTAATTTATGTGGAAAATTATTAAAAATATTGAAATTCATTATAAAAATGTTAAAAAATATACATGAAAAAAATGGCATCAAATGCCTCTACACTTTAACTATGGTTGTCCTCAAGCATTGAATCTGAACATTGAATCTCAAAGAAAAAACATGTTATTAATATATAAATTTATAAGTAATTAGATAAAATAGTTATCAATAGAAATTTTAAACTTTCAAGTTTTACATATAATATAAATTTAACTTCACACTTTTCAATGAAATAATCTACCCAAGTATTTTACTTTTCCCAATTGAAAAATTATGGGTCATCTACTTCTTTCCATTAAGATTCTCAATTTATTATTATTAAACATGAAAAGTCATGATCTACATCACTTTTATCTATTCTTATCATAAATCTTGATATATATTCAAGTAGAGTTATGCTCATACCATGAGTACATGCTCCATTTCTTTAAGCTTGCAAAGGATCTACATTCTCCATTTTGTAAAGACAAAAATCAAATAAAATCACAAGGACTTTGAAATAAAGGTTTTGATGACTCTAAGTCTTATGGTTGGTGGGTAATTATGTTCAAAACATTAAGCCTCAAAGAGGTGGTTCTATATCTAAAGCATAATGCATGATATCAAAAGTAAAAGCTCAATGGAAATATCCCCTTCAAAAATGATAACACACTCTTTCCAAGATCAAAGTAAAGGTCATGAAAAATGAAAGCATAATTAAATATTTTCACCCTCTTGAATGAATATCACATCCAGCACCTATATAACTCCCCATTAACTTTCTATCTGGTATGTTTCCACCTTTATTGTGGGTTTCATTTTTAATTGGTTTTATAATTCCAATAATGATTTGGGAGGATACCTGTAATGGTGAAGTCAGAGAGTTTTTGGAATTTTTATCATAAAACCTGAAAGTTTTTGTAGTTTTATGGGGATTTACATGCCATTTAATGGGGTTAAACGTCGTGTAATTATCTCTAGGATGATTCCATGAACTGGGTACACAACATGAACAGTTACAAACCATGTATAGCTTACACACCATGTAATGGAAAATATCCAATTTTTAATAAAAAGGCAATGGGTTGGGTATTACACAACCTATAAATGTATTACATGTCCTATAAATGTCGGGAGTTGGGTTTTTAGGGTGCCTATCTGCTGAATTTTCATTTCATCCTTTGGAAACTCTTCTCCCTCTCGACCTAAATGCTCATAGGGATGATTTTGGAGACCTCAAACCCTTCCAGATCATTTTTTTAGCGATTGATCATTATTTTAGTTAAGGTGAATTTCTCTAGGTAAGAGTTCCTTCTGTTTATTCTTTGGTTTTGGTTGTAGATATGGTTTGGTTGTGGATTTGTGATCAGATAGTGTTTTCTATCAATCCTTTTTAGTTTCTTTGTGTTCCCTATCTTTTAAAGGCCATTATCTTGGTTTTCAATCTTTTTTGTCGAAAGCATCATGGTTTCTACCATGTTTAGGTAGATGTTTCTATACAATGAGTCAATTTGATGAATTTTATGTTATTCTTGATAAATTACTTTGGATTGTTCATTAATTTGAAGTGATAAGTGGTTTCAAATGATTTCTTGGAAAGGAAAATGTTTTAAAAAGAGTTTTTTATTTGAAAATGGATTTTCTTGATTTGGAAATGGGTTTTCAAACTCTGAAGTAGTTCAGCTTACTTTTAAAAAATTTTATGAAACTGTGAGAATGGTTTTGAAAATGTATTGGTCAATTTCACATTGGGAACCTTGGGTGTGTCAGGATAGAGAGATGGGTAGCCTTAGTGTGTATTGAACCAATAAGAGGTAACTTTTTTTGATATCTATTGGTAGGACTTGATATCTTTTGGATCTAATGTATGGATGTTTAGGCTTGTGAGTGTATAGCATGAATTATCCCATAGACTAGATCCCAACACAAGGTGATTTTTCATTTTTCATTTATGTTTATTTATCATGTGTTTTTTTTATCATGGATTGTTTCTCATAGTTTTTTATATGTGGTTGTATCACATAGCTTCACATGATAGGTTGTTTCATGGATATGTGTTTACCTATATACCTCTTAATGCATGGATATGATTTCCTATTTTTATCACTTTTACTTTTCATATTTATGGATAGAGAATATAAAAGTATTTTTTGAAAACCAATAGAAGAAAAATGGAAAATGATTTACAAATAGTTTGTATTTATTTTATGAAAATGTTTTGTAAAACTGTTTCATTTCAAAATCTATAATTATTGCATTCTTGATATTAGACCTTGTATATAAACTATGGTGATATCCTTATGGTATTTGGATCACACACTACTTGTGAATTTGGGATTTTTTAGATTTTTTATTACAAGATTTAGGTAAATTGAAGATCATCTTTTAGTATGTTGGATTCTCCTATTTCTATTTATTTCAGTTCAGGTTGGTCTGGAGGTGACTGTTGTTCATGTGGATATTTGATATCCTTTTAGATTTTTCCTATTTTGGCTTGGATTGTATGTATTTTGTAGTATCTCATCTACTCCTGCTTCATAATCTGGCGGTATGTCGTGTTTTTATTATATTCAAGACTAGTTTTTTGCTATCCTATTTTACCCATATCATGTGATGGGCTAGTTTGGGTGGTTTTTCAAGTTGACCCTAGTTGGTTTGTTACAATTTGTTATCAGAGGGATGATTAGACTTAAGTGTGTTAGCACTACCTGAGTTTGATTCTCTATCTTGGGAAGATAAGAGATACAATTGTTAGAATTCAGATAGTAGGTGTGGAAAAGGGGTCTGGCCAGGTCACTTCCATAACTAAAATAGAGTTACCATGGGCGGTCATAGATTTTTACCAGACTTGAAATTTGGAATTTTAGGTCATTTTAATGAACTATATGGGAAATTTATTTGAATTGAACTATTCTTTTTTAAGTAAGTTTTTTCATGGTTGATTTAATTTCTTAATGTTTTAAATCTTTTTATCAATACCTGATATTGGTCCTATGATTTTAGAATTTACACATGGTTGATTGGTTTTTGTCTTTTGTTAGAAAATTACTCAGAGAAGTGCTCTTCCAAATATGAGAGAGAAAACTGCAAGTCAGGTTCCGCAGGAGAATCATATAGTGGACCCTACTTTGGTAGAATCTGTTATCTAGACTATTCATACTCTGGGTCAAGTGGGCATCAGGAACCTAAGATGCATAGTAGATCATGGATCAAAATTTACTAAGTAGCATACAACCTTCTCTCGTGGTGGTAAAAGACCACAATAATTTGAGGAGTGTCTTGAGTGGATAGAGAGGATCTTCAACTTCTTAAAGACCCATGAAGAATCTAAGGTGGGGTTTTCCTTATATATTCTCGAGGGGCCACAATGGATATGGTGGGAATCTATTATGAAAGTTAATTATCATGAGGATCTTACCTAGGCTTCCTCAAAGAAAATATTTAACCAAAAGTTTTATCCTCATACATTGCATGCAAAAAAGTTCAAGGAGTTTTTGACCTTAGAATAGGGGGAGTGTACCATTATAGAGTATTCTACCCATTTTTATATGTTAATGCATTGGGTATCCGAGATTGTCACTAATGATTACCTTAAGGATCAAAGGTTTGAGTTAGGAATAAGGAATGATATTCGATTGATGTTGATGCTCATGTGACTTATGACCTTTGTGGAGGTAGTTGACAAGGTGGTTTTATTTGAGGAAAATATAGATAGGAATACAGGTTTGTGTGGAGATTTAATTAGTTTAGTGGTTAGACAAGGTGTATCCTCTGGCTAGAAAAGAAAGAGTAAGAGTGGTAAGTCTTCTTTGGGACTAGCTTTAGGGGCTTCAATAGGGAATTAGTTAGTTTTCTACTACAAGTGTGGAATTAAAGGTCATACCAAGACTAACTATTTAGTGGATCCTAAGACTTGTCATCTTTGTGGATGATATAGCTATATATAGTGCTTTTTTGAAAAGATATCTCAGGGTAGTAGGGAATGATCCAATCTCACCAAGGGTTCGAAGGTTTGTGAAGATGATTCCAAGGGTGGTGGGTCTAATCCTTAGGCCAAGTGAGATGTTAATGTGGATGAGACTGTAAAATGTTATGAAATAGAGTATGCTCTATAGGAATCTAAAGTGAAGATAGATAATATTAGAGATACAATGTTTATCTCATCTTATATGTGCTAGATTTATTTAATATGGGTTCTACTCATTCTTTTATATCATAAAAGTTAGTTGATGTGTTATCCTAGATTTTGGAACTTATTCCATTCGTTTTGGATCTTTCCACGCCTTTGGGAAAGAGGTCTGAATAGGGTTTAAATGTCCCATGTGTCAGGTGATGATAGATGACATTGAGGTGGAGTGGGACTTCTTAGTGCATGATCACAAAAAATTTGACTTGATATCAGCATGGATTGGATGACCTGTGTTATGGATCAGATAAAAAATTATCATCATTGAGTTCAGTTATTATCTATTGATGGGGTCACTCATGTTTTTCAGGGTGAGTGGGACTCTAGACTAGGAAGGGTGGGGCCTATTGTTCCATATGTTGGGGAAATATCGTGCCAGTTTTCAGAGACATTTCTTGATCAAGTTGTCCCTTTCTTGGCTGTTCGACTTCCTAAAGAATTTTTTGAGTACCTTGAGGTCTTTCTGGACAAATTTTCAGGTTTTACTCCATAGAGAGAGTTTAAGTTTACTATTAACCAACTCCCTGGTACAATTACCCTTTCTATGTCATCTTACTGTATGACACCTGCTGAGTTGGTGGAACTTAAGGCATAGCTTGAGGACCTAGGGGATAAAGGTTTTATTCATCCTGAAATGTCACTGTGGGCTTCACCTTTCCTCTTTTCTAGGAAGACATAAAATATCCTCATACTTTGTATTGCATATTGAAAGTTAAATTGGGTGACCATTAAGAACAAATATCATTTTCCAAGGATCTATGATATCATTAATTAACTTAGAGGGGATCATTGGTTTTATAAGATTAAACTATAGTTAGTGTATCTCTAGTTGAGATTCTGAGAATAGAATATACCTAAGACAACATTTAGGAGTCGATATGGGCATTTTGGGTTTTTGGTTATGCTATTCGTCTCACTAATGCACCTGTGATATTTACATCTTTGATGAACCGAATTTTTCATCTATTCTTGGAATATTTTTTTGTTATATTCATGGATGATAGTTTAGTGTACAGTAAGTTATAGGAGGAGCACATGGAACATTTAGATATCATTCTTTAAACATTGAAAGAATATTATATGTATGGTAAGATTTCCAAGTGTGAATTTTGGATCTGAGAAGTGAAGTTTCTTGGGAATGTGATATCTGAGAGGGGAATATCAGTAGATCCTGAAAAGGTACAAACATTTATGTATTGGGAGAAGCCCATAAATGTGTTTGATATCCAGATCTTCTTGGGTTTTTCTGGTTACTATAGATGATTTGTTTAGGACTTATCCAATCCCACTTCTTTAATGATATATTTAAACTTTAAGGATATAATGCTTAAATGGAATGAAAAATTTCATATATATTTTGATGAGATGAAGTTGAGGTTGACCAAAACAACTGTTTTGATTCTCCCAAAACCAAGGTTGGGTTATGATGATTTTTTCAATACTTTTGGTATGGGTTTGAGATGTGTCTTGATGTAGGGGAAACAAGTTGTGGCATATGGCTCTTTCCAATTACACCCTCATTAGAAGAACTACCCTACCCATGATGTTGAGTTGTCAACTATTATGAATGAACTCCACACATGGAATCACTATCTATTTGAGGACCAGTTTATGGTATATTATGATTATAATATCCTGAAATATATTTTTTACTTAGAGGAATATGAATTTGTGACAGAGATGCTGGGTGAAGTATCTTTAGAATTTTTATTTTGACATTTCTTATACCCCTAGGAATGGAAATTTAGTTCATGATGCTTTGAGTATATAATTACTAACACAATCCGTGAAGTAATCAATTGAGGATTGGTCTTTGATGAGTTTTTTTTGCTAAGATGATCTTATAAGTGGAAGAGGTTGGTGGAAAGGTGTTCTTGGATTCGATGAAAGCTGAATCATCTTCAACTTTAGAAGGTGTTAGACCCCAAGTTCTAACACTTTAGTGAAATCCTTTATGGTGGGGAGACCTCAGGTGAGTGGTCTTAGTCTCCCAGTTGAGATTTGTGATTTTGTAGCAGGTTGGTTGTTTTGTTTTTCTTGAGATATGAGTTTTTGGATTGTGGACACCATTATTGTTGGTCCGTGCACCCTGGGGATAAAAAGATGTATCACAACCTGAGGAATCAGTTTTGGTGGGAAGGAAGGATACAGTCGATAGCGGATTTTGTTTCGCGGTGTCTAACTTGTCAGATAGTTAAGGTAGAGCACTTGATACCTTCAGGGTTTTTTATCCCTTACCCATTTTGGTATGTAAGTGCGATGATATTTACATGGATTTCGTCATTATTTTTCCACAAAATCTTAGTGGGAGGAATGTGGTTTGGGTGATCATTGATTGACTCATGAAATCTATGCATTTTCAACCTATCAAGGAGGTGACTAAAGTGGAAAAACCTGGGGACTTGTATGTCTGAGAGATTAGGAGACTTCATTGGATTCCCTATAGAGTTGTTTCTAATAGGTATCTAAGTTTAACATCCAGGTTTTGGAAAGTTTTTAATGAGGCAATGGGTTCCCAGATTAAATTAAGCTTGACTTATCATCCGCAAATGGATGGATAGACAAATATGGCTATCCAGGTTCTAGAGGATATGCTCTGGGTTTGTGTGCTTGATTTCAAAGGATCTTGGGAAAATCATTTGACTTTGGTTGAGTTTTTCTATAAAAATAGTTATTAGTATTCAATTAAGATAGATCCATTTGAGGATTTGAATGGGTGGACATATAGACCCCCCTTGTGTTGGGTAGAGTTGGGTGAGTGGTCCTTGGTTGGGCCAAGCACTGTTCATGAGATTATGGTGAGGGTGTTGTTGATCCAGAGGTGTTTGATCACAAAATAGAGTTTTCATAAATCTTATGCAGACCTTCAGCATCAACCTATGGATTTTGAGGTTGGTGATCAGAAATTTCTCAATGTTTCAACGTGCTTGGGACATCTCCGGTTGGATAAGCAGGGAAAGTTGGAACCAAGGTTTATGGGCCCCTTTGAGATCATTGGATGACTAGGGAGGTTGGCATATAGGTTTCACTTTCTATCTAGTTTGATATCTATATATGATGTCTTTCATGTTTCCTAGTTGAGGTGGTATATACCAAATCCTTCCCATTTTATTAAATAAGATAATGTTGATCTTGAGCTCGATACCATTTCAGTTGAGTAGCCGGTTCAAACTATGGATCACCAAGATAAGGTAATGCATGGTAAAAATAGTCCCCTCGTATGGGTATTGTGTTAGTGCAGATGGGATATCCACAAGATGTGTGGGTGGGAGTCATTGATGAGGTGGTGGTGGCATTCTCTTTTTGGAGATCCAGGATCTTGAGGCCTTTTTGGGGGTAGATATCATTTATGGTGGGGTGATTATAACACCCTGTTACCTTTCTATCTGGTAGTTTTAACCTTTTTTTGGTTTTCCATTTTCATTGGTTGTATAATTCCAAGAAGGAGTTGTGAGGATACTTTTAATGGTAAAGTTAGGGTTTTGTGTTCGAGTTGGTGCCCTAGAACCAACTTCTGTGAACTTTATGAAAACCTGTATTCATAGTATTTAATATTAATAAACTCCTTATCACATCATGATTGTTCTTTTATATAACATAGTATGTGATAATGTCCTAAGAGTAGCTATCACACTAAAAGGTCATAACAGTTCATTGTTATAATGAGAACCCAAAAGTTCTACGACACTATTCTTAACTATATTATATATATATGGATGGTATAATTTCAGGGAGACAAATGATACAAGCTATTAGGGGTGGAGACTCATAGGACTTTGAAGCACCTTATCATGGTGTACACCCTTGGTAATATCTAGTATAGGATATTATGAGAACGAGACTCGTCAGTAGAAAATCCACATTCATATGTGTCATTGGATGTTCCTATCTAAAAATTTGTGTGTTGATTATTATAATTTAAGATAATTATTAATGAATATTATAAGTCACATACTTTTTTGTATTGATGAAAACCATAGTGATATATGTTCATGGCAAGGTAGGATATGTTGGGTGCATCACGAGTAATATTTTATTAATTAATAAAGCGAGAAAGGATTTTACCATTCTATTATTTAATGAAAGATGATATCTCAGGACCATTTATGGAAATGATATAGCCTAAATACATCTAGGGCCATGGTGTTCTAGGGGCAAGTTAGATTTCCATAAATTTAAATAAATAGAAATTGAGCACATAGGTTGATGACACTGAAATACAACCTTCTTGATTAGAGATATCATGACAAAAGGATTATATTACATAGTGATTGTCCGTATAAGGTATTATGTCATTATTAAATTAAATTATTTATCTATGGGTGCCTTGACATGTTTCCATACACTAACCTTGGACTTTTGGCTGCTTTTCCTAATGCCACTGAAAAAGAGACCTAGAGGATCACACACTAAGTGTATCCAGAATCTCAGTTAAATAATATATTATTATTTATTATTTAACAAGTTGAATAAATATTATTCCCGCACATGGGTTAATATTTATTCATGTTTTTCTAATCGAATATATTTCATTACCAGTTATTCAAGAGAATATAATGTGAGAGGAATATTTAATAAATGTTTATTTTCTATTTAGTGAATATAATATTAATTTATTTATTGGTGAATAATGAAGTTATATTTATTTATTAAATAAATAGTCATTATTCAATCCCCAATAAATATTGTGGAGTAATGACAGACCGCGTTTTTTGTCTAGTAAGAAATAATATATATTGAATATTATTTGATTAAATAACATTTTATTTAATTTTCAAGTTAAGTGAATGTCAAGGAAATAATAATAATATTATTACTTTAGTCACTGGGTTCCTCAAGGGATTAAATATATATTAAAGGTAACTTGTGAAAATATTTATTTCTAAACCATAGCAATATTTAAACCCAAATATATAATTATTTTTTCAATATAACTAATTCATTTGTGTTGTAAACAATCATAGTCAGAGAGAATACTCTCAATCATTAGATAGATCCCTCTCCTAGAATGCTCCTAAGAATAGAGATTGATCTTCCTGCACCATCCAATCTCAATTCAAGAGAGATCAAGGAGAACACTTTGGAAGAAATTATCATGGTGATAAAAGGTGAATGATGCAAGTAATAGGATCTTTTGTGCCAAAACCCAGATATTCCTAGATAAATGTTCATTGATTTATGGAACACATGTGGATCACCGCTAGAGTTAATCTTATCTTGATTCCTATAACACGATGACAATACAATATAGATATGTTGTCAGATACATCAATGGAGAAATAATTTATGCAAGGTAATTCTGTAATTGATTAAATTAATTATGAATAATATGTGATGATCCTACACTTGGTTTTTGAATTATATCCCTTTTCTATTTTCCTTGATTCAAATCCGTTGATTATGACATTCATCATCATATAAATCTTGGATTGATCATCGATCATGAAAAAAAATAAAATTTTGAAACATCCTATCACACACTTCCACTATGCCTGGAACCTTCAAGTGGTATCAGAGAAGTCATATAATTATTTATAATTATTTAAATATAGTTGATTGATTTACAAATTTGGGATTTAGTTTTCAATTCAAGTTTAATCATTCTTTAAACCAAATTATGAGATCTTCTTCTTTCTATTTTTTTTCTCGTAGATCTAATCGAATCGATTAATTTTATAAATTAAATAAAATTGAAGAAATCATCCAGAGGTGCCTAGGATTCTGGCCAGATAACATAAGAGTACATACTGTGTAACCAGAGTTACATGACATGTACTAGTGTTCAATGAACCAGGAATTAATTTTGAATTAATTCAAACCATGTTCACTGAATACAGATGATACATTTAATTTCTCACACCATGTGTTGACTAGGCTAGCTTGGCACATGGTCAGCCGGAGTACATGCTTTGTATCCCTTGTACGCGCCATGTACTCCAATTTTTCTGAGACATGGTTTACACGCCGAGTCCCTAGGTATGTGCCTCAGATAGATAGTGAGAGACATACTCGCCAGGTAGATCACTTGTAAATTCCATGTACTTATTCCAAATTATGTAGAATTAAAATTAATTTATTATACTATGTAAACCTTATCAAAATGTGCCTACATGTGGTCATTAAGTTGATAGTACATGCCATGTTATGGGTTTTAATATATATATATATATATATATATATAATTTTAATTAATTTTTGTATAATGTTCAGATCTATATATTATGTGTGAGTCGTATGATAGATATTAATCTATGTGCATTGAATCATAACACGTTACAGAAAAATCATGTAATTCGTGTAATCATTAATTTGATAATACACATCATAAAAGTATGTGATACGTCATGTATGACTTATTTCACAAGAGTGAACTGTATACGAGTATAATACATGTTGGTTAGATTTGGATGAATATTCATCATGTTTCCTACAAGGTAAATTTATGCACACATTTAATTTTAAATAAGTTTATTCAATTTGTTTAAAATTATGATGGATGAGAATCTAAAGGAAATTTAGAAGACAATTAAGATAAAATAATTGATTAATTAAAAAGATAATTAATTAATTCGATCATGATTTATCTTAAATAAGAATGATTAAGAATTGAATGCTAGTTTTATTAAATTCATAATTTGTTGCATTCATATGGATGATCATGATAATAGACCGGACCTTTATATGTGATTGGTTTCATTTAATTTATTATTAAATAAAATTAGTGTCCTGTGTGTCATCTCTCATCTCATTATGTATAGGACAACGTGACCATGGTTTATTTTATGTAAACCCCTTTCCACTCACCTGCGTGTGAGTAAAATCATATGAAATTGATGGATCTTTCAAGCTAGTGGAGGCAGTTCAAGTTTGGATTTAAGGAAAATCCAATCTAAGAGAGATACATTTATGGATAGGTGGAAAGCTATAACCCAAACCTTAATTGGTTCAAGGTGTTTTTTCCCTAGGTCAATGGTTAATTTATCAACTGCTAGATAAACTAACCATTATTAAAAGATCATAATCATACTGCTTTATTATTTTATTTTTTTCAAGTTTCATGGTTATTTCATTATGGATGTCATGTCACGGTCACATGAATTAATGAAATTAGAAAGCATGCAAGATAGAACTAAAATAAATTATCTTATGCGTAAATATTATCTAATACATGGTTAATCAGTTAAGTAAATACAATTAATATTAAAAAGCATGTGATAAAGATAATAATTGGTAATTTATTCATAAAAAATAAAATCCCTCAATTATATATATTAAGTTGATATATCCTTACTCTACTTCAGTTAAAATTGAACCATAGTTCAAAGTTCTTGACCATCCAAAGTTGGGGTTCTTTCAATTATCGGGGAATTCTAACATGATTATTTGGGTTGACTTAACTTATTCCACATCAAGGGATGACTAACAAAGTAGGACTTGGTGTAACTGAGATGCAAGGGTTAAGGAAATATAATTTCAGGATTTTAGGATTGGGGAGTCCACCCAAAAGATCAAGGAACTTTGAGTTAATGCAATTGACATTTGGAATGCCAACCTAAAACCATTCAAGTTTCTTGAACAACCAAATTTGGGGTAATTAGAAGTGGAATATGGATCCTTTACACTATAATTTTTAGGAAACATGATATTATAAATCCAATGGTGGGGGCTATTGAGTTTCGATAAAATAGTGGAAGATTAATAAATAGAATATTTATTTATTTGTCTAAATTTTATCAGATAAAGTACTAACATTCTTCTCGTCTTATTTGTATAAAAAATAATAAATTGACTTAAAACATATCACCATGATCCATACTTGATAAGGACAACCTTATCACCGACACAAATTTCCAAGAGTGGAAAAGGTTCTTATTCATTATCCTTCACCATAAAAGGAAATTATATGTGCTAGAAGAACCTATTACCAATGTTCCTGGTAATAAGGATAGTGATGAAGAGTTAAATATTTATGAGAAACATTTGAACAATACAAAAAATGTTCAATATTTCATGCTTTCTTCCATGACTAATGAGATTTTGAAGCAACATGAGTACATGTATGAATATAACATGATGAATCATATTTGGGATCTCCACCAAGAGAAGGCGAGACAAGAGAGATATGAGATCTCCAATGTTTTGTTTAAAAACAATCTTGGAGAGTCTATGCCAGCTAGGCCTCATGTAGTCAATATTATTGGATACATTGAATTCTTAGACATTTTAGGGATTAAATTCAAGGATGAGTTGTGCACAGATCTCATACTTTAATCACTGAACAAGACCTTATATAGTTTTAATGTTAATTACAATATGATAAACAATGAGAAGAGTCTTTTAGAACTTCTTAATTTGATTCACTAAGAAGATAAGGACATGAAGTGTGACAAACCCACAATCCTTATGGTGAATAAGAAAAGGAAGAACAAGGTGAAGGGCCCCATGACTCATAAAAAGTCTAAAGATCTCAAGCACTATCCTTACAAGAATAAGAAGATACCAAGGCAAAGTAAGGAAATAGAGGCAATATGTTTTTTATGTGGCAAAAAAGGCCTCTAGAATAGGAACTACACCCAAAAACAAGGGGAATCTAAAGGTGAATTAATTATCAAGTGTAATATTTCAATATGTATGCATTGAGTATTAGATACAGCTTGTGGTACTCGTATATATATATATATATATATCCAAATGTAGGAAACAAGTAGATTCTGAAAGATTTATAGAGGAGAGGTGGATTTGAGAGCTGATAATGGTGTGAGGTTGGCTGCTCTAGCCATTGGTGACTACCACCTTTCATTTCCAATGGGAATGATCTTGGTTTTAAAATATTGTTATTATGTACCAATGGTTACTAAAAACATTATTTATATATCATTCCTAGATACAAATGGGTTTATTTTAAAGTTGGAAATAAAATTTGTCTCTTTTATAAATATAACATATGTTATGGTATGATAGATTTAAATAACGGTCTTTATGTATTAAATTAAGAAAACCAAGTATTGGAAATTGATAACGAATCATGTTCACATGACTCATATAACACCCAGTGATGGAATCTCCGTATTAGTCATGTAAACAAGAATAATTTTATAAAGCTCTGTCAAGATGGTTATTTAGACTCATCTGAGCAAAAACCACTTGAAAGATTTCATGCTTATTTATAAGAAAAAGTGACCAAACCACCATCCAACAGATAGGGTGAAAGGGCCACACATATTCTAAGATTGGTACACAATGATGTGTGTGGAACATTTCCAGTAGAATATAGATGTGGGTATTCTTACTTCATAACTTTTAATGATAACTTGAGAGTTGATATGGTTATGTATACTTGATGAGGTATAAGTTCATGTACTTTGAGAAATTCAAGGAATTCATGAATTAAGTAGAGAATAAAATTGGAAAGAAGATAATGAAGCTTCGATCAGATAAAGGTGGTGAATATATTAAACAAGAGTTTATCAACCTTTTATTAGAGTTTTGGATTCTATCTCAACTCACTTCATCGTACATACCATAATGGAATGATGTTAGTGAAAGGAGGAATCATACCTTGTTAGACATGGCAAGGTCAATGACGAGTCATGAAAGTCTTTCATTATCCATTTGGTGATATGAATTACAAACTGCAATATTTACATTAAACCAAGTACCAACTAAAGTGGAAAATAGAATTCCATTTGAGTTATGAAGTGGGAAGAAATCCATTTTTTCACATACTCATGTATGGGGTTTTGAGGAATTTGTTAAGGTTTTCCCAGGCAACAAACTAGCACCTCGGGGAACAAAGTGTATCTTTATAGGGTATCCTAAGGAAAAAAGGGATAATATATATACAACCCCTATGATAATAAAGTGACTGTAACCAGAAAATATGTCTTTCTTGAGATGGAGAACATCCTAAAAAAGGATAGTGGGACCAAGATTGACTTTGATGAAGTTGATGCTCAAGATACAAAAGATTTGGTACAAGAAAAGATTCCATAGAGACCCATAGAATAAGTAGTTCCTAAACACAAGTAGTATGTAGGAATACAAGAGATGTAAGATAACCAGAGAGATATGGTTTTCTAGTCACCAAATATGGTTACTCATTATTGGTTGACAATGATGAACCTCTCTCCTATAAAGAGGTATCCGAGAGATCAAAAGAAACAAGATAGAAAGAAGCCATGAATTTTAAAATGGATTCCATGTATCAAAAATAAGTTTGGGTTATGGTAAATGTGCCAGTTGATGTAAATCTCAAAGGGTGAAAATGGGTATTTAAGAGAAAACTGGACATGGAAGGTAAAGTAAATTCCTATAAATCAAGGATAATGTCTAAAGGGTTTAAAAAACATCAAGGAATTGACTATGATGAAACTTTTTCACCAATTTCCATATTTAAATCCATCAGAATGATACCTACTATAACGACTTACCACGACTATGATATTTGTCATATAGATGTTACAACTACTTTTCTTAATGGGAACCTCCAGGAAGATGACTATATGAAAAAACCAGAAGGTTTTGTGACTCCAGGTGATTCCAAAAATATTTTCAAGTTGAAAATATCCATTTATGAATTGAAGAAAGCATCCAAGTCATGGAACATTCAATTAGTTGAAGCTATAAAATAACTTGGTTTCATTAAGAATGAATGTGATCCATGTTTTTACAAGATGTTTAGTGGGAATGTGGTTGTTATCATAGTAGTATATGTTGATTCCATATTACTTATTTTAAACGACATATCAATCTTACAGTCTGTTAAGGACTGGTTAAAACAAATTTCTCCATTAAGGACTTAGTTAAAGTAGCATATATTCTAGGGATCAAGATCATTCATGATGGATCCAATAGGATGCTTGGACTAAGTCAAAGTATATAAATTTTCCATATAATAATGATATTTAGTATGGAACAATCCAATAGGGGATTGGTTACAGTGTCACATGATTTACATCTTTCCAAGAAAATGTGTCCTCAGACACAATAATAAAAAGTGATAATGAGTAAGATACCATACATTTTAGTGATAAGATCAATCATGTATTCCATGTTATGTACTAGACTTGATGTTTCCTATGCATTGATTATATTAGAAAGATATCAAGAAGATCTAGGAGAACTACATTGGTCTACTGTTTAGGCTATCCTCAAGTATCTAAGAAGAACTAAGGATAATTTCTTGATGTATATAGGAGAGGAAGAGTTTTTTATTAGGGATTATAATGATATTAGTTTTAACATAGATCATAATGATAATATATTATAGTCAAGTTATGATTTCTATCTCAATAGAGGAATTATGAGCTGGAAGAGTTCATTGCATCCAGTTTTTACTGATTCTACAATGGATTTCGAGTATATAGCATTTTTTGATGCATACATGGAATCCATTTGGATAGGAAAATTTTACCAGGAGCTTGATGTGGTACCTAGATATAAAGACCGTATCACATTGTATTGTGATAATACTACATTGGTGGATCTTTCAAAAGATCCAAGGTTACACTAATGGACAAATCATATACTCTGGAAGTACAAAATCTTGATGGATTTTTATAAAAGGGGTTTAGTTGAAGTAAGAAATGTACCCACATAAGAGAACGTGGTGGACCCCTTGACTATAGGCCTATCTCAGTAGAGGCATTAGTATCATATGAGAGCTAGCAGATTGAAGGTTTTTAGAAGTTATCTCAAGTTCAAGTGAGATTTTGTTGGATTTGGTTCCTTATAAACAAATTATATGTAATTTATGATAACCTATATTCATATTATTTAATATTAATAAATTACTTATCACATCATGATTGTTCGTATGCGTAACATAGTATGTGATAATGTCCTAAGAGTAGCTGTCACACTAAAAGGTCATAGAAGTTCCCCGCTATAATGAGAACCTAGAAGTGCTACAACACTATTATTAAATATATGTTCTATAGTCAAATGATAACATTTGAGGTATACAAATGATACAGGCTATCAGGGGTAGAAACTCATAGGACTTTGAGGCACCTTCTCATGGTGTATGCCCTTGGTAATATCTAATGTAGGATATTATGGGAACGAGACCCACCATTAGGAAGTCCACATTCACATGTTTTATTGGATGTTCCTATACAAAAATGTGTGTATTGATCCTTATAATTTAATATTATTTTTAATGAATGTTTTAAGTTTCATACTTTTATGTATTGACAAAAACTATGATGACATATGTTCATGGTGAGGTAGGATATGTTGGGTGCATCACGAGTAATATTGCATTAATTAATAATTCAAGAAAGGATTTGTCCTTCATATTCTTTAATTGAAGTTGATATTTCATTCCCTTTGATGGAAATGATATATCCTAAATAAATACATGGCCACACTGTTCTATGGGAAAGTTTGATTTCCATAAATTCAAATAAAGAGACATCAAACACATAGGTTGATGGCACCAACATACAACCTACTTGATTAGATATATCATGATTAAAGGATTATATTACATAGTGAGCATCCATATCAGGTATTATGTCACCATGACATTTAATTATTTCTCTATGGGTACCTTGTCATGTTTTTAGATGCTAACATTGAACTTTAGGCTACTTCACCTAATGACACTGAGAAAGAGGCATAGAGGGTCACACACTAAGTGTATCCAGAATCTCAATTAAATAGTATATTATTATTTATTATTTAACAAGTTGAATAAATATTACTCCCATACATGGTTTAATAATTTTTCATGTTTGCTTGATCACATATATTCCATCACTATCTATTCAAGAGAATATAATGTGAGAAAAATATTTAATAAATGTTTATTTTCTATTTAGTGAATATAATATTTCTTTATTTATTGAAGAATAATTTAGTGATATTTATTTATTTAATAAATAGTTATTATTCAAGGCCTAATAAATATTATGGAGGAATAACATATCAACTTTTTAGGTTTAGTGAGAAATAATATATATTGAATATTATTTGATAAAATAATATTTAATTTAATTCACAAGTTAAACTCATGCTGAGGAAATAATAATAATAATATTATTATTTTATACATGGGGATTTTCAAGGTATTAAATAAATATTAAAGGGAAGTTGTGAAAATATTTATTTCTAAATTCAAGTGATATTTAAACCCAATTATATTATTTTTTCAATAGAGCCAATTCATTTGTGTTATGCACAACGAAAGCCGCAGAGAATCCTATCAAGCCCTAGAGATCTCTCTCTCCCATAATTCTCCCTAGAATGGAGAGAAAGCTTACTCCATCATCCACTCTTGAGTTAAGGGATATTAAGGAGAAAAATTTAGAAGAGATTCTTCTGGTGGTCATAGATGAATGATGCAAGCAATAAGGTCTACCGTGCTAGAACCCGGAGATTCCTACAACAATATTCAGAGATTTATAGAACATATGTGAATTTAAACTAGAGGGAATATTATTTTATTACTAAAATGTAACAATGATAAAACATAGTTCTATTTTCAGATCCATCAATAAATAAATAATTCATGCAAGGTAATTATTTAATTTATTAAATTAATTATAAATAACATGTGATGACCCTACACTTTGTTTCAAAATTCTATCCCTTTTCTATTTTATTTGATTCAATTTGGTTTATTATGATGTTCATCATCATATAAATCTAGTATTTATCATTGATCAGGATAAAAAGAAAAGTTGGAAACATCCCATTGCACGCTTCCACTATGCCTATAACCTTAAATTTGTTGAAATTTTCAACATAAAATGTATAGTTTTTGTAGTATGCTAGGGATTTACATGCTGTGTAATGGGGTTACATGACATGTAATTATCGCCAGGTGGATTCCATGAATTGGGCGAAGAATGTGAAAGGTTACACATCATGTATAGATTACATGCTGTGTAATGAGAAAAATCCATTTTTTAATAAAAAGTCGACGAGTTTTTTGGTGTATATGATCCTCGAGTACTACATGACATGTAATGTCTTATATTCCATGTAAATATTGAAATTTGGGTTTTTAGGGTGACCCTCAGCTGAATATTTATTTCATTTTTTGAAATATCTTCTCCCTCTTGATCTAAAATCTCACAAGGATGATTTTGGAGACCTCAAACCCTTCCAGATCATTTCATTTAGTGATTGATCATTATTGCAGTTGTGGTGCATTTCTACAGGTGAGCATTCTTTCTAGTTCTTCTTTGGTTTTGGTTGTGGCTGTGGTTTGACTGAATATTTGTGATTAGATAGTGTTTTCTATCAATCCTTTTAGTTGCTTGGAACACCTTGTATTTCAAAGGCCATTCTCTTGGTTTTCATTCTCCATTGTCGAAATCATCTTGGGTTCTATCGTATTGAGGTACGTGTTTAAATACAATAGGTTAATTTGATGAATTTCATGTCATTATTGATAAATTCCTTTGGTTTGTTTATTGTTTTGAACTGATAAGAGGTTTAAAATGATTTCTTGTAAAGGAAACTGTTTTTTAAAAGGGTTTTTTATTTGAAAATTTCTTAATTTGGAAATGGGTTTTCAAACTACAAAGTGAATCAGATTGGATTTGAAAAATATTTTATGAAATTGCGATCATGGTTTTGAAAATTTATTGGAAAATTTCACATTGGAAACCTTGGATGTGTTGGTATAGAGACATGAGTATCCTTAGTGTGTGTTTCACCACTAGGAGGTAACTTTTTTTTGATATCGACTGATATAAATCGATATCTTTTGGATCCAATGTATGCCTATTTAGGCTTGTGATTGTCTAGTGTAATTTTCCTATAGGATAGTGCCCATTATGAGTTGATTTTTCATTTTTTTATTTATGGTTATTTATTTCATGATTGTTTTTATCATGGATTATTGATCATAAGTTTTTATATGAGGTTATATTATATAACTTCACATGATAGGTTGTTTCATGGATATGTGCTTACATGTATACCTATTGATGCATGGATATGATTTCCTATTTTTATCACTTCTATTTTTATATTTATAAATAGAGAATATGAAAATATTTTATGAAAACCAAAGGAAGAAAAATGAAAATGATTTACAACTATTTTGGATTTATTTTATGAAAATTATTTGTAAAATTGTTTCATTTTAAAATCTATAATTGTTGTATTATTGGTATTATAACTTTTATAGATACTATGGTGGTATCCTACTAGGATTTTTCTCACACCCTACTTATAACTTTGGGAATTTTTAGATGTTTTATTATAGGATTCAGGTAAAGGGGAGAGCATCTTTTAATATGCTATATTCTCTTGTTACTGCTGCTTTTGGTTCGGGTTGTTTCGGAGGTGAAAATTGGTCATGTATAGATTTGATATACTTTTCGGTTTAGCCTCTTTTGGTTTAGACTGTATATAGTTTGTGTCATCTAATCTATTTCCACTTCGTACTCTTGTTTTATATCTTGTTTTTATTATATTCAAGATTCGTTTCTACTTTCCTGTTTTACCCACATCATGCGACGGGCCAGTTTGGGTGGCTTGTCTAGTTAACTCGGGTTGGTTCATTATAACCTAAACCCATATGATAAAATTATAAGTTTGATAATGGTGATTTTTTATTCTTCCAAATCAAAACCCTTTTTTTCATTTTTCTTCTTTTTATTTTTTCATTTTTTTTTCAATAATGGAAAATAATAAAAGTACAATGAATGAATAAATAACATTTCCCAATACA
Source organism: Viscum album (assembly GCA_963277665.1). Classification (NCBI taxonomy): domain Eukaryota; kingdom Viridiplantae; phylum Streptophyta; class Magnoliopsida; order Santalales; family Viscaceae; genus Viscum; species Viscum album. The sequence continues at coordinate 60,151,506 of OY728163.1, read as the reverse complement.
TAAAATAGCATCCCCACACTTATTCCTTTAAATATAGTGCATCCCTTACGCCATGAGTTCCCTTACCCCCACACTTTAACTTTAAAATATCATGAAAGAATCAAGATGAGGGTATGAATGGATATTACTAGCTTATAATGTGGATCATTCCTACCAAGTTCATTCATGGATTCTATGGTCTAAAAAAGGATTAATGTTAAAATTAGTCTCAAGGATAAGGGATAAATCAATAAAAATACCTCAATAATTTTAAATGTGACTTTACATCATGATAGATTCTATAAGAATGAACTTATGATCCTAAAGGTGATGAGCCTATAAGGGGAACAACACGTTAGGGGTTTTCCCCTCATCGTTGCCTCCTTCATCTCAAGTTGACACGACGACCCTCCTTGTACTCGACGAGATTTAGCGGTGAATCCTCTATGGTGGTGGCACTTCTTGGACATTATCTTCTTGAAATTTTCACCATTTTGGCCTCTCCTTTCCAAATTCCTTCATTACTGGATATAGTCTCCCATGATAGAACAATACCGGTCCACAACCAGGTTTCCAGATCCAGTGGCCTGAGGACTCCGCCTTGTCTCCAGTGTGTGCGGTGGGTGATTTTTCATGGTCTTCACAAGCATACTGGTTGGCAGCGATGAGATCTAGGAGGTGAGACTACCTTATGGAATACTTTTGAAGTTATTATGCTTTTATTTTTTTAATCTTATTTTTTTGGGATGTGTTGGTTCGTGTTGCCAAGTCCGTGAAACAATGTTGGTTTTTATTTTTACTGAATCCATGGTTTGGTGTTGAATTTCTGGATCTTCTTCTTCTGTGAGCCTTACTGTTTCCCTTTGAGAATTTACTCGCCTTCCTCCTACTGACATAGCAACAGATTTGATGCTGTTTTTTCCATTTGATTCTCAGTTGGCAGGATGCTTATTGTTTGGTTTATGTTTGATTTTTCATTTTTGATCTTGTTTGTTGTTGGTTGGAAGGAGGATAGTGATATTTTATTCAGATTTAGGATGATTGATGCTAGGATTTGGATTTTTGTGAAAGTGTGATTTTTGATGAAGGTGGTCTTGTTCTATGGTATTTTTGATGTTGTTTCCATGGAATCAATGCACTGGTTCTGAATTTGGATTTTGGAAGGCTTATTCCAATCTTTCTACAAGGATTTTCTCTAGACGAGGATTAGAGAAGATTCTTTCACCATGCATGACTATTCAGATTTGGAAGTTTGATAGGGTCTGGCTCCACCATCGGTATTAGGCCCGTGCAGTTCTGCACGAGATAGCTAGCTGAATAGTCATGCATTGGTGGAGGTTTTTCATACTGATGATGATGATGGGGATGATTTTTTCTAAGTAGTATTGTTCTGGGCTTTGACCATAAATTTTTATTGATGTATCTATGTCCTTGAAGTCATGTGAGGTTTCCCCACTTTTTCCTTAAAAGGGGGTTTATCCAAAAATTAATAAAAATTTAGGCCTTAGGGCCATTCAGTCATAGATTTGATAAGTTCTAATGAAAGTTCTAGTAGGTGACATGTTTCAAGTTCTATCAAGAAATATGTTCAAGATAGAATGGAAAGTAACGGGTCTAAAAATACTCTAAGTAATGAAACATGTAAATTTGGACAATCAATCGTGGAATGGATAATAATAAAAAGTCAATCCATATGAATTTCAGAAATTAAAATCTTGAAAATTTTAGGGGAATTTTATTTAAATGAATCAACCAATTCAATTAAATCATAATTCATAAAATTAACACCAATTATTCAATCTAATCATTCAATTATCCATCTTACTCATTCAATATCATTATCTTATAATTCTAAAACAAGGAATCATGGGATTCCTAAGAATCACATGTCTCCTAGATAACTCAAGTAAATAAGAAAGTATAAGTATGGGAATAAAAATTCTATTTTGAATATTAAAAAAGATTTAAAAAAAATAAGAAGTTAAAATATAATGAATTTAAAAGTGAATTACCTTTTTAATGAAGTTATAGTCCTCTCCCTTCTTCCTAACCTTACTACTGGGATGCTTGATACCATTATCATATAACTATAAAAGATAATTACTGAGCACAAAGAACATTCTATTAAAGTTAAAAAAAATGAGGGGATAATATTGTATCCTAATATATTCCTAAAACTACTTCATAATAAAGAGATTCAAATCAAAAGTCCTAGAAATAAAAAAAAGATAAACCTTGGTTTGATCCCCCAAGTGGTCCCTGAGTTTTTACTGCCTCAAGAAGGGTATTACCAGCTAATATCCAAAGTCTGATGGTGGGTGAAGTTTGTTTGATTTGAACCACAAACACTTCTTCCTTACGACCTATATTTCTTCTTCATTGTTATTGATGAATCTATAGATATAGTACAAAAATCCACTCACATGGCAATGAGATTAAACTTTCATGGCGGGGGTAGGATGAAGTATGAGTTCTCCAATTTCTTAGTTTCTACTGGCACAACTTCTTCTTCATTGTATAGTGCTTACTTAAGGCATGCTGTATCAATGGAATAATCAAATGTAAAGTTATAATGTAATTTTTCTTGAACTAAATTAGAGCATTAAGAATCAATATCAAATTCTTCCCATTTAACACAAGCAGCTTGTATCTTTATTTCTATAGAAATATTCACTTTTATATCCTCATGGACTTCCTCTAACAAATGTTCAACATGTTCTAAGAGCTCCATGTGTTCCTCATCAAGTGAATCTTTTTATTCATCATCTTCCCCCAAAGAAAAATAAGAGTTAGTCAAATATAAAAATTCAAAAACAATTAGGGGTGATACTAAATTTAGTTTAAAAAATATTAAATGATAATGAGTTCACAAAAAGATCATCTCCCTAAGTTGATTCAGATTTAAGTGATTCTTCATTTGAAAATGCCACTTGGAGTTGAGCGGTAGTATGTGGAGGTAGATAGTCAGACTCCTCTATCCTTTCTTCGAATCCCACCACGTGGGTGGTTTCTTATTATTACAAAACTAGGGATAGGTATAGAGGTGCTGATGATTTTTCTTTATTAAGGATGAGGAGATCATACTACACTACATATTCATTCTACAATTCATCCAAAACTTTTTGATCTCCCACATGTACCTCAATAGGAAAATCTTATTCATTACAAATCCCCTCTATCTCTTTATGGTAGGTTTGGATCTAGATCTTGAGATGGTTAGTATAATGACCCATACTTTACATACATTGTTATTACTTCAGAATTGAAGTATACTTATTACAACATATAACAAAACCATGATAGGACCATATAGGTATAGTGTCTTTAGAAACTGGGAAACATAAAAAACTGGTTCATAAATCATCTACATTATCTTCCGTTTATTTCATCATATCTAGAGTCCCTTTTGGCATATCCAACTTAATACCCTTCTTCCTGACCTAGGGAAAAGAAAACAAACAAAATGGTGATCTCAAATTCTCAGTAAGGGTAAACAAAAGAAATATCAATCATATCATATTTATAAGAACATAACATTTTGAAGATCTTAACCTGCAAAAGAGATCATAATATCATAACATGGGATAAATCATAGTAGTGAAATGTAATACCAATAAACAAAACTTAAAACATGAAACTTTGTGGCATACACACATAATCATAGAAAATCATTTCATATTAGTCAAGGCTCTTTTCCAAGACCATCATAGTGGACAAAATCCATTACTGAACCGAGTTCACTCCTCGTTCCAGTCCTGTATCACTGAACCAGATTAACTTGTCGTTCCATCCATGTCTATCTCATGATATATAAATCTTTACCCAATGCATTGGAGGGAGATATAGGTCCCACCCAACTCATAATGAAACCATTCTTATGTGTGCCACAAAATCATAAATCATACATCATAGCATAACCCATGTAATAAAAACGAGATTCTTAAACATCATGACATCATAAAACAATTCATATAAGATAAAAGACTTCATAAAAATAATTCCATCTCAAAATAATCAAATCAATGTAATAATAGGGATAGAAACAGAACCCTATATCATCTTATATGGAAAATAATTTTGATAAAACACTTGAACTCCATTCTTGAGGAAAATATCCTTTCTACATCAAAATCATTTTTCCTTTCTTAATCATGTCATAAAATTTTAAAATAAATTAAGTTAATTAAAAATAAACTTAAAAACTTGTAAAGGAAGATTCATGGAAATAATGTTCTATGGAATCATAAAAATCCATTCATGCTGTATAAGTTAAAAAAACATTCTTCTCGTACTTTGACCGAAAAAGTCAAAAAGTATCTCGTAATGAAAATGAAAAAAATATTATTTTCATATCTTTTACTAAAAATTCACCAATAGGTAAAATTGGATTTAAAAAATTTTAGGAGGATAGAATAATATTACATATTTATGAAACATGGATGTGGATGAGAAATATTCTCCAGTAATTACTGAAGTATAAAAAATCTCGGATAAAAATTGAGATTGCGAGATTTTCCCTTACCTTAGGTCTGATTTACTTCGTACATATCCGAACCTCCTGTATAATGATTTAAATAATGTCATTGAATTATTACAGAATCATATTCATTGTTATGATATCATATATGGTCATATTCTTATCCTCTTATTAGTAATATTTCATTGCTACTTGTTATTCGGGTGTTCATTGCTTTATGTTCTTATGCATGTTTTGTCGAATAAATTCTTATTCTTCTTTTTAGGTTATAGATACCTCATTTACAGAATGTTGTTAGCGTAATATATATCATATTTATTCATTCAATTCATTTATATAATCATTATTCAATGAAGATCATGTAGAACGAGTCGCACTACATTGTGGAGACGGTAGGCCGTACGTATGCACGAGCGATGATATCGTTCCCATGATCTTTGAATTGTATTGAAGTGTATGTATACTATTTCAGAATCAACATCACTTTACAATAATCATATATAGTTATTCTTTAAACAATTATACTCATCCAAGTAAGGTGGTTGTGTAAAACTGATCACACCATGACGTGGAGACGATATTCCATACGTACGCACATGCGGTGATTTAGTTTTCTGTAGGATGAATAGAAGGTGAAATAGGGTTGTTTCATATTTATAATAATATATCAGTATATGAGTGATTCTTATGTTATTACTTCATAATGAAACAACTAAATAAGAGGAATTAGAAGAAGAAATAAATTTGAAATAATCGGTAATAGATATTACCGCTTCTTCGACACGCCTCTTTGAAACCTCCTCTTAGGGCACTAAAATTGGTCTTTGAAGAAGACCAGGACCTCTAGTATATTTCTAGGGAAGTTGATAAGGGAAATGGTCAAGGTTTGGACGAGCTTTAAGGCTCAAAAATGTGTGAGGAGGAGAGGGAAGAGGTTCCCTTTTATAAGGGAGGAGAGGGGCACCTTTGGAAGCCTCAAAAATATTAATTTATAATAAATTCAAACCCCACATAAAAACTTCCAAAATGACTCAAATACAAATATTATATGAGATAGGGTTTTAATATCATCAACCAATAAAATTTATACATGTTGGGAATTTATTTTAAACATTATCAACTTGATTTATCCTTATTTAATCTATTTAATTTTATTTGTGGTAATAAGATTATAAATTTTAAATAATTATAAATAATTACTTATATGTTGTGAATTTTCCATAATTTTATACTTTATAACCTTTTAGACCATATAAATTTTAATTTATAATTTTTAAATATTTTTTGTGATTTTTAAACAATTTTATAATATGTTATTTTTATAAAATAATAATAGTGTCAATTTTGAAACTATTCATTTATTTGAATTTAAATAAAATCCACACAGAAGATATGTTCGAAATAAAATATTTAATAGATTCAAAAAATGTCATATTTATCTAGAAAATTAGTGGAGAAGATTAAATAGTTTATATAATATTTATTTTAATATTTTAAAACCATTTATTTGATATTTCAATCAATAAAATAATTTCAACATCACAATTGTGTAACCTTTAATAATAATTATTTAATCCCTAAAAATTAAAAATAAATTTACATAATGTAGATAATTTTATTATCTTTATGGATACTATTCATGTTCGAAGTTTCATTTAGTTTATCACTAAATTAAAATTATTATACTTATAAGATTTAAGAGAGTGACATGTTGTCACTTTCTTTGGTTTTAATAATAATTAAATTATTTTCATTGTCAAAAGTCCATAAAATTAATCTATTCATACCCTTAGGTGATATGGGTCTACCTTTAGTCATAGAATAGAATTTTGGAAGGTGTTAGTGTAATTTTATAATATTCTTTTTACCCTTAATTACCCGATTTACCTTTAATTGCATTAAAAAAAATTACTTTAGTTACTATTCATAATATCAAAAAAATAAAAGTAACCTATTAAAATAATTTTGACCCACTTAATTCAAATATGGAATCCATTTTTTAAAATTCAAAACACAGAAGTTGCAGTAATTAATTTAAAATTAATCCAGTTGTTAAGAAAACGGGTTTTAAAAGTTAAAACATTGCCAAAGATTGAAATCTTTTTACCTATGAATTCAATGTAAAATTAATGCTAATGACATAAATTATATTAAATGGTAAAAATATATTATATTTATAATTTAAAACCATTAAATAATATATTTTAACTATATAAATTATTTTGATGAAAAAAGTTGTTTTCAATTAAAAATTTGCGTATTTTTACTATTCATCAAAATATGAAAGTTATCAGAAAAGTATCAAAAATTTATCCAATGTAAATTTTTATATCTTGATTCAAAGGAATAATTTTATTTTGTAAAATTGAACTTATAAACTTGTAAAAAATTAGCTTTAAAATGGGTGCACCATCAAAAGGCGGAAAACAGCATTTTTGAAAAATATAATTCTTTTATCCGAAAAATTGATTTTTTTCTCATATCATATGTAAAATGAATTATAATGTTATATAAAATTCAAAATGTTGCTAATAATATTTATAACGGCTAATTTATATAATATTTTAATAACATATTGTTATTTAGTGAAACTCGATATTGCGTACAACACACGTTATCGAGGAAGGTTGCTCTTGCGTATAATGCAAGCCAAGATAGTGTTGTGTGTAGTGAAAGATTTATTTGATGTTTCATATAACATAAGACATAAAAAAATGCTTCTCATAAAATATCAGGGTGTTACATTCTACCCCCCTTAAAATGAATTTCACCCTCGAAATTTGTCACTTCGTAACAAACAGATGAGGATACCTCTCCCTCATCATTTCCTCAAGCTCCCATGTAGCTTCTTCTAATTGGTGGTTCCTCCATAAAACTTTCACCAAGAGAGTGGTCTTGTTCCGTAGAACTTTTTCGCTACGATCTATAATCTCTATCGGCTGTTCTTCATAAGAAAGATCTTGCTTCAGCGGTACAACTTCTGAGCTTAGTAAATGTGAAGGATAATGTATGTACTTTCTCAAAAGAGATACATGGAATACATCATGAACTAGAGAGAAATTCGGTGGAAGTGCCAATCGGTATACTACCTTCCCAACACGATCTAGTATTTTGAAAGGACCGATATACCTAGGGCTCAACTTTCCCTTCTTTCAAAATCTCATTACTCTCTTCCAAGGAGATATTCGTAAGAACACTTTATCACCCACTTCAAATTCTAGGTCGTTTCTTCGGTTGTCGGCATAACTTTTTTGTCGACTCTGAGCTGCTCTTATGTGTTGTTGAATAGATCTGAACTTTTCTGCCATCTCATCAACAAGATCAGGTCGTAATAGATTTATTTCCCCAACTTCATCCCAGCAAGTTGGAGTCCTACATTTCTTTCAATAGAGAGCTTTATAAGGAGCCATCTGAATACTCGAGTGAAAGCTATTATTATAAGAAAATTCCACCAAAGGTAGGTGTTGATCCCAACCACTTTGAAATCCATAGAGAAAGCTCTCAACATATCTTCTAGAGTTTGAATTGTTCTCTCAGACTGACCATCTATCTAAGGATGATAAGAAGTGCTGAAACTCAACTTTGTATCTAAGGTATGCTGAAGACTTTGCCAGAACTTCAAGGTAAACCTCGGATCTCGATCAGATATAATGGAAAGTGGTACTCCATGCAATCTTACCACTTCCTTTACATATATCCTGGAAAGATTATCCAGAGAGAAATCTTCTCTAATAGAAATGAAGTGTGCCGACTTCATAAGACGATCAACTATGACCTAGATAGCATTATTGCCTTTGGATGTTTTAGGAAGTCCGGTGACAAAGTCTATAGTGATGTTTTCCCATTTCCATTCGGGTATGGGTAATGGTTGTAACATCCCCTTAGACTTTTGTCTCTCAGCTTTAACTTGCTGACAAACCAAGCATCGAGAGATATATTCAGCAATGTCTCTTTTCATGCCATCCTACAAGAAGTACTCTTTTAGGTCCCTATACACCTTCGTGCTTCCCGGATGAATAGAGAATGAAGAACTATCAGCCTCATCCAATAGCTCCTTCTTTAATTCTAGGATGGGAGGAACAAAAACCCGATTCCTGAACCTTATTATCCCATCACAATCAATGTTGAATTCAGGAACATTTCTTACCTTCTTTTGTAACTCTACATCTTCTTTTTGTGCCTCTTTAATCTTCACATGTATATATGGTTGAACATTCATTTGATAAAGATAAGATTTTTCCCCTTCCATTATAATTCCAAGATCCATCCTTTGTAAATCCATAAATATTGGATCTTTTGTGTTCCTCATCATGGATAAGCTAGCATGATCTTGTCGACTTAATGCATCTGCCACCTTGTTTGCTTTCCCAGGGTGATAATGGATTGAGCAGTCATAGTCCTTAATCAACTCCAACCATCTTCTTTGGCGCATATTCAGCTCCCTTTGTGTGAAAATATACTTTAAACTTTTATGATCAGTATAAATATCACACCTTTCACTATAAAGATAATGCCTCCATATTTTTAATGCAAAGATTTCCACAACTAACTCCAAATCATGAGTTGGGTAATTTTTCTCATGTATTTTCAACTGTCGTGAGGAATAAGCTATCACCATATCATTTTGCTTGAGAATACACCCCAGTCCCTTCTTGGATGCATCACTGTAGATCACAAACCTTTCTCTACTACACGGTAGTGTGAGCACAAGTGCACTGGATAACCTTCGTTTTAACTCTTTGAAATTCTCTTCACACTACTCCGTCCAAACAAACATAACTCCTTTTCGAGTCAACCTGGTGAGTGGATTAGATAACATTGAAAAATATTTCACAAAACATCGATAATATCCAGCCAGACCAAGAAAAATTCAGATCTCAATTACTGTTGTTGGTCTCGACCATCTTTAAATAACCTCTGTTTTTGATGGATCCACAAATATCCCCTCTTTTGAGATTATGTGACCCAAAAATGAAACTTTTTGAAGCCAAAATTCACACTTGGTAAATTTGGTATAAAGCTTCTCCTTTCTTAGGGTCTTTAATACAATTCTCAAGCGATCTTCATGTTCTTCCTTGCTCTTTGAATAGACAAGAATATCGTCTATAAAGACTACCACAAACTGATCAATATAGTCCCTAAAGACTCTATTCATTAGATCCATGAAGATAGCAGGGGCATTAGTAAGACCAAATGGCATCACTATAAATTCATAGTGTCCATACCTTGTACGGAAATCCGTCTTTGGTATATCCTCATTTTTGACCCTTAATTGATCATACCCTGAATGAAGATCAATCTTGGAAAAGTATTGAGCTCCCCGTAGTTGGTCAAATAAGTCATCAATGCATGGGAGAGGATATTTGTTCTTGATAGTGATCTTGTTAAGTTCTTGATAATCAATGTAGAGTCTCATTGATCCATCTTCCTTCTTAAAAAATAGAACAGGTTCTCCCCATGGTGACGCACTAGGGCGTATGAATCCCTTATCAAGATTCTCTTAGAGTTGCTTCTTCAATTCCTGCAACTTAATTGGGGCCATTCTATAAGGTGTCTTTGAAATAGGCATAGCACCCGTTGTGAGTTCTATTGGAAACTCAACTTCATGATTTGGTGGAAGACCTAGAAATTCCTCTGGAAAGATATCATCAAACTCCCATACAATGGGAATATTCTTAATCATGAGTTTCTCTCCAACCATTTGAGATAAATAACCTTCATTTATTGGAATTAAGACCCATAAGATGGAAGAAATTTCCACTGGAAGGTTATATTCATCCTTGCATTGATAGATGATAGTAGATTGATCGGGAATATTAAATGTGATTTCCCTTATTTGGAAATTGATATAAGATACTTATAAATAAATCCAATCCATGCTAAGAATCACATAAAATTACACTATAGGAAGGATCACAAGATTTGCAGGAAGTACTTTCCCACAAACTTCAATCAAAGAAGAATTGTAAACTTTCGATGCGACTATTGTGCTATTAGGGGTTGTCACAACTAACTCAATATCTAACTGCTGAGGTAATATAGAGATACCCTTATAAAATTCTTCAGAAATAAAAGATTGAGTGGATCCAGAATCAAATAAATCATTTGATACTTTAGAGTGGATGGTAAGTGTACCTTTCACCACTTCGTTATCATACTCCACATCGCTGTTAGAAATTGCATGTTAATTTCCTTTGTCTTTGGCCTTAAGATTTTGTTGACGTCGATCATCATAAAAAAACTTTGGATTAGGGCATTGATTGGCATAATTCACCATTTCATTGCACTTGAAACATTGAAGTGTATGAGGTGCATTATGTGTATCCCTTTCTTTGTTCGCATCATTAGACATCTTCTTCCCATTATTTCGACATTCAACTGCCCGATGAACTTCTTTTCCACACTTAAAACATTTACTTTTCCCTTTAAGACAATTCCCACCATGTTTCTTTCCACACTTTGAGCATAAGGGAAAACTCATCTTATTTTCAGTGTGGTCTTTAGATTTTACCTTGAATTTCATTTTCCTCTTCTTATAAAACCCATATGATTGATGGGTTACTCCAATATCCATCTCAACCTTGAGAGCACATCGAAAAATTTCCTCATATCTATTGAATTACCTTATGGCTAACACCCTTCAGAGACTTGGTTTTAAGCCACTAAAGAATCAATTGATTTTAATCCCAGGTTGGATAATAATTCCAGAAGCATACCTTGAAAGTCTTATAAAATTCACTTTGTAGGTACCAATAGATTCATCATCCTTTTGCTTCAGTTCAAGAAACTCCTTCTCCAACTTATTTCAAAGAATACGAGGGAAGTACTTATTGAAAAATAAGTTCTTGAACTCATCCCATTCCCTGGAATCAATTTCATCCCTTTGCCTCGTATTATTAATAAGATTCCACCATTGATCAACTTCACCTTCCAAATGATATACTGCTAATATGACTTTATCATGTTTAGAACATTGTAGAACTGAAAATATCTTTTCAGTGGTACTTATCCATTGTTCAGCCACTAATGGATCAGAAGACCCACTGAATGAAGGTGGACGCTGCCTCATGAAGGATTCAACAGAATGTTGCTCCTTCCTTTGCTCGATTGAAAGTCCTGCATGATTCATAGCTTGAGAAAGTTGTGTGAGCATGGATACAAGATTTTGTATTCCCTCTCCCATAACGTTTGGTTCTCTGGGGGACAATCATTGTATTGCTCGTCACATTCAGCATGAACACGGTTCCTTCGGGTTCCATCAATTGACTAAAACTAAGAAGCATAGTGTGAGAAACACTAATCATAACAGGAAAACCACATAATAAAAAATAAAATTTTACACTTAAGGTCTTATCATAGGTTATTCATGGCCATTTCTGAAACACTAATTTTGTATTCTATGCTTAAACATATCCTTAGGGTTCTTACTAAGGCTTTCACATCCTAGTTTCCAAAGGTTGACTATACATTTCCTCTGATACCAACTATAATGAATAATACTTTACATACATTGTTATTACTTCAGAATTGAAGCATACTTATTAAAACATATAAAAAACCATGATAGGACCGTATAGGTATAGTGTCTTTAGAAACTAGGAAACATAAACAATTGGTTCATAAATCATATACATTGTCTCCCGTTTATTTCATCATATCTAGAGTCCCTTTTGGCATATACTACTTAATACCCTTCTTCCTGACCTGGGGAAAGGAAAACATACAAAAAGGTGAGCTCAAATTCTCAGTAAGGTTAAACAAAAGAAATATCAATCATATCATATTCATAAGAACATAACATTTTGAAAATCTTAACCTACAAAAGAGATCATAATATCATAACATGGGATAAATCATAGTAGTGAAATGTAATCCCAATAATCATAACTTAAAACATGAAACTTTTTGGAATACACACATAATCATAGAAAATAATTTCATATTAGTCCAGGCTCTTTGTCAAGACCATCATAGTGGACAAAATCCATTACTGAACCGAGTTCACTCCTTGTTCTAGTCCTGTATCACTGAACCAGATTAACTTTCCGTTCCAGCCATGTCTATCTCATGAGATATAAATCTTTACCCAATGCATTGGAGGGAGATATAGTTCACACCCATCTCATAATGAAACCATTCTTATGTGTTCCACAAAATCATAAATCATACATCATAGCATAACCCATGTAATAAAAATGGGATTCTTAAACATCCTGACATCATAAAACAATTCATATAAGATAAAAGACTTCATAAAAATAATTCCATCACAAAATAATCAAATCAATGTAATAATAGGGATAGAAACAGAACCCTATATCATCTTATATGGAAAATAATTTTGATAAAACACTTGAACTCCATTCTTGAGAAAAATATCCTTTCTACTTCAAAAACATTTTCCCTTTCTTAATCATGTCATAACATTTTAAACTAAAATAAGTTAATTAAAAATAAACTTGAAAACTTATAAAGGAATATTCATGGAAATAATGTTCTATGGAATCATAAAAATCCATTCATGCTGTATAAGTTAAAAAAAAATTCTTCTCGTACTTTGACCAAAAAAAGTCAAAAAGTATCTCGTAATGAAAACAACAAAAGATTATTTTCATATCTTTTAATAAAAATTCACCAATAGGTAAAATTGGATTTAAAAAATTATAGGAGGATAGAAATAATATTACATATTGATGAAACATGGATGTGGATGATAAATATTCCCCAGTAATTACCGAAGTATAAACAATCTCGGATAAAAATTGAGATTGTGAGATTTTCCATTACCTTAGGTCTAATTTGCTTCGTACATATCCTAAACTCCTGTATAATGATTTAAATAATGTCATTGACTTATTGAAGAATCATATTTTTTGTTATGATATCATATATGGTCATATTCTTATCTTCTTATTAGTAATATTTCATTGCTACTTGTTATTCGGGTGTTCATTGCTTTATGTTCTTATGCATGTTTTGTCGAATAAATTCTTATTCTTCTTTTTAGGTTATAGATACCTCATTTCCAGAATGGTATTAGTGTAATATATATCATATTTATTCATTCAATTCATTTATATAATCATTATTCAATGAAGATCATGTAGAACGAGTCGCATCACATCGTGGAGACGGTAGGCCGTACGTATGCACGAGTGATGATATCGTTCCCATGATCGTGGAGTTGTATTGAAGTGTATGTATACTATTTCAGAATCAATATCACTTTACAATAATTATATATAGTTATTATTTAAACCATTATACTCATCCAAGTAAGGTGGTGGTGGAAAACAGATCACACCACGACGTGGAGACGGTATTCCGTACGTACGCACGCGCGGTGATTTCATTTTCCGTAGGATGAATAGAAGGTGAAATAGGGTTGTTTCATATTTATAATAATATATAAGTATATTAGTGATACTTATGTTATTACTTCATAATGAAACAACTAAAGAAGAGGAAGTAGAAGAAGAAATAAATTTGAAAGAATCAGTAACATATGTTACCCCTTCTTCGACACGCCTCTTTGAAACCTCCTCTTAGGGAACTAAAATTGGTCTTTGAAGAAGACCAATACCTATAGTATATTTCTAGGGAAGTTGAGAAGAGAAATTGTCAGGGTTTGGCTGAGCTTTAAGGCTCAAAATTGTGTGAGTAGGAGAGGGAGGAGGTGCCCTTTTATAAGGGAGGAGAGGGGCACCTTTGGAATCCTCAAAAATATTAATTTATAATAAATTCAAACCCCACATAAAAACTTCAAAAATGACTCAAATACGAAGGTTATATGAGATAGGGTTGTAATCTCATCAGCCAATAAAATTTAGACATGTTGGGAATTTATTTTAAACATTATCAACTTGATTTATCCTTATTTAATCTATTTAATTTTATTTGTGGTAATAAGATTCTAAATTTTAAATAATTAAAATAATTACTTATATGTTGTGAATTTTCCATAATTGTATAATTTATGACCTTTTAGACCATATAAATTTTAATTTATAATTTTTAAATATTTTTTGATTCTTAAACAATTTTATAATATGTTATTTTTATAAAATAATAATAGTGTCAATTTTGACACTATTCATTTATTTGAATTTAAATAAAATCCACACAGAATATATGTTCAAAATAAAAGCTTTAATAGATTCCTAACATGTCATATATATCTATAAAATTAGTTGAGCACCTTAAATATTTCATATAATATTTATTTTAATATTTTAAAACCATTTATTTGATATTTCAATCAATAAAATAATTTCAACATCACTATTGTGTCACCTTTAATGATAATTAGTTAATCCTTAAAAATTCTAAATAAATTCACATGATTTAGATAATTTTATTATATTTCTGGAGACTATTCATGTTCTAGGTTTCATGAAGTTTATCACAAAACTAAAATTATTATACTTATAAGATTTAAGAGAGTGACATGTTGTCACTTTCTTTGGTTTTAATAATAATTAAATTATTTTCATGGTCAAAAGTCCATAAAATTAATCTATTCCAACCCTTAGATGATATGGGTTGACTTTTAGACATACAATAGAATTTTTTCAGGTGTTAGGGTAATTTTATAATCTTTTTGTTACCCTTAATTACCCGATTTACCTTTAACTTTAGTAAATAAAACTTACCGTAGTTACTATTCATAATATCAAAAAAATAAAAGTAACCTATTAACATAATTTAGACCCACGTAATTCAAATATGGAATCCATTTTTAAAAATTCAAAGCATAGAAGTTGTAGTAATTAATTTAAAATTAATCCCGTTGTTAAGAAAACGGGTTTTAAAAGTTAAAACATTGCCAAAGATTGAAATGTTTTTACCAATGAATTCAATGTAAAATTAATGATAATGAAATAAATTATATTAAATGGTAAAAATATATTCTATTTATAATTTAAAACCATTCAATAATATATTTTAACCATATAAATTATTTTGATAAAAAAAGTTGTTTTCAATTAAAAAATTGCTTATTTTTACTATTCATCAAAATATGAAAGTTATCAGAAAAGTATCAAAATTTTATCCAATGTAAATTTTTATGTCTTGATTCAAAGTAATAATTTTATTTTCTAAAATTTAACTTATAAACTTGTCAAAAATTAGCTTTAAAATGGATTCTCCATCAAAAGGCGGAAAACTGCATTTTTGAAAAAAATAATTCTTTTATCCAAAAAATTGATTTTTTTCTCGTATCATATGTAAAATGAATTCTAATGTTATATAAAATTCAAAATGTTGTTAATACTATTTATAAAATCTATTTTATATAATATTTTAATAACATATCATTGTTTAGTGAAACTCGATATTGCGTACAACACACGCTATCGAGGAAGGTTGCTCTTACGTATAACACAAGCCAAGCTAGTGTTGTGTGTAGTGAAATATTCCTTTGATGTTGTGTATAACATAAGACATAAAAAAATATACTTTTCATAAAATATCAGGGTGTTATAGTTAGGTTACATATATTCTTCAAGTAAGGACTCAAACTCTCAAACTTCTTCAGAAAAATTAGACTGATCCAATGGTACTTCCTTTTTGGAATTCATTATTTAATAATTAGATTTGATTTTATTAACCATGTCTATCAGTTCTTGAAGTGAGAGATCCATCTCTTATCCATTGAATATCTACTTGGCCAGAACCATGAGACCATCAACGCTTAGTTGGAGTTTTGGAGTTGGTGTCCTAGGACCAACTATTTATACTTTGATTACATGTATATTAAACGAATTGAATATTAATAAAAATTCTTATTACATATCATTCATTATTCTTCATGTCTCTAATGTATTAATGTCCTAGATTATACATCACATTGATAAGGTTATAAAAGTTTCCCTCTATGATGAGAAACTTGAAGTGTTATGATGATATTATTAAATAATGTTATGTGGTTGGATATAATAATTTGATGGGACACATAGTACACAAACTATTAGGTGTGATTAATCATAAGTGTATGAGGATTCTTTTCATAAAGTTCACATTTGATAATCTCCAAGATATAAGATTATTGGAATAGACCCTCCAGTAGGAATTCTGCAAATTTTGGTGTCATTATATATTCCTAACTATGAGAATATGTAATGGTCATTAGACATTAAGATTATCATTAATGCATATAATGACTCTCACACTTAGATTTGGTGACAAAAACCATGATGACATATGTTTGCGGTGAGCTAGGGTACATTGGGTGTGTCATGATTGACATGTCATTAATTGATAAGCGAGGAAGGATTTGTTCCTTTAATCTTTATGGAAGATGATATATCTACCCTTTTATTGGAATATAATCATCTCCCTAAATTCCATGGCCATGGTGTAACATGTGTTTATTTCAGATAGTCAAAGAAATACATATTGAGAATATAGGTTAGTGACACAGATGTGTAACATGATTCATTAGATATTACTAAAAAGAGATTATATTACGCAATGAGCGTTCATATGTGGTTGTCATCATTATGACATTAAGTTCTTTCTCTTGGGGGCCTTGACTCATTGTTAGACAGTAATCTTGGACTTTAGGGAATACCACCTAATTCCAATGTGAAAGAATACTAGATGGTCACACACTAAGTGTTTCCAATGATTTCGATTAAATTATATTTGAATTTAATTAATTTAATAATTATTATTCTCAAGACCAAGAGATAAATTTATTCATGCTTTATCAATTGCAAATATTTACTAATGAATGAAATATTTAAATTAAATATTTATTTGAGTGTTCAATAAATGCTAGTGGTGTTTGAACGGACCAAGACAGAGTCCAGTGACAAATATTAATTAAAAATCCTATTAAATAATATTTTTTATTGCGCAAGTTGGCATGCACCACAAAATAATGATATTATTATTATTATGTGGCATGAGGTTTGTTAAGTATTATTATATTAGTTAATGGTTTTCATTCAATTAAATAATTATTTTAACCTAAACTCTAGATCTATAAATAGACAGTTATGTCTATTGTGTAGGGTGTAAAATTGAAAATAGAGAATTGTTTCAGACACAAAATTCTCTCTTGATACCTCATCCTATCTTCCTATCAAGAATGATAAATGAAATAGAGATTCCTTCAAGACCTAAGGATGATCAATCAACACAAACAACGCAAGATAATCGATTCACCATGCTAGCACTCAGAGATTGGTTGGTGTTGCTTGGATATCAAAGGAGCATGTGCAGATCATCACTAGAGGGGTTCTATCCTTGGATCCTCATAGTGAAATGAGGACAATATTAAAGGGTCTTTTCAAATGATCAACATTAACTTTGAAGAAAGATATTAAGACTAGGTATTAATTTCTTTTGATATTAAATAAATTAATTATTAATTTAACATATAAGATCCTCACATGGTTTTTTGGGAAACTCAATATTAAATAAAATTTTAATATATCTCCCACTACTGCATGATTCCACTATGACCAAAACCAACAAGTGATATCAGAGTGGTCACATTTAAATTTACAACTATTTATTTGATTGTTGATCCATATGAAATCATGGCCGAATTTTCATTTCATATTGTTTGTTATTTAATTTTATTTGAATTAACATGTTATAAATATATTAATCATGTTCATCCAATGTTTTGTTTGCTTAAAGTTCTAAGAACAGATGAAGAATGACCATATATGCCTTTAAATGGTGCAAATTTTTTTTCTGGTAAGATAGGGTTACACGACGTGTAGTTGGAGTATATTCCGTGTACCCTAGTACACTGCACCTAGATATGTCATGAGATACATTCCATTCCATACATTTATTACATGTGGTGCACACCACGTGTTGATCGGACAACCTAGCACATGGTTGTTGAATTACATGACATACGGTGCACATGCCATGTAGTCTTCATGGGTTTGCAGAATAAATCACACAATCCGTGTGGTCATAATACATAGTCAAAACATGTGATACTAACAACCTAGAGAATTTATGATATACACGACATGCATGCGATGTACACGATGTGTAGTTCATCGATCCTGCGTTTGAGATATACGTCAATTTATCTAGAAAAATGACATTAGATATACACAACGTGTAGCTAGTGAAACATATTGTGAAGTCTCTCTCCTAAGATCACAAAAAGTCTTTCAGTGAGTTGCATGGGAATGTGGAATTTGGACCACATGGTGTGTAGCTGGCCTTTACACATCGTGTAATCTACCGATATGCACACTGATGACCTAGGAGAGTATCTCGAGAACACAAAAAGTGGATACATGGCGTGTATTTGGAATGTACACACTATGTATTCTGGGTGAGTTAACATACTGAATCCACAAATCTGTGACATGAATACACAACAAAAGAGGTACATGGTGTGTTTTTGGATAATGCATTCCATATAGTCTCCCAATTATTAGAATAATTAAATTACATTAAATTGAAAAACACAACATTAAAATCTTAATGATGGTTATCTCCAAATGAATTTCGATGGTCATTAAGATGAAAGGGAATTAATTAATTAATTAATGTAATCATGTTTATATTAATAATAAATAAAGAATAAGGAAATAAATGTTATCCATTTAATTTTACGTATACGTTGCATGTATGACCAATCATGAGCTAGACAAAGACTAGTGTATGTGTTGTCATTTATTTAATTTAATTTACCGCATGGGTTTTGAATTATTTATTATTAAATTAAATTTGATGGATTATGAGTTATCCCTCCCTCCATTATTATGCAAGACCTGCATATCTAAATATATTTATATAGTCCCACTTTAACCAATCATTTAGTTCCCCCACCTACATTTGAGTTATAAATACATGTAATTAATGGAGTATCCTAAGACATATAGAGGAAGTTCAAGATGAAACCATTATAATTCCAACTCAGGTGATACACAAGTGGACAAGTGGAATGCTATAACTCATGCCAAGATTGATAATAGGAGTTAATTCCCCTAGGTCAAAGGTTGATTTGGTTTCCTCTCATTAAATCAACCATTAGATAATATCATGATTGGGTCATTTAATTTTTTATTTATTTCTGTTTATGAAATTATTTATTTTATGGATACAAGATTACAATCACATAAATAAACTAATCAATGTGAAAATAAAAAATTTAAATAAATTGATTATGCGTAAATGTTTTATCCATCATGGTTAATTAATTAAGTAACATCCACTTAATATTAAAAAGGAAAGTAAATAAAAAAACAAGATAAAATTTATTCATAATAAATTAAAACCCCTCAATTAAATATTAAGTCAGACTTAGCCTTACATTAATTTATTAGTAATGAAAGCCTTAGAACTAAGTGTTTAACCAACCATCATTTAGAAAATTATTTTTAACATGGAGTTCTTATGAAGGTTATGGGTTGAGTTAACCATCTTACAAAAAGAGAAGTAGCTCTTTATAGACTTGATATTACTTGGAGGCAAGTGTTGAGGAACTATAAGTTTGGATTTCAGTATAGGGGACTCCACTCAATAGATTAAAGAGCTGCAAGACCATAGTTGGAAAAGACCTACCTACCCAAATACCTTCAAGTAGCTTGACCAACCCTTGTTGGGGTTATGTGAAGGGTCATATGGATCATTTCTACTAGAATTTAATAGAAACTAGAAATTTTGAGTTCAATGGTGATTGATATTGTAACTTGATAAAATAGTGGAAAACTTAATAAAAATAAATAAATTTATTATTTCTCAAATAATTTTTAATCAAGAAAAGGAACTAATAATATTCTCTTTAATTGAAGAATAAAATAGAAAACTCATCATCTTCACTATCCCTATGATCAATATTGGATAAATACAACCACATCATTTGAAGTAACTTCTAGGAATGATTTAGACATCTTTGAGTTGTGCTACACCATGAATGAGAATATTACATGCTAGAATCCTCAATTCTTGATCCACCTTCCAAGGATACAAGTGATGAAGAGTCCCTTATCTATGAAAAAAATTTGAGTGATACAGTCTATGTTAAAATTTTTATGATTTTATTTTTATTTTT
The DNA here is from genome assembly GCA_963277665.1 of Viscum album. NCBI lineage: Eukaryota > Viridiplantae > Streptophyta > Magnoliopsida > Santalales > Viscaceae > Viscum > Viscum album. The sequence continues at coordinate 60,131,011 of OY728163.1, read as the reverse complement.
AGTGAAATCATAAAGTAACTCAAAAACATGGATGTGTATAGCATGATTGATCACCTTCATTGTCTTTACCTGGAGAGAGATAGATAAGAAAATTTTGATATTTCCAAGGCACTTTCAAAGTAAGATTAGAGAGGGTTCCCTAGATGGGTCTCACATAGTCAATATCCTTGGATAAATTGAACACCTAGAGGTTTCAGGGTTTAAACTCCCTAAAAGAATGGGTACCGATCTCATTCTTGCATCACTCCCCACTACAACAAAAACTGGGTTTAGCAGCAGTTTTGTGGTGGCAGTTCACAAAACCGCCGCTAAACGTTTTTGATGAAAGGTTTCGCGGCGGTTTTTAATAAACCGCCATGAAACCCGAATTTTTTTTTAAAACAGTCGCGACCCTTCCCTACCCCCACCCCGATCTTTCCCCCAAACCCTGCGCCCTCCCTTCTTCCGCTAACCCCCCTGGCGACCCGCGACCTCCAGATCTTTCCCCAAACCCCCGCGCCCTCCCGATCTTTCCCCTAACCCCAGTCTGGCAACCCGCGACCTCCGGCGACCCCGCAACCTCCGGCGACTCCACGACCTTCGTCTCTGGAGACCCCGCAACCTCCATCTCCGGCAACCCTTCTTTTCCAGGTATGTATCCATTTAACTAGGTTTGAAATATAGAAAATGTTGATAGAGATTATGGTTATGGTAGGTCTTGTGTTATATTTGAATATTTTGATTAATTTTTAGTATTATTTTGTTTCTTTGATATTCAGTTTGTGGATGTGCTGCGAAAATAATTTTATGTGCATCAAAAAATGGATTTCCCTAGAAAACATTCCTTTGGTTATAAATAAATTCCATATAAATTGTTTCTAAAATGTGCTTGGTTTGATGAAATATTTTGAAACCATTGATTTTGTTAGGAATTTAGAAAATAATTGATGTGATTGTTGTGTGAAATGTGTGTTTTTTAAATGAGTGTTTTAGGGAAAATCATTCTAATTTGATAGGAATCATTTGGGATTTGTTTGCTAATTTTCTGTTTTTTGGAAAATTATTGGGATTTTTTTCTTATTTTAAATCATTTGAATTGGTTTTCTGTAATAATTTTTTCTTTTAAAAACCAATTCAATTTTAAAGGAATTTGGAACCCCATGGGGGGTTTGAAAAATAGGCTATTTTCATTTAATGAAATTGATATAGTAAATGTTTTTTACATTAATTAAATATTGAGATTTGAGAATCTTAGGTGGTATCAAGAAATGGTTGATAATGTTTTAGGATTTACGTATGCAATTTGGTTCTTTTACAAGAACATGTGTTATTTGAAAAATTTATTTTTGGAAAATGCATTTTTTGAGAATGGGTTTTTTATTCTATTGTGAATTTTTTTGTTTTAAAAGAATTTATAGGATAATGTGATGTTCCATTTAAGATGTTTTGGGATATCTTGGTGTGATTTTTGGGAAACAAATACTTAAGGGTCTATGATTTAGTTTATTTGATGTGATCCCCCCCTCCAAAAAAGATCTATTATGAAATTAGAGTGTTCATATTATGGGTTCTTCCAAATTTTTTTGACCCTGTCTATGATCCAATTGGAGTGGTTGGTGTGGTTTCATTTTTGGGGTGATGTGATTTAGTTTACTTAAGAAATCACATCATTAGTGGCTCTATTAGGGATTTTCTAGTCTAGTAGTTTAGAAACTTGAACCTTGGAATAACTGTTAGATCGATGAGGATATGTTTTTCTTGGAGTCTACTGGGTGATAACATGGAATGATAAGCAGTAATGAAATTTTATAGAAAAAATGGGTAAACATTTCCCTTTTTACTAGTTCTAAACAAAATTAGGTACATAATGTATATCAATTATAACTCAGAAATCCAATTAGTACAAAATAAAATAAGCAGTAGAGGCATAAGTACCAAGGAACACTATAGTTTAAACTAGAAGAATACTTATACCATAATAAATCATGTGCACAATCCAATTCCTATAACACATGCCTAGGAAGAAGAGGAATACCCCATGATTAAACCCCCCCGAAAATTCTAAGTTATCCCCTAGAACAATGGGACTAGGAAACCAAGGAAATACCCATGAGAAAACCTCCTAATAATCACAAAACATGGACGATGGACTCAAGATAAACCTTCCACCTAAGTACCCAAGGTAACCTAAGTGCTCATTTTCACAAATCAATTTCAATATTTTAAAAGTACCCATTTCATTTTCATTTATCAAAAATCATGGAAAAAAATTTCTCTCAAAACCCTTCTTAAACAAATGAAAATAGTCATTCCAATTTGATAAATCAACTTATAAATTAAGAGAAATTAGGCTAATTATCATAGGCTAGAGATGGAACCACCTACCTCAAATCTCAAGTCACACATTCCCGTAATGGGATCCACCAACAATGAAAACCCAATGATGAAAAAGAAGGCCCTAGAATATAATAAAAACATTAATATTGATATAAATTAAAAAAGAAGGGGTTGGTGGAAAGGCAAAACACCAAATACCTCAAGAACAGACATCCACCGCACCACAACTAACCAAGGAATGGCCTCCATAATGAGATCTCCCAAAGGATCTAGAAGAATACACAAAGATTCAAAAACTTAGGCCACCAGATATGATAATGTTACCCTAGGGTGCCACCATTATCAAGAGAAATGAAGAATTAGAAATATTTCTTACCCAGAGAGATGCGCCACGACTATAATAAAAGATCCAATGTTGAATGGATCAATCTAGATGGAGCATAGTCTCCCAAAATAACCTGAGAAGATCTATAGGTAGGGATCCAAGGGCCTGGAGAAAAGAACTGAAACCAAAATAGCCACTTGCCTATTTTAAAAACTATACGAGGGCTATTTGATGATGTTTAATACTATTACCTGCTGTGAAATCCATGGTGTTCTAGTATGTTGAAAAATCCTCCACCTCGGATTAAAAATCCATTATTTTAAAATTTACAATGTGAAACCACTCTTCTAGAGGTGTAAAATTTCATAGCATGAATACCCTTTCATGACTTGTATCTAGTAATAGTTACACGATGTGTAACCTAGTTATAGAGTGTGAAAGACTTTTGAATCATGTAGAAAAAGCTGGTTAAAGATGAAAGTACAACAAATATCTGACTTCACCATTTTAGGTATCTTACCAATTCCTTCATAGTCCTTTACAGACAATGGAAAAAAGGAAAACCATGAAGAGGATAAAAAAATACCTGATAGATCAGTAATAGGATCTTACAAACTCCCCACTATAAATAATTTTTGTCCTCAATAAGTCATGTAAAAGATATAATCCATGGAAAAATATGAGTTCACTGCTCCTTCATCAATGACTCATGTTCTCTGTCTCCAACTCAATGACACCCTCATGAGGAACTCATGGAAGGTATAACCATGTAATATATATGGATAATAGATATATGAATATTTTTCTTTGGTTTATGAGGATAAATGGGACAAAACCATTTAATTCTTTTAAAAAAAGTATCATCACTCAAAATAAAAGATCACTTGAACCATATGCTTATTATATAAATAAAAGGTACTTGATTATATGTAATTAAAAGATAATAATTTATAGTAATGTTGATAAAGACCAAAAAAATAAAACTCATCTTTTTAATGAATTAAATAATCCTTGTCCATCTTTGAAGAATAGGTAATCACGACTAAATAAATGGTTAATAGATGAAAAAACATTGAAATTAAGTGGGGGAATTATTATAATGTGTTATCACTGTGTTGGATCTAGTGAGAAGAATATTCATTGGCTTATAAACAAGTATCAACAACATTGTTCAAATTATGAAACTAAATATGGTAAAAAAATATTCCATATTATTTTTATTGATCTATAATATTGATAAGTGAAGGTAATGATTATTAAACATAATCCAATGAGGGGAAACTCTAGAAATGGGAACCCATGCATTTTTATTCTATATTAGTGATTTTGGATGGATGTTATAAATACTGACTAGTATCCCATTTCTAGATATGGAAAATAAAACAAAACATTTAATTGAGCTGACCAAGCACGTGAGTATATGAGATGTTCAGGAAAGTTGTAGTATTTTTTGTGAGGGCGTGGAAGTAATCTGAGTGGACCAATGTATCTCATTAATGTAGTGGGGATAGAAATTGTTTGAGGCAACATAAATGTGTGATTGACAGTGTTATGATAATTGTGTAACCCGATATTCTTACTGCTCCTCAACGAGGTGTTCACGCTGTCTCCTAGGGACCAGAATTGTTTGGTTTGTCTGGGCATGCTAAGTAAGTGGTAAATGTGATCAATGAATCATGTTTATTATATTATGCATACTTTATGATCAATGGGTCATCTTTATTATATTATGATTCTGCAATATTACACTATCGTATCTTTTGTGTAGGCACATTGTGATATACACGGATAAAAGTTGGATCACATTACCGAGGAACACACCTCAGTATGTTAATGGTTTGAATGAGTTTTTAGATTTTACGATTTCTAATCGATCCGTTGAAGGGAGAATAAAATGTCCATGTTTTAAATGTAAATTTAGAACATGGTTGAAGAGAGACGAGGTTTATGAACATTTAATACTGAAGAAATTCCCTGATCAATATTTGTGTTGGATTTGGCATGGAGAATCGAACATTACAGAAAGATTGAGCACTGATGTTAATCCACAGAATGAGGTCCCAAGTTCATTGACAATTGAAAATGAAATGAAAAACCTAATAAATGATGCATTTGGCATTTCAAGGCACCACTATCAGCATCAAAACATATCAGAACAACCAGAAGAGGGTGCTACAAATTGCAACGTGACAAGTGATGTTATTGAGACTATAACCCAAGCAGATCAAGATTGTCACATATCATTGGATCCTCCTCTTGATTATGTGAAGCCAAATGTAAGAGAAAACTTCACTGAGGAAGATGTGTTTCATGATTTAGTTGACGATGGAAATCAAGAGTTGTATTGTGGGTGTTTGAAGTATTCAAAACTTTCATTTCTGCTGAAGTTGTATCACATCAAATGTCTATGTGGAATTACAAATAAGTCAATGTCCATGATATTGGAATTGATACGTGATGCATTTCCTGAAGCAAAAATCCCAGAATATTTTTATGATATGAAAAAAGTTGTTAACAAGATTGGTCTGAATTATACAAAAATACATGTGTGTCCCAATGATTGTATGCTTTATTGGGGAGAGGATTCAAGTAGACAGAATTACAAGAAATTTTCTTCTTCTAGATGGAAGGCAAAGGGTGATGTTGGAAGTCTGAATGAATATAATATCATGGAGAAGAAGAAGAAAAGGATCACACCTGCAACGGTTTTGCGTTACTTTCCTTTGAATCCTCGATTGCAAAGATTATTCATGTCATCGAAAATTGCTGAACACATGAAGTGGCATTCTGTAGATAATAACAATGATGGGTTAATGAGACATCCACAAGATTCCCAATCATGGAAGACATTTGATTCATTACATCCAGATTTATCAGCTGATCCAAGGAATGTTCGATTGGGATTGGTTGTCGATGGATTCAACCCATTTGGGACTTTGAGTACAAGTTATAGAATTTGGCCAGTTGTTTTGATCCCTTATAATCTTCCTCCGTGGATGTGTATGCAACAATCATATTTTATCATTTCAGTGATTATTCCTGGAAAAAAAATGCCTGGAAATGATATTTATGTATACTTTCATCCTTTGATTGAAGAATTGCAGGAGTTATGGAGTAACAATGTTGAGACATTTGATGTTTCTTCTAAAACAATGTTCAAAATGCATGTTGCTTTACTGTGGACCATTAGTAACTTTCCTGGGCTTGGGAATTTATCTGGTTGGAACACTTATACGGGTTTGGCTTGTCCCGTTTGTAACTTTGATTTTGCGCACCAAATAGCTACCTCACAGTAGAAAATGGTGCTTCTTATTCCATCGAAGATTTCTCGATGCATCTCATAGATTTCGGCTGAACAAATCAAAATTTAATGGTTTCATTGATCGTAGACCACCTCCAAAGTTGTTAACTGGTTCTGAAATATTAACATAGCTTGAAAATGTTGAAATAGAATTTGGGAAGGTTCATAATTTGAATGATAGCGGAAATCGGGTCCGAAGTGCATCGTCAAGTGAAATTAGAACGCAACAATGGAAGAAAAAAATTATACTCTTCAAACTTTCGTATTGGAAATTTAATTTGTTGTGCCACAATCTTGATGTGATGCATATTGAGAAGAATGTCTGTGATAATTTTATTTTCACATTACTTAATGAGCATGTAAAGTCAAAGGATCATCTTAATGCTCGCAAAGACTTACAAGTAATGAACATAAAATGTGATCTCTGGCCAGATGAGAATGAAAAGTATGCTACAACCATTTTCGCAATGAAAAATAGGGATAAAGATACGTTCCTTCGAATTTTAAAGAATGTGAAGGTATCTGATGGGTATTCGAGTAACATCTCGAGGTGTGTTGACTTGAAGAATCGTAAGTTACATGGATTGAAAAGTCACGATTCACATATTTTGTTACAGTAGTTACTACCATTGGCATTGCGTACATTATTACCTGAAAAGGTTACTGCTGTTGTACTCCAATTCTGCACATTTTTCAGGCAATTATGTGAGAAGGTTGTACATCTATTTCAGCTTGACAACCTCCAGGATAGGTTTGTATTGAGTCTTTGTGCAATGGATATGATCTTTCCTCCATCATTTTTTACTATCATGATTCTTTTAACTGTGCATTTGGTTGAAGAAGCTAAATTAGGAGGCCCCGTTCATTATCGATGGATGTATCCAATTGAGAGGTATTTTATTTATATGTTTTCCAGTTAAGTAAACAATTTTTGACATTTACATAAATGCATAATGTTATTATTTTATTTCACAGATATCTTGGGCATTTGAAATCATACGTGAGAAATAAAGCTCAACCAGAAGGCTCTATTGCTGAAGGCTATTTGGCTAAGGAATGTATTACCTTTTCTTCCAGCTATTTAGATGATATTGAGATAAGATTTAATCGAGTTGGACGTGTTGACGACACATCAACTCAATCTCAAATGCATCGAAAATCAAAAATATTTCATGCTATTGGCCGATCAGTTGGGAGGACCTCAAATGTGACACTGAGAGAATTGGAATTATTACAGGCACATAGATATGTGCTGCTGAATAGTGAAATTGCAGATCCATTTATTGAAGAGTTGAGGATACAAACAAAGAGATGAATGAGAGTCCGAACACAAAATGAGAAAGATATAACGAAAGCTGTGAATAAAGAGATTGTAGAATGGTTTGCACGACGTGTAAGTTCATAAATATTGCAATAAATATGAATATTAGTTTGACACATACAATTTGTATATATATTAAATTATATTTCTTTTTTCATATCATGAATACTGATACTCGAGCAGACTTGTCAGAAGATTTGAAGTTTCTTTCTAGAGGTCCTATAAAGCAAGTTAGAAAGTTCGACGCTTATAATGTGAATGGATTTAGATTTCGTACAGTCGATCGAGAAGTGGGTTTAAAAACACAAAATAGTGGTATATTTACATTTTCTAAAGTGGGATACTATGGAAAGCTGCATGATATTATTGAATTAAACTACCATGGACATTTTTCTATTGTTTTATTCAAATGAAAATGGGTCGATATTATCAGAGGTGTTAAAAGAGATTCATTGCAATTTACTTCTGTGAACTTCTCTCGCTTGATGGATGTTGGTGATCGTGAAATGCATGATCCATATATATTTGCATCGCAATAAAAAATGGTATATTATGTGAATGATGTTGTGGATGAAGGGTGGAGTGTAGTTACTCATGTAATACAAAGAGATTTGTATGATATGGGTGATGAAGTGGAAGATTTGACCTCTGAAATTGAATGTCATCAACAACAGGAAGCAAAATTATTTGTCCATCATGATATTGAAAATATTAGTCTTGAAAGGATTAATGAAGTGGATGAAGAAATGGAGCAGGAAACCGACATGATTGAAGGGGAAAATGATTGTATGTACAATTATTCATTCATGCAGCAACCACTTGTTTCATTTCTGCAGTCATTCATTATCATTGTTATATATATTTTGTTTGTTAGTACTGGGCATCTATTATCATTTTTAATTTTTTTTCTGCATAATTTTTTTGAAATATATATTATGAACTTAATTTTATTTGATTAAATGACAGGAATGCCAAGGAGGAAGCGGTATACCATTTCTTCTAGTTCTGCGACGGATACCGATCCATCTGGGTCACTCCCCACGACATCTGAGGAACCAGCTGACTACACCCCCGCACCATCTCCCCCTGCACCATCTCTCACACCATCAGAGGGACTCCCATTAGAAGATGAGTCGTCGACTCCCCCTACAGGTGCCTCATCAGTTGGGCGGCGACAGGCCCCTTCCAGTTCATCCCAGACATACTGGAGGGTCACAGTCATAGGTATAAATTTTAATTAAATAAATTTATTGCATTTTGTTTATACTAATTGTTTGCTCATTAAATATGAAAAAAATAAAACCGTGGGGAAACACTTAAAAAGATCAGATGTTTGGAACTTGAATGGCGAAAAGATAGTCATGCCATTTGATTCTTATGGAGTCCCTACGGATAACGCCACGGGGTTACTTGGCCAGATTATAGGTCAGTTGGCAGCGGAGCCCATTTCCCTTCCCATTTCATAAGATGATTGGAGACATTTGCCTCCAAACTGGAAAAATGAAGTTTTAGATTCTCAAATAAAGGTAATTTTATTACATTTTGGTTTAATTGAATGTCATGTTACTAATATGTTCAAAATGAATTTCTGTATACAGATGTTCTTCCACTTCACAGTTGCTGATGTGATAGCACAGAAGTGGACTTTGAAAAATCTTGGTAAAAAATGGAAAGATTTAAAATGGAGATTGTGGTGTGATGTCAACGATACTTTGTTGACCTTGGAATAAATGTATGACAAGCTACCCAGTGGGGTACCGAAAGAACAGTGGAAAGTTTTTGTTGACATACATCGTGATGATAAGCGGATGGTATTGAAATATATATTATTATATTATCCTCATTTTACATTAATACATGTTTATGAAGAGGAAATGACATTGGATACATTATTGTTAAATTGAATTTTATTTATTTCAGGATCTCTCATGACAGAATGCATCAAACAGGGCGAAGCAAGTCATCCCTCACACGGCGGGCTCAAAAAGCTTTTCTATAAGCCGAATGTCATTGGTAATATCTTAAATAGTTTAAATATTTATAATACAATATTATCTATTTAATATATTGAATTTTTGATTTATCTTTGCTTAATGTAGTCACAAAGTTTAGGGCACGAATCCTCCCGGACTGAACTGTGGTTGGATGTTCACAGAAAATCAGATGGCTCTTTTGTTAATGAGCCTACCAAAGAAGTTGGGGTATGAAGACAAATTTTTATTATAATAACTTATTATCAGTTTTTACTGTGTTAATATGTATTGATATTTGATTTATAGGTAAAAATTAAAGAACTATGGGATGCCAATCCTGGGCAGTCCTACTCAGTCTCCCAGGATGACTCGGTTGCTCAAGTCCTTGGGAAGGAGCATCCTGGTAGAGTGCGCGGGATGGGTTTGAGACCCGTACCATCTGAGGTCTTTAGCAGGCCATCAGGGATTCTAGCCGCATCTACTCCTGGTTATAGTCAGCCCATACCTGAAGATGCTCAGAGGAAGATTTCTTCGCTACGAGCCAAAGTTGAAGACCAAGGGGCTCAGATATCCACTATGCAGAAAGCGTCGACTGATTTATATCAGCAGATGAGTAGATATGCCCCCAGTGGTAGTGCACTGAGTGTTGGTGAGTAGGTAAATCACAGAAAATCAAAATCATTTAGTTTGAAAACTTTTATTGGTTTTAAGTTTAATTATAAATATGCAACAATATTTAATTTTCAATATAATGTTCTTATAGGTGGAAGCATGAGATGGAGGTGGAGAGGGTGATGATGCATCATTAGACCATGAGTAGTATTGTTGATGTGTTGAACAAATATGGGAAAGGTTGGTTTGTATATATAACATGTGTGGTGTATGGAACCTTTAAAAAACCATTGGTCTTGGAGGAGCTTCAGTGGCTAACCTTGAATGATCACAATAACCTCAGGTGGTAAAGAGAATGATGTGTTTGTTTCATTGGTTAGATGATCTATGGTAATAGGCTCTTTGATGTTTCTGTTGTAAATTCAGCATTGGGAATTGGACTCATTAGGGTGTTTTATGTCCAAACAGCCATGTTTAATGGACATCACTAGATCAAGATGGTTTTCTGAGGTGATTTTCATGATCATTAATAGTTTTTATGAGGCACGTAACCACATCACATGAAAACCAATGCAACTCCCTTCCCATGAAGCTTCCATCTTTTATAACTTTTATTTTATGAACATATTGGGAGATTGTTAGATGACATGTCATATGATAAAAAAGAATAATCAGAGGGGTTTTACATGATTAATTGGGATATTTGATGGGGATTCACATGATCAGGAACAGATCACATGAATTTCATAACCCCTTTGCATGATTTTCCTAGGGTCATGTGATCATGAGCCTCATTGAAGTTCACATGGTCCTTGTGACCTAGGTGATTAATCTATATGTATACATGCTATAATTTTCTTTCCTTTGGGTATATATTAATACCTATGATTTGGGTATTTCTTTGTTCCTAAAATATACAATGCTCATTTGTCTAGCGTCAAAAAATGCCCCCCCACAAAAGTGATGTTCGAAGGAACACGAACTCAGTTATGAGGTAGGAAATGACTTCATGAGTCTCTTATGATTTCTCTGGTTGGAATTCAAAACATATTTTGGTCTTCTATAAGTCCATTCATATTTCTTGAGGTTCCCTATAAATAGGGGGTGAGAGGCTGGTCAATTGACCAGTGACATGAAGCTCCATAGGTCTCAAAACCTCCTCTCTCGTGCGATTGTTTTGCAAGACAACTTTGCATGACCTCATCACAAGAACCATACAAGAGACCTAATCATGTGATCATGTCACTTGACCTCTTTGTGTGATCACCTTGTCTAAATATCTCACTTAATCAATCCATGAACTAATCAATGGTAAATTATTTGAACTTTGATACACACCCTTGGCCATTAGTATATCTTATGTGATTCGGTTGTCTCTTGAGGATTTTTTCATGATCTATTAATCTTTATGTGATTCATGTGACCTTAATATGGTAACATGATTATATGTATTAAGAAAAATCATGTGATCAAAAGATGTTTTATGGGTTATTTGATTTTCGTGACCTAGAATGGATCATGTGGTCCACGTAATGTTTTCCATGTTATGCACTTATTTTGTTTGATTAGCACAACTGATTCTCTCTTAATGGTTACATATCTTCTAATATATTCTCTATTCTCTTTAAATATGTCCTCTATTTCTCAAATGTCTTCTTATGTGGAAGACTGGAGAGACCTTATTTCCGGGAACCATAATGTCAATCATCGATACAAAGTATTTTATAACAATGATGTTTTAAAGGTTCTTATTCTGACTGAACATCAACCCATTTAATCCTCGTTCCTCCTTCTTATAGGACAAACGACTAGTAGTGATCCCTCCCCTCTCTTCTTTGGAACATTTTGATCCATACACTTTAATCCTTTATGGAATCAAATATTTTCAATTCTGATCATCTCTAAACTATAAGTATAAATCCATGTGACCCCCAATCTCTTGTTTCATTTGATGTTATCTTGTGTTTCATTATAAATCCATAATTTTAGGTATTTTGTATGCTATAGGTATTATTATTGAATTGGATCAACTTTTTCATGAACATTAAATGAAAGGGTGTTTATGAATATTGCGTAGGTGGTGCATAAATTTTATCCTCATTATATATATGTTGTATGTGTTGTTTGATGCACAAGTGTAGAAGGGAAGGTAACAATGGATCAGGATGGAACAAAATTAGATTTCCTCATAGATGAGATTCAGGAAAGGTTTGTTAGGGCTGTGTAAGGTCCTCTGGTTTATAATTATTAATCATGTACATCCATGAATTAAATTGAAATTGGTGGTGGAACTTGGAATGATAACCAAGAGGGGTATGTATTAATGTGAAATGATAATATCTTAAAAGTTATTTAAAGAAATTACTCAATGATGGTGAATTATATACAACATAATTGATAGTGGAGATCTTATCCAAGTAAGATTGACTTGAGTAAAATGATGTATATTTTTGGTTGGGTGTATTTAAATTCTTTTTAATACTTGGTCCTTTAGTTGGGTTTCATTCCAATGATGTTTCTATATTGTTAATTAGGTTTGGCATAATGCTAACCATTTCTTTGGCATGCTATATAGGTTGGATATTTTTTACCCATGTTGAACACTTTATAATAAGTTGTATAAGATGCCAACTATCATTCTTATTGGTATATGGTTTGGGTGTGATTCCAACCAAATTTTTGTGGTTATGTAGGTTATACATGATTCTGACAATTTATCTTGGTTTTTACATAGATTGGGAATAATTCCAAATATTCTTATGACTTCTTATATGGGTTGGGTGCAATTAAAACTAGTGTTCTTGTTAGTTACATGGGTTGAATGTAATTAAAATTATTTTTATTATTTATTATATGGGTTGGGTGTAATGTTAACCATTGTTATCTTCATGTATATATGTTGTGTGTAACACCAAACCTTCTCTTCTTTGATAGTTGTGTTGGGTGCGATTAAAACCATGAAAGTTTTTAGTACTTGTGTTGGGTGTGATTAAAACCATGACTGTTTTATTATTTATAAATGGTTTCTTGTTTGGTTTGTTTTCCAGGGCAGTGGTGCAGTATAAGCCGAAATGATATTTTTTTTCGGGTTAGCATTTTGCGGGAGTTTTAACCGCCGCTAATGTTTTACAACTTATACATGTAGCGGTGGTTTAAACCGCTGCTAAATGTATTCGGCAATAAACTTAGTGGCGGTTAAAACCGCCGCGAAATCACTCCAGAATTAGTGGCGGTTTTAACCGCCGCTAAGAAGGCGCATGACACGCCTGAATTTCACGTCGATTATAGCCGCCGCTAATTAAATAGTCCGTAAAACCGCCGCTAAATTTACCAAAAACCGCCGTGAAATGAGGTACTACGACACTTTTCTTTGACCGCCGCGAAATGCATAAAACCGCCGCTAATAGATTGTCGACGCCCTGTTTAGCGACGGTTTCTGTAAACCACCGCCAAACCATATAGTGGTGGTTTAAACTGCCGCTATATAAAAAAAACCACCGGTAAGAGGCGGTTTTCTTGTAGTTCCCTTAGGTATTCTTCAAATTTATTGTGAATTTTAATATGAACAACATTGATAAGTCTGTCCCAGATCTACTTATAATCCTTTTTCAAGTAGATAATGATAAAGATCATGAAAATCCTTCCATTCTTACGGTGAATAAATAGAAAGGTAAAGCAAAGAGATCTAATCCCAAAGCTTCTTAACACCCTTCTAAGAAGAGGAAGATCAAGGGGAAAGCAAGTGCAACAAGATGTTGTTTGTTTTTCATGTGGTAAGAAGAGACACTGGAAGAAAAACTGCACCTATCCAAATAATCAAAGAGAAGATTCAGGTTCATTTTTTATCTAGTGAAATTTATCTATTTCCTCAAATTGGGTATTAGATATAGCTTGTGATACTCACATATGTATTCAAATATTGTAACCAAGTATATCCAAAAAAATTGACTGAGGGGAGGTAGATCTATGGGAATCCAATAGAGATAAACTTGTTATTGTAGCTACCAGGGGCTACCACCTCACATCATCGACTGGAATGATCTTAGTTTTAAAGGGCTATTATTATGCACCTTCAGTTACCAAAAACATTATATATATATATATATCCAGACTTGATAAATATAGATTTATTTTCAAAATCATAAATTAATTTTTCTTCTTTTATAAAGATATCATTTTTATGGTAAGGTGAATTTAAATAAAAGTCTTTATGTGTTGGATTACACAAACCAAATAACGGAGATCTATAACAAAATTGCTTCACATGAATCATAACACACCCAAATATGGTATCACTAACCAGGTCATGTAAACAAAAATTGATTGATTAAACTATACCAAGATGGATATTTATATTCTTTTGAACTATAACCACTTGGACCATGTAACGTATGTTTATAAGGTAAAATGACTAAATCCATAATTAGTAGAAAGGGTGGAAGGGCCAAAGAGATTCTTTCACTACTATGAAAGAGACCTTTAACAGTGCTAGAATATGCCTTTATCATCACTAAAAAAGTGTTGATAATTAAAGTAAAAATAAAATCCCAAAGATTTTATCATTGATAAAAATGCGCTATTAAATTTCCCCTTTAATAGTGCTAAAAAACGATCTTAAAAGGTTCCTTTAACAATGATTTTTTGAGCCCTGTTAAAGGACCATTTTAACAATACTTTTTTAGCACTGTTAAAGGGGGCCTTTAACTATGATGATAAAGGTAACACAATTAATGGGGGTAAAATTTTGTTTTTTTAGACATCCATGAGCTAGATCCCTTAAGAAATTCTTCCACGACACCTTTAATAATGCTCCCCACCTTTATCCACGCTTTTCACCCCACCTCCCCTTTTATCAGAATTTTGTGAATTTCTAGCCTCATGTACGCCCACCTAGATTCGAACCCCACACCGCTCATTAGAAGATGGATTACCTTTAAAACTACACCATGTTGTTTTGTTGTCTGTTTAATTATATTTCTGTTTATTTATATATATATTTATATATATATATATTTATTTATTCATATATTCATATATTATTTTTAAATACATTTTTGCAATATATGTGTGTGTGTGATATATATATATATACTGATATTTATTTAAATATATATTATATATTATACTCATTTACATATACCAGAATATAATATAAATATATATTTTTTATTAATACACACACATACATGTATATGTAAACATTATAAATATATTTTTATAATGTAAAAAATGGTTAGATATTGTTTTAAATAATTTTTTAGAGTATGTATTTATTTTTATATATATTAGAATATAAATTTTTACATAAATATGTTGATATATGTATTTATATGAGTGATTTATTATAAGTAAATATAAGAAAAATTGCATATATTTAATTAAAAATAATTTTTTTTGTAAAAAACAATAAAATTTAAAACCATAATATCTATATGAATGTAATCACTTGTAATAAATTTAGTCTTCACCAAAAAGGCAATAATACCCCCTTAAACGAGGCTAAAAATCCATCAAAAATTAAAAAATTGGGGTACCCCAACTAAAAACTCAGTTTTAGAGGCCTTCTAGGACTTTTTTGGCCTCTAAAAAAGTTACATAGGTTTACATGTGTCACTAAGGGTGTAGAGTTCATCACATACTTAGATTTGATATATGGTAGATCCCAAAAGGACGCCCAGATCAAAATTTATGGCCGTTTGAAGTTCAAGTTATATTTTCAACTTATTTTAGATATTTTATTAATGTTTTGATTTTTTGTTATCTTCAAATTGATATTAAATGACTATTACTCACTAATAATAAGAAAATTATTAATTAAAAATATTTTTTAAAGTTATTTTATAAGCAATTTTCACTAAATATCTTATATATTTAGTGTTAATGCCTATTTACCCTATCTAAAACATATTTTAAAAATATATATTATATTTATATCAATATAAATATATTTATATATTAATAAATTATTTTTAGTGATTTTTTTAATTATAACAATATCAATTCTATTAAAAAAGAACTCATAAAGGGGGGTAATTATCAGCGCTTCTAAAAAAGCACTGATAACCCCCCCCTTTATCAGTTTTTTTAAAAGCATTGATAAAGGGTGGGACTTTATTAGTTCCTGTAAAAATGAACTGATAAAGACCCCCCTTTAGCAGTACTAAAAAAAGCGTTGTTAAAGACCCCCTTTAGCAACGATTTTTTAGTGCTGACAAAGGGGGTATTTAACAACTTTTTTAGATAGAGCTGTTAAAGCCCCAACGCTGGATAAAACTAGTTTTTTAGTAGTGTTAAATTAGTTTATATAGATGTGTGTGGACCATTTCCTGTTGAGGTAAGGGGTGGGTACTCGTACTTCATAATTTTTATTGATGATTTTAGTAGATATGGATATGTCTACTTAATGAGGCATAAATCACACTCTTCTGATAAATTCAATGAATACAAGAATGAAGTTGATAACCATCTTAATAAGAATATAAAGAAACTTTTCTTAGAATATGGTGGAGAATATCTTAATCAAGACTTCATTGATTACTTACAGGAGTTTGGAACATTATCTTAACTCACTCCTCCTTATACACCTTAGTATAATGGTGTAAGTGAAAGGAGGAACCACACCTTTTTGGACATGGTGAGATCAATGATGAGTCATTTGATTCTTCCATTATACTTTTAGGGATACATATTACAAAAAACAACACAAATACTAAACCAACAGCCAACTAAAGTGGAAGACAATATACCATACCATTTATGGAATGGAAAGAAACCCATTTTTTCATACTTACATGTGTAGGGTTGTGAAGAATTTTGTTAATGACTTTTCAGGTAACAAACTTACACCCCAAGGAACAAAGTGTACCTTTATAGGAAACCCCAAATAAACAAGTGGATATTACTTATATGACTCCTTATACTAAAAGGTAATAGTAGAAAGACATGCCATATTCCTTGATAGGGATCATATCTCTAAAATAGATAGTGGGAGTGAGATATACTTCGATTAAGTTTGGGATAAAGGTATACAATAGTTGGTACAAAAATAGATTCCATGAAGCCCTGTGGAAAAAGAAACTATTCAAGAGGCACAAGTAATGTGTAGGAGTAAAATGGAGGTTAGAGAACCAGAACAATATGGTTTTATAGTCACTGAGGATGGTGAATCATTATTAGTTAATAATAATGAACCTCTAACCTTTAAGGAAGAAGTAAGTGGCATATATGTTTCCAAGTGGAAAGAATCCATGAATTCTAAAATGGATTCAATCTACCAAAAGAAATTCTAGATTTTGGTAAATCCTCAAGTGGATATAAATTCCATTAGTTTTAAATGAGAATTCAAGAAGAAAATGGACATGGAAGGATAAGTCATTACCTATAAGGTGTGACTGGTTGCAAAAGGGTTTAAAGAACATCAAGGAATTGACTATGATGAAACCTGTTCACTGGTTTCAATGATGAAATCCATCAGAATTATACTTTCCATTGCAGCATAAAATGACTATGATATTTGGAAAATAGATTTAAAAACAACATTCTTTAATGGGAACCTTATGAAGATGTATATATGACACAACCTGAAGGTTTTGTGACTCTAAAAGATACCAAAAAGATTTTAAAATTTAAAAGAAATCCATTTGTTTATTAAAGAAATCATCTAGATCATGGAATTTTTTTTGATGAATCCATAATTAAATTTTGTTTCATGAAGAATGAGTGTGAGACTTGTGTCTACAAATGGTTTAGTGGGAGTGAAATAATTTTATTATTATTATATGTTGATGGCATATTACTCATTAGAAACAAAATATCATTCTTATAGTCTGTTAAGACATGGTTGAATAAATATTTCTCTATGAAGGACTTGGGCGAGACAACATATATTCTTGGGATAAAGATCCATCATGATAGATCCAAGAGACTTCTTTTCCTAAGTCAAAGTACATACATTGATAATACACTGAAGAGATTCAATCCAATTGGAGATTTTTCCAGTATCAGATAACATTAATCTTTCTAGGAAAATGCGTCCTAAAACACATAAGGAAAGAAATAGAGTGGAAAGTATTCCATACACATCATTGATTGGGTCAGTCATGTATGATATTCTATGTTCTAGGCTAGATGTCTCCTACACATTAAGTGTGGTAAGAAGATATCAATATGACCTAGGTGAACACCATTAGATGGAAATCAATACTATCTTGAATTATTTGAAGCACAACAAGGATATGTTCATAGAGGATATGAGGAACTAGTAAAAAGAGGATATGTTAATTCTAGTTTCCATACCGATCAAGATGATATGAAGTCACAATAGGATAAATCTTCACATTTAATAGAGGTGTTTTGAGTAGGAGGAGCTCAAAGTGGGCCATGGTCAAAGATTCTACAACATAGTCTAAGTATATTGTGTCTTTTTTGGTAGCTAAAGAATCAATATGGATGAAAAAATTTATCCAAGTGCTTGATATGGTACCTATCAGTAAAGATCCTATCACACTATACTATGATAATATTATAATGGTGGCTCTCCTAAAAGAGGAAGGTCATATAAGTGGATGAAGCACAGAATTTGTAAGTATCATCTATTGAGGGATTTTTCTCAGAGAGGTGAAGTTTCAGTGAGTTGTATTTACATGGAAGATAATATGGTAGAACCCTTGACTAAAGCCTTGACGTAGAAAAAGCATGATTATCATGTGAGGTTTAGCATAATTAAAGTCATAGGTAGTTGTCTCTAGTCCAAGTGGGAGTTTTTTGGGGTTGGTGTCCTAGGACCAACTATTTGTACTTTGATTACTTGCATATTAAATATATTTAATATTAATAAAACTTCACATTACATATTTTGTATTGTTATGCATGAATCTAATATAATAATGTTATATAGTATATGTAACATTGATAAGGTCATACTAGCTCCTAGCTATGATGAGAACCTTGAAGTGCTATGACAATATTTTTAAATAATCCTCTTTGGTTGGATAACATACTATGATGAGACACATAATACATATACTGTTAGGTGCAAATACTCATAAGTGAATGAGACTTCTTCTCATGAATTTCACAATAGATAATCTCTAAGATGAGAGATTATGGGAACATACCCATTAGTAGGAATTCTGTATGTTTTGGTGTCATCATATATTCCTATCTATGAGCACGTATAATGGTTCATAGAATTTAAGATTATCATTAATGCATGTTATGACTAATGAAATTAGAATTTATGATGAAAACCATGATGACATATGCTTGTGGTGAGGTAGGGTATGTTGGGTGCATTATAATTAACATGTCATTAATGGATAAGTTGAGTAAGTATTTTTCCCTTCCATCTTCATGGATACTAGTATCTCAGCCCTTTGATTGGAATAGAACCGTCTCCCTAACTTTCATGGACATGGAATAATAGTGTGTTTATTTCAGATAGTCAAAGAAAGACATATCGATCATATAAGTTGGTGACACAGGTGTGTAACCTTCTTGATGAGATATTGTGATAAAGGGATCATATTACACAATGAGCATTAATATTCGGTTGTTGTTGTTGTGACATTATATTCTTTCTCTTGGGTGCCTTGACCCATTTCTAGATAGTAATCTTGAACTTTAGGTAATCCCTCTTAATTCTAATTGGAAAGAATCATAGAAGGGAAGACACTAAGTGTTTTCGATGATATCAATTAAATTCAATTTGAATTTAATTAATCAAATAAATATCATTCTCAAGACTGAGAGATAATTTTGTCCACATCTTATCAATCATGAATATTTATTGATGAATGAAATATTTAAATTAAATATTTATTCAGCTTTTAATAAATTCTAGAGGAGTTTAAATGGGACAATATTGAGTCTGGTGACAAATATTAATTAACAAACTAATTAAATAATATTTTTTATTGCGCAAATTGGTGTGAAGAAAATAATAATAATAATAATAATAATAATAATAATAATAATAATAATAATATTATGTGGCATGGGGTTTATTAAGGATTATTATATTATTTAATGGCTAGCATAAAATAAAATAATTATTTTAACCTAAACCCTAACTCTATAAATAGAGGATTATGTCTATTGTGTAGGGTGTGCAATTGAAAATAGAGATTTTTTGTGAAAAAAAAAATTCTATCTGGACTCCTCCCTTTCTCTCCCTCTCAAGAATGAGAAATTCAAGAGATAATTATTTAAGATCAAAGGAAGATCGATAAAAAAACAATTCAAGACAATCGATTCGCTATACTAGCACTCGAAGATCGGTTGTATTTTCTTGGATATAAAAGGAGTACGTGTGGATCATTGCTAGAGGGATTCTATCCTTGGATTCTCACAGTGCAACAAAGAGAATCCAAAAGGGTCTTGTTAAATGATCAAAATTCATATCAAAGAAATTTCATACACCTATATATTCATTTATTCTAATATTAAATAAATTAATTATAAATTTGACATGTAAGAGCCTTGCTTAGGGTTTTGGGAAACTTAGTATTAAAAGAATTTTTAAAATATCTACCACCACCGCCTGATTCTGCTATTCCCAAAACCATCTTGAAGGGCCTCCTTAGTATTTCCAACCACTTGACCTTGATGTTTCACCTGTGAGTAAATAGTCCATACAAAATAATAATTGTTATGATACATCATGGTAAATATATTTTTTAATTTTTTTTAGAAAAAAATGATTTTTTACAAGAATGTGAATAGAAAAAGTGAATGATAAATTGCTTGTATCCCTAACAATATTGAATTTTTTTGATATTCCTTTCATAGGGTGGTAAAAAATATATTATTTATTTCCCTATGTAGCACATTAGTCTATTAGGATTGTTTCACATGAGGAACTTCATATTCAATCACTCAATATCCCTAATTCACTTTATTGTCTTTTTGATAGTTTATTATTTTATGAAATCTATGAAAAATATAGTAGAAATATATTATAATGAAAAACCTATCTTATCATTCAGATGAAAAACAAAATAAAGTTATAAATGAAAGGTCTTGGTCCTAGGTATGGTCACTCAGGGTCCTTCATTATTATTTTTTAAATTCTATTTGATAATTAATCTCATCATACATGAACTGATGCCCTCTACTTAAAGTGTGAAATTGATCATGATTAGAAGATATCTTAGGCACACCAAATCTCATCTCCTCCAATAGCCAAGTAAGATAAACACTATAATTGAGAATGTAATACCCTCCAAGATCTAGCTCCATAATATTCTATTTCATCCCTTCGAGCACCCTCAAATCCATCATATGAAGAGTTTACCCAATATAAGGGAAGGGAAAATTATTTTTTATAGAATAATAATGAGTTTGAGATCCATGTCATGGTGGATGATCACCACACCCATACACTTCTCTCCCATTCACCACAAATAGAATTAAAAAATTAAGAATTTAAAGAGAAATAATTTGAGAACATCATGAAAAGCTTTCCTAAGGCCAAGCATCAGGCTAGTCACTCACCATGGTGAATGTAAGAGATAATGGTGTAGGATAGAAGAGAGAGAGAAAGATATATAGAGAGAGATAGAAAGAACACTTGAATTAAAATATGAATCAAAGTTATATCAGAAAAGAAAATGAAACTATAAAGGAAAACTAATCTAAGTAGTAGAATCCTCCCTTTGATGAGGCTCCTGATTCGAGATATTTCCTATGTGTTGTAATACCACTTTATTTATAGGAAAAGGATTATCCTATCAATCTTCATTCACACATATTTTTTATCTTCATAGTAAAATTTTCTTTCTTTTAATTCCATGTGAATATCTCCATTAAATTATCCTTTAATTATTCGAGAGAGATAATATAGTTTTACTTTCCATATTTTATTATCTCAATATTTGGTTGTATATTGATTATGAATTCATCATTTTTTAGATAAATCCCTTATTGCACATGGATAAAAACTCAGTACTACCCTTGAATCATTTCAACATGCACGTGCATGTATAGGATGTCCTAGACTCAGTTACTTATCTATTTACATACCTTATCTTTCATGTGAAACATGGGATTCAAGCCTTTTCATTGGATTCTTTGAGATCGTCCCTCACTCTCCAATGTCAAAGGATTTGGTGGTGGTAGCATGATGCCTGGTGGTAGCTAGCTCAAGCAGAAATAACAGACTATGGTAGCGGTATCATGGTGATAGTATCACACTGGTGGTAGTTTCTCTTAGAAGTAATATACTATGGTGGAGGTAGCATGTAGAGGTGGAGGAGGCACACTGGTGGTAGCGGGCAATGGTAGAAAATTTTGTACTGGCAGTAGCATGATTGGGTAGCAGTAACATGGGGAACACTGGTGGTAGTAAGATCAGGTAGTGGTATCATGATATTCTTCTCGAATATGGATTCATTCATCATCACAAGGTTTGTGTTGAGATTTATTGGCATCCCATGGTGATCTGAGGATTCATGGTAGTATTTTGGATCGAGCTCGGGCTCCAACAACATCATCCATGGCATTCTATGGTGGTTTCGATGACCCTTACATAACCTGTGGAAGCTCAAAGTTACCCTACACAACATTAAGGATTTTTTAGTTACTCTTATGTGAATTTTGTCTACCCTTACATATCTTGAATAAAAATAACATCACATGTACAATTCTCTTTGAAAACCCAAGGTTCCTTTACATAATGTCTTCCTACCCTTAAAAATCCTTTCTCAACATTACATAGAATTTGAGAACTCAATACCACCTCTATATAGCATTGAAAATCAGTGGGTTCCCTAAAGAAATGGAAACTTACCTTTAAAAAACTTTTGAAATTTGTGGGTTACATTTACGCAGTAGCTTGCACTACCTTTACACATCCTGTGTGACCTTTACACAACATATCTGGAAGAGTAATTACCTTTAATTAATTGGATTTCTAACCTTACATAGCATGTCACTTACCCTTATGTAGTATTGAAAATCCTCCTGCATAAGGATATAGATCATTTTACCCTTACACAACCCCTAGTCCATGCATAAGGGTAAACCAAAAGTTTCAAAAAAATTCATCTTCAACATCAAACTTTAAAATTCCAAATTTACACCTCTTTTACTCCAAATTAATTATTTAAATGAAAATAATCCACATTTAAATAAAACAATTAATTAATGGGTAAAATGATTAAATATATTAAAATTCATTATAAAAATGTTAATTTTTTTCATGAAAAATAATGGCATCCATATACAATATCGTATTACATATAAATTATGATTTTCATACCCATGAATTTTATGATTGTAGTAAAATGATATATAGTTATAATTTATTGATTCTCCGACAAAGGATACCATTAAATGAATAGTTACATAAGACGCAACATATAAGAGTTCATTCATGCATTAGATGCATGAAGTTTGTCATAGGCTTTGTTCATGCTTATAATGCATGAATAAATTAAACAACACCCAAAGAGTATTCTTGGGTGATTATATTTATATCATTACTACATGATGGCAATGTGTGATGGTTCCGGGCATAGTGGAAGCACTTATCGGGGTCGATCCCAACTCAGAAAATATTAGATTCGATTGATCATTTGTATATTATACAAGATGTGAATGTCATGACCAATGAAATTTTTCTAATGAATATTGACAATGAAATACACTGAAACCAAGAGGAGATATTTTAACATTAAATTTATAATTAATTAAAATATATCATAAGAATGAATACCTCAGTATTTGGATCTTTCTTCGATTATATTGTTGTTTGTACTAAACCCTTTTCAATTTACCATCATTTCTATTATACGATTTAAGTGTAGAATCCCTCTAGCAATGATCCACATGTGCTTCTTTGAGCTCCAAACAACACCAATGGTTTGTTGGGTTCTAGAACAATTAATTGATCATCTTGAAATATTCGTCTTGATTTTTGAGATAATTATTTTTGGCTTGAATAATCATCCTTTCACTATCATTCTTGAGAGGATAGAGGAGGGACGAGAATCTCTAGAGCATTCTTCGATCTTAAGAGAGAGATCTAGATTTCCCTGCACACAACGATTCTCCAAAAATGATCAATCTCAATCAATCTAAATACAATAGACATACTAATATATTTATAGAGATAAAGTTATGGTTAAAATATTATTTAATTTCACAATGATCCTTTAATAATATATTAAACCTCATCTGACCCCATGCCATGTAATAATAATGATAATATTATTTTTATACTGTGCATAAACTGGTGTAATGATAAGTATTATTTTATTAGATTGAAAATTAATATTTATTATCAAACACAATCTTGGTTTACTCATCCTCCTCAACATTTATCAAATACCCGAATAAAAATTTAATTAGATATTTATTCATAAAATAAATATTCTATTCATAGTTTAGTGAATTAATATTTATTAAATATTCAATAAATAAGCTAAATATTTTATTCACAGTTCGATGAATAAATATTTATTAAATACTCACATAATTAAGTAAATTATTTATTAATGAATCAATAATCATATATTACATTATGAATAATTTTTTACATTAATAAATCCTGAATAAAATTATTATTCGGTCTTGAGAATAATATTTATTCCAATAATTAAATTCAAAAAGAATTTAATTAAGATCAGTGGAAACACTTGGTGTGTGACCCTCTAGGCTTATTTATCATTGGCATTAGGTATAATTTCCTAAAATCCAAGATTATTATCTAAAAATGGGTCAATGCATACAAGAGAAAGAAGTTTATGTCACAATGTTGAAAACTATATATGAGCACTCACTGTGTAATATAATCCATTTTTCACAATATATCATCAAGAAGGTTTCATATCCGTGTCATCATCCTATATGATTGATATTTATTTCTTTGAATATATAAAATAAACATCATTACACCTTGACCTTGAAATTTAATGTTATAGTTATATTTTAATCAAAGGGTCGAGATATAAACTTCTATAATGATGGAAGGGAAAAATCCTTCCTCGACTTATTAATTAATAACATGTAATTCGTGATGCACCCAACATACCATACTTCCTATTAACATATAACATCACAATTTTTGTTAGTAAATATAAGTGTTCAAGTAATTTTGTGCATTAATAATAATAATCATAAATTCCAAGGATCATTATACACACTCACAAACAAGAATATTTGATGACACATAAACTTACTGAATTCCTACTAGCAAGCATGATCTCTTAATTTACCATCCTAGAGATTACCAAGTGTGAACTTCATGAGAAGAAATCTCATTTACTTATGAGTAATTTCACCTAATAGTCAAAATACTATCTGTCCCACCATTTAATGTTATTTGAATGTAGAAATAATATTTAAGAGATATCGTCACTACGTATTAAGGTTCTCATCATAGCAGGGAACTACTATGATCTATTTTGATGTTATAGATAACCTATAACATTATCAAATTAAATTTATACAGAAAAAAAATCAATATATGATGAGGAATTTATATTAATATTCACTTATTTTAATATACATGTAATATAAAGTACAAAGTAGTTGGTTCTAGGGAACCAACTCCAACATACTCCCACTTTCACTAGATGCAGTTTCTAATGACTAGTTAGTTCTCACATGTTAAACTATCTTTTACTGAGTATGACTAAAACTATTGGGCCTACCACATTTCCATGACTAGGCTTGTTAAATCCACATATCTATATAGAGAATATACTTAATGAAACATTACTATATTGAGAAAATCCCTCAAGTAGTGATATAACCTAGTATTAACATCTTATTACCATGTTAGAATCCTGAAATCCTTAATAAGTTTATCATCAAATATTATCAAAATAATGATAAAACTATTTCTTTTTGTATAAACCTAATTTGAAAGAAATTTTTTTTAAACTTCTTCTTATGATGTATTAGAAGCTGAAACAAACTCGGATACTATAGATATATAAACCACTGGATAAAATAAGTTTTTATTACATATTACCTTATCCTTATCTATGATACTAGATCAAATTGAACTAAGTGAATAAAAGTTTCCAATTCCATTGATAACTAGTATTGTCACTTCTACAAACAATAGGAACACATCTAGTATTATTTTTGATAGTACTATCAGATAGTTATAAATGTAATTCAATGCAATTATGTTGGATCTGTTTGATATTCACCTATTATGAGTTAGTAATATAAAACATTGGTACATATCATAAAAAATGATATAAATTACTAGCATTTAAGTTTGTGAAATTCTTTTAGTTTTAATAATCTCTTCCTATACCCATGCATGTTCTACTCGAAGGGTTATATGCGAACAAAAATTCAGTCCTGAATTGTTTTTACTTGTATTTTTCAATTATTTAATATATGCACTATTCCTATATTTATCAAATCCATGGATTTATTTTTGTAGATCTTGTTACCTATAACATTATTGATACTTTAAGTTGTACATAGAGAAATTTAATTACTCAGTCTTAACAAACTGGTAATACACAACATTTGTTTTCTATATGTTGTCAACATATCTATCTTTAAAACTTATAGAACTCCCAAAAACCAGTCAGATACAAATGTCACTCATTTTTTTCTAAAAAAATATTCTATAACCACTATGCAAGATTTATTCATAAATGAATTTATTTAATCTGTATATCTTATTGGAATTTATTGATGCCACAAATCCTTTCTAGTTATGCCTTGTAGAAATATACCATAGGGTATCATTTTAGTAATTTCATATAGACATATTTTGTAAGGTTTCCTCTAAATGAGTTGGCCTTGACAATCAATAATAAAATATAATGATCATAAAAATATGATTTGAAAAGTAAAATAAAAAAGGATTTTAGTCATAATGATTGGTGTATAGGATTTTCCATAGATTAAACCTTCTAACAATCAATCATTCTTTATTATTACTATATTAAACCATCCATGTCCAATTTATCTTAAATTCTCACCAACAGTATCAAGTCTTAGAAACATTCAAAATATGGAGTCCCTAAATCTTGATACATGGATTCGATTACTTAAATTTATTCATATTTTTCAACCTTAACATGTTTACATTTACTACTTCATTATATGAATAATTATTCTAAAATAATAATTTATGTATCACCCACTATAGTGAACATAAACCTCCTCTTTGGTTATGAATTCCTATATAGTATGTGTCTATATAACTAATCCTCTCACTAAGCTTAGTGGATGCCCAAATTCCTATGCCAACTCATGTGCATCCAAAGCCTTAACCCATATAATTTAAGTATGTTCCTACTATCTTTAAAGTTACATGATTCCTTTATATAAATATAGACAGTCTTGACTAGATGGTAATATCCTTAGTGGCTATAGGACTATTAACTCAGATGCACCTTAGTGTTTGATGATCATTTGTAGCTAAAGACAACTTTTAACAAATAGTTTTCAATAAACACTTGTGGTGGTGTCCTGATATATTCTTATCACATCTAAATTTATATTATATCCATTAGAAAAATATAATTGGTATATGGTTATAAATTTCACTTATATTTGAAAAACATGACTTGGAAGAAATAATGGAAGATTTAAAATATATATAGTACTCGTCACTGGTCTTCCTTTTACTACCATCATGAAATTGATGTATATAAGGAAATAAAAGTTTTGGATTACCTTTAATCCATATGTATAGTTAATTATTACTTGGATAAGATGTTCTTTGATAAGATATTTTAGAGTTTCTTCAATCCTTACCAAGTTCACTCATTTACTTAACTAATAATTTCAAAAATTTCTTCAATAAATATCCTAAAGTAAATGAAGTTACAATTATATTTATAATAGTTCACATGGCCATTCTAAACTAACTATAAAAGATTTGTAGTATACCTTTATTTATAAATATTTCTTTATCAAAAACATGTTAAGTAGTTTGTATATATATCAAGTATCTTAGATCAATTGAGACTAATTTTTTTTATAGGTATAAAAAAGTCAACTAATTTCCATTTTATTTGAGAAATAATTAATTGTCCACAATCGGGTAAGATTATTATATTTTATATTCATCATTCATCACAATGGATATCTGTGATTCAAGAGTTACTTAACTATTAGTTTAGTATTGAAGTACTATAAAACATTTATTACAAATAATGCCTCATTGTGTATAAATAGAAAATGAGATAAATGTTTTGGTAACACTTATTACAAACTTGAATTAATCCATTTTGGAAATCAGAAGTAGTGATCTCCCCTTCGCCGATATAGGAATCACCCTTTCTCATCTCCTTTTAAGTTCACTCTATAACCATTATATTCTTTATCATTTTCTATATTTAAATACATGTATATTTTAATAATATTATATTTTAATACACAATTGGTGAATAGAAACTTGATGAATATACCTGGAGTAGATTTAAGTGTTTTCCTCTTAAATTCATTGCAATTTTTTTCTAGTGTCCATTACTTCCACATAAGAAGCAAATAACCTCATGTTTATTATTATAGCTTTGAATATTTTTTATCTTTAAAGGATTTTGTAAAGGATATTTTGGATTTGTATTATCCATGGGATCTTTAGCCTTGTCTTTAAAAATTTTCACTATAAGGGGTGGATAAATGTGTTTCAACCAATCCTTATCCACTTGGTGAAGTATGAAGAAAAGTTTCTTGAGCAACTCATCCATTTAGTTTATCTAAGATGGGATGAATAAGGATAACCTTTGTGGTACGAATAATAAAATAATATTAATTGATAATTTATTATCTAAGTATAATCCTAATTTCAATAACTGATCAATATAACATAGTATTTTTAAAGCACGATCAGCAGCCATATCAACTTCTTCTAGTTTACACTGATATAATACACTAAAAATCCTATTTATTTCAAGCCTTCCATTATCTTTATCAAGAAAAAATTATATATTATAGTGTAAGAATCCATGTACTTATGTTTTATCATCAACTCTTTAGACATAGCTGATAATATAATAAAATGGACATATGAATTATTCTCTACATATCTCTAGTAGGCATCCTTTAGAACTTTGATCACTTGATGGGTAGCATAACAAGATTAAGGTATTCCAATACATAATATTTTTTTTAATAATAATTAATCATATAAATTATTTCACTGTATCTGTAAATTTGTATTTATAAGGACATAACCTACTTTAATGAATTATCACATTGTTTTCATGGTTTTTTCTTTCCATTTTTAACAATAATTAAAATAGATGATTTGTACTTTACTTGATTACAAATTATATGAGATATAATAATTTTAATTTTATTAAGTCTCCCATTATTTTATCAAGTCCCAACATCCCTCACCATTGGACTTAGAATTTTTAGTTTATTAGAAATTATAGTGTCATGGATCCATATTCCCCATCTCATAATCCAAGAGTGGGCTCAGTTAATTAATTGATGGTATTTAGGTAGGCCAGTCATTTCCAATTGTAATATTGTGGCTCCTAAATCCATTGAGTGGACTCCCCAATCTAGAAACCCTAAATTGAATTTCCTCAAAAAATTCCTTCATGTAACATCAATTATATATAGAGATACTTCTATTGATGTAAATTAGTTAAGTCAACCCAAAAATTTCATAAGAACTCCGTGATAAAAGTAAGTGTCCCAATGAGGGTTTGAAAAACATTTAGTTCTTGGGTTTTCATTCCTAATCAAGTAATGGAAGACTTAGTTTAACTTAATATTAAGTGGAGGGAATTTATTTATTATGTGTAGTTTTTTTCTTATTTTATCCTTTACATGTCTTATTAATATAAAGTTTATTTTACATTAAGGATTAACCATATTACGATAAAACATTTATGCATAATTCATTTACTTTAATCCCATATTTTCATATTAATCCTTTTATTTATGGTATGTGGTCTTGAATCCATAAAATAAATCATGATTAAGATAGAAATAAAATAAAAAATTAAATGACATGATCATGAGGTTATCTAAGAGTTCATTTATTGAGTGGATAATAAATCAAGCTATGAACCTAGGTGAAAACTACTTACGCTAGTCTTGACATGAGTTATAGAATTCTACCCATCCACCTATGTATCTTCGAGGTTGGTTTCGTCTCATTTTTAGCTTGAACCTTCTCCATGTGCCTTGGGATACTTCTTTTATTTCATATGCTTATAACTTAAACGTAGGTAATAGGAACTAAAGGATTGGTTAAGGGGAATTATATAAAAAAACCTTGGACTCATAAGTTATACATAATAGAGGTGGGAGGGATGAAACACATTAAATATTATTTAATTTCATAACAAATAATTGTAAACCCATGTAATAAAATTAAATAAAATAAAACTAACTCATAATAGGTATTTTCAAAGATCATGATTGGTCATACATATGTAACGAATATGCTAAAGTACATTGGCTAGAATTTACTTCACTTCATTATTTATTTTTTAAGATAAATTCATTTGAATTGATTTAATTAATTAATTAATTTATTTTATTTTTTCCATTTATCTTAATGAAAATATGAAGTATCTTGGAGATACCCATCATAAATGCATTCAAGGAAAATAAACAGCATGACCAATAATTGGAGATAATTACATAGAATGAATTGAGCATTTAATAATTCTTCAAACATTTATTACATAATCTTCACATCTAGTTCCAATAGTGAAATTAGGTTTTTAATGATGCAATTAATTATTTTTAATGTAATTTAATTCTGTTCTTTATTAGGATACTACACAATGTGTACCAATTAGCTACACTCCACATTCCTTGATTGCTATGTATCCAAGATAAACTCCTATGGACTCAGTGTGTATCTTAGTCATATTACCTGACATGCACTAATGTGCTGCATGTCGTGTGGTCCACTTTACATGTGTCCTAATAACCCATTGATTGACTCTTTGTGTTCTTCAAATGTGGAAATTAATGTGTCACAAGTCATGTATTCTGACTAAATGTTGTGTGGTATATTTTATGTGTGTCTTTGTAACCCATTGATTGACTCAGCATGTTCTTTGAACTCATAGATTAATGATTCACATGATTTGTATATTGAATTCACACTATGTGTTTCATTAATGTTCTAGGATTTCAGTATCATGTGGTATTAACCATGTATTTTACCACATGGATAGCAAAACGTTTTCTTCTAAACCATATAGGGTACACAATGTATATGCTAGCTATAGGATGTGTAGTCCTAAAAACCATGTGCTAGGTTATCCCAATCAACACATGGTATACGATAGATGCACTGTTTATAATAACTGCTTGACTTATTTTGTATCCTGATACCTGTCCAGGTGTAATGAACTTGGGTACACAATGTGTACTCTGACTACATGTCATGTAATCCAATCTACCAGAAAAAATATTTGGCACCTACTGAGGGAATCTCTGATCATTCTTCATATATTCTTAGTCCTTAAGAAAATATGAATCTTGAACAAAGAAAATTAATATATCAAAAAAATGATAATTAAACTCTGAATTAAATAATGAAAAAAATTAGAAGTTAAAAACTAACCAATATTGTACATAATCGATCAATAAATAAATAATTATAAATTTAAATGTGACCGCTTTGATACCACTTGATGGTTCTAGTTATAGAGGAATATCTTATCAAGGCCGATCCTAACTAAAAAAATATCACATTTGATAGATCATTCACATATTGTACAAGAGGTCATCATCATGACCAATGAAATGTTTTCAAACAATACTAAAAATGAAATATTTTGAAACCAAAATGATATATTTTCATGTTAATTTTTTAACTAATGTAAATATATTGGAAGAAATAATACCTCGATCTTAGGATATTTATTTGATATTGTTGTTGTTTTCCTAAAACCCTTTTCATTTTACCATCATCACGCTTCTAGGATCCAAGTGTATAATCCAAATAGTAGTGATCCACACATGCTCCTTTGATCTTTGAACAACATCAATGGATTGCAGGGTGTTATCGTGACAGATCGATCATCTCGTGGTGTACGTCTAGATCATTGTGAAAATTATTTTTGGCTTAAAGAATTGTACTTACACTCTCATTCCTAAGATGATAGAGGATGGAGGAGAATCTATATATCATTATTTAGTCTTGAGAGAGACCTATATATTTCATTATGCAAAACAATTTTCCAAAAATGATTAATCCTGATCAACATATACACAATAGACACAATAATCTATTTATAGAGATAGGGTTAGGGTTATAATATTATTTAATTGCACAAAAACCCTTAAATAATATTTTAAACCTCATCTGACATCATCCCATGTAATAATAATAATAATAATAATATTTTTATGGTTTGTGTGAACTGGTGTAATGATAAATATTATTTTACAAGTTTGAAAATTAATATTTATTTTCGAATAAAATATTGGTCCGCTCATCCTCCTCGACATTTATTAAATACCGGAATAAACATTAAATTAAATATTTATTCATAAAATAAATATTATATTCACAGTTTGATGAATAAATATTTATTAAATATTTAATAAATAAAATATTTTTTTATTCACAGTCTGATGAATACATATTTATTAAATATTCATGAAATTAAATAAATTATTTATTAATGAATAAATAATTATTTATTACCTTATGAATATTATTTGTGATCGATAAATCATGAATAAAATTATTCCTTAGTTTTGAGAATAATATTTATTCTAATAATTAAATTCCAATAAAATTCAATTGAGATCAGTGGAAACACTTAATGTGTGACCCTCTGGGATTTTTTCTCATTGGAATTAGGTAAAATTTCATAAAGTCCAAGTTTTGTATCTAGAAATGGGTCAAGGCACACAAGGTAATGATGTTAATGTCATAATATTGACAACCACATTTGAGCACTCTCTATGTAATATAATCCCTTTGTCATAATATATCATCAAGTAGGTTGCACATTTGTGTCATCAACCTATATTTTTGATACATATTTCTTTGACTATCTAAAATAAACATCGTTACACTATGGACATGAAATTTAATATGATAGATATATTTCCATCAAAAGGTCAAGATATCAACTTCTATAAAGATGGAAGAGACAAATCCTTTATCAACTTATTAATTAATAACATGTCATTCATGATTCACCCAATATACCCTACTTCCCATAAACATATAAAATTGAAATTTTGCTCAATAAATATAAGTGAATGATTCATGAAATGCATTAATAATAATCATAAAGTCTAAGGACCATTACACAAACTCACAGATTGGAATATACGATGATACATATATATGTAGAATTTCTACTGGCGGGTATGTTCTCATAATATCCTTTCTTAGATATTACCAAGTGAAAATTTCATGAGAAGAAGTATCATATACTTATGGGTACTAGCACCTTATAGTCAACATACCATGTACCCCATTATATAATGTTATATAAATGTAAAACTAATATTTAAGTGATATCATCATAACTTCTCAAGGTTCTCATCATATCAGGGAATTGCTATGTTCCATTTCGATGCAATAGATACCCTAATACATTATCACATTAATGTTATGCAGAAGAAAAATAAATATATGATAAAGTATTTATATTAATATTCAATTATTTGAATATATACATGTAATCAAAATTATAAAGTAGTTAGTTCCAGGGAACTAACTCCAACAGTGTGTGCATCACACGATGCTTGGATGAAATTATCTTGAACCCAAAGCTCTCTCTCTTCTTCTTCCTTTACCTGATGTGATACTAGAACATCATGGGAGAAAGTAAAATCCAACATGTAGGAAATATGATTCATTCAACCCATGGATACAATATAGAGGTGGGATGAGTTTTCCACTCAGGGATCTTTATCAAACTTATCTGAGGAGATTGAGAATGATGCAGTGGATCTCTGGTGTAAGGTATTCTAGATTTTTAGCTGTTCTTCATTTTGATTTTTTTGTATATTTCATATATCATGTATAGATATCCTTAGAAAAAGGTTTAAATCACTTTTTCTCTATCTGATAAATGTTTTCAGACTCTTACAAAACCCTTTAATATTCCCTAAATCCTTGTGTGTGTATATATATAGACACATATATATGATATATAGGAAGTTTTTTATTGCATGAAAATTATGATTTTCATGCATGGAATATAGATCCATGAAACTTGTAGAAAAAATGATAAAATATTATCATTTATTATTCTACCATATTAGATATCATTTATTATACTGTTTCATGAGATGAAATGTTTGGGAGGACTCACATTCATTTATATGATACGTGAACCATCCAGGGAATTTGTTCATACATTTCATCACATGAATAAATGATAGGACAATCAAGGAGCATCCTTGATTTCCTATTTAACTTCTTCCATGTGAGGAAGTGTCTGGGAATTCCATTATTCTTGGCTAAACCTCCTTAAACATATTTATCTATTTCTTCTTTATCCTTTGCATGATAATATTCTAACACATAATGGGCGAAAGGAGAATCTTGCAAGTATGAAATGTGATTCATTAGACCTTTGGAAAGATATGGAGGTGGGATGATTTTGTTTTCTAATTAGGTGATCTCTCTCAAACCCATGCAATGAAATTCAAATATTATACAATGGCTTCTTCAGTGTAAGGTACACATGTTTTATAATATCTCTTCATTTTAGTTTTCATGATGGTTTCATATATCATACATGAAATATCTGTGGATAAGGGATTTTAATATATTTTTATTGATTTAATAATTATTATTAGACTTTTACAAAAACCTTTAGTGGTATCAAAGGGAACCATGTTTAGTATTATGGAATCATTCTTGAAATGAAGAAGAAATCTCAAAAATAGAGCAATATTTTCATATTTTAAAAACTTGTTTTAAATAAATAGATTACCCTTATGTAGTAGGGATACATAAATGTAATCAAGGTGTTACCTTTGTGAAGATGGGTTGTGTAAAGGTAACCAAGTCATTACCCATAATAAGATCAATTGAGTAAGGGTAACTAAGGTGTTTCCTATACATGAGTGGTCAGGTAAAGGTAACATGCTACTTACCTTTACATAAATGGGTTCACTTAAGGGTAAACAAGGTTTTCAATAGGGTATGTAAAGGTACCTACAACCTACCTTTAGATAGAAGTATGCTATGTAATGGTTATACCCTCACACGAACCAGATCCATTAAGGTTATACCCTCACACAATGAGGTTTCTCGAAGCTTCACAAAGGTCAGATGGAGTCTTACCTTTACACAGTAGTTCTAGAAGGTGTAAGTAAGGGTAATCGGGTTTTTCCTAATATCGTGTAAAGGTAAGACTTGATATACCCTTACACAATTTCTACTATATAAGACTCATGAGTATGTACCCTTATGTAGACTGTTTATTTAAGGGTAGAAGGAGGTCACCCTTACACATAATATGGATTCTATAGAAGGGTAATAATAATCATTTTAAAAATTGTTAAAAAATATTTTTCACATATAAGATGAATTAAACAGTTTATAAAATTTTTGTAAATCATTATAAAAGGAATTTTGGGATATTTTATTATATAAAAGGTTTATAAATTAATTAATTATTGTTTAGGCCTAAGGTGACGCATGTACGTGTTTGAGGAAAATGAAAAATTGTCTGACGAGTGACAAGAATTTGTCCGTTATTACAGATACTTTCACATCGCGATCTTTTTTTCAGCTCGATCCCTGTCATTATCCTGTAGAAAGAATTGGATTGACCCCATGGGGAATGGGTAGTTTATCCCATCCACATTATGAAGGAGGTTCCATAGTCAAATTGTAACGCCTCGACCCTAGTTAACTAGAGTCGGTGCATTATTACATAACATTGACATGGTTACAAGAGATCATGTCTTGAAAGACCGATTAGTTTAGTATCCTTGAAAGTACTAGATACATACATAAGTTTTACATTACATCATGAGATAAAACCAACAACAAAATTTTGTCCCCTTTGAACACACTTATATCCCTTAGCCTGTCCATGTAGGTCAACCATAAAATACTTCTTCACATCCTGGAAAAAATAAAACATAGAAAGGGGTGAGCTCAGATGCTTAGTAAGGATAAAAATACAGTGGAAACTTTTATAAATAAACATAAACATTTAAGGCAATGTATCAGACTAAAAAATAAGCCTTTTAAACTTAAAATTCAGCATAATATGGAAAATATAAATTGAATAATTTCATTTACTAATTCACATGGATATTCTACTCGTCGAATAATCACATGCAATATCAATATCCAATTTCATAATGATGGAATGCATAATTCTGGACATCATAACCACAAAGTCAAGGCCTAGTGCCAAGACTACAAATAAGATTTTTTCAAGGACTTTTTCCAAGACACTAGATTGTCTCATGAGACCTACCGATGCATCGAGGATCTATAGCGGGCTCCATCCATCACTTACTAAGTCCAATGCATTCCTCATATGAAAAGGTTTAAGCATAACATAAACATTCGTATTAAAACTAGCATACGAAATGTCAATAATTTATCTATAAAACATGAATGGTATAAAAATAACACATCCATATTCAAACATATCACAAAACCTTCAATATAATATGGAATATTTGTATCATAATAAATCAACTTCAAATAAGTTTAAAATCCATCAAAGGATGTCGACATAGATGAAATAAAAACTATCTGAAAGAAATACATCTTTATATTTTGAAATCATTTAAAAGTCACATAATTATAAAAGATAACATTTATTTTGAAAATATTCTTATAATCTTTTAAGGGAGGTTTTGAAGGTGTTATAATAGCAGAAAATAACCGCACCCACCGTATAAGTTAAAAAAACATTTTTTCCTTAATTTTGTCAAAAAGGTCGTAAAGGACCTTATTTGGAAAACGACAGAAATATTACTTTATAAAAATCTTATAAAAAGTCAAACAAGGGTATAAATGACTTTAACCCATAGTCTATGAAATAGTAAAAATGTTTTGAAATACATTTTTAAGAAACACAGATGTGGATGATAAAGAGGTCCTAGTAGATACTCACGTATAAACAACCTCAGATAATGAAGAGATTGTAGAATTAACCCTTACATGTAATATTAACCTATAAAATTCTTGTAATTCAACGAAATTATCAATTTACATTTATTTGGATATTTATAATATCAATTATTTTAATCATTCATTAATAAGGTAATTACTGCATCATCATTGTGTCATAAATAAATTTAATTATTTAAAGTCTAAAAATTATAAATAAAATACCATTATGTAGGAAATATTTTTAGGTTTCTAATGATTATTTATAATTGAATTTATCTTATGTTTAACCCTATATTAAAAATGTTTTAGTTATGAAAACGTGAATTTTACACTTTTAACTCTTCTTTAAATAAAATAATAATAGATGTCTTAATCTAATCCAAGTGGACCAAAAGGATAATATTTTATTCCTAAGGTTGTTTTCGGTCAAAATACACTTATCCAATAGAATTAGTACATGTGTTAGGGTAATAATAATATCTTTTTTACGTTTAATTACCCTATTTACTTTTAACCGTGGTAAATAAAAGTCAAAAGTTACTATTCACCAAAATTGTTTTAATCTTATTGAATCAAATTTTACTTACTGATATCAGTCGTGTCTCTTTGATTTTCAAAATTCAATTAACAGAAGCGGTAAAATTACGTTTTATGCAAATTTTCTAATGTGCCTAGAAGGTGGGTAAAAGACGGTAAAACGTTCAATAAAATTTTATATATCTAATATTATTATAAAATAACTCCAATGAATTACATTGAAAATTTATAGGTATTATTTATCTATTTTTAACTAATATAAATTTAAATAAAATAACTAATTATTTAAATAAAAATTCGGTTTTAACCAATAACGCCATGTTTTTCACTATTCATTAAAAATTGAAAGTTTTCAGAAAAATACCAAAAATTCACCATAATCTAATTTTTCTATTTTGAATCAAAAAATGGAGTCCATTTTGACAAATAAAATTTATAAAATTTCAAAAAGTGGGTATTACTATTCTTAACAACTAGTTTGATTGGCCGTGGTGTGTTAAAACTCCAAGTTGCGTATAACGCAAGCTATTGTATTATTCAAAGGGAAACATACTGTAGAAGCTTGGTGTGTTACAAAAATGGTCCCAGAGGGAAATTTCATGGGGTTAAGTATTTGTGCAATTGGTCCTATTAGGATATGACTTCCCCAGATGGTCTCCAACATGTTTATTCGTGGATCCAGAAACACCCAACTATGCTTGTATCTAGGATTCATGGACTAGATTTCCAAAGGCAGGTGCTTGTTGGATGATGATTTGGCCAACGACACTTAAGGGCTCCATTGGTCAAGGGGATGGGAGGTCGGGATCACCACACCCTTTTGGGGGGAATTATTTCCTATTCTGGGAATCTATTATAGATTTAAGTCGTGTTCATATGTTTGTGAATCCTTTGTTTATTCCCAAAGAGTGTATCCAGGGGCTAACCCTGGTTTACAAGATCATCATGGATATATACGGATTTGATGCCACAAAGACAATGTTGACTTACACAATGAAATAAGGTTTTTTGAAGTTTATCGTTATCCAGGAGAGATGAAAGGTTGTTTGATGTTGGGGTTGGACCCATAATACGGGCTTCCTACGTATCCTCATGAGAAGAATCAGAGCGCACGTAGTTTGGTTGGATTGGGTCTTGGACCTAGGAAGAGGCCCATTTTTTAGGGGCATAATTGGGTGGACCCTTTTGGAAGGTCACCCCTTTGAGCTTAGGCCTTCAAACATGCGTCCTATATATCCTGGTTTGAACAAGAATCATAGTTCTCACAGTTCAAGATATGAGGTTTATTGTGTGGATGTTTTGATCATCAAAAATATATAAGCCCACATGAGTCACACTTAGTGTGAGAAATAAGAGGATGTGAGAGATTCAATAAACCACACACCTTCTCTTCTACTGATGGAAGAGGACGGGCCTATGTCGAAAGAAGATGAGGTGATAGTGAGTGAGGGAACAAAGTAATGAACCCTTGAATATGGGATGAAATTGTAGGTCATGTGGCTAGTCTCTTACAAGGTTAGGGACTTACCTAAGTGGGAGTACCCCAGAATGTGTTCTGGGAAAGGGGAGGAATGTTGCTTCTCATCAAAAGGAAAAGTGAGTATGACCCCTTTGACTGATCACTGTTCCTCATTAAATGGAAAAGAAAGTGATCATCCTTGATCCCTAGAATGGGGAGGTTCACTTCAGTATCCCAAGGTTGGACTCCAGATTATCATGGGAATATAGACTTAGGGACATTCTGGGGGTATGAACCATTGTGGGGAAAACCTTCGTGACTCTGCTTACCTTGGGTATGTAGATTTAGAGAGGCACGTTGATGTGCCCAGTGATCTGATCATACGGGTTTGGTGACTTTGGAGGGGGGTTTGGCTTGATGCCGGTGGACTTGTTCATGGAGGAGTTATGGAGGAATGGACAGTAATGGAGGAGAGAGATTAGATCTGGACGGAAGAAAACCCAAAGGTGCCCCATTCCACATACTGTTTTCTCATACAGGATGGGGGGAGACCCGCATACCATAATGATATGTGGTTAGAGGGGTAATCTGCATACCGAAGAGGTACACAGACTTGGGTATGGACCATCGCATACCAAAGTGGTACGTGGTCCTAGATGTGGTTTTCCATGACACTTTGGGTTCTATTCACATACTGATGCAGTATGAAATGTAGGGTTCGATCTGAAAAGTGATGCACTATGAAGAACACCTTATTGAAGAAGGGTATTGGAACCTATGGTTTGTAGGGAGTTCATATGCGAGGAATTTATGGTCCTCAATAGAACCAATTAGGTTCTTAGTTCACTGATTATTATTATGTTCCTTCTTTTTATGGTTTGCGGCTGGTTATACCTGTGGAAATGTGATTCTTGGTTTCACTTCGTCGATGATTCGAAACCGAAGTCAGAATCCCCTCTGAATTCTTTATCCCAACCTCTAGGGTCTCCTACATGCTTTTTTCGTTATTCCTCTCTTTAAATTCCTCCTGTGATTCTTTTATAGAGAACTAGAGAAATCATATATGTGGGAATGTGACACCATTTGTAGAAGCCCATAAAGATATATCTCAACCCATAGAAGACTCGATCAACCAAGGTTTGCAGAGGCTATGGTTCATGGTTCGTGGTTCACGGAACCCTGCCAGCTTGCTTTGTTTGCCAACTTCTGAGTTTGTGGAATGGTATGTGAATGGAATTCCCACACTCAATTTCACCGATGACACAGTTCGCGATGTCTTGGGTTGGATGGACATCACCCCATGAGCTAGAGCCTCATGGGTCCTTCTGCGTACCAGTGGTTCTTGGTTCATGCTCCCCATGAACCTTTCTAGGTGACGGTATGTGGTTCACTTAAAACTCTTGAAAAAATCAATTTCTTGAAGTTTATTCTCAAATTTTCAATTCAATTTGCATCCATTTTCTTTAATGAACATGTAGGAATGTTTAATTACTTCTAAAAAGTGCTTGTGGGCATATTTACTTCCCCTTGAAAAGTTTTTAGGACCCTAAAAATCCCCCCCACTGGAATGGGGTCTGTTCAAAATAAAGGGGAAGATATTCTGATGTTGAAGCAGACATGAACTGAAGTGGTTTTTGGTAGAATAGATATTTATGGTAGGAGGGGACCGCACCTATTTATAGGGGCCCATTTCATTTGTCTTTTACCATTTATCATGGAAAAAAGTGATCTCGACCTTCCCTCGGCTTATTTGCGTCCGCGTACTGACTCTTTTGTGAAATACGTATTTGCGAACCACTTTGTACGTTTCGTGAACCGAACTATTCACAATAGCTTCTGCCTATAAACCGAATTTTGGGTTTTGTGAAATAAACAGTCGAATTTAGAACTTAAGTCTAGACTTCTGCATAGGTGAACACTATGTGATTTTTATGTCCCACACACTGAACCTAAACCGAAGAACTAAACTTTAAACCTTATTAAACTGAACTTAAAATATTAATCAGTATACTTTAAATATCAACATGGTGAGGCCTTGGTTAAAAATTTATTCCTTCTATGAACCCCTTAGTTTGTTGGCCAACACTCTGTGGGTTAGCACCTCATAGGCCTTCTACATACTAAGGCCGTACGTGAGATATAGCTTCCGAGTATCGATTCATTATGATGTAGATGGTTTCCACATACCATTTCAGGGATCAGTAAGTATAGCCCCATGAATAATTTATTTTTTTTTAGTCCCTTGTCCATTTTTGTGGCCCTTATCCAACAATATTCTCATTGGACTGATTTTTTGTGAACTTTTGGATCTTTCTATGCAGACTGTAATGGTTCTTCCACATACCGCTACTGATTCCGTTGTTCCTACAGAGGCTACCGTTACTTCTCCTCTTTCTATCGCTGATGAAAGATTGAAGAACCTAGAAAATTTTATTAATGACAAAATTCTAGTTGCTCCATTACATCAATCTCTAGAAAATCTGCTTATGGTGAGTCAAAGGGAGTATTCCACTTCAAACAGGCTTCTAACTTATGGGTTTTTTTACTGTCCGATACATCAATTCCAACACCAAATCAGGATGATTATCCATCTTCCTAGATAACTAACACCTTTACCCCAGGGTCCTTTTTCTTCCAGGTAATGATACCTCTAGAGAGATATCACCACTAGATCTATGAAGAGCTATGCACCAAGAACTTTAGGGGAAGTTCAATGGAATCTAGACATGATAACCCATTTCTATCAAAGCATTATGTGGAAGGCTATGTCGAACAAACAACATGTCTAGTCATCCAGGTTGGATCTTTTCTTAGGAGGATCATTTGTCTTAGACTGGGGGTAGCCTTTTTGGGTACGCTAGAGTTGTGAAGAATTTTAGGCCGAGCTGCAGGTCATGGGACCAGAGCCCCATCCACGTAGACCCAGGTCCTGCCCTACCAAGGAAACCTGAAGACAAGTGGGTACCTATTGGTCCACATTGGAAGATGGGAAATTTCATGAATGGGGACAGGGGATCATTCCTGATGTTGAATGATTATCTTGACTAGAGACCTTCTTGGACATGTTTTTGAGTGGATGGATCTTACCATTATTGGAATCTGGTGGTGTGAAAGCCTCAACTTTCATCATGGATACTTAGATGGCCACTAGTAGATGCATTAATCTAGCTGTTCTAGTCCTGGCCAAGATTTATTGCTTACTAGGCCGGATCAGCGATGGGGGGCCACCTTACCGGATGATTGGGCCCTTATAAATCCTTTGGGGCTTGATAGGATCTCAAAAAAGAGGCCATACCTCTATCAATTCCTTTCCAATTCCACATTCCATCCTCCCACCATATATTCAGAGTACCAGCGAGGTTATTCCAATGGCTTGGGCCTTGTAGGATAAACAAGAGGAGAAAATTGAAAAGAACGAGCAAGAAATAATGGCTCATCTCAACATCCATGAAAATTTTTCTTATAATTATTACAATTCCCCTACCGATGCTATTATGAATAATGCATTTGAAGACTTTTTTAACCGATGATATTTTTTTTCTTTGAGGGAAGGTGTCCTGGTTGCCCACATCGGAGGAGAGCTTATCTGAGAGGGGTATGCCCCTTGCAGATTCAATCATAAATTTAATTGTGTCCATAAGTTATGTTCTCCTGCTCTCAACAGTGCCCATCAAGAGAAACATCTAATGATAGTGCGTCAACTATGGCTGATGTTTACCTGGGGGGACACCCAGTGCCAGGTCAGACTTCCGAATTCTGAGGATTCCATACCCTACCTCACTAGAAATTATGCTGAGGCCTGAGTTAAATCATATCCAGATGTCCAATTAGATGATCAGGTTCCTATTGCAACAACTTACAAGGGATATAGGGCCAAGGGGAAGGAAAATCAAAAGGAAATTTTTGGGCAATCTCATCCAGGAAAAGTCCTTCGAAAGACCCTCAGATCTCCCCCAAGGAAGGTTGTGAAAGACGGGGCTGTGGATTCACGGACAAAAAAATGAGTTGCCGAAGATTCTTTTGGGAGTAAACCATCCATCCATCCTAAGGATAATTTTATAGTGTCTTGGAGTCAATGTAACCCTTTGAAAGGCCCCAAATCTGCTCAAGACTGACCCCCTCGTGCTTTATGGAAGCTCCTCTAAAGTAGGGAAGTTTCCCTTAATGACATTGGTTATGTGTCCACACCTACAGAAATATCTTTTGATGAGGATCCTAAAAAGGAGGGTCATTACCTTGATGAAATTGAGACCCTGATTGATTCTCAGAATGGTAGCCACAAATACTCACATCGGGTACTTTCCATGCTGCGACTAGAAACTGATGATGAGGACGATGATGTCGCTGGCTCCCCTATTGCAGCCACAACGGGATAAGATTCTTATCTGTTCCCAAAGTCTCA
Source organism: Viscum album (assembly GCA_963277665.1). Taxonomy (NCBI): domain Eukaryota; kingdom Viridiplantae; phylum Streptophyta; class Magnoliopsida; order Santalales; family Viscaceae; genus Viscum; species Viscum album. The sequence continues at coordinate 60,087,746 of OY728163.1, read as the reverse complement.
TAAGAATTAATCTCCTGGGGGTCCCGAGACTATGGAAACTCCTAGGAAGGATTTATGGCTGATGAGACCCACTCTAGTCCCCTGTTCCAATCCTCCAGTACTAGCTATCCTAGTCACAACTGCATTTCCAAACACTTGGAGGGTATGGGATGAACTGAGGACAAATGATTATGATGAGGATATTTAGAAACTACTTCAAGGAGGATAATTCAACCGTATGGGTTTTAGAAGATCCATTACCCACACCTTTATTTCTACTAAATAAGTGCCTGACAAGGTGGCTGCTTATTTGAATGAAAGGGAAAAGTGTCTTTACAACCCCAAAAACAGGCATTACTGGTCTGACCGAGTAGCATTGATGGTAGTAATTCTGTAGTCGATGACCATTGAGGGAGAGTTTGTTCTATCTAAAAACCCTAGATTTAAATTCCTTTTTTGTGATGATGATAAAGGCCCCCCATTTTTTATTTTTCAAGAGATCACAGGGTCTCGAGAAATGGATCTTTATCTGATTTATTCCCCCGGGGGAACCGTAGTTGGGGAGTGCACCCTACCAATTGTGGGGGTGCTGTAGAAGGATCCCAGGGATCCCAAGACCACATATAAGCAGTCATAACATACTCTTCTAGGGAATTTACCCCTTCGGCTCCCCCAGGTTCTCTTATTCAGGAACCATCTCTGGGATAATTGAAGAAATGAAAGAAAGCATCCCAATTGTCAAGACACATTAGGAGGGGAATCACAAGTAGTTTTTTGTTCACCTGGTGGTTGAACTGACTACCCTTATCCTGTTGACTAACTATTACATGCGTATTTTGATGCAGAGCCTATTGGTAACCAAATGGAAATTTCTAAAGCATTTATGGGTCCCGTTACCTTTATGGTAGAGGAAGGGTCACCATCAATTATGATTTACCGAAGTAGAGAAACATGTCTAACTGATTTGGATGGGGGTATTGTCAACCATTTAAGAATTCCTACTCCTACTCAAACAATATCTGCCTCAATAGTAGAATAAAATCTAGAAGTTGAGGCCTCATTTGAACATGTTGAGCCTGTTCCCATGGAGAGAGATAGTGAAACCTTTATGGTAGGGGATGGATCTAGTGATAGGCCCCAAGACCTCCAGGATCTTAGAGGGAATTTAAATCTTGAGGAACCAATAATTCCTAATTAAATAGTCTTTTCCCCTATAGAGGGAGTCCCTTCACTGATTGATACTCTTCTTTCACATGTTTAATCCACCTACCTAGAAGTCACAACCACTGGGGAGACTATTGTCCCATCCCTTGAAAATTTGGAGCGGGCTATTGTACCTTTTTCTCCAATTCTGAGAGAAGTTGTGGTTTCGGCCCTCAGAATATCAATGCCATTACCCTTTTCTGGAATGACCATCCCTACAGAACTAATATTAGTATGCAACCTTCTTAGGGATGCCCTAGGGATTACTGTTCCAGTTGGTCATGGTCCTAGGCCATTAGTTCCCCTGAGAGACCTCAGAGTGAAACTAATTACTGAAGATGTGGTGCTACCTTTTATAGGTAGAGATATTTTTGGGGTGGTGGGAGGTATTGAATCCATCTCTCCTCTACTTTCAGAATTGAAACCACAAGAATTAGAAATTGTGGTAGAATCTCCCACTCTATCATCCGTTGCAATCATCATAGGTGAGGCTATTGAGGGGTCGAGTTGTATTGTATCCATTGAATCGAGTCCCTCCCTCGTGACGTTCATCCCTAGCTATATTTCATCATCAAGGAGTGACTCTGAGATTGACCGAGAAGGCCTAGTCGACCTTCATCCCATCCATCAAAAGGCATGGAGGAATTTTTGGATATTAGTCTCTCAAAATGTTGGCTGAGATGCCGATGAAGTTTCCAAAACTACACTACTAGTTTGTGGTCTTGGGATTTAGAGGATTCAACTATCATGGTATCTATGATATAGTGAGATAAGTGGTTATTTCTAGGGAAGCAATTGGAGCACTTTAATCTCAAATTTCTACTGCAGAGTCGATGTCTCATCTTGCTATTACGAGGAAAATCCTCATTGATGAAGCCATTAATCAAGCTAGAGCTATTGAGAGGCTGCAACGTGAGCTCACAAAGCAAGAGTCTTTTGTGGAACAACTTGACCAGGAAGTGAAGTAGTAGAGATAGAAGTTAGAGTGACTTAAGCAGGAGAAGGCCCATGATATGGTCGCCATTGAGGAGGGGTGATAGCATATGGAAGAAGGAGAACATACTGGCCTCACATTTATAGGGTATGTGGTAGCGTTGCTATCAGGTGTGGAGGCCAATACTGTGAACTTATTAAAACCTTTTCAGGACATTGAGGATTCACATCAATTTTTTATGCAACTTTGTAATTATATTGAACAATTCTTGTAATTATCATGACCCACTCGTAAGAAGAGGTTCTAGGCTGTGGACTCCCTTCATATATTTATGGAATATAATGGAAGTATTTCAACCTCCAATACTTCTCCTTTATTTATTTTTTCTACAATTTTAATCAATTACAATCGACCATATAATCATAATTTTGATCAGGTATTAATTTTAAACAGTGATTCGAAACTGGTAAACTGAAATCATCAAATCTAGCTCTAATTTTTTCCTAAGTCGTGGGACTCAGTGAGCATAGTTCTACTATTTCTAGTGTTTAATGGAAAACCTCACAAACTTTTGTGCCTTTTTTCATTATTTTCCTAATTTTTTCTTAAGCATGTTTGGTACAAGCTTAGTGGGCATATATTGATTTTTTTTCTTAGGCCTCCATTTGTAGGTTTTCGAACTAACAAGATATATGTCTCTTTTGAGTATTCGATAGCTCAATATTTCTCCCTAAACCATACATAGTATAGGTTTAAAGATCTGGTACTCGACTTTTATCCATGGGTTCCCTTTAGTAGTTTTCACTATGGTGAGTATTGCATCTTGTTTTCATTGGTAGTTTATATTCCTTCAAATCAAGCTTATTACTGATGTTTTATATCGAACATATTTGACTGAAATTGATGGGGTAGGGGCCCCAATTTGGGATTCATCAGCTGGAAATGTTTTAATAACTCTCAAACATGAATGAAGGATTTTTATTGACCCTAACCTTGGGAGTTATGGATGTATATGGGGATTGAGATCCATTTTAAGTATACAGAGGTAAAAAAGGACCCTCTGAAGGATGAATATTCCTTTGTTTAATGACCGTTTTGTAGGAGACATATAAAGAGCCATGATCGCACTGCGATTCACTGTTTCATTTTCATCCCTACACCACTATGGTAAACTAGTTTTTTATTGAATATTATAAAAATAATAACAAATTTAATTCCATATTTGAATCATTAATTTTGTGTTTATCACTGTTAAAATGGGCATTGTTACTAGTTTTGAGGATTTGATTATAGGAGGAGGTGATTTGGAGACCCTGAAGATGATCCAGAAAGAAAATGGTCCAAAATTGCATGGATCCCAAGGACACTTGTCCACTGTTTTGAACAGTTCGAGTAATAAGTGAACTAAAATGGGATCAAATTTTGTAATCCTCACCAAAACATCATGGTATATAACTCTTCTCAAAGAAATGAAGCCCCATTCATCCATCTAGTGGCCCGTCCGAACCTTTCTGTCCAGGGGACAGAATCTTCCAGAGTTCAAATGTTCAGTTCGGTGGTGTGAACATATATCCAAATCAGGATGCCTAATGGACTCCAAATTTGACATGGAGACATTAAAGAGGCCGGAAAAAAACTTATCTCTTTTGTCCAAGTCTTAATATGACTTTATACTAGTCCAAAACTAAGGCACAAGTAGTATCTTCAAAACTGGGTGCGCAAAACCATGTGCCATTTTGGCTATAAAAAGGCACAAAGGGCTCCTCATTTAGGATTTCGATATAGAAGCTATAATATTCCATTTTGGAGTCCTAGAGAAGTTTCATAATCACCTTTGTGGTTCTGGAGGCCCCTATCCTCATAGGGGAATCAAGGATGAAGAAGGAGTTCCACCCGAGCTTCCTCCTCCCGATGTTGAGCTAAAAGTTGGGTGTTAGTTGTGAGGGAGCTACACACATGTCATGGGAGTTCTGATGCATACAATAGCTATTGGTTTGGAGTAATTTGGGTGTTTAAACATTTCATTCCATGTATCTTATTTTATTTCAGATTTGAATTCTTGATTTGATGCATGTGAGTGTTATGCTCTTAATTTCTAACCGATCAGTGTGAGGTTTTGAGTGCGTGACTTGTGTTGTTCTGATTGGACAACACATGAATCATTTTCTTCCCCAATTTATTGAGATTTCAATATGATTTGGAAGCTATTATTCCATGCATAAGTTCTGGACCTTGTAAATACGATTGTTATGTCAAGGTTTGGTTCTTCAAGCATCGAAATATGAGCTTAGGAATTAATCGGGATTCCAATTAATTCCAACCAAAGAATTACTCTAAACCTAAAATGAATCTCTATGAACAATGAAATTGATATGTGTGTAGTGAAATCACATCAAACCTTTTATATCATATTTTTCAAAACCCACTTGGTCTTTCATCTTTTAAACTATTTTGATTAAGTTACTTTCATTAAGCTGTTTTTAAAATCACCCCCCTTTTTAGTAGTATTAATTAAAAATACAGACTCTAAACCTATCAACGCTCCTCGAGAGATGACCTAGGGTCTTACCTAGACTACAAATAAACCTTAAAATCATAGTCAATTTGACTTTTCATGACAACACGGTCAAATTTGGCGCCGTTTTCGGGGAGCATTTTTGTTTTAGTGCATGTTTTTGATAAGTTATTTGTAAAATTTTTCTGAATATTTATTTGTTTTATCTTCTACCTTTTCAATCCCTTTGTATTATAAAATATTACATGTGTAGGTTTTGTGCATGATGCATTCTAATCTGGGAGATTTACCACCTTCCAAACCCGAGCTGGAGAGGATCCTACGTCAACGACACCGAGACACACAAGACAACAATTTGAAGGAGGATACACCACACACTGAAACATTCCTTCACCCTTCTTCTTCTTCTTATTCTGGAACCCAAATAAAAACTGAAATAAAATTGTATAACATGGGTGAAAATAATATAACATTAAAGGAATTAACCTCACCCGATGTTGATATCCAACCTGCATACATTCAAATACAAGGAGAGGCACCTAATTTCGAACTAAAATCTGGTTTAATTCATTTATTACCAAGATTCCATGGAAATCCTGGAGAGGACCCACATAAACATTTAAAAGAATTTCATACTGTGTTTTCTACATTAAATCCTGCTAATGTTGATGAAGACCAAGTAAAACTTAGAGCATTTCCATTTTCATTAGAATACACTGCTAAAGATTGGCTATACTATGTTAATTCACCAATTAGAGGCTGGGCGGACATGAAACACCTTTTTATTGAAAAATATTTCCTAGCCTCTCGAACTGCAACAATAAGGAAAGAAATATGTGGTATAAGAAAATATCATGGGGAAACACTTCATGAATATTGGGAAAGATTTAAAATATTGTGTTCAAGTTGTCCCCATCACCAAATAAGTGATCAACTTTTAATTCAGTATTTTTATGAAGGTTTAATCCCTATTGACCGAAACATGATTGATGCTGCTACAGGTGGTTCACTAGTGGATAAAACCCCAATCGCTGCAAGGACCCTAATTGAGAACATGGCACAAAACGCACAACAATTTGGTTCAAGGTCCACTATACCAATTCGAGGTGTCCATGAGGTGCAAAGTACTGAATTCGAGAAGAAGGTGGATGCAAAGTTTGAAGAGTTAAGTACCCTTCTACGACAACTCGCTCTTTCCTAAGGGCAATCTCAATCTCCTCCTCCTATCCATTGTGGTATATGATCTTCTGATACCCACTATTCTGACCAATTCCCCCAACTGAGAGAAAATTCTGAGAGTTGTGAGGCAATATTTCTTGGACGCCCCTATAACCAACCCTTTAGGCAAGAACCTTACTATCCATCCAACCCTGGGTGGAAAGACAACCAAGCCTATAGGAAAGGGGGGTTTTCAAACCAACCTCAACAACAATGGAACTAACAAGGTTAGAGTAGTCATCCACCACTACCTAGAAGTCCTCAACCACCCCAAAGGCCTTTCCAAAAACCCCCTCCAAAAACTGAGCCAAGCCTAGAATATATGATGAAACAAATGGCTGCTAATAATCTCCAATTCCAACAAACCACTCAGGCAGCCATACAAGACCTCAAAACCCAATTAGGCCAACTAGCTAACTCGGTGGGTGAAATCCAAAGCCATGGGTCTGGTAAAATACCCTCTCATCCACTTGTCAACCCTAGGGATAAGGTAAATGTTAGTTCCATCACCCTTAGGAGTGGAACTCAACTTAAAATCCAAATAACACCTCCATTATAGTCATCCCCTCTTGAGAAAACCACCATTCCAACCATTGAAAAAGGTCCAAATATTGAAAAACCTTGTCCTGAGAGGAGCCCTTCAAAAGGAAAGAGTGTTTCTATTAATGAACCACCAAGAACACCCATTCCTCTTCCATTTCCCCAAAGGGCCGCCCAACCAATAAAACAAAATGAAACTGAACTTGAAAAAGAAATATTGGAAACTTTCAAGAAAGTGCAGGTCAACATCCCCTTGATTGATGCCATCAAGAAAATTCCAAGATATGCCAAGTTTCTGAAGGAGATGTGTACCCACCGAAGGCGACTTAGAGGTGAAGAGAAGCTGAGCCTGGGGAGGAATGTATCAACATTGATATAAACATCACTTCCCACTAAGTGCAATGATCCTAGAAAATTATCGATTCCCTGCACCATAGGGGAGTATTCTTTCTCCAATGCTATGCTTGATTTGGGTGCTTCTATTAATATAATGCCTCACTCCATATACTCTTCTTTGCAGGTCGGTGAAATAAATCCCACAAGAATAGTTGTTCAGCTAGCAAATCGGAGTATGACACACCCTTTAGGTGTGTTAGAGGATGTTCTTGTGAGGGTTCAAAATTTAATATTTCCTGCTGATTTTTATGTGCTAAAAATGGAAGATGATAGGATGAATGGAAAAGCCCCAATTATATTGGGGAGACCTTTCTTAAAAACCGGTAAAGCCATAATTAATGTCCATAATGGTACATTATCTATGGAATTTGGTGGTGACATAGTCCATTTCAACATCCTTGATGCCATGAATCACCCCTCAAAAGAACATTCCTCTCTCTCGGTAAATTAAATTGATGTACTCCCTTCCCCTAAAATCACTTCATTTGTTTTCCCTGATCCCCTTTCTGAATTTTCCTCTTTGATTGAAATTATTAGTAATGAATCATGTGTTTATTGTTGTAGTGGTCTAGAAAAGTGTCATGCATGTTTATTAATTGATAATTTCTTGAACACGGAGGATCACATGACCATCGATGATACTGCTACGCTTATAAAAGCTAATTCCTTATCTGAGGATTATACCATTGAGCAGTTAGATGAGATTAGTGACCTCTCACTTTCACACACACTCCCATAAATCCAAAATCCACCTGAATAAGAACTAAAGCAACTGCCTCAAGATTTAAAATATTCATATCTTGAGAATGGAAACAAGTTTCCTATCATCATTACTAGTTCACTCCCTTTTGAGCATGAATTGCGACTGCTTGAACTTTTGAGGGAGTATAAACAAGCATTGGGATGGACACTTGAGGACATTACTATTATTAGCCAATCAATTTGTACACATCATATTTCATTAACTGATGAGGCTAAACCAGTGAGGCAGGCACAATGTCGACTGAACCCAAACATCTTAGAAGTAGTTAAGAAGGAATTAACAAAATTATTGGCTGCTGGAATCATTTACCCCATCTCTGACATCAAATGGGTCAGTCCTGTTCAAGTAGTTCCTAAAAAAACTGGCCTAACGGTAATTAAAAATGAAAACAATGAATTGGTTCCAACTTATGTATAGAATAGTTGGCGTGTCTGTATAGATTATCTCCAACTAAACCATCACACTAAGAAGGACCATTTCCCATTTCCATTCATTGACCAAATGCTAGAGAGGCTAGCGGGGAAGTCCCATTACTATTTTTTTGATGGTTATTCTGGATAATTTCAGATCCATATTGCCCCCAAGGATCAGGAAATGACAAACTTTACTTGCCCCTTTGGCACATTTGCCTATAGAAGGATGCCATTTGGCCTGTGCAATGCTCCGGGTACTTTCCAGGGATGTATGGTTAGTATTTTTTTCAGATTACTTGGAGAATTGCATTGAAGTTTTCATGGGTGATTTTAATGTTTATGGATCCTCTTTTGATGAATATTTAAGTAGTCTTGGTTCCATCCTACGTCACTGTATTGAAAAGAATCTTGTATTAAATTATGAGAAATGCCATTTCATGGTGCGTCAAGGTATAGTTTTGGGACATTTCATTTCTGGGGATGGTATCCAAGTAAATAAATCGAAAGTGGATGTCATTTATTCCCTACCATTCCCTAAAAATGTACGTGATGTGCGGTATTTCCTAGGTCATGCTGGATTTTACCATCGTTTCATTCATGATTTTAGTAAGATTGCACTCCCCCTCTCCCATTTACTCCAAAAAGAAAATGATTTTGTTTTTGATAAATAATGTGAAGAATCTTTTAATAAATTAAAATGGAGTCTCACATCACCCCCGGTAATCCAACCACCTCGGTGGGATTTACCATTTGAGATCATGTGTGACGCCTCTAACTATGTAGTTGGGGCAGTCATGTCACAAAGGGTTGACCGAGCTCTACTTGTCATAGCCTATGTCCCACGTACACTGGACCCTGCCCAAGAAAACTACACCACAACTGAAAACCAATTCCTTTCCATAGTGTTTTCCTTGGATAAATTCAGTTTATACCTTTTAGGGTCCAAAGTCATTGTGTTCTCAGACCATGCAGCCCTCTGGTATCTCCTAAAGAAACCGGAAGCCAAACCACGTCTCATTCGTTGGATGCTCCTCCTTCAGGAATTCAATCTAGAAATTAGAGATAAAAAAGGAGAAGAGAATATGGTGGCAGACTATATCAGTAGGATCCTCCCATCCTCAGACATTGTCTCATCCCCCTGTATTCACATTAATGACATGTTTCCTGATGAGAAATTGTACAAAGTGCAAGATGCTATTCCCTGGTATGCTTAAATTGTAAATTATTTGGTAGCATCTTGCATTCCTACTGATTTCAACAAAAACCATGCCAGTCATTTAAACATGAGTCTCGTTGGTACATTTTGGATTACCCCTACCTTTGGCGCACATGTAGCGATCAGGTCCTTAGGCGTTGTGTTCCTGATAGTGAGTTTCAGTCTATCCTTATATTCTACCACACTCTTGCTTGTGGGGGCCATTTTGGTCCATAATGGACTGCTCGCAAAGTTCTTGATTCTGGTCTCTTTTGGCCAACACTTTTTTGGGATGCCCATGAATTTTGTAAATCTTGTCATCGTTGTCAAAGAATGGGGAATGTCTCTAAAAGGAATGAAATTCCACAACAACCCTTGCTCTTTCATGACATCTTCAATGTTTGGGGTATTGACTTTATGGGTCCATTTCCCAATTCTTTTGGCAACTTGTACATTATTTTGGCCGTTGATTACGTATCAAAATGGGTAGAGGCACGAGCCACAAGGATAGATGATTCCAAAACAGTTGTAGAATTTTTGAGAACTCAGATCTTTTGTAGGTTTGGATTACCTAGGTTCATCATCAGTGACCAGGGTTCTCATTTCTGCAACCGAAAAATGCAATCACTTTTGTGTCGGTATGGGGCCGGTCATCTAGTATCTACTACGTATCACCCACAGACTAATGGTCAAGCCTAGGTGTCAAATAGAGAGGTAAAACAAATTCTTGAAAAAACGGTCCAACCCAACAGGAAATATTGGAGTCTTAGACTCGATGATTCATTATGGGCTTACCATACTGATTTTAAAACTCCCATTGGAATGTCACCTTATAGGCTTGTTTTTGGAAAGAGTTGTCAACTCCCTATTGAGATTGAGCACCAGGCCTACTGGGCCATTAAAAAAATGCAATTCTAACCTTTCTGGTGTAGGTTCTCAAAGGAAGTTACAGATAAATGAGCTGGAATAGATGCGTAGAGATTCTTATGAGAACTCCAGGATTTATAAGGAGCGAACCAATGCTGCCCACGACCGCCTTATCCTTCATCGAGAGTTCCAAATTGGGCATAAGGTCCTCCTCTACAATGCAAGGCTGAAATTACATCCCAGTAATCTTCGTTCCTACTGGTTTGGACCATAAATTGTTACTAATGTCTCTCCATTTGGTGTTGTTCAGGTTCAAAATGAAGAAACCAAGAAAACCTTCACTATCAATGGGCAGTGGTTGAAGCACTTTCATGAAGCCATTCTGGAGTCCCTGATGGAGGAACTCCAAGTTCAAGAAGAAAACTATGAATGACATCCACCAAGTTTTATCCTTCCTTCCCACATTCTCTTTTACTACAGTGAGGACACTGCATAATATAGGTGGGGGGGGGGGATGGGTACATTCCTGGGTTAGTTAGGAATTTTCATCATTTTCTTTCTTTCTTTGTCATTTTTCTTGCTGAATGGTATTGTCACTTTCCCCCTTCCCCCGTTCCACCCCTTACTTTTGTGTCGGAATGCTAATTTTATCATGGAAAAAGATGCCCCCTGAATTAAATCATGAAAGTTACTGAGAATGCATGAGGAATTTCCTTATTTTATGTTGTTTTAACATTTTCAAAAAAAAATCACTGTTGGAATGTGTGTTTTAGCTTGAATTTAACATTGTGGTGTGACTTTCTCTTGGAAATTAGTTGTTTGTCGATGAAATAAATGGTTGTATCATTTTGAAAACTTTGAGAAAAATTGTACCCTTTACGTGAGTAGTTCAAAGGAAAATTATGGCACTTAATTTCTCCACACATTTTTGCACCCAACCAAGAATTGTGATTTTTACTTACTCAATAGAATGAAAATATAAGCTAGGTTAATATTTATCTGTTTTCCAAATGATTTTTCCATATGTTCGTTCCTTATCTGATCTTTTTCATTACTGTACCAGATTGAACTATGCGTGTGTACCTGTTATCTGACTATTCTATGCCATCAAAAAAATAGTTGTGTCTTGGGAAGGTCAAAAACCACTCTTCCTTTACTTTTGATCTTGTTATAACTATTACAATTAGTGTCGTGAGGAGATCAAACAAGGGTTGAGAGAAGGGTGTGAGATTTGTTCCATGCACAACATTTCAAAAAAAATAAATAAATGAGGGGAGTGATGAAATGTACATCATATGGGGATATCTAGGTCAGGAGCTTAAGGTTTGACTTCCAGGAATTCCTAAGTGAGTGGGTCTTGAAATTTGATTGCAAAGGGTATAAGATAGGTTTAGTGGACATAATCATTTAAGCAAAAAAATATTAAAATAACCTATATTTAATGGATAGAAAGTGAGTAGAATAACATGAATTGGTTTTCACACACACACATGGAGATTTAGTGACATTGAGGAATTTAGGATTACTTTCTCAAATTGGTATCATTAATCTCCCTGAATTTAATGCTGATAAAATTTATGAGACACATTTTTGCATGATCATTGAGATTAACTCCATGGTGTGATTTTTCTTTGATCACATTCCTTTAAAATTTTAAATTTTCATTGAATGTTAAATCTTCATGAAGTTGGGAATATCTCCATGCATAATTTTTGGAAATATCACTTTGCCCAGGAGTGAAAATGTTTTGGTGTGGGGGTGTGATCGCACCGTGATTCACTGTTTCATTTTCATCCCTACACCACTGTGGTAAACTAGTTTTTTATTGAATATTATAAAAATAATACCAATTCATTCCATATTTTAATCATTAATTTTTTTTTATCAATTTTAAAATTGGAATTGTTACTTGTTTTGAGGATTTGATTGCAAGAGGAGGTGATTTGGAGGCCCTGAAGATGATCCAGAAGGAAAATGGGCCAAAATTGCATGGATCCCAAGGACACCTGTGCACTGTTTTGAACAGTGCATGAAATTCCTTGCATGAAAATGGGCTGAAATTTTCTAAACCTCTCCAAAACTTCATGGGATACAACTCTTCTCAAAGTACCGAAGCACCATTCGTTCATCTGGTGGCCCGTGCGAACCATTCTGTCCAGGGGACATAATCTGCCCGAATTCAAATGTTCAGTTCGGTGGTGTGAACATATATTTAAATCCTGCTACCTAATGGATGCCAAATTTGACATGGAGACATTAAAAAGTCCAGAAAACAACTTATCGGTTTTTCCAAGTCGTAATATGACTTTATACTAGTCCAAAACCGAGGCACAAGTAGTATCTTCAAAACTGGGTGCACAAAACCATGTGCCATTTTGGCTATAAAAAGGCACAAAGGGATCCTCATTTGGGAGTTAGAACCCGAAGCTATAATCTTCCATTTTCAAGTTCTATAGGAGTCTCTTAATCACATTGGAGGTTCTAGAGGCCCCTATCCTCATAGGGGAATCAAGGATGAAGAAGGAGTTCCACCCGAGCTTCCACCTCCTCCTGATGTCGAGCTAAAAGTTGGGTGTTCATTGTGAGGGAGATACACACATGTCAAGGGCGTTTCGATGCATAAAATTTCTAATGGTTTGGAGTAATTTGGGTGTTTAAACATTTCATTCCATGTATCTTATTTTATTTTAGATTTGAATGCTTGATTTGATGCATGTGAGTGTTATGTTCTTAATTTCTAACCGATTGGTGTGAGGTTTTGAGTGCATGACTTGTGTTGTTCTGATTGGAGAGCACAAGAATCATTTTCTTCCCTACTTTATTGAGATTTCAATATGATTTGGAAGCTCTTATTCCATGCATAAGTTTTGGACCTTGTCAATACGATTGTTATGTCAAGGTTTGGTTCTTCAAGCATCAAAATATGATCTTAGGAATTAATCGAGATTCCAATTAATTCCAACCAAAGAATTACTTTAAACCTAAAATGAATCTCTATGAACAACGAACTTGATATGTGTGTAGTGAAATCACATCGACCCTTTTATCTCAAATTTTTCAAAATCCACTTGGTCTTTCATCTTTTAAACTATTTTGATTAAGTTACTTTCATTAAGCTATTTTCAAAATCACCCCCCTTTTTAGTAGTCTTAATTAAAAATACACACTCTAAACCTATCAATGCTCCTCGAGAGACGACCTAGGGTCTTACCTAGACTAAAAATAAACCTTAAAAGAATAATCAATTTGATGTGTCATGACAACGCGGCCAAGCCACCAGGGCATGATGTGTATAGTCAAACAAAGGTGTATGACAGACACTGTAATTCCATCTCTGATGTCCATGAAGGATTATGGAGATTGGGACCTTTTTGGACATGGTGTATGGATCATGAAAGGGGGTGCAACGAAACATGAAAGGGGGAATTTATTTGGATAAACTTTATTAGGAAAACCAAAAATAAGTGAGGGAATTTATTTTTTCCTATGTGGATCAACTTCGCGCATAGGAATGGGGCATCTTTATTTTGTAGAAGCCTCAAGAGAGACCATAGGTGAATTGGTTGAGGAAGTTCTGATATATCCAGTATGTGGGTAGGAAAGAGAATATAAATCATGAATTTGAGGGTTCTTGAATCAGGAGGTATGTCACGGGGATTGGGAGCTGTTAGGCATACAGAGGTAGGAGAGGACTCTCCTGGGGAAATTTTTTCCTTTGATTGACAGTAGTTTTATAGGCAACATACACAGAGCCACCGGGTCATTATGTGCATAGTCAAACAAAGGTATTAACAGGACACTGGCCTTCCATATCCAATGACCACAGGAGGTTATGGGGATCCAAGATTACTCAATGCGCAGAGTTTAATGTATGGTAGAAGTGTATCCGGATACATTAGAAATGTCCAGAATGTGATTCACCCATGGGATAAATTAATCCCCTACACAGATCTAGCACATATGTAGGGTAAGGCATTTATCCCATATTTTGAGTACCCTATAGTTTAACGTCGTACAACTAGGACTCGGGGTTCCTTATGGGGAAGGGAACCATAACATGCCTTTTAGGGTCATGATGCTAGTACCAAACTCCTGGACTGATTTTCTATGATGTCATGGTAGATCTCCTGATGAGGTCCCTAAGACCACATGAGCTATTATTGGTGTGAGAAACAAGGAATTATGAGGATTCTAGGTCACCAATTAAGAATGGAATAATCAATGACAAGGAGCATTTTATGCTTAGACCAATGCTCTGCAGTTTAATGTCATGTAACAATGGTGAATTCCACACAATTTATCATCATATGGGGTGGTCTCAGGGTAATCCTGATGTGAAGGAAGGGAAATAGGTTTGTCCTTATGCATCCCTGTAGATAGGACTTGTCTAGGGATTCTCTTCTTTGATTCAATTTGTGCATAGAAAATGGTAAATTTGAATACCTTCTATGGCTGAGTTTAGATCGTAGAATTTGGGTCCACCACACATCTTCTCAAGGGGAAACCAAGTTACACAAGATTCCCAATGAACATTCCTTGCAGAGTTCTAGAACATACATAGGAAGGGAAGGCATTTAATTTGAGGAGGCTGAGCCAAGATAAGAATCAAAGCATTTCCATTGAGCGGTGAAATTTAATGTTGTGCATCCGGGATAATGCTGGCCTTGAAGTTTAGCATCGTGCAGTATGGACATCAACAACACAGTTTACCATCGTGTTGCGGAGACAAATTTTCACAAAAACCATAGATAGCTTTGAGTTAATCATGGTCAGGATATTCTGGCATTACTTAGACATGAGTGATGATAGAAGGTGTAGACCATAGTACCAAGGAGCCCTTGGATCATAAGGAATGACATGGGGATTGGAATCTATTAAGAATACCGAAATAGGAAAGGACTCTCCTCAGGACGAATTTTCCTTTGATTGATGGCCATTTTGTAGGCAATGTATGCAGAGTCACTGGGGCATGATGTGCATAGTCCAACAAAGGTGTCTATAGGACATTAGTCTTCCATCTCTGATGGCCATGAATGTTTATGGAGACCCAAGATTTCCTGAAGTACGGAGTTTAAAAAATGGGAAAGATGTGTTTGGAAACGTAAGAAATATCTAGACCATGATTAGCCATGAACTAATGAAGCTTGTACATAGATCTAACTCATATATAGGGGAAAGAATAATCTTTTGACTCCTTTCGAGTGTCGGAATTTAGACTTGTAATTTCTATCATCTATTTTAATTTGTTGTGTAGGGAATTGGGGGAATGTTTGGGATCTCGTAATGCTAAGAATTGGTCCATGCATGACTCTTGAGGAAACTTTCTTTTTAATGTCATGCAGTTAGGACCTTTCATGGATTACCATGTAAAAATCCAACCTATACACAGAGGAAGGGGAATTTTGTTAGTGGATGGACTAGGATAGAGGATCCAAGCATCACTACATATCTTGCAAGGGTAGGAATCAAGACATACATAGTTTTAAATGTTCCCTACAGAGGTCAAGTCCACGCGTAGGTAAATGAGAGAGCATTTTTCTTTAATTGGTGGTTGGGCCTGGATGTTAAATCCAAGCATCATTACATATCTTTCTAGGGTAGAAATCAATCCATACATAGTTCTAAATGTTCTCTGTACTGATCTAACTCAGGCATAGGAGTAGGGGAATTTTTGTTCCATCCTCTATGGGTGTTGGGTCTATCATATTCCTCTATGGTTTTTTCATGTAAGGGAATACTTACCACCGATTCTAATCTCATGTGAGTCACACTTGATGTGATAAACAAGGAGTGACAAAAACTTCCCTCGTAGTATGGGGTGATAGAGGATATAATAGAGGCATTTTGTTTCATGTGATGGCTGGTCCAAGATTATGGGTCGAGGATTCTCTACATATCCCACTGAAGAATGGGAATCAATCCATACGTAGTTCTAAATTTCCTTTCCCATGTTGGTTTGACCATGTAGTTTAACATCATTTGTTAAGGATGAAGGTATCATACAGTTTAGCGTCATGCGATTAGGATGATTTATGCTATGCTTTTTAACGTCTTTCAACTAGGACGTTTATGTCACCGTCATGTGAAGTATTTTTTCAAAAACCTTGCATTGGTGGGAGCTGTGAGGAGTTTTCTATACATTTATATCAAGGAATATTCTCCCTTGGAGTAGACCTTATATATGACATATGGTCCCTACCATTTTGGATCAAGCTTTGGGGTTTTCTTCTCGAGTATCATTATGGTTATAAGGACCAACACCATTTATCCTTCGAGGAAAGACCAGAGGTAAACCTTTTTGTTAAAGTCCCGTGTGATTCAATTTTGGTAGATTTCAAAATGGTGAAAAGTGTGAAACCTTTTCTCATCCAGTTGTTACAACTCATCAAACCATTTCTGGGATTTCTCATCCATGGACAGTTGATCACAAACGACAACACAGAGCCATGGAAATTGAACTTTGAAGAAAAAATACACCTATGTCCTATATACTAATGAGTACGAGGTTTATTGGATAGATGTGTGGGTCATGGTCCTATAAGACCATAAAGTATGAAGGATCTTGTTTGGACATGATTTATTATCCTTTTCCACAATCTTATGGAGTATATTGGGCATAATCTTGTTGAAAGCCTCTATCTACCCATTGTCCACTACATGGTATCAAAATGAACAGTTGGATTTGATTCTATACACCTAGTATAACTGGTCAAACTCAGAAGATTATAAGATAGTGCCATTTTCTATCAGTATTGTATGAGGGACACCAAATCTGGTAATGATGTTATCTTTTACAAAGCTAACAATGATTTTTTCCCCGACCTCTTTAAGGGGTATGACATCAACCTATTTGGAGAAGAAGTTGGTTGCTGTGAAAATGTACTTTAATTGTATGATTGTGGTGGGAGGATATGGTCCCACAACATCCATCCCCCATATGGAAAATTTCCAGGAGTACTTAGCTTTGTGAAGTAGCTTTGGGGGTTGATGAATAAAATTGGCATGAACTTGGAAGGAATGAAACTTCTTGGTAAATGTGGCGCAATCCTATATCATAGTGTACCAATAGTATCTAAGCCTTCGAATTTGATGGGAGAGCATGGATACTGATTGGTGTGCTCCACAATCTCTGGCATGAACTTATTTCATGATGGTATCAGTCTCTTCTCCATCGATTCACCTAAGAAGGACTCCATTAAGGCCTCATTTGTAGAGAACCTTTTCTTGGTTTGCACCATTTTACAAGACAAAATTGACTACCCGCATTCAGATTTGTTCTCTTCCAACCCAATCTAGTGGGAGTTCCCCCCTTTAGTGGTAATTTTCAATGAGAGTCATGTAGCTGGTGGTGTGACTGTAAGGCTTAGAAATAAGGCCAATCTCATCGATTTCCTCTGCATTATTCTAAATGAACAGCAAGACCATCTGATACTGGGTAATGCTGATGACTATTTCATCCCGGTCTGGATCAACTAGGGTTGTGGCTGCATTTTCCAATGCATCAGTTTGAGAATTTTTTAACTGGGGGACATAAGTCAATGTTGGTTCTGATGGGAATTCTAAAATCATATCTTAGACATTGTTCATCAAAGGTTCCAATACTTATTTCTTAATTTCATAGTCACCATTGACCTACTTGATGACTATCTATGAATCTCCTTTTATCTTCAGGCGTTTGGCTCCTGCATGAAGTGCCAACTCCATGACTACAATGAAGGCCTAATATTCTGCTTCATTATATGTGCACCCCTCTAAAATCAAGAAGGAGTAAGGCAAGATGAACTTTTTTGGGGATATGAGTATAACTCCCTGCACTACTTTGTTGAGATTGGGATCCTCCATCCTTTTCCATGTATGGCTTCTGGAGTCACCATCTAAGTACATTTCCCATGCATGGGGCCCTTCTTGGGAGGATAATACTTATTCATCAGGAAGTTTAGTATCCAATGAGGTCATTTCTTCCAAGGGGTGCTCCTCCATGAAGTCTTCTAATGTTTGGAAATTGATGGATTTCTGGGGAATGTATCATATGTCAAACTATTGTAGGATGACTTCCCACCATGATAGGCATCTAGTTAGCATAGGATGACTGAGGATATACTTGAGTGGGTTGTATTAGGAGATCAGATGGACCTCATAGTGCTGTATGTAATTCTTGAATTTTTGAACCACAAAGATTAGGGCTAGGAAGTTCTTTTTGATTCTTGAATATTGAGTCTTGGTATCGATCATTTTTTGGATGAGGTAATAGAGACTGTTCTTGCTACTAGAATCATTATTCTATGTGAGTAAAGTTCCTAATTATCATTCCAAGGTGGTTACATACAAAATGAGTGATTTTCTATCAATTAGTGGAATCAGTACCATTGGTCTTAGGCGATATCTTTTGAGACTCTCTAATGCTTTCTGACAATCATTATCCCACTAGTATACGAACCCATTCTTCATCAATGTGGTGAAATAAAAACACTTACTTGAAAGGTTGGATATGAAGATCCAAATATAGGATAGGTTCCCTTAGAGACCCCTCAACTTGGTGAGGTTGTGAGGTGGAGCCATGAAAAGGATGTATTTTGTATTCTCAGGGACGAATTCGATGATGCGATGGTGTACGATGAAGGTAAGGAATTTCCCAAAAGTAACTCCAAAATTACACTTTAGGTGATTCATCTTTAAACTGTACTGTCATAGTTTATTGAATAAAATTTCAAGACCTATTAGGTGGTTTGAGTGTTGTCATGATTTAACCACCAGGTTTTCGACGTAGCACTTAAAGAAGTTTCCCAGGAAGGACTTTAAAATGCGATGCATGGCGCACTGATACGTAGCGCCTGCATTTTTCAGAAAAAATGGCATCACCTTATAGAAAAAAACTCCCTGGGCCCCCATGAAAGTATTTTCTTCTTCATCTCTTCCAGACATTCAGATATGGTTGTATCCAGAATATCCATCCATGAAAGATAAAGCCTCCTATATGGCGGTTGCATCGATAAAAAATTCTATGATCGAGATCGAGAAATCATCTTTCAGGTAGTGATGATTGAGGTCCTTAAAGTCAATGTAGACTCTAATATGTCCATTGTTCTTTTTTATAGGGACTATGTTTTCTAGCCAGATCAAATATTATATTTCCCAAATGAAGGTAGATTTGATTAGTTTGTCAACTTCAACCTCTATTTTGGCTGCATGTGTTGTGTGGGTCCTTTTTCCATCCTACTTATAACCACAAAGATCTTTCGGCAGACCCAGGTGATGAGTGTCAACCTCAAGATCGAGGCCTGGAATTTCTATGTAGTTTCAGGAAGTAACATCTTTATTCTTATTTAGGAAGTAGGTATATGCCTCTTTCTCCTCTAAATGCATACCCACACTAATCAGAGTGAGCTGCAGGTCATCTTCTATGCCCAGGTTTATCTCCCTAAATTCTTCGATCGTGGTGGAGAAGCCTTCTTCAAATGAGGGAGGGGAATATTTGAGACCTTCTTCTTCTTTTCCTTCTTCTACTCCATCCCATTCGTCATATTCTTCCTCTTATGATCGAGAGATGATTTTTGAGATGAACTCTCCGGTGTTGGGAGATAAACTGCAACACTGATTTTGGGAAACTGAAACAGATCCTTTTTCCCTGACTGACTACTGGGAATTATTTGAAGAAGATGGAGTTTCCTTGATTTATTTTAGTGATAGTACATTTACTTATACCTTAGAGAGTAAGGCGGGAACTATCTGGGGTCCCAAGGATGGGCTGAGAGCATCTTTGTTTGGGCCTTCCCTATCATCATAGGGGTCAGCGTGGTTTTTAGTGTCTTTGGACTTGGTGGCCATAACAGAAATCATGTAGACGATTGAGTCTATATTTGAGCTTGAACTTATGAACTCAAACTGGTTTATGGGTAATACATACTTTTCCCCAAGATGTTTAAGGGGATCGATGAGATCCATTTCAAATCCATTTGGGGTAGTGATCCAATCAACACTGTTGGCCAAAGACTGATTCTCTTTCAGTTCATATAATCCTGCATCGATGTAATGTGACTCACAAGATTTGAATGGGGATTTATCAGTGTGAAATGTCCCATTTTTTCCTTTAGTGCAATATTTTACGAACTGACGGTATGATGATGGAATCACAGTACGCTGATGCAGCTAGGGCCTCCCTAACAGGACGTTGAAGGCCGTACTTTTCCGTACTACCAGAAACCTAGAATCAGACACGAGATCACCAAAAAAAGTTTTAAAATTCATTTTTTCCAATGTATTCAGTTCAATTTTGTCATATCCCAGTGGTGTTGTAGTGCAGGGTGTCATACTTTCATCATCATAGCCTAACCGATGAAGTGTTCACAGTGGGAGGAGGTTGACTCCATAACTATTTTTGATGAAAATTCTCCAAACATCAATGCCATTTATATTTCTAGACACATATAAGGGTTTGATGTACCCTTTCATGATGGAATTTTTATCCTGATATGTAAAGGATATAACATCATGGCATTCTTCGAGATTGGTCTATGTCTGATAGAATTTGACAACTTCTACTTCATCCTCAAATTCTTGGGGACTTAGTAAGGCTTTGATGAGTGCCTTTCTAAGGTCTCCTAACTGACTCAAGGCATCCAGGATCGATTGATTTTCCAGTCCTAAGGCTAGCTATTTCATAATATCATATTTCTACTCTAAAGGTTGGCACTTCCCAACTCGAGGATACTATTTCATGGTAACTTTAGGGTCTTGATCTTTGGATGTAGATGGCCTGATCTCTGTGATAGGAGATAATGGTGCTATTGTGCTTTCTGAATTTAGTTGAACTGGTCTTCCTGCACACCATGGGTGATTACATATGTTCTATTCCTCTAATGGATACTCTAAGATGATTGGGCTCATATTTATTTGAGCAGGTTCAGAGAAACATTCTGGTACCTATTGTGTCTGATGGAGGGTCCTTCCGTGAGTTTCCGCAATATTAATGGTTTGAGTTAAGGTGTGGAAAGAGGTTTGAATCCTGCCATGATCACACCTTCCTGGAAACCCTCAGCCTTTGTGGCCTCTTCCTCTGGATCTCTTGTTGAACATAGGGAATTTGGGTTCGTGGCCATAATCTACATCAGAGAAGGGATCCATCAAGTGAATGACATTAATGGAGTTAAGGATTAGTTCTTAATTCGATAATGATTTTGTATAAATGTCTTCTTTTGATGGTGTCGTTTGATAGGGCAGTTCCCGTTGTACCATTTGGTGGGGTGATGCCTGTGGTTTTAAGTCTACTGGAATGAAGACTTAAAGTGTCAAGACTGGTTTTAGATTTGGTGTAGGATAATATTCTTTCTCTTTCTTTCTGCCTTTTTGGCCCTCAGAGGATTGTGAGACTGAAGATAATGGTTTTGTTTCATTAGGAGCTATTGGGGGCACGGTTGGTTGCTTCAACTGTTCCTAGAGGATACCATGATCTTGGTTGACTATTTTCTAAGCCATCCAACTATCAAATTTTTTCTCCTTTTTTCTAGTGACTATTTTCCATTCCTCTTCCTCTCTTCGGTCTAAGGTGGAGACATACTCTACCTATGCTGGCATTGGACCCAACTTGACTTGTTCGGATCTACCATCTTTTATAGAAGATCCTTGAAGATGAAGAACTCCTAGATGGTGTGCCCCTGTATTCAGTGATAGGGAAAAAAATTTGGACGGTCTTTGAGACCCACTTCATTAGCTCTCTTTGGCTCTAATAGCCAGAGAAAGTTGCAATTCATGGTAGATATGAAGTAGCCACATACTTGGTCATCTAGGAATGAGTAGAATTTATTTCTTTGTTCCTCAAACTGATTTCTTTTAGAACCCCTTTGATCATCTTTCTGAGGTGGGAGTGGTTGTTGGTGTCCAGGGGGTCCTGCACAGTTTGGTGGAGGCCTGGAAACTAGATATGGTGCCAGGGGTGGCTTAAGCATGATATAAGATGCTTTAATTTTTTACGTTCTTTTCCCTAGGGCCTATGGGGCTACCAAGGACTTGAGATTGGTTTGCTGTAAGGAATTTTTTCCCTTCGGAAATGGTAGAGAAATATCAGAACCCACTTGTGTACTTCAATGGGATAAGTAGTGTATGCAATTCATCATGGAGATTATCAATGCACATAGTGATTATTTCATCATAGGGGAGTGGCCAGTTCCGGGAGTAAGTTAGGAATTTTCATCGGACAATGAAATATGAAACTCTTTCATTCTATCGCTACTTGTAGTTCATGAGATCACTGACTATTGTCTTAGAAAATTTTAAACTGAACTGGAAGAGAAACTCTCACTAGAGGTCCTCCTATCTTGTGATTATGTTTTCTAGAAAGCTAGTATACCACATGAAGGATGAACCCTATAGAGTTCACACAAAGCACCTGATTTTCACTACTTCTTGTTGCTCCGGGGTTCCCATCATAGGGTTATAGTAAGATTCATAGTGCATTAGATGCTATTCCAAGTCTCCCAATGGATTGAACACTAGGAATACGGGGTTCCTAGAGTTTGGTGGAGGTAGGACGTTGCTCACCCAGTCGGGGTAAGGCCTCCATTCCTGTTGTACTGGAGCACATCACCCTTCCATGTCTTCCAATCATGTTATCAATTAATCGATGGTATTCAAGATACCTTGATGCATATCCTTCCAGACTTGAGCTTAGGTGAGTGGAACATGGGGAAAAACTGGACATGCCAACACTGTTGGAATTTGGGGCAGATACCCATCCATGGGTATCCTTTGTGGGTTCTCCTGAACATATTTTGGATGCTTCCCCAATGTAGGGAAGTCTTGATGTCTTTATGGGGCCAGATTCAAGTAGGATGATGGTCCCAGTACTGGATTGGATGAGAATCTAAGCTTAGTTTCATTTACCAGGATGAGTGCCTATGGTAGGGGAACCTATTCTAGAAACACTTGTTGACATTCCACTTGAGGAATTCATCTGATAAGATATATTCCATGGCACAACTCAATATTGATTCACCGGATCTCTTTCATTTCTTCCTCCTACTTAGAGAATATTTCCTCGATTGTGAGTGACACATTATTAGGGGAAGGAGGTGGTGGCTCATAGATGACATGGGATATATTCTTCTCCTTGTTGAGGATTCGTGAGGGAGGTAGTAATGGGTTTGATGAGGATGCACCCAAATGTAAGGCAACTCTCTAGTTCTAAGTATGTACACCATCAGGCTTGGTATGGGATGCCTCTAGGAGGGAACCATATTCTCTTTCATGCTCTACATTTGTATAATTTCCTATGAGATACATGGGGATGACATTCACCATGTTCACTGATGCATACCGCATTAGAGGCGGTGTACCCGATGCTGAATGGTAGGAGAGCTTTTTGTGTCCTTTGTTGGAATTTATCCTTCCTTTATATGGTATTATTCAGATTTCTTGGAGAATATTGACCTGAAGGAAGCCTTGGTCTTACCTCACAATATGTATTCATCCTCTAGGGTATGAACCATGAGACTGGTCTGAACAGGTGACCTCTCTGCTCATCATCCTGCCCAGACAGGGGAAGACGGACATCTGCTGTGTGGGAATTTGAGGTAAAAATGCCCCCAGCCCTATGGCTTGGGGTTTCTCCCATTCTCCCATTGATGCACTATGGCCCAAATTTATTGGTCTTATGGGGGAATTTTGAGTTAAAAATTTCCCCATCACTACGGGATGGGGCTGTTCCCGTATTGTGATGGTAACTGCTTCTATTACCAGCTTTTTGATTTCACACACTTCTATACGGGTGTTAGCTGGTTATGGTGCTGAGTTTGTATGGGATTTATTCGTTTTCGAGGACATGAGTACTAATCACTAGTTTTCGTCCCTTAGGAAGGAAGCATTCTGGATGTTCTCGATTTCCTGGCTCAGAAGGTTTTTGATGGATTGATCTCATTGGGCCTGAATCTTTTGAGACTTACTCCATGCCAGTTTTTTGTTGATTTTCCACCTTTCCTGAGCAAGAATTTTTTTGATTACTATCTTTGGATAATGAAATTTCAATATGTCATTTCTAATATAGTATGCTTAATAGGACATGGAGTGAAGTGTAGAGATCTATTTTCTCCCCATCCCCCAATATGAACTTCAGATGGGGCATCACCTATGTGGAAACGTAACTTGTGCAGTGGGTGGAGGCAGTCCAATTCAAGGTTTTTATTTTGCCTTTATAATTATGGATTCTAGGAAGATGGGAGGTCTTCCATGTTGATTAGATGGCAGAGATCTCTAAATATGTTGACATGGTCTGCATACTCTTCAAAGGGTAAGAAATTTTCTTTTAGCTGGTGAAGATTCATCCAGATATTGAGGAAAAAATTATTTATACATTCAGCAGACAACTCCCTTGGTATGTCGAAGTGAGAAGTGGCTGTAGGAAAATAAATCACTGGTATATTATCCTTAGATAATTGTCTTTTCACAAGAAACATATCCTATTGTTGTTCTTCTGAGGAATCCTCTACTTGATATGAACATCTTGACTGCTTATTAATGATTTCTTTCCAAGAAGTAGGGATGGTAGAAGCCTCATTGATATGTGAACGGAACGAGGGTGGCTCAAAATATGAGCATGGCCTTGGACCTTCCTCTGGTTGAGAAAGGATATCACTCATCATGGATAGAGTGTATGACATGTCTGTCTCCACCTTTCCGAGCACCTCAGTGTAGAAGGGATTTTTCACATTTGTCCCAACAAGGGTAGGACCTTATTTCCAGCATGAATTTTGATTTTGGGGAGGGAATTCATGATTGATGATACAATAGAGAGGGATACCATTGAAACTTAATTATTAACTATGGGGAATTTCCCTACAGTGTATGCCTTAGGGAGGATCTTCAGGGTGGGCTGCAGTAGGAGGACCTTCTTGCTGCTTGTTGTCACTGAGGGGAGGACCTTCTCGATGACTGCTATGATGGTGAGGACTACTATCGTAGCTTGATATCTGGATGCATGGAGAATTTATTTAGTGTACATCCTAGGGAGGTCCTTTAGGATGTACTGAAATGAGGGGAGGACCTTCTTGTTTCTTGATGTTACTATTGGGAGGACCTTCACAACAACTACTATTGCAGGGAGGGCCTTATCAATAGATGTTATCATGGAGAGGACTACAATCATGACTCGATGTCTGACTGCAAGGAGAATCATATCTGTAGTGTATACCCTAGGGATGACTATCAAGGTGGATGACAACAAGGGGAGGACCTTCTTTCTATTTGATCTTCCAGTCAAGGAGAGGGCTACCCTAACAGGAATCAGGAGATAGACTCTCATGATCGATCATTCCTCAACCACGGAGTAAGCCCCCGTGGGTGCTCTGGGGAGGACCTTCAGAGCTGCTGGTAGCAACATTGCAGGGAGGGACTTCACAACTTCTACTTCCAATTCCATAATTTGGTAATGAAATGATAGGATCTGGAGTCTATATTGATATATACTTGAGTGTATTAAGAACTCCAGTTTCCAGCAGAGCGAGATCATGTATATTCTCTTCATTTTATAATTTCCCATGGCACATTTCATTTTTTGGTGCTCTCTTATGGGTAACCAGGACCGAATTCTATTGGTAAAATCCTTCATATATGGGTCCCTGTTTATTTGGTTCCTGTTATGCCACTAGGATATCTCGACGAAAATCTTGAGTTTTGGCAGGGATATATGTCTGCCCTGGAGCAGCCACCATTTTCACGAACCAGCCCGGGTACCCTGGTAACCCGATAACCGAGCTAGCCCTGACATAGCCCGAAGGGTGTTCCCGATGCCCACAGGTCGGCGACTAGCACCTGACATTGTACAACATACAAGTGGGAACGAATTTGCCACAAGAATGCGGAAGCAAGGGTGAAACAAAACAGTATGCATAGAAAAATAAACTTCACTGGGAGTATTGTACCAGATTACAAAGAGGCATAAAATGACAAAGTACTATAACCCAAGTACTAAAACTAGGAAAACAGCCCCAAGGTCCCTAAGGACACAACTCACCAAGTCCAACGTTCAAAAACTGGATCCACCTCCAAGAGATCCCTTCCCTATGCTCGAACCTAGAAGGAGAAAGTCTACAAAAACCCAAAGGAAAGAGTAAGGTGTTAGCCTAAGCCCAGTAGGATATCACCAAAGATTCCACAACAGATGCCAAATATATATTATCCAAAGAAAATTTTCAATTTTCAAATAAATAGGTTTGGCAATTCAAAAGCATATTTTAACAAAACATGCTAAATTTTTTCAAATGATGGAAATAAATACCTTAAGAAAAGACTTTACATATGATGGAATATTTCTAAAACAATGGCTTAAATAAAACATTTATATAAAACAGTTTATATAAGTTTAGAAGGCATGTAAAACAGTTCAAATGCATTGTCATACATTTATATCACAAATATAAATATTCAGGCGAGAAACATGGTCATCTTCCAAAAGATACGATAGTATTAACCAGTTATAGGATTCTGCACTCTCTATGTGAACTCAGAAAGATGTGTATACACACGTCCCTATGACACTGGCCAAAGGAGAATCGACACCAACCCATCAGGGATGTGACCCGCTGCATGTATGTTTTAGAACATTGTCTTATCATAGAGTGTATCTAAATAACTCACTAACTACCTAAGGCTTTCATACGCTCTTACATGATGGGAGAACTATTTTAAGAATGCTTAAAATATGATCATTCCCATTCTTCCATTTCAAAAGTGCCAACTTCATTCCATTTAAAACCATAAATGGTTTTATTCAAAACATGCCTTTTTCACAAGATAAAACCAATGAGTTTCTATCAAATCATTTTAATCCATTTCACCAGTTTGAAAATCCATTCAAAACTAATTCCACCATTTCAAAAATTCATTTCCACAATTAAATTCAAAAATTTAATTGAAAACATTTCCATCAAATCCACAATTTAAATTGAACAATTTTCCATAAAACACCCAATTCAATGAAATTGGGGTTTTCCCAAATTTCTATTACAAAACCATTTCAAATATATCAATTCAACGGAATCGAGTTTTCATCAATTTAATTGAAAGTAAATTTGAGCAATTGAATTTAAATCAACAATTGAAATAAACCAAGAAATACAAGGATAATAAATTTGGAAAGATGGGACGGAACCACCTACCTTGATTTATTAACGGAAGTTAGCCCAACGAGAAACCCAAAAAACCGAGCGACACAACGATGTAGATAAAAAACTATATCTAAATACTTAAAACCAAAATTAAGATCAAAGGAATCAAGATCTTGCAAAACTAGATCTAGATTCACAATCCTAGATCTATACCCCAACTCATAGGTATAGATCCATGGAAACAAAGGAAATATCCCATGAAAATATCAAGGAATGATAGAGTAATAAATGAAAAACACAACGGAATGAAATCCACTTACCGGGTGGAGAGCATATCTTCAATCTGGGCCTTCAATCTCGAAGAAAGATGTTCGGATCGCCTTGGAATCTCTCCAGGAATCTTTGGAAAGACCTAAAATGATTCAATCCCAAGCCAAGGTCGAAATTATGAAAGTCCTAGGGGTTCGGGTGATTTTAAAGGAAATTTTCAGAATTAAAAACCGCGCGCACGGTTTACCTGGGCAGAGGCGAACAGTTTGATAAACTGTGCGCACACCATGCAGACCTCATTGTATAGAGGTGCACGGTCCACATGGTTTGGTCGCACAGTTTGTCAAACCGTTTGCACACCGTGCATACCCCCCTATGCAGTGCTGTTTGGTTGGCACGGTTTGGTCACACGGTTTGTCAAACCATGCACAAGCCATTTCCCTTTTATTTTCATTTAAAAGTTCACCCAAATGAACCCCCATGTCACTTCTCCAAAATAGAAGTTCTTAGAAACATCAAAAGTACCTGAAAAATTAACATGATGTTACAACCTCCCCACCATAAGACCATTCTGTCCCCAGAAATCCTATGAAGAAACCTCCATGTCAAAAATCTGAGGCCATTCCTCTCTCATTAGTGCCTCCCTTTCCCACGTCTCATGAGAATCTGAACCATGTTTCCAAAGAATACGGACCAGA
This sequence comes from Viscum album, assembly GCA_963277665.1. Classification (NCBI taxonomy): domain Eukaryota; kingdom Viridiplantae; phylum Streptophyta; class Magnoliopsida; order Santalales; family Viscaceae; genus Viscum; species Viscum album. The sequence continues at coordinate 60,059,662 of OY728163.1, read as the reverse complement.
GGTATCGTTCTCCCACGATGTACTTTGGTCTCAGAATCAACAACCCTGACTGGTCATTCAGTCACAGATAAATATGGTTCAATCTCTAGATCACTCCAGCTCACAACATGAGATAGACCAGAGAGATACTTTCACAGCTTTGATACATGGAACATGTTAGGTATCGACGTCAGCTATGGTGGTAGAGATAGTCAGTAACCAAATTTCCCCACAAGACCAACAACCTCGAAAGGTCCCACAAAACGAGGAGAAATCTTCCCTTGCCTCCCAAGCCATCAGTGACCTAATCGGGGTGAAACTTTCAAGAACACCTGGTCACCAACTGAGAACTATAAAGGTCTACGACGAAGATCAACATAAGACTTGTACCGACTCTGTGCTGTCAACATTCTATGACGAATCAACTGGATCGTAGCTGTCCTCTCTTGGACCAAACTCGGTAACACCAAGGAACTTTAACCAATCTCCGAACAACATAAACAAGATTTATAAGGACAGCTATACAATGCCTCAAAAGGAGCCATTTTGATCACAGATTGATAACTGTTGCTATAAGAGAACTCAACTAGCCCCAGATGATCATCCCAAGACCCACCAAAGTCAAGAATACATGCACGGAGCATGTCCTAAAGGATCTGAATAGCTCTCTCTGTCTGTCCATATGAATGTGAATAGTAGGCCGTACTCAAACGGTCCTGATATCCCAGTGCCTTCTAAAGGCCTCTCCAAAAGTGAGAAGTAAACTGAGGATCCCTATTAAAGACTATAGCAGATGGAACTCCGTGAAAACGAACAACTTCTTTCACATAGATATTTCCCAACTCCTAAACTTTGGTTTTATCTCGAATAGGTATAAAATGAGAAAACTTGGTCAATCTTTCAATCAAACCCATATCACATTCTTTTTCCTCTAGGTTTGAGGTAACCCAACCACAAAGTCCATAGAGATTTCATCCCACTTCCATGTAGGGACTGGAAGTGGTTGAAGCAAACCCGAAGGTTTCTGGTGCTCACCTTTCACCTGCTGGCATGTATAGCAATGAGATACAAACTCAGCAATGTCTCATCTCATACCTAGCCACCAGAACTACTGCCGCATGTCATAGAACATTTTTGTGGTTCCTGGGTGTACCTCCCACTAAGAGTTATGGAAACCCCCCATCACATCCTTCCTTGCCGCTAACGGTACAATGTAACAGTTTCGATAACACAGAACACCCTCTTTGGAGAATGACCACTGGGTGTCGGTCTCCCCACCATAAAGAGAGTCCCTAAAGCTCTGGAATTCAACATCTAGTTGTTGTTCCTGAAGAGTTAACTCGAAAAGAGTAGAATTCAACTGGACACTGGCTAAAGAAACTTCATTCCCCTTCCACTGAACCCCAATATGCAACTGAGAAAAAAGAGCCATCAAACTCCACTCTTCTAAAGATTCTTTCATAGCCTATGATGGAAGTTTCTTGCTTAACACATCTGTAACTACATTCCCTTTTCCCAGGGTATAGGAAATGTCAAAGTCAAAAGATTGCAGGTACTCCACCCAACGCCTTTGGTGGAGGATTAAATATTTTTGAGAGAAGATATAACTCAATCTCTTATGGTATGAATATACAGTAAACCTTTCTCCATAAAGGTAATGTCTCCAACACTTAAGTGCATGCATTACATCAGCAAGTTCAAGGTCATGGGTAGGATAATTCTTCTCATGAGGCTTAATCTAACGAGATCCATAGGCAACAACATGATCACCTTGCATAAGGACACATCCCAAACCTAAATCCGATGCATCACAGAAGACCACGTAACCTATCCCAGCCTCAGGAAGAGTTAACATTGGTGTAGTAGTTAAGAGATGCTTAAGCTCAACAAAAGAACTCTGACATTTATCATTCCAGGAAAACTTCACTCCCTTTTGAGTCAGAGTAGTCATTTGAGAAGCTAACTTAGAGAAGTCTTTAACAAAACGATGATAATATCCTTCTAATCCCAAGAAGCTCCGAATCTCAAAAACATTTCGTAGTTGTTCTCAAGTCATAACAGCCTTTACCTTCTTAGGATCAACTGATATTCCTTTCTCTGATACGACATGTCCCAAGAACATCACTTCCCGAATCCAGAAATCACACTTTGAAAGATTTCCATAAAGTCAGTGATTCCTTAGAAGACCCAGAACTGTTCTCAGATGATGCACATGATCCTCCTCAGACTTGGATTATAAAAGAATTTCATCCAAAAATACTACCACAAAAAGTATCTAGATACTCATGGAAAACTCTATTCATCAAATCCATAAAAACTACAGGAGCATTTGTTAGGCCTAAGGGCATAACAATGTACTCATAATGGCCATACCTACTTCAAAAAGCGGTCTTATGAATGTCAGATTCTTTTATCCTCAACTGATGGTAACCAAATTTAAGATCAATTTTTGAAAACCACTCTGCCCCTTTCAATTGATCAAACAAATCATCAATTTGAGGTAACATATATTTGTTCTTTATTGTAACTCAATTGAGATTTCGATAATCAACACACAAGTGAAGAGAACCATCAGCCTTCTTGGCGAAGAGAACTAGTGCTGCCCAAGGTGACACACTCAGGCATATAAAACCTTTCTCAAGAAGATCATATAACTGAGACTTCAGTTCTTTTAGTTCAGCTGGAGCCATTCGGTAAGAGGGAATAGAAACCTGTTGAGTTCCAGGCATTAAGTCGATAGAAAAGTCAACCTCTCTTACTGGTGGAAAATCAGAGAAGTCAGAAGGAAACACGTCGGGAAACTCAGCAACAACTGGGGGAAGATCATCACACATTGAATCTCTCTCTAAATCAAAAGCAAACATTGATATAAATTTACCCAACTCTGGATAAGAGGGTCCGGCTCTGCTTGACCTTGGGTCCCATTCTCCTTGAAAAACAATGGGCACACCACTGGGCATAGTAAGGTAGACCCGTCAAAGATAAAAATCGATCCGGAATTTATTGGCAATGAGCCAATCCATCCAAAAAACGACATCAAAATATTTCATGTCAAGAACCAAGAAACTCCAAGCATGATCAACATCTGATAGAGAGAAGACACAAGCAAGACTACAGAGACCCTTATCTCTCATTACACCAAGGGGTGTAGTAATATCCATCACAAAAGATAAAAGTTCCATAGGTAGATTAAGCATATTAACAATATGGGTTCAAATAAAAGAGTGAGATGCACCAGTATCAAAAAGAGCTATCACTAAAGACGAAACTATAGTAATGGTACCTCTCACAGTTGCAGGACCTGCATCAGCTACCTCTAGAAACTCTTCCATTGCGTGAAGAAGCTTTGTTCCTGATGCTTGTGGATAGAACCCTTTTGTACGTGAAATATTTGATTGCCCCTCAGTATTTGGAGGTGCTGATGATCATGTTCCACTATGCAGAGTAGAGAAGTGATGGAAGAATATCTGTAAGTGCCCTAAACGTCTGCAAGAGCTAAAGTTCTTGGGTGCCTCAGTGCATACCCTCTTAGAATGTCCTAGCTTCCCACATTGATAGCAAGTCAAAGAATACCTCCCGTTGTTACCAGAGGTCTAGAATGACTCTGTTGTCGAGAACTGCCATAAGAAACATCATGCTTCCGTTTTACTTTAAAGGAACTCACACTGCCACTAGGAGGGAAAAGAACCTCCTTCAACCCTGACTTTCCTGCCAAGTCCATCTCAATCATCATCGCCCTATCCAGCACATCAGCATAAGTGGGTAGCTTCAGTAAGAAAACCTATGAATGGATATCTGATCGAAGTCCCAACTCGAATCGTCGAGCCTTCATCCTCTCATTAGATACAATCTCTGGAGCAAACTATACCAACTCAGAAAAGTTATTTGAGTACTCATTCACGGGTTTTTGGCCTTCTCAAGCTTGAAAAACTCCATAGCCTTAGCCAAAACCATTGATTCTGGATAGAAATGGTTAGTGAAAAGAACCCTAAAGTCTTTCCACTCCAAACCCTCATGTTTCCCAGCCTTTACCATTGTGTACCACCATCTCCTACTTGGTCCCTCCAGTATGAAGGTGACACACTTCACCTTGATCACCTCAGGTGTCCCCAAGAACCCAAACAGATGTTCAATCTTACTCAACCATTCCTCCACATGTTGAGGGTCAGTGGAGCCTTTGAAAACTGGTGGCTTCTGGTGTATGAACTCTTGAGAACGACTTCGGAGAATATCACTATGAGGATCTATAGTTGGAGTCTCAATAGGAACTGGAAGTGGTGCATGTCCTATAGCTTGGATAGTGCGAACAATCACCTCAACCAGACTCAGATCCACAGTAGGACTCACTTGCTGAGATTCAACAGAAGTCTCTTTTTTGATCCTATTCTCACGTCTTCTCGGAGACATGTTGCTACACAACACAAAAAGACATTTGATTAACACTCAAACAGAGTAACAAGAAAAAATATTCTTAATATAAGGGATTAACAAGATTTGGATTCCACTCTATCCAAATCAAAATAGGGAATATACTAGAACTAATCCACAAGTCGTATTTCTCTAACCAACCCTGGTGACTTAAGGTTCATTGTGGTGAGAGCTGGCCAGACACTCAATCACAATTACCTCCCCAATCCCGACAAGAATACTCAAATGCATACTATCATCGAGGAAAGATGCTTAACTTCCCTCTGATACCAATTTGTCACGAACCATCCCGGGTAACCTGGTAACCTGGTAACCTGATAACCGAGCCAGCCCTGACATAGCCCAAAGGGTGTTCTCGATCCCCATGGGTCGGCAAATAACACCTGGCATCGTACAACATACAAGTGGGAACGAATTTGCCACAAGAATTTGGAAGCAAGGGTGAAACAAAACAATATGCATAGCAAAAGAAACTCCACTGGGAGTAATGTACCAGATTACAAAGAGGCATAAAATGCCAAAGTACTACAACCAAAGTACCAAAACTGGGTAAAAATCCCCAAGGTCCCTAAGGACACAACTCACCAAGTCCAAAGTTCAACAACTGGATCCACCTCTAATATATCCCTTCCCTATGCTCGAACCTGGAAGGATAAAGTATACAAACACCCAAAGGCAAGAGTAGGGTGTGAGTCTAAGCCTAGTAGGATATCACCAAAGATTCCATAATAGATGCCAAATATTGATTATCCAAATAAAAGTTTCAATTTTCAAATAAACAGGTTTGGAAATTCAAAAGCATATTTTAACAAAACATGTTAAACATTTTCAAATGATGGAAATAAATAACTTAAGAAAAGACTTTACAAATGATGGAATATTTCTAAAACAATGGATTAAATAAAACATTTATGTAAAAAAGTTCAAATTCATTGTTATACATTTATATCACAAATATAAATATCCAGGCAAGCAATACGGTCATCTGCCGAAAGATATGATAATATTAACCAGTTATAGGATTCCACACTCTCTATGTGAACTCAGCAAGATGTGTATACACATGTCCCTATGACACTGGCCAAAGGAGACTCGTCACCAACCCATCAGGGATGTGACCCACTGCATGTATGTTTTAGGACATTTTCGTATCGTAGAGTGTATCCAAATAACTCACTAACTACCTTAGGCTTGCATGAACTCTTACATAATGGGCGAACTATTTTAAGAGTTATTAAAATATGATCATTCCCATTCTTCTATTTCAAAAGTTCCAACTTCATTCTATTTAAAACCATAATAGGTTTTATTCAAAACATGCCTTTTTCACAAGATAAAACTAATGGGTTTCTATCAAATCATTTTAAGCCATTTCACAAGTTTGAAAATCCATTCAAAACCAATTCCACCATTTCACAAATTCATTTCCACAATTAAATTCAACAATTTAATTGAAAAAATTTCCATCAAATCCACAATTTAAATTAAACAATTTAAATCGACCAATTTTCCGTAAACACACCCAATTTAATGGAATTGGGGTTTTCCCAAATTTCTATGCCAAAACCATTTCAAATATCTCAATTCAATGGAATCAAGTTTTCATCAATTTAATTGAAAGCAAATTTAAGCAATTGAATTTAAATCAAAAATTGAAATAAACCAAGAAATATAAGGATAATCAATTTGGAAAGATGAGATAGAACCACCCACCTCGATTTATTAATAGAAGTTATCCCAATGAGAAACCCCCAAAACTAAGCGGCACAATGATTTCAATCAAAAACTGGATCTAAACCCTTAAAACCCAAATTAAGATCAAAGGAATCATGATCTTGCAAAAATAGATCTAGATTGAAAATCCTAGATCTATACCTCAACTCATAGGTATAGATCCATGGAAACAAAGGAAATCTCCCATGAAAAGATCAAGGAAAGATAGAGGAATAAATGAGAAATGCAACGGAATGAAATCCACTTACCAGGAGGAGAGCGGATCTTCAATCCGGGCCTTCAATCTCAAAGAAAGATGTTCGGATCGCCTTGTAATCTCTCTAGGAAGCTTTGGAAAGACCTAAAATGAGTCAAGCCCAAGCCAAGGTCAAAATTATGGAAGTCTCGGGGGGGGGGGTTCGGGTGGTTTTAAAAGAAATTTTTGGAATTAAAAACAGCACACACGGTTTACCTAGGAAGAGGTGCATGGTTTGATAAACTGTGCACACACCGTGCAGACCTCACTATACAGAGGTGCACGGTCCGGACGGTTTGGTCACACGGTTTGTCAAACTGTGCTCACCCCGTGCGTACCCCCCTGTGCAGTGCTGCTTGGTTGGAACAGTTTGGTCGCACGGTTTGTCAAACCGTGCACAAACCGTGCACAAGCCATTGCCCTTTTATTTTCATTTAAATGTTCACCCAAACGCACCCCCAATTCACTTCTCCAAAACAGAAGTACTTAGAAACATCAAAAGTACCTGAAAAAAGTAACGTGATGTTACAACCATGCTGGATCGGTGTCCCCCAATTGGAACCAGTATTTTTTCCCTATCTGGTTTTCCTTGTATTGAGGAATATTACCATTAACCCTCTTGGACTGGAGAGGGGATGTATAACTGCTCCATAGTGACTAACCCATTTTTTGGGTAAGTCATTCTGTTCGAGGAAACCGGGTCGTGGGCCTAGTTCCTCACCTTTGCTGCCAATGCAATGATTTATTGACATTTATGGAGGATATGATATGGAATTGACATCTAATCTTCCATCATTTCTAGGATGTGATAAAATACATCTTTGGATGTAATGGGTATGAATTCCCATTCTAATGTTGGATAAGAATTTTGTGACTACTCTAGTCCTCCATAGGTTTCCAGTACATATTGGTAGTTTTCCAGTGCTGGGACATAGAAAGGAGTCTGCTGCTGATTTTCTTCTTCGGTTTCCACTGTATTTAACTGGTGGAATTCATATTTACAAGCAAGAATCTGTACCTACTCTCTTTCCACTCTATTTTTCTCATAGTCTTGATGTGCATCCAAATGAATTTGACTCTTCTCATATTTGTTTGTCGCCCTATTTGGATGGTGATCTTGATACGCATCAGTAGGTATTTGTGCCTACATGTAGCTTGTCAGTATCCTATTTGGATAACGGGATCCTTGTGTATCGATAGATATTTTCATTTGCCTATAATTTTATTCTCTTTCTTCATTGTGGGATTGGTGAGCACTGGTGGGAATGTGCACATGATTGTATTGTGCCACCCTAATTTTGTGGTGGGCTTGAGTGGAGGTGGTAGAGTTGTATGTGTGCCTATTGAATGCCACCATGTTTGTATGGAGGAGTTCATCTTCAGAAATCAAGAAGAATGCCTATTACTGGTTATATGTTTTCCTCCCTCAGTGGGTGGCCTAAGGGCCCCGTGTCTTTTGGACTTCCGTAGGTTACCTTAGCATAAGATCATCTTCAATGTGAGGATACTTGGTCACCCAGTGTTGGCAGCGATGATCTCTTTTAGGGATCCATGAGTAAGACCCCTGTGTAGCTGGGATAAATTTATCGACATTGAATTCATCTGTCTCCCTAAGATAATGGAGGTACTTGTTGTCATGGTTTGGGGACAGGCTCCCGAAATAGTTCGAGATGAGCATCGTAGTTGCCTTGTGCTGGGGTGCCAGCCATGGCCGAGGAGGCAGTTGGAGAGCTTTTATAGATCAGAGGGATTGTATTGTTGCCTCCACTCTGAGGATAGTATCATTTTGGTGGTACTCTTTAATCATTATGTTGGATACCCATTGTTGAAGACATTGGGTTGGTGAGGGGGTCCTTCTCTTCATTAGGGCCCCGATTGCCTACGTGATCACTAAGGTGCGTGTCTACATTGGTTGTCAGGATTCCATTTGGATCGAAGGTTGATATGTGAAAAAATGATATATATATATATATGACATATACATACAACAAAACCCCCCTACAAAGTATCATCTCCTGATCATATGCATATTTGATGATTTGGTTTAGGCCCCTTCCTTTCTCTTTTTATTTTTGAGGTGAAGGGGATTCAGTGGGGTAAACCACCACAATGGTTGAGGATTCCCATCAGGTTCACCATTTTTGTTTAAGCCTGACGTGAAGTGTGTACGCATTTTGAGAAAATGAAAAATGGTTCGACGGGTGACAAGTATATGTCGGTTATTATAGAGACTTTCACATTGCTATCTTTGTTTCGGCCTGATCCATGTCATTATCCTTTAGGGGGAATTGGATTGACCCCATGGGGACTAGGCAGTTTATCCCTTCCACATTATGAAGGAATTTCCATAGTAAAATAGTCCCCAGTGGAAAATTGTATGGGGTTAAGTATTTGTGCAATTGGTCCTCTTAGGATATGACTTCCTTGGATGGTCTCCAACAGGTTTCTTCATGGAGTTAGAAACACCCAATGGCCCTAGTATCCATGATTCATGGACCTTATTTCCAAATGAAGGAACTCATTGGATGATGATTTGGCTAATGACACTTGAGGACTCCATTGGTCGAGAGGATGGGAGGTCGGGTTCATCACACCCTTTGGGGAGAATTATTTCCTATTCTAGGATTCTGTTATATATTTAAGTCATGTTCATATGTTAATGAATCCTTGGTTCATTCCCAAAGAGTATATCCAAGGGCTACCCCCAGTTTTCAAGATCATCATGGATATACATGGATTTGATGCTACAGAGGTAATGCTGACTTAAGCCATGCAATAAGGCGCTTTGGAGTTTATCGTCATCTAGGAGAGATGGAAGGTGGTTTGATTTTGGGGTCGAACCCATAAGATGGTCTTCTAATGTATTCTTATGAGAGGAATCAGAGCCCACATAGTTCAGTTGGCTTTGGTCTTGGACTTGGGAGGATCCCCATTTGTTGGGTGCATAATTAGGTGGACCCTTTTGGAAGGGCACCCCATTGATCTTGAGCCTTCAAGCAGGTGTCCTATGTATCTTGGTTTGAACAGGAATCAGAGTTCTCATAGTTTAAGATATGAGGTTGATTGTGTTGATGTTGTGATCCTCAGAAACCTCTAATCCCACATGATTCACACTCGATGTGAGAAATAAGAGGATGTGAGAGATTTAATAAACCACAAACCTTCTCTTCTTCTGATGAAAGAGGCTTGGCCTATGGACAAATAAGCTGATGCAACAATGAGAGAGGGAATAAAGCAACGAACCCTTCAATGTGGGATGAAATTAGAGGTCATGTGGCTCGAATCTCGGAAGGTTAGAGACTTACCTCATTGGGAGTTCCCCAGAATGTGTTCTGGGAAATGGGAGGAATGTTGCTTCTCATCAAAAGGAAAAGAGAGCATGCCCTTGGACTGATCACCATTCCTCATTGAATGGAAAAGGAAGTCATCATCCTTGATCCCTAGAATAAGGAGGTTCACATCAGTATCCCAAGGTTGGACTCCAGGTTACCATGGGAATGTAGACTTAGGGACATTATGGGGGTTCGAACTGTTGTGGGTAAAACCTTTGTGACTCCACTTACCTTGGGTATGTAGACTTAGAGAGGCACACTGATGTGCCCGGTGATATGATCATACTGGTCTGGTGGATTTGGAGGAGGCTTTGGCTTGATGCAAGTGGACTGGTTCATGGAGGAGCTATGGAGGACTGGACAATAATGGAGGGGTGGGATTGGAGCTGGAGGGAAGGACACCCGAAGAGGCCCCATTCTGTGTACTGTTTTCTTATGTAGAATGGGGGGAGCCCCATATACCATAATGCAATGTGGGTAGATGGGTCATCCGCATACCTAAGTACTACGTGGACTTGGGTATAGACCACTTTATACCAAAGGGGTACATGATCATGGACATGGTTTTCCATGCCACTTCGGGTTCCATTCATGTACTGATTTAATACGGGGCATAGGGTTTGATCTGCATAGTAATACACTATGTGGAACTCCTTATTGAAGAAGGGTCCAGGAGCCTATGGTTCATGGGGAGTTCATCAATGAATAAATTATGGTTCGTGATGGCACCAGTTAGCTTCACGATTCACTGATTATTATTAAGTTTCTTATTTTTGTGGTTCATGGTTGGTTATACTTGTGAAAACATGATTTACGGTTTCCACTTCACTAATGATTCAAAAATGAGGTCATAATCCCCTCTGAATTATTTCTTCTAACCTCTAGGGTCTCCTCCGTTCTTTCTTCCTCAATACTCTCTTTCAATTACTCCTGTTCTCCTTTTATATACCACTGGGGAAATAATATATGTGGGTATGCAACACCATTTGTGGAAACCCATGAATATATATCTCAACCCACAGAAGATTCAGTCAATCAGGGTTTGCAGAGGTTGTGGTTCGTGGTTCGTGGTTCACGGAACCCTTCCAGCTTTCTTTGGTCGTGAACTTCTGAGTTCACAGGATGGAATGTGGATGGAATTCCTACACATTTTTTCTCTGATGACATGGTTTGTGGTGTCCTGGGTTGGTTGGCCATCGCCCCGCGGGCCAACGCCTCATGGGTCCTTCCGTATACTGGCGGTTCGTAGTTCACGTGCCCCACGAACCTTTCCCGGTGATGGTACGTGGTTCACTTAAAACTCTCGAATAAATTGATTTCTTCAATTTTATTCTAAAATTTTCAATTCAATTTTCTTTAATTTTTCTTACTGGACCTGTAGGAATGTTTACTTCCTTCTGCAAAGTTCTTGTGGGCATATTTACTTCCCCTTACAAAGTTTTTAGGACCCTACAATTATAAATTGGTTATAATTAATTAAATGTTTATAAAACAATTTATTCCCAAATATTAAATGTTAATATTTAAAATACCTTTTAACAAGTCACATGGCATGAATTATGATCTATAAATAAAAAATTTTATTTAGAAATCACAAGTGATAATTTATAAAGGGTTATAAATTATGAAATAAGGCCAAAAATAAAAGTTTTGTATTTATATTATGAAATCTTTAAAATTAATTGTTTTGAATTGTTCAAAATAAAATGTGGACTTATTTGGATTAAGCCACATAAAAAATGTTTTGATGACTGATATGATCACATTTTAAATAATAATTAAGTATATGATATTTAGATTATGTAAAATGTTTACATAATAGAAATTAGATTATAAACTATTTATAATTCCTATAATATCATATATTTAAAAAGGAAATTCCATATAATGATAAATATTCCATAGTCTATATTGGTTTGAGTATAAAATGTTTATATTCAAAATTATAAATTGTCCATAATGTTAAAGTTGAAAATTTATAAAAGGGTTTATAATTAGATTTTATTTATAAATTGTAAATAAATATTTATCTCTTTTTAAATATTTGATTTTTATTTTATTTAAACGATTATTCCCTATAATATTCATTTTTAGTAAATCTTCTAATAAATGTGAATATTTTAGGATTTTTTTTAAACTGGTTCTTGGATAAATCCTTGCATCACATGCTAGGATTGACTTTATAATTAATTTTGTTTCTTATCTAACTGGATCTTGGTTTTTAGTTGAATTTATCAACATGAATTTAGTAGTTGACTATAGTTTTTACATATTAGGTGATTTGAGTTATGATGAATTGGATTATCTCTTGAGTAAAGTATCCACATGTATAGGGACTTGGGGTCACACTACCATCCTACCTAGAGGCTTATGCCTTGTATAGGCTGGTGAATGGGGTTGGTTATCTCTCACTCTGGGCTCACTTATATGGACATTTCTAATCCTATATAACTCTATTCCTTTACATGAAGTGTTCATGTACCTTATGCATATGATGCATTTAGATATGTATAAATATACTTAACTTCTAATTTTGGGTGATTAAAATAAATTTATAGGTTGTGTAAAAAGGTACACATCAACATGATTTGAACATATTGATTTGGTAGAGGGAATTAGATTCCAAAATAAATTAGTAGAGGTATGCATACATAAAAGGGAATACCATGTGATTGGATGGTGAGATTAAAATTACCTTCAAATACTCAGTGTGTGATTCCTTCCAAAGCATCACTTGTCAAGACCTCAATCATTTAACCAAGTACTATCGATCTTAGAATGAGTACCCTTGGATCATATTGTTTGAGGAAAGCAAATTATAAGTGACATTGGATTATCTTAATGGTATTTCATTACTCAATCGAGTACCCCTTGATTATTCTTTATCAGCTTATTCTTTTCTCTTCATTTCAGTTACACTTATTTGGGAAACCCTAAAAATTAGGATACTAGAGTAATAGAGTTGAGTATATCCATATGATGGATTGGACAAAGAGTTGTCCACTCAACTATTCAAGAGTCATATATGATATGATTGAAAATTTCTATCTACTAGATATTGTCCTGACTTATTTAAGTGATAACCGCTGTAAGTTGTGGTGAAATATAGTTCTTGGAACACTAATGGATATGATTCATTTTTAAACGGGGTCATCATTTTAATAGGATCCCATTTAATAAAATTCCTTATTGAATAGTTTAAAATGCATGATACTCATCTAATAAAAGCTTCTATTTTAGATAATATCATCATCAGTATATAGTTTAACTTTGTAATCAATCCTTAATAAAGAGAAGGTTAATGTAAGTAGATATTTATACTAATATCCTAAGAATGGTTCTTAAGTAATATTGGTTATTTAAGGAAATTTTCAAAAAAAATTCTATGTGTTAGAATTGTTCCTTCTATAATAACCAAGTGTTGAAGTTGTTCAACAAGTGAATCTAGATGCTTATGGAATCATAAAGTGATTAATTTAAGGTTTAGAAATTAGATGTATAATGACCTAAGGAATATTATTCTCAACTAATATACTCAATATGACTAGTTAAATTAATAGTTTAAGGAATTTTAGTCTCATATACTCAACATGATTGGGTATGTCAAATGATATTCCATATGATTGAACGTGTTGATGACTCAATGATACTAAAGGTTTACATAAAACTTTAATGGTTATATGAATCAATTATATTATTATAATAGATATTTGATATCAATTATATGTTTTAAAAATGGTTTTATAAATATACATAAGGTCAAAAGATGAAAATAATTGAAGCTTGATTTTTTTAAGTAGTGGAGAAAAGGAGTTACTGCATTGATAACTTGGATTCTTAAAGCTTGGATAAACTCATCATAAGATGTGTATTTTATCTCATTTTTCTCTTGTTAAGAGATTGAAAATACTTTTTAATAAAATGATATGAGGTGTTTTTGATACACACAGTTATGATATGTTCAATTCTGTAATATACTTTAAGGGGAGGCTAAAATGGCTTGGTCTAGTTAGGGAATTTATCCTTTTATCATATATGGAAGTGTTCTAAAAATATGATTGAATTAAATGGATGTTTACTTGATATTATAAATGTGTTGATAACATATATATGAACTAGGATTATGATTTATAGGTTCTAAAGTACTATATAGATTTTACTAGTAGGGAAAAGTTCAAAACGGAAGAAGAAATGTTGCTTGAAAAGTTCAACAATGTTTCTTAAAGAATCCAATAAAGGTTATTAAAACCTTAGGTTATTGTAAAGTAAGAGTAATTAATTCAATATGATTAGAATATCCATGATATACCTGAAAGAGTTTCTAAAACTCCTTGGAATTTCCATGTCATGTATAGATGTTATAGAAATTAATTATTTGGTTTTAAAAGGTATGTGATACCAAATGTATATTTTATAAAGTATTTTAAATACATAGGAGTTCAAAATCAATGTAATAATTGATTGATATTGTATTTTATATTTAGGCGAAGAATTAAATAGTTACTACATAGAGGATTTTAATGTAAAGGATTTTATCAATATCAAATGCATCTAAGTAAAATATGTGTATCTACATCTCATTTCCCTTATGTGGTAAGATAATTTTTTTTGATTACAAAGAGTTATTGTAAACAAGTATGAGATGATTAATTGTATACACATGGTTTATTATTCATCAACTTATAAAACATGTTTTTGGAAGAATACATGGATGAAAGTGTTTTATCCATGATAAAATAATTATCCATGTATTTGTTAAAATATGTGGGAATGTATTCCCACTTCCCATTAGTGGTTTATTTTCATAAAATTGTCTTTTTAAATGAAAAAATGTTCCATATATGATATGGAAACAATATTTTATTTGTTAAATATTCCTACTAAAAGGAAATAAATGTTATTTCCTAACACAAAAGGGTTTTTTATATTAGTAATATAGTCTAAAAATAATATAGTATCTAAGAGTCTAGTGGTAGTATGTTTGGACTTAAAGAAGTTCTATGTTAACAAATAAAGAATTACACCAATCTAAATTTAAAGAGAATTTTACTTAATATCCCAAGAGAGTTAGGATATATTAGTAAACAATAATTTGAGTAGTTATATTATTTAAATGAAATTTTTTTATGGAATAGGGTTATAGGGATGATGATGATGAACTTATAAAGAGTTCCATGTAGAAAATAGAAGTTAACATTTTAACATTTGATGTGCGAATTTAATAAGTTTGAATATTTTCAAAAGCTAAATAGTTAGGAATATGATTACTAAATCTCACCATTATTTAAACTAGATTACTTCATAGATGTTTATCACTAAATATTTTAGTGGGATAGTTTTATCAGATGGTCGTATAGAGATGATACATGAATTATATATGATGTAATGATTTAACAAAACACAAAAAGTGTAGAAAATATAAGGTTGGTCGGGAAGTTTATCATATATAATATGATAAACTACGGCTTATGTTGGTTTTGTTAAATATTATTAAAGAGTTTAAGAATATTAGAATGTATCATATTTACGGAGAACTCCATTTTATCATTCTTTCACACTGGATACATAAATGTCTCTATAGATATACATTTTGTTAAGGGAAATGATAATCGACATCTCAAAGCATGGATTTGAATTTTTCCCAAACCAATGTTCATTATGGAGTATTATAGGTTATGATGAAATGTTATGGTTATCATGAGTAAGATTCTTGTATAGAGATATAAAAAATTCTCACAAGGCACAAAATAAAGAATATGATTCTTTGTGTGCATGAGATTACCTACTAAGTATACCACATGGAATGACCTACAAATGTCTTTATTATACTAAGGGAGATTGGATTATATTTCAGTTCCCACTACCTAATATTGGAGAGATAAATTTCATAATTTGATACCCTACTTATAAAGGTCTATATATTGACTTAGCTAGTATGAGGATGGTTGAGTATGTTGCTGATCATGTTGTTGGTTTGAGATTAACCAAGATGAGATTTGTCCTCTAGTATGAAAAGTATGAAATTTGGGACCTCGATTGAGATAGACCATAGGAGTTTGTATTTGTACCTAGACATTTCATATCTATCTGGATAAGGGGCATGTGATGTGATTATCCATAAGGATGAATGGAATGTGATGTATTCGAAGATCATATTGGTCTATAATTAGAGAGTTGAGAACATATGAGTTGGATTTATGAGATTAAAATTCTCTATTTACATGGTCACTTTCTGTCTTAGACAGAGGGAAAATATGAGAATTCACATTTTCATATGATGAAGAGATACATGAGTTTGATGGAGATCATGCCAGATCCTCTTACAACTTGATTAGTACTGATTCTTTGCTATAGGATTCTATTTTCTTACATATATGGATTTAGATATTCATATTTTTGTCAATGTTGTAAAGGAATGTGGTTCACACTTTGTGGTTAATAGAAAGGGGATGGAGTTTTGACTTAGAGAGATACTCTAAAATTGTTTTAGAGTTAATCCAAAATTGTTTTGGATGGGTATTGACAAGGTATTACATATGATGTGATACAAGGTGAATTTATTGATATCTTTCCAAAAGTGTTTTGGAAGATATATGAAAGTAGTTTTGGATATGGTTTCATAGTTTATTATATTTGATACAATATAATGTGAAATGACATAAAATATTTTAGGATTTAGTGTAAGTGGGAGACTAAAAGTGATATTCCTTAAATCATTATATATATATTTATATGATATATAAGAAGTTTTGTATTGTATGAAAATTATAGTTTGTATGCACGGTATATCGGTCCATGAAACTTGTAGTGAAAATGATGAACTGTTATCATTTATTATTTTCCCATATTATCCATCATTTATTATACCGTTTCATGAGATGAAACATTTGGTAGAACTCAAATTCATGTATATAATACATGAACCAGCCATGATATTTATTCATGCATTTCATCATATGAATAAATGATAGGATAATCAAGGCACATCCTTAATTTTCTATTTAACTTATTCTATTTGATAGAAGTGTATGTAATTTATATTATTCTTGTCAGAATGTACCTGAAACTATTTCTCTATTTCTTATTATTTCTTTGTATACCAAGATGATACCATATCATTGGATATAAGAGAATCCTTCATGTACGACATGTGATTCATTCGACCCATGGATACCTATAGAGGTGGGATTATTTTTCTTTTCACTTTAGTGATTTTTATCAAACCCATGAAATTTAGTTTAAATATGATGTAGTATATTTTTTGGTGTAAGTTCTACATGTTTTATAGTATTTCATCATTTCAGTTTTTACACAGGTTTCATATATAGTGCATGTAAGATCCTTAGACCATGGGTTTTAATCACTTCCAGTTGATTTAATAATCATTATTATACTCTTAAAAAACCATTTAGAAAGCTAGAATAATTATTAGAGTGATTAAAAAAAGTTATATATGGTTATTTATAGAGTGAATGATTGTAAGGTTTTTATTATAAGTGTGTTTTTATATGATTGTTTTTTTCACTGTCTTCCTAGAGTTAGGTGTTGTGCACTTTGTTATGTGCTTACATATTTTCTAAGGGGAAGGTTGTTCATTTGGTCAATGTCCTAGTGTGACACCCACCATGTCACTATGGTATTAATTAATTAATTTATTAAATTAATTTTGGTCTATATAATTTTTTTAGAATTATTGGGTCATAGTTTTAAAATTTTAAGCATTTTTTGTATGACACATGGGTAGTGAACAGATATGAGTAACTGTGTGGAAAATGTGTGTGTGGATCTGTAAATGGGATAATTCCAATCATCATGGTTGGTGAAAATGTAGTCATACTATGTGGGGTCCAATGGGAAACTATGCATTTTGGATATAGGGGACTAGTTTGGGCAACACGGCTTCCGCACAGTTTGGTAAAGCATGGAGGTAAACCATGTGGGATGCCAAAAATTGTTTTTTAAATTATCCTTTTCCCCTACTAAAAAATCTTAATTTAAACTCTCACCTCACCCTCTCCTCCTCCACATGATGCAAGAACATCCCCCTAGGTGTCCTCCCATCACAAAATTCCCCACTCATCATCTCCCCTCCATCTAGACTCTGTTGTTCTTGATTTTGGATATGATCTTCTTAGGTAAGATTCCTCCTGCTTCATTGTTCTCTTTTCTCCAATTTTCCCCTCTCCCCTGCTTTGTTTTACCCTATAACTAACCCTATGAGGGTTTAGGGTTCTAATTTCTTATGTTATTCAATTCCTAAGGTATGTGATGTGTGCTTCATGTTGTTTTTTGCTTGTTTGTGTATTATTCATCAAAGGAGATACGCTTCAGACCATTTCTACTCACTCGCCATCGATTTGTGGTAGGAGAATCTCTGGAACTCCCTTATAATTCATTTCATAAAATATCTTGTGTGTTTTAATGGATTTATTATAAATTTATAACCATGTTATACATACTAATAGGCTTTCATTGGTGTTTCGAGTGGATTTTTCACTTGGCATGGGATTTAGCTACATGCTAAGTGTTTGTAAAATTCCCCATGTGGCTCTTTTAAAATGATTTTTTTAATTTATCATGCGGTTTTAAGTGTTACTATATTTCCTGATTTTTTTAATTATATTTAAAAAATGGTTTAGTGACTTGGAATGGACCTTGGTCGTATGTCATGTGTTGGTTTAAATGTCTGTTGGCTTTGCTAAAGGGATTTAAATGTTTTAGAAATTAATTTGACACCAGTTCCATTTTTGAAATGGGTGTGATTTATTTCAGAGGATTATTTTATAAAAAGTGGGGAGTTATCCCTCCTTTTAAAGGACTTTGATACCATGGGTCCCGGGGTTTTTTGATATAGTATTTAAAATGCGAATGTGTGTTTTTATAAAAAGGGTGATTGGAACCATTTAGTTTCTCCTGAAAATAGTTTTTTTTATTTTAGAAAGTGATTTTAAATAGAATGTGTTGGATTTCCAATTTGGATTTAAAAGTGTGGTTTTTATAAATTGGGTTTTCAAAGGGTATTTGAAATATGGTTTTCAAATGATATAGAAATGGCTTGGCCTCCCAAACCCTTTTGTGAAATCCCAGTTGTCACTTTATGAAAATGTTTTTATAAATGTGTAAGACCCTCTTTGATCCCCATATATTTATATTTTTCCTTTGCATCCTATTACCCCTTAGGGTATGCTGTATATTGATATGAATGTGTAGATGCTTATGCTAAATTTATGTTTGGGCTGCTTCTTGTGAGGGTGTGGGAGGTGAGGTGTGAGTTTTTTTCAACTGATTTATATTTGATGTATATGATTATTGATTGTTAACCTCTTTTAACATGGAATGAGAGTCCTAGGAATATAATAAATGAACTATGTGAGGGAATACCCTTGTGGAGACAATGGTTTGACTAGGGAGAATTTTCTAGCTACTTCAAGATGGTCATATGGAAAGGAGTAATAGGCCGTTATTCTAGAGAACTTCTTTGATCCCATGTATGAATTCATTCTAGGGATTCTATATTATTTGATCCTATGGATGAACGATTTGTAAGGAATTCCAGGGATATAGATAAGTTTAGTAGTGCCAACCTAGGTTCCTTGAAGCTAGTTTATGTCTTTTATTACTAGATATTAGGGATGGTGACCATGATGTAAAACCCCTCATCCGTATAGGAGCTCATAAATTTAGGAAAAGTTTGAACTTTTGGTTTAGTGGATGGAATGGTTTCTAAGATAGGTGTTAGAGTGGAATCCTAAGGATTAGAACCTATCAAAAGACTCATTTAGGACTTGGAATGAATTTACCTAAAGGTTTGGAGGTTTCAGGAGTGCCCCAGGGGTTCAAGACCCAAATTTTGGGTTTTTTGAGTTATAGCATGGGGTGCACGGTTAGCACACTATTAGTTCTAACCGTTAACCCTAAATATAATACTCAGTCTATATAGGGGAAAAATTTATTAATCCATTCAAGGGAGAACAATAAACCATTCCGGAAGCTTCCCTGAATTGTAGATGGAGTAGTATTGTTGGTTCATGGTTTGGGAGACTGTGCATCATAACCATGTGAGGTGGGTGATATTGGATAGTTTAGGATACAAAGTTGACATACATTTTTGTAATATGTTCACACAATCCATGATCCCTTTAAAAATTTTAAAATTACCATTACCCCACAATATTTTAAGCCTCAAACCCCCATTTCTCATCCTCTATTATGCACATTACCCCAAACAGCTCCCTCCCCTTACCACCTTCAACCACCTTTGATTTTGAGTGGTTTGAGATTGTTTCTTCAGTGTTTTGAGGTAATATATAACCTCCAATGGATACCTTTACTCTTCTTCTTCCTCCTATATTTTTTTTAAGTTCTCTGGTTTAGGATTTCTATAGAGATTCTACCAGATAATGGTGGAATTGACCATTTCTCATGAAGATTTTGGTTGTCTTATGCATATGAGATCCTAATATGATGTATGCATTCTGTCACAAATTGTTTCATTAGAAGTTTGTTGAAAAATTAATTTTATTAAGGTTTTCCATTAATTTTAGTATCAATCAAAGTTTTACCTAGAACCGTTGGTCATATATTTGTCTCATAATATTTTTGGGGTTATGCCAAAGTCATTAGAAGGTGGTTGGCTTGAGTTTCAATGTGGTGCAATAACCCGGTGAGTTGTCTGACATTATTATGATTTGAGATTTAATTAATTAATTAATTATAATTGTTATAATTAATTAATTATTGTTTCTTCTCATGAGGTTTGAGATTATGTGGTTAAGAAGATCTCATTTGGATGCCAAGGAGTTTGGATGGGGCTTGGACGAACCTTGGACAAGCCACTGAGCCTTGGGAATGTTTGGTAAAGCTTCCTTAATGTAGTAGGTGGTCTAAGATATTTAACCATAGTCTTGATAATTTATTTTACATGTGTATGTAGTATATGTGATAGTTTAAATGTGTGATGTGTTAGCTTACTTGGTTTACAAAAGTAGTTTTGGGCATAAAATGGAACCTTGAAACCTTACATGGACCCCTTCAGGTCCATTGGTGATTATGAGACCGAACCGATGACCACCCATTTGGAGTACCATATTCTTGAGAATAGTAAAGTGAGACTTTAAGGGTGAACTAGGTGGTTAAAAATCGTAACCCAATTATTATTGTGGTTGGATTGATAGTATGGTTTAAGGGATAATTGGTTTAAATTTGGAATAAATATTTTATGACATGATAAGAGATTAAAATGGAATGTTTTTATGTGCTAGGGTTTTGTGAAATACCAATGGAAATTTTTAAATGGTTATAATCATGTGTTTTTGATTTTGATATGGTTTTGGGTTTCAATGGGTGAAAACTATGTTTTGATGTGTATTTGTTTTTAAAATGAGTTGTTAACCTCCAAGTGATTTAAAAATTAGTTTTATATGAATTTTAAATATTGATTTGAAATGAACTTGTAGTTTCCTGTTTGTTGAAAATTACTTAATGGATCTTTTATGCGTTTTGGTGGAAATGAAGGCTTTGGTCATGTTTTGGAAGATAAATAGGAAGAATTATGTTTTAATGGTGGATTTGAAATGTTTTAAAATGGATTTTGTGTAATCCATTTGTTTCCTAAGAGAGTTTGGAAAGGTGTTTTGATTTGTGTAAGGGATCAGTGTTTTGAGCCATAATATGGTATTAAAGGTCTATGAGGACCATGGTAAATGGAGAAATGGTTTAGGTAATAGACTAGATCTACAAGTAACTAATAGTATACCAAATATATTAGGTTATGGATTGATTCTTTGTGTCACAAACCAGGCTAGGATACCATCTAACCCGATAATCAACCCGAACCGAGATAAGGCTTGATAGGCATTCCTGATCCCCACAGGCTAAAAAATAGTTATGGGAATAAAATATAATACAGATGGGAATGTTTTTACCTAGTAAAAAACTGAAATAAATAAATTAAATAGATCATTCAATAATCTAATAATAACTAAATATCAGTAAATACATAACCAGATCGAGATACAACTAGATCTGAACAAAACAGAAAATAAAAAACAAAACTAAAAACAAACCAAATTGTAATGACACAATCTCCATGTGACCTATTTGTCACCACCAACCATAGAACTAGCTTGATCCAAAGTATAACCTGAACAAGAAGCTTGAACTTGAAAAACATCCCTGGTCTACCGACACTGAGTAGCACAAGTAGGGTGTGATCATAAACAACTCATTAGGAAAGCACCATAAAGTCCATAAATTTCCCTTCCCAAAATAGTTCATAAACACTAGTTTG
This sequence comes from Viscum album, assembly GCA_963277665.1. Classification (NCBI taxonomy): domain Eukaryota; kingdom Viridiplantae; phylum Streptophyta; class Magnoliopsida; order Santalales; family Viscaceae; genus Viscum; species Viscum album. The sequence goes on along the minus strand of OY728163.1, from coordinate 60,037,665 downwards.
AAATAAAAATACTAAAAATAGGGTTTTATCATTTTATAAATCCAAACATAGTTTTCCAAAAATTCCCTTTTTAAAACAATAGACACATATTTCCTTTTTTAAAATGGGTTTCCATTCCAAAATTCTATTTACAAAACCAAAACCCAAATAAGAAACCATTCCATATGATAAATAGCTAAGCTAAAAATAAAATAAATTGAATAAGTAAACAAAAACTAGCAGTACTAAAAACCAAGGTGAAAAAAAGTAAAACAATCACATACAAATAAGTAATCATGGAAATTTCCTAAACATATCTTGAAATAATCCGTAGATTTACTCAGTTCGTAATCACCTACCAACATATGGTGCATCTCCATAGTCAACATCCCACCTAGATGATCTAAACTAGCCTCACCAGTGGCACATACCACCTTGAATCTCAACAAATCCAAGGGGTATTAGTCCATCTAATCAGGACCAATAAGAAACCCTCACTTGACCCTATATATGACACCTAGGAATCCCATGATAATAGTACATAGAGAATGAGGAGGTTATCACATGCATGGAAAAAACCAATAACCCACAAATGTCACCACGATTTCATAGCCCAAACTCCAACACCACCTATGTGATGACCCTCTCCTCGAAAGGACTACCATAAGGGTTCCCATCTCACATCAATCCACACACAAGTTCCAATCAGGCCTTCACATCAAAAGATTTTCAAAAAACCTTTTCAAATCATCATAAGGTACCAACCAAGTCTTTAAAATTCGAATCCAAATCCATTTACAAACCTTTTTTTGAAAACCAAGTTGTAAGAATATGACATGCTCGGAAGGTTCCAAACGGGCCTTCATGTCATTTATTTACCAGACCACACTTCAATTTTCCAAATGGGACAATCTTTAGAAACCGAATTTGAAGACCACATTTGAAAAAATTTAGAACCAAGGATTAATTGAGAAAGAATTGGTATTTTATAAGAACCATTTGAAATGTGAAGAAATAGTGGATAGAAGAAAATATAGGGTATGGTGTTTTGAAATTTGGGTTCAAGAGGGACATTGACTAAAGGATTCCATTATCATTTGTGAGCCCATCCATATATGCACCCCGTGCACATATAGATGTGACCAAATCTAATGGAACACCCAAAAAATCACTAAATTACATCAAGTTCAAATTTAAGAATAAAAAAGAGCCTTGTAACAATTTTACACATAACCATCATACAATAAAGTGTCATAAAAACCACACAACAAAACTTAATTCACAATTAAAACCAATTTACCAAAATATAAGCAAGTCCAAACACACCCCAAAACACCCAATTTCATATCCAAGGACAAATTGGCATTTCATAAAACACTTTGCATAAATATATATAGGCATTATAAGGAAAACCCTTTGAAAACCAATTTATATCAAATTACCGACATGAAAATACTAAAAAAATTATACTAACACCACACAAGCAAGAATATCACATATAGAAATTAGTTAGGAAATCTCAAGAATTCAATAATATGATTTAGAAAGGAAATGGATGGAAACACCTACCTTAATGGTGTCAAAATGAAATGAAACTTCAATAGGAGGAAGAACTTAGCGTTAGAGATGATACACACACACTAGCATCAAGGAGACACAAGCCACACACCAACCCTAACTCTTAGGGTTGGACCAAGAGAGAACTAAACCAAGGAGAACCAAGAACCAAGAGAGAGAGAGAGAGAGAGAGAGAGAGAGAGAGAAGAGCATAGGATGAAAAGAGACCAAAAATCAAGAAGAACTCACCTTAATATGAATAATAAGCCTCAACCAAGGAAGAGGATCTAAGGAGAAGGGAGGTTTGGGAGCCCCACGGTGCACCTAGGCCAAAAGGGGGAGAAGAACCATGAATGGGGTTAAAAGGAGGGTGGGGAAAAAGTGGAAATTTAATTTTTTTAATAAACTTAGGAAACTCGCAGGGTTTGGATACATATTTTACCAAACCAAGCACCAATCTCACACACTCTACTAGAGAAGTAGGACACCAGCTCGAGAAGGTTGTGTGGTTTGGGAAACTATTTTCCAACTGTGAAAAATGGCTTTTTCAAATTACAGAGCCTCCCCATATACTTGCCGCATGGTTTCTCCTAACTGTGTGCAAGTAGTTCACCTTTTACTTAACACCACTCAGGATCCACATGGTTTGTTCTAGGCCTCAAAAGGTTTGAGCAAAAATTTTCTCAAACTATGCAAAGGGCCAAAAACCACCCAAAAAATCTAAAACTTAAAACCCCTTCATCAGAAACTCGACCTGAACCTCAACCAAAAGACCCAACATCAATAAAATAATAAAATAATGAAAACAATAGGGTTTGGGTTGGGGTGTTACAATTATTCCCACCACAAACACTTTATTCCCCCCAAAATTCACCAAGTTGAATGAGAACCAAGGATCAAACCCGAAACCGAATGAAGCCAAATGGAACCATGAACTCAGGGTGAAATTTTATCTCCACAAGTCACACCCAACCAACTCTAGAGGAAAACACCACAAAAAGGAACCACAAGGAAGAAAGGAAAGGGGGGGGGGGGGGGGGGTTCTCCCCACCATAAGAAACTAGCTAAGACCACAACACCTACAAGGGAAGAAATCAAAAAAAGACCCATGGTGGGTCTCCCCACTATTTAAGAACCAACCAGGTTAGGCCGACCTTGGAACCCCAACACAGACTGAACAACACAAACACCAAGAACTCCCAAACCAAAAAACAATCTCCAAACATTAGGGAGTCCCACAAAATAAACTCAAACCCAAAAAAACTAAACCAAGATTAATTATTTCCTTAAGATGTAATCCTCTCCAAGATGAGAATAACCCAAAACAAAAATAAGAACAACCACTACAAGTTCACATCCAGAGAACACCACCATTGAACTTACAAGAAAATGAGACCATTGAGACTTATAAATAAAAAGGAAGCTTATAACATGAATGGTATTTCAATAAACAAAAGAAGATATAATAGGGAAACTCGAACCATCTCCACTCCAACATCAGAATAAAAATTGGAACAACAACACACACCCATCCATTTATTACTTCATGAAGAGATTAAATCTAGGGTCTATGGATAGAGACATGATTTCTTAAAGAATATACTTCCCTATAGATAGAGATATGACATCTTCCAAATGAGGCTTCCTTTTATAGAAACTGTACTTGTAGAACTTCTCCAGATGACCAAAATGACCACAACAATGATAAGAATTCAAAGGATTATGACATGATGAATTTGAATGCCCAAATTAACTACATTGGAAGAACACAAACAAATGATCTGATGAAAATAAATCCAAAACTGAAAAAAGAGACTCCTTAGGAATAGGTTCATCTAGCACACTTCTCTCACGAGACTAGGAACTTTCACAAGCACCAAGGGGAATTGGTTAACCAACTACCAGCGACTGCACTCCAAGAACCAATTTAGTTAGAAATGCCTCATCCATGAGCTTCCTAATAAAAACTTCCCCAGATGATTGGAATCACTCCTTAATCTATAGATTATGACCCCAGATGAATAGAGGATCTTTCATCTAATCCTCTGACACTACTCCCAGAGAAAAAGAACCATTTCTTTAAAGTGATCAACATATCCTTCACCATCTACTGACCTTGCTAAACACAAAATATCTCTAACACTTTCCTCCCCTTAACCTTCCCAGGTATAAACTATTAGATAAAATTTTCCTTAAACACTCATGTTTCCGATGATTTTGCTGGGGCGTGTGCATCCGTCTCTTTTGGGGGGGACGACGACACTGTTTGTTGCCCCGCATTCACGCTTTCCAAAGGTGGGAGAGATCCACTCCTTATTTAGGGACTTCTACTCCTTGATCGAAACGTGATGATGGGATGTCGGTTCTTCCTTCCGTGGATTCCTCCTCAGAACTCGTTACCTAGTCCGGGTCTCCCTTATATATTTAATACGTTGTTTGTGAAACTCTTCCTAGCGCCATATCTTCATGGACACCAGTTAATTACACCACTTCTATCAGGACATTCCAAGGGGTCTGGTCAGGGCAGTAACCTTTGGTCAGGGGAGTAGTCATGTTGGGAATCATTCACGTGTCTGGGTGCTGGGACACTAGCACGTCTGTCTTATGTCCTTTATTATAGGAATTCTCGAGGGTGTGGAAGCCCGAGGCATCCCACGTCGAATGTGGGGAATTATATTCCATGGAAATGTATCTGAGGTTTTCCTCAGCTTCCCATGTTTGACACAAGGTATGTCGCAAGTTTAACGTCTAGCAGAGACAGATTAGACTGATCAGAACACTGACTAGAGTGGATCAGATGGGTGCAACCCTCGGAGGGAACAATGATGTTGGGGCCAACGTGTGGTTGACTTCCTGGTTACTGTTGAGGGGAATGGGGTATGAGGTAGCATGAACCCACCGGGATGTGGCGGCCCGGGTAAGAATCAGGATGGATGATGGAGCGGTTGAATGAAGTGGATGGTGAATGGGATGGAACCACCATGAGGATGATGATAGTATGATCTTGAGCCTCAAAGAGGCTTCCTACGTATCCCCGTGGCCGGGAATCAAAGTCTACATAGTTCATCTGATGATGGCTTACTGTCAATTGGGGTTTTCAACATCTTTCCGCTGGGTGGGGTCGCAATAGCTTACCACTGGATAATAATTTCAATGACTTACCGCTGAATAGGATCACAATGGCTTACCGCTGAATCACAACAGCTTACTACTGAATAGAGTGAAAATGACTTACCGCTGAATAGGGAAGAAAAAGTGGAATATAGTTTAACGTCATGCATGACAGGGGTGGACCGACGTGAAGTGGCTGGGACCATTGGTTGTTGGGCTTGAACCTCCGGGAGGCTTCCTACATACCCTGCCTTGGAAAAGATCAAAGACCATGCAGTTCAGGGTAGGATTTGTGTACAATAGCTTACTGCTGATTGGGGAAACAATGGATTACCGCTGATTGTGGCTCACAGTTTAACGCCATGTGGGATGAGGGTGAACTGACGTGAATGGGGTCAGAGTGACCAGATGTTGGGCGTGAACCTCAGGGTGTCTTCCTATGTACCTTACCTTGGAAAGGATCAAAGACCTCGTAGTTCATGGGGGAATTTGAGGATTACGCTCTGAGGCGGCCTAAGGTGTTTGTAAACCGACATGAAGGGGGTTGGGATGACTAATGGATGGTGGGCTTGAACCTCATGGGGGATTCCTATGTACCTTTCCTTAGCAAGGATCAAAGACCACATAGTTCAGGTGGTTTGGTGAACCGACGTGAAGGAGGACCTGGGGTCTCATGGGTGGTGGGATTGAACCTTGCGGAGGCTTCCTATGTACCTTACCTTAGAAAGGATCAGAGACCTCATTGTTTGGGTGGTGGTGTGGGGGGCTTGGTGAACCGATGTGAAGATGGTTGAAACCAATGGATGGTGGTGGGCTTGAACCTCGGGGAGGCTTCCTACGTACCCTGCCTTGGCAAGGATCAAAGGCCTCGTAGTTCGAATGGTGTGGGGCTTATACTCCAGGCTTACCAAGGTGGATTTCATGGTCGGTGCTTGCTCTAAGCTCACGTGATTTGTGCTCAGTGTGAGAAACAAGAGGCATTAGATACATGACGATCACGTCATGAAAGGTGCATCCGTGGGAAGTGGAGTGGGGCTTACACGCAGTTAGCAGCCCCAAAGAGGAAACAGGGGCTTACGTGTGGTTCACAACCCAGAGAGGAAACAGGGGCTTATGCATGGTTAGAAGACCGAAGAGGTTGGGAATTACTCCAGGATGGAGGCCCACTGGCGACAAAGCCCAACAGAAGAGGGTTTTGGAACCAAATAAAGGAGGGATCCGGTGTCCATTCCCCCCTGGTCCATGGGACCGAAGAAGAAAGGTGGAGTAGGGATGCTGCCTCCTACAAGAAAGTTAGGGGCTTACACTAGGGTGGTTTCCCTTTCCCCATGGACAAACTCCACTCCGATAAGGAGGATATCATCCCCTATGAGGGAAGATCTCATCCTTGTGGAGACTAGTGGGAATGGAGAATGTCCAAGGTGGGGGAACCCCGCGTGCGAGGCACAGGGCGAGGCCACAGTTTAACATCATGTGCTAAGGACGATGATGCTTGGAAGTTTAACATCCTGCAGCTCGAATGAGGTGGGTTTTCTCCGCACCCCTAGGACTTACATAACTGGTACCCTCTGCTCCTTGGTAAAGAGAAGGGACAGGCAACGACATGGATAGGGGGTGTAATGGAGCGAACCATTGAGGGGTCCACATTAGCGTGGATTTGAGAAGAAGCAATATCCATTAGCGTGCCTATGTGAAGAAGCATGAGGCGAAGCAACACAACGAGTGGTATCGTACATGGGACTTTGGAGTTACTTTGTGTGAACCTAGAAGGTTGCACGAGAAATGAGTATAGGGAGAAGGTGCTTTGGGGGTGAGAGGCACCTGAAAATGATGCCTAGAAGGGGGACATTACAGGTGCAAAAGGTGGGAGGCTAGCGTGCAAAAGGGAATGTTGCGTGAAAAAGGGCTGGGCCAATGCAAAAATGAGCGACGGGTGCAGACATGACCAGGCCGACGCGTAAAAGGAATTGCACACACGAAAAGGGTTGGGTCGGCGTGCAATGGAGGTGCGAGCTCGAAAAAGGTTGGGCTGGTGCGTAGAAGGAATTGTGTGCGCGAAAAGGGCTGGGTCAGCGTGCAATGGAGGCATAGGCACGAAAAAGGTCGGGCCAACGCGTAGAAGGAATTGTGTGCACGAAAATGGCCAGGTCGGCGCACAATGGAGGTGCGGGTGCGAATAAGGCTGGTCCGGTGCACAGAAGGAATTGCGTGCGCGAAACGGCCATGGCGGCGTGAAAAAGGAATTATGCATCTAAGAACTGATCGCGCACAATAGGATGGAATTGTGCGCAGGGGAAGGGGCTTGAGGGGATTCAGACAAGGATCAATCCCAAGTGGTCGCACGCAAAGGGCATACCCCCGGGAGACCTGGTGCAAAATATTCAGTACCTCAGAGCCATCTTTTTACGCACATGGGAGAGGAATTTCGTGCAGGGGAGATGGTTCAGATTCTTCATCCTAGAAGTCGAAGGGGTGGCCTTCAATTTATAGGCACTCGAGATCACGGGTCCGTGCAAAATACAAGCTGGTGTGAAATATTGCGCACCCGGCATCGGCAACGTGTAAATCAACCACGCGGCATGAGAAGTTCCATGCCCAGGTGGAAAAATCTCGCGAATCCTAATGTTTTTCACGTGGGACATATTTTTTTCACGCAAATGATAATTTTTTTTCGTGTCGCCCCTCCGGGCCACCCTGAATGGATTTCCGGTTCCAAATATGTCTTCTCTTTGTTGTGCTCGAACTTTCCTCATCCCTTGAGTGTTTTTCAGAATCTACAAATGACCCCCCTCAGAATCAAACCGTCAATGGTCCGCAAAGGTCAAAGTTCGAGGGAAACGATGAACCGAGACCCCATGGGGCCTGCACGCGATTAAAACCAGGGTGGCGCGTAAAACCTGTCCAGAGTGCGCAATCCGCTTTTCACACGGGGGCGAAAACACATCTTCAGGCCTATAAAAATCCCTACATGTCCCTCATTCCGTATGGATTTTCTCGCGCGATAAGCCTGGATCTCTTGTGCAAGAAAAAATTTCCTTCGCCTGCACGAAAAACACTTCTGTTGTACGTAATTCTCTAACAGCTACTGATATTTCCATGCCAACCACTTCTTTTCTGCACTGGCCGCTGATTTTCCACGCCAGCCACTAATTTTTCATGCCAGAAGCTATTTCTCCGCACCGACTTCTCAGAACCTTTCCAGTAGAAGATGGACTCCAATCGGGATGACGTTGAGAGTGAAGCCGCATCCACTACTCGAAGGGCTGAGATGGTCACCAACCCTGAGGTTTATAGTGCCCAAAAGATCGTATCCAACAACCATACTCTCTTCAACATGTTGACCCCAGTGCAGAAAGAGTATGCACTATCTTCCAACCTGCCGATATGGGACTTAGGTATCTCAGAGGAGGTACCCATGCCAAGATTTGAGGCTGACACACCACAGTCATGAGCGACCCGTGAGGATGACCTACCCTGTTATAACATCACCTACAACAGATATCCTGCTAGAGAATCCAGACACATGGAAATTTACGTCCTGAATCTTAGGACCAGGATCATCTCAGGGAGTGACCCTGTCACAGAGAATTCTCCAGCCCTTTACGCAATCACCTTCCGTCAGAGTGTTAATGATGAGACTAAAATATGGTTGCAGGATTGGGACCTGCGGTCTTGAGGAAATTTCACGAGTGAGTGGGTCTGGGGTATATTGTGTTCACCAGACATGCGACCAGTTTGGGGCTGAACTGAGGCACATCAGTTTGTTCGAGGAGGTTTGGACGTCACGGTTTCACTTTTATCGCCAGCCTGAGCTTAGTCCAGAGCTGTTTACTCGATGGTCCCCCAATACCAATACCTTTCATCTTCATCATGGGAAATTTGGCATCAGCCTTTGGGAAATTCATTGAATCAGGGGTATCCCTTTATATAAGCACCAATATGATAAATTCCTCCTGCCAAAGAATATATGGGGAGACAGATCACGAACCCCTATGCTGACATGGCACCTACTGGAGCTGGCTATGGAGAGGCTGGGGGTCAAGGATTTTTTGAAGGACATTGCTTATAAGAAATGGTTTAGCTTGTTCCTATAAAAATATCTAGAAGTCAAGATGACGGGGCGAGGGAGATGGTGTCCGACTGTGGCACAGAGGAGAAAAAGAGGATCGTACTGGAGGATCCTGGAGGTGGGGGACTATCAGTCATGGGGCTTCAGCATAAATGAGAGTTGGGACCCGAACGTGTGGTACGCCGGGTTTCTTGCTGCATTCCTAAGTGGGTAGCTCTTACCGGTGAGGGATGTAAGGATGTGAGTTCATACAGTGACCCTGGTGATGGCCGGAATCATGGCCTCCAATCAAATATTCAATATGGGAGTCCCCATGTTGTCTCGTCTATACGCCATTATGGGACACATTTCAAGAGGAGGGTCACTAAGGAGGATATGTGGCCCCTTCCAGATCTTTTATGGTTGGGTCACGGCCCATTATGGCGGGTATACCTTCCTGAATTCCATTTTTCCTCCAGGTAATGGCCTGCGACCTTCATTACTGAACATTACTGGGTTCATGCCGTTGACCCTCAATGAGGAGTGAGTAGGGATCAGAACCGCCAATCATGCCAACTTCACTTTCAGCACATTCTCCACCCTGATTGGCCAAATGATAGATAATGGGCAAGGATCACTGGAGAAAAGGGAATACTTCCAGAGAATCAGAGGTGGGGTGCTTGTGGACCAGATTTATGGGAAGATATTTTGCGATCCCTACGTGCCATCCAGGTTTTCCAGGCAGTTCGGATGCCTTCAGCGGATGCCGAAGAAGGTGCACACAGATGTTCGGGAGGAAAGGTACCCCTGTGTTCTTCTCCAAATGTGGCTGATGATCACGACCCAAGGCTCTGGTGACGTTATCACCTTTCCTCCCATCAGAGTTGATGCTGGCCTCTCAACTAAATATGCCAAGCATTGGGCCATAACATACCCTGAAGAGATTTTGCAGAAGTGGGTCTGGAAACTCAAGGTAGCCAGTGTAGTATCTGGGTAGCGAGAGAGTAGACATGGTGCTATTGGGGGGGAAAGGTCGGAAGCATGTCAAGAAACTGGGCCCACACAGGCCAGGACTTCAGTAGCGAGGATTTCACGTGGCGTGGCCGGGCCCTCGTCACCTAGGTGAAGAGGGGATCATGTAGCGGACAAGGAACTACCAAGGAATAAAATAAGGTATTTGCATCAACCTTCCAATGACACAATCTTCCCATATCTTTGGTCAGCCGGGATGACCCTGCGACAATCGATGGGTACTGAATCTCTTTGGAAAAAGACAGTACGAGATGGAATCCAGCTCCCAGAGGTCAGACTCATTTGGGTTGTCGACAGGGTGAACTTTCATCATTGGTATGCATATCTGAAGACCATGGAAATGTATTCATGCCAACGAGGTCGACGTGAGGAGCCATCTTTCTTGGTGAAAGTAATGCTCGTCCAAGAGCATGATCTAGAAAAGATGTTGGAGGAGGATGAAGATAGTGATGATGAGGTGAAGGGCGCTGAGATGGAAGAGGGGGAAGACGGAGAAGGTGAAGGAGGAGGTGAAGGAGAAGATGAGCCTGAAGTTGGAGGGTCTCAGGGGGCGTTCCACTAAGGGAGTCTCTGGGAGAGTGGAAAGATCATCAGCTTTGATGGAGATATAACTGAGCTTCTTGAGGTACGTCTGAGCCCTTATTTATCTTTTCCCCTCATTATTTTTTGTAGCCCTCAATCAGATCTTCTGATCCTGTTTAGGAGCATATGTGCGCCGACCGAGGGTCTCCATTCGAAGGGGAGGAGGCACCGATAGAACAAGGTGGGGAGCCGACGCCCATTATTAAGCTGACGAGTGCTGACGGATCCCCCATAATGGCAGCTCCTGTAGCGGCTAGATCACCGGAGGTTGATGATTTGGGATCTTGTAAGTTCATTACTTCAATGATGGTATTCACTATCAGAGAGCTCAATTGATTAGGGTGTTCATTGTTTGTGCAGTAATCACAGCCTTGGAAGCTTGTCGGGCTGCCGAAACCAGGTAATCCACAATTGATTCAACTGCAAATGTGACATCCCACACTTCTCAAAATGAGCCGGCCTCGATGCTCAGTGAGAAAAGGTTTGTGGATATCAGTGGTACCAATGTCGGGGTGGGGCTAGAAGTTGACGAAAAAACTACCGGGACCGAGGCTAGAGAGGAAGGTCACCCTGGGTTTAAAGAGCCTAACCCCTTGGGAGGAACACTCAAAGAGGACCCTGCTACTATCTTGTTGGATGCTTTCCCCAAATATCGGCCCACAGACCTCGAGGAGATTGATGACTCAAACTCAGAGGTGAACGAGGAGAGCCGAATGACGTGGCGCAAAGGGTGGAAGTTTATCAAGCACTTTCTCAGTCAGCCTCAAAAGGAATGGCTAAAGCAGATGGGGTCACTCCACACCTGGCTACGCTTTCTCTATGCCAAAGGGGTGGATGCTCAATGCCTTCATTTGACGATCCATGACTACATGGCCGAGAAGCTGTGTGAGAGCAGCCGATTCTATGTCGTTGCCAAGTATTGGTAGGGGTTAGGGAGTACCCAAGAGTTCATAAAGGAATAACAAGAATCTCAACACCTTGAAGAATAGATGAAGGAAAAGGATATATTCATTGAAAACTATTCTGAACTTGTGGAGTAGTTGAGGGCCCAGCTGGAAGACACCCAAGGGAAACTAGTGGAAGTGGGTCACCAAATAACCGCACTTCAAACTGAACAGGGAGAAGCACGGGCTTGGGTCAATGGACTACGCTCTACAGTCACTGATAAAGAAAGTGTCCTCAGGGGGAAGGAAGCAATCCTGGAGGCCACCAGCCAAAAGGTATCAGTGATGGAATGATCCATCCAAGAAGCTGACCCTAAAGGGCCCTATTTTGGCCGAACTTATAAACTCATTTCTCTTTACTGCTTCTTATTTTGAACTTAATTTATGGATAAATCTATTTACTTGTCCATTTGTTTTAATTCATTCAACCACAATCTTGGAATAAATAGCAATCCATTCCTAATATCACGCGGGTCGCGCCCAATGTGAGAAACTAGGGATGTTCGTACTATTACTTCGTTTGATTGTGGGAGCATCAACCAAGCTCTGAGATTTCGAGATTCGAATAGCCAATCCAAATTCCCGAGAAGAGAAGAGGGAGGTCCGAATAAGGAATAGCGTCTCAAAATAATCAATATATCGTCTTCCCAGTGTGCTCTAGTGCATGAGAGGGGTAACTCCAGGGGCATTAGAATCAATCCTAACATAGGGGAATGGAAAATGTAAATCATGATACCTAAGATTCAGAACACTACAGGGGTGGCGTGACAATAAAGGATAACTGCTGACCATGTTCAAAACACAATATCCATATTTTATTAGCCTGAAATGGGGATGAAAAACGGGGTCCGACCGCTGACCGTGTTCGAAACATGGGTCCTGACTCAGAATGTCATCCATTAGTCTTCCGGAACATTGGACTAGGATAGTAGGCAAGCCATGAGCCAAGTATCCATACTGTTAAGTGGCCCCTTTAGACGTGAAGGAGGACGTGGTCCGAATAAGGGGAATACAAAGCGTGGAATTTGGAGTGATGGTTTGTTCAAATAAAATCCAAAACTCTTGAAATTATGCCACCGTGGAGGGAGCGCATTAGATGGGCACATCAGTATGATCATGGATCATTACTTCTTTTAGACAAGACCTCTTTGGCGAGGGAGATGTCGCTTCCCAATATCATCATGGGGAATCCCGAACTTGTTCGGGGCAAAGATGCAGTTGCATGGTTTCCCACAAGGGGTCAGGACAGGGGGCCGGAAATGAGGAGAAACATGATTTATTATTCCTGAGGCTGAAACCAAGGTGAAATGCATAGGTGTCTCTACGTATCCTATAAGTATGGGAATCAAGCCATACGTAGTTATTAAGATGTGTAGTGTAGTTTAACGTCTTGTAGTAAGGACGCATAGTAGTCTTTGTTTATGGTCATAGAGCTCGGACCATGGATGGTTGGAAACATAGGAGACACCTGGTGGGGTAATTATAAAACCAGACGTAAATGGTAACATGGGGTCCCAACCACCACGTGTTCCCTGAGAAGGTTTTAGGTCGAGGGACCGGAAATGAAAGTTAAACTGGGCCTGTGGGGGAATTTCTCAGGAATTCCTATGTTTCTCATGAGAATGAGAATCAATCCATACGTAGTTATAAGGGGTGACATGGTAAGGTACTAGTTCCATGGTTAAAGGGGCGTGTGGGTGTGGCCCTCGCACCAAAAGAAGCGGTATTTGATGTGTCTTGTTTGTCCTTTAAGGTGAATGAGTTTTTTTGTGAAGCGACATGCCTAGGATAGCAAGTCCCAGCATTGCCACAAGAATCAAGCCATATGAAGGCATTGTTAAATGGTATGGCGTGTAACTGGTACCAAACATGGTGTCCCCTTGAGTGAGGACCTCACGATGAAGTGCCATTTTTCATCGTGCGACCAAGACAATAATGTCATAGTTTAGAGTCATGTGATGGGACCAGGCATGCATTTTAACGTCATGCGGCACAGACTTAGTAGAGACAAGGATAAAAGGGGAATGTGCACGATACAACAAAATATACCTGACGTGGACGAGGACATAATCTCATACCATCTAACCCATGCTTGTAGAGGATGTGCTCAAGATTGGGACCAATTTGGAGGGTAAATTGCAGCGTGCGGCGTTGGATTCTCTCACACTCGGCCCGATCAGTCGGGAGGTAACCATTTTGGAGATACTCGACAAAGGGGGCTCCCCAGTCGGGGTCGCTTCAACCACTACATCTGAGGAACCTGGGGGTCCTGACATTGAGGCCCCGATGGTAAAATGGATTACTCGTAGGCCATCATCATCATCTGGGGTGATGTGAGAAATGAATCTCCGATGTGCCACATGTATAATCAGATCATCCTGCTTGGGTTCTGCAAGTGATGCAGCCAGGCCGGCCAGGGCATCGTCTCGACCGTTCTGATATCGAGGGACATGAGTAACTTCCGGCCAAGATGGAAAATGGGCCATTAGCTAGAGGGTGTGCTCCAACAATGGTACGAGCTCTAGATTTATGATGACGTAGCCACTGTTGATTTTCTTGATGACAAGTTCAAAATCCACTTTCACATGAAAATAGAGCACATCGATCTCGAGCGCCAGCTCGAGGCTAGTAATGAGGGCCTGATACTCTGCCTCATTGTTGGTGCAGCCTTTTGACAATAGGAATGAATATGGAAGAATGACTTGTGTCAGGGTAATAAAGACAATACCCAGGACTACTCTGTTGAGTCTGGGATCATTGAGCCTACTACCGATGGGGCTCTGGGAAGTACCATCAAAGTAAATCTGCCAACATTGGATGTCATGAGCTACCGAGAGGATTGCCTCGTCGGGAAAATCCAGGTCCAGGGACTAGTCTGCGGGGTTTGAATGGGCAGCTAGAAAATCTGCCAATTCTTGTCCCTTGATAGCCTTCTAAGGCACAAACCTGATGTAGCATTTCTGTAGGATTACTGCCCACTATGCTAGAAGACCGGTCAACATGGGGCAGTTCATAATTTACTTCAGTAGGTCTACCCAAGACACCAACTGTACCTCATGGTGCTACAGGTAATGTCATAACTTCTTCACAGAAAATACGAGTGCAAGGTAGCTTCTTTCGATGAGGGAGTATCTGGTCTCCATATCGATGAGCATACGACTGAGATAGTAGAGGATGTTTTCTGTCTCCTCATTGTTCTTTTGGGTGATAAGGGCACCAATAGATCGTTTCAGGGCATACATGTATAGGATCATCGATTTTTCAGAGACAGGTGGCATCAAGACTGGAGGCTGGAGTAGATACTTCTTGATTTCCTCGAATGCGGTCTAACACACTTCGTCCCATTCGTAGGTGGAGCCATTCCTCCTAAGCCAGGAAAAGGGCTTACACTTTCTGGCCAGATTCATAATGAATCAGTGTATGTAGGATAAGTGGCCTTGTAAACCTTGAAGCTCCCAAATATTGCTCAGTAGAGGCATCTAGATGATGGCCTTGATCTTATCTAGGTCGATCTCGATGCCCCGGTACCTGACAACAAAGCCAAGAAGCTTCCCAGAGGTGACCCCGAAGGCACACTTCAAAGAGTTCATCTTCAGTTGGTGGGAATAGAGGAAGGAAAACACTTTCTCAAGGTCCTTGATATGGTACTGTCGCTGGTGAGATTTGACCACCCGATCATCCACATAGCATTCCACCAATGTCTCGAGGATTGGCTTTAATATGCGGTGCATAGACCGCTGATAGGTGGCACCTACATTCTTCAAGCCGAAAGGCATAACCTTGTAATAGAATGTACCTTAGGGTTCCATGAAAGCTATGGACTCCTCATCCTTAGGGGACATACAGATATGGTTGTATCCGGAGTAACCATCCATGAAGGAGAGGGCTTGGAACCCATCCATAGTGTCGATCAAAAATTCTGTCACCGGAAGGGGAAAATCATCCTTCAGATAGTGATATTTGAGATCTCGGAAATCGATGTAGACCCTGATCTGTCCACTCTTCTTCCTGACTGGAATAATGTTAGATATCCACTTGGGGTACTAGACCTCCTTGATGAAGTTGGATCTGATGATCTTGTCAACTTCGGCCTCGACCATGGCACCAAGAAAAGGGTGAATCTTCCTGGGAGGCTGCTTGAACCTGCAATGATTTGTTGGGAGACCGAGTCGGTGGACAGCTACCTGAGGATCTAGTCATGGAATCTCATTGTAACTCTAGGAAAACATGTCACGGTGCTATTTAAGGAAGTCTACATACCACTGCTGCTCTTCGAGGGACATGGCGACACTGATCAATTTGTGTCTTGGATCTGCCTCGCTACCAAGGTTCACCTGTACCAGTTCATCGACCATAGAGGAGACACCCTCTTCAAAGGTGGGGGGAGTGTCCTCCATATCCTCTTCTTTGCTTATGGAGGAAGGATTCCCAGCAAGGGAATCTTCCTCTAGGTCGGCAGATCTTGACAGGAGGCTGGTACCAGCCTGGACATCAGTGGAAAGCATATCAGGAGATTCACGTGCTGCTGAAACCATAACGATAAAGGTAGTCGATCTGATCCCATCCGGCCTTCGGGCCAAGGGGCCACACTTGATGCTATCAAAGAAATAGTGGCGCGTCGGCTTGAGCCGATCAATCCCAGCCCGGTGAAACAGACATGTATGATGTACTACTATTGACATGGGGTAGACATCCCGGTACCGTACAGGGGTAGGAGGCTCCGGGATCACCTGATCTTGATTTGTGTAGGAATACGAGGTGATTTCTTGCCATCACTTGGACTTGGGAATATTATTCCCTCTTGTTACGAAGACAACAAAAAATTGCCCCATTTAGGGGGTTTTGGCCTCCAACCGATGGATCAAGAAGACGTAGGCGTCATCCAGACCTGCCCAGGGGTTAGTTGCAACCATGGAGGGCTCAACCTCACTTGCCTGAATCTGTTTTTCCTTGATCTTGTAATAGTTAGCATCCAGGTAGTAGACTTCACAAGAGAAAAAATGAGATGCATCACCTTGAAGTACACCTACTCGAACATTAAGGGAGTACTTGAGTCACTGGTGATATGATGAGGGGACCACCACATGCAGGTGGAGCCATAGTCTGACCATCAATGCATTGTACGTGGTGTCCTGGGAGACAACCATAAACTCAGTGCTGGAAACTAGGCCACCAAATTGAGTCCTCAAATGGATATTACCAACTAGGGTCTTCTCTATCCTGTCATATCCTGGGATTCTTAAATTGGAGGGAGTCAATTTATCTTTGGATAATCCCAGCTTCCGCAGTGTTCACGTCAGGATAAGGTTAATACCGGAGCCTGTCAACAAGACAGCGGTGAACCTCTATGCCGTTAAATTGGCTGGTGATGTACAGTGGGTGGATGTTCCCATATATGGGAGATCCTTAATCTTCTCATGAGAATGAAATTATGGCATGAAATTCAACGTCCTCGACCACCTCAGCATGAAAGGCTTCTGCAGCTTCTACCTTCGTCTCAAACTAGAGGGGGTTTCTTAAAGCCTCCGCAAGGGACTCATGCATATTTGAAGACAGGAAAAGGTCCTTGAGGAGGGAAAGTCTCACTGGGATTTCGACAAGGTGCTTGAGAACATCATATTTTCACACCAGGAAAGAACTTCTGCTTACAGGAGGCCGCTCTGTGATAGGAGGCATGGCAGGCCCTGCCAGCTGGGATGGCGGCTGATTGGTGCTGGGTATATCCCGCTGCTCGCTAGTCGAAGCCCGAAGAGTATCTACCAGATGAGGACCAGACGACTGAGACCAGCCTGTAGCAGGGCAAGGCTGGTCGTGGCATGGTTGAGGTAGCTCTTCCTGATCCAGGAACACAAACGGCGATGGAGGTGGGCCCAACGACACTAGATGAAAAGGTTGCACGCACTGAGTCCTGCGCTGGGCCAGTTGTGTGATCTCAGTGGAATGCATGGACTAGCTAGAGGTGCCATGTGATGTGTCCCGATGACCCATATGGACGCGACTCTACTGACGTTAGTATTAACTGGGGACATATGGGAGGGTTTCCTAGCGATCCACATCGTCGGGAGTCATAGAGGGATTTACCAACTCCACGGTATTAACCGAAGCGTACCCTTGACTATCACTTGAAGATTCATCCACTACTGGGCGGATTCTGAGAGGAACCCCCATCTCAGGGGGCATGAATTCACTGAGAGTGTGGGATGACAATGGCATTGGTGGGGCACATTGATTTCCCTTGCTCCGTCAATGCTTGCTCTTCTGGGAAGAGACCGGCTGAGATGATGATGCAGAAGTGGTGCATGTGGCTTATGAAGGCTCGAGTTGATTTAGACGTGCATGAATGATACCATGGGAATGAGAAACCATCTTTTGAGCCATCCAGTCATCACGATTCTGGGACCCACAGTTAGAAACCTACTGCCACTCACCTTCATTGTCGCTACTGCTGTTCGACCTTACAAAGAAACCCACCACTTGTTTTGGGGATAGGCCCAACCTGACTATGTTGTTATCGACCTGGTCTTGAATCCAGTCTTTAAACACTTAGAACTGCTTGAGGGTGTTCCCCAGGATCTGATGATAGAGGCAGTAGTTGGGGCGATCAGTGAGGTTCGCCTCTTATGGCCTTCTACACTCAGGAAAATGTACGATCCCTTATTCCAAGACACTTATGAAATATCCGAGAACTTGATTGTCATTGAATGAGTAGGTCTGGTTTCTTCTGTCCAGAAAGGAGGACCTTGGAGCCTGGCCCTAAAGAGGAGCTAGAGGGGCCGATCGAGGAGACGGAGCTTGGTTGTCCCACCTGGGCAGTGGAGTTGCATTTCACGGGGGCTCTTGTCGATTATGAGGAGGACACTGCTGAGCTGGAGGCTGTGCCTAAGGTGAAGGGCCTCTATGAGGCTGCAGAGCCGGTGCGACTGATAGCAATTCTAGTTGCATGGGGGCTTCTATTTGGGCCCCCCGTGATGGGCTCAGATCTGGAAACCCTCCTTTCTGGAATTATAGGGTCAACAGACGTGCCTGGATGGCCTGTTGCAGGGTTTCATCCAGGCACTGGGCCTTATCGGAGAAGTCTCGAAATCCCCCGGGGTAGTTCTGGGTTATTAGAGAGGGAACCAGTTCTATCCTGACATTTCCTACACACATCGTCAGTAATTTCTCCTGAGTCAGTGGCATGTCGAGTGAATATGTAAACCCTTTCCACCAGGCGATAAAGTCCGCGACTCACTCATCTGGCCTTTGTTTTCACTTGAAGAGGTCTGCGATGCTCATTTTCCAGGTGGTGGAACTGAACTGGTAGAGGAATTTCCTGCGAAGGTCCTCCCAGCTGGTTACAGATCCGATGGGGAGCTGGCTATACCAGATGAATGCCGACCCCTGCAATGTCTGAACGAAATAGAGGAGATTGGCATCCTCCTACTGTGCTGAAGTCCCTAACATGGGCCCACACCATGAGTTGAAGTGGGCCAGGTGATGCGACAGGTCCCCCGTCCCATTAAAGGGGGAGAAGGTGGGATTCCCAAAACACAGAGGTGCCAACATATCATCCACCCATGCCAGATATGGCTTACCATCAGGTGGGATTACCACCTATTGTGTATCTAATGCCTGAAGGTGGGCTATGAGCACCACCATAGGATCATCTGGGTGGGGGTCCCTGTCTTGATAGGAATCCCTAACTACAAGCGTGTTGGTGGGGTCTTCAACACGGTAAATAGGCTCAGTGGCTCGTGGAGAAGCTGGTAGAGTGACTTGCGGGGTAGTTGGGGGAACCCGGGCCAGATTCCTTGGATTTCTGTGCCATTCAAGAGGATTTGGAGAGACATACCATACCCTCTTTCCATGAGCTCCGACTTCAGCCCTGTCTGTGGGAGCATCATGATCAGGGTTGCCTGGGGGCAGCTCACCGAGGGGAAGTTGTTCCTGCCCCTACTGTACTGGCCTAGGATTTTCGTAGTTGATCCGTCACTCTACAACGTTCTCAACCAAGAGTTCATCAACCAACTTCTTCTACTCATCATTTTGTTGGTGCAACGTGGCCTTCTCAGGGTCCTCCTCCATCTTCTGCACTAAGGTGGATGGGTTGGAGTGTTTGGCAGCTCCGACGTGCTCTTTTCCCTTACTGGAATTCCAGATGAGTACCAGTGCCTCGGTGGGAACAGGGAAACCTAGTAGGTTCTTATACTGATGAGTAATCCTTCCTGAAGGGTCAAATAGTGGTGGCATTCCCTCAAAAGGTGAGTCTCCATCGAGAAGCTCTATCTTGTCCACCTCGTCCTCTATGTCGGCCATGTTGACCGTGACCCTTCCTGTGGGCATGTCCTCGATGTCGCCAAGCGATTCAAGATACTGCTGGATTGGACTGAAGAGGAGGGAGGTATACTGCCCCCAGCCATGGATTAGCACATGGTGTGTGGCCTTCTTGATAATTTCGTGGAGTACCTTAATACTCTGAACGCATTGTTGTTGGAGGGCCGTACGATAGCCTGGTGGCTCGGGGCGCTGGGCCACAAGGAGCGCAACTAGATCAACCAGACGACATTGTTCACCAATTTCTTCTAGGTCCACTTGGTATGAGGGATAAACCACTTGTTGATGATGAAGGTGAAAGTGCATTGCCCATAGGTTTTTGTGGAAACATTCAACCTCCTCTTGGGTGAGGGGTTCCAATGCGTGAACATTCTGCGCTTCCACGGGCCAAAAATTCTCGGGGAAGTGGCCCGCTGTGAGGATGTTCCATAAGCTCCTCGGCTCAGATTTTGGGTCTAACCCTTGGTTTCCCCATTCTCCAAATGGGGGTGGCTGAGGAACTGATAGCGGTTCTGAGGCAGACCGCTGGGACGGTAGGCTGGCCGTTGGAGAGTATGGCGAACGAGTTGACTAGCCACCGCATCTTGGGCTGTATTCCGAAGAGTGTAGAGACCTGACCACTACGTCGCGAT
The DNA here is from genome assembly GCA_963277665.1 of Viscum album. Classification (NCBI taxonomy): domain Eukaryota; kingdom Viridiplantae; phylum Streptophyta; class Magnoliopsida; order Santalales; family Viscaceae; genus Viscum; species Viscum album. The sequence goes on along the minus strand of OY728163.1, from coordinate 60,017,467 downwards.
ATGATAGGCTAATGGCTTCCATTCCTGGATCAGGGTCTAGGGCTACTGGAGATTGGTTGTGCTGCTGCTACCCCACCATTGGTCCCTAGAATAGCTCCCCGTGATCTCTTATTGAGGTAGAGAGCGCTTCCGGTGAGGATGGTGGTGATTGTATGACCGTAACCTACAGGTTCGCCAGATTTTCATCCTCCTAGATATAACTATAGAGGGAGGCAGGAATCAGATAGACCTTGCATTCTGGGATCACCAGGCTGATGTGCTTCGTCCATGCCCCGACCCTTGACTCAGATGAGCAAGAGGAGTGTTCCCACACTGAGTCGTATTCCGCTCTAGAGTTTGAGAAGCGGAACGATATTATCTCTATCTGGACCTTCTCAGTATTCTTATGGTGGAAACGACCCGCCTTCTTGCCCCTGGGTGGCTTCTCAAGACAGGGCAGATTTCTGACACGGGGTCCTTCGGCCGCACTGGTGCTGGGGTGGAGAGGGTTTCCACCTGAGAAAGCCAGGGTGTGGGGAGCACCAGGACTAATGTCAAAGGGGACATGGGGAGGAACTCCATGGGTATCACCCGAGCAAGAAAGAGCTCCACTGGAACTGGTAGAAGCATGGGGAGGACCTCCATACTTGTTTTCCCTAATGACTTCAGTACGAGGAGGCTTCTTGTACCGATCTAGCTGAACACAGGTAGGACCTCCATGCTGGGTGCGGGTGGAGCGAGGCTAGACCTCACCCCTCTGGTTTTCGAGGCGAGGAGGACCTTCACTAGCTACTGAGAGGACATGGGGAGGATCCCCACATTGAAGAGAGGCTGGATGGGCACTGTCCCCACACCGGTAGTCGGGGGCAGGAGAAATGACTTCGTACCCAGTGTAATGGGCATGAGAGAGGCTTTCATGCCGAGTATCACCACTACGGGGAAGGCCATCTTTTGGATTGGGGGTGGCACGGGGCAGACCCCCATGAGAAGCCTCGAAGTGGGGAAGGACCACACTCTCGGTGGTAGTGGTATGGGGAGGACCTCCATATTGGGTGACATTGCTACGGGTTATCTCGCGACGACCACTGCTCATTCTGACGACCAAGAGAGTCAACCCAGCCTACCCGTGGGGTGGTTGGGGCCTCAATCCTGGCCGGGCGTATAAGTGCCCCTGCTCTGTATATAAAGAGAACTGAGGATATGTGTTGGCAGTGGCTCGGGCCATAGTAGCTACCGTGGTTGACGCCCCTTGGTGGGCGTCCTTCTCAGCTTGCTCCTGACGCAGGCGTTAGGTCGGACGAACTGGGGCTGGTGTCCCAGGTACGTAGGTTACCTACTCCTCTTCCAGCAAGACCGGGTGGCGGCGCTGACGCAGACGGTAGGGAGTCCTCACTGGGAGACCCTGGAATTGGACTCTGACCGGGCTAGGCCAGATGTCACCTACCTCATCTGCGTAAGGCAGGGAGTCGTCAAAGATTTCTAGGGAAAGGCTCCCAAAATGGTTGTATGTTGGGGTGGGGAGCAATGCCTCCCTGCGCGACCCTTGGGGGCGGCATTGACGATGAGGCGCAGACATCTCTATATCCAGGTGGGCCATATCCTGGGTCGGGATTATGCTCTCCTCCTCGTAACGGCGCATGAGGTTGTTGATCACCCTTCTTTGGATTCCCTCATACGAGGAGAGGGGGCATGGGTGCCCCCATGGTTGTAGATGTAGAGGCCATCGTGGAAGGGGTGAAGCCATATGGAATGACCATGTTGGTGCTACCCCTACCCCTACATCGATGGGAAGGCGGTGATCACATCCCTAGAGCAGCAACTTGATTCATGGGAAACAGGGAGATTAACTCATTAGTGCTGAAAGAAAAAGGAATTGACAACCAATGCCCCAACACCACCCTATCTTCCATGGCTGGTAAGAGGGATCCACGCTGACAACGTCACAGAATAGGATGTCCAACATTCTACTGCCCCAACTTCTAGTGAGTTTCACGCCAGGCCCGCCATTTGCTTAGGTAAACCTGGCTCCAGGTAGTTGGATCTAGTGACATGTCAATCCATTGATGGCTCGAACACTACTAGTATCCATTTTGAGGAGAATAATTTCACGTCGGGTTCACCATTTCTGTTTCTGACGCTTTTTCCAGGGCATGTGTATCCGTATCTTTTGGGGGGACAGTGGCACTGTCTGTTGCCCTGCACCCTCTTTCCAAAGGCGGGTGGCAGCCGCTCCTTATTCAAGGATGTCTTCTCCTTGATCGAAACGGGATGATGGGATGTCGGTTCTTCCTTTCGTGGATTCCTCCTCAGAACTCATTATCTAGTTCGGGTCTCCCTTATAGATTTAATACGTTGTTCATGAAACTCTTCCTAGCGCCATATCTTCATGGACACTAGTTAATTACACAGATTCTGTCAGGCTATTCCAAGGGGTCCGGTTAGGGCAGAAACCTTTGGTCAGGGGAGTAGTCACGTTGGGCATCACTGGCGTGTCTGGGCATTGGGACACTAGCGCGTCTGTCTTCTATCCCTTATTATAGGGCTTCTCGAGGGCACATAAGCCCAAGGAATCCCATGTAAAATTAAGAGAATTATATGCCATGGTCATGTATCTGAGGTTTTCCTGAGCTTTCTATGTTTGACACAGGGTATGCCGCAATTTTAACATCCAACGGAGACGAATCAGACTAATCAGATCACTGACTAGAGTGGATCAGATGGGTGCAACCCCCAGAGGGAACACTAATGTTGGGGCCAACACGTGGTTGACTTCCCGGTTACTATTGAGGGGAATGGGGTATGAGGTGGCATGATCCCACCGGGATGTAGAGGCCCAAGTAAGAATCTAGATGGATGATGGAGCGGTTGAATGAAGTGGATGGTGAATGGGATGGAACCACCATGAGGATGACAATAGTATGGGCTTGAGCCTTGAAGAGGATTCCTACATATCCCCGTGGCATGGAATCAAAGTCTACATAGTTTATCTAACGATGGATTACCATTGATTGGGGTTTTCAACAGATTTCCATTGGGCCGGGTCGCAACGGCTTACCACTGGATAAGAATGTCAAGGGCTTACCACTGAATAGTATCACAATGGCTTACCACTGAATAGGATCACAACATCTTACCAATGAATGGAGTGACAACATCTTACTGCTGAATAGGTAAGAAAAAGTGGAATATAGTTTAACATCATATAGGATGGGGGTGGACCGGTGTGAAGTGGCCGGGACCCCTGGTTGTTGGGCTTGAACCTCAGGGAGGCTTCCTACGCACCCTGCCTTGGAAAAGATCAAAGACCACATAGTTCAGGTTAGGATTTGTGTGCAACGGCTTACCACTGACTGGGGAAACAACGACTTACCACTGATTGGGGCTCACAGTTTAACTCCATGAGGGACGGAGGCGAACTGATGTGAATGGGGTCAGAGCGACCAAATGTTGGGATTGAACCTCAGGGAGGCTTCTTACGTACCATACCTTGGCAAGGATCAAAGACCTCGTAGTTCATGGGGAATTTGGGGCTTACTCTCTGAGGCAGCCCAAGGTATTGGTAAACCGACGTGAAGGGGGTCATGATGACCAATGTATGGTGGGATTGAACATCGTGGAGGCTTCCTACGTACCTTGCCTTAGCAAGAATCAAAGACCACATAGTTCATGTGGGTTGGTGAACCGACGTGAAGGAGGACCTGGGGTCCCATGGGGGGTGGGCTTGAACCTCGTAGAGGCTTCCTACGTACCTTGCCTTAGTAAGGATCAATGACCTCATAGTTCGGGTGGTGGTGTGGGGGGCTAGGTGAACCGACGTGAAGATGGTCGGGACCAATGGATGGTGGTGGGCTTGAACCTCAGGGAGGCTTCCTACGTACCCTTCCTTAGCAAGGATCAAAGACCTCATCGTCCCGATGGTGTGGGGCTTATACTCTAGGATTCCCAAGGTGGATTTCATGGTCGGTTCTTTCTCTAAGCCCACGTGAGTCATGCTCGGTGTGAGAAATAAGAGGTAGCAGAGACCTGATGATCATGTCATGAAAGGTGAATCCATGGGAAGTGGAGTGGGGCTTACAAAGAGTTAGCAGCCCCAAAGATGAAACAGGGGCTTATGTGTGGTTCGCAGCCCAGAGAGGAAACAAGGGCTTACGCATGGTTAGCGGCCCAAAGAGGTTGGGACTTACTCCAGGATGGAGGCCCGATGGAAACAAATCCCAGTGGAAGAGGGTTTTGGAACCAAAGAAAGGAGGGATCTGTTGTCTATCACCCCTGGTCCTTGGGACCGAAGAAGAAAGGAGGAGAAGCGATGCTGCCTCTTGTAAGAAAGCTAATAGCTTACACCAGGGTTGTTTCCCTTTCCCCGCGGACAAACTCCACTCCGATAAGGAGGATATCATCCCCTGTGAGGGAAAATCTCATCCTCATGGAGACCAGTGGGCGTGGAAAATGTCCAAGGTGGGGGAACCCTACATGAGAGGCATTGGGCGAGACCACAATTTAACGTTATGTGCTGAGGATGATGGTGCTTGGCAGTTTAACGTTCTGCATCTCGGAAAAGGTGGGTTTGATCTGCACACCTAGAACTTACATAACCGGTACCCTTTACTCCTTGGGTAAGATAAGGGACATGCAATGCCGTGGCTAGGGGGTGTCATGGGGAAAACCATTGGGGGGGTCCAGGTTAGCGTGACTATGCAATGAATCAATAGCCGTTAGCGTTCCTATGCGAATAAGCATGAGGCGAAGCAACACAACGGGCGGTATCATACATGGGACTTTAGAGTTACTTCGTGCGAACCTAGGAGGTTTCACGGGAAATGAGTATAGGGAAAATGTTCTTTGGACGTGGGAGGTGCCTGAAAATGATGCCCTGAAGGGGGACATCATGGGTGCACAAGGCGGGAGGCTTGCACGCAAAAGGGACTGTTGCGTGAAAAAGGGCCGGGCCGGTGTGCAAATGAGCGACGAGAGTGAAAATGACCGGGCCGGCTCGCAGAAGGATTTGCGCACGTGAAAAGAGACAGGTCGACGTGAAATAGAGGCACAGGTGTGAAAAAGGCTGGGCCAACGCGTAGAAAGAATTGCATGCACGAAAAGGGCTGGGTCGATACACAATTGAGGCGCGGGCGTGAAAAAGGCTGGGCCGGCATGCAGAAAGAATTGTGCATGTGAAAAGGGCTAGGTCGGTGCGCAATGGAGGTGCATGCGCAAAAAAGGCTGGGCCGGTGTGTAGAAGGAATTGCGTGCGCGAAACGGCCAGGGAGGCACGCAAAAGGAATTACGTGCCGAAGAACTGATCGCGTACAATTGGAAGGAATTGCGCTTGGGGGAAGGGGATTGAGGGGATTCAGACAAGGATCAAGCCCGTGTCATCGCGCACAAAGGGCAGACCCCTAGGTGACCTGGCATGAAAAATTCAGTACCTGAGAGCCATCTTTTTACGCGCACGAGAGAGGAGTTTCACGCATGGGAGACGGTTTAGATTCTTTGATTTGGAAGTCTAAGGGGTGGCCTTCTTTTTATAGGCACTCAAAATCATGGGTTCGCGCGAAAAATAAGCCGGTGCGAAATATTGCGCGCTCGACATTGGTAGAGCGTAAATCAACCGTGCAACATGAGAAGTTCCGCACTCGCGTGGAAAACTCTCACTAATCCTGGAGTTTTTCACATGGGACATATTGCGCAAATGAGATTTTTTTTCATGCTGCTTCACCTGGCCACCCAGAATGGATCTCCAGTTACAAATATGCATTTGCTTTGTCGTGCCTGAACCTTCCTCATCCCTTGAGTGTTTTTCGGCATCTATAACTCCCTAATAAACCTTATGTTGTAATGATTATAGAATGAAAACCTTCAATAAATCCACTCCCAGATCCTCAAAGAACCCAGAATAACACACACTCTCATGGCTTCAGGAGTTACCAATGACTTGAAGAAACCCTTGACTTCATCAAGACACTCCACAACCTATAACAGACCTATATCACCAAAAAAATGAGAAAAAAACTAGTGAAAACCCAACTCCACCACTCCACCAAGTGTCTAGGTAGGTCCAATGACTAGAAGAGACCCACTAGAAACCTTAGGGACCTTTCTGGGTGGCATAATTTATAACACAAAACAAATGAAAAATATAAATCAACGTCATCCCAAAATTCAAACCAAATATCATTCCACACCATAAAATCAACTCATAAACTAAACACCCAAAAATTAACCAAAAATCCTCTTTTAAAAACCACCACTCCCCTTTCAATCTCAAAAACATTTTGATTTCACAGTGAGGCCACTTTTCAAAACACCCAATTCACTTAAAAAATCAATTCAAATACCAAATCCCACTTTTCATAAAAAATAAAACCCCAAAATAATTTTCCCTTTTGAAAACCCATTTTCCCTAAAAACAAATTTCCATCTCAAAATCTACACACACCTACTAAATCTGAACCAAAGCACGACCCACACCGAACTCCAAGAATAGTGAACTAGTGCCCATGCATAACTGAGACACATGGTTTAGTAGAAAATTCCACCAGGAAAGAACCAACCACTAGAAAGTACTTGATCCATGAACTTAGGCTACACATGGGTCACTACTCCACATAAACCCACTGCATATAACTGGTTCACCACTATTTTCATTCCCCCTTCATACAATCAAAAACAAAAAGAAAAGACTCAAGTGCTGAACTACCCCTTATAACTCAAGGATCGAGATGATTAAGAGTTCACAATGATCTTCTCGTACCTACCTCTCAAGTCTTGAAATTACAAATATCCAATATACCTAATTCCCTAAATAATAAATGGATTCTATGATACCATATTTTCATGAACTAGGCTGAGATTCCATTCGATTCGACATCAGACCCGGCCTGAGACAAGGCCCGAGAGGCATTCCTGATCCCCATGGGCTAGAAAATAGTGATGAGAATCAAATATAATATAGACATGAATGATTTTCCCCAAAAAATAACTAAAATAAATAAAGAAAATAGAGAACCCGACAATCCAATAATGACTAAATATCAACAAATTCATAACTAGATCCAAATATAACTACATTCAAAAAAAGTTGAAACTAAAAAATGAAACTAAAACCAAACCAAACCAGAATGAAATGATATCCACATGACCTCTTGGTCACCAAAAACCATATAACCAACCTTTTATAAAGGAAAACCTAAAAAATAAGCTTGAACCCGCAATATAGACCAGGTCTACCAACTACAAGTGGCACGTGTAGGGTGTGAGTATAAACGACTTAGTAGGAAAATACCGTAGAGTCCATAAATTTCTTTTACCAAAATATTACCTAAATACTATTTTGAAATAAAAATACTAAAAATAGGTTTTTATCATTTTAAAAATACAAACAGAACTTTCTAGAAATTCCCTTTTTAAAACAATACACACAAAGTTTCTTTTAAAAATAGTTTTCCATTCCAAAATCCTGTTTACAAAACAAAAACCCAAATAATAAAACATACTAGGTGATAAATATCTAAGATGAAAGAAAAGAAACTAAAAAATTATACATAAACTAGAATTTATAATAACCAAGGTGCAACAGAAGTAAAATAAGCACATACATATAAGTAATCATGGGAATTTCCTAAACATCTCTATAATAAATCCTTGAACATACTCAGGTCAGACCCACCTACCAACATTTGGTGTAGCTCCATAATCAATAACCAATCTGGCTACTCTAAACTAGACTCACCATTGGAACATCCCACTCGATATCTCAGTAATTCAAGGGGCATACTAGTTCATCTAATCAGGACAAGTAAGTAACCATCACTCGACCCTCTAGATGATGCATAAGAATCCTATGATAATAGTATATGGATAATGATGAGTTCATCACATGCATAGAACAAACCAATAATACATAAATACCACCATGATTTCCTTGTAAAAATATGACACCACCTATATGATGACCCTCTCTTTACACTTACTACCATAAGGGTGTCAATATCACATCAATCTATACACAAGTTCCAACCAAGCCTTTACATTACATGAGTTTCAAAACCACTTTCCAAATAATCATAAGGTACCAACTAGGCCTTTAAAATTTGAAATGAAAATCCATTTCTAAACATTTTCTAGAAAACCAAGGTGAAATCATATAACATGCTCGAAAGGTGCCAAATGGGACATCATGTCATTTAGTTACCGGAACACACTTCAATTTTCCAAATGGGATAAGATTTAGAAACCACATTTGAAAATCAAATTTAAAACATTTAAAACTAATTAATCCTTGAGAAATCATTGATGTTTTATAAGAACCATTTGAAAGGAAAAGAACTAGGGGAGAGAAGAAAGGATAAGGGATGGTGTTTTGAAATCTAGGTTTAAGAGTGATATTTACTAAAGGAAGACATTATCATTTTTGAGACCATCCATATGTGCACCCTATGAACATATGGATATTCCCACATCTAATGGTACACCCAAAGCATCACCAAATTACATAAAGTTCCAATTTAATAATTTAAAATAGCCTTGTAACAATTTTACACATAACTATCAAGCCATAAAGAGGCATCAAAACCACACACCAAACTTAATTCACAATGAAAACCAAATAACCAAAACCTAACCATGCCCAAACACAACTCAAACGTCATAATTTCATCTCCATGGACTAGTTAGAATTTCATAAAACACTTTACATTCATATATATATATATATACACACACATTATTAGGAAAACCATTTGAAAACTAATTTACATGAAATTACCAACATGGAAATACTAAAAAAAATATACTAACACATCAAAAGAAAGAATATCACATTTATAAATCAATTAGGAAATCTCAAGCATTCAATATTATGCTTCAGAAAAGAAATGAATAGAAACATCTACCTCAATGGTGTGTGAATGCAAAAAAAAAACTTCAAGAGGAGGAAAAACTTAGCTTGAGAGATGATCTGAACACCCTGGTATCAAGGAAACACAAGCCAGACATCAACCCTAACTATTAGGGTTCATCCAAGATAGAAAAAACCCAAGGAGAACTAAGAACCAATAACCAAGAGAGATAGAAGAGGACAGTAGGAAAAGAGACCAAAAACCAAGTAGAACTTACCTTAATGTAAAGAAGAAGCCTCAAACAAGGAGGAGAAGCCAAGGAGAATGGATGTTTGGGAGCCCCACGATGTGCCTAGGAGAAAAGTGGAGAATACTCTCAAATGGGATTAAAAGGAGGGAGGGGAAAAAGAGGAAATTCAGATTTTTAATGAACCTAAAAAACTAACATGGTTTGGATGCACATTTTATCAAATAGTGTACCAACCATGTGCACCCTACTAGAAAAGGAGGGCTGCCACACGGGTTGGCCACACGGTTTGGGAAACCTTGAAAAATGGATCTATCAAATTATAGAGGCTTCATTCATTCTTGACATATGTTTTCTTCTAACCACGCACAAGTCGTGTGACTTTTCCAAGACACCACTTAGAAGTTGCACAGTTTGTCTTGTGCCTCGAACAATTTGAGCCAAACCATGGTTAAACTGTGAACATGAAAAAAAACCAATGAAAACTCCAAAACTCAAAATCTATCACTGGGAACTTGAATTGAACCTTAACTAAAATTTCATAAATCAAGAAAATAATAAAATAAATAAAAAACCTGGGTTATGGATGGGGTGTGACACTTTGGGAACTGATAGTATACTTTATAAATTTTATATTCTTTTTATTTTTCTAAATTTCAAAAAAATTTAATACTTAATTATAAAATTTATAATTTATAATTTATTGATTTTTTTGAAAAATATAACATAATATCTACATTATTATATATAAGTTTGAAAATTATTATTTTTTTCAAAATATAGCTTCAATTAAAAAATAGATATTTTTTCTTATAGAATTTTTTTCATGAATTTTCAATTTATAGTTATTTACTCATAATTTCATAAATATCATGATATTTTAAAAATATTTTTTTGTCACTATTCACCAAAATTAAATAATTTTATAAAAATCCCAAAAAAACTTCTTAAACTAATTTTACATAGTAAATATAAAAAATGTAGTTTATTTTCCCTACTGGAAAATGGACCTATCCCCACGGTTTTCAACAAAACCATGGGGATAGGTAACCCTATACCCATGGTTTTGGAAAACCGTGGGTATATGTGAATTTTCAGGACCTATCCCCACAGTTTTGGAAAACCGTGGGTATTGGGTGGTCTATTTCCACAGTTTTCCAAAACCGTGGGGATAGGTCCTAAAAATTCACCTATACCCACAGTTTTCCAAAACCATGGGGATAGGTCTGGGTTAAAATATCTATACCTATGGTTATGAAAAACCGTGGGTATATGTTTTCCCGTGTGTGCGCGTGAATTTTTTTTTTCTGCAGGAAGGACATTTTTTTGGCAGGAGTCCTATACCCACGGTTCTTCCCTCTATACCCACGGTTTATATAACTATATTTAACTAAATATAAATATATATAAATAAAAGCAGTGTTTGGGAAGTGGTTAGGTGCTTCGACTGCAGCAGAGAGGTTGCGGTCCGAAACCCGCCAGCTGCATTATTTTAGGACCTATACCCACGGTTTTGAAACCTTGGGGAAATTCCTTTGACACCATGGAAATTGTGTATGTTTCGTTGACACGGTGGCAGAACACCTATACCCACGGTTTTTGAAAACCGTGGGTATAGGCTGGGGACCTATACTAACGCCGTTCCAGCCCACAGTTCCGAAAACCGTGGGTATAGCCTATACCCATGGTTTTGGGGGCTATACCCACGGTTTTGAACCATGGGTATAGGCTGTTTTTTCAGTAGTGTTTCTCTAAATAACCCAAAAATTAAAATGAAGACGTTTTAGTGGCGTAAACACTACCATATTTTAGTCCCTCCTATTTATACCTACCAATTCAATAAATAGGTTTTAACCACATAATCCTATCACATTTAAATTTTCTTCCCCTATTGAATGTGGATTGGCCTACTGTAACATTGGTTATATAAGGAAAATGTATATTGAAATCTCGTCTCATGAAATTCTCCCCCCGTAAAAAAATTCAGTCCTTGAAATTTTTATTATTACTCATTAATGAATGTAGGAGGGTTTATTATTGACATATTCATCATTTATGGTATAACTACTAATATGATATGTATCTTACTCTCTTTGGTTATACCATGTTACTTATCATTATTCAAAAAACCATAAACATTTAAACACGTTTATACCAAAGTATGAATATAAAATAATCATAAATTACATATAACATACTTTTCCAAAAATATTTGAATCTCCAAGACATTAAACCAGAAACAAAAATTATTTCATTCAAGAAATTAGCGCCATTAATATCCTGAAATTTATATAAAATCTTACAACAACCAATATATACAACAATAAAAAAAATGTGATGAAATTTTTTAAAACTGTAATGAATCAATTTCTAGTACCATAGTTAAAAATATTTTCTGACTTACTGTTTCAAAATTAATTAACAATTTATTATATCCTCGTGATGTTTATATTAACCCTATGATTTATGCATCACTCAATCATGTGTTCTCCAATACTTTTCTCTAGAAGACAATGTTAACCTAAAATAAAATTTGAAGGTTATTTATTCCATTAAATACATGTTTCCAATCCTATAAAGATGAAGAAAATTACTTTAGAAAAATCATTAGATGTTTCACGTAATTCTCATGTCATTTAGAATACACCAGAATATAATCAATTAATATCACTCACTCTTGAAAACAACTAAATGTATGAATAAAAAACTTCTATTAAGATTCCTTCCTCACAATCTTAGGTAAGACTAGGATTATCACCCTTTATATTATAGGGTAATATATAATGATTATAAACCATTTAATTATTCTACCTTATTCAGTTATAAGAAATAGTGGTTTGAAGATATGTAATATTCCCAGTTTCATGTTTAGGATAATTTTTCAACCAAATAAAAAAACCAAAATGAAAAATATAATACCAAATGAAATCCTTATAATTGATAATTTCAAAATTATAATTCAATATTATCTAATGAAAACCTCATTTAATTAATTTATAAATTCATTTAAATATATTTTTCATAATGTTAGGTTTCTTGTGCACATTTTATCCTTATCAGTTATTGCAATTAAGAAAATAATCATCTAAAATGGTTTATAATGAAAATGTGATTGTCCAATGAATATTAATATGGAGGATCAAACCATTTGTGGTATCTAGAATATTTTTCATGAACCAAGTGACATTTGAGTTAATACTCAATATGCACTTTTTATTTTGACTACCACTAGGTACATAAGTTCTATAGATTGTAATGACTTTTAGTATCCAGATAGATATGGTTTTTCTCAAAAAACCAAAATAGTCCCAACTTTGATAAAATGATAGGATATTATTCAATACTTAGACATACCCTTTACATTTATCCAAATGGGTTTAACTAATGTTCTCTAATCCAAATCCATAAAATCAACTAAAATAATTCTAAATAATAAACCATCCCTTCCTTAACACCAACCGAGGCATCCAGATCTACACTTTTGGATATAACATTTAAAAAATAAATATCACACATTGTATTGGATACAATAAATAATAATTTTAGTATCACTATCACATAATGTAATAAATAAATTCCTAGGTCCACTTTAGTTTTATAGTTTCAGGGGATTATGAAAAAAAATTTAATAACAAAACCCATATTCATTGTTTCAATTTGATTTTTTTGAATTATATATGAAACTAGTTATTCAATAATGAGTATTCAACATCAATAAAATAATTCACTATATAGGTAAATCTTTGATACATTTCATTAAATCAGTATCTTTATGACCTGGAAAAATGGAAATATTAGAAATTGGTGGGATCAAATACTCACTATTGGTAAACATAATCAATAATAATAAAATATCATAATTAAAATATGATGATATTTTGGGTTTCATCAGGATACAAATGAAAATAATAACCTAAAATTAATATGTCAAAAATCATGGCATAAATCATGACATTAAATAAGATATTAATAAAAAATATGAGTAAAAAAATTAGTGCTAATACAATATAACATTTTAATGTGAGTATACATAAATCAATGAAAAAATATTCAAATATAAAACATACATTAACATTTTGAACATAAAATTCATGAGCCACACTATAAGTTCCCATGCTTATAATAAGTTTTAATGTACTTATTAATTACAATCTCTTGAAATATAAACTCTTAGAAAATTCATTGGAGGGAGATATTATACCCCTCACATCATCATCCATAAATATGAGTTCTTTGTACAATAATTCATATCATATTTCATCCATGGAAATAAATTGGTCTTGATATCTATTTATAATTGAATCACATAAGGAAAAAAGTCATAATTCTATAAATTATCATAACTTGATATACCTTTTGGAAATAAACATGTATCCAAATAAATTCATTAACAATCTAGATAAATCCTATTCAATCAAGGTAAAATAATATATGATATATTTGATGATATATATAATAGGTAAATATTTATGTCAAAAACTTACCCAATGAATTTATGTATGAGATCTATGTAAACATCCTTCAATAAAATAAATATAAAACAAGGTATTCATAATTGAATGGAATTGGATGAAATTCATTTCCAATTCATAGTATATAGATTGGTGTAAAAAAGTTTGTGATTCATCATATATTTGACAGAAAATGGAATTACATTTATAAATACATAGAAATATTGTGTACGGTAATATTTTTTGAATATCCTTTAATCAATAATAACTTGTTTCAATTGATAATGACATATACGAAAAATAGTTTTTTGTGATTTTGAAAAAAAACATTGGAAATAGAATTGTACTTGATCATTTATGACAATTTTTAAATAAATATGTTATAAAAATAGTATAAAAACAATTTATTTTATAATACATTAATATATATTGGGAATGTTTCAAAATGAATGGCAATGGTGGTGAAATAATTTTTTAAATTGATTAAAAATATAAAAATAATCTTTAGGAAAAAAATTAAATATTATCATAAAAAATACGAAGCTATGGGTCAATTCCAATAGTAATTTTCTTTAAAAAAAATCCTGGAATTGAAATATTTTACTTTCAATAATGAAACATCAATAATGCACCCTTAAAAATCCATAAAGGTAATAATAATAAAATTGTGGAGGAACACAAAAACAATTTCTTGAATGGATGGAAACCCCTTTGAAATATTTTGAAATACGATTTTTTGAAAACCCAAATCATAAAAAGAGTATAATATTTTACATTTAAAAATATATAAATGGAATTACTATAATAATAGTATATAATCTATATTTGAATTCCCAAATTAGAGGTGAACATTGTAATGAAGTAAAAATATATATATAAAAGGAATGACCAATTGAGAAGATTGTGCATATTCTTACGAGTATTATACTTTTATTATTGAAAACAATTTATGAAAGGAGTGGTTATTGATTATGAGAATTAGTTTCCCCATAGATAAATATGAAATAACATATAAATTATGTTATTGGTAAGATGAATGAATTCTTGAAAAGTATATTCATGTAAGAAAGGCCATGACCCAATGATTGAGAAATTGAGTTAATGGAACTATTATGGAATTGGTAACATTTGAATAAAATGATATTGAGAGTAATATCCTGAAGTAGATATTTTGGGATTGAATATATTGTCATAATTGGAATTTTTTATCTATGAATACCCTATATGATAAAAATTATGGCACACAATATCATACATATATCATGGAGATGAAAATGAGATGAAGAAACCATTAACTTGTTTCTCTGCTAAGACAAATGAACACTAAGATTATGAATAAAAAAAAACTTAATCACATATTTCCAAACAAGTTTTAATATACAAAATTTTTTGTTATATTCGTTTATTATTATTGAAGGAACCCGGAACACCCTGAGAGGGGAGGGGTGAATCAAGGTGTCAACTTTTTCTTTTTAAAGTTGTGGATCTTGTTCCCACATTGGTAGGAACTTGTTCAACCTGTCAAACAAATGAAAGTAGGAAGTTGACACAACACTTTTACTTGGTTCACCACAAAGGGCTACATCCAAGGAGCATATGCCGACAAGTTGTCAGTCGTACCTAATTCCACTAAACTTCACTAGCAGCGGATTACAATGTTCATGTACAATCACTCTGTACCAGGCACACTGCCTTAACAAAAGTTCAGGGATAGATCACTGCATCCCTTAGGTCACTCCTGTTGACTCCCCCTGGATCACTGCCTTTGGTGAAGTCCTAGTCAGTTTATAGATGTGATGGTCTCTTTAATGGATCTGCATTGAATTCTTTTCCTCTGCTTAGCACGAGACTCTACTTGCATCAAAGTCTAGAAATGATGCACTTGAACACACTATACCACTGAATCGGATAAACAGAACATTCAAACAGGTTTCACTAATGATTTCGCACAACACCTACCCTTTGCGCGCAAGTTCTAACTTTTTCACGCAATACAATTTTTTCGCGTGGAAAAATATTTCATGCAAATTTATTTCTTTTTCGCCCAACCTCTCCTTTTTCACGCAGCTCAGAATTTTTCGTGCAACATGGAATTTTTCACGCAGCACGGAATTTTTCGTGCACCTCATATTTTTTTGCACAACTCGACATTTTTCGCACAACTCCGAATTTTTTACACAACTTCCTTTACACGAACCTTTTATGCACATTAGCACTCGAATATTCTCTGAGTTTTCAATCATATGGAATTATGGGGGTCACCTCTTATTTATAGGCATCTCAGACCCCCACACGCAAAACCCCCTGTGGCGCGAAAAACCTCTAATTCGGTGCGTAATATTTTTCACAGGTACCGTATTTCACGCACATTTCCATGTTTTTCACGCGGCCCATGCCTTTTCTATTTTCTGATTTTCTGATTCCGAAACACCTCTTGCATGAAAAATCTCGCCACTCTTTTGCACACAACATTATTTTTTCGTGCACGCCGCTGTTTTTCACGCACGCCACTGTTTTTCCGCACACGCCACTGTTTTTCCGCACACGCCACTATTTTTCGCGCACACCACTGTTTTTTCGTGCACACCTCCCTTATTTCGCACACCTCCTCTTGCCAACAACCCATGTCTTCATTTTTTTTATTTTTAGGTCCAAAAATTTGGAAAACACTGGAGAATAGTGCTACCTTTAATAATATTGTCTGCTTGAATTGTATGATCACTTTTCTTGCATACATTCTGAACTTCCATTGAGGATTGACAACAAACACAAACCATACTCTAATTCATACATAGAACGACCATGGTTCCAATAATTATTATCATAATTCATATTATTAAGTTTATTATCTATATCAAATATCAGTTTTGAGTAATGTCGATCATTTTAAACATGTTTTCTATTAATAGAGTTTTTATTTATCACAACCCCAATTTTCATAATTTTCCTCATAAAATTTTTAATAAATTTTAATAATTATTTATACTTATATATTTTCATTCAATTATATTTTTCGTTTTGATTCTTGAAAATGAATTTGGTGATGAACACGTTTTGACAATTCTTAGTGAATGAAGGGTGTTTTCATAAATAATGTATTAAATTTTTATATTATTGTTACAAAACCTTAAAAATAATTATTTAATTATTTATATCCTATATTACTTGAAATTAAATTTTCATATTCATCCATGATATAAATTTACACCATTTCTCAAGTAGGTGGATAAACAAATGCAAAGAAGAACATACCATAACTAATGGATGATTTTAGTTGTAATATATTTATACTAGGAGAGTAATAATTTTTTGGTTATTATTATTATGTAATATAAGGAATTTAAATAAGTAGAATAATAAAATAACATATATGGTTTTATTTAATAGTATGATGAAATCATTTTTTTCTCTGAGAAAAGTCTTCTGGAAAAGACAATTTACAACAATTGTTGTTTATTCATATGGTCAATATTTTAAAAATAATTATCTTTATAGAACATTAAAAATTTCATGTTCATCATATCATTCCATTATAACCATTATTAAGACTATCCATTTAAGATGTTGGTGATACAAAAACATGAAATCAATCATCAGATGGAGGTGGTAGTCCATACGTACGCATGTAAGATAATTTCATTTTATATAGAATGATAAAAATGAATTATATTTCCTATTTTTTAAGAATATAAAATATGTAATAATATCATACTTATATGTTAAATTTACTTTTTCAACCATTATTGAATTATGGTTAAAAAACGGAAACATGTTGCGTCGGGGATGTGGTAGTTCACACAAAGCATGAATGCGGACCTAATTTTTCTAAATAAGAAAGGAAATAGTGTATAATGATTATAACACCATTATAATAAGTTACTAGTATAAAAATAATACTTATTTTGTTATTTTAATTCTAAGTAATTGAAATTTATGGAGAATAATGTTAATTGATAAAGGTAGTATTAGAAATTTATACCTCACTTAATACGTTATCTTCTTTGAAAAGATGGTTAATCATTTGAGGAATTGTATTTTGAGAAGTCTATAAAATCATAAAGTTTTTTATTAATAATGAGAATATTTTTTGGATGAGTTTCAAATGATATATGTGTATTTTGTTTTGAGGGGAAGTGAGGGGAGGAGTTCTCCTTTTATAATTGAAAATGGTTATATTCTTTTGTTAATACCAAACAATTTTCAATAATGGGAAGTCACACTCAAGGATTGTGGCTCCAAACATTATATATATTTGATAGGTGAAAATGTTTAACTCAGGATAAAACCACACATTTTGAAAAAATTAAACATGTTTCCATATGAGCAATGTTAGATTTTTCACTTTTAAACTTTTATCTTTTATAATGGTAAGAAGTTTTTGCCTATGGTAACTTATCCTCTATGCCTAAAAATAGAATGAACCTTATTAAATGTTTTGGGCCTACCACTTGAAAATTTAAAATATATTTGAATTTATTTTATTTTTAGGGGTGATAATAATTTAGTATTAAAGAGTAATTGTAAAATGTATTAAAAAATTCTTAAAAATGGAAATTATGTTCTAAAATATCAAATACTAGTTTGTAAATTTAAAAAATTTAAAAAATTTAAAGATTACTTGTAAAATAATTATTTGGTCATATATTACATTAACCTAAATTTCCAATTCATAATTATATCCAAATCATGTTATTTAAAAAAAAACTATTCTTCACTATTCACCCAAAATACTTACTTTAGAAAAATATGAAAAATTCATCTAAAAATAACATTGAAATTATAAATAAAAAAAGATTAATATTTCATATTATATTTCAATAATTTTATATATTATCATTTAATTAAACTCATAAAATATAACAATAAATTTTTTTTTATAGGAAAATAAAATTTTAAAATACCACTATTCTTACTTTCAATTTTGGTAAAAAATACTGATGATATAATTAATTATTCATTATTATATATATTTTTTAAAATTATTTATTAAAAATAATATAATTAATTTACATTAATTAAACATACAACAAATAAAATGATAGATTCAAAAAACAATAATGAATTATGTAATTTTTAAAAAAATCATATATATATATGGATAAATATATCATAATCATGTTACTCTTACTCAAACATATTAATTCAAAAAATATTTTTTAATGGTATAAACATATAATGGCTTCATTTCACATCAGTGTTGTGTGTGGAGTACGCTATCAAACACATTGTTTATTTAAAAAGAATGTACAATAAAATTTTTGGTTGTCATAAACCTAGAGCCGATGATTATTATATTACATTGGTACTAAATAAAATACAATACATTTCATAGAATCCAATATTTTAGTAACCATGGAATACAAGAAACAAACATGGAATATATTTTTCATTCAAAAATGATAAATAAAGATTACATTCTTATTGATAACTATATTATTAGTTAAAACATATACATGAAATTATTTCGAGTTCTCTTTTGAAATTCCATTTGAGCGGAATAAATATAAATTTTACAATTTAGATACATATTAATGGTAACATATAGTGGAGGCAATCAAAAATTTTCATCAAAATATATTTATGGAAGGAAGAAAAATTATTCAAAAATTTTATAAATCAATTTACATGAGTTGGGTATATAAAAAATACAATAAAAATAATCATGTGGAAAATACTTAATTAGTTAATAGTTATGTATGTATATTTCTATACGTATTAATCTTACAATGATTTCATTAATCTATGGCACCATAATTAGGCCATTAAGGATCCAGGCCATGAAATAAAAAATAATTGGGCCATAATAAACCAAACCCTATGGCTATTTTGTCCTATGATATATGATGAAAAATCATGGGGATATATAATTTCATGCCCCACCCATCACTATATAGTTAAACTTCATTCACCATGAAATAAATAAATAAAAAATACATAATAAAAATTCATTACTAATCAATAGATATCAATAATTAAAAAACAAGAATTGAGATTTCTAGTAATTTCCTAGTCAATAACATAAAAATTTCCCATGTAAGAAAGCATCAAATTATAAATTATTCAAACCATCTTAAGTAATGGAAATATGGTTATATTAACAAATATAATACCTCAATTTTATTATATTAAATTAAAATTAAGGATAATATAATATAAAGAGAGGGATTAAGAATAAAAAAATATTCAAATCCTTTATTTTTTTATAACTTATTATGTGAAATTTTCAAATCATATCTCCAAAGGGTGTCAAACTAGGTGTGTAGTTATGATCACTTCCAAGGGACGAATGATCTAATACCCATTTGTTAACTATATAGAAATTCAAGGACGAAATCTTATGTTTAAATTTATTCCATGGGTTTTCAATAAAATTGATCATTTACTTGGATTGTAGAGGTATTATAATAAGATTTAATTATTTTTATTTCATAAATAATATATTAAAAGGATAGTATTGCCATGAATTTATAAGAATATAAATATTAAAAAATTAATTTCACATGATATCAAAACAACTTTATTTTGTTAATAATGGTGGATTATAAATCCCCAAATTTAATTTATTAATTTAAAATTCAAATACTTCCTAAAAATTATGGGAGAAGATTTTAAGTTATAAAATTATGAAAATATGAAGACGATATTTGATAATTAAAAAAGGTGATAATTTCATAACAATGGATACAAGTTAATAACATTAAAGATTATCATTACTCAATTGAAGGTTGTAGAGTGAATAATTACCTTACCTCAACTCCAGATTTTTTTTATATGTGTTTCTTCCAACATGAATAAACATATTAATTTTATTAAATAACAAAATTGAAATCATTTTCTTATATATTTCATTTTATAAGGTCTATTTATTACTATTTTTAATTCATTTATCGTAGATTTTTTACTTTTATCAAATACTTGTCATTATTAATCCCATTTATGTAAAAATTCATTAGTATGATTAAATTGGTTAATGGAGTTACAAAAACGACACATAATATATAAAATTATGTAATAATTATTTATTTTTCACTATAGTTATATAATATTTATACAGTTCTATGTATTGATAAATAAATCCAAGTTATGAAATATGTTTCAAAATTCCCAATTTAGGGTCACTAAAATTAATATAATGTAATATTATTAATAACAATAATATATGTATATATATTGATTTATATTTATATAATCATAGTTAAATAATAAATGTTTTATCTATTAATTAAATTAAATTTTAAAATCATCCATGTATGGTTGTGATAAAAATAATATATGTCGCCCATAGACGTGGTGGTTCACATGTAACATCTGAAATAATTCCATTATTTTTCTAAAATCTAAGTGGATATAATATACTACATATACCATTAAAAAAATAAGATCATAGTACAATAATGATACCGATACAGTTATTTTGACAAGAGTAGTATAAATTTCGAGTAGGTAGAAGAAATTTAATAAATAAAAATATAATTCAATTTTATCACCTTACTTCTTAGGAGGAATCATTTACTAAAGGGTTTATGGAATCAATGAGTAGTCCATTGATAACATAAGGGTATTTAAAATGTGTCTACCTTTTTTTGATAGGGGTTTGGGTTGAATTATGTTTAGTAATGAGGGTCATGGTTTGTAGAGAACTTAAGGGAGATTGTGCCCTTTTATTTGTGACATGTATGACATCATTGTAAATATTAGGAAAATTTAAAAAAATAAATGGAATTATAAAGTCATGTGGAACCATAATTTATTAATTTTTATGATATAGTGATATAGGGA
This sequence comes from Viscum album, assembly GCA_963277665.1. Lineage (NCBI taxonomy): Eukaryota > Viridiplantae > Streptophyta > Magnoliopsida > Santalales > Viscaceae > Viscum > Viscum album. The sequence continues at coordinate 59,996,177 of OY728163.1, read as the reverse complement.
CTAAATCAACTGAACAAATTAATATGGGACATCTGTTAGTGATTATTGGGTCCATATCTTATAGGATGATTATCCATTCAACCATTTTAACAATCACTGTGGTGAAAAACCTATTACCATGGAAACTATTCATTATGAATAAATATTAAATAAGACATATTAAATAATGTTAAAATTTTTATTTAAAACATTTAATCCATTTTATATGATTCAAATACTATAATTTATTTTAAATATATATACAAAATAATCATTGAAAAAGTTTTTTTTGAAAAAAATATGAACCTGAGAATAAAAATTAATTTATACAAAAACCAAATAAATAATTGAATACCATTATATTAATTAATTTTTTAATAAAACAATTAGTGTTATCTATCATTAAAATAAATCCAAAATCAAATGTTTCCTTTAAAAGACATATTAATGAAAAGGATAAAAAAATTGTTCTTTTTTCGGAATAAAACCATTTAGAGTTTCCCTAATGACAATCATAGGTTTCAAAACACAATATAATCCTTTTAAATTCAGTATTAAACTCGTTAAATATATTTTTGGTCATGAAAAAGGCACCATAAATTTTTATATGATTATTTTATTCTAATGATGTCATAAACATGAAAATATTTTTTAAATTGTATTTTTAACAGTTCATCAAATAATTAATCTTTTTATATAATAGAGAAAACACCCTAATAAAATTTTAAAATGACTATTTAAAAAATGAAGACCAATTTATAAAATATTGTTTCTTCCCAAACCTAGAAATTGATTTAAAAATAAAATAAAATATTTTACATGGGAAAAGACATATATAAAACTAAAACTATTACTTTTTGAAATAAAAATTCATATTCTATTTTAATAAAAATGTTTTAATTATTTTAATATAATTTAAAAAATAAATATTTTGAAATTTTTTACTCTATCGCAAGTGTACCCCCATATTTAAGCTAACATTCTATAGGGTAACTTGTTATGATGTAACATGTCATAGTGTAAGTTGTTATTCAGTAAGTTTCTACAGGGTATGTTACTATAGGGTTATAATCTATTGGGTATGTTTATATCAGATATGTTTCTAGAAGTTAGGTTTCTATATGGAATATTTATATAGGTTATGATGCTATATTTTATGTTTCCATAGAAAAATCCGTAATTGGGTAAGATATTATTGGGTAAGTTTTCTATAAGGTAGAATGCTATAAGGTATTCTTCTATAGGGTGAGATAGTATAAGTTAATATTATATAATGTATAATATTATAGGATAAGTTCATATTGGGTATATTTCGAAATGGTATGTTTATATAGATTGTGTTATTATAGGGTATGTTGTTAAAGAGTGATTTTCTATAGGGTATTTTTTATATGGTTAGGTTCAATGAAAAAAGTATTTTTTAACTATGTTCAACTAATATATCATGGGGTATTTTGTTCAAGGATTCATTTGAAACAAGTTTTCTAACAAAATTTTATCTTAAAGGAGAATTACATAAAGAAATATTTTGATCTTACACATAAGTTCCTTTACATATTCTACACAAATTCTATGTGATTCATATTCCATATATAGAACATTAGTGTTTTAATTAGAAAAAAATGTTGTATATAAAAACATGAATTTAATTCTAACATATATAATTTTTAATCCTTATTATTAGGGAATGTTTCAACATTCTTCAGGATAAATATATTAATAATTATTGATGGATATATGATTTTTAAATAATTGAAACCTAAATTAACTACACTCATTTCAACACAAAAAATAATACTTTCAAAGAACAAAACATTAATCCTTGTAGACTTTAAATAGTCATATATCGTAAAAAAATTCTATTACTTTATGTCATCGATTAATTTTTAGTCACATATATAATGTCAAAATTGGATCTTATAGAAATGGGATGAGATTATATATATATATATATAAAATTGTTTTGAATAACTATTCTATAAATATTAATCTAGAATTTCATATTGGAATGAACTCTAAAAGAGTGGAAGCTTCTGAATAAATTTCGTAACTTGTCTCCCCCTCAAGGATATATTCTTTATTGTTCTCTTAAAATTATAAATTTTCCATTAATTTTCATTAGAATATAAAATGATAAATTATACCAAGACAATTTTTTCTTTAGATCATGAATTTTTTATTATATCTTATGTTACTTCAAACGTTATCTATTTGAGAACTAGCCTGAAATTCAATTCCCTAGATTTAATTTAGAAAAATATCACACAACTAAAATGGGAAAAAATATAAATATAAATTTTAGGTTGATATTTTCTACAATATTGAATCTATCTTCTCATCCATGATGCTCTTTAATTTTCAAATACATTTTTAAATGAATAAATCCTACTAAATTTTCCTAAAATTGAATCATTCATCAAATTCTTGGATACAAATCTCATTGTGTGTTTTTTATTTAAATAATGATCTATCAAGGAATACATATAACCTGGTGAAATTTTCATATTCTTTCTGATTTCTTTATAATAGTTCAATTGTAAATAAATTCATTGAGTTGTATCTAACCAACTTGAACCCATCACACAATTACTAATGAGGTCTGAAGTTATAATCTTTTCAAATCCTATAAGGAAATTCAATTTCATCTTCATGTGGAATATTCACTTAATAATTAACATATGAAATCATATATTTTTTCTTCTATTTTATTATATTTTTTAAAATTATATGGCCAAATTAATATGCATTATTTTGATGTGTTCTTGACCTTCTTGATTCCGCCACATGGAATCATTGGAATTCCATTCATCTTGTTTAAAATATTGTTATTTTTTGAGAGAAACCTTCAAATCTATTCATTCATTATTATATGTATATACACAATCATTTCCCATTTTTAAAAATCAATTACATGATTATTTTTCTATATAGGATGTAACTAAATCTATTTTAGTCTATTTTGAATTAGATTGTGAAAAATTTTGTTCTCCATGGAAGAATCACAATGTTTAAATTGACTATGTTTCCATAATTACCTGAAACTATTTGATACGTGAGGATTGATATCAACTATTATGCCCCCATTATAATACAATCATTTTTATATTTATCATTATGATGTTCATTTTTAAAAATCTATTTATGGTCAATAGATATTTCTTATACTTTCATGATCATTTCCTAGAGTTTGTATTTCCCTACTTTATGTTGGATATCTTATTCAACTATAGGTTAGAACATTATAAAAAAAATCAACATATATATTCCCAAAATTATTATAATACCATGTAACTCCCACAAACATGATATATCCACATTCCTAGAAATTTTTGTAGAAATATTTTCTAGTTATTTTAGAACATTTATTATTAATTATGTATATATTGGGGAAAAATTTCTAAAAAATATTCCAACCACCCCAGGGCTAGTGGTAGACTACTCAGTGATTTTTCTCATCCACATTTGTATATATTTTGAGTTTAAGACTACAATATGAAAGAAAAATTTATTTAGCTTGAGCATTTTATTCGAATACTGATTATAAAATCCTATAATATGATAAAGCCATAATTTAATGATTTATAATAGGGTTTTAATTTTCTAACATTTCCAGTTTCATTATTTTTTATATTTTTAGAGAATTATCAATACTAGTTCATATTAGGGTGTATATTTCCACCAACTATATATTTTTATTAAACAATGTATGTTTTTAAATTGAAAAAATGTTTATTTATGAGATAGATGATTTGATTAAAAAATATATTTAATAATAAATTCATTGTTTGTAATTTATTTAATAATTTATAAGACTAGGAATATCATTTTAAAATTTTATATGATACAACTGAAACATAAAAATGGATATAAAGATAATAAATCTCTTATATTCCACTAAAAACATAAAAACCGATTTTAATTTTTCCATTTATATATATATTATGCTATGAACTCGAATAATCACTTAAATACACCCAAAAATATCTCTTTTCAATGATTTTATTAAAATGAGTTATGATAAAGCATCAAGAAAGAAAACTGTTGTAATGTTGGTTATATAAGACATCATAATCATATCATTCATTCTATCACCAATAAAAATTAATAACCTGTCCTTTTACTTTTAACTTCTTCATATGATTATATTATTTTTATATTTTTATGGAATCAATATATCTTTATAGGCTAAATTTTATCCAGTTAACTCTGTCTAACTCATAAGAGTAACATATAACTAGTTGACTACATTCAAAATACCGAATGAATTTAATGGCTATATCATACCCACGCACAGTCATATTTAATTTTCATTGACCATAAATGAAATAAAAAATCAGGACCTTTTAAGGTCATCATAAAGCTCAAAAAAATCCATTAGAATTTATTATCATAGTCCCATAAGTATTTCCATAAAAATAAAACGAAAAAAACTTTTCATTGAGAACACTATAAAATGAAAAATTCATTGAAAAAAAGGAATTTATATTAGTTTTTAAAACCTTTGAAACAAGAAATGGAGTATTCATGTTGAATAACAACCATGATGGTTGGAAATGGAGGTCAAATTGTAAATATTAATAAAAATATTCTTATATCACATTTTTATATTGCGTCAAAAGTGATCCACATGAAAAAACATTAAAAATAGAAATTTTAAAAACTTTTAAACAATGTAAAATATAGATTTAAAAGAAAAATAACTGAGGAAAAATATGAGAATTTTAGAAACATTTAATTTAACATGGTTATGGTGTAAATTGTGTTTAAATATTTTAAAACAAGGTTTAAGGGAAACTCTCGTACCTTGAGTCCTAACATTCCACATAGATTCTCTATGTTCATGAGTAATAAATGTATATTACATATTTACTTACTTTTTTTAGGTTCATTACATTATCATTATTTAATAAAATTAGTTTATTTTACATTTTATCTTTTTTACTCAATCGCTTTAGTCCACATATATCGTTTTGAAGTTGTTTGATATAATATATTTGTGATGTGTTGAATAGTTTTAAAAAGTATAAAAATATATTTTAAAAATATTTACATAGCAATAATAATATCAAAAGTATCACATATAATCATTGATCATACTTATAGAATCATTTGAGTAAACAGTCATGTAATGAATATCGAAATTCATATGTTCATAGAGGTAATTCTCTGAACATACGAACAAAAGACATTTCCATTTTACAAATTATTGGAGGGAAAGAAAGAAGATAATATTTATTCATTAAAAAATCATATTCACATTATAAATTAGATAATTATTCATTTATTTCAGTATTATAATGTTCTATTTGTGGCAATAATGAAGAATGAAGTTCATCAACCACGACGGTGATTATCTGCACCTATGCATGTACAATGATTTCATTCATAAAAAGAAGGAATGAGTAAAGGAATATTTTGTTTTATCCTTAAAGAATAAAATTATTTTATAAAATTAATATTGATAAAATTAAACAATTTTTTCTGACAAGTCATATGAGGTAATATTGAAGAACAAAATACATCTTTTATGGATGTGGTAGTCTGAACTTCTGTATTAATAATGTTTTAATTTTACATTTGATGGAAGGGAGGTAGAATATGATTGTTCCTTGAACATAATAATAATTATTTATATTAATTATAAAAATTTTACTATTTTTTTGTGGTCAGAACCAATTTTATGGTGGTATAAGATTAAGTAAACAATGAATTCTCTGGTAATAATGGTTACATATTCTTCTATTTTACACCATTCAATTGAACATATGGATTTTTTTTGGAGAGGTTTATAGTCAAAATATATTCTTAGAGGAATGTTATGGGATGTTTAGAGATTTATTGGGGAATATGTTAAGAATAAAACTAAAGATATATCTGTTTTTGAAAAATGTTGATTAAGTCACCTTTTATAATCCAAAATTAGTTACGGGTTCAAAATTATTTAATAATATAAAGATGTGAAAATAATTTTAAAATTTAAATTTATCTCATTATTATACATTATATGAAATTATTTCTATTTCCAATACATATGACTAGGTATAATATTTTTACAAAATTTAAATTATTTAATAAAATATAGTTTAACATCAATACCACTTAATGCTATTTCTAGGATTATTCACAAAAGTTGACATTAAAAATATCTTTAGAATAATGGACTTAGAATATAGACAATTATATAATAAATTATTCTTTATATTTATCAATATATTTCATATAAGGCCATAATTCATCCAAAACAGAGTTATTTTAATTTATTTAAGTTCATTTAATTCATTAAAATACATTTTTCAAAAGCACTATTTCGATGTTGCATAAGAATTTAAGATAATAATAATATTAAGAAAAATAAAATCAAAATGACTAAGATAAATATTATTCATACTCAATATTATTATCTTGTATTATTCATAATATGTTTTTATCATTATCATTATCATGAAAAAGTATTAATTGAGTGAGAATGAAGTTTTTGTAAATTTTAATTTCACAATATAAATATAATGTTGTAATCAAATAAAGTGTAACTAAATGGAAAATGTTTTGAATATAGAGTATCATTGGTTTTAAAACCGTCACCAAATCAAATTTAGACATGATATACTAATTTTTTGATATCCTTTAGTTTAATCTGATAATTATCCATTTAACCCATACCATGGTTAGAAATTTTGACATGGTAAGTATTAATTTTGAATAAAAATGAAATTGAATGTATTAAAAAAAATGAATATTTAGATTCAAAATATAGAATCTATTTTATATTATTTAATATTTATTGGTGGTGAAATTTAATTTATATGTATATGAATAACATAATGAAAAAATTATTTTAGAAAAATTAATTTTTAAGTATAAAAAAGAATTTACTCCAGAATCATGCATCAAATTAATCACTATGAAATTTATAGTTCATTTGTAATGTCCCGGACCTCTCTGGTCCATTAATTTGTGAAAATATGGTGTTTGAGGTGTTCCAGGAGGTCAAGGTGACTCCTCGTCGTGGGAAGTGAAGGTTTGGTCGTGGAAGAAAGATTTCTCCACAGTTTGTTGGGCCTTTTGAAGTGTTAGGTCATGTTGGAGCTGTAGCGTATCGAGTTGCACTTCCCCCAAAGATGAGTCAGATACATGTTGTTCTCCATGTTTCACAACTCCATCATTATCTTCATGATGAATCTCACATAATTGATTGGGGGAGATCGATGTTGATGATGATGCAACCTTCGAGGAACGACCTGTGGAGATCCAAGACCACAAGGATAAGGTGTTGCATGGGCATTCTATCCCCTTAGTTCATGTCTTGTGGCGACACACTGGCATGGAGGAGAGTACCTGGGAGCGTAAGTCACATATACATGCTCAGTACCGAGAGTTGTTTTATGTTTAACTCTTTTCATGTAATGATGTTCCCTTTGTGGTTAGACCTTTCAGGTTTTATTTATGAATTTCTTTTGTTTCTTTTGTGGTTTTCTCTCTTTTGAGAGGTATCTCGATGGGTGGTTGTTCATACCCCATTTCTTTTTTTGGTCTCTTTAGATTGGTTTTGAATTCTTGAGGATGAGAATTTTTTGAGAGGTATTCGATGTAATTTCCTGGACCTCTCTGGTCCATTACTTTGTGAAAATATGGTGTTTGAGGTGTTCTGGGAGGGCAAGGTGACTCCCCATCGTGGGCAGCGAAGGTTTGGTCGTGGAAGTAAGATTTCTCCCCAGTTTGTTGGGCCTTTCGAGGTGTTAGCTCATGTTGGAGTTGTGGAATATCGAGTATCACTTCCCCCACAGATGAGTCAGATACATGATGTTTTACATGTTTCACAGCTCCTTTGTTATCTTTATGATGACTCTCACATCATCGATTGGGGGGAGATTGATGTTGATGATGATGCAACCTTCGAGGAGAGACATGTGGAGATCCAAGACCGCAAGGAGAAGGTGTTGCGTGGGCGTTCTATCCCCTTAGTCTGTGTCTTGTGGCAACACGGTGGCATGGAGGAGAGTACCTGGGAATGTGAGTCACAGATACGTGCTCAGTACCCAGAGTTGTTTGATGTTTAACTCTTTTTATGTAATGATGTTCCCTTTGTGGTTAGACCTTTCATGTTTTATTTATGAATTTCTTTTGTTGCTTTTGTGGCTTAATCTCCTTAGAGTTGTATCAGAGGTATGGTTGAGGGATATGATGGAGTTGGATGGTGTATATATTATCTCTCTCTTCTGCATGTGTTCTCTTAGAGGGTAATTCCTCCAATTTGTGTGTTTATTATACCCTCGGTGCTAGTCACCAACCTGAGGCCTACTGGAGGTGGGACTCGGGGTCATTATCTCCCTTCTCACATTGCCGACCCAAGAGGGGTACACTTTGTGGGGAGGGGGTCGTGACATCATTAGTAAAAAACGATTAATGTGGTTTTAAACCCATTGTAGAAATGAATTTATTGTCCCAAATAATTTATTAAAGAAAAGGGTCGAAATTATTTTTTTATTAGAGTAAAACATTACCAATGTTCTAAAATATTAAAAAATGGTTTCAAAATTTAATATAATATATTTAATTGAATTATTTTACATATTAAATTTATATTTGGTCTCTGAAACTTTTACACATATAATAAAATAATTATTTATATTGATGATGTCACAAAAGTGAATGTAGTTTTAAAAACATTTTAATCACTATGCAGCTAAAAAACAACCATGTTATAAAAGTGTCAAAATTTGATCGTAATAATATTCGGAAAATATGAATTATAAACTAGTGAATATTATATAAAATTGAAATTCTAAAATTCTAAAATTTATCTTTTAGAATAAATATATAAAATACATAGAAAAAAATAATTTATTGCAAAAATGACCCTTCAAAACATTAAGTTCCCTAAATCATATATCATATCAATCATCAATGATTGATAATTTATTTATCAATACATTTTATATTAATAATTACTTTTGGTATAACAAGATTTTTAATAATATATTATTAACTTTAGTTTTATTTTGTATATATCACAATATATTTAACAATATATTAATTTTGTGTAATACATACAAAAATTTTGGGGTGCCATATTCTCAACAACCTAAATGAGTCACATAGATAAAATCATACATAATTGAGTGTTCCATAACACAAAAATAAAATATGATGTTTATTTTATCATGATAACTAATTTCTATGTCACAAATAGGAAATATATTAATTATTAATAAAATATTTATAAAACCATTTATGTATCATTATAAGACTAAAAAATTTGAATGATTTGATAATTAAATACCTTGATAAAAGACTGATATTTTCTAAATAAGAATGGATAGATTTATCTTCCTCTTTCATGAGTTGGTGAATTCTTTTACCACATTGATATAAAATATAAGAGCATATACATACTTGATTTCATACACTCTATAAGAAAAAATTCAACATTTGGTTTTATTTTTAGCAGCTTTCTATCTCCACTTCATCTCATATTGTAAATGAAAATTAACCATGATTATATTTTCTTTTTTTAATATCCAAAATTAAATTTACCAAATTAAAATATCTTTAAAATGGATGAAAAAATATTCTTCCTATCTATAAATTTCTACTAAAATAAAAAATATTAATAATTAGTAAATATAATTCCAAATGAATTATGAATAAAATTTAATAAGATGAACCAATAAATTAATCTCTATACACTCAACATAACATCAAATGATCTAATTAAACATATCCATAAATAATTATCCCTAAATATCTTCAAAATATTTATGAAACAATTTTAATTACAAATGATTATAAATATTTGATTAGGTATTCTCTCAAAACCAACTTAACATTTATATTCAAACAATAATAATCACTCAAAAAGTCACATACCAATAATAGATATATCTTAATCATTTATTCTAAAAAATATACTACTATTTTCAAAAATAACTCGAATCTTCATGAAATAAAGCATCAAAAAATTCATATATGCTTATAAAATATAACCTTATATTTATTTTTTAAATGGTATCAACTATATAGACATAAATTCCCATATTATACCATAATTTCCCATTCAAATTAATCCAACAATGATTAAAAAAATATTTTATACCAAATAATAATAATTACATTAGCATAAATGTATTAACCCTAAAGGATATCTATAAATTTCATCTTTTGTTCAAAAAATGAAATAAAATTATTCCATAAAAATTATGTGGAGTCAAATGATAAACCTATGGGTAACATAAGCATTAATAATTTTTAAAAAATAAATTAACACCCAAGAAACAATATCATTAACCACTTCAAAACACAAACACATACTACCTCAAAAATTGTATTTATACTTTCTGACACATGATCATTGATAAAGATAATTTTTTCAAAACTATTAATATTTTTTTAATTATTTAATCCATTCGAATTAATAAATTTGATCTGATTTGAATCATTTTATTATTTTTGGTGAATTTTGGGACTAATTATGGAAATTTATTAATTCCATAAATTTAACATTTTTTGCAGCTTCTATATTTCAAGCATAAATTTTAAAATTTTGGTCCAATTGAAGTGATTACATTTTCTAGTATTAATGTTTTCATGGAATTAGAATTTTTATTATCAATCCATATCTAATTTGAAACACCCTAGTCCATAAAAATCAACCAATTGGAGAAATTGTGCTTACCGACAGAATTGACCCCAAATCAGTAATTGAGTCATATATCAGTCTAGGGATATCCAAATTTATTTATTTAAAATTTATGAGGAAAAGGACTCTTCGTATCATGTAAAAATTATATTTAAAGAGTAAATTATGTCATTAAGGAATCTATTTAATTATACAAAGTGGAGGGTGTTGAGAAGTATGTTCGGGCAGAAAAAGTATTCTTAAGTAATTCACATATAACATTTTTAAAATTGTTTAAATAAGCTAAGATTTTGTGGATGCATGAAGAAGATAGATTTGAACATCATTTATGCAAAAAAAAATCCCATGATTAGGAAATTAATATGTGAAACAAACTCAGGATTTCATAGGAATTAATCTGAATGGAACGGTTTCCACCCCTCAACCCTATAAATAGGTGTGTCCACATCCATTCAAGGGTGTTAAAGAAGGTGAAGGAGGAGGTGTGATAGAGTATTGTAATCAAGAAGTGATTTGTTTCCTCTTTTCTCTTTTCATAGTTTCAAAATTATATATTCTTCCATGTTTAACTCTATTACTCTTCACATAGAGGAGAAAATATCTTGAGTGATAGGGGAATGTTGAGTTTTCCTTTTGTAATGTCGGAGTCTTGTGAATTAATGTAAAAAAATATTTTTTATATTAAATGTTATATATTTTAATTGGTGTAAAATTATATTAATGTGATTTTTTTGAGTTTTTTCACCATTAATTGTTAATAGATTTGTTTTAATATCATTAAGCTCCCTTCACCTAGTGCAGTTTGTCTCGATTGAGCGGATTGTGTTAGGTGGTGAGTGTATAGAAATTGTGGGAACATGTGTATAATTATGGGATTACTTATATATTTCTATGGAGAAACAATTCCAGATTGTGACTTGACTTAGTTTTTTGGGAATATATAATGAATTTTCAATCACATAGGAGTGGTTTACATTGATTCCTTCAACCAAGGGAGATTGAAAACTCGATTGATGATTCTTTTGATTATCATTCAATATGAACAGAGGGGGAGTATTATTTATTACTATAAATATATTTAAAAAGGTGATCCTACCCTAAAACCATCACCCTCTTCATCAATTTGTGTTCGAACTTTATTTTAATTTCTTTCTTTCTTTTTAAAATAAATTAATTTCAAAAACAACTTCCACATATTTCTTAAATTTTTAGGTGATAACTTGATTGTTGTGTGCTCCTATCTAGAGATAACCTAGGTTACACAATGTAATACATTTTAAATTATAAAATAGTTGTTTTTTTCACACCACAATATTGTCACGTGTTAATAATACTTAAACTTAAGAAACCATAAATAATGTTCCACAAAATTATAATTATTGAATCCTTAAATATATAAAACATAATTATTCAATCTCCTTTATAAAACTTCAATAATATTTTAATAACTAATTCCTCAAAATATCATTCCTAGAAAAAAAAATTTGAGTCTTGTAAAAACATTCATCAACTACAATTTAATCACGTGTCCGACATTAAAAATAAGTGAAACTGTTAAAATAATGAAGACATTTTATATGTATTTTTGAGGTTTATTATCTTTAGATATAATATTATATGCAATTTCTAAACCATTATTTGTATGATCTATATTATTTTTAGCATTCATATTTTTCCTCAGGTTAAAAATTTCCAAACTTCCCATCTCATTAATATAATTTGTTTACATATATAATATTACTAGTCTAGACATTACCATTTCTCATTTCTTTGCATCCATGAGAAGAATTTATGATATTAACACAACTATAACCTTTACTTGATCTTATCAACCACTCATAAAAATGATACATTAGGAATTTTTTTTATTGGAGAAAATTACCATAAAAGTTTTTAATATATTTCTCCATATTATTTCTCTATTTATTCTTATAAAAATTATTATTATGGAACCTAAAAGTGTGACTGAACCCCATCTCAACCCTCTCATCACTACGAACAAGTCTATACTAATTAAAATAAATTCATGAGTTACTATACATATTTATAAACATGGTAATTGGAGTATAATATATATATTTAACCTTAAAATTGTTGAAAAAAATTAGTTTCTACCAATCCATTATGATACATTTTTCTTTATAATTTTCCACGTAGTCATCACCCATTAATTTTGACTGTAAAAATTGAATTTACATGATAATATAATGAGCATTACAAATTGTTTTTTCAATAAAGGTATCTTTAAATACCTTAAAATAAATGGTATGATACTTATTATTCTTTATGTCATTAATTATAAATAACCCCTACTATTCTTTCTCACCGTCAAGATGATAAATTGAAAGGGGTATTTCCTAATTCTTTAAAAAATCAAACACATCAAATATATTTTTCAAAGTATTTATCAACATATCTACAAAATACGGTTATAGGTTCTACCGAATAATGTAGGTTTATGTCATATGAAATGATATACAAATAAAATATTACTATGTGTATACTTTCATCGATAATTCACACTTATTTTTATATATTGGGAAAATTGTGTTAACCTAGACACACACCAAATATATTAGCATCCAACTATGTGGGGATTTTTATTAGGAAAACTATATTCCTCTTAATGTTTTTTATATAATTCTACATATATATAATATCCACTTACAATTCAGGATCCATTGGGTGGTACTCGAACCAGGGGAGTGACCATTAGAACTTCATGCCCACCTCCACATATGTCCGAGGCTTTTGACCCATAGTAAGGGTTTGGGGTTTCACCATGTGGTGACTCTACCCCAATATTAGAGTATGAAATAATATTAAAATAAATTAATTATAATGTATAACATAAAATAGATTATTTGTAAGTAACAAATATATTCATAAATAAATAATAAATTTATGTTGAGGCATACCTTAATATATAACAATGATCACCCATGAATCCAATCACATATACCAAATAAAAGAATTTAAATAGAGACACTAAGGAACTAATATCTAACAGATACCAATGTATAGACACATGTGGTAACACCAATGTGGTCTTTTATATAACTATTAAATGTAGTTATGTGTCATGGCTGCCCGAGAAAGACCTATGTATAGACACATGTGGTAACACTAATGTGGTCTTGTATACAACCATTAAATGTAGTTTACACATTTTATGTTCTCAAAATATAAATAAATCATTTGTGTATTACTAAATAAAATAACTACTATAAATATCTGGTTTATACCATGAATCATGAGATCAACCCAATAAATCTTCGATGTGTTATGTAGTTTCTCTAAGTATATTATGTAATCATGCCAACAATACAAGGATCATCAAACAAATAAAATTTTCAAGAATTCTATAATATTGGATATATAAAAATTAATTCCTAGTGTAAAGAAATAATGTTGATCCTTTGGAGGTATTACTAGGAAATCATTAGTCATTATGATCTGATATAATCCCCAAGAGATAATCCTTGAATATCTATATCTATAAGGAATCATCATCAAACCACATGAGTTAGTATTGAGAATTCCATAGTAACTAACCATCTTTATTGACCGCTATGAGGTAATATAGTGCATTCCATTATCATTGGATTTCATTTGTGAACCCTATGATGAAATTCAATGTTTTCCATTATCATTAATCATTGATGTCGAACCACATAAGATAATCATGATATTTTCATAGTCATCAGGAATCATAAATGATAAATAATGGTATAAACCTATGAAATCAATAATATCAGGCATATCTACTAATTCCTTGGTTGATTACTAAAGGAAAACTCAACATTAGTATCAAAAATAATTTTTATTATAAGGTGAAGCAAAACAATATCACTACATAATTACCCAAACACACCATCAAAGGTTTTTATGTGTTAGCTAAAAATTGTCCATGGTCCCCTAGAACCTATTTTATCAAATAAACTATTCATGTTTCCTCTTATGTAAAACATGTATCTTGCATCATCACCCATAAAATAGATAAAATATTATTACTTATCATCGTCAATGAATCATTGAGGACTCTATAGACTCATAGAAAAATATCATATGGGAGATAAAATGAATCCCATTCCTATACCATTTTCCCCTAAGTCTCACATCACACCCATCCTAAATAAAAGTATCAGGAGTGTCTACAAAATTAGGAAATTTAATTATGGTGGGGGTGGAACATTCATCCCATTGTCATCTCATGAGAAAAACGGCTCTAACAGATCATAATGGTCCACCATGGTCTACTAGGGCCACTCATTTGAATAATATAAAATACCACTACTTAAAGGTCACTGGGGATCCTAAACTAAGGTCCACAACACCTATATATACAATATAAACTACTCAAGGGGATCCAAATGTCTGAATGAATTTTCAATCACACCCTTAACCATCAATGTCAGTGAAAATCATACAAGTATATAAAGTCCCTTATGTCCTTTCACGTGATTAAATTCAATAATATTTATTTAATTTTAATTAAAAATGAATTTAATTAGTTTAAAATTTAAACTCTCATAGGGTGATACCACACAATGCATTATTTTAATTAATAAATAAATTCACAATACCATTTCATATTTATGAGTAATAACTACATCATTTACATAATAATTCTATTTTAATTCACCACCTCATAGACCCATCTAGTCTCTTATGAGTCTATCCATCTATATCCTATCCTGGTGAGGCCCTAACATGTATCCAAAATATCCAAATTAATTAATATTTTTCATTAATAATTAATTAATAAAATTAAAAATAATTGAATAATTATATTTAATTGAAAATATTAATCTAATTAATAAGAAATAAAAACCCTCCTTTAGTACTTTTTTCACTAAAATGATGACCAAAAAAACAATTGACGGTCCACAAAAAAAACTCATTATTATCCTTTGAGAAACCCCAATCATTTAGAACACAATAATCCTAAAAAATAATTTAGTTTAAAAAAAACACTAGAAAAATCCAAATAGATATGTACCTCAATGGAAAAATCTTGTGATGGTGTATAAACATTATCATAGAACAGACAATGAAAATGCTAAAATATCCATAGAAATATCCAATTTATGTGTGCTTCAATGGAAGTAGTGTTGAAACTCAAAGCCAAAGAAATCATAAATTAATAGTGATGAAGGGAAACCAAACTGAATGGGTAGGAAAAACGAAACTCACCCCCATATAATCACTTTAATAATGACCTTGAGGAAATAGGGATATAGAGTGGTGTGTGATAGAGTGTGTTTGGCCTAAATGGCTCATCTTGGATACCCATGAGCCTAAAAATGGGGGCATGATCAAAGGAAATTATGGGTTAACAATTGAAAAGAAAGGAACACTTATCACAAATTCATGGTTTGAACAAAGTATTCACCCTAAGATTTTTTAGGTACTACACCTTCCTATTCATCCACCCATCTTTTGTCACCTGAGTGTAAAAACTTGTAACCCATTAATAATGATAATTATCATTCATTTTGTGACTCTATTCTCCATTTTTTTTTTCAGTTTCCCAACAACTTTGATATTTCTATGACTTCCCCTTGAACACATCAGGAACCCACTATTATCGAGTCCATGTACAAAAAACAACCTTTATGTATGATAAAATTCTCAAAATATAAACAAAAATGTTGATTAGAAAAACAAATCAAATCCATCCCAAAAATTTCATTACTAGTTTGGATACAACATATTAAAATCTCTCCAATATAGTACTTCTCATCATCAATAAGTCTCTTTGAATATTCAAACAACCAAGATGGCCTATCCAGATTATTTCCCAAAGCTCAATATACCCCTTTAAACTATATAACACCAAAATACCTCCTATAGTTCCACTATGAAATTGAGGAAAACTATTCACTAGAACCCATTCCACCATAGAACACCACCACTGAAACATTTAGAAGAAACTTTCTTATTTATTCATATCCTAATAAAACATGGTGTCATTAACAAACTCATTTGACATATTATTTTACTTCCCACAAAAAAAAACAAAACTTATAATGGTTGATCCCAAAATAAGGTTGTTCCATCCATCCAAATCATCAATTTAAAACACATTATATGTTGTTCAATGACCCACTTGGTATGGATTCTATCACACTACAAATAACTACACAAGATAAAACTTTTTATAAGCTAGAACTACCTATCATATTGAATTATAAAATAAGTTAGATGTATCTACACCACCATTACATTGAGAGGACATAGTTTATCCATCCATTTAGAGGTCCCAAAAAAAATATGAAACCCCTTATGGTATAAAAAATGTTGATCTTGAACCATTGTATGAGATTTTATTTTTTTCATAAAAGTTTCCTCTTAGTAGACTCCATCACTATGTTTCATCGCATGATTCTACCCTCGGAATCTCATGATGAAATGTGTTTACCCCAAGAGTCACATGATAAAATGGGTTCAACCAATTAACAATTTCATCAATCAAGGTTCACATCCCAATTCACATCATGAATCACAAGTTCACCCCAAATCCATGTCAGGATTTGAGTTCAACCACTAAACCAGACTATGGATTGTGATTCAATTCATGACTTGGAATTGGTTCACACTAGAATATTTATAGATGTAAATTTATTGGCTCTATCCAATATCAAATTTGTGTCTTAGATAAGTATTTTAACACATATTCATAATATTCTGATTAATTATCTTACTAGAATAAAAATGTCATATCGACCATCCTATAAATAGTCTCACTATTAAAATAACACTTCGAGAACATGGTTCTTTCCTCCATGACTCATGATTAGTCTATTATCTTAGGAAATTAATGGAAACATATATTTTATTCATAACTAAGTGCTAATATTAATAATAAACTATAGTATGTACCCAGATCATGAGTATTCCACCCTAAAAATTTGCATAAAATTCCAATCATAATGAGGGTCACGCCCTCATTTGAAAAATGTTGAACTCACCACCATATTTTTTACTAGATACTACTCCTTAATCAAAACCTAAACTAGTTTTAGTATCAAACAATGTTCTACCATCCTATTCCATACTCATCTAACCTTCAAAAACACATATCTAGGATCAATATCAGATCAATCATGCCACCAAACCCACTCTATTTATTATTTATCCTCTACCATGATAGGGAACTTCTTCACTATTATCAAACCCTTTGAAACCAATATCATGAGGTTTTCTTTAATTATATTGGTCTTATTCATTAACATGAAACCTAAAAATTTCAAAACCAAATTGAACGACACATACGTAGCCAGTGATACCTCCATCTCATCAAAACAACAACCTAACAATGCTCCTGTAAAACCCAATCACATTATATGAATCTTGATCTAATGAGTCTTATTTCAAAAAAACTATTTTAACACACCTAAAACATTGAATAATCTTACCCAAACCCATCAATATTATAAAAAATGAAACCATATTATCCTTCTTAATAACCTAAAAACCTTAATTGGTTGATGAAAAAACAAAATTGGCCGCTAACCAATGCCATTTCAAAAACCACAAGGGTCTAACCATACTTTAATTATTTCTCAACTTAGAAATGAATTTTGAAATAGAAATGTCTTGGTATCCTACTAAAACTTTAATTAAAACAAAATCATGATAGAAAATTTTTAAAACTCATGGTTCATTACTTAAGAAATCTCAAGGCATAATTGTTCCTATATGACATATAGTAGTATTTAGAGTACACTGATATCAATGAAAATCACCTATCCATTCCTTCAATATTAAAAATATCTACGGAATCCCCATACCCATAAAAAATACTAATTATCACCTAAATTTCACTGATTTGATAAATCAAACTATATACAGATGCTTTTCATCTATAAGATACTCACAACTCTGGGATAACCCTTGCCTTAGGTTACCCCTATATATCAGAACACATCTCATCCATATCACAAGGATCACCAAATTCTTGATCAATATCCCAAACACTAGGATAACTGTTTAACCCATATGTCACATCTCTTATAAATCATAAATTGTGTGTAACTAATCTTTTTTCCAGGGCTAACTATCAATCATAAGTTGACATTCCAAACTACTTACTCTAGGGACTCACATATACACAATAGAAAAAACATTCATAAATAAAACACCTAATATAGATTTATTCTCAGAGAGAACCACATATAGGACTACACCCTTTAGAATCAAATTCTCATGAATATTCTTATTTGGATTCTATATACATGAGTCACCCCTTGAGGATCACATATATTTTAACAAAATATTTTTATAATGACATCTCCCAAACACAATTCATTTAGAGTTTACAATATACATATAGATTAGATATATAGAATGACACCAAGAATCTATAGAAGAAATATTTATTTATGTTTTTGGTGATATTTTAAAAAAGTAATCATATTTTCTCCTTCAAAATTAGTATCATTTTCACTAAAATATTTTCCATCTCTAGGGAATTAGAAGTATTTATCGACCTAACAGGTTCACTATAAATCACTTGAACCAAGGGAGATATAATATTCATATATTAATATATTTTAAAATATTTATATGACCAATAATATGAATAAAAATATACTATAATATTTAGGTATAATGACATCCCACATTACATGGTAAAATACCATTTAAGTTATTAATGACACATTAAAAAATTGTACCATCTGTAATCAGTAATATCAATAACATTAGGCCATGGGAATGTCATGGGAAACTAGTAAAAGATATTATAATGGGCACTTTGTTTTTATTAAGGGTACATGGAATAAAAAAAATCCAATAACTAGAATATTTTACATTGGTCCTGAAGCTAAAAAAACCTATAATTGGTTCCTTTACAGCAGGAAAAGATCCAAAGAAAACATAAATAAAAAACTATGAAATCAAAAAATCATATATTTCAAAAATCATGATTTCATAATGTTATAAAATGGGAAATAAAGAACAAATATATAATATATTTTGTAACATGAACTTATCAGTGAAAAGGAGTTTGTTGAACACATGCTGGCTACCCATCAGAGGCTAAAAAATAGTCATGTTTCAACTATCCTTTATTTCCCCAAAAAGTATGAAAAAATAAATAATCTCATAGAATTGTGTTATTAGTCTAATAAATTATATAATACCAAATTTTTACATATTTCCCACGTCTATAGCTATCTAGAATTTCCAAAACCATGGGAGCCACCACAAGAACCTTTGGAAAACCTACCCAAATGATACAGACTACTGATTAGCTAAATGGGCCTAGGTTATTACTCTTAGGAAACTATACCCCCATATTAAAGTCCTTAATAATAGCAATAATCCAACCATATTCCATAACATATACCAGAGAAACAATAAGAAATAAACATATCTAAAATAAAAAATAAAATATTGTGGTATTATAAAGTCTTATTAAAATGATCTACCCAGGGAAGAGAAAATATTAAAATAGAAAAAGAAAAAATAATAATTCATTCATATAACCAACTTGAACTAAAAAAATTGATCTATTATTTTAAAATAAATCTCAATGGATTCCTAAGTAGGGTGTATGTATGACTTAATATGGAACTACCAACTCCATTTAGTATATAATTTATCATGACCCATCATAGTGGGGACCATGACATAACTACCAATGCCCAGCTTCAATAGTCTAGTGGATGTTGACTAGCATAGAGTAGGAATATCAAAAACATGGAAGGCATTTCCTATATACTTTTACATACACACATCACCAAACCCACAAATGATGAAAGGTTAAAACACTGAGTAAACCATCCATGTAAATCACTATCACACAACCATAGTAAAATAGTTAATATAAAGTACAGAAATGTATACTGGACCAGAATAAAATCCCACAAAAATAAATCTTATAAATAAGATCATAAAAATCATCTAAAAAAACCCTACCTGATCCGACATGATGGTGAGGAATTAAAACTACAGTTTGATGTCGTAGAAGTACCTTGACCTTCTTGATCTCACAAAGGTCCTCCTGTCTTGGCCCTCCCTGGACATAGTCAAATGTTCACTCATCTGCACAAGACACAAAATGTGCTATCAATGCTCATGATGGGGTGAGTATAACAATTCTAAGTATGACACCCCGAAACAAAAAAGCAATAAAAAATGGAAAAGTACAGTCAAATCCATATAGGTATATGTCTATAATACATATACCAAGTATTTCCACATATACTCATGATCAAATAAAAAGTAAAGAGGTAATTCACAACCAATCACCACCACAGGATTCTGATCGAGGTGTGCTCATTCCGGGAGAACTCACTCCTCACGCCATGATATCATCAGAGACTCTCGCAAAGAGGTCCTGCTAATTTGGGCCCTTCCCAAAGAGAAATAAAATGTTTAAAGATCATAACAAATAGAGAGGGGATCATTATGATAGAATTCCAAAAACCCAATCTATATTAACCTGCAATATAAGGGATCCTTCTCAAAAAATACCAATAACCCAACTGATGCAGATAGTAACGTAGGGTATCCTTCTTAAAGAATATGAAAAACTCTGTCAATATGGCCCACTAGATTGGGAACCAATTCCTTTCACTTGGAGGTCATGTCAATTCTCATAGAACTCCATTAGGGGTTAGATAAGATCTCTCCATTTCCAATAAGTGATACCATAGCTCTATTCGATACTCAGCCTCTAGAGGTGACTACTATCTAGTGATGTGGATGTAACAATGTACTGAACACTCCAGGAAAGAACCAAGGGAAAATATCCACCTATATTTGTCCAAAATAAAAATACCACCAAGCCATATCAAAAGGACCACCTCATATAAATGGTCATAGATGCCTCAGATGACTCATCAAACTGACCTTCTGTTTGAATGTTATGACCATTTTAGTGAAAACGACTGGCTCCAGTCGGGTCTGGGTTCAACCCGAACTAGCTTGACCCAAACCGAACCAACCTAGTCTAGAGGGATTCTAGACCCAACTTGATAGGTGGTTGGAGCGACACGATTCATCCATCCTGACCCGCACGCATGGGTCAACCCCCATATTATGCATGTAGCTAACCTAACTACGTGCTCTTAGTCAACACGACATTGCCACGTTCAAGGTGGACATCCTCCATTTCCACCAGTTCCTTTGTGGCCTACTCGACCATGGGATCTAGATATACCCCCAACCATGTATGTGTCCACCCTTCATCGCATCCCCAATCGTCGCTGGTAGCACCGCTCCGGCTGCAGGCTCTCAGGCAGTCTCACTTGAACCGCGTTCTGCCTTCTCCACTGGCTACCTCACTGAAATCCCACCTTTTACCTCGTTCTTTTCCTCGACAGAACCTATCAGACGACATCCTACTATCTTCATCGGCCACTCCATTAGGGGCCTTCCTGGACCAACCATAGCCACTACTATTGGCACCGCAGTGCACCACCACCTTGCACTACCATAAATTGCTTCCTCTGCTGAATTGTGTTGCACCTTCGTCATTATTCCTCTATGGTGTCATTGTGGTTTTGGATCATTGATCTCGGGTTATTTCACCACGAATCGAAGGTGCAACAATCGTTTTCTCCTAAAATCATGAAGACCACGAAGAATGAAAAGAACATCAAGGGAGAAAAATCACATGAAACAACCCCTAGAATAAACCTCGGCCATTTGTTCGTTCTGGACTCAGTCTATTCCATAAGAATAATTAGGAAGAATAACAATATTTAATCAAATTAACCCCACTAATAAAATCCTGCATGAATAAACCCAAACCGGAATACACATGACCCGTGAATCAATCCGTTCATGGATGGATTCATGCTCATCGTAGGGATAATGAATGCGGAGGATAAAAATCGAAACAGAAACCTTTACTCAAGTTGGAATGACCGTTGACAAAGATCAATGTTGTGTCATCATCGTTTTTTGATTCTTGATCTGTTGAACCTGAGGTTGTGTCAATCCACTATCATTTTCCAAAACTTTCTCTAGAGGTTCTTCTATTCGACTCAGAGGAATTCCATGTTCTTGGTAAACCCTAAATCCCTCACCAAGAGTCCATTTAAGGAAACAATTTTCTGTATTGAGTAAAATGTTTTTATTAAAATATTTTAATGACGTTTACATCCAAAAAATAACTTTCATAGTCGGCCCACACCAGCCGATATTAAGCCACACATGAAGAAAAATCACCTATATGAACATATTGGTGCCCTTTTATTCATAATCTGGGAACTTGTTTAGAAGTTATTTCACTTTTTCAAGAATACCTCTCAAACATGCTATTAAAAACATAACATTTTTCAATGAATTGTTTTGGGCACACTGGGCCTCAGAATCACACAACGTCTCAGTGCCTTGTCATATAATTTTACCAATTAATTTATAAGAATAAAAAAGGAGAAAATATGTGTAATTACAATCTTCCCACCTTAGGGATTTACATCCCCAAAATCCAAAACAAGGGCTACTCAACAAAAATATTAGTGTACTAAGCATGAATTTGAGCCTCCCACTCCCATGTTCTCTCCTAGAGATTCCCATGCAACCAACAAACATAACCTAGAATAATTAAACATCCATGAAGGATCCTCTACTTTTTATCCTCAATCTCCACTGGGCACTCCACAAAAATCTCCCCATCGCCAATGCCCATCTCGCCCCAGTCAATGACGTGTGATGGGTCATGCACGTATCTCCTCAGATGGGAGACGTGAAAGACATCGTTCACCTACAATAGTTGCGGAGGTAGAGCCAAGAATTAATCTACCTGTCCAAATCTACCTAAAATCATGGAGGGGTAGATGAACCCTAGACATATCTTGCACCCCATACAAATCTCTATAATTCGCATCAAGGTGAGACCCAAAGGAACATGTGGTCTCCTTCCTCAAAATACAATGGCCTCTGCCTCCTATTAGAATAAGACTTATGATGGTTCTGTGGAGTATTCATTCACTCCTGAATAATATGCACTTTCTCTGTAGTATCCCGAACCAACTCTGGGCCCATGAGTGCCGACTCTACCAGACCAGTCCTGCAATGCAGAGACCTGCAGGGTCACCCGTACAAGGCCTCAAAAGGTTCCATATGAATGGTGGAGTGATACCTATGGTTGTATAAAATATAAACCAATGACAGGTGATCCTCCTTACTATAATAAAAGTCCAAGATGCAGGAACATAGCATATCCTCTAGAACCTGAATGGTCCTCTCTGTATAGGGATGAAACGTCATTCTCAAGCTCAACTGAGTCCCAAAAGACTCCTACAATCCCTTCCACAACCAGGATGTGAAATGAGTATCATGATCTATAATGACCATAAATGGAACTTGATTAAGCCCCACTATCTCCTACACATAGAGGCATCTCAAGCCCTCTACTAATATTTCTATGGAATCACTAGGAAGTGGGCAGATTTGGTGAGTCAGTCCATGATCACCCAAATAGTATCATTCCCCTTGGATGTACATGGTAACCTTGTCACGAATTCCATCGATATACCATACCACTTCTACTATGGACCCTCAAGTGGTTGGTTCAATGCCACTAGAACTTGGTGCTCATCCTTCACTTGCTGAAAATTGAGTCATCAATAAATGAATTCTATAACTTCCTTCTACATCCCTTTCCACCAAAACTAACATCAAAAGTCTCAATACATATTCGATACACCAGGATATACTGCTAAAGGGGATGTGTAGAACTCCCTTAGAATCTCCTCCCACAATGCCACTGGTACTACTATGTTCCCTCTGAAGATAAATATTTTCTCCCAAAATTTTGAATATCCAGTAGGGGCATGCCCTTTAGACATCTGAGCAGGTAAAGTGTCAGTGACGATATTCCCAAGTTGTGCCTCCCTGACTCTCTATAAGAGTGGAGGGGTGAAAACCATCGAATAGAGGTATGATTCTCCATCTCCATCCATAAAGGATATCTTCAAAGTGCCCAATAGCTTTGACACCTTTCTCAGCAATTTGGAATTAGATCTCAGGCTAAGAACATCCGCCACAACATTCCCCTTACTAGAAGAATAGAAAATCTAAAATCCGTATTCCTGAAGAAACACTAGACATATCCTCTACCTCATGTTTAGATCCCTCTGAGAGATAATATACCTGAGAAACCTTTGGTCAGAGTAGACGATAAACTGCTCTCCCATTCGGTAGTGTCTCTACATCTTTAATGCAATGACTACCACCACTAGATTAAGGTCATTGGTCACATTGTTCTACTCATGTGGTCTCAACTGTCATGAACCATAGGCAATCAATGATTTCCCTTACATTAGTGCAAAACCATGTCCAGTCCCTGATTCATCATATACCACCACATACTCGATGTCCTCTTTTGGTAATCTCATGATGGGAGTGCTTGTCAATATCTACCTCAGCTGTCAAAAACTCTCATAGCAGTTCTCCATCCACACGAAAGGCTGCCCCTTACATGTCAAAGTCATCAAGGGTGCTTCTAATTTGGAAAATTCTGCTACAAACCTATGATATTACCCAACCAAACCATTGAAACTCTTCACCTCAGTAACACTCTTGGGTGGCTCCCAATAAAGCACTACCTCAACCTTTACTGGATATATTGAAACTAAAACCTTTGAAATGATTTTTCCCAGAAAATGGACCTCCTGAATCTAGAACTGACACTTCAAGAGAATACCATAAATCTAGTGCTCTCAAAATATGTCCAAGACCATCCTCAAGTGTATCATGTTCTCTTCTTTAGACACTGAGTGCACTAGGATACCACCAAAGAAGACTACCATGAACCGGTCTAATTGAGGCTTGAATATCCTGTTCATGAATGCCATGAACACCACTGGGAAATTTATAATGCCAAATGACATAACCAATTACTCGTAGTGGCCATAATGACATCAAAATTTCGTCTTCTATACATCCTAATTCCGTACACATAGCTGGTGATATCCTATATGATGTTTATCTTTGATAACCATCATGCCCCTTTAAACTTATCAAATAGGTCATCGATCATTGGTAGTAAATAATTTTTTTTCATTGTCACCTAGTTAAGGAACCAGAAGTCAACGTATAAGCTCAAGCTCTCATTTTCCTTCTAAGAAAACAAAACTAGGCCTATATAGGGTAAAAAACTGGGTTTTATGAATTCCTTACTCTACAGTTCCTCCAACTGGACCCTCAGATCATGAAGCTTTGCAGAATCCATACAATATACTGATGTAGATATCAGCATTGTCCCGAGGTATATATCTATATAGAATTCTACCTCCATATGGGGAGTTAATTTGTGAGCATCCTCAGAAAATACATCCTCAAACTCTGCCACTACTGAAGGAAACTGTGAACTCCCATCATTCACTACACTGAGGGTGATGCTATCCAACTAATGAGTAATCAGTTGAACCCTCCTATGAGTGAGTTCATCCTATGCTACATGCATTTTCATTTCACCAATAAAGAAAAACCTGATCCTATCACCATGGACACACCACACTATACGCCTAAAATAGTCAATATGATCTTGAACTATTAATAAATAGTACATACCAAGAATGAAATCAAAAGACCTCGACGCTGCTACCAAGAAATACAAACTAAAATTCATTCCACCATGAGTAAGGTCACACTATTGAAACCTGTGTGTAATCATTGAATCCCTTCCCTTATGAGCATCTATGCATAAGAGACTAGTCAATGGTTCCTACAGAATCTCTGAGCCCCAAATAATGTTCATAGAAAGAAATAAATGACTGGAACTTATGTCTATCAAAGATTTATCTAGGTTGTAAAAGACAAAGATAGTACCTCTAATCACCCATGGAGTCTTGGGGTTATAAGCCTCCATCACCTGAAGCTGGCCTCATCCCTATCTACCAGCTCCCTAAGCCTAGCATTGACCACCTGGGGTTGACGACGGTAATAGGTTGGAATTCTACCCTCCTCCTACTACCCGGGATACTCCTCTTCCCCTCTACCACCCTACAAACCAAATTTATCCTATATATGAATCTGCATCGATGGTACCTCAATCGTCCTCCGACCTGTTGTATGTCGGGTTGGGCAATGTCATGCCAGATGACCTTGACCACTACATATGTAACACCATTTGTCTCTCTGCTGACTCGAGCCACCCTGGGATTCCTACACCACAGACTCAGTATCTTAAGGTTGTATCCAGAATTTCCTGACCTAATTCTATCCATATGACTATTGTTGGCTACCCACTACTGATGTGCTGGCCACCAGGTGCCTATTGGTAGCTCCCACTGCCTATGTCTGCTCCACTAGAAAGCTCTCTACTGGTAGAAATTTCTCCCGTACCACGTATTATATAGGAATTCTAAGAGACATCGTGGATTACCTCATCTCTTAGTATAAGACCTTCTCGAAGGTCTGATTCCTAAAGAACAGTTCTTGCACCATATCCTTGGAGTGGAGAGAAAGATAATAAAACTACACTGAGTACTCCGTCATAGTATGATAGCCCGACTACAGATGTAGGAGCTCCAGTATGTGCACTGATCATAACATAGCTAGAAATAACTCCTTTATGAGGAGACACTCGAAGTATTCCCAAGAGAGATTTGCCTCATTCTATGTCTAGGTCACTAAGATCTACCATCACCCCAAAGATTTCTAGATATGACTCAGGACAAGGACATCCATCTGGTCAGCATGTGTCCTCACTAGGCCGAAGTAATGTGTAACTTTCTCCAGCCAATTATCAGGTACATTGGGGTCTATCTAACACTAAAACATGGGAGGTCACTACCTTTGTAAATCATGAAACAAACTTAGATGGTGTGAATCTTCAACCGATAGTGCTGGTAGTAACTACAACTTGATGGGTGGTACTAAAACTATAAAACCACATAGTGGTTCCATTTCTAGTACATGCCCCTGTATCGATGCCTCATCACTAGGAAGATCATCCTCTTGATCATGCAATAGAATCATGGATGGCTGTCTGTGTGGAGGCATCTTAATGTAAAACAATATATACCACTGTCAATAGAGTATACTTGGTGTGATGACTTTAGAAGGAAATAAGAACACAACCAAATCCTATATGATGAATGTACCATTATTTTCCACTACAATCAGTGTTTTCATATACCAAGTTGAAAATTAGGTGTCTAGATTCATACTATATGGATACGTTGTCCACTACACCAACACTGGATTCACTGACCTAAAAGTCAAACTCAAAACACTCAACACTGTTACCCCAAACCAGCCTCATAGACTATAGATCCTTATGTAGAACTGAACCCCTATGATACCACTTTCTAATGGCCCATCCCAGTGGGGCCCATGATGTAACTCCTCAAGCCTGACTCCAAAGGCAAGGAAAAAGTGACTAGCACTAAGTAGGCATATAAAAAACATGGGAGGCATTGCCTATGTACATGTGCACACACACACACATATCCAATCCCACAAATGTAGAAAGGTAAACAAACCGAGTAAACCATACATGAAAACCATTATCCCAAAACCAGAGTAAAATAGTGAATGTAATGTTAAAAAAGGTAAAGCGGGCCAAAATACAAGCCCACCAAAATAAATCAGGAAAACAAGTTCCTGAAACTCGTTTCTAGAAAACCCTACCTGATTTGATGTGAATGTGAGGAACTGAAACTACTGTATGATGTTGTATAAGTACCTCATCTTGTCTGATCTCAATAAGCTCTATCTAGTCCTGGTCCACCCTAGACTCTATCAAAAGGTGTATCATCCACACAAGACACGACACATGTGAGAAAATCCTGTGAAAGAGTGAGTATAACAATACCTAGTAGGACACTCAAAAACAACAATGAAATAAACAAAGGAAAATTATAGTCATATCTACAAAGGTATATTTCTATAACACATATACCAAGGATTAATAGATTTACTCATGACCATCCACAAAGTAAAGAGGTATGTCACAACCAATCACCACCATAGAATTCTACTCGAGGTGTGCTCAGTCTAGGAGAACTAAATCATCACACCATGATATCATCAGAGACTCTCGCGAAGAGGTCCCACTAATTTGGGCCCTGCCCAAAGAGAAGTAAATAGGCCAATATCATAATATACAGAGAGGGAATACTTTCTAGTGAATAACATCAACCCAATCTATATTATCCCACAACGTTGGGGATCCTACTCCTAGAATACCAATAATCCAACCAATATAGTTCATAACATAGGGGATCCTTATCATAGAATACCAAAAATTATATCGATACGACCAATTAGATTGAGGAATAACACCCAATTCTTAAGGGTCACATAAATTCCCAAAAAACTCCATCAAGGGTGATAGAGGATCAATACAAATCTATTGAGGGATACCATAACTCTACCCGGGACTCAGCCTCTAGATGGGACTACTATCTAGTGATGTGGATGTAATACCGTACCGAACCCTCGAGAAAAGAACCAAGGGAAACTATCCAGCTATATTGGTCTAAGTTAAAAATCCCACAAAGCCATAAAAAAAGAATAATTTTTCAAAAGGGTCACAACACCATAGATGAATAATAATATGGACATTTCATTTGATAGTAACGACCATTTTAGATAAAACTCAGACTCGGGTCTGGTCCAAGTCTAACCTGAACTAGCTCAGCCCAAAATGAGCCAGCCCAACACGTTGGGCTACTAGGCCTAGACCATTGGTCCACCAAGACACAGTCTACTAGATCACTGGACCCAGCCAACCGGGCTACTGGAGTAGCCCATTTCCTCCATCCCGTCTACACGCGTGGGCCGAACCCCATCCCTAGCATGCGGCTGACCCATCCGCGTGCTCTCAGTCAATGTAGTTCCATTGTGTTCAATGTGGGAAGTCACAACAAATATCAGTTCCCCCATATCCCGAACCACCGCATGGTCCATGCAAAATAATACGCGACCCACTTTAATGTATCCTCATTTGCCGCTTGTGATACCGCTCTGACTGCAGGCTCCCACATGGCCCTGCCTATACCACGTTCTACCTCCTCCACCAGCCGCCCCACTGAAGGCTGACCACCCACCTCACACTATTCCTTAACTGACCACACTGGGCTGTGTCCTGCCTTTTCCACCAGCCACTACTCAGAGAACCATTGTGCACTACCACCTTGCGCCATCGTAAGCTACTTCCTATGCCAAATTTCACTAATCCTTCCCCATCGCACCATCATAGTGTTTTTGTGGAACTAGATCTTCAGTTTTGGGTTGTTGCGCCACAAATCAAAGGCATAACAATATTACGCTCATAAAATCATGAAGAATTCAAAGAATGTGAGGAATGCGAAGAACATCAGGGGACAAAAAGCACATGAAGAAATCCCTAGAAGGAACCTTGGCCTTTTATTCATTCTGGAATCAGTACATTCCCTAAGAATAATAAAAAATCATAAAAATAATTAATTAAACTAACCCCACTAATAAAATCCCATAAGAAGAAATCCAACCTGCAATAAATACGACTCTGGAATCAATCTTTTCTTCGATTGATTCAAGTTCTTCATAGGGACAAATAATTGGTAGAAAACAAGTCAAAACAGACACCCTACCTTGATTTGGAATGACTGTTGATGAATAACTATGTTGTGGTATCGCCATTCGTTGATCCTTGATCTGTCAAATCTGAGGTTGTGTCGATTCACCATCATTTTCCAATTCTTTATCCATCTGTTCTTCTCTCTGATTCATAGAAATTACAGGTTTTTGGTAAACTTGGAATCCCTTTCCAAGATACTATTAAATGAAAAATGTTGTTGTGGTGAATAATTTTTTTTTATTAAAATATTTTAATAACGTTTACCTCCAAAAACTATCTTTCATAGCTGGCCCATGATGGACAATGTTTGGTTCCGTGTAAGGGAAAATAGTCGCTCTGAATTCAACTTTTCCCTTGGATTCTGAATTCGAGCACCTATTGAGATGTTATTCCACTTTTTCAGGAAAACAACTTACACACCCTATTAAAAACTTAATACTTTTCAATATTTCAGGCACACTAGGCCTCAGAATCAGACGTCTTTTCTACGCTCAGTCTCAACATTTACCCAATTAATTTATAAAAATAAAACTAAAGAAAATACGATTCATTACATAATTAATAATTATAGTGTAATCATATAAAATTCTGAGAATATAAATAAAACAATTGTTTATTCATAAATAAAAAAATAATTTTCCACTTGAGGGTTCTTTTATGAAACCCGAGATATACCCAAACTGTCTTTGAAAACTGTTAATGAATCTCTGAGAATTTAAGGCAATCATACAAACCAATATAGTTCCAAATATCTATATAGTAGTGAGCATCATTGGTGGATCCTTGGAAATATCCAAAGGAATCATGATTGTGGAATTCATAATACTAATCATTTAGAGGAAATACTATGAAATCTAGAGTCATCATGCTCCATGTTGATCTATGGGAGGTAATTAGAGGTAGTAAATATTTATCACGCATCATAGTTGTACCCGCGGAGGTTATCCAGAGCATACTATAGAAATCATACATCATAATCATCTAATTACATGAGGTAATCATGAGAATTTCATAGCCATCATGAATCATCACCAAACCTAATGAAGTAATCTTGAGAGTTCTACAGTCATCAGGTTTCATCACTGAACTATAAGAGGTAATTATGAGTCTTCCATAGTCATTAGTGAACACTTTAAAACCATAAGAGAGAATAAAAATCATCCATATCCAAAACACCCTAATAGGTGATCCTAAACATTTAATTTATAATAGGGTTCATCCCAAAACCTTAGAAGGTAATCCTTAGAATTCTATATTTATTATGAAAAATCACTGATTCCTAGGGGGATGAACCTAAAAAATATATCATATCAAGACTAAATAATGATTCAAAGGGGAACAAGCCTCTGAAATCAACACCATTAGGCACATATTTGATTTCATTTCCAGGGTTTCTCAATCAATTATCATATCCTAAATTCCCAAACACACCCTCTATGGGGTGAATGTATTATTGTGGATCCTTCTACGGTCCCATAGGTCTAATGATATATAAGAAAAATTTACATTTTCATCTTATATCTAAAATTAATCTTGGTTAAACAATCATAAATAAAATGGTATAACATCCATTTGCATCAAATAAGCATTATCGAGGCCTCACAAGCCTTCAAAAAAATTCTCACAAGGGAGATAACTCTCAATATAATTCTCTGTCAAAGTCACCTTAAGTCCATACTCACATCCTAGTTAGCCATCATTCTCTTCCTAGTATACAAACTAATGTATTCATATCTCTATTTATGATGAACACTCTCCCCATGTTCATATAATAATGAAAATGGCTTTAATACATATTAGGGGTCCACTTAGGCCTACTAGGACCACATATTCCCATCCCGCCACATCCCTATACTCAGTGTTCACTAGGGAACCTATAAAAATGGACACTAGGCTTATATAAACTAAATGAATCCCTCAATGGGTTCCATGCATCTCATAGAATTAAATTGTAAAAAAAACATCGACCATCTATTACTATAGAAATCAAGCTGGTTCGCAAGATCCCTCATGGCCCTAGAACATTATTTAATTCATTCATATGTATTCAATTTTTTTTATAAATACTTTTATATTTATTAATACTTATCCACCATCAGTGGGGAGACTACACACCACATGTGAGGAATAAATAAATTAATTCATAATACTATAGTTCATGTATGAGTATCATCAACATCATTTACACATCAATTCCCTTTGAATTCACCACCCAATAGTTTTACCTAGGCTTATCCATGACCTTCCATCCACCAAACAACTCGAGAGACCCTAACTCACATTCAAATAATCCCTCATAATTATTTTTAATCACGATAATTAATTAAAAACTTGAATTTATTTAATAATATTATAAATAATTAAAAAATTAATTTCTTTAGGCGTAATTCCTAATATAAAAAAGGTAAAATGTGTCACAAAAAACCATAAACTGAAACACCCATATAGTCGAAAATCCACCCGCATCATCATCTTGGGTCAAATCTAAAACACATCACACTAAATAAATATATATGCAATTTAATTTATAAAATAACTCAGTGTAAATCCAAAGTGTTATGTACCTAAACCAGAATGGCATATATGGGGGGGGGGGGTATGCAGATGTCCTCTTGGTATTCCCTCTATGCACGTCTAGATAAAACCACTTAAGAAAGGTCGATACAAACATTACCTAATGGAAACGTTATTGAAATCCAAAATCAGGGAAACCAAAAATTATGGCTAGTGTAGAGAATCCAAAATGAAAGGAAGGGGATATTCAAACACAACTGAAACCACTATAAAATCACCAAAAATAACAAACCAATTAAAATTAACCATACACTTCATACATATATATTACATATAATTAGATTAATATTCACTAAAACAACATATTTATCAAATATAGAATCATATATGCCTAGTGATTTTAAAAAAATTAATACATAAATAAACTGGTTCATAAGTTAGTTATATCATATCCCACTATGTTTATCATTACTATCACCCTTCTTAGTCATATTATACATAATACCTGTCTTCATAACTGATGTAAAGGAAACATAAGAAAGGGTGATCTCATATTCTATGTAAGCGTAAATAAGGGTGATATCAATAATAACTTAAACATAAATTTATCATAAGGGTAAGGGAACATGAGAATAAAATTTTACAACCATATGTTGTATATCATATATCATTATCCTGATTCATGGGAAAAGATATTTTTAGTTCATAAGACTTGATTTAAAATTGAATCAAAGAACATTATCCAAGAGATCTTAATATTATAATTAGATAAAATTTTCTAGTATACACATAAGGTTATAAAATTAATTTCTTAGTACTCAATCATTTCTTCCATGACTATTATTTTGGGTTGGTTTTAATACAAAATTATAATATTATTAATGGTTAACTCCCAAAACTATCATAGTGTACACAATACCTTATTAAACAGGGTTTACTCTCCATTCCAGCCCTATTTATCTTAGGAGATACCCATAATTACCCAGTGCATTATAGGGATATATAATTCACGTATAACCTGTAACATAACCAAAATCATTCAAATTTGACCAAAAAGATCATAAAACATTAACCATATCATATATGGGTAATGGTAATGAGTTTCCTAAACATTTAATAATTTTAAAATATCATAACTGATGAAAAAGAAATGGGTTTCTTAAACATATTGTAATTATAAGAATAAAACATCCATATAAATAATATGTATGTTATAATTGCTTTATATTATCAATACAAAATAATTAACATCCAAGGATAACATTAGGGATGGAAAATTCCTTTAAAAGAACACATGGAACATTTTTTGGGGAAAATACCCATTTCTCATTGAAATCCCTTTTTTAAAATATAATTTTTTTTAAAAATAATAAGAATAAATATTAAATTGAAATGAATCCATAAATAATT
Organism: Viscum album; assembly: GCA_963277665.1. Lineage (NCBI taxonomy): Eukaryota > Viridiplantae > Streptophyta > Magnoliopsida > Santalales > Viscaceae > Viscum > Viscum album. Next base: position 59,962,104 of record OY728163.1, on the reverse strand, counting down.
TAAATTAATCATCAATTTATTTAGTGGACTTTATGATAGGAAATTTCATTCATTCCATATAAGTTAAAGGATAACATTTAATTCACATTTTCGTTAAAAAGTCAAAATTAGCACATTGGGAAAACAATAAGAAGGATCATTTAAAAAAATTAAAAATTCATAAATAGGTAAACGTTTCTTTGAATAATCATATATTAAAATTATAAACTTTCTTGAAAACATTTTTAGAAAACATTCACTTGGAAGAGAATGGATTTTCAACTGAAGAGACAAACATCATTGATTTTCCCTAAAAACATCATTCAGACTCTTGAGATATTAATTTTATAAAAATGAATGAAATCATATATTATCATGAAATATTAAGAGTATAAAAAATAATTACATTATTTAGATCTAAATCATAACATTTCATCATGAGAAACTTAGTCATAAATAATCTTGTAAACAAATAGATTGAAGCATAAAACCCTCACCTTAGGTCTAACTTCCATTGAATGTGTGATAACCTATTTTTTAAAAAATATAAATATATTATAAATATATTAAATAATAATAATCATATGTATCATAACATATATTATTTAATTATAACTTTATAGCACCCGCTTATTAAAAATTCATTACTGGAATCACTGTTTGGGGTGATAACTACTTCATTTTTCATATATGTTTTGGTTTGGAATTTTTTCCTTGTACATTGATCATGGATCGGTCATATATATAATTTTACACATGATAATAATATCGTATATAGTCAATTTATATATATTTGTTTCATATTTAAAAGTTATTTATAGAAATATTAATTTAAACATTTATAGAGATAGTAGGTCATATGGGTGGAGGAATATAGTCTTCAATTTTCCAAATATGGAAAGTATGAAAGGTAAATAATAATTAATAATTAAATAATCATTATTATATTATATATATATTTAAATATATCTTCATAACAATCCATGTAATTAAAAAAAATTAAAAACAAACCACATTGCTCTGTAGAGGTGTTAGTCCACACGTACGCATGAGCGACATTATCAAATTCCAACAGATTGGATGGTAAGATAGTACATATGATATTATATTTAAAAAATAAATCATATATAAAGTTATACCCATCATAATACACATCAATAATATATAGTTTTGAAAAATGAATCGTATCACTACTTGGAGATGATAAGTCATACATACGCATGATCAATACAATCACTTCCCATTTGATGAGGAATAGGGTGGATAATGGTGGTATCATAATAATTATAACATTTCCCTAAATATTAGCTTCTGAATATATAATTCTATGGTAAATAGAATTTATTTGGAGGTGGTATTTGAAAAATTAAAAATAAAGTGATCAGTTAAGGAGATCATGTCTTCTTTTAAAGAATTAATTTCAATTTATTCTTAAAAACAATAGGGTTTATATTTTGGGGATACTAGATCTTATATAATGTGGATAAAAAAATTATATAATAGAATTGGATATTTTTTGGTCAATATATAGGGATAAATTTTGTGTAAATAATATAAATGAGATATTTTCTTTTACATAAGAGGTAGAGAAAACAATTTTAATTTCATAAAAGATTAAATTATAATAAAATATTTCTCAAGAAAAATGATTCCTGATGGACTTTAATTTTTTGAAAAAAAATTAATATTTTAAATAAAATAATCCAATTAAATTTTGATAGTTTTTGGTTTCATATTAAAATTTTATTTATTATTTACCCCTTCAATAATCATTTTTGACCTTATCCACAATAACAACTATTTCAATCTTAAACACTTATGAATTTCATTACAAATGAAAAAATGAATCATTAATTGATTTTGTGTCTGTATTATGTAAGAATTTATGGTAAATATAAAATTGGAAAAAAATTCGAAAAAATTACCTACATCCAAATATTTTTATTATTCTAAAAATTATTGGTAGTTTCATTCAAAAACATTTCCCTATATGAAAATATAATAGAAATTTAAAATAATAAGAGTGACATTTTTTATTTTTTTTCATTAAATATTTTATAGGTCATTTCCATGGACTCTTTTCCATTAATAAATTAAATCTAAAGACTAAGGTGACATGGGTTGAATTACCTTAATCTAATAATAATTTATATGAAAAATGGTGAGAAAAAGGTTTAATATTAACATAGTTTATCATGATTTACCCTTTATATAGAAGATAAATTTTACCACTGTTCCTATTTATAATTTCTAAAAATAAGAGTGCCCTATTTTTCATATTTGGACCTCCTAATTCCAAAAATGAAATACATTTTTCACAATTCAATTTCTATATGTGTTGTAAATTCATTTAATTTTTTTCATAAAACTTGATGAAATCGATTTTTAAAACTATAAAAGTTTAAGCATAACACTGGATTTATTCTTATCTCTTTCATAGAAAAAATATTGGATGAATTTTTACCAGTATTATTTAAAATAAAATATATAATTTTCATTAAAATCAGTCACCAATAGTGATTAATTTAATTTATTTATATAAAAATGTGTTTCATGCATAAGATAATTTTAAATGACAAAAACATATCTTTTAATTAAATATGTTTGTTTATTTTAATTTATAATACATTTTAAACTAATTTATTTATTTTATACATGTATAAACCATAAATTTTAAATAATATAATTACTCATATTCATACCCATAAGTTTAATGTCTAGGATAATAATGGTATACTATATTACAGTTCATTTTGAATTGGCCTTGAATGTATTTCAAGCTATTGAATAAATTAAATTAAATTAAATATATATATATATATATATATATACTGAAATTATGGGGTGTTACCATATAATCACCTTAAAATTAATTTTACCATATAAATTACAACACTCTAATATGAACAAATGAGGATATCAATATTTCATTGTATCCTCAGGTTCCTATGTAGCTTCATCAAATTTTTAGTACCTCTAGAGAACTTTAACCCGATGAGAAGTCTTCTTCTAGAGCATATTTTATCTATATTTAAAATTTTATACTAATTAATTTTCATTAGAATGATCATTTTTCAGTGTTATGACCTCTATGTTCAGTATATGTGAAGGACTATGTATATAATTCTTCAGGATAGATATATGGAACACATCATGAATATGAGAGTTGATCGATTGGGGAACCAAGTGATAAGCAACAGTCCCTAATCAAATCAGAATAGAAAATGGGAAAGTATACCTAGGTATTAGAATTATCTTATTTTAAAATCTTATAAGATACATATATAGAGAAATTATAGAAACACCATCTCACCAACTTCAAACTCTGTATTTGAATGATTATTATGAGAAAAACTTTTTAGTCGAATCGAAGATGCCTTGATGTCCTGTTGAATTGATATATCTTTCTATGCTACATCCTTAGATTTCTCAGGTCCTAATAGATTTAGTTATGTAACTTCATCCCACAACATTGGATGTCTACACTTCTTTTCTTAATGGGATTCATAAAGATCCATCTAAATGCTCTAGTGAATGATATTATTATAAGAAAAATAAACTACAAGAAGTTGTTGATCCTAACCACCTCTAAAATAAAAAAACAAGATCCCACTATATACTCTATGTTTTGAATTATTATTTAAAATTACCCATAAATATGAGGATGATAATTATTACTTAAACTCATCTCTATATCCATAACCTATTTAAGACTTATCCATAATATTTAGGTAAACCTCATATCCTAATTGGATATAATATAATGTGGTTCTCTATGTAACCTTACTACTTTATTAATATAAATTCAATAAATATTATCAAAAGAGAAATATTTTATAATATAAATTAATTTTGATAACTTTATAAAGTAATATACTATAACAAAAATTGATTTATTTTCATTAGATGTTTTAAGGAATATAAAGACATATTGCATTATGATTTGTCCTATTCACATTATGGAATGTATAATAGTTGTAACATCCCCTTAGACTTATGTCTCTCATCCTTAACTTAATATAATTACAAGAAATGATATATATATTCACTAGTATATCTTGTCATTAATTACTAATAGAAATACTCTTTCATATCTCCATACATCGACATACTTCTAGTATAAATAAGAAATGATGATCTTTGAGGCTCATCCAACATCTCCTTCTTAAAATCTAGAATTGATGGAACATATACATGGTTCCTAAACCTTGTCATTCTATCATAATCAAGGCTTAACTCTACAACATTTCAATCCTTATTTTATAGTTTAACATCATCCTTTTATGCCTCTTTGTTCTAAACATGTACATATGGTTGAACAATTATTTAAGAAAGAAAATATTTATCTACTTTCATCAAATTTCCAGATCCATCCTTTAAAAAAATATAATATCTTTTGTGATCGTCATCATAGATCATCTAGCATGAATCATTAGAATCATAGCATATACCCAAGTGTTCATTATCCAAAATTTGTAATGTATTAATCATTCTTAATATATAATCCACTCCAATCATCTTCCAAAGTTTATATTCTATTATTTTTGGGTGAATATATACATTAAAATTTTATGATCAATAATTATATCACACATTTTTATTTATACAAAATGACTCCATATCTTTAATTTAAAAATTACAATAGTTAATTCAAAATCAAGAGTTATGTAGTCTTTCAGATGAAAATTCAATTAAAGTGATACATAATATATCATCATAGAATTCTATATGAGAATGAATCCAAATCCCTTTTTTGATTAATTACTATATATTACAAAAAAGTCTTTACTAGTGGTCAGTCTAAGTACAATTTTGTTGAATAACCTTATCATCAGTTCTTAGATGTTTTGTTCACATTCATCAGTCCAAATAAATTTGGATCCCTTCCAAGATTACATGGTGAGTTGATTAGAGTGTATTGATAAATTCTTCTTAAAGTAGTGGTAATATCCAACTAGACCTAGAATGCAATGAATCGTAGTCATAGTGGTTGGTCTAGTCCAACATTCAATAAACTCTGTCTTCGATGGATCCAAAGATATATCTTACCTTGAGGTTATATAATAAAAAATAAATCTTTTGATATCCAAAATTAACACATTGTAATTTTTTATTACAACATATCCATTTTTGGGGTCTTCAGTACAATCCACATGTTATCTTAATTATCTTTCTTTCTCTTTCACTATATAAGAATATCACATAAAAATACTACCACATACTAATTAAGCTAATCTGAAATGATTATATTCATTAAATCCGTAAATATAATAGGGAAATTTTAAATAAAAATGGAATCATTTTAAATTCATATTTTCTATACCTTTTTACAAAAATGTTGTCTTGGGTATATTATTATTCTTAACTCTTAATTGATGACATCTACAATGAAGATCATTCCTGGAAATTTATTGAGCTCCCTATATTTGATCAACAAGTCATCAATACAAGTAAGCAAAGATACTTATTCATTACTTCATTATTTATATGTTCTTTATAATCAATGAAGAATCGCATTAAACCATATTTCATCATAAAAGAATGGGAAGGTATTACCTAAGGTGATGCACATGTCCAAATGAATTAAATTTCATGGTTCTCTTTTGGAAACTTATTCAATTCTAGAAACACAATCAGGGCCATTCTATATGGAGTATTTACAATTGTGGCATCACCATGTATGAGTTCCATCGAGAACTCAACATCATGATTTTGTGGAAGACAAGGGATATATTTTAAAAAGGCCTTAACATACACCTACACAATATGAATATAATTAATGTTTAGTTTTTTGGAAAAACACTATGATAAATATTTTATTCCCAATATGGTGTAAATAAGAGAATGGTGGGGTGTCCATTTATAAAGGATAGAGATTTCACAATTGGAATTTCATAAAATATTAAAATTAAATATAGTAATTCTAAATAAACATTCTTAAAAAATTCCTTGAATTTGTCAAAAAAAATTCTAGGGTCGAAAAAAATAGTCTAATAAAATGTAGGATGGTTTTGGAGTCATTTGATACTATATATTTTTTATTAGCCCATTCATTAACCTTTTTTGACCATAACAATGATAACCACTATTTCAATATTAAAGGGCCAATAATGTTACAATAAATTGATAAATGAATCATAAATAGACCATGTTTTATATTCTTAACCATGTTCCATTCAATTTTTTAATTATAATAGTTTTATAAATTTTAAATCGTTTATTTAAAAATTATTTATTTTAAAATATCATTGCTGTCAATTTTGACACTAATAATCTAATTTGACTTTAAAGACACCAAGAAAAATATGTAAAACAAATATAATGTTTTCAAAAATCCTAAATATTTCATATGTATCATTTTTTTGAACATAATAAAACACTAAAAATATATAGCTTCTAATATTTTTGAAATCAATAATATAATTTTTTTATAAATTTAAGAAACATTGTGGTAGTGTTGTGAATGTATTTTAAGGTAAATATATAATTTAAAAATATTTAAATAATTTAGCTCGATGGAAATAAATCTATTATTCTCAAAATAAACATTAATTTGGTTTAAAATGTACTTATGTCTACATGCGAACACATTACAGATGTTAAAAACAAAGAGTGTGACATTTTGAATATTACTTTTCCTTAAATATTATTTATTTAATTTTCAGAGAAAATAGTTCCTTAGAAAATTATATTTGGAACATCATATGATTAGGGACTAATTAACATAATATAGTAATAATTAATATGAAAAATGGTGACCGTAAAATTTAATTTTAACATAGTTTATCACGATTTACCTTTTACAGATGTGATAAATTTTACCAAGCTTATAATTCTATGTACCTAAAAATAGAATAGGCCTATATAAAAAAGTTAGAAACCCTTATTCCAAATATTGAAACTATTTTGAAAAATTGAATTTCTAAAAAAATTTAAAAATTTATTTCAAAATAAGTTCACAAAATGTGAAGAAACTCACTTTTTAGAAAAATAAATTTTTAAGAATAACACCAGATTTATTCTTATATCATGTGTAGATAAAAATATTACATGAATTATAAAAAAAATTAATGAATATATAATATTTAAATTTCACTAAATTCATTAAAACTCAGGGACTAAATTTATAAATTAATATAAAATTTCATTGCGCATATGAAAAAAATTTCTCCGTAAAACATATGTTTTACTTAAAAATGATTTTTATTTTCATTTCTAATAAATTTATCAACACAAAAATTATTTGATACTTGTGTAAATGTTAAATTTGTCAAATATTATTTATTCTTATTTATACTCACTAATTTAACAGATATAATATAGTGGTATACTAAATTATGATTCATTTATACATGGGGTTTCATGTATTAGAAGTTATCAAGGAAGTTAAATTTATTTTAAAAAATTATAGATCCTAAAACCTGATATGTTACACCAGATAAATGGGGAACCAAGAGTGGAAGAGGATTTAGAGATTCCATCCAAAATTATAAAACCTAATTATTTTATGATATATTTCTCTTTAAATGAATTTACATTCTCTATTTCTTGTAAAACACGCATCCCAAAGGTTATATGAACTGTAATATAATATATCATTATAACCTAGCCGTTAAATTCTGGGAGTGAATTGGAATAACCATATTTTAAATAATAATATTAATAATAAATTCTTAATATTATTTTAGGAAAATAAAATATATTTATAAAATTTAAATTATCTTTTATTGTGGTCTTTATATACATTAAAAATATATTTGTTTTCTCAAAATTGAGTTTTATTTATTTTTTTGTGAAAATAATATAGGTAATTTCATCCACAGTTATGAAATGTGTAAAAAAAATAAAATTCATTTTTGGAACAACAATTTCAAAATTAACATAAAAATTTATTTTTATTTTTTTAAATATATATACTTTTCTAGGAATAGTGAGTCATATTGTATTTTAATGAAAAACCAATTTTCATTTAATACATGTAAGGAGTTTCATTTTGTATGGAAACAGTTTTAAACTAAAATCATTTTGAAGATATCTTATTTCACGAAAAATAACGAGGCTATTATAAGGATCTACCTTACTTTAAAGCTTGTGAGAAGAAAAATTATCCTCCCTCCAAGTGTGAGAAATATCCATGTCATTGTCTAGAAGAGACCTTCACTTCTGAATGTCATGAAAATCAAACCAATAACCATTATTATTAACTCTCAAGAAAATATCACAAATTTGTGAGACATACTCAATTGAATTAATGTTGATGTTTTATATCCTATAAATAAAGAGGCCATTGATAATGGTTTTAGCTTCCACTTCTATTGAGTTACCCAACCCAAAGAAAGTAGAAAACCCAATAATGACTGATCCCATGTTATCCCAAACCAATCCACCTCCCCGCATGATACCTTGGTTGAAATATCCATCCACATTTATCTTAAATCTAGTCTAAGGGGACCTCCACTTAAACCATGTTTCATGTGTCATATGTTCCCTACTTGTCGTTACCATCTAGGGTCTGCAACTCCATCCACTACTGTAGACTATATTTTCAACCCCCAGTTGATGTACAATTAGATATTCAATCAAAGATAAAATTAAAGCATTAAGAAACATACAATATCACCTCGTGGCTTGACTTGTCCTATTGCGATCCTACCATAGAATCAAAAACATAGAAATAAAAGTCATTCCTCGAAGCTACGAAATAAGAGATAGCTTCTCGGACCCATGAAACCATGCAATCAAAAAGGAATTTATGGAATCACCCTATACATAAAGACCCATCTTCATCCTAATGAGGTTCCATAGAAAACTAGCCCAATTTCTCTAAATAAATGATGCCATGTATTTTCAATACAAGGATTCTTATAACACTTTCAAATTGAAGATCTCTACACTCATTTCTACTAAATATTTTCCTAAGTCATAATTTCTCTATGTTGGATTTCATAACTAGAAAACTCATTTTCCATGGAATTTTATTACACCACAATTTGGTCTCCCATACATCAGACTCCCTTTCACCTTACCACTACAATCTATATTTTTGATAATAGAAACTACCATTGGATGAGAGAGTGAAATCGCATTTGATCGGCTTGTCCACTTGAATAATCCTTTCAATGATACTATTTTTCTCCTCAATAAGGGTGGATAAAATAATGTCTCATGTGTAAGATTGCCTCATGAAATGTGATATCTGGAAATGGGAATCCAGTAATGAACAATGGGAATATTTTCTAATTATCCTTGAAAAAATTAGTATTACCTCTCCCGACCGACCACCACATACTGTAATTCATCTTTTATATGTGTCTTACCATCCACCTAGATATTATAAAGAGTTAACCAAGATGTTCATTCCACTTTATCTCTTTTAGTCTGTACCTATCCTTCAAAAATATGGCCCACAAATACCTTTCTCTATCAATGTCCCATGATAATTTTCTTTTACTTCCATGTATAACCAACTCCATGTTTCAAAGATTAACTATGACATCCACTAAAGGTATATGAATTATTTGCCTAAAGTCCCAATGACTTGAGGGAATACCTATCAGAGAAGAAGTGATGATAAAACCTATAGATGAAACCCTAATAATGAATAATATGAACATCAAATTGATGACATACCTATTGTACATGAATACATTGATGTATTTCTAGAGTATTTACCTATAAATCATCAAGTGTGGGCTGTTCAGTTTTTTTATTGATTTAATCCCTGATGCATGACCTATATCAAATACTCCCTATAGAATGGCCATAGTAGAGTTAATATAGTAAAAACAACTTGAGGAATTGTGTGGTATGTTATTTTTATGCCATAGTGTTCCACTATGGGGAACTCTTGTCCTTTTCATTATGAAGAAAGATGGATCTCTGAGGTTGTGCATTGAAAATAGAGAGATCAATTCTATTAAGATATAGAACAAGTATCATCTACCTTACATAGATGATTATTCGGTCAACTTCATGGAGCTCAATATTTTTCGAAGATTGAACATCATTATAGATATCATAAATTGGATGTAAAAGAAGGAATATATTTCAAATAAATCATTTTGAAAAATGTATAGACATTATGAGTTTACAGTAATACCATTTTACTGACTAATGAACCCACGGTTTTTATAGATCTAATGAAAATATTATTCAGGGAATATCTTGATAATTTTGTTTTGGTATTTATATATGATGTATTGGTGTACTCCAAAAACTAAAAGGACCGCAATAAAAACTTGTCAATGTTTTTGGAGACTCTTTGAAGAGTAGAGTTATATGGGATGTTTATATTGTGGGAATTATAGCATCAAACATTTTATTTTCTTTGCCATATTTTCTCCATGGATGGAATCTCAGTTGATCCTGTAAAGAAAAAGGTAGTACAATTATGTCCTACACAAATAAACACATTTGAGGTATGTTTATTCATTGTTTTTATAGTCCACTATTGGAGTTTCATTCATAATTATTCCCAATTAGCTAACCCATTAATGAAGATTACTATTAAAGGGGATAAGTTTATTTGAAAAAAGGAATGTGAAGAATATTTTTAATAATTATAGAGGAGATTAGTGAATTATTCAATCATTAATATACCATTAGGAAATGGTGTATTTGTGATTTATAATGATTCATTAAAGAAATTAGTGGTTTGTTTCCTTATACAGAATGCTAGAGTTATTGGCTATGCATTGAGGTAGTTAAAAACTCAGGAATATAATTATACAAATCATGATCATGAGTTAGCATCTATAATCATTTCTATGAAGATATGGATACTCTATACCTATAGTGAAATATGTGGGGTATATACAACTGAGATGAGTTTGAAATATATCTTCCCATATAAATAATTCAACACGAGGAAAAGGTGATGTATTGAGATACTCAAGGATTATGATTGTTCAATACACTACCCCCATGAATGAAAATAAGGTAGTAGATTCATTGAGTATAAAGGATCACGAAGTTCTAAAAAAATGAAGATTAATAGGTATCCTATGTATATGGATCTAGTAAATATGAATATGGGAATTATTGAGGATAGTGAAACATGACTAATTTTTCAAATGGTTCCCAAACCATATTAATTAGAGAAGATAAAATGTTATTAGCCTTATGATGATAAATTTGAAAACAATAATATTTTAAATGACGGGAAGACTGAATACTTCATATAGGATGATAAAATCATGAAATTTTGAAAGTGTCTTTATGTTCCCCCTGTACCTGATCTAAGAAGGGAATTATTGGATGATGACCATCAATAAAATTTATCTGTACATGCTAGTAGCACCATGATGTATAGATATTTTAAGGAAACAATTTGGGCAGAAAATATGAAGTGGTAAATTACTGATTATGTATCACTGTTTTTAGTTTCTCAACAAGTGAAGACAGAAGGACAACATCCTATAGGAGTCATTCAACCTCTTCCTATTATTACATGGAAATGGGATGACATTACAATGGATTTGGTCATGTGATTACTAAAAGCTCCAAGAATGAATGATGCAATATGGGTAATTTTTGATCGACTTACTGAATCTACACATTTCTTCCCCATAAGGGAGTATTTTTCCACTAAAGGACATTAAATGACTATATATTAATGAATTTGTAAGAATTCATGGTTCACCTTTATCCATTGTATCTGATCGAGTTCCCATTTTTACATCAAAATTTTAGAAAAGTATTCAGAAGGATTTGGATACTAAGCTTCAATTTCAACCATATTATCAACCATAAAATGAAGGGTAGTCAAAAAGGATGATCCAAACATTAAAAGATACATTGAGATTATTATCACATAAAATTCAATGTATGTTGAATTAGTGTTTACCTTTAATAGAATTTTAATATAAAAATATTTTCCATTCAAGTATTCAAATGGATCCATATAAAGCATTATGAGGAAAGATATGTCATACACCAACTTGTTGGGATGAATTTAGAAAAATGAATCTTGTAGGATGAGAATATATAGATGAAACAACAAAAAAGGTAAATACTATTCAAACCCATATTAAATAATATAAAAGTAGAAAAAGAGTGAGGATGAAAATTGAAGAAAGGATTTGTAGTTTCAAGTGTGGGATCACGTCATTCCAAAGGTATCTCCATGGAAGGGTGTCATAAGTTTTGGTAAGAAAGTTAAACTGAGACCCATGTTCTTATACTATTTGAAATTCTAGAGAGAATTTGAGTTGTGACATAGATTTCAGAAATTCCACCTATCCTTTCTAATATACACGATGTGTTCCACATCTCTTTGTTAAGGATGTATATTACAGACCCAACATATGTTTTCACTTTTGAAGAAATATAATTTTAACCTAATTTATCTTACTATAAAGATGATATCAATATTGTGGACACTAGAGAACACCTATTGAGTAATTTAATGACTGGAGTGGTAATGGTACTTTGGAAAAATCAAAAAATTGAAGAGTTGACATGGGAAAAAGAAGAAATTATGGTGAATAACTACCCAAAAAGTTTTTTGATGAAACATTCTGGATATTTTGTGGATGAATGTTTTTAATGAGGGTATAATGTTACACCCCAATATTTTATGGTATGTATCTTTGAAATTTATCATCTTGGATATCTTAGTGTTCATGCAACACCCTGTTTAAAACCATCATATACTATTAAATATAAACACAACCATTGGACTATTAATGTGACCATTAGGAATATTAACATGGACAATAGAATAGTAACCTCATATATGAATATATAAATAAAATTTAGTTGTCTTATTAATGAAAATATAATATTGTTATGTCATGGGAAAAGTAAATAATTGTTTTAAACATGATAAATGAAGTATTGGTATTTTTGTGAGACATAAATGTTAATTTACAATTTTATAATTAATATCATGATTTAAAATAATATTTTTTCCCTAAAATATATTCATAAATTAATATTTCATTTTATTAATATTATATGATAATTTAAAGAGACCTTAATTAATTGTTCAAAGTTTAATAAAATAAGTTATAATTTTCAATTCCATATTTTTTGAATAAATTATGAATTTAATTAAAATTTAATTTGATCATATTTAGAAAACTGTTTTCATAAAATGGATTAAATTTTTGAAATATACACATCGAGAAATAGTTCGGGTGAATTTTTGGTTTTTTCTAATATAATTGAATTTTTGTGAATAGTAATATTTAGGATTTTAAGCCAAATACATGAATTCATGTGTCATGAATGATATAAGAAACCATTAAATTGAAATAAAATTCACCATTTACTATACATAGTTACAATAATTAAAATTATTGATAGTTCTGAGCCAAAATAATAAACAAGTAAATTAAATACTCAAAAAATGCCCCACTCCTCCACAATAAATACTACCTCTCCCCACCTCTTCATTTCACACCTTCTAAGCATTGGATATTTCTTATATTTAGAAAAAATAAATTCAAAATTATCTTCCAAATTTTTAGTACCTTATTTTATTTTCAAAGTACCAAACATAAGTTCCTTATGGATGTTCTCAAGGAGAAGATTTCAAGATGTAAACTCCTCTTATGTTCTATTTTATTTTCTTTCAATTTCTTTTTTCAATTTCTTATCATATCTTGACCTTATATATCCAAAAATGAATGATAAATGAATTATAATACATATAATAGAATTTTATTATGTTATTCGAATATCCACCATCAACCCTATTCTCCTCCCTCTTTTATTCTAAAAATAAAAACATCATTTGTGATTTGTTGACATACCACCATCGTGGACAATGCATTTTCATTTTGCATTACCGCCTTAAAGGATAATCATAAAATAATTATTATTGATAAATAATATTTTATTATTATATATATTTATATATATTAAAATATAAATAATTTTTTATAACCAATATATAAACATGGTATTAAATAAAATGATACAAGTTTAAGATGGTCTTAAAAACCTGGAAAAAAAATCAAAATATTTTAATTAACATTTTATCTAATGAGTCATCGTCATATCATATTAAAAAAATGATATATACTATAATTTAAACTTATTTAAGAACATTAGAAACATATAATTTCAATTCTGGATAATTTACCTCATTTTACAGAAACAACCATCCATTTATGCAAGGGAAGTAATCATGAAATCCAAGAAAATAAACTCTCTCTGAATGATGAAATTGATCAATATAAGTCACCAAAATGACCCTAAAATAATATAATAAAATTAGAATAAATAAAATAAATGTATAATTCATTATAAATTTATTAATTAATATATGAATATAATTTTATTATCTAGGACTTTGATTACAAGTGAATAACACTTTCAGAGATAAGGTAATGGTTTTCTTATCTCACTTTTATTTTTGTGAGATATACCTTATTTAAAACTTATTCCTTGTGTGTGGTGTATATTTACTACCCTTTGATATATCATAAAATTAATACATTTATCATTATGGTATTTAATGTTTCATTCCATAATTATTACTTATATGGGGAATATGGTCTGACTGATTACAAAGTGGTAAGGGGATTCTCAAACCCACATCCTTTTCATTGGGTTATACCTCTTTAATGACATATTAAGTATGGAAGTTAATTTAATATTCTGAAAATATAATTTCATTATAATTATATTTTTTTTTCTAGAAAATAAATGTTTATAATACAATTTTAGGAAAAATCAATAGATTTTTGAAAAATAACTCTTCATTAGAAAGTAAAAAGGGTTTTTTATCTCAAGAATTTCCCAATGGTTTCATTATATTATTTTCATCTATTTCAATTACCTCTGTTTAATCTTAATATTTATTGCGATTAGTCAGTTATGTTACCTTTTACCATATTTTATAGGTCTCTTTATGATCTTTTTGACTGGGGATGTACTATATTGATACCATTCTCCATATTAATCTAGATAGTTTATGATTATTCTTATTTATGACATGAATTATTTACATTAAATATTATATTTTCAATATGAATGTATATATTTATTTGATTTCAATCCATTCATTTGAGGAATGTATTAGAATTATTATGTGTCAGGTAGGGCCCACTATAGCCCCTTCATGAATTTGTAGGTCTCACGAGTCAAGCTATAAAAGGTTTTGGCTTAGCCCTTACCCATATATATAGACTTCTTGGTTGAGGAATTGACAATATGTTTATTAAGTCGGGCATTATGAATTCCATCACTATGAGACATGTTATTGATAACCTATGTGATTTTTCAACTAGTATAATATCCATGGTTTTGTTTTCTTCTAATGTGATTATTTAAATGGAATTATTTGATCATATTTTATTCCTTATGTATTAGGATCAAGATTATGTTTTAGTGGAATGTGTTATTTAGTTGTTCACCTTGAATTATTTTTTATTTTAATTTATAACAGATTACAATTTATTAATTACCTTTACTTCTCATCTTATCTCACCCATTTTTAATGTTTTATTTTTCCCAGGATTCCAAGATTTATATTATGATTGAAATATAGGGATAATCTAGGAGAATAGTGATATTTCTAAAAGAGTTTCTATATTGTATTTTATTTAATGTTGTAATTTAAAACTTAAGTTTGTATCTAGTTTTCCAATTATACTAAACTATTAGGTCCTTTGGGATATGAACTATTATTCATAATACCGATGTAATAATGTAAATCACCAGCTTCTGTCTACTGGTGTCGGGGTCTTCACAAAATTGGTTTTCTTCACACTGGTCTTTTTCATATTATTTGGTATAAAAATGTTTTAGTGTGTTGAACAGGGTAAAAATTAATTATAAAATGGTTTTATAAAATTTCTTGAAACTTAATAATGTGAAAAAAATATTTTTTATTCATTAAATATTCTTTTAGAAAAATCCATTTAAATTATAAATGAATAATGAAATATGTCAGTTTATGGAGGTAATAATCCCTTTGTACCCCCAAATGGTGTTTCCATTTTGCAATGTGTAAGAGGGAATGATATTAGATAATATTTTTGTTTTATTTTAATAATAATATATATTTTATAAATATCATAATTATTCATTAACTCCATCTTTATATCCATCCATGTTTCATAGTGATTAAAAATGAAATATCTCATCCATGTAGGTGGTAATCCACACAGACACACAAACAATATATTCATTTTTCTATATATGTAAAGAAAGATGGTAAAATAGAAATAATCATTCCAATAACGTAATTGTGTTATAAATATCACATTTATTCACTAAATTCATCTATATGACCAACCTTATTTCGTTGTGATGAAAAACAATACACCGTCCATGGAAGTGGTAGACCACACAAATGCACGAATGAAATTTTAATTTTAGATTGGTTGGGGAGGAGTTATAAAGTGGTAGTTTCAAAAACATAATATGACTCAAGAATAGTAATTATAGGGAAGATATTCTATTATTATGGGTATAATAGTTTTGATAGAGGTTTTAAATGAAATAAACATGAAGTAATTTGGTAAAGATGATTACCCATTACTCTAATATCTTCTTTTTGATTTAATTTATGGCCTTTAAAGGAGCGGTTTGTAGTCTCAAGAGGGGATTTGGGCCATGTTTTGGGAATTTAAGCATAAAAATGGGTGGTTTATTGATGAAAAACGGTGCTCATATGTGTCATTTGATTAGTTAGATCGAGTAACTTTTTATAAGGGAAAATTGGTAGCATTTTCGAAAATATTAAATCATTATGTGTTCAAAATGAAATATTAAAAAGTATTAGGGTTTAATAAATGGAAAAAATAAATTTTTATCCATTTAAAATCATTTTACAAAATAATAACTTTAATTTTTATTGTAAATATATTCATAATTTTTTAACATTAACTTCACAATAGTCATTTTAACGACTATTCACATTCTTTGACAATATAAATATCATGATAATAATAGTGTTGGAAACTAAGTAATTAAATTAACCCTTTTACTTAATAGTTTTATATAATTTTCTTGGAAACCACAATACATCCATTAATATGACTATTAATGTTTCAAAAATGATAAACATGATTTTTTTTATATCTTCCAGAAGCATTGTGTGAACACTAAATAAGATTTTTTTGATAATAATAATATTATTTAACATGTGAATTAAATTTAAAATATAAAGTTAATTTATTATTCATTAATATTAAAATGATCTTTAATCATCCATAAAAACATTTATCCTTACCATTATCATTTCAACTTTTTATATGAGTGAGAGTTACATTTTTATAAATAGTAATTTAAGAATATAAAAGAAGTCACATAACCATATGGAGAAATATTATACAATATAATAATTTAGGAACAAAATGAACTAATAAATTTAATTGTACATTAGGTTTAGTGGTGTTTAAGGGTATATCTCTTAGTTTAACCCCATAAATAATCCTTTATACCCTTATTATGGTCAATGATTTTAACTATGTTAACTATTCTTCATAACCTATACTAATGAAATAATATATAAATTTAATAATCTGGTTAAAAAAATTTATTCCAATTTAAAATATTAAATTTATATATGTGATGAAAATTATTTTAATACATCTATACTTAATGCAATGAAGTTTATTTTTTTTAAGAACTAATTTTAAGAATAATAATGATTTTCCATAAAAACAATTATTAGAACTAAACCCCATGAGATCTCTTAAATTATGAATAAAATAATAGTAATTCCTAATTTAAAAAATTCCAAAAATAAATTTTCATTATAAATAATTTATTAAGAAGACGTATCAAAGTTAGATCTTTTATTATAATTAAACCTTTCTTCTGTTCCAAAATATCATACATGTATTTCTAAATTAAGGATAATATTTTAATATGATTATTTTAAATTCATAAATATTTATTTTTTTACTAGAAAATGTTTGAAATCATTTATCTCATTATTATAAAATGATGATGACATAAATGTGATAGTATTTGTAAGAATGTTTTATTTCATTATTGTAAGTTCAATACATTTCTTGAGAAATATCATTATTATTCTTAAGAATTATTTTACCCTTATTTTGATCATATACTGGTTGGGTATTTTTTGTGGTTTTGAGGTGAATATGGAGAAATTTGGAAGCCCATGGGTCTATGCATGGTTAGTGCAAGGTTATAGAAAAACTAGGTGGTTTCCGACATAAAACTGTGTACAACTATTTGAACCACATGAGGTTATACAAGGTTCGACTAAACTAGCCAGCCACCCTCCCCAAACCATAAACCATTATATAGAGGGAAATTTCATGGTGGAATATGGTTTGGAAAACCGTGTTCCCTGCCCAGAAAACCAGGTATACAAAATTTTAAACCCCCAAAAATTATATTAAAAATTATTGAACCCCTAATTATTTTCCTAAATAATCCAATTTTGGAATAACATGATTTATAAAAATTTTGGGGGCTTTTAAGAGGGTTAAAATTGTCCTCAAAACATTTCATTTAAAAAAAAAGATTTGGTGGAAGAATATTGGGACTCTTGGTATGGTATTATCTTCTATATTTAAGGTTCCTCTCTCTCTCTCTTATCTTTCTATCGCATTTGGAGAAAGATGGATTTTCCTCCTTCATTAATGATTTATATATAGGTTTTTAGGGATCTTGTTTTATTGGATCTTGATGATAGGTTTTGATCCAAAATATACTTCTTTATTGGGAATTTGACCATTCTACATCAAAATGAGGGTTACTGTTTGGTGATTACTCATTAATGATCTTGAGCTAGGCAGTTTAATATATAATCCTCCTATTATTGATTTTGATATTTTTTATTTTTATAATTTATTTTCCATGTTTGTAAATAAAATTTCAAATAGAATTAAATAATTTATTCATATATGATTGTAATACACTCCATGGATCCCATTAGACCCATTTGAGTTTTGAGACCAAATTTGATGAAAACCCATCGGGTGTGCCAGTACACTTTGAATGATGATTTATGATATGTAAAAATGGAAATAATGGGTTAACGATATTGAACTAAATCCTTATTTAATGTATGATAATGGTATTTAAAGGGATAATTTTCCTAACTATAAATGTTATAATGGGATGTAATTAATTATTGATAAATTTATTAATGGTTAATTGTTCATATTATTCATTTTGATTAATGTAAATAATCATGGTTTTTCTTGAAAAATGATATGGTTCACCATGAATAGAATGAATGAATAAAATTTTAATGATGTTGAACATTGATATTGTAAAGACCTGGAATTTCCATATAATTTTTTTTTAAAATAAATGGGAATTTTACGAGTCCGCGAAAATTTACGGCGCTTGATTCCTAGGCCCGGAGTGCCCATAATGAATTTCTGAACTTTTTTTGGGTACGTTCAGTAAACTTACGAGCACATTTTTATAAATTTTGAACCAGTGCTCAAAATTTAAATATGAGGGCACCGTTGGACTCACATCACTAGTTTTCTCTTACGGAGACTTTCACCTCGACGATAGTGGGTCGAGGGTGAAAGTTAGTTTTTGGGTTTTTTTCGTGTAAGAATAAAAAAAAAATTGTGCAAGCATTTTATTTTTATTTGCAACACCCATGTGGGTGTTGGGAGGTGGGGTCCACTAAAACTAAACCTCCATGTGGAAGTTGGTAGTGGGGACCGCCAAACCTTAACCTCCCATGAGAGGTTATAGTGGTGGGGACCACCCAAGCCTAACCTCCCATGAGAGGTTATGATGGTGGGGACCACCCGGGATTAAACACCCCTTTTAATTGGGAGAAAAACCTCAACTCCCTCATTAATGTAGAGGGTCCTCTTGAGCTTCCTCCACATTAATTATGCCAACACACATACCTTTAATTGTGCCAACTTAGTTAATTGGCTTTCCCCCTTTTTAAATTAAGTCACATCATCGTTGGAATTTAAGAAGGTTCTTAATAAATGAACCGTCATAAATTCCACGATCGTTACCTACCTTTCCCCCTCTTCTATATATATGAAGCCTAAGAGAAGGATTTGGGACGACTTCACCAAGCGACAAAGCACTGGTATAGTGACACGATGCCCAAAACTTGGAGGATTACACTCTCCAATGAAGAACGCCTCCTCCACGAAGAACGCTGACAAGGAACATCTTCGACTGCGGCGAATTGACGCACAAGCCCATGATTGGTGGTGTGTGGAGGATGAGACAAACGTCGATGAATTACCCTTCTTACTCGTGCCAACACCAACAACGAACAAGGTAGGGGGTTTATTTGCGTGATAATACTTTCCTTATTCTCTTTTGCGGTTTGGAAAAGAATCATTGTAGAGGTCGTAAAGTTTGAAGTTCATCGTACTTATTTGATGTTGAGACAAATGCTAGCACCCTAAAGGTGGAGGGTGTGGGCCAAAAAAACATGGCCCGACCCTGTCCGTTGTTCTTCTTTGTGGTGATCTTCAGAATGAACCAAGGCGATGAAGGGAACAATGCTCTGCCACCCATGGCCACTGCCGCTCCGCGCCGCCGACGAACTGCTATCGTGCCGAGCCATAGAGTTGAGCCACCACCCTGATCTGAGCCACCTTCGCCCATCACAACGCCCCAACTGAACTAGCCCATGCCCTCATAGTGCCCTAGCCGAACCAGCCTGCGTCCCCCCCGGCACCCCGGCCGAAGTGGCCTGCGCCCCCCGCGGCGCCCCGACCGAACCAGCTCGTGCCCCTCGCAGTGCCCTGTCCGAACCGGCCCGTGCCCATAGCAGCGCCCCAGCCGAACCGCCCCTACACCCCACAGTGCCCCGACCGAACCGGCCTTGCACCTACACGACGCCCTGGCCGAACTGGCCCCGCACCCTCGCGGTGCCTCGGCCAAACCGGCCCTGTGCTCTCGCGACACCCCCACGACCGAGCCGCCCCGTGGAACCCATGGGCTCTACGGCCCCTCGCGGTTCTCACGGATTTCTGAACCCCCAGTGGTCCGAGCCGCATCACGAGTGGGGCCTGACCCAACTGGTCGGGCTGGGTCGACCGGAACCGGGTCGACCCATTCCAAGTCGGGCCGGGTCGGTCCGACCAAGTCAGACCAGACTCGGGCCCACTACGACCCCTTTACTTTCTTTTGGATATATTTTTGGCATCAGACATTCGTTTGAAGAACCGTCAATGATGATAGAATCTTGGAGTGAGATAGTACCTTTGAGTATACTCCACTAGATTTTTGGATTGAGATGAGAAGTGATCTAGTTGGATCGACCCTGAATCCAACCGTGCCCCTGGGACTAAATGACTAATAACTCACAGACCGGGCATCCATTTGATGTGTTGTCTATTGCGTTGATACCCCTATGACGTGGTAGACCTTGAAGATACTTCTTCATGGGACTTCTTGACAGTTGGAGTATCGAACAGTAGCTCATGGAGTGGATCCTCCCGGAGATGAGCGAGCTTAGTACAGAGACCTAGTAGCTGGAAGAGATATGACGACTGCTAACCGTTTTGAATCGGAGTGACTCTATTAGCCCAGTGGGGAGCACCTTGGTGTCACGGAAGACCCACAGTGGGGAGTGCCTTGGTGTCACGGTAGACCCATGGTACTCGACAGGAGCATTACCTCAGCAGGCTATGAGGGGGAGCATGCTTGGTGACGCGGTAGACCCACGGTGGGGAGCACACTTGGTGATGCGGCAGATCCACGGTACTCGACAGGAGTAGTACCTCAGCAGTCCAAGGTTAGTGGGAAGCACTCTTGGTATCATGGAAAGCCCACCATACTCGATAGAGGAGGATTTTTCCAGCAGTCAAGGTTTCGACAATGTGACTGGGGATGTTACCTGATACTACCCCTTGAATAAAATCCTGGTTGAGTTGAGTCAGTTTTTCGGTGTTTTTCTCATGATTGAGATGGATCACTTGATAACTTAGTTATATGTATGGGCATATACCTAAGTAAGGTTATCTGTTGATTTCATACTTTTTAGTTTATCCTTGGTGAATTTTGTGAGACCTTGAGGGTCTCAGGATCCCTACTGAGTATCATTATACTCACCCATACACAGGCTATTCCCACACCTTGTTTTATTGGATACAGATGATAGATAACACTGACTAAGGCTAAGAGTACCAGGACTAGATGGTACTTGGAGGTGGACCATACGATGTGTTGATACGCGGAGGAGATGGATAGACGTGGAGTGCTGAGGAGGCGATATGTACCTACCCTTCATGTAGAAACCCCAGAGGATGATCCAGTAGCTATCTTCCCTTTCCTTTTAGTTGTATTTTATCACTATTGTACTTGTACTTTCCAGTTTGGATAGTATTCTGGCTCCCTTTACTTTCAACACTCTTTTTTTATACAGTTTACTTGGTGTTTCGTCTAGCTGTGTGCTTGCTCGTGTGTGTGTTTATAGGTTTTAAAGGAAATTCCTTCACAGTTTTAAGGAATTCCGCCTTCGGTGCTAGTCGCCAGACACTGGCCTATGGAAGGCGGGCTTGGGGTAGTCACGGCAAGGGCCCCGGGGGATGGGTCGTGAAAAATTGGTATTAGAGGATTCAGTTCTACCACAGAACATAAGACTATGATATTTTCTGTGAAGAAATAGTGTTAAGTTTAGTCAGTGTGGGTTTCAATTCAAGGAGTCCAGTTTTGGTGTGGCGGCCGATGTATCCATACAATAGGACCCTGACTTCTGATTTCTAACTCAGTGCACAAAAACACTGATTGCGTGTGTGTTTTCAAAAAATTTCTTTAAGTTAGCTCAACCAGGTCAGCTCACAAGTTATAAATTTTAACCGTAGCGCACCTGTTTCTTTTCTGGATGCCTCCACACAGACAGCCTGCTAGAGTTCTGAGAGTTGTACGTACTGATATCCCACCGAGAGACGAGGCCTCGGTGCAAGGCCCTCTCCCAGTAGAGGCATCATCAGAGGCACCGGTGGTACCTTTCCGCATTGGGCCACCGATGCCACCAGCCCCAGCAGTAGACGATGCACACCGCTTGAGCGCATTGCACGAGTTCCAACACCAGAGGCCACCTATGTTCAGTGGAGAGATGGACCCATAGGCAGATAAGGATTGGCTGGAGGCTATGGTGAGAGTCTTCCGACTAGTAGGGACACCAGTAGACCTCATAGTGTTCCTTGATGGCAGCCTACTACAGGCAGTAGTAGGTAGATGGTGGAGCTTGATGCTCTAGGTTCACGACGAGGTGACGCTTCTCTGGGTAGGCTTCGAGATCCTATTTCAGGTAGAGTTTGTTCCAGTGACTGTTCACATAGTACACATTCATGAGCTACTTCATCTACAGCAGGGCAACATGACTGTAGCTCAGTACTCAGCGAGGTTCACTGACCTCTCACTCTACTCCATAGATATGGTGCGGGACCCATTCTTTAGGGAAAACACCATCGATAAGGGACTCAGGTGGGAGATTAGGGATTCGGTGATCTCACATAGCATCCCAAAGCTGGAGGGGGTGTTAGAGAGAGCCCTCTTGGCGGAGAGTTTTCTTGCTGAGCAGTCACCAACAGCGAGACCCACTAACATTCATCACGTAGTAGAGTCTTCTGCAGCTGGCCGTAGACAGATGTCACATAAGTCCAAGAGGACCAAACCTATAGGTGGATGACTGCATGACCCAGGATCGATTATGTGGGGCACCCGAAGCGGAGACAGACATGCTAGGAGCGAGCAGTGTTTTCATGCGGCTGGCAGGGTCACATGGCTTGTGACTGTCTGAACCGACATTGGGATGATCAGTAGGCAGTCGAAGGACCGCCCAAGCAGAGAAAGATATTCTATGGAGGTGGTCCGTCGGGAGAAAGTGGATGTGGAAGAGGAGCTGGTGGTGGGTGACAGTTCAAGATGTTTCCGCCACCACAACCAAGAGGTCCACCCCGACCGTAGTGAGTAGGTGGATAGGGGAGAGATCTTCTCCAGGTAGTTGATGCATACGATCATGGTGCTCTAGAGATGATTCGAGGTACGATCTGTTTCTACTCCACCATAGCTGCAGTAATTATAGACACATGTGCTAGTCATTTTTTCATTGCCACATCCCTTGTTCGGAGCTCGGAGATTCCGACGGAGCCGTTGGATCGATGCTTACGGCTAAAGACTCCTACGGGAGCAGATTTGATGATTATGCACTAGTTCTGGCAGTGTGATCTTACTCTAGGAGGTGAGAACTTCTGCTGAGATCTACTAGTAGTGGCGTCAAGGCCTTATAACATCATCTTGGGTATGGTCTGTTTATCTACATTCCATGCTTAGATAGACTTTATTAGGTGCAAGGTGTGGTGTGTCCGCACAGATGGGACTAGGTTTACCTTAACCAATGAGAAGGGAACCTTTGCAGCACAGGATGTACTTACTCAGAGGAGGGTGCAACCGATTACTCATTAGTTGGCTAGCCATACCCTCAGAGTTTTTTGATGTGGAGAGTCTGAGCTATCCTGCAGTGGTGGAACAACCAACAGATGTTTTCCTTGATGATGTTTCAGGTCTACCACCTCATAGAGAGGTTGAATTTTACATTGACTTGTACCCTAATATGGAACCGATATCTACACCAACATATCATATGGATCCAGTAGAGCTTTGAAAGCTGCGGGTACAGCTAGAGGACTTGCAGGGGAAGGGGTTCATCCGACCTAGTGTTTCACCTTGGGTATCCCCAATTCCGTTTTCCAAGTAGGAGGATGGGATCTTGAGGCTTTGTGTTGACTACCAACACCTGAACCAGGTGACCGTGAAGAACAAGTACCCACTCCCTAGTATTGACAACCTCTTTGATCAGCTTAAGGGAGCACGGTGGTTCTCAAAGATAGACCTCAGATCAGGCTATCACAACTTAGAGTACGAGACAAGGATGTGCAGAAGATGACCTTCCGATGTTGGTACAACCAGTACAAGTTCTTGGTTATTCCATTCAGCATAACCGACGCTCCAGAAGTGTTCATGGGACTCATGAACAGGGCCTTTCAGCCGTACCTTAGTCGCTTTGTAGTGGTGTTCATCGACAACAGTCTAATCTACTCAACTACTTAGGAGGAGCATGCCTATCATTTGCGGGTAGCACTTGACACACTATGAGAGAACCATATTTATGGTAAGCTCTCGAAGTGCCAGTTTTGGATCTAAGAAGTTCACGTTCTGGGACATTTCATATCAGAGGCTGGAGTTGCAGTAGATCCAGCAAAGATTGAGGCGATACTTACTTGGGAGCCACCTAGGAGTGTGACAGAGGTACAAAGTTTCCTAGGTTTGGCTGGATATTACCAGAGGTTTGTGACAAACTTATCCAGAGTTGAAACACCACTATCAATGTTGACGAAGAAGTGGTGACCCTTAATGTGGTCGAAGAGATTCCAGCAGAGCTTTCATCAGCAGAGGCAGAGGCTGACTAGTGCCCCCATCTTGAGGCTTCCAGAGGAGGGCATAGGGTAGGTAGTCTACTACGACGCATCAGGGACCAGACTCGGATGTGTCCTGATGTTGGAATGAGTAGTGATCATGTATGGTTCTCTACAGCTGAGAAAACATGAGAAAAACTATGCTACCCATGACCTGAAGTTAGCAGTAGTGGTCTTTGCCATGAAGATGTGGTGACACTATCTAATGGGAGAGAGCTTTACAGTGTACTCGGATCACGGGAGTCTCAGGTATATATTTTCCTAGAAGGAGTTGAACTAAATACAATGACGATGGCTTGAGTTCCTCCAGGACTATGACTTCGAGATAGTCTATACTCCTGGGAAGGGGAATGTTGTTGCAGATGCCCTGAGTATAAGATCTGGTATACAAATGCTAGGTGAGGCGGTGGAATATCTAGCCGCTTTGTAGATATCCTTTGTGGATAGAGACAGATCAGCTTTTCTTCTGTCTCTTATAGTCACTCCCCCACTTCTTTAGCGAGTCAGGGAGGCACATCGTGGGGCCACTGACTGCGAGGCTCGACGTGCCCAAATATCTGCAGTGTAGGCGCCTGATGGATTTTTTGAAGGTGGGGAGCACATCAACCTTTTCAGAGGACGTACCATGGTACCAGTGTCACTTCAAGATGAAGTGTTGAGGGAGTTCCACACATCCCCTATAGAGGTACATCTAGGAGTGGC
Organism: Viscum album; assembly: GCA_963277665.1. Taxonomy (NCBI): domain Eukaryota; kingdom Viridiplantae; phylum Streptophyta; class Magnoliopsida; order Santalales; family Viscaceae; genus Viscum; species Viscum album. The sequence continues at coordinate 59,936,068 of OY728163.1, read as the reverse complement.
GAAGATATTCCAGGATCTACGACGATAACACTGGTGGCCGGGGATGAAGAAGGATGTAGCAGAGTTTGTCTCTCGATGCCTCACTTATCAGCAAGTAAAGGCAGAGCATCAGGTACTAGTAGGCTTGGTTCATCTATTAGAGGTCCCAGAGTGGAAGTGGGATTGGATATACATGGACTTTGTGACAGGACTCTCACATACTTCTCGGAGACATGGTTCTATCTGGGTGATCGTCGACCGACTCACCAAGTCGGCCCACTTCCTATTGATCAGAGAGCAAGGTTTAGTAGAGATCTTGGGACGCCTCTATGTATAGGAGATTGTGTGGCTACATGGATTAACTTCGATGACTGTCTCTGATCATGACACACATTTTACTTCCCGGCTATGGAAGGGGTTTCAAGAGGCTTTTAGGATGCAGCTTCATTTGAGCATCGCCTTTAATCTGCAGATGGATGGTCAGACTGAGCGGGCTATTCAGACCCTCGAGGACATGCTGCATGCTTGTTTCCTTGACTTCAGTCACAGCTGGGATGATCACTTACCTTTGGTGGAGTTTTCATACAACAACATTTATCACTCCACCATTAGGATGACACCTTTTGAGGTGTTGTATGTGCGACCTTACAGATCACCTTTGTAATGGACTGACCCAGGAGAGTCAACACTAGTGGGACCAGAGATGGTACGAGCCACCACAGAGAAGGTTCAGATCATCCAGAAGCAGATGAAGACTGCACAGAGTAGGCAGAAGTTGTATGCTGATAGGAGATGGAGACCTATGGAGTTCGAGGATGGAAACCACGTCTTTCTATTGGTGTCACCCCGACAAGGTCATTGTATATTTGGCCGAGGTGGAAAGTTATCCCTGAGGTTCATCATACCTTTTTAGGTTCTCAGCAGAGTTGACGAGGTGGCATACCACTTAGCTCTTCCACCTCAGTTGCACCGGGTGCATGACGTCTTCCACGTATCCCAGCTGAGGAGATACGTGCACGACCATTCTCACATCATGGACCATGGTGAGTTGGACGTCGACGATGGGGAAACTTTTACAGAGGTTCCAGTAGAGATTGAGGATCGACAGGAGTGGGTCCATCATGGATAGTCGATACCTCTGGTGCGCGTTCATTGGTAGCATGGGATCCTCCAGGAGAGCACATGGGAGCGAGTGGCTCAGATGCGTGCTCAGTACCCCCACTTATTCCCTTAGTTTGAGTTATGGCTTATGGGGATGTAATGCCTGAGGTGGGGAGAATGTAAAGACCTTAAATTTTCACATAATTTTTTTTAAATTAAATGGGAATTTTATGAGTCCGCAAAAATTTACGGTGCTTGATTCCGAGGCTCGGACTGCCCGGAATGAATTTTTGAACTTTTTTTCAGGTACGTTCAGTAAACGTATGAGCGGGTTTTTATAAATTTTTAACCGGTGCTCAGAATTAAAATCCAAGGGAAATTTTGAACTCACAATGCCGTTTTTTGCTTAAGGAGACTTTCACCTTGATGGCAGTTGTTCGAGGGTGAAAGTTAGTTTTTGGGTTTTTCATGTAAGAATAAAATAAAAATAAAATTGTGCAAACATTTTATTTTTATTTGCAACACCCATGTCGGTGTTGGGAGGTGGGGTGCACTAGAACTAAACCTCCATGTGGAAGTTGGTAGTGGGGACCGCCAAAATGTAACCTTCCATGAGAGGTTATAGTGGTGGGGACCACCCAAGCCTAACCTCCCATGAGAGGTTATGGTTGCGGGGACCACCCAGGATTAAACCCCCTATTAATTGGGAAACAAACCTCAACTCCCTCATTAATGTGGAAGAGCCTCTTGAGCTTCCTACACATTAATTATGCCAACACACATACATTTAATTGTGCCAACTTAGTTAATTGTCTTTCCCCCTTTTTAAATTAAGTAACAACATCGTTGGAATTTAGGAAGGTTCCTAATAAATGAACCATCTTAAATTCCACGATCGTTACCTACCTTTTCCCCTCTCCTATATATATGGAGCTTGGGAATATGATGACGGTTTAACCAAGTGATGAAGCACTAGTAATGTGACGTGATGCCCAACACTTGGAGGATTACGCTCTGCAACGAAGAACGCCTCCTCTACAAAGAACGCCGATAAGGAACATAATCAACTGCGATGAATCGACGCATGAGCCTGGGATTGGTGTTGTGTGGTAGATGAGATGAACATCAATGACTTCCCCTTCTTCCCCGCACCAACACCAACAATGAACAAGGTAGGGGGTTTATTTGTGTGATAATACTTTCCTTGTTTTCTTTTGCGGTTTGGAAAAGAATCGTTGGAGAGGTCACAATGTTTGAAGTTCATCATTGTTCTTTCTTGTTGAGCCAAATTCTACCACTCTAAACGTGTAGGGTGTGGGCCAAACAAACATGGCTTGAACCCCTCCATCATTCTTCTTTGTGGTGATCTTCAGAATGAACGAAGGCGATGAAGACGATGAAGGCAATGAAGGTAATGACACTCCGCCACCCGCAGCCTCTGTTACTCCATGCCGCCAGTAAACCGCCGCCGTACCGAGCCACCGAGCCACACTGCTGCCCCGATTCCGAGCTGCCTTCGCCCCTCATGGGACCCCAACTGAACCGGCCCACACCTCCCACGGTGCCCCGGACGAACTGGCCCGTGCCCCTCGCGATGCCCCTACCAAACCGGCCCGCACCCCCCCCAGTACGCCCTGGCCGAACTAGCCCCCCCCCCCCCCCCCCCCCCCCCCGCGGAACCCCGGCCGAACTGGCCCACTCCCCCGCGGTGCCCCGGCTGAACCAGCCCGCACCCCTCACTGCGCCCCGGCCGAACCAGCCCACACCCCCTGTGTCACCCCGACCAAACCGGCCCACTCACCCTATGTCTTCGCGGCTGACCCCCCCCCCCCCCCCCACGGTGCCCCGACCGAATAGGCCACGCGCCCTCCCAGCACCCCCGTAGCCGAGCCGCTCTGCGGCCCCTCGCAGCTTGCCGGACCCCCAGCAGTCCGAGCCGCATCACAGGCCTGGCCTAACCCAGCGTGTGGGGCCAGGTCGACCTAAACCTGGTCGACCCATGCCAGGTCGGGCCAGGTCAGTCCGACCGGGTCGAACTAGACTTGGGCCCACTACAACCCCTTTACTTTATTTTGGACATATTTTTGGCACCAGAAATCCATTTAACGAACTGTCAATGGCGTTGGAAATCTTGGAGCGAGACTGTCCCTTTGAGTATACTCTACTGGAGTTTTGTATTGAGATTATAAATGGTCAAGTTGGATCGAGCACGAATCCAACCGGGCCCCCGGGACTAAATGGATAATAACTCACAGACCGGGCATCCGTTTTACGCGCCATCTATTGCGTTGAGACCCCTATGACATGGCAGACCTTTGAGATACTTCTTCGTGGAACTTCATGACAGTTGGAGTATCGACCAGTAGCTCGTGGATGGGATCCTCCTGGAGACGAGTGAGCATAGTGTGGAGACCTAGTAGCTGGTTGAGACCTAACGACTGTTGACCATTTTGACTCAGAGTGAATCTAATAGCCTAGTGGGGAGCACCTTGGTGTCGCAGAAGACCCACGATACTCGACAAGAGGAGTATCTCAGCTGGCTACGAGGGGGAGCATGCTTGGTGACGCGGCAGAACCATGGTGGGGAGCGCTCTTGGTGACGTGACAGATCCATGGTACTCGACAGGAGGAGTACCTCAGTATTCCAAGGTTAGTGGGAAGAACGCTTGGTGTCACGATAGGCTCACTGTACTCGATATAGGAAGAGTTCTCCAACTGCTGAGGTTTCAATAATGTGACTGGGGATGTTACTTGATACTACCCCTTAAATAAAATCCTGGTTGATTTGAGTCAGTTTTTCTGTTTTTTCCTCATGATTGAGATGGTTCACTTGATAACTTAGGTATATGTATGGGTATATACCTAAGTAAGGTTATCGGTTGGTTTCATACTTTGTGGTTTATCCTTGGTGAATTTTGTGATACCTTGAGGGTCTCGGGGTCCCTAATAACTATCATTATACTCACCCCTGCACACTCTATGCCCGCACCTTGTTGTGTTGGATGCAGACGATAGACAACGTTGACTGAGGCAGAGAGTTTCAGGACTAGACGGTACCTGGAGGTGGACCATACGGTGTGTCGATATGTGGAGGAGATGGACGAACATGGATTGTTTAGGAGTCGATCTGTACCAACCCTTCAGGTAAGAACCCCAGAGGACGATCCAGTACATGTCTTCCCTTTTCTTTCTGTTGTATTGTATCACTGTTGTACTTGTACTTTCCAGTTGGGCTTGTATTATGGCCCTTTTACTTTCTTCAGTCTTTTGTTATATAGTTTACTTGGTGTTTCGTCCTGTTGTGTGATTGCTTTTCTATGTGTTTATAGATTTTAAAGGCAATTCCTTACCAGTTTTAGGGAATTACACCTTTGGTGCTAGTCTCCAGCCCCTGGCCTATAGAAGGCGGGCTTAGGGTAGTCACGACATGGGCCCCAGGGGACGGGTCGTGACATTATGTAAGAATAAATAAATTAACTTGTAATTGGTTACAAAATAACGGGGTTGGTAGGAATAATGAAAATTTAGAGACAAAAATGTTTCTATAGATGATTCAATATATTTGATTTCTATTAGATCATGAATACATAATAATTTAAAAATATTTTTATATTAAACAGTTGAAAAAAATCAATTGGTTTTCTTTTTTTATTATATTAAATGTGCTTAAGTTAGTTTTTATTTGGGATATGGGTGAATGACCATTTGAAGTCACATTTTTTTTGGATAAAACCCAAAACACCATTTTAAATGGTGCATTGGCCCCTCGTCCCTACCCCCCTAATGCCCCCTCTGACCCTTATTCCCCACCCCTACCCTAATATATATTTATAATTATATACATATATATATAACCCAAAAAATCATTTCAAATAGTGATTTGGCCCTACCCCTCCCCCTAATATATTATATATATATATTCATAATTATACTAATAAATAAATATTTTTCATTATTTAAATATAATTATAAATATATATCAAAAAATATGAAACTATTAATAATTATATTTATAAATATATTTATAGTTAAATAATTATAAATCTATATTTATATAGTTATTGATATTTATTTAAAAATAAAATTAAAACATTTTTAAAGATATAATAAATAGTTAATGAAAAATTTTATATTTATAATTATATTTCTTATATTTCTAAAGTAATTAATATTTATTTTTTATTATATTATTAACTACTTTATTATTATTATTATTGATCTAGGCCAGTTTGGTAATATTTCTACAACCTAAACCCTTTCTGAACCCGATTACATGGTTTCTGAAATAGAAACTTATTTAGAAATATTTATAGATTAACATATTTATAAAAATAAATTTATAACAAAATATGTATAAATAAATATTTTTTATATTTAAAGTTAAATAACTTAATAAATATATATTTACTATATTTATAAATAAATATTTGAATAAATATTTATATGTTTACATATAATTATTCAAATATATATATATATATATTTATTTATAATTATATTTATATATTTCAATTTCAAATTATTTATATATATTCATAACTATATAGAAAGGGAAGACCTGTAATAAGAAAGAGGATGGGGTCAAAAAAAGAGAGAATCCATCATCCATAAAACATTCTATGGATCTAGAAAATAGAGATCATTATAATATTTAGAATCAGAGTCTAAATTATCCTCCGTAATTTCCAATTCAAATTGTGGGTTTTTTATTAAAGATCACAGAGTATTTTTCATTTAATACATCATGTTCTGTAGTGAGCTTAGAGGACCTAATACACATGGCATGACCACATTTTGCAGCCTCTTGACCATTTCCTCAACCATGACCCTTTAGAAGATGGCCCAATCTCTAAGATTTAGGTTTTTTCAACCCCCTTTTAGTTCCAATGAGGTATAATCCACTTGAAGTGAACATTCGGCAAGTGATTTTCATCTTCTTGTATTTTTCAGAATCAAACACTTCAAACATTTTTGATGTGTTCACATTGTCATCCAATCTCATCCCTGAAAGAGGGTGGGATTTCTTATGAGAATTTTTTTGAAAGAATTTACTATCAATTGGATTCTTCCCTTTAGATGTTTTATTTCTACCTTTTCTTTATTTTCATAATGATGGAGATTCAAGGTTTTATTTAGTTTTCACGATTCTTGATTATTTTTGTTCCTGTAATAAATGTTCATCTACCTCATTTTGAATTTCAGATTCAATGGGCTCTTGTTTATTTTATATGGACCATTTTCTTCACCCAACCAGTGGGGTTTGAAAATTATCACAAGGAATAAGAGCCTTCTCCTTTTTTCATTTGAAGAATTAACTCATATTATAATTTTATCCAAAGACTGATTTCATAGAATTGAAGCATCAATGGATTTGTTTGTACTAATTGAATTAATCATTGAAGGAAAAGATTCATCCTATTCAAAATCTATTGAATTCTTACCTTCATATTTTCCATCCTTCATTGAGACTTCAACATGCTGCAGTGATTTATCTTTGATTAAATAATAGGTGTTCCTTGTTTGAATACACATTGAACTTGCCAGATATGAGCCCTTGGATGAGTCACCACCCTTCAGAGAAATCCCTTTTGAAGAATACTAATCCATATTGCCATCATGCAGATGAAGATGTTTAGCCTTCTTGACACTCGACTTTTCCTTGTTTCATGTAGAAATATAATTCCCACGAGATGAGAACAAAACATTGGGAAATTTTTTTTATTGTAGGATAACTCTTGACCAATAATCCTACAGTCCAAGAAAAAGGGAGGCACCCGTTCAAATTTATTTTTCAAGGTATGTTCATCCGAATCAGTGGAGAGATAGACTGTGTTAACCAAAGTGGAGCCAATATCTACATCTACTAGAAAGAGGGCATACTGCCCATATCTAAAAATATTTGATTCTTTTTCTATTTTGAGTGGCACACCAATTCCTAGGGAATATAATGTAAATTATAAATCTAGTTTAACCCAAAGACTTTGACCCATATTTATGCATAAGAGTTACTCACCTCCAATGGATTGAAGTTCTCATCCCACTAGAGAATATAGACAACTCTCAGATGGTGGGAGATATAGTCATCCATCTATTCCTTCAGCCTCAGATCATCAGAGGGGAAGAGAATGTGAAAGAAACCCTACCCATTGAAAAACATTTCCACTCATAGAAACCCAAAATTTCATAGAGATGGGAAACCAAATATTCCATTTTCAGATGCTCGGATACTTTTAGTAGAATAACCTGTGAAATTATGGAGTTCTTACCAATTTTAATCCATTTTGAAATGGCTTCAACATCGGTTCAGATATGAGAAACACATCCTTTTCGTCAAATTTATCCAAATTTGATTTCTTATAGAGATAAAATAAAGATCCTCTACCACCATTAGAAGATAGAAATAAGGGTTTAGAGCCACCAAGAGTATTCACTAGAAAATCTACTTATATCGAAACATATTTGTAAAAATCAAAGGGACCTTGTTGAAGAATGCGATTAGCCATTGAGGAAGATGAAACCATGATGAGAAAACTGAACTAAAGTTGAGTGAAAAAGAATATCTAAACTAGTGTGGTTGAAGAAGAAATCATGACCGATCTTGGTGTATGAAGAAGAATACCCAGTGTCAAATCCTTCTAAGATCGATAGTGATCATGTGTCATGAGAATAGATGGTTGAAGCTTCTATGCTATTTTTGAAAAATCAAATGATCTTGGGATTTACTTATTTTATTATATAAATATATTTAATTGTAATTCTATTTATACAATTATATTTATAAATACATATTTACAATTCATTAAATATATTTACAATTCATTAAATATATTTATAATTATATAAATATATATAAACATATTAAATATATTTAACTATTATATATAAATATTTTGTCTATATAATTATAAATATGTTTATTATTTATATATATATAAATATATATTTATTATTATATTTAAAAATGGATATTTATAATTCCTTAAATATATTTGAATATATATAAATATATTTAAAATTAATTCGTATATATAATTTAATCTTTATATAACTATAATTATAGTTATATTTATATTTATATAGGTATAAATGTTTATTTGTAAATAAATCTAAAATATATTTATAAATATAATAAATTTTTAACAACAAAATTATTATTAAAAATTATATTTTATATATTACTAATTTAATAAAGGTTTATTTTTAATTACACTATTAACTTATTTACTACTATTATTTAATCAATTATTCATATTTATTAAATATTTTAAAACAAGTTAAGGCATGAAGGCCTCTTTATTAATGAAAAATAAAAGTTACAGTGGGGACATACAAGTCCAACTGAGCCCAAAATATTCATTAAAAACCAAATGGAAATCAAAATATCATTTATATGCCTCTAAAGTTGATAGAATTTCTGCAACCTTTTAATTACCCTTTCTGATGCTTTAATTTCTATATTTTTCAATTTTTTATGATATTTTTGGATTTACATGTCAGATTGAATCACTTTTTGATCCACTATATAGATAAGGGAATTTTATATATTTAACCCTTCAAGACCACTATCTAAAATAATCATTTAGAGGTGCTGAAAATTCTCTAAACCTAGTTTTTCAAGCTCTACATGAAATGATACAATTTTTTTATCATATTCTTCCAAACTAGTTAACCAAATATTTTTTATATTTGGGGGGGGGGGGGGTTAAAAAGTTAAATTTTATATAATATTATATTAATAATGATTCAATTTTTATTACATAATTAACCAATTGATTACTATTATTGACACTATTATTCAAATTTTTTGTTGTAAATTATTTATATATTTAGTAATATAGTAAATATTTAGTAAATATGCAATTAAAAACATTAAATAATAATAACATAATTAATAATACTTCAAAATAATATAATTCATAAAATAATACTTAATATAAAATACGACCAAATTTTTTTTAAACTATAAATGTAATGGTTTTAAACAATATTTTTTTTTCATGTATATTAGCTTTTTTCTATATTTTTAAATTTATATTTAATTTTAAAAATTTTTATATATTTTTATTCATTATAAAAATTTTCATTTAGATAGTATGTGGACATTATAATGTATATGCTTTTAAAGTTACCGAAATGAAACATAATAATGTTATAATTATATTACATTAAAAGTCTACAAATTTAAAATTATAAATAAAATCTAAATGAAATTTTAAACATCGACTAACAATATGAAAAATAATTTAAAACAAAAATATTTTCATAAAAAAATTTAATGATAAATAATTTTGAAGGCACAAAACATCTTTGTTTAAAAACATAACATTTTTACGTATAAATATTTTTGAGTGAATGAGATTGTACGTGAGTGGTAAAGGCTCTTGGTTTTCATCCATGGGATTATGGTGTCAAGCCCTATTGGGCACATGTACTATCACATTACTATGCTGGAGGTGATGCAGACATGATGCAGGACAATAGTGACAGGCATGACGTAGATAGGATGATGCAAAAATGACGCTACACTGGGCTTTTTGGCCATATAATGTGATTCACATCCACTGGTCCTATGATCCATGTACTAAGTAAATAAGGCTTGAGGGGTGATATTCTATTGGGAGTCTATGGCCAGCCTTTCCTGCCTTTGTGTGTGTGTGTGTGTTTGAATGTAATTGTACCCCCAAGAACCTAGTATAAATATGTGTGTGTGTGTGTGTGTATTTATTAATTTTTTTACATTACTTTCACTATTTGAACTAGAAACTACACTAACAGAATAAATTCAAGGATTTTCATAGCATAGGTATTTAACGATGTTGAAAGTTTCAAGTATTCTACGGTGTTGTTGATGAGGAGATCCAAGGTTACTAGTAAGTTGTAATAAGATGATGAACAATGTTTTGTCATTTCATGTAAAGCTTGACACATAATATTTAGATATCTTTTAACCGCTCTAAATGAAAGAAACATATATTGGTCATGAAGACTTAAATTTTGGAAATTTCTACATCTTTCCATTAGATCAATAAAATTCTTCAATCTAACATGTATATGAACATTTGGTGCTTTGGACCCAACCGCACCCCTAATGGGTTCCCTCCTACCAATTTACGCCCCACCCCACTCCCCCTTAATATATATTTATAATTATATATATAAATATATATTTATAATTATATTTATAAATAAAAAATTGCAATTTTATTAAAATAATTCTAAATATATATTAAAAAATATGAAACTATTTATAATTTTATTTTCAAATATATTTATAATTTTATTATTATAAATCTTAAAAAAAACTAAAATATTTTAAAACATATAATAAATTGTTAATGACAAAATTATTATTAATAATACTTTTTTTATTTTACTAATTTAATTATGATTTATATTATATTACATTAATAACTACTTTAATAGTATTATTGACCTGGGAGGGTTCGGGTAATATTTTTGAAACCTGAACCCTTTCTGAACTCTATTATGGGGATTCCGTACCTCAAACATATTTAGAAATATTTATTTATTAATTTATTTATAAAAAAATATTTGTAACAAATTATTTATAAATAAATTTTTATATATTTATAGAAAAATAGATTAATAAACTGTATATTTATTATATTTATCAAAATATATATGAATACATATTTATATATTTTCATATAGCTATATTATAAATTTATATTTACAACTATATTTATATATATCTAATTAAAATTATTTAATTATTTTCCGAACTATAAAAATTTCTTTATGAAAATATATATAAATAATACATATATTTTACATGCATATTAATATATAAATATATTTATTTATAATTATATTTATAAACATATATTTATAATTTCATATTTACAATTTTTTAAATAAATAAATAAATAAATAAAATTATATATATATATATATTTACATATAAAAATTATATATATTTAATAATTATATATAAATATATATATTAATATGATTACATATATTTTTATGGTTTATATATATATATATATTTAAATATATATATTTAAAAATTTATATTTATTATTATATTTAGAAATACATATTTATAATTCTTTAAAAATATTTAAAATTATATAAATGTATTTAAAATTTATTTGTATATATATTTTAATATTTATATAATTATAATAAATTTATATTTATATAGCTGTAAATGATTATATGTCAATAAATTTAAAATATATTTAAAAATTTAATTAATTGATAATAATAAATTATATTTTATCTATTTCTAATTAAATAATTGTTTAATTTTAGTTATATTATTTACTAAACAGGTTGTTGGGGGCTTACCCGAGTGGTAAAGGCTCTCGGCAATCCTACATAAGACACTTGCTCAAATCTGGGTGAGTGCGAATTTTTGTAGGCAGCCTATGATGTAGGCATGACGTATGGCGTCGGAAGGCAGTGACGTAAGCAGTATGATGCAAGAACGTTGCATTGGGACTTCAAGCCTATTAGTGTGCCTTTTTTAGGTAATAGGCTTCATACCCACTATGTCGTGAAACCATGTACTTAATAAATAAGGCTTGATGGGTAGTCTATACCTTGGGGGGCTATGACCTATCTTTTTGGCCTATGTGTGAGGTATGTGTGTGTTTAAGATAATTATACAGCCAAGAACCTAATATATATATATATATATGTGTGTGTATATATATATATGTGTGTGTGTGTGTATATATATATATATATTAACTAACTAGTACCAAACTCGTACATTTCCAAGTCATAATCATTTAATTATAAACTCACATAAATACACTCATAATTTTTAGTTATTAAAAACATTAGATATATGAAATATAGGTAGAGAAACATAAGATTAAATAATATTTGATACATGAAACAATAATTAATCACTACATAATTGTTGAACATATTAATTGACTTGTGATTAGTCTATTTTATTTTTCGTTTCATCCAATATTGATGTTCATTAAACTGTTTAAAATCCTTTAAAGTTGAATTGTCTCTCCTGAATTTAGGGATGAGTTGTATCAAATCTTTCTTGATTGAATTCTTGTTCTGAGTTAGTGATATAAATCTTTATGGGAAAATATTATATAATCAGATTCAAATAACATATATCTAAAATGTATATATGATATGTTGGAATGTAAGAAAATGAGACATGGATTGAAGAAAAACATCCAGTATGTTAAAAATGTGTTTTCCTTGTATATTTTATTTATTACACCCAACATCTATGAAGAAACCTACATCATCTTAAAATTTTAATTATATAACTTTCTTTACATCAACTATTTTTTGATATAATCATCGGGGTTACCATGCATCCTCTCATAACTAAAAAAAGTAGAATAGCACATAAGAAAATGGAATGTAAACTCAATCCACTAAGTGTCACTGTAAATGACACATAAAAGAAAACATAACCAAATTGGCATAAATTTATAACTTTATAAAACAAATGGTTAGAAAATAGTAAATATATATTTATAAATTATAGAAAGTTCACCCCCAAAAAATTTAATTCCATGCACTTGACCATTATAGTATGATATTAACTCCACCATAATTTCTTACCCATGGACTTCACTAAGGTTTATAATAAAATATATATTTGTATATGAATTTCATGATTCCAAAATTAATAAAAAACATGATTAAAAATTACATAGGAGACCCATGTGAAGGAATTTACTTTTTCAATTCATCCATGTCTCATATTGAGAAATTGTGCCTAGATCATGGAATAACTATGAAACCGACATCATAAGTATAAAAAATTACCTGTTTATTCAATTTATAATTAGAATAGTACACTGATGATGAGGTGATATATTAGAGGAGACGTGATTAGTCCATGAGAGTTAATGGGGGATGATTTTCCATGGATGTAATCGGGGATAAACCCATTATAATGGTGGAATAACCTATAATTAACATAGATAAAAATTAGAAAATAATTTTGAATTTATAACCAGTGGAAAAACCCATTTCATAACTGGTAATATTGTATAGTTCCATATCATACTGTCAAATAAACTCTAAATTAGGGAACATAATACTTTATTTTTTATTGATAATTATTATACGAATTCTTATATATAAAACTACTAAATTTGACCATGAAAATAAAAATTCCCAACATTAGAAATCTTCTCAAGAAAAACATGAATGTAAGTAACACAAAAATATATAAAAACATAAAAATGAGGCTCTAATATTTTTGGTTCCACCAAATGAAATGTACTTGCAATATATAAAACTACTTAATAGGTTCAAGAAACATCACAATCCAAGTATAAATAATTTATTCATGAACTTCGTGAATGGAAATTATACAAAAATATAATTACATGAATGTTCAAGATGAGGCTCCAATATTCTAGGTTTTGCTCACTTGAAATTTTCAATATATCACTCCTACCATAAAAGGATAAATAAAATTAACATAAAAAAAATGAATCCAAACTAAATATGGAGAAAATATAGACTGTAGTGAATAAAATAAGTAATGAAAATAATTAGTTGTTTTGAAGAAAATAGGCAGTGAAGAAAATGAGTGATGTGGATGCATTAAACTTGAATGAAACAATACGTACATATACAAATATAACAAAGAAAAATTCATATAGGTCATGCATACTATAAAATAAGTTCAAATAAAATATAGAATTTTCATTTAAAATATGCATTTCCAATATGAATATAAAAATTATATCTTCGATGCATTTAGAAAATAAGGGTATATAGGAAATTCATACCATAAATTCATTTAAAAATGAAATTAAATTGATTATACAAAAACATTTTCATAGGTAGTATGGTTAAACAATTTTGTGTAGTAATTTTTTTTAATAGTAATCAACAATTTGGACAATGAAAAACAATAATTCATATTTGATACGTTGAAATAAGCTTAAAATTATGAAAATAATGAATGTAAATAAGTAAAATTCATAAATTCAATATCGAAATATAATTATCCATTAACAGAGAAGTAGGAATATCCTTACGCATTTCATGAAATACTAATTCCTTTTATTTTTAAAACCCACAGAGTAGGAAATAATTATAAATTTCATTGATTAATTTATTCCCAATATGAGATGTTTTTATCATTGAAGAAGCATGAAAATATCTACAGTTTCAAATGAAATTATTCATTAACAGAGAATATTATAGAGGGGTAGAAGAACATAGATATTCCCAAAACTAAAAAATGAAAAAATAAAAAATATTGTAGTGGTAAATGAGAAACAAATGTGAATAATTAATATATGATTATAAAATATGCATAAATTGAAGGTTTTTACACATATAGTGAAACCTAGTATATTTAATGAAGGATATACAATATTTTAATATTGATTTTTCATATGTAATATCTATGCATTAACAGGTTTATAATATGCACATAGTAAAAATGGCACTGAATTTAGTAAGTACAATGTAAGAAATTTATTCCTTCCAACAAACATATAAACAAAATATAATATATTACCATGGAAATTGAATTGATTTTGGATATAATAAATTTCAAAATAAAGACTTTTTATTTGTTAGAAATTAGTGTTTTGGGATGTGGAATAAAAATGTTACAATTTAATCGTGATTGATGTAGGTTTTAGGAGCATTGAAAGTCTATGATGGGTCATTTCAAACATTGTTTTTTGTCATGATCAATGATCAACCGAAATATACACAATGATAAACATTGTGGTCAATGGAATTGAATATAATAAAATAGGAAACTGATAAGATGCCCAAACCAGAGATAGGATCATCAAATATTATTTAGAATTAATATAATTAATTAAAACATTACCTTGTTGAAATAATTTCATCATTGATGGATATAACAAAATATCTATGTTTTTCCTTCATTTTTTAGGTATCAATAGTAGATTAACTATATTTGTGATCCATATGTGTTCCAAAAATCATTGAACGTTGCCGTACAAATCTCTAGATGGTAGTATGGCAGATCCTATCACTTGAGTCTTTCACCTTTGATCACCATGAGAATCAATTCGAAAGAGTTCTCCCTGATCTCTCTCGATATGAGGGAGATTAGTGGAGAAAGATCTCTCTTAATTCTTGGGAGAGTTAGTGGAGAAGGGAACTATCTAGGTCCTAAGAATATTCTCGAAATCTATTGTACACAACATAAAAAATTAATTTATTCTCTTATAAAATAATATAATTGGGTTTATATACAACTAGGATTAAAATAAAATAATTTCACAAGTGACATTTATTGTTTATTTAATCCCTATGGAATCTCATGTCAAATAATAATAATGATACTACTATTGTTTCTCGTCAAGCACATAACTTGTGATTTAAATTGAAATATTATTTTTTCATATAAAATTCAATATGTATTATTTCACTCGGAACCACTAAAATCTAACCATCATTACTCTATAATATTTGTTTGGGCTTCAATAATGACTATTTTTTGTTAAATAAATATCAATTCAATATATTCCTATAAATAAATAAATATTATATTCACTAAATAACTAATAAATGTTTATTAAATATTCTGATCACATTATATTCTCTCAACTAACTGGTGACAGAATACATGCGATCAATAAAACATGAATAATTATTAAACCACATGTGAGAATAATATTTATTAAAAATTTTAAATAATCAATAATATAATATTATTTAACTGATATTCTAGATACAATTAGTTTGTGACCCTCTAGGCCTCATTCTTAGTGGCATTAGGCAATTCAGACTAAAGTCCAATGTTTGCATCTAGAAACACACCAATGAACCCCGAGAGAATAAATTTAATGCCGCAATGATATAATACATCATACAGACACTTACTATGTAACATAACACCTTTATCCCCATATCTCTAATCAAGTGGGTTGAATGTTAGTTACATCAACCAATGTGCTCGATGTATCTCTCTTTGAAATCCTGTAAATTAAACATTCCTATAGAACACCATGTTCATTAATTTATTTATGATATTTCATTCCCATCAAAGGTGTTAATATATAAAATTTTGTTAAAGAACAGAATAGAAAAATCATTTCTTGCAATATTCATTAATGCAATACAACTCATGATTCACCCAACATATCCTACCTCATCATGAAAATTTTTCATAACAATTTCATCAGTATATCACATTAAATGGATAAAATATTAATTAATTATAATATTAAAGTATAAGGATCAATACACATGTCCATAGATAGGAACATCCAATAACACATATAATATGGGTTTCCTACCGGTGGGTCTCATTCCCATAATATCCTACACTGGATATTAACAATGGTGTGAACCTTGAAAATGTGCCTAAAATTACTTTGAGTCTCCACCCATGATAGACTATATCATTTTTCCTCAAATAGTATCATCTAGATGTAGAACATATATTTAAGAATAGTGTCATAGCACTTCTGGGTTCTCATCATTGCAGGGATTTACTATAAACTTTTTGTGAGACAACTACTCATAGGAAATTATCTAACAATAGGTTATGTATATGAACAATCATGATGGGATAGTTAGTTTATTAATATTAAAAACTATGAATAGAGGTTGTCATAAATTAAACAGATATTGGTTCGAGAGAACCAACTCTAACAGACTCTCACTTGCACTAGAGCAAACTGCTAACAACCTATAGTCCTCTAACACTCACATTGTAATCAATCATCTATTGAGATATGACATTAGTAAAGGGGTCCACCATATTGTGGGAACTATTTTTAGTACATCTTCCACCCTCTAATAAAAATCCTTCAAGTGGTGATACTTCCATAATATGTGCTTTGTCAGTTGGTGTGACCTTGGATATTTTGTATGAACCACCACTAAAGTATTATCACAATACAATGAGGTAGGGTCTTTATTATAAGTACTGCATAAATCTCCTAGAAAAAATTTCATATCCAAATGGATTTCATGGATGCATTTTAGGCTTCTATATGCTTGTACTCCACTGTAGAATCAGAAAAAACTAGCTTCTTTTAACTCTTTTAGATCACCACTCCTCCATTATGACAGAAAACATATCCTGACTGTGACTTCAAATCATTCTTATCTATATATAAACTGCCATTATTATAACCCCTAATGAACTGCTCCTCAATTCCTCCATACACAAGGAACATATCCTTAGTTATTCTCAGATACTTAAGAATATCCTTAACCACATACCAATGTCGTTCTCTAGGATCATAATTATATATTCCTATCATGCTAAATGTATATGAAACATCATGTCTAGTAAATAAAAAGGCATTCATGATTGATCCTATTGCTGAAGCATATGGGATTATACTAATTATCTCTCACTCATCATGTGTTTGTGGAAACATTTTATCTGAAAGATGTAAACCATGTGACACTAGAAAAAATTCCATCTTGGATTGTTCCATACTAAATTTATTTAGTGTATGGTAAACATTTTTACTTTTACTTAGTCCATGAAGACTCTTGGATCTTTCACAAATGATCTTAATCCCTATAATATAGGATGTTTCACTAAAGACCTTCATTGATAAACAATTTCTTAACCAGTCCTTAACAGACTATAAGAATGATATGTAATTTCCAATAAGTAATATGTCATCAACATATATTATAAAGATAATGACTAAATTTTCACTAAACCTATTGTAAACTCATGGATTATATTCATTCTTAATGAATGAAAAGTATTTAATATCTTCATCAAATCAAATGTTCCTAGAACTAGATCCTTGTTTCAATCCATAAATGGTTCTTTTTAACTTAAAAATCTATTTGGTATCGACTAGAGTCATAAAACCTTATTTTTTTCATATAGAAATATTCCTAAATGTTCCCATTAAGGAATGCAGTTTTTAGATCCATATTCCAAATCTCACAGTCATGACAATATTTTATATCTAGTGGAATTCTAATGGATTTAAACATGGAAACTAGTGAAATGGTTTCATCATAGTCAATTCCTTAACTTTTTTTATACCCTTTATCAACTATCCTTTCTTTATAGGTATTGAATATACCTTCCATTACCATTTCCTCTTGAATACCAATTTTCATTTTACAATATTTACATCAACTGGGGAATCAATAATAACCCAAAATTCATTTTATTTCATGGAATCCATTTCACAATTCATCACTTCCTTCCATTTTACAAAATTTGAACTCTCTACTACCTCTTTGTAATAGATTGTTTCATCATTTTGAAACAAAAATGAGTCACATCTTTGGTGAATAGAATACCACATCTCTATAGTTCTCTTACCTCTCTTATTCTCTGATGCAGTACTTATGTTTTAGGAAGTACTTATTCCATGGAGATATATGGAACCAGTTCCTTAAATCACTCTTGTTTATCTTGAGAATCAACTTCATCAAAGTCAATATTTCTCCCACTATCCTTTTTGAGGATGTGCACCCTATAAAAAAAGAAAGCTTGTCTAGCGACGATCAATATATTGTGTGAGGGTTTGTATAGGTAGTATCCCTTTGTTTTATGGTATAACCTATACATACACAATTTGGTCCCCAAGGTTCTAGTTTTATGCTTGAGAAGGCCTTAAAAAACATCTCATAACCTCATATATGTAGATGAAAAAAACTATTTTCTTTCCACTCTATAATGCGAAGGTAATTCCATTTTATGCTTCATTTGGTACTCAGCTTAATGTGTATACCACAATCTGTAATTCATATACCCAAAAGGATAATGGAAGATGTGAATGACTCATCATTTTCCTTACCATTTATAAAAAGGTACAAATTTTCCTTTCACTAACTCTATTCCACTGTGGTGTATAAGGTGTGGTGAGTTGCGATATAATCTTAAACTCCCATATAAAATTGATAAATTCTTGGTTAATAAATTCACCACCTCAATCTAACCGAATCTTATTTATCTTCTTTCCATGTTGATTATCCGCTTCATTCACGATTTCCTTGAATTGCATAATGGAATCAGACATATACCTCATCAAGTAGACATAACCATATCTACTCAAGTCTTTAGTAAACATTTTGATGTAAGAATACCCCCTCTAACATCTACTAAAAATGGGCCACAAACATCAGTGTGTACCAATATTATACTCTCTATGGCCCTTCGACCCTATCCACTGAATGGAGGATTAAAAATTTTCCCTTGTAAACAATCATGACATCATTCAAGTGGTTTTAGCTCAGATAAGTCTAAATAACCATCTTGGTAGAGAATTGTTAAGAGATTCTCATTTACATGAGCTACATCATACTTACACACCTGGGTGTTATATTATTTGTGTAAACAAGATTCTTTATAAATTTTCAATACTTGGATTTCATAAAAGAATGTTAGTTAAATATTCCATAACATAACATATGTTTTCCTTATAAAAGGGAAAAAAATTTATTTCCAAACTTGAAATTAAACCAGTATGTATTTAGGTATGATAAATAAATTATGTTATTTGTAACCATTGATAAATAATAATAATATTTCAAAAGAATCATTCATATTGGAAATTAACGTTGGAATTCACTAATAGATAAAGGATCCTACCTCAGACCGTTAGCATCTCTCTGATCCACCTCTCCTTAATAAAACTTTTGTAATCTACTCAGTTCCTATATTTGGATACATATGTGATAAGAAAAAGCTATATTTATTACCCATTGTGTAGATATTGAAATATTAAACTCGATAACAAACAACACTTTATCTTCCTCTTTCTTAGGTGTGAAATTATTCTTCTAGTGGCCTTGCATACCACATGAAGAAATAATGCCTCATTTTCCATTCACTGCTTCTAGATCTTCCTCTTCTTGCAAGGATAGTGCTCAAGAGATTTAGACTTGTTATAATCATGGTCCCCTTAACCTTGTTATTCCTTTTTTTAATTCACTATAAGCACTGAAGGTTTATCACACTCTATTTCCTTATCCACTAAAAGAATCATAGTAATATGATCTAAAATAATCTTCTCATTATTGATCATATTGTAATTAATAGTAAAACTCAAGATTGTCTTAGACAGTAATGAATGTATGGGATCTTAATGAAACCCATCTGGGGATTTACTCCCTAAGATGTATTAGTGATTAATGTAGAAATTAAGATTGAATACATGAGGCCCAGTCAATATAGACCCTCCAAGATTAGTTTTAAAGAAAGAATCAGAGATCTCATACCTCTCTTATCATGCCTTCTCCTAATAGAAGTCCCAAAGGGGAGACATCATGCTATACACATCTGTATCCACATGTTTCTCTAAAGTCTCATTGGACTTGGATAATATCATGAACATTTAACAAATATGGAATCATTCAAATGTTTCTCATAGACTGATAACTCTATATCACTTGGATCATTACATAGAGCATCAAGTATAGGTTCTTCCAGTACATTCAATTTCTTTTGATGGAGAAGGGTATTGCTTAAGAGCCTTTTCAACTCTTTGAAATTTGAGTAGTGATAAAGTTATTCTTCTCAATTATGGATCCTAGTGGTATGTTTGAAGTCATTTTAATGATGTTTCAATAAAAATAATATGAGCATAATTTTAGTAATTTATGTCGTAAAATTTAGAAAAAGAAATAAATGTTATATTTATTAATCTCCTACTATTTTATTGAAACCCATTATCCCTCACCATTACCTTCATAATATCATGATTTCTAGGAATTCTAGTGGAATGAAACCATATTCCCCTTCTCATTACCCCAAAATTGGTTGGTCAATCAACTCGAATAGTTTTAGGTATGGATTCTAAATGGAAACTGCATTAACTCATAGTTCCTTGGTCAGTTGAGTGGACTCCCATATCCTAAAATATTTAAAGTTGATTTCATCAACTCTTACCTCTCAGTTACACCATGTCCTACTTGGCCAGTTAACCCTTGATGTGAAATAAGTTAATTAAACCCCAAACATCGAGTTATAATTCCTTGATGATTGAAAGCACCCCAACATTGGCTGGTTAATCACATTGATATGAATTTCTATTTTAACTAAATCAGTGAAAGTCTATACCATATTAAACTAATTTATTGAGGGGTTTTATCATTTTATGCATAGAATGATATTTATGATCGTTTATAACATTATTTTTAATATTAAGCGGATTATTCTTAAGTGACTAACCATGTATTAGATAATATTTCCACACAATAAAAATTATGTTAGTTCTGTCTTGCATACATGTATATTTCATTAATTCATGTGATTTTGGAAAAGCACCCATAACGAAATAACCATTTGTAAGAAACCAGATCATCATTTCATATATGGGTCTTTATTTCAAGTGGGTTTTAAGGAAAAATGAATAATTCAAAAATTTTCTAAATACATGCTGTGTACTTTCATGTACACACCGTGTGCCCAATTTCGACATGTAGCTATGTACTGGCAGTGTAACGGGTGAGTACATGGTCGTGTGGGTGACCTAGAAGATCGCCTAAAGTGGGGGCTGGTTGAGGCTAGTACACATTGTGTACATTAAATGAACACGCCATGTACTTTTCTTTTTAATTGATTAATCGAAGCGGGGTCACGTCTCATCTCCAGGAACCTCTTCTTCTCCTCGTGTTTCATATAGGAGAGTGACATATGACCAAAGAACTTAGACATCCTCCAGTTCCTCCATCCGATTTTCGATTAAGATGCCTTCGGGTGTGTTGGATTTCCACTGGTGAGTTCTCTCTTTCCTTAGAACATATCTTCCTGATTTTCTCCTCTCTCATGAGTTATTCAGTGTTAAATTTTTTTGACCTTTTTGTTTATCTATGATGTTCTAGGATGATTCAAGGTCTGACGTTCGAGAGTGTTCATTGCACAACATTAAGGCAGGTGGTTTGTGCCATTATTTTATAGTATTTGGAATATATTTTCTTAAATTGATGAATACCCATGTTTAGGGTATTGAATTTTTTGGATATTGGCCCTATTATCTACCTGTTAGGGTTTAGTTGATTTAAAAGAGGTTTTAACATATGCATAAGGTTTGATACCCTTATTTATGGGACACCCCATGGGTGTGTTTCATTGTTTGACTATTATTGAACATTTGTCCTAGGTTTCTTATGAGGCTATTTTTCCATGCCTTGAGTTGTTTATGATTGAGTTGATTAGTTACCTTTGATGATTTTTTTTTATTTTTTGATTAATGTTGAGCCATGTGATAGTTTGAATTTCATGTAGAGACTTTTATAAATGTTGTATGCACGCTGATCTTCCAATGAACCGTGAGAGTCTTAGACCCAAAAAACTATGAGGGGGGGGGGGGGGTTCCCTATTTATTTACATAGGACCGTGACAGCCTTGGTGTAGAATTTGACCCATGGGTATTGATTGTGAGAGATGCCCATGAGGTCTTTTATGATTATTTATTCTACGTTGACCCATGGGTTATTGACTGTGAGAGCTACCTGGTGGTCGTGTATAATTAATTGATGCTATGTAGACCTAGGGGTGTTGACCATGAGTTCTTCCCAAGTGGTCATTTTTATTTGATTAGTGTTGTGTTAAACCCAATGGGTTAGACCATGAGATCTTTCCCAGAGGGTTTTTGTGAATAACTGAATGATTGTGATGGGTTTGCCAAGCCAAAGAACATGTTTGGACACAGTCTTACTTGATTTTTAGATGGTTTTTAATATTTATGTTTGTTATTATTATACATGGGGATAGAGAGATTAGTCTAGATCCCAAGGTTTCGTTATTCGATTTATTGAATAATTTATAAATGAAAATTAATGTAATTGAAAATTATAAGATTGTTTACTTTTGAGTACTTCTTACTTTATTTCTTTATTTCAGAATATTACGTACTATATATATTCACTGATAGTTAGGAACAAATCTTTCAGTGTTTTCCTAATGGGATTCATCTCACACTCCATTTGGGTTGTGCTTTTGGACCCAAATAGATTATATGTTTGCAGGTATAGATAATGGAAAGTGTCCTTCTTCATTAGGTACTTGATTGTTGTTGGAGTTGGAGAGCATGGGACCAAGATGAGGCTATCAATGATGTTGGAGTTTACTTTTTTCTATACATTGGTTTTAGTATTGTATTTCCATCATTGTGACTTGTTTGGCTATTTTCCAAGATACTTGTGACATGCATCATTATTTATATAAAGGATGCAGTTTTTTATAATATCGGTCTTCCACTGTTTAATTTGTTGTATTGTATTACTGATTTAACTTTTTGATTATTATTTGTTATTCCAATGCTTATACTCTACCAATGAGTATATAGTTGACCCAATTTATTACCTTGTCTCTCGCTGCTAGTCGGCCTCCTTTTGAATTTGGGGAAATTGAATTGAGGTTATGTGACCAACTGGGTTTGGGGCTCCTTTGGGCGACACCCAAAACCGTGACGTTACAAAGTTGTATCAAAGTAGTTTATTTTTTTGCATTGTATTACTGTTTTGAGCCTACATATAGAGATTGGATAGAATGGGTAGTTGGTAATAAGTTGTGTCTGGGAGTATCAAACTTGTGTAAAGGGAAAATCCAATTTACCTCTAATATTACAATTTTTCTAGTTTTTCAATAGTTACAATTGATTTGATTTTACCGTTGGGAAATTCACTTATTTTTTGTTATTATGATTGATATCATTTTGTTTCTATTTCTATTTCAACCTAATGATATGAGGGTATTCCATCTCATGCATCATATATGCACTTTCTAGAGATCACATGTCATGTATTATTGTCATTCCATTTAGGGTGCAATATTGATGGAATGTTGTTGTGATAGATATTGTGCTATATATTCATGTTGTTGTTATATATTTCATGATTTAATACCTACTATTTTTATAGGGTATTCGAATATGTAAATATTCATTTTTATGGATGCCAAACTATGATCCTTGGGGTGTTACATGACCTCTTGTATGGGGATTTGGTGGATCATGTTTGAAAATTAATTGATTTTTTCAAGTTAGGTTATGAATAAGGATGTAAAACTTTTATTCATGAGAGTATAAGATCTCATTAGTCAAAATTTTTCATGACTTGGACAATATTTTTATTTTTTAAGGGTTCTAGAGAAGTTTCATAGGCCAACTATCCAGATACACAGACAACACAGTGTGTGGTGTTATGAACACACACCATGTGTTCTTCTATTTTGGAAGAAACAACTTTTCTTAAGTACATTTTGTATACTGGGAGTACATTACATGTAGTACTTTACTATGTGACTCACTGCATGAGTAGAGACATTGGGTTGGGAAACTTCTGGTAGAACACACCGTGTCTAGATTGTACATGTCATGTCTATATAACCATATATCTGACCATTGTACCAATGAAAAGGGTGGATGAAACATAGGTTTTACATTCCATGTCTAGCTTGTACACATCATGTAGAGTCAACCATGTATTTGACCATGCAACCAATGGAACGAGTAGAAGGAACTGAACTAGTACACTCCGTGTCGAGGGTGAACACGACATGTAGTATTACCCAATAGAGAATTGTGTAGTTTTAGTCATGTAGAAGTACTTGGTAAGGAAGGAAAATTCAATTACACCCGTGTCATAGGAGGAACACGCCGTGTGTATGGGTGTTACAAAACTAGGTTCGGCGGAGGTACAAACCTTGTTTAGAGTTTAAGGTAACATGTTGTGTAGTGGTTATACACGTTGTGCAAACCTATTTTGTAATAATTGAATGATTTATTCTCATGTTACCTTATTTCAATTCTATGTTTTTGTCCTTGATAATCATGTACTAAGGTGTGCTCTTGACCATGTAGAGTCATGTCACCAAGAATTCCTCCTGTTGTGTGCCAAGTGTAGGGTGACGACTAGACATTATAAAGGATAGATCAGGGACTAACAGAAGATCCTCCCATCATGATCATATTGGTACCGATTTTTATACAAGACGCATGTGCTAATGCATAGTTCCATGAAGGCTTTATGAGGATGATGCAGACTTTCCAGGGAGCACCACATCCTACCTCAACTACGACAGAGCTGACGTGGGTGTACCAACAGTAACATCCTCCCACATTTTCAAGGGATGCAGGACCACATGCTTTAGATTCATGGTTGGAGGCCATGATTTCCATCTTTGGACATCTAGAGATTCCTCTGGAGAGGAGGTTGAATCTCGCGATGTACATGTTGTGTGATTACACCAAGAGATGGTGGGATGTTATCACATAGGAAAGACATCATCAAGATATGGCTTAAGAAGAGTTTCAGAGGACCTTCTATGACTACTTCTAAACCAAGACATTGAAGGATGATCGAGCTCAAGAGTTTATGCATTTGGAGTAGGGTGCTATTTCAATGATGGATTACTCTTCTATTTTTACAGAGCTTCAATGCTTCACACCTTTTCTGGGAGGTAATGAGTTATCTTTACCTAGGATATTTGAGGATGGTCTCTGGTAAGACATATGATCGTAGGTGAATGTATTCAGGATGACATCAGTGACTGCTATAGTGAACCAGGTGCTGATTATTGAGTGTAATATGAGGGGGTTGGGAGTTGTGATCCAGGAAGGTTCAACATCTAAGGTTGGTACACCTTTGTTTGATAGAAGGAAGCACCAAAGGGAGACTTCAGGAGGTGATTCCAGTAGTAGGGTTGTATCTATAGGTAGCAAGGTGAGGTGATACCAATGCGAGAAGAGTGGGAACACGAGACCTCAATATGCAAGAAACCCAGTTGAGTACCGAGCTTGCAGCAAGATGGTTCATCTTCATCATTTTTTTACAGTTTTTCTCATTAACATCTAGTGAGAGGGGATGATTTATGACTCCTATTTTAGAAGAAGGACCACAATTTCCTCCTTAGTCATGGAACTGGAGTTCGTTAGACCGTTCAAGATGAGAAGGTGTTCATAGACATGGTATCTAGTCTGTAGGTTTTCAGTGATAGTAGGGTGGATCAGCTTAGGGTAGTTAGGAAGGGGCATAGGGCCACTATATAGGTCAGACATTTGCAGTGGAGCAGACCCAACAGGATCAGGATCCCAAACCCTCTACAGTTAGATGTATGATTATAGTTGCCTCAGTTTTAGCTTCTACTATTTTGGAGAGAGGGGATTCCCGTAGTTATATATCTATTACTGGTTTGGAGATCCTTGGGGTTTTTATCTTTATATATGAGGATGTTATTACACAGGAAACTCTGTTGGGGAGTTTGAAAGATAGTGTACATCTGTTCAAGGAATTCCCTCTTGATATTGGTGGGTGTCACTTCTTATGGGAACTCAATGACTTAGTGACTCCATGCTTCGATGTCATTCTCATAATGGGATGGTTAGTCTATTTTCAGGACTTTTTTGATTGATATTGCCGCAGGGTTAGTTTCACCTCACTAGAGGGTGGTTCTTTTCTACAAAAGGGTGAATGGGATGTCCAGGTGATCAGAGGAGGACCCGAGCAGTATGTGTTGGGAGGAATTACCACCCATATTTTTAGTTTATATCTGGATGACTAGGGGAGTTCACAGAGGGACTTTCCCCCAGTGGTGGATCATTTTAGAGATGTATTTCTAGATAAATTTTATGGTTTACCAATAGAGAGAGAGGTAGACTTCTCTATTGATCTTGTGCTATGAGCGACACCAGTGTCCATTCATCCTTATAGGATGGATACACTAGAGTCACAGGAGCTCAAGAAAAAGTCGGAGGATATATAGAAAAAGGGGTTTATATGACCTAGTTCTTCTCCTTGGGGTTCGCCTGTTCTTTTCACGAAGAAGGTAGATGGTACCATTAAAGATTGTGTGGATTATCAGAAGTTGAACTAGTTGATTATCATGAACTGATATCCCTTACTGAGGATTGATGATCTCTTTGATCAACTTTTAGGAGCCTGAGTGTTCTCGAAGATTTAATTGAGATTCAGTTATAATAAGCGGCATGTTAGACCATCAGATATACTTCTTACAGTCCTTCAGAGTAGGTATGGTCTATACGAGTATTTGGTTATGCCATTTGGTCTTACGAACACGCCGATAGTTTTCATGAAATTGATGAACCAAGTGTTCAATCCTTACATGGATTCTTTTTTGGTAGTCTTCATGGATTATATCTTGGTCTACTCTCACACTCTACATAGAGACAATAGTATCAGTAGACCCAGAGAATGTGAGAGTAATAGATTTTTGGGAGAATCCAAATAATATCTTTGATGTATGATGTTTTATGAGGATGGTTGGTCAATACATGTGATTTATATAAGACTTTTCACGCATAGTAGTGCCACTAAAAATCTTGACTATGAAGGGTGAAAAATAGTTGTGGATAAATTCCTACGATTCAGCTTCTTAGGAGATGAAAGGGAGATTGACATCAACACTGATACTAATTTTTCTAAAGTTAGGCAGGATTTGCACCGTTTACTACGATGCATCATGTATTTGGATAGGAGCAGTGCTTATGCCTATATAATGAGTCATTATGTATGGGTATCAGCAGTTGAGACCATATTAGAAAAATTACCTGACACAAGATCTCGAGATAGCTGCACTTGAGCATACTTTACACTATTGGAGATATTATCTTTTGGGAGAGAATTTTGTGCTTTTTACTGACCACAAAAGTATCGAGTATATCATTACTCAGTGTGATCTGAATTTGAGACAACGAGGGTGGGTTGAGTACCTTCATACATTTAACTTTGAGCTTTCATACATGCCTGGTAAAGGTAACATTGTGGCTGATGTATAGAGAATGAGGAATCAAATATAGAAAATTTATGAGGCCAATAGCGAGTGGAAACTTATGGATCTGTTCTCTACGATGCATTTGGATGTGCACGATAGATAGGGGCAAATGTTTCTTTCTTCTACAGCTGTTACCACTACTCTACAAGATCGAGTGTAAATGAGTAATCTATCATATTCCGAAGGCCTAGTCCTACGAGAGAGTGTGTCATGAGAGGACCCTACTCCTGGGTGGACTATAGATGATGATGAGATGTTGCATTTTCATTGAAATGTATGGTTGTCAGCAGACATACATGGGGATTTGATGTGATATTTTAATTCCTCGGTTTGGGAATTTCATCATAGTGTCACCAAGATGTATCGAGATTTTCACCGTCAATATTGGTGGCCAGGTATGAAGAGGGATGTTGCTGGTTTTGTTCTAAGATATTCCACCTGTTAGTGGGTGAAGGCGAAGCATCAATGACCAGCTAAGATTTTACAACAATTACCCATTCCCAAATGGAAGTGGAATGATTTCATGATGGATTTCGTGATGGGTTTACCGAGGTCACCCCGACAGATTGATGCAGTTTGGGTTGTTGTTGACAGACTCACGAAGGTTTCTAATTTACTTTCGATCAAAGAAACCATCAGTGTTGATGAGATTGGAAGGTTTTACATTCAATATATTTTACATTTTCATGGGGTTCCACGCTCTGTCATTTTAGACAAGGACACCCGGTTTACTTCTCGTGTCTGGTAGGGACTACAGAGGTATTTAAGTACACATGTATTACTGAGTACAACTTAATATACCCAGACAAATGGCCTATCCAAGCACATGATACAGGTTTTGGAGGACATGATATGAACATGAATCCATGATTTTGGGGGCTCTTGGTAGATACAGATACCCCTAGTGGAGTTTTCCTACAATAACATATATCATGAGATGATTCACATGGAGTTTTATGAGGATTTTTATGGTAGACCATGCTGATCATCCCTATGTTGGCTAGAGGTAGGAGATCTAGTTATGCTAGGACCTCATCTTGTCTAGGATACCATTGAACGGGTGGAGTTGACTCAGCATTGGATTGATACATCAAAGTCTCTCTAGAAATATTATGCTGATTGATGAAGATGACCTCTAGAGTTTGAGGTCAGAGATCATGTTTTATTACATGTCACACCAAGGTAGGTACAGAAGAGGATTAGGAGACATGTGAAGCTTTCACTGAGATACGTCAACTGTTTGTGGTTTTGGAGAGATTTGGGCCGGTTTTCTATCAGTTGCAGTTACCTGAGAGGCACCCGACTATGCACGACGTCTTCCATGTTTCTCAGCTATGATGTTACTTTTCAAACTCGGCACACGTTTTTCAACCTAAGGAGGTTGAGTTGGCGGTGGATGCATCCTTTTAAAAGCACACTATTTTGATTGTGAATCACATAATGAAGGTTATATGTGGTTGGTATGTTCCTCTAATACATGTTCTAGGGCAGTATGGGCGAGTACAAGATGAGACTTGGGGGAGGGAGGCTGACGTACGATCATAGTGGCCAGAGTTGTTTAAAGTTTCTTCTTCACCACCCTTGGAAGGGAAATTATGGGACAAATTTCTTTAAGGGGGTAGTTTATAAGAACAAAAATCTTCATTTCAAGTATGTATATTTATTTCGGGTTTTTTAAGGAAAAAGGAAGAATTTGAAAATTTTCTAAGTACACACTGTGTACCCGATTTCTACATGTTTCTGTGTACTGGTTGTGTAATGGCCAAGTACATGGACATGTGGGTGACCTGGAAGACCAACTAAATTAGGGACCGGTTGAGGATAGTACACGACATGTACATTAAATGAACACACTATGTACTCATATTCTTAATTGATTAGTCGGAGTAGGGTTGTGTCTCATTTACATAAACATATTCTTCTCCTCATGTTTTGTATAGGAGAGTGACATACAACTAAAGAACTTCGACATCCTCTCGTTCCTCTATCTAAGCTCCGATTGAGACGTTGTCGAGGGCATTGGATTCCCACCAGTGAGTTCTCTCTTTCCCTATAACCTTCGTTTCTGATTTCTCCTCTCTCATGAGTTATTCAAGGTTAAATTCTTTTGACCTTTTTATATATCTATGATGTTCTAGGATAAATAAAGGGCCGATGGTAGAGAGTGTTCATCGTACAACATCGAGGGAGGTAGTTTGTGCCTTTGTTTGATATACGTTGAATTATATGTGCCTAATGTGATGAATAACCATGTCTGGGGTATTGCATGTTTTGGATTTTTTCCCTATTATCTACTTGTTATGGTTTATTTAATTGAAAAGGGGTTGTGGAATATATTTAAGGTTTGATTCCATTGTTTATGGGACACCCCATGGGTGCGTTCCCTTGGTTTACTATTATTGTCCATTTGTCCTTGGTTTCCTATGAGGCATACCATGTTTCCATGCATTGAGTTATTTATGATGGATTTTATTGGTTACATGTGATTCCTTTTTTTCCACATTGATTAAAGTTGAGCCATGTGATAGTTTGAATTGCATGTATATCCTTTATTAAATATTGTATGTGCACTGATCATCAAATGGACCGTGAGAGCCTTGGACCAGGAAAAATGTGGGTGTTTCTATATTTATTTACACAGGACCATGAGAGCCTTGGTGTAGACATTGAAATAGGGGTATTGACTTTGAGAGATTCCCAGGTGGTTGTTAATGATTATTTATACTACGTTGACCCAGGGGGTATTGACTGTGAGAGATACCTGGAGGTCGTTTATAATTTAGTGATTCTATGTAGACCCATGGGTATTGACCATGAGATCAACCCAAGTGGCCATTTTCATTTGATTAGTGTTGTGTTAATCCAAAGGGGTTAGACCGTGTGAGCTTTCCCAGAGGGTTGTTGTGAATAATTGAATGATTTTGACGAGTCTTGAAATCCAAAGTACAAGAATAGACTTGGTTTTACATGATTTTTTAGATGGTATTTTGAGACGTTTGTTTGTTATTATAATATAGCGGGATACAAATCTTAGGATAGATCCTAAGTAGACATTATTCAATAAATTTCATAATTTATAAATGAAAATGAACGTAATTAAAAACTATACAATTGTTTTCTTTTGAGTACTTCATAGTTTATTGCGTCATTTCTTCATATTACCTACTATATATATTCACTTAGTTAGGAAAATATATTTTGGTGGTGGCATACTGGGATTCATTTCACACCCTATTTGGGTCATGATTTTGGACCCAAATAGATTATATGGTAATAGGTATAGATATGGGTTATCGTTCTTCTAAATCATGTACTTGATCATTGTTGGGGCTTGAGACCATGGTACCAAGTTGAGGCTTGTGATGCAGTTGGAATTTACTATTTTCTGCACTTTGTTTTCATTATAGTATTTCTAAAATTGTGACTTGTTTGGATATTTTCCAAGATACTTGTGACATGCATAATAATATATATATATGTGTGTGTGTTGCAGTTGTTTATACTATCAGTCAACCACTGTTTACTTTTTGTGTGGTGTTACTTATTCCACTATTGTTTATTATTTGTTATTCCTCTAGGTATACTATGCCTATGAGGGCATAGTTTCCCCAACGACTTACCTTTTCCATCACTACTAGTCAATAGCCTTTGACATTTTCAGAAATGCGCTTGAGGTTATGCGGCAAACCGGGTCCAGGGCACCTTTGGGCGGCACCTAGAACCGGGATGTTACACTATTCAACATGAATAAAATAAAATAATAAAGCTGTATGATCATGATATTTTACTAATGGTATGTTTATCTAAAGTTTGATAAACTAACTATAGACCAAAGGGGAAAACCGTTGAACTAGTTAAGGATCGTGTTTCAGTTTCCCACCCATCCACTTATATATCACTCTTGCATTGGTTTCACCTCAACTCCAAACATGAATTGGTTCCATTACCTATGGAGCTACATCTATTAAACATTCAATTACTCACACACAGGTGAGGGGGAAAGGGTTTACATAAAATAAACCTTTGGCACATTGGCCCCTTACATAATAAGAGGAGTGAAGTAACATGGACAAAAAATTTAATTTAATAATAAATTAAATGAAACCGATCACATAAAATGGTTTTTTCTATGCTCTTAATAGTCCACATGAATGCAATGAATTATGCATTTAATAAAACTAGCATTCAATTATTTATCATTATTATTTATGAAAAATGACATTAGAATAATTTAATTATAATATCTAATTAATAAATTATTGTAACTTAATTCTCATATTAATTTCCTTTATATTCTCATTCATCATAATTTTAAATAAATTAAATAAATTTCATTACATTTAACTATGTACATAAAGGTACCTTGGAAAAATACAATGCATACCCATCTAAATCTACCTAAAATGTATAATACTTTTATACTATTTAGTCTTGTGACATATGGAATACCTGACTTATCATGTGCTTTCGTGATGTGTACTGTCAACTTAATGATTAAACAAATTACATGATTTTTTGGTCACATGTAATGTTTCAATGCACGTAGAGTACCAACTATATTGAGACTCATACTTGATATGTAGATATGAACTATACACAAATATTAATTATACATATCAATATATTAAAACCATTCACATGGTTTTTCATATGAACATAATAAAAACATGCAACCACATGTCGATAAAGTTTACCCTATATAATTAATAAATTTTAATTCTGTGTAATTTGGTATAAGTACATGTCATGTATAGATGAGAAATTTGGAATCTATGTCTCCCCTTGTCTATTTGAGACACACACCTAGGGACTCGATGTGTAAAATTTTCCCCATAAAATTGGAGTTCATGGCATTTATAAATGACTACATGGAATGTGGTCTATGAGTTACATGCTCCCTAGTCAGGTAGGCCATGAATTAAAATACATGTCCAATCTATGACTCAAACAGGCTATATATGGTGTATATAGGCTACATAGTGTGTAATTCAGATGACCATGCACTATGATATCCCAGTAAACATGCATTTTAAGAAATTTAATACATTGTGCATAATAAGTTCACATGGTATGAATTAATTATGAACCAATTCCTTGTCCAATGAACCAAAGTACATGGCATGTAACTCCGGTTACACATCATATACTAAAGTGTTATCTGGCCAAAATCCTCAGCACCTATGGATGAGTTCTTTGATTTTATTTCACTAAAAAAATTAATCTTTTTTATTAGATATATGAGAAACAAAGGAGGAAGAAGTAGATCTGATAATTCATATTAAAACCAAGATTAAATATGAATTGAAAACTAAAAGAAAAATGAGAAAATCAATCAACAATCTTTAAATTATTAAAATAATTATTTTAATGATCTGGTACCACTTGTAGGTTCTGGGCATAGCCAAACCATGTGATGGGTCCTGAACAAATTTTATTTTAGTTGTGATCGATGATCAATTCCCGATTTAACAAATTATAAATGTTGTGATCAACATAATTGAATTAATTAAAATATAAAATGGATAAGGTATCAGAACAAGGGGGAGGATTATCACATGTTATTTATAATTAATTTATGCAATTAAATAATTTCCTTATTATAATTCGTTCTTGGTTGATGGATCTGTCAATCAATCTATGTTTTTTTCATTTTCATGTTTTAGGAATCAATAGTAGATTCTCTCCAGCAGTAATATGCACGTGTTTCACAAATCTACAAATGTCGTCATAGGAAGCTCTGCATGCTAGCACTATGGATCCTTTTTTTGGCATCATTTGACTTTTTTCTCCATGAGAATCACATCCAAAGGGTTCTCCTAGATCTCTCATAAAACTACAGATAATGGTGGAGAATGATCTCTCTTTGATAATGGGAGAATTCTTATATATTGGATCTCCATTGGCCTTGATAAGATTCTCCAAATCCGTTTTCCCAACACAACAAATTAATTGGATCTATTATAAAATAATATAATTGGGTTTATATACCACTAGGGTTAAAATAAAATAATTTCACATGTTCTCTTTTTATTTATTTAATCCATGTGGAAACCCATGTTAAATAATAATAATAATAATATTATTATTTCTCGACTTGTGCTTAACATGTGAATTAAAATTAGATATTAGTTATTCAAAAAACATTCAAAATATATTGTTTCACTATAGACCAGAAAACAAAGTTTGACATTATTCTATAATATTTATCAAGGATTGAATAATGAAAATTTATTTATTAACTAAATATCAATTTATTATTTTGTAATTAATAAATATATATTATATACACTAAATAGAAAATAAATATTTATTAAATATTATGCTCACATTATATTCTATTGAATAAGTGGTGAAAAAATAAATATGATCAATCCGAATAGAATAATTATTAAACCATGTACGAGAATAATATTTATCCAAATTGTTAAATAATAAATAATATTATATTATTTAACTGAGATTTTAGATACACATTGTGTTTGACTATCTAGGATGTTATTTCAGTGGCATTAGGCGAAGAATCCTAAATTCCAAGGTTAGTATCTAGAAACATGCCAAGGAACCCATAGTGAAATAAGTTAATCATGAAACAACATATTACCTCATATAGAGTTTACTATTTAATATAATCCCTTTATCAAGAAATCACTAATCAAGTAGGTTTCATGCCGGTGCCATCAACTTATGTGCTCGATGTATCTTTATTTGAATTCATAGAAATTGAACTTGCCTATATAACACCAAAGACATTGATTTATTTAGGCAACCTCATTTTCATCAGAGGAGCTTAGATATCACCTTCTACAAAAGAATATAAGGGAAAAATCCTTTTCTCATTATTCATTAATGCAATAATACTCATGATGCACCTAACATATCCTATCTCACCGTGAATATATGTCATCACAGTTTTCAACAATAAATCAATTTACATGTCTTATAATATCCATTAATAATAATAATAAAGTATAAGGATCAATACACACATCTGCAGATAGGAACATCCAATGACACATATATTGTGGGTTTCTTACTGGCAGGTCTCATTCTCATAATATCTTACACTGGATATTACCCAAGGCATATGTCATGGGAAGGTGACTCAAAGTAATATGAGTCACCGCCCTTGATATCCTGTATCATTTGTGTCCCTCAAACTATATCACAAGGCTATAAAACATATCTTTAAGAAAAGTTTCATAGGACTTTTGGGTTCTCATCATAGCAGGAAACTGCTATGATAGTTTAGTGCGACAATTACTCTAAGGACATTATCACATAATATTTTACATATAATAAAAATCATGATGTGATAAGTAGTTTATTAATATTCATAACTATAAATAAAATTTATCATAAATTACACAGTATTTGTTTCTAGGGAACCAACTCCAACAATCTATGCTTTCCATAATAAAATATTTAGAGTTGAAAATAAGGTTTCCCAATTTGGGATGTTGTTGTCGTTAAATAATTTAGACCGAATATGAAAATTATAGCATGAATATGGGGAGAGTAAATGCATAAAAATTAATCTAATTAAGAATCATGTAAATTGTGTATGATGTGAATGTTAATTCTATTACGAAGAAGTAATATTTATTCATACCAAGGTAGAAAATAAACTGCTAACCGTCACGTGTGATGGAGAAGCCAAGTACTGGTGATGTGGACGATGCAGAATACGTAGAAGTTGGGCACCAATATAAATTAATGAGAATGGAGAGGATTATGTGGGGGCTTCAATATATTTGGTATTTTGAAAAGAATGGGGAATGGGAGAGAGACATATTTGATGGTGGTGTTTGACACAGAGCCATAACTAAGCTTTCAGAAGGTGAATTGTTAGGTCCTCTAGGTCAAATTTCTTGGGGGGTGGGTGAATCAGGGTATGAAAGATTAAAAAACCGACCCCATTGGATTTTGTTTCTTCATTAAACAAAACACACTCCTCTCTTTCTGCTGTAGAAATATATGAACAGAAATGAAATCAAGCACATGACACAACAATTTTTACTTGGTTCATCTTCACTAGGCTATGTCAATGGAACATACAATGATGATGTGCTGATGTACCAAATACACTAAAGATGACTTCCAATTACAAGGTTTGGGATAGATCTTCTATGTACATGCTCACTACATATATAAGTTCTAGGGTCTTCTAATTTCATTCCCAAATGTAACTCCCTATGTCTCTTTCAATGTCTCACTGCCGGTGGGAAGGGTCACCGTCTTCCACTTCATTTCCTTACAGATCTTGGAAGGGATTCAATCATAGTTTATGTACTTTTAGGTCCCTTAATTTTCATGAATGTACACATCTTCAATGTTCATAGATGCTCTATTGAAATTACCTTTTCATCCATAGATGAAATCCACTTTTCCACATATTTTTAGTTTAGAAGAAATTGTTTTCGCAATCTGTTTTATAGCTTTTACAAGCTTCCTAGAGTCCTCTACGAACCACATAGCTTCCCCCATGTAAAACCTTGCTTCTTCCACATACTATGTAGCAGTTATGGTTCATAGATCACCTTCTCCACAAACTACCTCCAATTCCGTGTACCACTTCTCTTTCACGGACTACTGCGGACTACCTCTGCTTGCACTGTCATGTAAAACCTTCGTGTACTAACTCCAAAAATCTCCTCTATGTATCGCTTTTGCATAAAACCCTACTTCTTCAGGGGATTTATTCCAACACAGACCACCTTCATTATGTGGACCCTTATTCCTTTGTAGACTATAGTGCCTCACAAAAATCCTTCACCAGAATTTCTTCCTCATGAACTACTTCACCCTTTATGGATTTCTCCCTAAAAAACTTCCTTTGGACTTTTCAAAATTCCTAGAGCAATGATTTTATCTAATTTAATTTACTCTTCTAAATGATGGTATAAGCTCTCTTTATATAGGAAAATAGATCCAAAAAATATGTTAATCCATGATTACCCAAATCTTCAATGTGGTTTAGCCTTCATCGCGCACCGCTTCTTTGAAAAACCATTCTTTCTGACATGGTCCACACACTACCTCTCTTCTTTCACAGCAGCCCAAAACTCCATCACGTTTTCAAAAACGGTTCCCTTAATGACTTCTCAAATCACTACCTCATTTCAGAGAACAATATTCCATCTCGTGTATCGCAAGCCTACCGCAAAACGTATTCCTTTGCCGCAATCTATATGCTCCCCATGAACCGTTATCATACGCGGTTTGCGTCTCGCGCTTCGCAGTTCCCTTCCTCTGCTGATTCCCTTCAAAGATCATCATAGCAGCATATGTTTTCTGCAAACCATGATTTGTAGTCTCTGTACCATGTTCCCTAATGTGGAAATAATCCTTTTCAAAAATCCAATGTCCCGATTTTGAGGCCCAAAAATTTGGCAAACACTGGGAAATTATGCCATCTTAAACACCCACTTCGGTAAACACCAACCATGCTCATTCACAGTCATCTGGATTTTTCAACAAAAAAAATCACATCAAAAACATAACAAGAGGAAAACTTGGAAGATTTTTACCCAACACAAATAAAGATATTGATGTGGGTATTAGGAGAGTTAAAGTCGGAATAGGTACCAATGAGGAGAATGAATATAAAGATGCATGTATCAGGAGAGGCGGAGAGGTAGGCACATAAGGGTAATGTATGTGGTGAAGAAACATGGTTGGGATGACATATCCTTTGGTATAACTAATAGATTTACTAGTATTATTTACACTATTATTCTTATTTATTTATATTGTTACTGTAAAATATTTTATAATGCAATTGATATTGATTAATAACGTAATTAATAACATTCAATAAAAAAATGTTAATAAATATGAATAATATTATAAATAATACTATTAAATTAGTTAATAATATTATTCAAATTAAAAATTAATTAAATTCGTATTATAGAAAATAAATTTTTTAATAATAATTTTATTATCAACAATTTATTAAATTTTTAAATATATTTTAATTTTATCTATATATATATATAATTATATAAATATTAAAATCTATATGAAAATAAATTTTAAGTATATTTATTTATTTTAAAATATATTTAAACAAATTTAAAGATCTATTTAAAATATAATAATATATATATATAAAAATATTTATAATCATATGGAAAATATATATATTTATATATAATTATCAAATATAATTAAAAAATTATATAAATAACTATATTTATTTATATAATTATAAATATATTTAATGAATTGTATATATGTAATTATAAATATATATTTATAAATATAATTATTGTTCAACCCATCCCGAAATCCTTTGAGATTGTTTTATATATTTTTTTGGATAATTCCCCCTTTATGGATTGAGGGGGAACCCTTACATGAATCGTAGTACAAGTGGAATGAGACCCATTACATGACCTGAAGGCCCAAGGAAAAATACCTAATACATGAACCAATGGCCCAATACATGGAAACATAAGAACCGCCCCTCCCTAGTATCTGCATCATTGAAGGCACATAACTCCCCACCTCACATGGCTGATTAGCTATCATTTCAACATGTAGATCGACACAGTACCTGGTACTGATGATAGTTTCCATACCTTCTCATCATTCCAATCTGGGTTTCTCAACTCTGGTTGATGCTAATTTCTATGAATCCTCTTCAGGGGCCTATGCCTGTGTGATCTTCTCAAGGGAGTGGGCGTAAGGGGTATGAGGGGGTCATGATGGCGGGTGCATGGGCCCAATGCACTATTAGATATGAAATTTTCTATTTTATCCCAAAAAACCCCTATTAAATGGTATTTCATAAACCCATATACCAAATAAAAAATAACATATCCCCATTTAATATAATAAAAAAATTAAAACATCTAAGTGAAAAATGTTCCTCAATAGTTCATGTTAGGGTCAATGTTGGGATCTATTTTTATTGTAAAAAAATAATAGTCTGGTTACTATGTAATCTAAGAGATCAGTGATGGCCAAATAAAAACATTCATATGGGAAATCATGTTGAAAATGATTCAGGCTTGATGCACACCAGTAAAAATAATAATATAATATAAACATGATTGACAACAGATGATATATATATATGTAGTGGGAGAATCTAAAGAGAATGTGATGGTAGTTGTGGATAACAATGGTGGTGGTTATGGAAGAAAATAAAGTAGTTAATATATATTAGGGGATGAGAGTTCTAAAATAGAGCATGGGTTATTGTTTATAATGATTGTTGATAGGGAAATAAGTAAAACAAAAGTTCAACCCTAACAATTGAACATATTTTTATGTTTTTCCGATGTAAATTATTTTATACTTTATGTAGAAAACCATTTATAATTTCAGTCATTTAAAACCAACATTATAAATTATTCATTATAAATAGTTTTTTGGAAGTATTTTCTTGGCACATATATGTATCAAAATGCGATAACAAAGGAAGATCATATATATAAAACAGAGTAAGGGGAACTCTCTAGGTAGTGGAAAAACTGTGATTTCAAGGTCATAAAAGAGGAGGATGCATATATTAAATACTTAAGTTCATTAATTCTAGGATAACTATTTTCTTCTCCCATAATAACCAAACATTTAACTTGGTGTTCTTTTAGTCATAACACAAAAATATTTCAAGTTTAGACTGATTGTAGTCCTGGTATTTCATAGTTGAAAAATTGTTTAGTAATTATTTAATCATATATATCATGAGACCAATTAATCATGAATAAAAAATATAATATTTAAAACCAAATGTGTTAGAAAATTATTTTATAAAATAAAACAAATTTTTGTTGAAATATTTCCTCCCAAAATAGTGTTTTTCTCAAATGAGAAAAAAATTTAAATAAATTAAAAACCTATGTTATCATGTTTTTGAAAGATAACTATCTTGAAATAATGATATTCCACAAATATTACTGAATTAGTTCATTAATATCATATGAAATATTTTAATGAGAATCTATATGTAATATCATATATATCATGGAATTCTATTATAAATTATTCAGAGTACTCATAGATGAGATGAATACACATGGTAAAGGCTATTAGAATCTTCTTCCAGGCATTTCAGAAAATATCATTACCATGTTTTCATTGATTATAAAATTTTGTTATAAGCGTGTACCATAAATATTGTATATATAATATACATGATGTCTTTAAATAGTATATTAGTGATGAATCACATATTTATTTCATGCATTCCATAACTTTTTCAAATACATGTATTATAAATAATAATGAAACATCTACACATATTAAAATAATAATGATTTATTGGCTTCAAAAAATATGATAAATGATTATATTAATTCATATAATTTGTTGTTGTTTTGTGATAAATTTGTTTAAGAACAAAAAACATACATCATGGGAAAACCTATGTGCATCTTAGTCAATTATCCAATAAAAAAATGATATTATAACCATTATGATATAATGAAATTAGTAAAAACGAAAAAATTATAAAATAGATAAAACTATTACTTATTAGAAATTTATTTTAGATTATAATACAAGGAAGTCTATGCATGAGAAATTCATGCATTGTAATAGAAACACAAACTCCACTAAACTCAGTTGGAGGTCTTGTTCTAGAGATAGAAATTTTGTAGGAAAGGATACAACCATATAAGTGGTACAAAATTTTCCACATAGGGTGATATATTATTATTCAATATAATTATTTAGATAAGGATGTATTAAATTAATTATACTATGATTTAAAAGTTTAAATGAATTCATGGACATAATTCAGGTACCAAAATAAAATTACACATATTGACAGTTTCTCTAGTTGATGAAAATACATTGCTGTGTTTTAAATAAAAACCTAGAATTGATTTTCATTAATATTATACTAATAAAAAAATGATTATAATTCATAGGTGTCTTGCATCTAGAAAAAATATATATCAATACATATGCACCAATCATAGTAGAAAATCAATTTAAATTCTAAATTTAAAAGAATAATTATATGATTAATATATTGGGAATTTGGAAGTCAAGGGAGACACCCATGGAGAAAACTATATGGAATTTATCTATTAGAATCAATAAAATGGTTAGTGGTTTTAGTGATAGTGAATATGATATATGTATTTCATAAATCCAATTGTGAATAAAATTACAAATAATGAAAAAATAATGTTCATTTCTAATAAATAGTGTGAAATTCATGTTCAAGAGGATTTCATAAAAATAATAGTATTCTAGGATAGTTTTTTTAAAATAAAATATAGATAATACATGATTCCTTTTATAACAACCTAATATTTTTTAAAAACTATGTTCGATATCATATATAACACATAACACCAAGCCGAAATGAACCATAACAGATAATTATTTAAATACGATCAATATAACCTATCCATTGAATTTTCAGTTATGATTATTATTAACCTAATTTATATATATATATATATATATATATATATATATTATTCAAGATAAATGTAGTGAAAAATTCTTAGGAAATAAGCACTCAATGTTTAATGAAGTCATTTATTTTTTATAAAATAAGTTTTTTTATCAATTTATTTTAATACCATTATGTGGTGAAATAATATTATAAATTTATATGAAATCAAGATAATTAATTTCATAAAATCCGCCTCATTTTTTAAATCACCACTTTAAAATTAACTTAGGGGGAATTTTGAAATTTTTTGGAGAGTATTGATTTTTAGTGAATAAAAAGTTTAGTGTGAAAAAATTACCTTTACTCGTATAATTTTTATTGTAAGATTTCATGTAGACTCAAACTCATAACATATTTTAATGATATATATTTAGATCCATTTTAATATGAAAATTAATTTATGTTAATTTAATATTTTATAAAATCCCAAGACTACTTGTCCCCTCTATTTTAAACATGCAAAACTTCTTCTTGTCTCTTCACATTTACTGAACTGTTTATTTTTCAAGGATCCCTACCCAAGTGCCTCTATTACATACCTCTCAATCTATTAGATAACTTTTATTGTTCATAAAACCATCCTTGGAATGATTTTTATTTAATCATAAAGAGGTTGTCTAAAGAAGAGGTGTAGTTCTTAATCAGTTGTTTTCATTTTTTTTTCTTCTACAACCATTAAACCTTCATAAAATATGATGAGATAATAACAATATTATCTTCCATATAATTATATATATATTTTTTTATTGCACGAACTATGTCTATCCCCAATTATATCAAATGGTAAAAG
Organism: Viscum album; assembly: GCA_963277665.1. Classification (NCBI taxonomy): domain Eukaryota; kingdom Viridiplantae; phylum Streptophyta; class Magnoliopsida; order Santalales; family Viscaceae; genus Viscum; species Viscum album. The sequence continues at coordinate 59,894,092 of OY728163.1, read as the reverse complement.
ATACCATCATTATTAAGTATGGTTGATTATCACCTCGTGAACTAATGAAATTCATTTTCCATCACCTACTCTTACAAATAGTTTTAATGATGTATTTAATGTATATATATGAAATATATGGAATATTTATCATTTTAAAATATTAATATATAAATTACACTGTTACCCTTCCATTCACTGAAAAATGATAACATCATTTGTGCATATGTTTGGACTACCATCTCCACGAAGTGATGTCATTCATTATTCATTGACACATAAAATAGATTATATGTATAAGTATATTTAATGAAATAATATAGAATTTATTATAATATGACATTTTTGGAATCATAAAATAATATGTACCATTTTCAATAGTTATATTTAAAATATAGAAGCATTACTCATGTATACATATGAACTACCACCTCTATGATTGTAACATAGCTTGTTTTTCAAAATCATATTTAATGATTCATTTTAGAAGTATAATTTATATAAAAAGTATAATTATATAATTATAATTATAAGGTACATCCCTACATAATACATTTTCTTGTATCTTTTGGAAATAATTCATATTCATGAATTTATAAAGATCTTTTTGGTGTAGTGTTTTAGAGAATTAAGTTATAACCCTTACATATTAAATCCATATTTTACAAAGTGGAAACTTATGATTACTATCCATATTTTTTATAATATAAAATGGTTAAAATATAACAATATTTATTTCAATGAAAAATCTTAAAATCCTTCGTAACAAACATTTATTTTACCTTACACATCCACAAACATTGTGAAAATAAATAATTATTTTATTTACATTTGTAAGAACATTTTTAAAGATCATTATTCATTATATTTTATTTATTACATAATCATTTAGGTTAATGTCTATCATTTTGATGATATTCGGTTCATACATTCAAAATTTCTTATGTGGGATGACTATGGTTAAAGTTTTTATTATTCCCTAATCTACAGAATAATAATAATTTAATAATTAATTTTTTATATATTACTTGTACTTTTAAAATCAATCATGATTGTTTGAAATTAATAATTAACTACGTTACAATCTTAAGGATTGTATGCCATACGTACGCCCGAGTAACATTTCAAATTTTTAAATTTAATTATGAAATGAAGTTAATTGTTATTATATTTTCCATAATGATCATAATATAAGAAATATCATATTACATTTTTATATAATCTTATATATATAATCCCTATGATTTGGTAATGAAAAACAAATCAAAATCCTTCATGGAAGTGTTAGTCCACACGTATTCATGGGAGGATTTTTCCTTTTATAGTGAATGGAATGGTATGAAAGTAAATTCTATATTATATTTTTAAAATGATAGATATTTATTGAATATCATATATATATATATATACACTATAAATCCATCATTACCACCATCTATGAGAGGTGGTGATGGAAAAAAATTATATCAGTTCATGAGGCATCGGTTTTCCATACATAGAAATGATGTATTCCATTCCCATTTGATGGATGTTAGAAAAGGAAATATTTTATTCCATTGACATAGAAATATCTCAGTATATTTTATATTCTTATTTTATTATCTAATTCTAGTTAAATTTTTATGGATTTTTCCTTACGAGCCCATTACTTCTCTAGTTTTGGGTGTTAGAGGTGTTTCAGAGGAGGCTTGAGGAAGTTCCTATGTGGTTAGAGGTTTAATAGAGTTAATATAGGGAATTAACATCATGAAATGGCTACATGATATGAATTTTTGGTTCATGGATTACATATTTGGTCAATTTCATGACATGTTAGTGGTTGAGAGGGAACCCAGGAAATAGATTCACATCATGAATGTAATTCACGATGTGTACTTAAATAATGGCCGAGGAGATGTGAATTTCAGAAGAAGGTGGAGTTTATTTGAAACCTTGGGATTCACGTTCTGAATGGAATACACATTGGAAACCAATAATATATTGGTTTCTTTATAGCTATTTAGGCCAGTTTATTTCAATTGGTATGTACCTCTTTCCTCTATTATTTGGAAAAAAATACTAGGTCGATTTTAGAGGATTTTTACCTACATCCTCATACTTTTATCTATTTTTTATAGTTGATTTCCATTAGAGATCACTTTAAATCCATTCTCTTCTTCTTTATTTTTTTTCATTAATCTCCTAGGGTTTTTTGTGGTGTTGTTGTTTGGGTTAAGGTTGTGATTTGAATAGATATTTTGATAACCCTTGATGTGGAGTTAGTTGATCTGTTGGTTTTTGGTGCTGTTTTTAGTTTCAATCATTTCTTTATTTCCCTATGGTGTGCAGTTATTTGGAAAATATTATTTTATATAAGGGATACATCATTTCTCAATATTTTTTATCATGTGTGAGGATATTACTCTTTCATATCTTTGTGGGATTGTTTAGGATGGACTAATCAAGATATGTTTATTGGTCAAGTGAAATTGAATAGGAAAGGGGAATGATTATCATGAATTTATATATTTGATTTTATTATGATTTTTTATTGTATGGGCTGAATTTCCCACTAAAAATTGTAGTTGTTGGGGATTTTATTTCATTATTCTTTTTGAGTTTGGAGACCCTACTGTATGATTTTTTTAATATCATCATATTATGAAAATTTTATATCTTCTAATATTAGGTTAATAAAATGGTTTCACATATATTTATGTCTTGTGTGATAACACCCAAAAATAAATTAAAATATGATATCTCCCCTTTATAATATCTGAAAAATGGTCTTTTATGTGTAGTGATGTGTGGTTTTGGGGTGGTGAGGTGATAATTTGTTTGGGTGTGAGTTTTTGGTGGAGAGGAGATTTTTTGTTTGTATATGCTTTTGGGGAATGAGGTGATGATTTATTTGGTTGTGTTTTTGGGGTGGTAAGGATATGGTTTGATGGGGATGATGAGATTCTTGTGATAGTGGTTGTGTTTTGATAGATTCCCAGGCAGTGATGGTATAATTATTTTATAATGATTGAAATGGTTTGGATTTAGTATGGTTAATGGGTTGGAAATGACCAATGATGAAATAAATTAATGGTGTGTTTTTAATTGATGTTTTTGGTAAATAATGAAATGAATGGGCTGGATAATGGAATTGGTTGGTGGTGTGAGATGTGGCTTGTTGTTTGTGTGGTGTTACACATTTATAGGTAGAAGATAACGTTATAATGTAGGGAGTTGTTTAGTGTTTTTTATAAACCAATATTTCAGGATTTTGGGTAGCTTATATATATATTCATTTAGATTCCTTTTGATTTCTATATGCACCCCACCCTTGTTGAGAACTATGTGATGACACCATATTTTCACATTGGGGGTGTTTTTCCGAATATCCCGTTGATGAGGTTGGAAGGCCGAATACCCACTCTTTCCAACTCTCTCTTCTAGATGACTAGATATGAACATTTTGTGATAGTTGGAGGTCTTTAATTACACTAGGTTATGGACTAGGAGTCTTCAGGTTATATTTATAATGACTATGTTGAGGGTTGACTTTTGGGAGGGTTCATTCATGGTAGGAGGAGGGGACGAGGTTGATTTCCTTCATGTTAACGATACCCTATGACTCTTGTTATGGTTGTGATGTGATTTCCAAAGTTTATATGGGTGAGATGAACTGTGACCCTAGTGTGGGGTGGTGGACCAAGTGTCTATGGGCATGATGTGATGTGACTATGTTGTGGCGTGGTGTAAAATATTCTATGAAAGATATGGAAACATTGGGATGTACGACTTTGGGGTGTGATAGTGGAAAATAAATGTGAAATCAGTGAAAGGTACCCTTTATCAATATGATTCTTATTATGTTATTATACTTGGATTTCATTATTTGGTGAGAGATCCTTGGTGAGGTTGTGGTGGATAGTTGGAGTTTGAATGTGTTTTAGGTTCTAATTTTTTCACAAGGGTTCATTAGTATTCTTCTTTCACATGTTCATGAGAGAATTGTTTTTCCAACCTCTCATACTTATATTCTCAGGATTTTTATATAAACTAATTTTTAGGATTCCATGAATATTCTGTGGATCATGATAGAAAGTACTATCCTAGAACTTTTTAGATATTTTTTTTATCACATCATTAGATTTTCTTTCTGGGTATTTACTTTTGGATACTTTTAAATATATAAGTTTTACTTATACATGCATTGTCAGATGTTTTTGGTTTCTTGTTGTGTTATATCATGAAGTTTCTTATGGTTGATTTAACTTTTCTCAATATTTTATATTATTATAAACGATAATGCCTCCCATTTCATGATATTTTTATACCCTAGGTGTTAGTCACCAACCCGAGGCCTATTGGAGGTGGGACTTTGTGTTCATTATATATCTCCCCTCATTGTAGTAACTTTGTCTCAAGGGGGTCATGACTAAGTGGTATCAAAGGTGATGGTTGAGGAATCCGGTAAAATTTGGAGTTAGTTATAGTGATTATTTAATGGGTTGGTGTTGAAACATTTCCTCTTGACCTTATTATGTAATGTAGGATAAAGAGACTTTCTTGGAAATGTGATTTTAGGGCCACGTGATCCAGTTCATGATCTCTAAGCTTATTTAAGGACCATGTGATGTTGGCCTATTTGTAGGTTAAAGGCCAAGGAGAGGTACATGAATCATGATGAATTGCGTTATTGGTTTAGTTGGGGTTTTAAGAAGTTTAAAATGAATAATGTGAATTAAAATGAATCTAAATGGAATTCCCTACTATTAGGATTAATCAATTCTTGTTAAATTTTTAGTTATTGGTCCTCGATGTTGTCCATGAATGGATCAAGAAATTGAGGTTTACTAGGTTAATCTGGTTGATCACTATCAGGTTCATTCAGTATAAGAGGATGAGACCTAGAAAAGGGAATTATCTTGTTTTTAGTGATGGGATTAGTCGAAGTATGAGTTATGTGTCGTGGCTGTAGAGACTTTCAAGTTGGAGGAGTTCGAGATCAGTTTTAGTTTGATCTAGGCCCTTAGGGGATATTGGGTCCCTTTTCATTTAGTCATATGTGGGAAGATGTGTGTTATTATTGGACCCTATATCTAGGGTAGCATAATGATTAATATATTTTATGGTTCAGTATTCAGAAAGAGTTTCTATCAGAGATCATTTCATCAACACTGAATTCTATTAATAGGAAAGATCTTATTTGACTTCAGTAGGGGAGTATGTCAGTGAGGGAGTTGGGAAGCTCATTTAAAGACCCTTTTCACATTAAACCACATCTTCTTCTATACGAAGAGTCTCATGATAGACATCTTGAAGAGCTATTCCATCCTTCTATCCTATATAAAACTACCCCTTTTACATTGAAAACATATATGGATGTTTTGAGGAAGTAATTTGTGACTGATCAGATGAAATCATGGGGAGGATTACCATGAGAGAGAAATTAGCAGGGTTCCTCAAGGAGTAGGGTTGTCACTGGAATATATTAGATATTATGACCATTAAGGTTTCAACCAGTAGTGACTCGACCTTATCATCTTCCCTTCCATCCTTCTAGACCAGTTGTTTCTATTTTTTTATGTGGATATTAGACCAATTTTTTTGACAAAAGTATTTTTGGAAATCACTAGAAGAAGTTCCTAGAGGTTATTTGGGCTCAGTTTGGTGGATGCAGACATGTTCAGTTTCATCCCTAGTATTATTTTCCAATGATACAATTTTTGTGGCATGGGAAGAAGGATTAAGATCTATTGAGGGGAGATAGAGTGAGTGGATTTTGTCCTCAAGATATTCATTATTTTTAGGGTCCTCAACCAATGTGTGGTCTTGTATGTGGCCATTAATAAAGAGTTGTAGGAGTTGGTCATGGTCAGTTACATGTAGTGGGGGAAATATTACTATAGGGGTCATAGATCATTTATGGTATTATCATATGGATCTCTACCCTTGTTTGTTACTTGATTGATTCGATATCTTAGAACTCATTTTATTAACCCACTATGGTCCATTCTCTAGGACTATATTTAAAGAGTATTCTTGTTCCTATGGTGTTGAATATGCCAGTCAGAGGCCATAAAAACTTGTTTGATATGTTCCATGGATCTAGACTAATGATGGGGCCGTGTTAGTCTCTTGAGGATATTTTATTTTTACAGATTCATCCATATGATCTCATCCATAGAATCAATTGGTTATTTTCCATATGTGATATTATCAATTACTTCCAAATGAGTGTCATGTTCTATGATATTAATAGTCAGTATGTTTTTTTGGATGGGGAGAAGGGTTGTCTAATGGGTAGTTAGTGTGTTTATATACAAATTTATTTAATGGATAATTATTTGGTATAATCAATTTACATTGGGTAAGTAAGTGTCCCTAGGGTCTTTGGGGTGTTTCTGGATGTTTTACATGAGAAGGATGTGATGTTACCCCATAGATGTAATTTTATATTCAGGATATAAATGTATCCTAGGGATTTATTGATTTTGATGGATCCATATTAGATGAAACCATATAATTTGTGGGATATTATGATTCATATAGTTTATATGACGCAGAATGGTTTTATTTAGTAGATTGTGTCATAATGTGGTTCTCTAGTGTTGTTTTCCAAGAATGAAGATGTTTATATGAGGGTGTGTATTGACTATGAGAGGCTTAATTTGGTAAAATTCAAGAACTGTTACCCTATTCTTAGTATAAATGATCTTTTTGACCTATTTAGTGGTGACGGTTTGTTTTTAATTTTTGATATTCCATCTACATATCACTATTTGAGGGTTAAGGGGGGAGATATCCCAAATCATACATTGATATGTAGGTATGGGAACATTGATATTGTTTTAATTCTATTTAGTTTTAAAAAACTGTCAATGTTAATCATATTCTTGAACTCCATGATTCCTTAATTTGAATACCATTTCATACTCGTGTTCAATGAAAACATATTGATCTACTCGTAGACCAAGGAGAATCATGAATATCATCTTAGAGCAGTCTTTGAAGTTCTTTTACGCTGCCAAAACTATGTAATGTTGTCCAAGTGTACATGTTGGATATGAGAAATGCATTTATTTGGGCATGTGGTGTCTGAGAAGGGTGTATTACTAGAGCCGTCAAAGTTCAAGGTTGTTATTTCTTAGGTACCACCTACGTACATGGGATATTTTAAAAGATTCATTGGTCGCGTGGGATATTATGTGAGGTTTTCTCATGATTTATCTTTATTTTCACCCTAGTTGATATAATTGAGCATAAAAGGCCTTGTTTTTATGTGGACTGATCAGTTATAGGAACCTTTTAGGTACCTAAATGGGTAGTTGTTCAGTTATCTAATGCATTATTTTTTTTGGAGGGTGTGATGGTTGAGGTTTTTTGTTGCACTTACCATCATGGTTTGGGATGTCTGTTTATGCAGTAGATGGATGTAATTTATTACTGGTCTATGAATTTACATCACCATGATTTTAACTATGCTACACATGATATAAAATTGGAATTGGTTGTCTTTGTGTTGATTTTTTGGAAGATTTACTTCATTGGGGAGTGATTTATGGTCTACACAGATTACAAGAGTTTGAGGTATATCTTTTGTCAACATGATCTTAATTTGAGATAATGAATGTGGATGATTTTTCTTTAGTATTATTATTTTTACATTTCTTTCACCTTTGAAAAATTCAATGTTTTGGCTTACGTTTTGAGAAGGAAGTTGTGTAAGGACGTTTTTCAGGAGTCTGGGAATGTTTGGAAAGAAATGAATAAGTTTCAAGTATTGCACATAGGTTCAAGGTGGTTGATGGTAGACGATATTCATTTCATATGATGGTATATTCATATATGAATTTACATGTGTATGAACCTTAGTGTGGATACTTGAATGAAGAGTTGATGGATGATCATGTTGTCCAAGGTGATTCTTCAAAGGGATTTTCGGATAATGGCCAGATTTGTATTGTGTTTCATGGGAGGTTTCTTATTCTTGTAGTGATGCATGATGGAGTCCTTCACGAGTTTCATAGATCACCTATTATTGTTATCCTAGGTGTATCCAAGATGTAATTTGGCTTGTATCTATAGTTTAGGTGGTCCGAGAGTAAATGGGTGTAAGCAGAGTTTGTGGGGAGGTGTATGGTATTTCAAAGGGAAAGGAAAAACATCATGATACTGGAAATTTATTGTATTCATTGGAAGTTCTTGTGTAGAAATGGGATGAAATATAAATGGATTGAGTAGTAGATTTATCCCATGATAATGTAGTTTTTGATTCTATATAGGTGATCATGTATCAATTTATGATATCATCCTACCTCTTAGTGATCAAGGAGGTGGGCGTAGTGGATGATTTCAATAATTTTTATGTGGATGGGGTGGTGTTGTCTCATGAAATTAAAAGGTCAATTTTCTTGGAAATAGATTCACATTTTATCTCTCATATATTTAGGGGAATATATATTTCTCTTTTAACATTTTTATGCCTCATGACTACATTCCATTGACAGATGGATGTGCAGATGGAGCAAACCATCCAGATACTGGAGGACATGTTGTGGGTGTGAATTTTAGACTTGAATGGATTATACACACAACACATGCACTGGGATGATATTTCTAATAATAAAAAATATCTCTAATACATCATCATTTTCCCATTTGAGGCTTTATATAGTTGGTCATTTCATTCTACATTATGCTATAGAATGGTTAGGGAGGTAAACGTTATTAGTCCCAATGTGGTCCAGATTACAATAGAGATCGTTCAAATTTTTCATGAAAGGATGAAAAGATCACTGGAATGAAATGACTCATATATTATTCACATGAGGAGGACCTTGGAGTTTCTGGTTGGGGGGCACATGTTTTTGAATTTTTCTCATAGCCATTACTAGTGGAGGTTTTACAGGGGGTTAAAATTTCTTGAAGGATTGTTGGACCCTTTGAGGTGATGGGGAGAATTGGAGAGGTGGAGTATCATTTAGTATTTACACCATGGATAGATAAAATCATAAAAGTCTTCTACGTCTCTCAGCTTCATCAGTACCATCATGATGACTCCCACGTCATTAATTGTGGAGAGTTGGATATCGAGGATGACATGAATTTCATGGAGTAGACTATAGAGATCCAATATTTCCTTGAGAATTAGTTTCATGGAAGGACCATTACCTTGGTTAATTGGTTGGGGAGGTGTGGTGGAATGGAGGAAATTACTTTTGATTGCGAGACATAGAATCATGACTATTACCAGGAGCCATTTTTAGCTTTTCCTTACTCATTTGTTCATGTGATGTGATGTTTATTTCTTATTGTGTTATGAGTTTTTATTTTTTCAGGATGTATGATGTTTGATAAGGTTTCGATATATGAAAATTGTAGCAGATGATTCCTAATTGAGATTCATTATACTATGATGTGACTAGAACCATGTGGGTGAGTCAATGCCACTAAATAATATAGTATCATGAAATATAGATTATGGAATTTCCAGATTTTTATTTTTAAGGAAATGTTGTTTTTTGGTTGTGGTGGTTATTAGTTTGGGCTGCGTCAATATTGATATTGTGGTACATTTGATGTGTGCTAGTATGGTTGTGTTAAGGGTGTTATGTTTTGGTTGTGAATTGTGTTTAATTGGGATTTTTCATTGGTGTGTTTGGAAGATGGTGGCATTGAGGAGGAACAAGATCCTTTAGAGGTATCTAATGGGGTGGTTGTTCGAAAACCTTTCCTTCTAGGTTTGTTTTTTATTCTAAAGGATGAGAATCATTTGATAGGTATCTGATGTAATGTATCATTTCTTATTGGCCCATTACTTTATCATTTTTTATTGATTTAGGTGTCTCAGAGGTGGCTTGAAGTGTTTATGTTGTATTTATAGTTGTAGTAGAGGTACTAAAAGGAATTCACATCATGAGAGGGGCACATGACATGAATCAGTGGTTCATGGGATGTGTAGTAGGCCGGTCTCATTAATTGTATGTGGCTAATAGGTAACCTATAGTATATATTAACTTCATGAAATTAATTCACAATGTATAATTAAAAAAAGGTCGATGTTAAATGAATATCATAAAATAATGTAATTTTTGGGAAACCCATTGATTTCACATCATGAATGGAATACACGATGTGAAAATGAAGTGATATAAGAAATTTTATAACCCTTTCATATGATTTAATTTCATTTGTACATACCTATTTTGTCTCTCATTTTGGTAGAACCCACAGATGAACTAAGAGTAATTTTATCCCACTTCTTCCTCGTTTGATGAATTGGTTTTGGTTGATTCTCATTGGTGATTAGTGGTAATCCCTTATCTTCTTCTTAGCTGTCGTTCTTCTATTATTCACTTAGGGATATGCATTAGTGGCATAGTTTTGTTCTCATTTGTGAGTTAGTATGTATTTTTTACAATGCTTGATGTGGTGTAGAATGATCTGTGGTATCTTCATGTGGTTATGGTTTGAGGGTGTTTCATGTTCTCCCTATAGAGTCCAGTGAGTTGGAAAAACTTCTTTGAGGTAGGGAATCTATTTTTTATCACTTCATTGTATTATACATGGGGGTTTATTTGTTATTTTCTATTGGGGGGGGGGTGGTTTTTATATCCTAATAAAAGATAAATTAATCAGTTAATTTAAATTTAAGTGGAAAGTGGAATGATTCACATGATTTTAAATCATTCATATTAATATGATGTTGTGATTTCATGGTCTAAATTCCCTAATGAAAATTGTGGCCTTTGGTGAATTTGATTATCCTTATTTTTCATGGGTTTTGGGGTCTTTGTTGTGCAGTTATTGTGATAGAACCCTAAAATATAAATTTTATATCCAATTATATTTGGATAATAAAATGGAATCCCATGGATGTATGGGTTGTGTATTAATTCCCTAAAAATAGAGTGAATTTTGATAAAAGACGTGTTTTTAAATCTATAATTTGTTCTTTGATGTGTTTTGATCTTTGGTCATGCCTATTGGGTGGTGAGGTGATGGTTTATTTTTCTGTTCTTTTGGGGATGTGGGGTGATGGTTTATTTGGTCATGATTTATGGGTGGTGAGGTGATGGTTTGTTTGGCCATTCTTTTGGGGCGACAAAGTGATGGTTTGTTTGTTCATGATTTTAGGGAAGTGAGGTGATGCTTTGTTTGGTATTGATTTGGGGTTGGTGAGGGTATTATTTGATGGGTAGTATGATCTCCTTTTTCAAATTATTGTGTTTTTCTAGATTTTTAGGTAGTGGTAGAATAATTATTTAATAACAATTGATATGGATATGGATTGGTTCGGTTAACAGGTTGAAAATGGAAAAAATAAATGATGGGTTATGAGGTCAAATGAAGTTTTTCATAATTAATGAAACTAATGGGATAGATAATGGAATTGGTTGGTATTGTGAGATGTAGTTTTTGGTTTGTGAGGTGTTATGAATTTAGATGTGGTAACAATAGTGGAAGATTTGGGAGTTGGTAAGTTTTTTTTGTGAAACCATCGGTCGGCCATGTGTATGAATTATTTATATATACTTGTATATTCCATGATATTTCTAAATTCACCCACATACATTGATAACAATATACTAACACTTTATTTTCACATGGGGGGTGTCTTTTCCAACAACTTGGTGATGAGAAGGGATGGCTAGCTACCCGCTCATTCCCATTTTCTCTTCCAGGTGAGTAGATATGCACATGTTATGATGGTTAAAGGATTATTGTGAACTATTTGATGAATGAGGTGTCTTTAGTTGATACTTATACCCCTATGATTTGGTTAGGAAAATGGAGGGGGGTCTTGCATGGTTGGAGGATTTCATGAGGTTAATTTTCATCATGTTCATGATACTCTACCACTATGGTTAGGGTTGTGATATGATGTACTAGGTGTATATTGGAGATATGATATGTGATTGTGCTATGGGGTGGTGGTAAAGGTGCCTCTAGGTGTGGTACATGTTATTTGGAAAATATGGGAGTGTTAGGATTTACAAAATAGGGATTTGAGAGAATAAAATAATTAGGAATTTAGTACACGATAGCCTTTTTCGATATACATATTATTAGGTTATTATATGTGGCCTAAATTATTTAGTGAGTGTGCCCCAATGAGGTTGAGATGGATATTTGACCTGTTTAAGTGTTTTTGGTTCAACTATTTTCTTATGTGTGCATTAGTATGCTTATTTAAGATGCTGACAAGAGACTTTGGTTTTACAAATAAGTATACATATATGCTCACACTACATATATAAACTGATTTTTGAGTTTCCATGAATATTGTGTGGATCGTGTTGGATAGTACTAGCTTGGTCCATTTTGTATAGTTGTTATGTCAATGTTTAATCTTTTATTTTATGTATTTACTTTTAGAGACATTAATCTATATCAATTTAATTTATACATGCATTGTGGGAGAGTTTTGGTTTATTTTTATATTTTTTCATGGAGTTTCTTGTGGATGATTCATCTTATCTCATGATCCTATATTATTATAGTGGAAATTATATCCTATTTCCTAAAATTTTTATACCCTTGGTAAAATTTTCCATCCTAGGGCCTAATATAGGTACTACTTGGGGTTAAATATCTATCTCCCCTCATTTTGGTATCTTAGGTGGGATATTTTCAAGGTTGTGGATGAAAAAGTAAAACAACAATACCTAGTTAAGAATGATAACTCTTATTTGGAAAACATCTAAAGATATACTCCAAAATATTTTCTAGGATGACTTTATGATCGAAAACACCCTCTAAAATTTGAGTAGGGGTGTAAGTTTTATATTAGGGTAGTGATTGGCCTATCCAATGGATTTCTATGTGTTAATAAATGAGAAAAAATGTTCCCTTTTATAACAGAGGATATGGGAACTCTTATAATTTATTCAAATATTAAGATAATATAAATTAATTTTGATGTAAAAATGGATGCAAATTTTTTATATTCAATGATAAGATGAGTCATATTATTAATTCTCTAATAAAATAAAATTTGAGCAAGTTTTTACTTTTTTACCCTTAATATTCAGTTCTAACCCCCGTTAACCCTTTGCATAGTTTCTGCAGCAACAAGGTTCATTACTATTTGAGGTTCATGATAGTTAATTTAAATTGGAAAATAGACCATAAATGGTCCATGGATGATATATTTGACCCTATACTAATCACATGGGTGCAGATATTTTTATAAGAATTTAAAATAATTTAAAAATGTTAAGTAGTCGATGATGCTGGCTACAGTCTTCAATAGGGGTGGCCAACCCCCCTTCAACCTCCCTAGTGCAGTGCCTAGAAATGGAATTGCATCCCCCCATCCCCCATGGTTCACAACTGATTAAAGAGATATATTGGAAGTGTTAATCATATCTTTGTGCACCATTTCTACTCATCTTTCTCCGTTATTATTCTTTTACTCCGTTAAATTTTTGTTTTCGTAACACGTTATCAACACAAATGCTCAAAGAGTTATTAATGAATTTATTTATTTTAAATATTATTCTCACCACCTAGTTGGATGGTTCTAATTATTTATATAATATTATTTATTTAGATCCATATTGGATGGTATATCTGGTTTATTTAATTACTTCCATAAAGGTCGGGTTTCTTCTTTTTCATACAGTTTTAATCTATTTATTTTTTACCGCCAGATTTTATGTTATAATTAATAAATTATTACATGAAAGAATGTTTTATTTGATTCAAGAAATATATTGATTTATTTAGTTTAAACACACATGAAAATTTTTTATTAACCAATTAATGTGTGATATATTTATCTAATATTAAATTATAATTTCAATCTAGTTTTAATGTTTTTGATATTTTTTTATTTTTATTAACCAAAATGTAAATTATTTATTTATTCTTATTTTTAATAATAATAATGTTTTTCCCTCTCATAGTTCGCATCATGTAAAATATCAAAAAACAAGAATTCAATTCTTTTGATGTTACATGATGTAATTACATGCTGTGGGAAATGGAAGTTGAAATTTATCTCATATCGATGGATCTCATAGAAACAATTAAGGAAAATAATTCACACACCCAAAACAATTTAAACAAATGGAATTATATTCCTCATAATACATCTCTATAAGGGTTTGAAATGTAAATACCTCACAAAATGAGATCCTTGTAATCTCTATAAGAGTTTGAAATAGAGGTATAATCCTCAAAAGGGGGTGTTTTTATAGCATCCTATAATGAATGGTATGAATTACACTTCTAAGACTATAAAAGGACCTATGATTACAATTCTTCCGTGTATTTAATTTTATCATATATAAAGTAGTATGGTTTTGGGATTATGGATGTTTATATGCTTGAAATGACATATAGTAGATTTCATACATCTCACATCACCCTACAATAGAAATATCTCTTGCAATAATATATAAAATATTCTAATCTCATATTATCATTACACATATAAGAGAAGAATAGTGAGATTTTGATTAAAAAAATTTAGGCCCCTCCTATTGGTTTAGCTATTTCATTTACTGAAACAAATTCTATATTTCATGGAAATAATCGTGAAAGAATTCAGGGATGTGATTCTCATGGTGGACATGGTTTTTGTTGTAGTATCATTTGAGGATGTGGTTGTAACCATGGTCCCACTCAAAATAAATATCAAAATCAATGAAATATTAACTACATCAATCTATGGAATCCTAAATATTCCTTCTATAGGTGTGGTTCTAAGGGACATTGGTCTTAAATTTTTGGAACCTTAAATAAATTTTATTTTCTCTATAAAGCATCAATTGAAGAATAGAATAATGAAACACACATTTTCTAGAGATCCTATAAATGGAAAGAAAAGGGGGTTAATTTTACTTAGAACCATTGGCCATAACATGCTGATTTCACTTAACTATAAGTGGGTTATTTTAAATGTGAATTTGATGAGATGATAGCTAGAAATAATTCGGAAAACTTATAGTAGTTATGATTTATGATATACTATTTTGTTCTATATTAGTTATATTTTGGAAGTTGTATTATTTTAACTTCACAAGGTGTTTCATAAAATATTATTATCTTTAATTCGAAGCATTTAAATGGATTGTGTAAGCAGGATAGATATTTTCATACCGAAAATTGGAACAATACCCACAATTCTTAAGAATAAAAAATATTTATCTGATCTTAAACCAAAAAGACAAATTGCGAATACTATATCAGGTCCCACAGATCTAATATACGGAACTGGTAAAGAGAGTTTTTATTTACCTAATGGGAATCATGCTTCTTAAAATAGATGTTTTTTATTCCTCAAAATCCAAAAGAAACATATTAATTTTCAATGATATATACCATTATTGTTATGATACTCAAAATATATATTTGAGAAATGAAAAGTATATGTGTATCACCATTAATAAATCTTGTAAGATTCATGTACTTGAAAAAATACCAAAATTATTATTTGGATTGCATTATACATATATAATTGAAATTGAAATGAATTGGGTAGTAAAGAAAAGACCACATATCATTAATTTTTTGAAAGAATGATTAGTTCATTTTTGTTTAGGAATGATGTGAAAAATTATTGAATGTTCTCATGGAAATTCAATAATGTTCTAGAATATATAACCACTATGAAAAATTCTATGGGAGTCTTGTTTTCTTGGTATGATGATTGTCAAAAAAATCCCAGCTAAAATAAAGGTCGAAATGACATCATTTCTTTAACAAATTCAAAGGGATATATATAGACCAATTCCTCCATTGTGTGGGAAGTTTAAATATTTAATTGTATTAATTTATGCATGTAGCATCTTGTAACATGTATTTTTTATCTCAACATGTAGTGTGGTGTTTCCATGATTTCTTTCTTAAATAATTAAATTGAGGGAACAATTCTGGATTATGTCATCAAGAATGTGAGGCTTGATACTATAGGAGAACATAACTCTCATCATTTCAATTATTATTGTATGAAAACGGTGATTAATGTGGTGCATCTAGTCACCCATGTTCATACAAATATTTTTAGATAGATCATTGATAAAAAACCTCCAACTTATTGCTAGACTATTAATAATGAGAATAAAGATGTCGAGATCCATATGGGGTCAGAAAATATTTAATGCCTTGACATTAATTTGCATCAGACCAAGTGAATATCATATGAGTTGTCCACTCCAATTGGATTTTGTTCAGGATCCTAAAATCTCCCACTTAATAATATTTGGTTGTGTAGTGCATATACCATTCTCTCTCCCACAAAATCCAAATATGAGACCTCAAAGGACAATGGTAATATATATAGGATATGAATCCTCATCCATCATCATATATCCTGAACTACAAACTGATGATGTATTTATAGCATGTTTTTATAATTTTCACTTCAATGATGAAGTATTACAAACATTAGGTGAGAAAAGAAAAAAGAGAGGATATTTAAAAGAATGTAAAACTGTTATCTATTCATGATCTTCCTGAATGATAGTATGAGATGAAAGTGATTTTTTTTTTACATTTTTAAGAACTAGAAAATAAATTTCCCAATGCATTTCCTGGTTCTATGGGCGTGACTAAATCACATGTACCATTTGTATATGTACTGACTATAATTTATGTCCTAAAGACACAATTACATAATGATGTTATAAAACTCTCAAAAAAAAACTTGAAGAATGGAAGACCAATTTTCTCTAAGGATAGAAATACAATGAAAAGAAAATGAATTATCTTAATTGAAAACTATATTATAGAAGAGTTTTTTCTATAAAAAATGTGTATTTTATGTGTTCATAATGAAACACATGAAGACCATCATAAAGAGAATTCACAGGATATAAAAAACACTAATGGTTTTGAAAATAAGGAAATATATCTTAATTATTACATTATAGGTTATATATGGAATCAAAGTAGTGTGGAAAATATTGATGAAATATTTTCATATTCTATGTCACATGATATATAAATTGAATCCCCTATACCAAGTTCTATTATGGAATGTTAAAAATGACCTGACTTTTATAAATGGAATGATACAATGAATGTTGAATTAAATTCACCTAATAGGTGAAGGGTTTTTGGACAAATCATGCACACACTATAAGTTGTGAAACTTGTTGGATATAAATGGGTTTTTGTACATAAGAGTAATGGGAGAAATGATAATGGAAGATAGAAAGATCTACTTCTCACAGAAGGTTTTTATGAGAGAACCGAAATTAATTAAGAGGTGACATATTTTTGTATTATAGATGATATTACTTTTCGATATCTAATCCTCCGTACAGTAGAATAGAAGGCTAATATGAATTTTATGGATATTATTATGGTTTATTTATATGTATTAATTGATTATAGTATATATATATAAATATTTGAGAATCCTGAATTAATTTAAAATTCATGTAATATTGAAATAAAAACACAAATAGAAATATTAAATTAAATGACAAAAATACTTCTATAGATTAAAACAATCTGGGTGTATGTGGGATAATTGTTTGAGAAGATACTTGTTAAATAAAGTTCAGGTAAATAACCCCACATGACCATGTGTTTTTATTTAGGAAAAAATATCTGGATATTAAATTATTATTCTTTATGATGATGATTTAAATATAATCAGAGCTCTAGAAGTTGTAAATTATGCAATGAGAAAATTAAAGGATGAATTTGAAATGAATGACCTGGGAGAAACCAAGTATTGTCTTGGATTACACATTGAACATATGCAAGGTGGTATATTTTTCCATCATTCAAACTACACTAAAAAAGTATTAAAATGATCTATTATGAATAAATAGAATCTTATATGTACTATAATGGTTGTTCAGTCTTTAAATACTAGGAAAGAACGATATCGACCATGTGAAGAAAATGAGGAGTTTGTTGGTCCAGACGTACCATACCTTAGTGTTATCAGAGAAATAATGTATCAGGATCATTTTAGTTATCCTGTTATATCTTTTACTACTAATATTTTTGAAACATTTTTTTACCCTCTATAGAGAGACAATAGAATGGAATTAAACACATTTTTTGTTATCTTTGTGGCATTATTGATTTGTTTTTATTCTTTTAAAAAAAATTAAAAGAAGATGGATGGTTTTTCATATGTAGTTTATTTATCCATTATGAAAAATGTGTAATCAAAAACTAGTTATCTATTCACATTTGGAGGTACATCCATATCATGGAGATTAGTAAAGAAGACACTCATCTTAGCATCTTAAAATCATGAAAGCATGATAGCATTACATGAAGTATGTCGAGAATGTGTTTGTTTGAAATCTATAACTCAAGACATTCAATTGGTAAGGTGATTTCATATGGATTGTATCCCAAAAATGATATTTTAAGATCATAATTTTTTCATCAAAAAATTAATGGAAAGATTCATAAAAAATAATCGGAAAAAATACATACCACCTAAATTTATCTCTTTCACACAAGTGTTCAAAAATAAGAGAGATATCAACATGAAATATGTTTGATCTAGTGAAAAAATTTATGATTTATTTAAAACACCATTACCAACCATTACCATTAGAAATCTTATAAATAATATTGGGATGTATAGATTGTAATTTTTTTAATGAAATGTAACTAATAGTGTGAGTCTACGTGACTGTACTCTTTTCCTTATTCCGATATTTATACAATTGGTTTTTTTGTAAAATGTCTTCAATGAGGTAGTATAAAAATATATATGACATTGGTAGGTTTGTGTATCCCAAGGGGGTGTTAGGTTACTACTGATGGAGGTTTTAGTTTTCAATAGGGGTGGGCTTCCAACCCCTATAAACCCCCTTCACCTACCCTTGTGCACCACCTATAAAATGTAGTCCAAACATCCCCCCATGGTGCACGACTAATTGAAGTGAAATATCAGATGTTTTAATAATATTTTTTCTCCGTTTATGATCACTATTTTCTTCTATTATACATTTAATCCTTTCAATTTTTGTTGTCATAATAAATAAAATATTTTTCTCTTGAAATATCAGTAATGTACCTTTTAGAACCACTCATGTAATTTGACTTTAATAACATCATGGAAACAAAATAAATTTAAATAAAATATTTCAATACATCAGGAACATGTTATATTTTTCTATAAAATACATGGATCACATAAATTCCATTAAATTATATTACCTTTTTATTTTTAATATCGATTATATTAATTTACCATTAATTGAATAATTACTTCATTAGTGTTTTGTAAGCATTTAATATAATTAAATATTTAGTACATTTTTTTAAAAAAATAACCCCACTAATATAATATATTTACATTTCAAATTATTATTTATAAATAATAATATCCTCTATTGATCCTGATGTTAAAAATTATACATTTTAAAAAAAAAGAGTGTGACATTTTTTACTTTTTATTATATAAAATATTATAAAGGTCATAATAACATCTAAGTGGAAAAATAATTCATATAATCAAATATTATAGGATTATTGATGAAATAGAATCATCCAATAATATTAAGTAAATTTTTGGATTCAATTTATATTTATTATCAAAATATTTAAACCCTAAATTGCCCGATTTACACTTACAGTGGTCACAAAATTTAATAATGTTACTATTCAAAATGTGAAGAAGTAAAAGGGACCCTTTTTTTAAATTTGTAACAACTGATTCAAAATTTAGAATCCAATATTGAAAAATAAAATCACCAAAGTGGAAGAATTTAATTTAAAACTAAATTGTAAATACAGGAAGAAAATTAGTGTTTAAAAAATAACCTTTTATGTATAAATTTATTTAAACTAAATCAATGTGTAAAGTTCATTTAAGCAACCACAATAGGATTTTTTTTAATTTAAAATTAACTATTGGTATTTTAATACTAATCCAATGTAGATTATAATATTATAAATACATTAAATAAAAATATCATTTTAAAAAGAAATATGTATTATCACTATTCATTGAAAAATTAAAATTTTCAAGAAATTATAAAAACATCATCGAATGTTAATATTGGAATGAATATTTCAAAAATTATGGTCATATTATAAAATATATTTTTTAACTGTTCCTAAAATTAATTATAATATTTTTCCAAAAATATTAATAAAATCCATTTTTGAATAAAACATATTTTTAGGAAGAAATGAATTTACTAAAAATAAAGTGAATATTTCATAATGGCTAATAAACATATTTTAATTTATTTTATCCATTATATATATTTTATAATTTTATTAAAACTATTCATATGCACCTATTCAATTACTATGTTAAAATAGTCACATTTAAATAATAATATTTCTTTATTCGTTTATTTTTGATGTTGTATATTCCATAATTATCGAATATAGTTTTTATTTTGAAAACCTCATTATATTAAATTCTCCACAATTTAATAAATTTCGTCCTTGAAATTTGATATTTAACTCCAAAATAAAAGGGTTTCCATCTGAAAATACATTTGTTTCATTCTCTTATTGTAAAAGGTGTAAATAAAACTTCCTCTTGAAAATAGGGAAAGATAATTATAATTACCATCTCGAATAACACAAAACTAGGTTAAAAATATAAAAAAATTAGGTGGAAGTGAAAATATGGGTTGGGAAAGAAAGAAAAATTTCCAAATAGTGATGTTGATTCATAAAGATAATTGATAATAAGAAATGAATGATCAAGAGAATTTCAATGACCCTAGAACAATGGGCCGAAGAGGCATGAAAAAGGCTATCGATTCATCAAAAAATGAAGGCAATGAGATGAATTTTTGTTTCAATATCATCTTCCTAGTTTTTAGTAATTATATTACCATATAAAATTACATAATAAACAAATAATCATATTAAAAGTATTATTTCATCCATTAATCAATTTCCACCACAATCTCATCCTTTGCCCCAAATGATGAGTATTAAAGAGGAATTTTTTCTCATGACGTAGTAAAATAAAAATACATAAAATTATATATATATTTTAAAAAAATAAAACAATATATTTATCTTATATTAAGTCACTATCCAAAACCATAATGATTAGAACTAGGTAATAGAATTCCCAAAAATAATAATATATTAATCTACAAAATTCAATAGTAATACCAAAATTTAAAGAGAAATCACTCTATATATTATTATCTATAAAATTATAAAAACAACACTAAAAAAATTAAAACCTAAATATGATAATTATTTTATCACATATTCATCCAAAATTAATTCCCAAATCACACCAACCACTCATAAAGCCTTATACCCAAAAGGCATATTCCCTAATAATATAATCTAAAAAATATGCTAATCATTTAAATAAATAAAATCTTTCACTATAAAGACACATTAAATTTATACATTCATTAAAAATATAATTCAACATTTTCACCTAAAAAACTTTTACCTAAAGATTATATTTATCTTAATCTTATAATGTTTCTAAAAATATAGTGATCTTGTTCCGAAATAACATTTATCAACAAATGAATTTTTTGTCCCATGTTTATCTATATAATAAAACATATTTTACCAATATAAACACAATCTTTATTTTTTTATTTCATAATAACTTGGAAATCAAGTAGACTAGTGATAGGTGGTGCAACCTTTCTTCCCTTCAGTTGTGGGTTTAATCCCTGCCATATTTTCGGATGTGACGAGTTGTCCACTAGTCATTGGGTTTTCTTTTTTATAAAACTATACTAATATAGATCTTATAACATTCATAGAAATATGATGAACATCCTAAAAATAACATTAATAATTAATGATCATATAAATTATAATGCTTATCAGTACACTTATACATATTTTCATAAATGAAAAGGGAATTATTCCTCAAATAACTTTTTCATGTTTTAATCTTATGGGATAAATATATGTACAATATCCACAAAACCATAATAAATATATCCCAAACTATTCCTACCACATTTATAATCAAAATGGTTATATAAAACATTAAACATATGATGATTCTTAAATATACAATTACATCTTAACTCTTGAATCTCTATATATTGACACCTAATCATTCATGATTTTTTATAATCCATTAACCAAGATTTTACATCTTATTCCATAATAATTCCTTCATATACAAAAATATATGAATCATGACCTAAGATTCATAAATATAAAATTTTAGGACAAGTTCTAATATATACCATTCACATTTCATTTTTAGTTTTATCATCTTTAACAATAATGACATTAGGAATTGATAGACATTTATCTGCAGAGTCTTGTTGATCATGTTCTTGAGCATTACCCTAGGACATTATCCTTCATAATTATGATACTCACCACATTTATTTCATTCAATAAATTAATTGGGAAGAACATTATTACCCTTTATGGTGTTTACTGAACACTTCCTTTTTCCTGGGAATATTATTGCTTTATTCCTTCCTTTACAACATAAGAAACTTCTTCTTATTCTTTTAATACATTTTCCTGCATTCTTTTTCCCACATTATTGTGACATAGTTCATTGATTATTTTTACCTTTATGAACATTATAACTTGATTTTAATTGGAAAATCTCTAGTATGATGTTATTAATCATAACTTGTGATAGCTAGTTAGGAATAACAATAATATTTGTCATTATATCTCTAATTTCATTTTCTTTCCCATTCAAAAAACCAACACATTTTCATTCACATCCTTATTACTTCAGTACATGTAGGATACATCATTTTAATAAAAACAAATTTTTTATCTAAGAATATTAATAAAATCATTAAAAAACTCTTATAAGGGGAAAAATACATGGTTAGTGATAACTAGAGTTGTAGGATTATAAGAGTAGCTTATGATTGATAAATTAAAAGAGGGGTGAATTATAGATTCAAAAATAAGTTTAAAATAATTAAAATAAAAAAGAAAAAAACATCATTACGTAAAACTATCAGACTTAGAATCCATCTTAATATCATAATCATAAAATTATAATCACAATTTTTCCAATTATATTCGAGTAAAAGAATCTTAATCACTATGAATCTGATTATCAATGTATGTTTATCATGACCAGAGTAACATTGATGAATAAAACAATATATAAATATGAATATGATGATAAAAATTCTATTAAATGAAACAAAATATATACTGGTATAAACAAGTAATACAATATTAGTGTAAAAGTAAAAATTATATACAAGCTATATTTAAAAGATAAATATTTTACTATTAAGAGAAATATAGTCAATAAACTAGACTAAAAGCAAAATTTGTTTTATACTTACTATAATGTCTATATTTCATTACATGGAATTCCATTGGTATGATTATTGGAATGACCCTATATTCCTATCCTTGAAAGATATTGATATGGTGATCAAATCTCTTTTACTATACCTATAATCCCTTGATCTGATGGATTTGTGTTTGTCTTCCAAGACCTAAAATCCCTCGATCTAATGTATTGGATTAACCGTCATCCTATCCCTAGAATCCTCCAATCATAAAAATGATTGAATGAATATTATAATTGAAAACGTTCTGAAGGAAACAACATTTATGAGGATTCCATAGAACGATAACTAATTAAATTGTTACACTCACTAAGAACGAGAAGCAAACAAAACGAAATATCCAGAGAACCTGAGTTTTTAAAGTGATTACTTACAAACTCATCAAATGAGTCAGTATTTTTAGGCAACCTCAAATGGGAATATTTCCATGTTTGATGCAACAATCATGGATGGTTATCTCTTGAAATCTTGTCTGTAAATGAATGTCTAACACCATATTTATTAACACCATTACAATGTTATTGATTTTCCTTATGATAGAAGGAATCCTTTTGTATTACAATTTTAAACATAAGTCAGTTCAATGAACCTACTAATCTATTTTCATTATGATAATATTTATGACAGTCAGTCTGATTAATCAGTACTAGTATCAGTCTGATGGTCATGAATTCTATTTGTATGATATACAAGAAAAAATGTTGACCTATGGTCTAGTATTGGTAAGTCTGATAATCATACAAAATCCCAATATGGTGATCATAAGGAATAATTTTATATTTCTATTCTTAATACATTACAACATATTCTATGTAAGGTAAAAGATATTGTTTTATATAAAAACACAATAAAATGCATTGAACATAAAAAGTTTATAAACATGTTTTATGAAAGTGTATGAAATTTCCAAAATGAAAGGATTGTAAACGTAAAATTTAGAACCTATAACTCAATATTCACTCACATTTTGGAATGAAAAACCCAAAAAATATCAATGAAAATTAACATGAAAAAATTACATCCCACAGTTCTTTTATGAACATCATATTCAACTTTATTCTTTAAAACATAACTGCCCCTCAGTTTGTAAATATTATATATATGATGGGGAGTATTATGATGAATATAATGAAATCCATCATTGAATAATATCTCCCCCTTTTGAACAAAAATTCCCCCTTTTAAGGATATTTCCCCTCTTAATAAAACATCTCACCCTTTGTACAAAAACACCCCCTTTTAAAAATCCTCTCCCCTTGTATATATTCAACTCCATAAATATTATTATATACTTTTTAAAAATATATCCCACTTTGTGGTTTTTAAAAAGGAATGGTAAATTTTAGGGTGTTTTTTGAAAAGTAATAAAATATACATATGAAACAATATTAAACTAACTAATCATCTATGAAAAATATGAAAGAACATATAACCAACCAGAATTGAAAAAAAAACAAGACATTGAATTTTGATGAATATTAATTCATTAAAAACATTAAATTTTATTAAAATAAATAAATTTGAGAGTTCAGAAGAAAAAAATATTATTTCTTCATAAGTGTCTTGACAAACACCTTCATCTTCTTGAAGCCTCTCTAATCTTTCTCCAACATTTCATATTTTTCTTCCAGAGTATGATCAAGAGACATAGTCATTTTAACTTCATCAGTATGTTATTTGTTCCAATATCTTCATATGATAAAATTGTATTCTCATGACCACATCCTAGTCATCTCTTTATCCATCTCATGAATATTTTCTTTCAAAGTATTTACATTCTTAGTATTTTTATCAGTGGAATCTCTAAACTATTCAAATAAATTTTCTTGATATTCCATGTCACATGATAAATAATTTAAAGAACATGATGACTCCTGCATCAATTTATTAATCTCATCACATTGATCATCAAGAATTCTAGTATCAGAGTCAATCATATTTTACAATTTAAGAATTTGATTTCATGATATCCTGTGAGTCCAAGAACTTTCTTGATAAGTCTTCAACACAAATTCAATCCCGATCATTGAATCTATCAATAATTTTATAGAATTTTATTTCTCATTTAGAATACTTTGAATTTGATGAATATGAGCTTCATGCATAGGAATGTAAGGAATAGTTCCTTCTAACCGTCTCAGAACATGAACAATACAATCAAAACCTTTCTGAGGAATTTTTTTCTATAGAATATGATTTTTCTGGGTCAAGATGTGGCGGTGTAGTTCAGCTCATTCCAACTTCCACTTATTTTTTTTCATTTCTTCTTTTTAATCTTTGATAAACTGATATCATCATTCTCAGAAACATTCTTATCAATATAAATTTCCATGCTATCTATATATTTATCGGTTTTGGACTTATCACCAACTTTTATTTTTGATTTTTGATCCTCTTACTCTTTCTTTTATAATGATCAACCTTATTCTTCTAATGATAAATCTTCATCCTGAGAGCTTTGTGACTTATCATCCTTACCAAATTGGTGGGTAAAATTATTGAGGATAATGACTCCTGTTATTTCTTTTCAAATTTGGTTTCTTTATCATCAATTTCTTAATTATTATTATCTTCTCCATTTTATTAGTAAACTTATACTTATTCTTCTATTACCACATATTCTTCTTCTTATTTTTCTTCTCCATATTCATTTAATTCTTCTTTATTTCCATATTCTTATTTTCAATCAACTTCTTTATTGAAAACATATTCGATCACTTTTCCAAATTTCCACACATTTATTATATCTCATTTTCAGGTAACTATGATACCAATTGATTTTGGGGAACTTCTGTAGACGATTTTCAACAAAATTTATCTTTCCCTTTTTAACCATAGAAGGGGTATTGGCATGAAGATCATTAGTTTCTTTAATGTTTAACCCTACATCTGGGTTTACTTGATTGGCATGGGAAGTTGGAAGCTCAACATCTTTAAAATCCATTTTAACTCCTTTCAACAATCTTTAACATAATTATGCTTGTTGTAACCTATTATTTTTTTTCTCTCCTTTTTTTTCTTCTTCTAACTTCATAGAAGCGAGAATTTTCTATGCTTTTTCTTCAATGGGGTTGAGCCTGAACACCAGATCCATGGGATTCTTCTCAACCTTTCTTTTCATTAGGTCATCAAAAGAAGCATCATGCATCTGCCTTACTTATTTTGTTTCTTAGGAAGATATGTATTTAATTTTATATTCTTTTTTTTTATTTTTGACCACCTACTTTGAATTTATTGATGGTATTAATTGGAGGAAACTCCATGAACATTCTTAATAGGATTTTTTTTATTTTTAATTGAAGTAAAATATCCTTCTATTTTTCGTATCATCACTGGTAAATGAAATCTTTTCTCTCAATGGATATAATATATTTCCACAATAAATAACTCCAAATATTTTATAACCATTTTTCTTATAACATCAGGAAACATAAAGATCTTGGATTTGATCAAGTATATCTTAATGTTCTCTACATTGAGATATATGAACCTGACTAGGTCTATTTTCCTCACATTCAAAAGATAATCCAATTTGAAAACATCACATACTTTTAAAGCATCTCTATACCCCTTACTAAAATTATAAAGATCTGCATCCAGAGAGATATATTTCTTTTATCCATTGTGGGGTAAGATACCTCCCTAACATTATTGTAATGAGAAAATAAAGAATCTTTAGCTTTGGTTTTGTTAAAATTTCTAAAACTATTCAATAGTCTATGTGAAGGAAAATAGGATTTACTTTCTAATGGTATGCCAAAATGATCTATAGGATTCATATAATATAACTTATATATCTTTACATATATTGTAAAAGAGACTTTTTCTTTTACATATTCCTTTATAAATTGAACAGATTCATATAATTCATTAACTAACTCAGGGAAATATAAATAAATGTCCATATCAGGTTTCTCTACACATATATATTCCCATCCTTGATATGAGATAATGTACTACAATGTAGACTAATATTTCTCAAAGAATTTTCTTTCTACTGACCTATCCTTGAATAAAAAAAACTTAACATAATTCCCCTTTCTCACCATCATATCTAAAACTGGAACTAAAGATCACATGAAAAGAAAACTTATCAGATTGGGACATTTTAGGAGTGCATCAATTTGGGAGTAGAATACCTAGAGAACCGATGTGGGACTTGAGGTTTACCTCCTTTATATAGGCATAGAGGTTGAGTGTACATCTTCTATATATCATTAATGGATGATTTTCAAATCCAATTTGATCCAATGGTCAAGATCCATTCGAATAATTTCCTAAAATAACTTTTAAATCTCAATGTTTTTAATACATCTATTGGAATGATGATGAATCCAATTAGAAAAACTATTGAAATTTTGAAAAAAAATAATTTTTTTATAATACTAAAAGTATCAAAACATAAAATATAAAGACTAACATAATGTAATAGTGTAGAAAATAAAATAATAGAAGAGTAACTTTCAATGTAGAAAGTGTCATTATTATGAATAACCTATTCTTCTTAATTTTTATGATAGTTAAATCTCAACAATTATTATGATATTTAATTATGAAAAATCATTATGATAATTTTGAAATAAAAAAACAGAATATGATAGTTTTTAAATACAATTTTATTTTGATAAAATATTATTATGAAAATTTTAAAATAAATACTAATTACAAAAAATTATGAATCAAATTTTATTTCAAAAAATTTGACTTTGGATATTTTATAGCATTTTATGAACCTGGAAAACATTTTTGGAATTATGGATTTCAAAATTTTATTAAATTTTTGTGTTTGAAAAAATAAATATGAAGAAAGGTTTAGAAAAACAAATAATTTTTAAAAAACAAACAATTTGATAAAAAATAAAAGTTTTGAGAAACATAATACATATTAACACACCCCCTAGATGAAAAAGAGTAAATTAATTTTAGTACATGGGTAAAAAAGAAATATATGTGAATTAATAATTTAATTTTATCATTCTAGTTTTTTGTTTAATATATTCAAATTTTTCAGAAGTAATGGGTTTTGACGAAAAATATCAATTAGTTCTTTCATTCTGATGAATTATAATATGATATCTATTTTATATGTCTGATCTTGAAGGGAAGGTTTTATTATATATGTGCTCTTAGAATGTGAGTGATGTGATGGTTTCTTACTTAAAATAATGGCACACGTATTATAAAAAATTATTTGAGTTATATTCAACTTCATTAGTGGGATGTGATACTAAGTCTTATTTCTTATAAGACCAAGACAATACATAATCTCCTAATAAATGAAAAGTTCTTGATGTGCATTTCACATCCATTCTATAACCACCAAAGTCAGCATTCAAAAAACATTTTAATTTAACAATATTACCTGAGGAATAGAAAATGAATAAATCCTTATTTCCCTTAAGATAATAAAAAATTTATTTTACAGATTATAAATGTGATTATTTTGGATTTGTTTGATATCTTTGGAATAAACACACTAAAACATTGATTCTAGTTAACTAGAAGTTATGTAAATTAAACTTCTTATCACACCTATAAAGTATTTTCATCAACAAGTTTCTTAGCCTCATCAAGATATAAGGTATTTAAGGAAATGATGATAGTACTAATGATTTTGGAATTATCATATCCAAATTTCAAAAGATGATATTTTATATACTTATGTTGAGATATAAAAATTACTTCGGGTTTTTTGAAATTTGAAAACCACGGAAATATGTTAACTCACCCATCATACTCATTTCAAACTAATATATCATAATATCTGCAAAGGAATCTATTAAATTTTTTTAGTTGAACCAATGATAATTTCATAAACATAAATTTGTATAATCATATTATTATTTATTAAATAATTTTATAAAAATATTTTTATCCACACTTCCCTCTAATTTTTTTGTAACAATATTCATGTTAACCTATTATACCAGGCTCTCTAGTCTTGTTTAATTCAGTATAAAGAATTGGTATGATTTTAAATGTTTTATGGATGTTTTTTATTTTCAAAACCAAGGGGGTTTTTGACATTAAATTACACCTAATTATATCCTTTAAGTAAATAACTCTTTACAACCATTTGAAAAATTTTAAAATTAAAAGTGGCTACAAAGGCTTGATGTATTTGTATAGCTTTAAGTCCAGATACAGAAGGATATGTTTCTTCACAATTAATTTTCTTTTGTTGATTATAACCATTAATAAAAATTCTACCTTTATTTCTAACAATTTTTCCATTTTCATCACATTCTTTCTGTAAAAAGAAATTTAATCTAATTATAAAAGTTTTTATATGTCGTTAAACTAAATTCTAGAATTTTTTTCCTCTCAAACTCATTGATTTTATCTTTCATTTATTTTCTCCAATCCACATCACCTAAATCCTCTCTAGATTCTTAAGTTTAAATTTGAATGGGAAATCTAGATGTTCAATTTCATTTTGCAAGGAATTTATAGTCCTAACTGGTTGATCTACATCACCAATGATACTTTCTATGTGATGATTCCTAAGAAACAACTAACTTCTTCAGTTTTGAAATGTTTGTTCATCAATAAAAGGTATAAAATATTCCTCTGGAATAACTTAGAATTCTATTACATGAGTTATTTCCTTATGATAAGAACCCTCTAACAAAGGTTGAATATCAGTTTTAGAAATAGCATCTAAGGATATAGGTTTATGTTATTTGAAAACAAAATGATTTATTTCATCAAACCTAACAAGTACTATTTCTTCAAAATTACAATATTGTTTTATTAAAAACTCTATAATCATTTGAAGTTGTGGAATTAACTAAAACTATTCATTCATCAGATTTGGGATAAAATACATGTAAATTATATTTATTCTTCAGAATGAATACTTTTCAACCATAAAATTGGATGTAGGATAATTTTTTTTCTTCATATCCACAACTCATGAAGGGTTTTATTAAGAAACATGCTAATTAAAACATGATTTATAGTACAGTAGGAAGTGCAGACTACTTCAACCAAAAAATGTTTTCCAATTAAGTATTTACTTAACATGGTTCTTGTTATTTATTAAAAAATTACATTTCTTCTTTCAACTACACCATTTTTATGGCAAAGGGGGGTGGTTCTAGGTAATGAAAGTATATGTTATATACCTTTTTACTAAAATAAGTTTCAAAATAATAATTTAAAACTTCTTCTACCATGATCACTAAGAATAGATATCAAGAAGGGTTCTTTCAACATTTTTATCTATGGACACAAAATATTTAGAATACCAAAAGGGTTTAGATTTAGTTTTATTAAAATTGACCCATGTATATCTATTTAAATCAGAAAATGATATATATACATAATATTTTCTAATAATGCTTTCATTCTATTTAGGACCAAATAATTCTATGTGAACTAAATATATAACATCAAATATTGAGACTTCGCCAATATATTTAAAACATGATTTATTTATCTTACCAATTGACTAGGGTAATTGACTTTTGAAGTATCAAACATATGTTTTGGTAGATCATTAACAAGTCCTTTTCACAGTCAACATAGATATGATTCCAAGGTCAATGTGTCCTAAAATTATATTCCATAACAATGAATGATCTAAAATTTCACTAAGGTAAGGAAATTCCTTGATCCCAAGGTCTTCTAATTTTAGTGTTTACATTCTCATGATGATAGTTAAAAATAATAAATGCATCCTTGGAACTATTTACTAAACATTTATCATTATTAAAGCTTTAAAGGTAACCTTGATCACATAATTGTTTTATTCTTTTATGGTTGTTCTGAATTATTTTAACCAATAAATATTTTTAAATAAGAGATATATCATGAAAAACAATGTTACCTATTCTAATAATCTCTCAATGATCATTATCTTCAAAAGTTACTTTTCATCCATTAATCATGATTATCTTCTTGAAAAATATTTATTTCTTGTCATGTTCTAGGAACAACCACTACCCATGGACCATATATTCTAATTATTATTACAACCATTGGTTTTTCTTAAAAAGGATTTTATTTTCATAACACAAACCTTCATGCGTCCAGAAGAAAACATTAATAATCCACATTTTTTTTAAGATTAGGCTTTGAAAAAACCAAGGGAATAAACATTGTTTAAGGAACTATTATTTTTCTAGTTCCCACCACTTTGACACTTGGTGAAAAATGGTTCACTTTTTTGAATAAAGAAATTTTTACTGAAAACATGTTTTTATAAGTATAACCCATTACACTATTATAAAAATAATGACATATTTATTTATACATTTTATCAAAACATTCTCTAATCATAGTAAAATTTTATAAAACATTATTTAAATAATATATTTTAGATTTTTGTTTTACAACTAAATTATTATCCTCAAAAGTAATAGTTTGGTAACTAAGTTCATCAAATTTATTTTTTAAACTATTTTTATCTAAAACAAAATTTTCAAAATCTTGTGAAATAATATCTTTTTAAAAATTATTTTTATTATGATATTTAGAAAGATATGATATTTCATTTGTTAAAGGAGATTTCCCTAAATCAATATTATGAAGTTTCGCTTTCACATTATCATGTTTTTTATAAATCTTATGACTCTCATTTTCTAAAAGTTTCTCAAAATGGAAAATTTCATAATAAGAAACCAAAGATTTATCATCTGTTACAGAAGATTCTTCATTTGAATATGTATTATTTTTATCATCTGCATAATTATAATTTAATGATATTTTGTGACGGATATAGATATTTATACCTTATCCATGAGAAAATGGTTAAAATTGGGTACATTAGAAAAAATTCCTAGGTTCCTCTATATGGAACATTAATTATTTGAAGAACTATCAGAAAAAACACCTCTACTAAATATCCATGTCTTAGGAGATTTCAATACATTCATTCCTTTATATTGGTAATACTTCATGGAAATTATTTATGACTTATTCTCTTTCCTATTTTCCTCTTCAGTTTTGGACAATCAAGACAGATATTTCCAGGTTTCTAACATTCATAACATGTGACTTTAGCTTTCTTCTTACATTTATCCTTATGACTCTTATAGTATTGGTATTGAGAATATTTCCCCCTAAATATTTTCTTCATCCTTCTTGAAAGATTATCTAATTAATTATATGAATATTCATTTGTACTATAATTGGATTGAAAAATAACTTTTTTTACTTCGAAGAATATTTTAAAACATTATCATGAGATTGAACTTTGGAAGGAAAAATAGTTGTAGGAAAAGAAACACCTCCATTTTTATTTTTTTCTTTCTCAAAATCTTTTTTAAGTGTACCCATATAATACATAAGGGTTCCAATAATATCATTCCATGTAAGATTATTAAGCTTTCCTATCTCAAAAAAACATTGTTATTTTGTATTCTCACTCAATTTTCATGATATCAATAATCATTTAAACTATAATTTCATCATCAAGGACTTTTCCTCCAATATATTGCAGACTATTAATAATATCCATGAACTTCTCGTGCATATTTTCAACTGATTCTCCAGTTATGAAATTAGAGTCCTGATAGTCTATTCTAAGTTTCACTATCATGATCTCAAAAACATTAGATGTACCAAAGTGTGTGACTTAAATCTTTTTCCATATATTATTAGTAGGATCACAAGAAGATATCTGACTATAAATAATTCTTGTAATGGAACACAAAATGGTATTCCATACCATATAATTAAGGAAATACTCTTGTTTTCATTTGTGTGTAAAAGATGTGATTTCTATATTTGGAATCTTGTAGTCTCTAGTTAGCATGAAACAATTATCAACTCATTATTAATAATAAATTTTTATCCTATCTCTTCAGTACTCATAATCAACACCATCAATGATAGGTATATTTTTTAGGTTTACATTGTCTATAAAACAAAATTTAATACCTATCATCTTAAAAAAATACAAATACTCTTTTACACAAGTACATGTTAGTGTATAATAATTTAGAAACAATAATTTTATATAAAAAATTAATAAGACATGCAGCTAATAGAAGAAGGGAAAATTCAGAAATTATAAATACTAGAAACCTTATTTGATTCCAATTTTAGGATCATATGAGTTTTTTATTATGGATTGCATACATGAGGGGGGTTAATTGTAGTTTAAAAAAGCTGTTTAAAGTTATTAAACTACACAATACACAAACCTCTTAAAGTAAATTTATTATACTGAAACTCATTTCGATTATCAGATTCACAAAATCAGAATAAGAATATATCTGATTATATTAGAGTAAATGATAATTTATCACTATGTATCCAATTATAAATGTATGATTATCATAACCATAGTAACACCTATGAAACCAAATATAGAAATTTTAATAAAATGATCAACTTTATATCAAATGTAGCAGAATAGATAATTTTAAAATTCAAGAAATTAAATTGAAATGTAAAATTAAGAATAGCTTATAAGATATATTAAAAAATTGCTCTTTTAATCTTAAGAGAATGATAGTCAAAAACGTCAACTAAAGGTATCCAGTGTTTTATAATTATAGCACTGTCTATAATTCTGTACTATGAAAGGCCACAATACAGTTATGAGAATGGATCTATATTTCTATAATAGAAATATCATTATATGATGATAGACTCTATCTTAATATCCTTATAGTACCTAAATCTGATGGATTGACATCTATATTCAAAGACCTGTAAGCCCTCTATCTGATGGATCAGATTCACCATCTTCTCATACCTGGAAGCCCTCGATCGTAACGATGTTCAAATATAGATTAGGATTGATAAAGTTCTTATGGAAAAAACCATTATGAGGAATCATTAGAAAGAAAAAATTATAAATAATTACACTGACAATGAAAAAGAAATCCACATAGAGAAATTTTCAAGGAACTTGAGTTGTGATAGTGATCAGCTCCAAACTCTTCAAATGACTTATTATTTATTGGAATTATCCCAATGATCATATTTCCTTGTTTTTTTCAATGGCCTAAGATAGATGGTTCTTAATAGATCATATGTGACTGAATACCCAACCTAATATTTATTATCACCATTATAGAGTGAAATATTTTCCTTATTATAAAAAAATAATTATATATTCCAATTATAAAAATAAGTCAATCTGATGGAATTATTTATCTTTTTTTCAATACAAGAATATTTAGAAGAGTTAGTCTAGTTAATTGGTACCATTATTAGTATGATGTTATTGACTTCAATCAGTATTATAGAAAAGTCAAAATTCTAACCTTTGTTCTGATTTGTGGTAAGTTTGATAATCATACTCATTCCCAATATGATGATTATAATGAAGAATATAATGTTTATATCTATAATAAAATACATATTATTATATATTTGGTAAAAAATAATTTTTTCCAACAAAAATATACATAAAAAATTGGGACATAAATAGTTAGTAAACATGTTTTAAGAAAGCATTTGTGATTTCAAAAACATGAAGAATGGAAAATTAATAAGTATAAATTTTGAATCAACAATGGTATCTTCAACTCTTTTGTACTTTTCCAAATAACCATAATTATCAATATATTACTATACATTATTTAATATATTACTTTTAAATTATTTTCATATAACGTTCTAAACACTAAGGATATTTAAACTTATTTTTATCATACCAACTATAATGAACTAGCCTTAATTCAGACCAGTATCCATTTTTATCATAATATGAAACTTCAAAAATAAACCATGATTTATTTTTATGAAAAATATTCATGGATTTAAAAATGAAATATTATTTCCCCTTACCCATACATAAACCCTAATAATAGAATTTTAAAAAATTTATGTGAACAAAAATATCATTAAGTAAATGAGGAAATTTGTTAGTCAAGTGAAAGACATGAAAATCCATGAACAAAATTTTCTTAAAAATATACCCTTTACCAAAACAGGGAATCATAATTGTGAAACCATATATGTCATAGGTAAGCCTCAATTGAGCCTTGTTTTTCCAAATTTGAGTTATGGTATGTTTTGGGGGATCAGAAATTGAAATCAAGGGTTTAAGAGAAAACATGCCAGGTGCACAATTAGTTTAACTACAATGAAACCATGTATTCTGTAACTATGAGGTTCTAATGTTGTTTTTCATTGTTTAATCATGGTTATTTGAACATTATTCCATTCCCTATGAACTGGGAGGTTATTTGGTGGTTGCCCAATGTTGTTAGACAATTTGATCATTGTTTTCGCAAACCGTGTGTCCCTAGATAAAATCATACACCCTTTAGATAGAGGGGGTTTCATGGTTGGTGAACCGTTAAACTAAAAATGTGGAAAACCCATTCCTCCACCAAGAGTGGATTTTATTAGAGAATGGTTAAGGCACAATGTTTTTTTAATCATGAATAATACCCCAAGAAACTTTGTAACCCACTATAAACTATTAAAAAGATAGATTTTACTATTTTACCTTGGTCCTTATAAATCATATTCACCCATAATCTCATTTTGGATCATCCTAACCCTTGTTCAATTATTTTACTATCTAGGTGTGGTTTTGTGTCATTTCTAATATGAATCTAGGACCATCAAAATTCAGGTAGTATGTTTAGGAGGGTGCATAGACAACTCACATCCACATCTAAACTCAAATTTTCTAGGGTGGTAAAAAATATATTTACATTTTTGGGACATGTATTTTGATTTCATTTGAATGAACTAGATGGGGAGTTTATTTAAATTGAATTTTTACTTCATAAATTATTATTTTGGTTTCTTGGAATTCATAATTTATTTATATAATTAATTTCTTAAAGCGTGAATGATAATTACTAAAGTTGTTCTTAAGATATTGTAATATTCTTTCAAGACAATTGGCTATTTTCTTATGTTTAATTGAAAATTACTCAAAGAATAGATCTTCCAAATCTGATATTAGAAGTAGCGAGATATAATCCACAGGAGAATCCTCCAAAGGACCCTTATTTGGTTAAATATATAATCCATATTATTAAAAATCTTGGTCAAGTGGGTTCTAGGAACCCAAAACTTGTGGTAGATTATAGTTCTAAATTCACTATGAAGCATCCATCCATATTCTTTAGAGATAAAGGACCCCCATATTCTGAGTTGTTTGATGATTGGATTTATAGGATATTCAAATTCCTAAAGACTCCTAAGGTATCAATGGTGGGATTTTCTGTATACATCCTCGAGGGACTAGGAAGGAGAATGAGGGACTCTATTGTGCAAGATATGTTTCATGAGGATGTTACCAAAACTTATTTAATGAAAATATTTAATCATCAGTTATACCCTGGGATGTTATGTGTAGTAAATACCCATGAAATTCTGACCTTGGATAAATGAGTGAATATTTTTTGGGATTATTCCACATGATTTGATGAGATAGTGTATCTGGCACCAGATCAATTCTATAATGAGTGCCTAAAGGTTCAGAGGTTTGAGTTGGGTCTGAGTCTTGATATCCAGTCGATTTGGATTCCCATGTGTCCTCCAAACATTGTATAGATAGTTGACAAAATAGCTTTAGATGAGGCATACATAGATGGAAATACATGTTTATGATGAAATTGAGTTTGTGTAGTATTTGTGAAAGATTATCACTGGGAAGTAAAGAAATATCCAGACCTATAAATAGTACGCATGTTCATACTAATTATTCCATGGTAGGTGTGACTAATCTTTAAGAAATGGGTGTTTTTTAAGTAACTATGGTAAAATGAAATCCTGTGGTAGAGCATGTTCCCGAGGAATTATAAGAAGGGCTAGAAACTGTTTGAGGTATAATGTTTATTTTACATATTATGGTGATAATGTTGTTTGATATAGGTGCTACTCATTCCTTTATATTTTCAATGTCATTTGACATGTTGTTCATACATTAAAAATATATACCATTCTTCTTGGACCCTTCCTAAACTTTGTAAAAAAGGCTTGAACAAGTTTCATGTGCCCCGTATGTCAGGTAATGATAGACGACTATGAGGTTTTATGGTTAATTTTTGTTCTTGATATAGTCAAATTTGACCTGATTCAGAGTTTGGATTAGATGATCAACATTACAACCTGGATAGATTGTTATCGTCATCGGGTTAATTTTTTTTTCTTTTGACGGGGTCACTTATGTTTTTCATGGTGACTGGGACACTAGATTGGGAATGGTATGGATTTTTGTTCCTTATAATGGGGTAATCTCATGAAAAAGTTTAGAGATGTTTCTTGATATTGTTGACCCTTTTTGGGAAGACCGCTTCCTATAGTGGTGTGTACACACCCTATGGTATTTCTAGAAGCATTTTCTGGGTTACCACCTCATAGAGTGGTAATGTTTACTATTTTACTACTACCTGGTATGATCCCCTTTTCTATGCCATCTTATCAAATTAAACCTACTGAGTTGGTGGAAATTAAAGTCTAGAATTAGGATCCAAAGGCTGTAGGATTTATCCATCCTATAGTGTCACCATGGGCTTCACCTTTCCACTTTTCTAAGAAGGAATATGGGAGTCTCATACATTGAATGGATTATATAATGTTAAATTGGGGGACCATTAAGAACAAATAACTTTTTCCTAGGATTGATGGTCTCTTTGACTAGATAAAAGGGTAATGTTGGTTTTCAATGACTGACATTTGTTTAGGGTACCTCCATTTGTGAGTTTGAGAAATAGATATTCCTAAGAAAACAATTAGGATCTGGTATGGGAATTTTGAGTTTTTGTTTATGGCATTCGGTCTCACTAATTCTATAGTAGTATAAATATCATCGATGAATGAAATATTTCATTTGATCTTGAAATCTTTGGTTGTCGTGTTCATGGATGATATTTTGGTTTACTCCATGTCAGAGGAGGAGTGTATGTATAATTTCAATATCATTATTCTAACCATGAAGGAATATCATCTATATAGTAATCTTTCCAAATGGGAGTTTTAGATCCATGGGGTGAAATTTTAGGGGCATATGATATCTAATATGGGTGTATCAGTGGATCCTGAGAAAATTCCAAATGTTATGTCATGGGAGATGACCATAGATGTGGCCTAGATATAGATCTTATTGGGTTTGTCTTGTTATTATAGATGGTTTTTTAGGATATATCCAAGATCACATATTGGACGAAAGAATTAAAACTTATAGGTGTAATGATTGAATGGAATGAAAACTGTCAGGGTATTTTCAGGAGATGAAGGTGAGGTTGAATTCAGCACCAGTTTTGATTCTTCTGGATCTCAGTTTAGGATATGATGATTTTTGTGATTCTTATGGTATGGGTGTGGGATGTGTATTCATGTAGGGGAAAATGGTGGTGGTATGTGGAACTTTCCAGTTATTCCATCATCAGAAGAACTACCCTACCAATATTCTTGAGCAGGTAGTAGTCATACATGCAATCAAAACATTGTGTCATAATCTCTCTGGGAAGAGTTTTACAACGTACTTTGATCATTAGAGTTTGATGTTTTTTTACTCAGTGGGATCTATAATTGTTATAGAGACAGTTGGTGGAGTATATTCAGACTAAAGATTTTTAAATATCATACACTACTAGAAAATGGAATCTAGTTACTGATGCGTTGAGAATAAAATTACTTGGAAAATCCTTGAAATAATCGATTGAGGACTATTCTCTAATGATTTTGTTTGCTGGGTTGTGACAAAACCAATCTGGAAACCGTATGAAACTAGTACCTAGCACAAATTTCCACAAACTTGAATGGTGTTCCTAATCCCCCTAGGTTGGCACCTAAAACTCAAGAATCAACAATAAATATAAAGAACAATTTCTCCCAACCTAAAGTAGAAAACCTAACATATATACATAAACAGAAAGAAATAGTGGAAGAAAACATGAACATATATTTCCTAATAGACACTGAACAGTTGAAGTGATATAGATGAATTAGTATAAAAATATTATACAAGAGACAAGTCCAACAGAAAAGGAAGAAAAAACCAAACAACTAATACAACAGTTTCCATGTTATAACATGAGAAAATACTCACTCTCTCTCCACCAACTACCAAAACCCAACTAATAGAAAACATCACCGCCTCACTATGGTTCATTTCCTTTCCCTATATCAAAATAAATAACAAGTTATGCACACCACTAAATGGGATATTAGGGAGTGTGATAAAAGGATAAGTAAGTTCCCATCCTTGTGTTATATAACAAGACACTATATAGTATTCCAATCATGACTGAATTTAAATAAAACAAGTCATGATATATAGTTTAAAATTTTTATATCAAGATCATGGAAAAATAATTTAATTTCATTATTTTCTATATTTACATATAAAGTAGGTAAATTAGTTTCAAATAATTTCATATACATATATCAAAGAAGATATATTAAATCAAACAATTCATGCATCACATATCATATCAAATTCATGGTTGTACAACAAAATAGAACAATAGAAAATAGCCCAACTCATCCAAAATCATATCTAATGTCACAAAAAGGATCACACTGGGTCAGGATACCTAGGAAACTCATACCTAAAATATAAAATAACATGTGAACTATTTTTCTAAACATGTGAATCGAATCTAGAGAGTAGAGAAACACCCCATCAAGTGAACCCCATAATAGGTCTTACAAGTCCTTAGAAAATTGGGCATAGGGAGCAAACGAAAACCCATGAGAGAACCCCCCCATAGTGGACGAGTCCTATTACAATTTTTTTTAACTAAGTACCTAATGATTCCCATATTATCTATTTGGTAAAAAATTTAATCAATACATTTTCATCATAAACATGATTTTAAAACCATTTTAAAAAATCATTTAATAAAAAAAAATTATTTACAAATATGAGGTGAAACCATATTTTATGAAAAAACCATTTGAAAACATAGAAAAAAATATTTTATAACATTATATTTCGTTTAAAAACACGTTATCAAAACCCAGTCAATGTAGTTCTCCAAAGAGGTCTATAGACAGAAACTCTTACCTTAGAACTTGAGTCCCATACGCCTGCAACGGGATCAACCAGTATGGAAGAACATAACAAAGACCATAGAGGACCTATAATACAATACCCACATCTCATAGTTGATTCAATTTATCAAAATGGTTGGTTGAGAAGAGAGAAAAAACACATTCCATACGATGCACACCCATCCCACAATAACCAATAAAAGATTATCCCACAATAGGATGATCAAATAATGGATCTAGAAAGAATCAAGAAGAATCATCACCATGGGTCAATGGATCAAATAATGCAACATAATAGAACTACTACAATCAAATTAAATGAAGGAGAAATGATTAATCACCCAATGATACACCATACTTAACCATGATGATAAATTACTGAATTAATCGATCCTAAAGGGGTGGAGGATCCCAAAATTGTAAGAGAATTATTCTCAATCCAACCAATGAAGCTTTAACCACCTATGACCATCAAAGATAAGATCTTCATGGGTGAAAATACAATGTATTGAAAGGATACATTATGATTAAAAACTAATATCTTATATTATAAACCAACTCATCTAGTCTTAGATGGATTTTCACGACCCGATCCAACAAGGATCAAGCCGCGACTTCTAAAGCCCTCCTTTATAGGTCAGGGGCTCGCGAACAACATATAGTAGGATATCACACACAAGGAGGCCTTACCCTAAATTACCTATATGCATGCACCCTAAAACACCACCTTGAAATAGTGCACAAATATATAAGAACTGAAACTAAATGCATGTAGACATCTATACCAAACAGAGTAAAGTAGAAGTAGAAATGGATAAAAATTGGGACCACCAAAATATAACTGCAAAAGTTTCCAAACTTATCTGTAAGAGGGTATCACCATTAAACAGCCACTGGTAAGCTCCACTACCAAGCTCTGGTGAAAACCCTGGTCAGTCCATGTACTATGCTCTTCTTGCCCTGGGTCCAATTGGGACTCCGTTGAAGGACATGGGGTCTAAAAAATACACAAGACATGTATGGGAAAATCCAATGTTGGGGTGATTATAAAGATACTCAGTAGAAGGACTAAAACCCCCCAAAAGGGAGTAACTGATAAATTTTAGTAAACTTGACCTAGCCAGAGGGAACCCAATGAGAGATAAACACCATCACTGGACCATCATCTTCTATACCTAAATAGTCGTCTTGATGTCCCTAGCATGTCCCCAAAAACAACACATACCACGAGACTCATAGAAAAAAACCCAAATATACTCAGAAATATCACAAATTCTCATGATCCTAACTATAGAATATTTGTAGGTAATAACTTGTGGTTCCAAAGAAACACTTGTGCTGGTCTTATATAGTACTAACCTCATAGAAAAAAAGGGATCTAACTTGAGGAAAAGGTAGAAACTTACCTCATATCACACATAATGAGGTCAAAACCATCCCCGATGGCACAAAAAATGAGAGGGGACAAACATAGACAACTCAAAGATGGCCAGATAACCTCTCTAACCTAGTTGTCACTCAACAGAGAGATTCCACTCGATCGGTAAAACATACAAAACATGGAACCAGACCAACCCTCATGATACTTATCCATGAGAGAAATCTCAACTGACAACGTCATAGAAGAAGTCACCTGATGACTAAACTACCTCTAACTCCTCAGGCAGGGGATCCCACCTAGGTTCTGTGGGGTGACACTAAAACCCTCTATGGAACATTGAACAAGAAATGGGTATCACGCAACAACCCGAATCTAGAACATCTTTCCCAACATAGGATCAAAGCCTATGTGGAGATGGTTACGTTGATTCCTAAATCTACTGAGGAAAAATTAAGAACCTAATTCGACACCTTCGTGATAATATCACTTAGATAGTGGATCATTATCCATGTACTTTCAATCATGATGATACCACAAATCCTACTTGATAACTCTTGGAATTGTGCCATGTAATGCTGAAAGAATAGATATTGATACACAACTAGAGGGTCATCTCCCAGGGCCCACTGGGATCCGTCCCCTATTATAACAACCTATGTAGAGGATTGATGACTAAGTAATTATTGGTTACAGCAATTCTAAGAACTCCACCAGGGAAACATGAAGGGATGTGAGGAATGCACCGGTCTCTCGGGGTGATTTGCGCTCCAAGTCTGCTGAGTCTATAGTAAAAGAAGACTGAGGAACTCAACCTAGATTATGGAAATGTGAGCCCACTCTTTAGAACAGTAGGAGAGCACCACTTCACAAAACGTAACCCCTCTCCTTAAAATTGCAGGGAGTACCACTATGCTGCACATAGGCAAAGCAGCTGAAGAGGGTCATAGTCCGGGTAAGGGGATGTGATACTGAAACCTTAGAAGTTAAATGACTAAAAGGACCCACTCAACCTATCTAGTCATAACTTCACCATCCAAGACTAGGGGGAACCACTTAACCTAGATATTCATAACATAATCAAAGAGACCATCGGGTCCCACAAAACTCTACTAGTTAGTGTCGCTAACCCAAGTGACCCACATTACATCTCCTACGCACCACATCTCCTATGCCCAAACCATGGCCACCATCACGTTCTATGCAACAAAAACATATAGAATAGGCTTTTTACTCACCCAAAATAGAAAATCGGTGAAAAGAGTACTATTCACCAAAACAGGTCCTCATGGGTCCCACATATTGACCCCAAAACACATCAAATGGATCACAACATTATGATCCTCTCAGAAAAACATGCAGGTTCAACTACTCATTTTTCCAAATCAGACACCTGGTGAAAAATTCACATTTCACCGCATAAAGATAAATGGGCCTCGTGGGCCCCACCATGATTTCAATTCCATCACACAAAATCAGTCTTGAAACATCTGCATTGAAGTTCGGGTCACAACTTCATTAATAGTGCGTCAGTCAGACATCGGACGTATAAGATATGCCCGATTGAAGGAGCTCCAAATAATAAAAAATATATTATTATTATTAGACGTTTCATGCCACCAAGTCTCTAGATCAGGAAAAAATGTCCTTAAAGTGACCTCAAAATGTTTTTCTTGAAGAAAGGGGAACATTACAGTATAAAGAACGCAAAACAAACCCCGGGTTTTCAAGATACAGGGTTCTAAATAAAAACCCTTGGACCACCAATGCTCTACAATAGACCCTGCCCGAGCCACCGCACCTCCGCACTAGAGCCTCCCTGTAGGTATCACCATGCTTCCTTATGACCACTTTCACCTCTCTGGAAACTATCGTGATGGTCTGGGAAACATCTTCGAACCACCTGGGAAACCCCGATGCTCCAATTTCAAATCCAAAACTAGATTTGGGATCTTCGGATACTGATAGAAACTAATATGGGTTCAAATCATAGTTTTAAAGACAATTTTGAGTAAAAATGAGGAATATGGACATAAAACTCATACTTAATACCTCATGGAGGATCTCCAAAGCTTCTAATAAAGATCTTCGCTCCCCTGCTGCTGCTACTCGATCTATGAGTGATCCCCACCAAGATCAAAGTCAAATGTCACCTTGTTTGCTTCATTTGGGTGGTTCTTCTTGAAGATGAGGAGGAGGGGAGGGGTTGGTTCCATCACATGAACACAATGGAGGAGGAGATAAATTGGTTTAATAAAATCAAACCAATATCATCCAATTACAAACCCACCATGACTCACCACTGACCAGAAACTCGACACTGATAAAGATTATGTTGCACCTAAGGTAAACATGGAATTTTGGACACAATCATGGTCTGAGAAATGAGATTTGAGACTCCATTCAAGAGTAAATATATCTTTCATCCAAAATACATTAATTTAATTTATTTATGAAAATTCCCTCAATAAATGTTTCTACAACAGGTCCATGCTGACAAAACTTATACCCCGCCTAGTGTAAATGACATGCTTCGTACTCAACCATACCCTCATATTTTGTATCTGATATAAAATTTAAAAGATAACCCATTTCAACCATGGTAATTGTATAAAAGAACATAATATTTTTATAAAATTAAATCCGGGCACACTGGGCCATAGAATCACACACCGTCTCCACGCCCAACTCAAGAATTATTTGTAAGAATATTCCAAAATCTGGCAGGTCAAAACTGAAGTTTCTATATCCTCCCCAAATTATGGATTTTCATCCACAAAAATTAGAATCCTAGGTATAAGGGAATGTAATTGAGCTCTGTACTGGGACTCCCACACCAGCGATCTCACCGAAGATTTTTAGGTTGTAACAAGAACACACCAAAAAAATAAAAGCACCAGTAATGAATGAGAGGGTTTAAAAACCTTAGAGGTAGTTGGATGATTCGACTAACACATTGAACCATTGATGAGATCCAACTGAACAAAAGACCTCATAACTAAACACCCAGGCTACCCTCGTTTTTCTACATCAACCCCAAACAATCCCTAATAGTTGAAATCCAGTTCCAAATGGTTTGTTCCAACACCAACATGATGCGAAGGAAAAGGCCACCTCAACACCACATCTTACCACATGACTAGTACCAATGAAAAACCTAAGA
This sequence comes from Viscum album, assembly GCA_963277665.1. Lineage (NCBI taxonomy): Eukaryota > Viridiplantae > Streptophyta > Magnoliopsida > Santalales > Viscaceae > Viscum > Viscum album. The sequence continues at coordinate 59,849,445 of OY728163.1, read as the reverse complement.
AGGTTTTCGTACTCCACACCTTAAGAAAAATCCATCACAAACATGCCTAATGGATATCCTGTCACATGAGACCAAGTAAAAAAACCCGAATACCTACGAGAAATGTCTCCACTATAAGAAGAACAAATAGGGTTTCCCAACCATACCCACTGGATTTTACAAACCCTTATGAAACTACAACCAATTCCAAAAACCAACCTCAAACTCATACTTTGAATAAAATCATATATGGAACCTAAAAACTACCCACTTTGTGCGGCAATGACTTGCCCACACAGTTTTGGATCATGCCTCAAGGATGCGTCTTAGTGGGGGAAGTGTCCATCCTTCCAGTGAATTCAAAACCAGGATGAACCACCCCAAAAACCTCCTTGAGAATCTAACATACATGAAGACACCAATAATGAGATTCAAAAATGGAGAAAAAAAGACTTACCCAGATTCTCACATTGGCACTTACCAATCCCTCAGCTACCAAACTATTTCCCAACCTCGTGTACACAGGTCCAAGAGACTCAACCACCATACCATGATACTTTCTGATTTGGGTGGAACTGACTTTCCAACACGATTTTTATCGTGTCACAAAATCAAATCTCAGCGGGGAAAGGATACCTCTTCCTTGTGAAATTGAAGCTATGTCAAACAGGAACAACAACAACAGGTCCATCCATAACTCGATATGATAGGATACATCCACCTGAACCCTTGGAGGTTGGTATAAACGCTGCTCGACTGGTGGTGGCTCCAACAACAGTTCAATTATAAGAGAACCTACCTTATGACCAATCCCCTACAAGGAGACCTCATCACTCATCGATTCATACAGAAAACCCATATGTGGAACTCTCGAAGACAACCTTTGTAGAAATATCTTGAACAACATCAAGATGCACCACAGTCAAAGAGTACATCTAGGGAGATGAATCAAGAAGAACAGGAAAAACCCACAACATAGTCCTCTATGATATATTTACCATTATTATCATGTGACCGATATTCTATTGTACCCAGTTGAAAGATAGGTTATCAGACTCCTATTGTATGGATATGTCGGCCACTCATACTAACATCAGATTCCTTGGCAAGAAAGACAAACTCTAATCATCCTAGAACTGACACTATGCAACCCAATCCAAGCTCATAGTTAGACCAATTGGGCTATGAGGTCCCAAAGGTAGAACCTCCTATGATACCACTTTGTCACGACTTGACCCAATGGGCCTCAAGTCATGACTCTCCAAGCCCTCCCCCATAGGGCCAAGGATAGTGATGAGAATTGATTAGTCTATCACACATAAAGAGGCCTTATTCTAATGTACATGTGCACACACACCCACAAACACCTCTATGAAATAGTGCAGAGATATATAAAAAATGAAAATAAATGAATGCATACATCTATACCAACCAGAGTACAACAAAAGTACAAAAAGAAAGAAAATAGGGCCCCCCCAAAAGACAACTCCAAAAGTACCCAAACTACTCTGAATAAGGGGATCACTGTCAAACACCCACTGGTAAGCTGCAATGCCATGCTCGAGTGAAAACCTTGGTCATTACAGCTATTACACTCTAACTGCAACAAGTCCAACTAGGACTCCGTCAAAGGACCTGTTGTCTGCACAAGACATAAGACATGTGTGGGTAGATCCAGTGTAGGGGTGAGTATAAAGATACTCAGTAGGTTCCCCAAAAACCCAAAATAAAAAAGGGAGTAACTGATATATGTTAGTTTACTCGACCCATCCCGAGGGAAGCTAAAGAGGGAGAAACTACATCTCAAGATCATCCTCAGTTATACTTGACTAGTCAGATCGACATCCCTGTCATGTCAAAAAAAATTACACGTACCACAGAACTCCCATTAAAAAACCCAGATATACTCTACACCATCACCATGTATCATGTTATCAACAATAGACTGTCTATGGTGAACAACTCGAGGTTCCAAATCAACACACGCACCAGTCTCATGACTTACCGACCTCATAGATAGAAAAGGGATTCGACTCGAGGAAAATGTAGAAACCTACCTCAGAGTACACACAATGAGAGAACAACCATCCCTGATGGCATGCCGAATGAGAGGGGAAAAACATTGACAACCTAAATTCGATGAGCTAACCTTTCCAATTGAGTTGGCACTCAATGAGAGATGCCACTCGATTGGTAAAACATATAAATGGAACAACCTGGACAATCATTATGATACCTATCTGTGAGAGCACACTCAATGGACAACATCATAGAAGAAGTCACCCGGTGACTAAACTACCTCCAACTCCCCATGTAGGGGATCCCACCAATGGTCCGCTGGGGGACATTGAAACTCTAGCTAGAACACAAAATATAGAAAGGTGTATTGTGAAACAACCTGAATCTGGAAAAATTGCTTAGCAGAGTATCAACGCTTGTGTAGAATTGGTCATGTTGATTCCCAACTCTTCTGAGGAAACATTTCAATCCTGATTCGACACCCTGGATATTATATCACTCAGATAGGGGATCATAGCCTGTGTACTATAAGTCACCATGATACCTCAACCCCCATATGATAACTCATGGAAACATGCCACGGAAAGCCGAAAGAATAGATATAAATACATAACTAGAGGGTAACCTACCATGTCTCACTGGGGCTCCATCCCCTACTAGAAAATCATGGGTAAAGGATTGATTCCCATGTAAATATTGGTCACAATAATTCTATGAACTCCACCAGGGAAACATGAAGGGACGTGTGGATTACGCAGGGACTCTAGGGGAAATTTGTGTCCCATGTTTTCTACGTCTATAGGCGAAGCGAACTGAGCCAACTCGGTCCAAAAAGTGGAAACATGTTCTCTATCCCTAGTATGGTAGAGGAGCACCACTCTATGAAACATGAACCCACTCCCTAACATGGTAGGGGAGTACCACTACGCTTCACATACACAAAGCATTCAATGTGGGGTTACATTATAGTGAAGGGGATGTGATACCGAAACCCTCAAAACGAAAGGACCAATGGGACCCAGTCAACCCAGATAGTGGTCACATTTTCAAAGAGACCAGGGGTCCAACACAACCCTACTAGTTAGCAACACTAACCCATAAAACCCATAAGACATCACATGTGTACCACATCTCCTAGACCCAAACCCTGACCACTATCATGTTCTATGTGAAAAAACACAAAAGATAGGCTATTTACACGCCCAAAAAAAAACGGAAAGATGATACTATTTATTTCAATGAGTCCTCGTGGGTCCGTAGCTTGATCCCAAAACACATCAAAAGGATCGTTCATTTATGATCCTCTCAAAAAAAACAAGGTATTGACTACTCATTTTTCCAAATTAGACACCAGGTGAAAAAGTCACATTTCACCGCATATGCCCAAACCGAACCTTGTGAGGCCCCCACCAAAATTTTGGTTTCAGAACCCAAAATCATTCTTGAAACATTTAAATTAAAGTCATCATCACAACGAAATTAGTGGTGCATCAATCAGACATCGGATGTAGAAGATACGACTGAATCAATCATAAAAGTGACATCAAAATGTCCACCTTAAAGCAAGGGTTTCATTTCTGCAGATGGCATGAAAAATGGACCCTTGTTTTTCATGATATGAGGATTTAAATAAAAAACCCAGACCACCAAGCCTCCACCACACCACCCTTCTAGAGATTCCATGCTACCCTTCTAGAGCTACAACACTACCCTACAGCCTTCATTGCCTTGCCGGAAACAAGTGCGCAACACCATAAAAATTTCTCAAACCACCAGGGACACCCTGGTGATCCACATTCAAATTTGAAATTATATCTGGGATCCTCAAAACATGATCTACACTAATATGGTCTCAAATAAGTGTTTCAAAGACATTTTTAAGAAAAAAAGGGATATAGGCTTAAAACTCAAATAGCCTAGCTCACGGTGGGTCACCGAAGCTTCGAGGAAAGATCCACACTCCACTGCAGCCGCTGCTCAATCCAAGAGCGATTGTCATCAAGATTGGAGTCCAAAGGTACCTCATTTTCTTGAATTGGATGGTTCATCATGATGAGGAGTAGAAGGGGAGGGCCTGGTTCGGTTGCCTTCACACCAAGGATGAGGAGGTATATTGGTTTAATTTTATTAAACTAATATCCTCCATTTACAACCTAACCTCGACTCACCTCTGACCAAAAACTCAACAACGACAAATATTATGTAGTTCCTAGGGTAAAAACAGTGTTCCGAACTCAACCGCAGTCTCAGAAATTTGATCTGAGACTCTGTTCAAGAGTTATTGGATCCGGTATCCAAAATAAAATAATTTATTTTATTTATAAAAACGTGCTCGATAGCTATTTCTACAACAGGTCCACACCAAAAAAACTTATACACAACCTTAGGTAAAAGTCATGATATATACTCAAATGTGCTATCAAATTTCAGATATTATCTACCTATTAAGAGATAACCCATTTTCTCCAGGTTCATAGTATAAAAATACTTAATTTTTTTATAAAATTTATTCTGGGCACATCGGGCCATGGAATCTTACACCGTCTCCGCACCCAACTCTAGAATTATTCAAAGGAATATTCCAAATAATGATAGGGAAAATACAGGGTCACTACCTGGCTATCCAAGGGTACTAAAAAATACAATACATAGGCACAAACAATATCCTATAAGATCAGAAAATCACACATCGTTTGATAGTCTATCTATGGATAGTATGTTTTAATCATCCTGATGTATTTCCCCATCACCTCTTGGAGTCTCCTCAACAACCCTGAAGTAAAAATAGGATTCTAGAAATATATAACGACACAAGGAACTTTGGGAAACCTAATGATATCTTACACATAAATCTTACAAAGATATTCATCTTTAGTGGTGTTGTTGATCATAATGAAGTGAGATGATGTTTTCAACTGATAAATGACCACTTCGATGGAATTAATCTATTGTATGGTCAATTTTAATTATACAACAATGTCCATGGATACCTTATCCAATTTCCAAAATGGAACTGGAATAGGCTGGAGAAAACCACAAGGATTCATATTCTCTATATTTACCTATTGGCCGGTGTAAAAAATGGACACATAAGTATAAATTTCATGCTTCCTACTTGGACACCAAAACTTCTATCTCATTTCATAATAAATATTTAGAGTTACCTAATAAAATTACTATTAATAACTTTGAAAATAAAAAAAATTGATCTTCTCACTAACGAGGGGATGAAATAGTCGATCCCTGTGACTAGAAATATAACTTAAAGAGAGTGACCAACTAGAAATAGTCTCCCCACCATAAAGGGTTTCTCAAATTACAAAACACTTTTCATCCTACAACCTACTCTACATAATAGACATAAAGAAATATTATGATTACTAAACCCAAGATGAAACCATACCTGAAACATTTTATTGAGTGTCTATATCCAACCGAGTGAAAATATCCATAAGGTTCCAGTCCTCCATTGATCCCAAAACATACTATGATTGAAGTCTCTCACTAAGTGAATCTATGAAAAAATTCATATTCCCTAATGTATATACAATGTCGATGATAAATATCTGAAGTTATTCCACCCATTGTCTCTATCTGATATTTATGTCTTTATGAGAGATGATATATCTTAGACTCTTATGGTCAAAAAGCAATGTGAAACTCTCTCAAAAGATAATGTCTCCAATACATAACAACAATCATAAATGGAGAAATATATAAATCATTAGTAGGGTTATTCTTCTTATTTGTTTGAAATCAATGACAACCATTAGCTACTTCATGATCATCCTGAAAAGGCACATGACCCAACCCAGCACTAAAAGAATCACAAAAAACACATACCCCTTACTGGGCTTAGGTAAGATCCATATAGGATCTGTTTTCATAAGTCATTTCTATCCATTAATATAAGATTGAAAATTTTCTTCCCATATGACTTTAACCCCATCCCTGATAGGAGATGAAAAAAATGTGATTCCAATTTTGATAAATCCATGATGAATCATTGATAATATACAACAAGACCAAGGAATATATGAATCTTAAAGGTATTATGGGGATCTTATTATGAATCAAGATCCTTTAACATCTCAAGATCAACTAATAAGCCATTCTAGAAAATCATGTTCTCTATGAACATCACTTATTGAATCTAGAATTTTTATTTTGAAATATTTCAATACAAATGGTAACTCCTTAGGATTTATATAATCAAACCCAAATGATCCTTATGGTTATTCTCTGATCATGAGTAAAGAAATATAATCAATAAAAACTACCACAAAAGTTTCGATATAGAGATGGAATATCTGATTCATAAATTCAATAAAATCTATAGTAGTTCTAGTCATAAACAAAAATATCACAATATATCCATAATGTACATACCTTCTCTTGAAATATAACTTTGGTAGATAACATTCCTAACCTCTGTGCTGATGATGACCAGACCAAGGACCAATCTATAAAAATCATTTTCCCCTTTTAGCTGATTAAAATTTCATCCACATAATGAAAAGTATAGTTGTTCTTAAACTTTAGTTGGTTCAAATTATGATATTCCACACTCATTCATAGTGAACCATATGACCTCTAGAAAATGAAAACAAGGGTTCCTAAGGAGAAACACTAGGGAAAACAAAACCCTTTTACATCAGGTTATCCAACTAAATATTGAGATATTTGGTCTCCACTGGTGCCATATGATAAGAAGGATATGATGTATGTTGCGTACTTAACACCTAGTAAATAATAAAATAAACCTCTTTTAATGGAGGTAGACCAGATAAATAATTTTAGAAAACTTTAGGAAAATCTTTAAAAACATCATGAAGATGAAAAATTTAAGAAACTTCATCAAGAACAACTGCAACACCTAAAAACAAATTCATGAGCTCTTGGAGGGAAGGTCATGCACAATAATACCTCGAATCCCACTCTCCCCAAGATAGTAGTGTTTTCCCATCAGACATAATAAATGAATCATTAAAATGATAAAAATAAACCTCAGCATGTTGAGTAATAAGAAAATCAATCCTGATGATGACATCAAATAGATCCAGATCAAGAATAAGAAAAGCCCAAACTAACTCTGTATCTGCTATTGATAGTAGGTAAGAACACTCAAATCCCAACTCTTTTCTCATCTTAGGATGTGTCACCGACTCTATAAAAGACAACATGATTTTTTTGGATTTTTATACATATAAAAAAACTAGATATAAATTAGTGGGAATAACCATTATCAAATAAAGAAATTTCTATCAAGGAGGAAAAAAATATGGTACCTCTCACTATTGTGGGACCCCCATCAACCTATGCCAGAAAATCTTCTACTACATGATATTTATTCACTCCAATGTTCTGTGGATGAATCTATATATTATTTAAAGCATTATATTATTATATTATTGAAATTGGATCTAATGATACCTTTTTATATCGCGGTGTAGACATAGCCTTGAAAAAACACTACAGATAACCAAACGTCCCCAATTGTTGCACATATTTGCAGGTGAAAGAAAAAAATTACAAGTGAATACAACCTTTTTATATTGATAATAAGTAAGGGGAACACTAATTTATATAACTAAATGTGTACAAGATGTTTTATATCAGGAAAAAAACTCCACCACTCATGTGATGAAATTTTCACTTCCTCTTTTTCCATGGAACACCATTGAAGCTTGCACAAGGTAGAAGAGAAGGGGCTTAATATCTAACCTTTCCTTCCCTATTCATCACTTCCACCATTTCCATGTCCACTATCTCCACATAGGTATAAAGATTAATCATAATTAACTAGGATATGATATCTTCTCATAAACCCAATTAGTACTTATGAGGATTCATGTGGTCATTTTTTACCCACTTAGGTGAAAACTGAACCAACTCTGAAAATAGATAGTTGTACACCAACACAGAACTATTTTCCTATAGAAAATAGAGGAACCTTATAGATGTATCAATAATTAGAGACTGTTGAAAAAAATAATAGAATAAGAGAGTCCTAAAACAAATCTAGTCTAAAACCATGTGCATATCCACCTGTACCATAGATTCCCACCATCCATTTATAGGACCATCATGTTTGAAATCTTCACACTTCACCATGAAACTCTCAGGAGTATCCAAGATGTAAAATATTGGATCTATATTTTAGGGTTAGTCCTGTTCCTATTTAGGTTCATTTATACACATAAAGGATAGTGACTTCCCTTGAAAAAACACTCATGATCAATCTATATCTCCTAAAGATCTTGGATATACCTAAATAAATGTATCGTGAACATGTGGTATACACAATCTGATATCAAAAACTTCATGTTTGATATCCTCGATAAAATTCTGATACATAAGAGGATTCCCTTGAGGTGCATTATCTATACCCTCTTGTGAAACTCACAGAAATTGATCAGACAACAGATAAATCTCAGTTCACACTAGAAAAAACATAAACATAAACTAATATTTAGATCAAGAACCCCAAAAAGGATACACACTTTCCGAAATCCCATGGTAACTTCAGTGTCATCACAAATATAGCTGGAGAGACACTCACCGCAATATACCTCTCAAGACTCTTTGATCCAATTTATAGTCTACCAAACATCCCAATACAAAAACTCTTCAGGAAATTCCACCTATAATATGAAACTGTGATGAACCTAACCCAGATACCCTCTTAGATTAGTACCCAACCCAAATTTTCCCATACTCAAAGAGAATTCCTAATCCCCATATAATTGAATCTAGTATCTGAGCATCAACAAAAAATAGAAGGAATGATTTTACATATCTTGAAGTAGAAGACAAGACATATATATGTATATAATAAAGAAAAAATAGAGGAATACATGAATATATATGTTGAAAATGATACAAAATAATGGATGTGATAAAACAAAAATATTTAAAAAAAATCTCAAAGGGGCGTCTCCAACTACAATGGATGAAAAAAACAATACTTGAACAATATCCATTTTATAGTGTGGGAAAAAACCAACAATCTCACCACCATCTACCAAAACCCCCTAATATAAAACTGTGTTGCCTCACTACGACATCTTAACTTTACCTGCTTCGAAAGAAATAACACGATTTACGCACCACAAAATGGGTGTGATGGGTGTGATCTAACAGGATCAGTACGATCCCACCAAAGTGTTCCAAAACAATTCTTTTTAAATTAATCCAATCATAATAAAATTTAAAGAAAACAAGGGGTAATACACAATATATTAGTTTTATATCAAATTAATGGAAAAATAATTTAATTTCCCATATATCAAATTGTAAAAATAAATAAAGTCAGTTTCAAAGAATTCCACATATGTATCAATAAATATATATCAAATCAAACCAAAGCATATATCACCTATCATATCTAACCCTTATAAGTACAACAAAATATTACAATCCAAAACAACCCAAATCGTCCAAAATAATTGGTAATATCATGTTAAGGATCATAAAAGGTTTGGATTTCTATGACACTCATATATAACATAGACAGTCATGTGCTCCAAAACCCCTATACATATGCATGAAATATATATAATAGAGGAATAACCCATCAAGTAAACCCTCATTAGCTCTGACAAGCCCCTATAATAATAGGCCTAAGGTGGAGAGGAGCACCCCATAAGAGAACCCCATGATATTGGAAGAAGAATATTTCTACATCTTCCACCTAAATAATCATGGTTTCCCATGTGCTTCATTTTCCAAACCATTTTATGAGTCCATTTTCATTAAAACAGAGTTTTGAAAACCACTTTAGAAAAAAAATCGTAATGATTTGAAATGCCTTTTTTATTTACTAAAACCCAGGAAACACAATATTTTATCAAAAACAAAATACCATACACAAAAATAAAATTAGTAAATAATTCCTTTTATTTTGTAAAACAATTTATCAAAAACAAATCAAATAAGGTCACCAACATAGGATAGATATAAAACCACCTACCTTAGAACTCAAGTTTCACACACCCACAAAGGGACCCACTAACATGGAAAAACATAAAAATTAAAATTAAGGCCTTATAATCCAATCGCCACTTATCATAATTGATTAAATTTAACAAAAGAGTTAGTGAAGAAGATGAAACAACACATAACTCAAGAATTCCAACCCTATGCACCACAGGAAACAAATGATCGGACCCCTGAACAAGATCACATAATAGATCTCGAAATAATCATGAAGAATCATCACCCAATACAACATATCTGATAAATTAATGAAACTACACCACAAAAATCAAATTAAACATATAATTATAAAGCATTTATCACATGAAGAGACCCTTCACCCAACCCTACTGATCAAATGCTGAACAAATCTACCCAGAAGGGGCAGAGGTTTTTAATGTCCTTGGAGAATGCTTCTAGGCTGAGAGGAAGGAGGAATATAACCCTATAATAAAACCAATCATCCAAGAAGAACCATAAAAGAAATAATTTTAAGAAATTCATGGAATTTAATCCCATTATATGTCGTATAATCCATGTAGTCTAAACACACCAAAAAACCCATTGAATTTTTATTAAAAATGTGCTATTTAACATTACATGGTTTGTAATACTTACACAGAGTGAAACCATTAACACTATGTACCAGGATCATGAATTATTCCTGAAAAATAATAAACACCATGTAATCCCTTGACATTGAGTTTAATCACTAATTAGATAGAAAAAACATATTTTATTATAATACTCAAAAACACCTTGGGAGTCCTCTAAACACATGGAAAACCCTTATTAGACATTACATGTTTGTTGACACTCCATTTTTTCATGTGGATGAAAAAATAATAAATATAAAATACTTTATGGATATGAAAAGAAACAAGGCCGAGAATGAAAAGGTTTGAAAAGGCCCCTAAAGTCCATTCTTCCAAAGTACACCCATGAACTGTCAGTGCGCAAGTACCTATGAAAAAACCAGCATGATTGACTTGCATCAAAAACCTACGCGAGATGACACATTCATCCAGGGTCATATAATTTCTTATAAATAGGTCCTTAGGGTCTTCATTTAGGAGGAAAAAATTTCTATAAGGCCTCCAAAAGCTCCGATCAACCTAGTCCTTCGCTCAATCCTCTTAACCTTTCTAGGTAGATTTATAAAACCTAAAAGAGAGGGAATTAAAGGGGGATATAGAGATTAAATGTCCTCCTATGGTCTAAAATAAACAACACATGTTTGAGGCACCCACTCACCCTATGATTAGTGAATACTAAAACAAGGTTCTCCTTTCCAGAAAAGGACCTAGTTAAGAAACTTCTAGGAACACTTGTGGATACCTTTGATGTCTTGAGTAAAGCCTTACCAAATATTGTTCATCTAGGTTGTCTGTCACCCAATGTTCCATCATTTATTCCATATCTTCATATGAAAATTACCCCTTGAGTGAGCCTCCTTTTTTCTCCCGACAATCCAACCTACATGAGACATTTATTAGGACTTATTTAAAGCCATCCCTGGCAAGACTTCGCCTCCTTTTTCCCACCTATATGAGAGGGATGAACTAAAAGCCTCCACTAAGGCATCCTCGCTTACTAAACCATTGGAAAAGGAATGCCAAAGTTTCTCCCATTTGGATTTGTATTTATATGGTCAGAGGTTTCCCATACTGGCCCTATTAGATAGTTAGGATCCTCAGGGAACATGTGTAATTTAATATCTACGATCACTAGGATCCCTACCCATGAGATAGTGTCAGGAATCCCCTAGTCTCATATACAAGGGATAAGACCATGTCCATAACTTATCTTCTCTAAGACCCAAAGCCTCCACTTCCTAGCGAGGAGGGTGAGGACTACACATTCTTTTCCAATCAACAAGTACTTTGATCCTAATCATACTGTGGAACCGATTTTAGGTCATCCCTCACAGAGTAATCCTATATACTTTATTGTAGGAGGTATCAGTCTTGATACTCTCTAAATATGCACCCTTCAACTTCATTCCCTCTTCAAGGTAAAGTAGAGATGGGGATGTACCATAACCTTGGACACTTTTACCATCCCCCCATATTCTTCCCCCAGTGGAGGAGAATAAATGTGTGGTTTGTTGAATCCTATGCTTCCTCTTGTTTCTAATATTGAACATGAATCATGTGGCCTAAGAGGTTACTAGTGATCATTAAATATTCACAATCTATGTGGAATAATGAACTATGAGAAATCTTATTCCTTCCACAACTAGGATATGTAGGATGCCTACCCAAGGCCTAAGCTCAATGAGAACACTTCTTATTAGTAATACCAAACCAAAACCCACAATTTAATAGGGAATCCACATTAAGTGTAAGATCTAAAATTCATCCTTTGGGCATCCTCCTTAATAGAAATCCACAAAATAATCATAAAACCACTAAGAGTTAAGACATATCTCATGGTCTCTGTAAAGACCTATAAATTTGAAGGGATTTTTTTCTTAATTGCTTTGGGATTTTGCGAGTACGCAGTTTCTGACGGTGCCTGATTCTGAGGCCCGGTGTTCCCGGAATCAATTTCTGAAGTGTAGCTTGGGTACGTTCAGTGAACGGACGAGCAAGTTTTTCTAACATTTGAACCGGTGCTCAGAATCAAAATCCAAGGGCACCGATGAAACCGCAGTGCCGGTAATTTCTTAAGATGACCATTACTGGAGTTGTGTTTTCTCGGAAAGAGTTGTTAAAAATTGTGGATTAAGTATAAAGAGAAATAAAATTGTGCAACAAATTTTATTTCACTTAAGTGGTTGAACCCCATGTGCGGCAGTTGGGGTGGGACCCACTAAAATTCTAACTCCTCTTGAAACGATTTAGTGAGGTGGGGCCCACACTATTCCCATCCCTTCAAATTATCTAACCCCCTCCACATGAGTTATGAAACTCTTCCACATTTATGATAACAACTTAACACTCCTTTTAATTTTTGACAATTCTAGTTTTAATTAATGATGAATTCAACTTTTGAATTTTGAAATGCATGGATTGAGAAATAAAATAAGGGGAGTCTTATTTAATTTTGTTGGAAGCTTGTTGTGTTAAGTTTCTGGAGAGAATACTCTAAGCCCTAGAGATCTTCTTCTACTTCGCGAAGAACGCCAAGACTTCGACGAAGAACGCCATCACCGCAAGGAGAGATCGACGTGCCATCTCTTCTCCTCTCCGCAGCCGGTGTGTGACCCCTTTTTTGAAGAACGACGATGCACCCTCTTTCGATCTTCTTCCCGTGTCAAAGGAAGGGAGGTGTCGCTCCTCCTTGGATATTCTCCGTCAATATATACGGAGCTTCACCTCGCAATGTCGTTTCCCGCAACTATCATCGTTCGACAACTTCTTTGAAGTAGGGGATTGTTTTACGTTCGTGATTATTTTGGCGTTCATCGTTAAATATTAGCCGCTTGTTATCATATTAACAGGAGGAGGCCGAACCGCACAAACACGGCCGACCCTCCTCCCCTTTGTTGTTGTATTTCGTTGTGGATTGGAACGGAGGCGACGCAGTGCCATCGCACCGCGTGGGAATAAGGAAAACCGCGGTGAAAGAGCGTGGCACCGTCGCGTCATGCCGTTGAGGACGAAAGAGGCCGCGGACAGAGTCGGGCCGCGATGGAGGGGTGCGGAGTCATCGCGCCGCACCGGAGCATCATGGAGGGCCGCGGCTGGGGCGGGCCGCTGCGGAAGGGCGCAGCGCCGTCGCACCGTGCTGGTCGGACAAGGGTCGCGGCCTAAGGCCATAGCGGTGTAGAGGAGGGCGGCCGGATCCGCCAGCCACCGACGCTCAAGGAAGGTGGGACCCGTGGGGGTCTCGTGTCGGCACACCGGCTGGCCAACATGGCCGGACCTTCGGGAAGTCCGGGGGTTGTAACCCCCGGTGACAGACAGGGGCGGGTCCCTCCACGTGGGGTCTGCCGTTTCAAAACGAGGGGGCACCCCCCCCCCCCCCGCCCTCTGCGTCCGCTCAGCGCGCGGGTGCCCGCACAGGGCCGAACTGGCCGCACCGGACCGGACCCCCCGCGCCGGGCCGGGCCACCCGCGCTGGGCCGGTCCGCACGCGCTGGGTCGGGCCGCACACGCCGGGCCGGGCCGCCCGCGCCAGGCCGGACCCCCGCGCCTGGCCGGGCCGATCTGGCTGTGCCGGGCTGTACCAGCAGGGCCGTGCCATGCCCTAACGGGTTGGACTCGAACGCGGGTCAGGTCGACGCGGTTTGGGCCGACCCAGGGGGTATTGGGCTGGGTTGGACCACGCCCAAACCCCCTGTTTCCGGACAGATCCGTTCAAACGCCCATAACTTGGGTTACGGACCTACGATTGATGAACCATCAGTTGCGTAGCAATCCTTGGATCAATATGGTAATTTCAGTCAATTACACTCAAGGTTTAAAAGAACTTTGGGTATGACCAGGTTGGTTCGAACACGAAACCAACCATGCCCTCGGAGCGAAAACACTTATATCATGAGCTCCGGACGTCCGATTGACGTTCCGCCGACTTTATTGGATTTCTCTTAGTGATACAGTTCTTTTGGCTTACTCCGCTCAATGTTTGGATATAGTTGGAGTATGGTCCGGTTGGTTTTGACTTAAAAACTAACTAGGCCCCTGGGACGAAAAAGGCAATAACTCTCAGACCGGGCGTCCGATTGACATGTCGTCTGTCGCGTTGAGTTCCTTTTGACGAGACAGAACATTTTGATACATAAACTCTGGACTTTGGGACAGTTGATGTATCGACCCCTTGGCTCGTTGAGCGGACCCTCCTGGAATCGAGCGTGCTGTGTGCGGGAACCCTAGAGGTGGCTGCGACTGCAATGACTTCCGTACTGGAATCCTCCGTGGGTTCGACGGTGAAGAATTTTGTACTGGAATCCTCGATGGGTTTGACGATGACGACAACCATACTGGAATCCTCCGTGGGTTTGGTGGTGACGACTACTATACTTGTATCCAATGTGGGTCCGACAGTATTGACCTCTGTCGTAATATCCTATGTGGGTCCGATAGAGTAGCTGGACTAGTATCCTACATGGGTCCGACAACTTAGCTGGTCTAGTATCCTACGTGGGTCCCAGCTAGATGAATCAGTAACTACATCTGATCATCTCTTTTTCCTTACAAATGATGTATACCTATGTGAGATGAGTCTTTATTTTTAATCATTAACCTTGATGTGTTTGACTTGCTTTCCTGTGTGGACTGGGTTGTAGTTTCCTGTGTGGACTGGGTTGTACTTTCCTATGTGGACTGGGTTGTACTTTCCTGTGTGGACTAGGTTGTACTTTCCTGTGTGGACTAGGTTATTCTTTCCTGTGTGGAATGGGTTGCACTTGGGCTCGTGAGTTGGAGCAGAACTGGAATTGATGACTTAGGTATATGTATGGGAATATACCTAAGTGGAGACGGTTGATACTTCGTGTTTTGTATCTTTCCTATGGTTTATACTTTGTGGATTTCGGGGGACCTTCGGGGGTCTTGGGGTCCCTACTGAGTATCGTATACTCACATCTGCATGGGCTATGCCCGCACTACGTCGTGTTGGTTGCAGACGACGGACAACGCTGATCGTAGTTGAGGCTCCTAGAGCGGGATGGTACCTGGAGGTGGACCACTTGGCAGGACGTACTCCAGAGTGGACGACTGGACTTGAGGAGCCGACGAGAATATCTGTACCCACCCTTTAGGTGGGAATCCCGGAGGACGACTCGGTGGTTTTTGCTTACTTTTCAGCTGTTGTACTTCCTTTTTCTCAGTTGTACTGTACTTTCAGTTGGGTTTGTATACAGGCCCATTTACTTTCCAACACTTACTTTTGTACTCAGTTTACTTAGTGTTTACTTCAACTTGCGTACTCTGTGGTGTTTGTTTCCTTACATAAAGGAAATTCCTTCCCTTTTATCGAGATTTATGCCTTTGGTGCTAGTCGCCAACCCGTGGCCTATGGAAGGCGGGCTTGGGGTAGTCACGACACGGGCCCCGAGGACGGGTCGTGACAAATTGGTATCAGAGGAGTTCGGTTATACCGCAGAACTCAGGACTCTGATCTTTCTTCTATGTGAAGCAATAATGTTAAGGGTATTGAGTGTGGTTATCAGTCCAGGGAGTCCAGTGTTGGTGCGGCGGCCGACGTATCCATACACATGACCCTGACTTCTGATTTCTGACTCAGTGCACGAAAACATTGTTTGCATGTGTGTTTTAGAAGTTTTCTTTGTGAATACTTTGTGTCAGCTCACCAGGTATAATTTATCGACCGTGGCACACCTGTTTCTTTTTAGGATGGCCCCACGATGACAACCAGCTAGGGTTCCAAGCTTTATGCGAGATGGTAGCCCACTGAGTGACGAGGCCTCGGTGCAGGGCCCTGTTACAGCAGAGGCACTGGCGGTACCTCTACCCACCGAGCCACCGATACCACCAGCCCCAGCTGCTGAGAGTGCACATCACCTTAGTGCATTTCCCGAGTTTCAGCGTCAGAGACCTCCTAGGTTCCGCGGAGAGACAGTCCCTCGGGTAGCTGAGGATTGGCTGGAGGCTGTTGTTCGATTCTTCAGATTGGTAGGGACACCAGCTGACCTAACGGTGATCCTTGCGGCGAGTCTCTTGCACGTGGCAGTAGGTAGATGGTGGAGCCTGATGCTACAGGTGCAAGATGAGGCATCTCCCTTTTGGTCAGACTTCGAGATCCTCTTCTGCTCGGATTTCATTCCAGCCACCCTCCGTGCTGTGCGCATTCAGGAGTTACTGCAGCTGCGGCAGGGAACCATAACGGTAGCCCAGTACTCGGCGAGGTTTACCGACCTCTCGCGCTACTCTACGGACATGGTACGTGACCCATTCTTCCGGGCCTGGACCTTCAAGCAGGGACTAAGTCATGAGATCAGGGATTCGATGATCTCCCTCAACATCCTGACGCAGGCGGAGGTGTTGGTGAGAGCCCTTCTAGTGGAAAGTTTTCTCGCTGAGAAGTCACCAGCAACGAGACCCTCCGCAGGACGACCCGCAGCGGAGTCTTCTTCAGCCGGCGGTAGACAGATGACACAGAGGACCAAGTGGGCTAGACCATCATATGAGAAATCTCAGGAAACAGGTTCAGTTGTGCGAGGCACTCGGAACAGAGCTAGCTATATGAGGAGCATGCAATACTATGCATGCGGTGGGCAGGGTCACACGGCTCGCGACTGCCCGACCCGCCCTGCAGATGAGAAGCAGGCATTAGAGGGACCTCCCAGGCAGAGGTTGGACCATGGCGGTCCTTAGGGAGCAGGAGAATGAGGCAGATGAGCTGGACGAGCGACGAGTGGTGGGAAAAACTTTGAGGCCCTACCACCACCATCACCAGGAAGACCACCCCGACCACAGGGAATGGGTGGACAGGGGGGAGCTCAGCTTCAGGCAGCTGAGACCTACGACTATGGAGCTCCAGGAGCAGATGGATAGGAGTGGGACTAGCTCTAGACATGGAGAATTTTGTTCATGTTGCTTCTAGATTTGTTGATGTTTTGTTTGTTGATGATTTGTGTCTTTGTACCTTGAGCTGCAGTAATAAAAGACACTTGTTCTTGTGACTTTTCCTTCCTTGTCTTTTTTTATGTAGTTGATATTGAGAGGTTCTAGTTAAAACCGTTGACTTGACCCTCAATTTCAAGATTCCTACTGGAGGAGACCTAGTGACCACACTCTGCTGTTGACAGTGTGACTTGACCCTTGGTGGCGAGAGTAACGGTTGGATCTCTTGGTAGTATCATCAAGGCCTTACGACATCATCCATGGCATGAAATAGTACCATTCATGTCAGGATTTACTGTATTAGGCAAATGAAGTGGTTCATCCAGGGGATGAGACCAGATTTCTCTTTTGGGAAGAGGAGGAATCTCAGCAGCTCTTAAAGATCGTAGACGAAGAAGGGTGGGGTTAAGTTCTTACATATGGCTAGTCTCACCCATTGTTCGTCGAGCGAACAGTTTACGGTCCTCACCAACTCAAAATCCTCAGGTTTATCTTTTCCCAGAAGGAAATGAACCTGAGATAGCGGCGATGGCTTGAGTTCCTCTGGGACTATGACATCGAGACAGTTTATACTCATGGGAAGGGGAACGTTGTAGCAGATGCTCTTAGTAGGAGATCGGGAATTCAGCTATTAGGTGTGGTGAGACAACAACTGGATGCGTTTTCAGATATCCTTTGTGGATAGTGTTGGAGTGAGTACGTGTAGAACTAGAGATTTTTCAGGCTACGATAGAGAAGGTGCTGATCATCCAAGAGCAGATGAGGACAGCTCAGAGCCGACAGAAGTCTTATGCTGACAGGAGGTGGAGACCACTAGAGTTCGAGGATGGAGACCACGTTTTCTTACGGGTCTCACCTTGACGTGGATTACAGAGATTTGGATAGGGAGACAAGTTATCTATGTGCTTCCTCGGACCATTTCAGGGTCTCAGCAAGATATGCGAGGTGGCTTATCGCCTGGCTCTTCCAACTCAACTGTACCGGGTGCACGACTTCTTCCACGTATTTCAGCTGAGGAGATATGTGCATGACCCGACACATATCATCAACCATGGGGAGCTGGACATCGATGACGGGGTGACTTTTACGGAGGTCCCGGTGGAGATCGAGGATCTACAGGAGTGGGTCATACGTGGGCGGTCGATTCCTCTAGTGCGCATCAGGTGGCAGCATGAGAACCTTCAGGAGAGCACTTGGGAGTGGGAGGCTCAGATGCGTGCTCAGTACCCCCTTTTGTTTCCCTAGTTTGTGATGAATCTTTACAGGGACGTAAAGCCCTGAGGTGGGAGTAATATAAAGACCCATAAATTTCAAGGAATTTTTTCTTCTTAATTTCATTGGGATTTTACGAGTATGTAGTTTCTTACGGCGCCCGATTCCAAGGCCCGGTGTGCCCGAAATCAATTTCCGAAGCTTAGCTCGGGTACATTCAGTGAACGGACGAGCAGGTTTTTTTTAACTTTTGAACAGGTGCTCAGAATCAAAATCCAAGGGCACCGATGAAACCACAGAGCCGGTAATTGCTTAATATGACCTTTACTGGAGTTTCATTTGCTCGGAAAGAGTTGTTAAAAATTATGGATTAAGTATAAAGAGAAATAAAATTGTGCAACAAATTTTATTTCACTTCAGTGGTTGAACACCATGTTTGGGAGTTGGGGTGGGACCCACTAAAATTCTAACTCCTCTTGATAAGATTTAGTGAGGTGGGGCCCACAAAATCCCCATACTTTCAAATTCTATAACCCCCTCCACATGAGTTATGTTACTCTTCCACATTTATGATAACAAATTAACACTCCTTTTAATTTTTGACAACTCTAGTTTTAATTAATGATGAATTTGACTTTTGAATTTTGAAATGCATGGCTTGAGAAAAAAAATAAGGGCAGTCTTATTTTATTTTGTTGGAAGCTTGTTGTGTTAAGTTTTTGGATATAATATTCTAAGGCCTGGAGATCTTCTTCTTCTTCGCGAAGAACGCCAAGACTTCGACGAAGAACGCCGTCACCGCAAGGAGAGATCGATGTGCCGTCTCTTCTCCTCTCTGTAGCCGGTGTGTGGCACCTTTTCTGAAGAATGACGATGCACCCTCTTTCGATCTTCTTCCCACGTCAAAGGGAGGGAGACGCCGCTCCTCCTCGGACGTTTTCCATCAACATATACAGAGCTTCACCTCGCGACGCAGTTTCCCGCGACGATCATCGTTCGACAACTTCTTTGAAGTCGGGGAATCTTTTACATCTGTGATTATTTTGGCGTTCATCATTAAATATTAGCTGCTTGTTATCGAATTAACGGGAGGAGGATGAACCACACAAACACGGCCGACCCTCATCCCCTTTGTTGTTTTATTTCATTGTGGATTGGAATGGAGGCGACGCGGTGCTATCGCACAATGCGGGAAGGAGGAAAACCGTGGCGAAAGAGTGTGACACCATCGCGCTGCGCCATTGAGGCTGAAAGAGGCCGCGACCGGAGTCGGGCCGTGGCGGAGGGGCGCGACGTTGTCGCGCCCCGCCGGAGCATCATGGAGGGCCGCGGGCGGGGCGGGCCGCAGCGGAGGGGTGCGATGTCGTCGCGCCGTGCCGGTAGGACAAGGGCCACGGACTAAGGCCGCGACTGTACAGAAGAGGGCAGCCAGATCCGCCGGTGCTCCAGGAAGGCGGGACCCGCGGGGGTCCCGCAGCGGCACACCGACCGCCCAACACGGCCGGCTGTTTGGGATGTCTGGGGGTTGTTACCACCGACAGCAGACAGGGGAGGGCCCCTCCACATAGGGTCCACCATTTCAAAATGAGGGGGAAGTTCCCCCCTCCTTCTGCGTCGGCTCAGCGCGCCGGCGCCCGCACAGGGCCAGATCGGCCGCACCGGGTCGGACCGCCCGCGCCGGGCCGGGCCGCCCGCACCGGGCCAGACCCCCGCGCCGGGCCGGGCCGCGCTGGCTGGGACAGGCTAGGCCACACCCGAACGGGTCAGACCCGGACCCGGGTCGGGTCAACCCGGGGGGTATTGGGCCAGGTCGGACCGGGCGCAAACCCCCTGTATCCAGATAGATCCGTTCAAATGCCCATAACTTAGGCTACGGACCTCCGATCAACGCACCTTCAGTTGTGTAGAGATCCTTGGATCGATATGGTTGTTTCATTATATTACACTCAAGGTTTTGGAGAAATTTGGGTTTGTCCGGGTTGGTTCGAACATGAAACCAACCGGGCCCTCGGAGCAGAAACGCTTATATCATGAGCTCCAGACGTCCGATTGACGTGTCATCGACTTTGTTGGATTCCTCTTAGTGAGACGGTTATTTTATCTTACTACGCTCGAGGTTTAGATGCAGTTGGAGTACGGTCGGGTTGGTTTTGACGTAAAAACCAACCAGGCCCCTGGGACGAAAAAGCCAATAACTCTCAGACTAGGCGTCCGATTGATGCGCCATCTGTCGCGTTGAGTTCCTTTTGACGAGATGGAACTTTGTGATACATTAAATCTGGAATTTGTGATATTTGATGTATCTAACCCTTGGATCATGGAGCAGACCCTCCTTGAATTGAGTGTGTTGTGTGCGGAAACCCTAGAGCTGGCTGCAACTGCAACGACATCCGTACTGGAATCCTCCGTGGGTTCGACGGTGAAGACTTTTGTACTGGAATCCTCCGTGGGTTCGACGACGACGACAACCATACTGGAATCCTCTATGGGTTTGGCAGTGATGACTGCTGTACTTGTATCCTATGTGGGTCCGACAGTATTTACCTCTGTCATAGTATCCTACGTGGGTCTGACAGAGTAGCTGTACTAGTATCCTACGTGGGTCCGACAGCTTAGCTGGTCTAGTATCCTGCATGGGTCCCAGCTAGATGAATCAGTAAATACATCTGATCTTCTCTTTTTTCCTTCCAGGACATGAACCTAATATGTCCACCCATCATTTGGGTTTTTTGAAAGATCACTGTGGATACAATCATGCATCCATAAGGACTCACCTGTCTCATGACTCCAAAATCAAGGCTGAAGTGGACAAGATCAGCAAGGATTATTTTATCCAGGACGTACAATATCAAAAATGGGTATCCAACATTGTCCCTTTAAAATAGAAGAATGGTAAAATCATAGTTTGAATTAATTTCAGGGATCTCAACTAACAGTTTCCCAAATATGATTTCCCGATTCTTATCACAAAACTCCTGATTGATTTATGGACTAATTATCAGGCCCCTATTTCATGGATGGATATTCACTGTCCTACCAAATTGAAATTTCACCTGAATATGAATAATCAATGTCTTTCATATCCCCTTAGATATTATTCTTCTATCAGATAATGCACTGTGCCTTGAAGAACACTGGTCACTCATACAAACGTGTTATGAATCCCATATTCAAACCTAGATTGGGTAATTTTGTTGAATTATACATTGAGGATCTATTGGTCATTTCTTGAAAATTTCTTAACCACTTGGATAACCTAGAAACCATCTATATAAATCTCTGATATGATAACATAAAGATGAACCCACTCAAATGTGATTTTGGGGCAACCTCGAGAAAATTTATTATCTTTTTTGTAGTGGATCACTACATCGAAGTTGATCATAATAAAACTAATTTTATCCTAGGAATTTAAACTCCTTGAAAACTGAATGATTAGATAGTAAATCAAGAAATCATGGCCTACATCTAGAGCTTCATAACTAACCTTTCCATAAAACTTCTACCATTCACCAAATCAATGAAGAAGGGGGTCGCATATTAGTGGACTAGTGACTGTCAAGAATCTTGCGACACCCTAAAAAATACCAATTGATCCCACTAGTATTGATTCCACCAGATTAAGGTAAGTCACTCATACAGTACATGAAGACCCCAGAAGGATCACTGGTTACCTTCCTCCTAAAAAATAATGACGATGGGAATGAAAACAACAATTATTATATCAGTCTAACCATGATCTACATTGAGACTCATTATTCAGATACTAATAAGAGATTCCTAGAATTAACCTTTACCATGTAGAAGCTAAGTCACCACCTGCAGCACCACAATATTTACATGGTTCCTCACAACAACTCACAGTGGAATGTTATTCTAGAACCAATTGATTTACAATTCATTCCTCAGAAAGTATTGAATGGTAGGCCTTGACAGACTTCCTAATCGAGCACCCATCTGTTGATGAGATTTCATTATATACTAAACAACCTAATGAAGAAATATTCTTTATTCAAAGTAACATGCAGTCATGTGAAATGTATTTTGATGGTGAATACAGTGTCCCAATTGGAATGAGAATGAATGACCCTATACTCAACATTAAAGGTTTAGGGATTATGTTTATATCTATTAAGAAGGAAGTGTTTCCATACTTCTTCATGTTATGAAAAGCATGTACCAATAATGAGGCAGAATACTACACTCTCATTCCAGGCCTTGAATTAGAAATCCATACACCGGTAAACCAACTATAAGTGAAAGGTGAATCAGAGTTAGTAATCTAGAAAATCAATGAGGATTTCTCTATTAGAAAAGAGGAGCTAATTTCCCTATTTGAATAAATCTAAGAGTTAATGGAAGAATTACCCTTAGAGCCAACATTGACTCACATAAAAAACCGTAGGATTCCTATAATGATGTAGTGGAACATGTAGCTACAGCTTTCGCATAACCAAATCTGGACAAAACAATCATTAGTATTTCCCACTACCGAATGGTTTCACCTTTTGTTCAGATCAGAATAGTAGAATTCAATGAAATCAATCTCATCCCTGATTCATATGGTCCTATAATGGGATTGATAATTCCTATCATGGGATACCTCCAGTATGGGGTTCTCCTACTAGAAAGAGATAGAAGATAGAAAATCCTATGATGAGCTAACAATTTCACTCATTATGATGGCCAAAATCACCAGAACATCCTTTAAAAATGAGGATTCGATTGATTCCTCCTCATATGGTTCAATAGAGAATGTAATATAGATATCATGGAAAAAGTACATTCAAGAGCACGTTGTTTCCACTAAATGGGGTACAAGCTTTCTAATCAACTCTAAAGGCTTGTATACTTCTTCCCTTCCATAAAATGGAATTTCACAGAATTAACTGTGAAATTATATTCCTATGAGGTTCATTATAACTTCATTCATCAACCACATAAGTAGCTACATATATAAAAATACCCATTTACATTTTCCACATGGGTAATCGATGTAGTGGGGTCATACCCTCTAGATTCGTCCAAGTTGTTCAAATACATGGGGACTTATACCAATTTTTTTCTCCAAATGGGATGAAGTAATACCCCTCAAAGAAGTTGAGGAAAAAATAATCATTATATTCATTAAAGATAGAATCATTACAAGATTTTCTGTCCCTCATACCATATTGATGGAAAACCGAATCAATATTTGTTCTGTTGGGGTGGAAAAGCTGTATCAGGAGTACAACATCATATCCAACCATTCATCCCCCTACCATGCAGCGAATAATGGTCAGATATAGGATTTTATCAGCACCTTGTTGAACATACTCATGAATATGGTGGATAAATATAAGAAGTATTGGCCTGAAAAGATCTGGTATTCCTTATGGGCTTACCAGACTAAAACATGTGCTACAACATGGGAAGCCTCGTACTCATTGGTGTTCAAAAAAGAAGCAGTAAAACCCATTGATGTTCAGTTTCCATCACTATATATTTTCATATGTGACTAGATAACTATAGATGAATAGTCTCACATGCAACTGGATGAATTAGGGTGACTGGATGAAAATTGATTGCATACCTTGGATCCCATAGAGGTATATTAGAACCAGATACATCAGATCATTAATAAGAAGGTCCACCTTCATTCATTCCTCCATGGATATTTGGTTCTGGTTCTTAGGACTCCAATGATACCAGGAATGAAGTCTCCAAATCTTGAACCAAATTGGTAGGCACCTTACTCCCTACATTAGGTCAACTCTAATGGTGCATATTCATTAATATTAATGGACAGAGAACTCACTACAACCCCAACTAATGTAAGGTTCCTAAAAAAATATTTCATGTAATTACACAACCATAGTATGAGCTACAAGATGCTAAACTTTATAGTGCATCCATTTTATGTGGCCTTAAAATGCTTGACATAATGGACTTATATCATGAAATTAAACTTCATGAAACCCATTGTCCTTACTGCATGACAATAAACTATTTGGATAATGTCCTTTTAATTTGACATTAAGAAACCCTAGTGTACCGCATAACGAGATATCCCTTGTGGTCCCTTAAAAGTGAGTCTCCATTTAATGTGTGGGTCCTAATCACATCACTATAACCCATTAGTGAGTCATGATTCCCTTTTGGCCATACATGAGGACATAATATGGGATTCCCCCATGGATAAGCCCCACTTATATCATTTCCACTACATAATGGAATTTGGGCCCCTGTTTATAGGTTTAAGTCCTATAATTTTCATTTCCATACCGCAATACGATAAATTTCATGGCCTACATCCTCATCATGTAATGGTAAACTGCAAGATTCGTCCAATAACTATGTGCAGATTGATTCTCAACCTATTGAAATATGTAGTGAGTCATAGTTACCTATCTTGGTTCTAGCCGTAATTTTAAAAAATCTCCTTTACTCACTGTGTGTATAAATAAAACCTGCACGGGGAACATTTCAAGAACTACATGTGTATTGATTCTCATTCAAATGAGATACATAGTGATGCATGGATCTCCAATCCTAGGTCCAACCACAAGTTTGGAAATAAAAAGCCCTCTTCCTTTTCACCATGCTTGAATAAGATCTGCACAAGTAACCTTTACGGGACTTATGGCTTGATTCTCATTACAATGGGATGTACAGTGGTACCTAGAATTAATGATTTAGTCCCTACCATCATTCAATAAATTATCAAAAGTTCATTTCCCCATGTAAAATCCCAATTGATGGGGGAACAATTTTCAAGAACCATGTCTACCATAATTCATTCCCCAGTGAGATACATAATGATGCCCTAGCCCTACAACCTAGTTCATCCACAACATTTTCATCCTTCCACGTCATTTCATATTCATCCTTACAGCATGACGTTAAACATCATGGGTTAACCAAGAACTATATACGACTTTATTCTCACCCAAATGAGATATATTGGGTGTCCTGGATCTTGTCTCTTGGCTCACCCACCACATAATCAACATGCCCCTATACTTCACTTATGTTTCTCTTATGTAGTAAAAGAAATCTTCACCATGCCTCGTTTCAAAAATTGATCACATCTCATAAGGGAATAGTATTTTGGTTTAGGATTTCCATGAATGCGTAAGATATAGAGATTCACATTAGGGATATCATTGTCTTCACTACAAGACCCAAAAAGGCACACCATATGTCCTCATCACATGATTATAAACTACAAAATTTTTATAATAACTATCAATGGCTTGATTCTTTCCCCAGAAAGATACTTAGAGACCCCTGGGTCCTACACCTTGGTCCATCCATGTTATTCCTTATCAAGTTGAAATCACCCTCATCCTTTCCACATGATGATAAACCACATGGTCCTTAAATAACTACATGTGGCATGATTATCACACCTATGAGATATGTAGTGACTTCCATATCTTCAATTAGGGGCCCTACCACGACATAACACAAAAAATACTCTACTCTCCCATGTGTGAGTCAGATCTACATGAGGATATCCAATATGAGTTCTGACCTTACACATGGATTTATTCTCATCCTACTGAGATACATAGTGATGTGTATGCCTTAATCCAAGTCCAAACCACAAGGAAAAGAAAAATTCCCCCACTATTGTATACCATAAAAAGTACATGCATGAGATTTTATTCTCTTTCTCCTCATTATATGGCCCTCCAAGGAAACAGAGATGTCCCCCTTATACATATGAGTTAGATCAATAAAACGAACTTCCAAATCATGGAAAAAATTGGTCCAAAAAATTCTTTTTTTCATGGATATATCCCTTATGAATGGAATACTCCTAATCCTAAACACTTTCAGATATTCATAGTCCTTCCTCACTTTCTGGTAGAAGAATGCATCATACCTAAGATCTCTTTTTTTGTTGCAGTTTCAATGGTGCAAGACCCCTATGTTTCAGTTTCTTCCAACGAATGGTGGAGGTTTTTGAGTTCCCCATGAGCAACATCAAATTATTTATGAAGGTGTGACATATGAATTTTCCTCTCCTTGATTTTACATTTAAATTCCACCATCTATATGTTATGGATAGCATCCTCTTGGGATAGTACAACTCGAAATCTATCAAAATTGGTGTAAAGTTAGGCTATTATGAGGTATTACTAAAGCTTATTCTCTTTCCCTCACTGGTGAATGATCTTTTTCAAAATAGGGTGGATTGGACGGTAATAAAATCCACCAAATCACAATATGACAAATAGAACTGAGATTCAGCCAAACTATGGAGGTTTTACTTTAAGAGACATCTCAAAAAATATATTCCATATGATCTTCTATGTCCTTCCATGTGTGAAACTATGAGAAACATACTGTCTATATCTGACTTGAAGCCACTGTCATGTGAAGGAATGTACTCTAGAACCAAATAAATCATATAAGTTCATTTCCATACACCCTCCATGTAAGTAACCACCATTCATTCCAATTAAAGCTAAATTGGTATAGAATATATTCCCTTATACCTAGTCACAAAAGCTAATAGTCCTAAATGATGAATTAGAATGAATTTTCACTTCAAAAGAATAGAAATAATGGGGAGCTATTGTAACAATTGGAGACCTTAACCCAATATAAGGTTAGAAGTTTGGGAAGATTCCTCCCTAGCATCTCTAGCTTCATTATCCCGAACTGGCACCTCATGATAGAAGGACTCTACTAGGTCTTCTAATAGTTCTCTGTATTAAGATTAGGAAGAATTCTTGTATCAATGTTTACTTGATCTACCCCCACCGTAAAATATGAGACTAAGATGGACTTTGAGGTTTTGCAATAGACCCCCTATAATAACACCCTTAAGGGATGGAACATCATTGTTTTAAGAGTCAAGGTCAGATCATCATGAAGAAAATATTGGATGCACACAAGATAAATACTCGTGTCAATTAAATTCATGTAAAGTGCTTCAAATTCTTGTAAAGTAGTGGGAGTCAGAACATGATGAAGTATTTCATAAAAATTCATGCGAAGATTTTCCGTGGAATCTATTAACATCCCAAGCCCGATGGTAATATCACCCATGGTTATATTTGGGTCATTTTGTTAATGAACCAAAACATAACCCTCCTTTGATGACTTGAGGTTTCAAATAGCTTCCTCAATGTCAGCCACAATGTTGACATCAGTCATCATGGGGTCTTTTGTTGCAAAAGATGATCCATAAATATTAAAAAAATAGGATTTAGTCATTGGAAAATGAAATCATACGAATTATCTCTCAATTTACAAGATCCATCCTACCTCTATATAGTAGTGGCCTGAATTGTGGTATGAGTAGTGATTGGAGAAGAGGATACATATTGAACCCTCAATGCCTTTTCTATAGAAGGAGATGATTCACTGATAGAGATCAACTATGGGTTTGAAACTCTCTCCTTGGTTATTGTAGGTTCATTTTTGATCCCCTTCAAGTAATCAATAGAAGGATATTCTACAAGCACAAGAGAAGGGTTACACACTTATTCTGATTAAAAAAGAAGATGATGATACTACAAATGACTCACCACTACTGGCTGGAGTTCTAACCAATATTTTTTTGACAAATCTTCATTTTATATGAAAGAGGATTGGAATCATAATCTAGTGAGACAGTTATTATTTGAAGTAGTGGGAATTCTCCGGTCATCTCATCCTCCATGATCTTTCAGCCTGGAGATAACTCTCCTTTTTGGGGTGACCTAGAAACTTAGATCAGTGCCCCACTAGGGCTACACTGGAGCGATGGGACTTTGATTTCTCTCCCCATGGCCAACTACAAATTTTCAATATGGAATTATCCTTAGTAATACCATTATAATTAAAATATCATGTAAAATGAGAAAAGATAACTTACATATTTGGTAATGAAAAAATCAGGCCATTCCTTAGAAGAAGAATGACCAATCCCTTAAACAGTGGCATGATTTGTCATGTCCTCCACCCACCTTGTGGTAGGAATCTGATCATCAGTTGCATAAATGAGATTACCTAGCTCCAAAATATGAGTCCTCACTTCAATTGTATTACCCTATAAGAATATATTAGGTGGGTCTCAGACATCTCCTAACCTCAGAATTAGCAACCCTACATGTAGGAGAACCCATATGATTTCAGCATCAAAAGATAGGTCCTTAAAAAATTGGACTACCTCAATTCATACAAATTCCAAATATATCCCAGTCCTTTTTTAATATGATCTAGTGGCCCTAGATTTCATGGGTTTCTCAACCCTTTATATAATGGATGAATTATGAGATGATGTAACCTGAGACTCCTCTTGGTGGTGATGACATGAAAATCTTGGTGCAACCTCATTTAAAGTGACCCTTTTTATTCTAGTTAGTGGATTATACCAAGAATGAGTTTTGTTTGACGCACTTGGGACCTCATCATCTATATCCTTACCAGATTATGAAGCATCCTCCGAAGGTGATGTAGCTCCTTATAAAAGAGTATAACCCTTCCTTCTCTTCTTATTCTTCTTAACCAGAGGAACAAATTTGACACGATTTCTTTCGTGGTATGATGCAACCCATGCCTCAACATAGTAGGTAGGTAACCCAATGGTTGCATCCAATGGAGGTGGGTGGACCACCATCTACATCAACTCCATAGCTGTGATTGGTTATAGTTATCATGCTACCATTGGATTCTGCTATGCTCATACATGTACTGGAGGAGATGTATTTATTTTTGGAAGAAATTTAAATTTTCATACAAACCTGTATAGAGAATATGTCCTTTATATGATTTCACCATCAATCCTGGTCTCTTGTACAACATCCCTAATGGACATCATGTATGAACTCATATCAATTGTATCCTTTCTATACTAAGTAAATCTATCTATGGGATGATTCCCATTAGAATCACAGACTTCCAGAAGATAGACACTGAGCCACATGGCCAAAAATCCCTCAAGACGTGTCTTCGATGAAACATTTGGTCTAATATCATATCCCCACTTGTCATGTTCACCCTTTTCCAACATCATCTAGAAGGTTCCCGGTGTTCTTCTCTTCACTGCCTTAGGAAAACTTTTTGGGAGCTTATAAGTGGGGCTTTAACCCTTTTCCTTCAAGAAATTGCTCATCCAAAACTCCAGATGAATGTACACCTTTAGGTGGGGGTATTACTTCTTGATATTTTAAGATATTTTCAGAAAATCACAATTAAAAATTTGTGTCATGTCAGTATCATCCCACGTCACCATCATAGTGTTGAATTCTTTATACATATCTCCAAGGATCGGAGCCCTGAAGATCTTGTAAACATCCCAAAATTCATGACAAATTCTCCATTAATCATATGGAATGAATTTATCTGAGGGATCCACTAGCTCATTAGCTCCATAATGTACTCTACATTCTCATACACCTAATTTTTCAAAACCCAGAAAACTTTGTATATACTAATGACCTTCAATTCTGCGAAACATTCTACAGAGGCTTGGTGCACCTAGTACACCCACATCCAGCAAGGCATAACTCTCCCTACTCAAAAAAAAACACCGAATATTTCCTCTATCCCATTGACTAATCTACCTATCAATCACAAAATATGGATGAATATAAATGTGTCTTTATCTCAACCACATGTGGTTTTAGATCTAGATTACATGGGTTGTGATGCATGAAATGTGTTGTAGATGATTTCCCAAGGTTGATGTATTCACCCATACTGGAAATTTTGGAAGTTAGATAAATTTTTGTGATCTTGAAATCAAGATACCAGTACATAGTTCATTGGAACCATTGTGAGGAATTCCTATAGACGACCATGACCATAATGTGGTAGATGAATACTATTCTGGGAGTCAAGGTTGTGTTTCATTAAGGATCCCACCAAATTAGGAAGAGAAGAATCAGAAACATTGTAATAATCTTTCTCTACACCATTATTCATCTATTAATTATGTTTACTTTCTTGATCCTAATAAACCGAAATATTCCCAACTTCAATTAAACCTATAGAGAAGTATTAAATTTATTTTAGGGTTGTTTTGTTCTATAGAGAATTCATAAAATAATAAAATATTGAAAATGAATAAATTATTGCAAGTATTTCACCCAAATTACTTGTAAAAGATCTTCAAAATAGTCCATATATTCTGATCCATGTACAAGTAAATCTACTAAGAACATGCATCACATAGATGTATACATACCAAGTATGCGCCAATGAAGCATTAGTAAGGATAAGTGAACAATCTGTGTGGTAAGCTAGCGTGGTTAGACTAGAATTTTGATGCCATGGAAAACAATTTAGTGAAATTAATCTATATCTATAGATATGGAATTCTCATAGAGGTACCCCCATAGGCGCAGTTAACAATCGTAGATGACTATCATGAAATAATTATGTGGGGTACCTGTGTGATGAAACCCCCTTTTCATCCCATTACCTCAAGAACAAATCCTCTTCTTTTGATTAGATCCAATCCTAAGAGAGGGGTATTTTTTTGATAGTTTGTTTTACCATGTGGATGAAGAGAAATAAATGGTAAATACTTTAGGGATAAGATATTAAAATTAGTGGAGAAGGAAAATGTTTGAAAATTCCCCCAAAGGTTGTTCTCCCAAAGTCCCCCCCATGCATCGTCGATGTGAAATTGCCTTCATAAAACCCTATGTGACTGACCTACATGAGACCCCTACGTGAGATTACACCTTCATGCAGCGTCCTATATTTTTCTATAAATAAGACCAAGCAACCTTCATTAAGGAGGAGAAAAATTTTCAAAAGGCCCCCAAAAGATAGGATCATTGTTGTCCTTTTCTCAATCACTCCTAAACCTTCTAGGCAGATTTATAAAACCTGAAATATAGGGAATTTATGGTGGATAGAGAAAATAAATTTCTCTCATTGTTTAAAATTAAAACCACCTACATGGGACACATAGTCAATCCATAATTATTGAATACTAGTGTGAGGCCCCCCTTTCTAGTTATAGACCTACACGATCCAATTCTGGGAACACATGTAGATACCTATTAAGGATTAAGAAAGTCCGCCCACAAGTGAAGTCATATGAGTTGTCTGTAACCTAAGGTACCATCAGGTTTCCCATACCATCCCATAATAATCACCC
Organism: Viscum album; assembly: GCA_963277665.1. NCBI lineage: Eukaryota > Viridiplantae > Streptophyta > Magnoliopsida > Santalales > Viscaceae > Viscum > Viscum album. The sequence continues at coordinate 59,817,636 of OY728163.1, read as the reverse complement.
CTAACATGAGCCTCCTTGGTTCACTCTACCCTCCAACCTACAAGATACATTAATTAGGCCTTCTTAAAATCCATCCATGTTAGTCCCTCTCCTCGTTTGCATCTCTTTTCTAAGAGGAATCAACTCCAAACATACACAATAGACTCCTAACACACAAAACCATGGTAAAATGAATGGAAACGGGTCTCAGATTTGGATTTGTATTTATACGGGTAAATGATTCTTGCATTGGTCCTTTAAGATGGTTAGGATCCTTGAGGCACATGTGTATCTGTATATGTATTGTCATTAAGACCCATTACCTTGGGATTGTTTATAATAGTTCCTAGTCATTATTATAATGGATTGGACCATGTCCTTCACATCTCTTCTCTAAGATCCATAGCCTCCAGTTCTTAGTGATGCGGTTGAAGATTACTCTTTATTTTACATTGAACATTGAATTTTATCCTTATCCTACTATGACACCGATCATAGGGAATCCCTCATAGAGTAAGGCCCTACCCATTCATATAGAAGGGCACAATCTCTCAACTCTCTACCTCCACATCCTTCATCTCCATTCCCACATTGGGGTGAAGTGAAGAGTGGGAAGTGTCATAACACCATCCTATTCCACCATCGCACCATCCTCTTCCACCTATAAATGAATATAAGTGTTTGATTTTCTAAATCTTCTGATTCTTCTTGTTTCTCAAACTGATCATCAATCAGTTGGGATTAAAGGTTAGTGGTGATCTTGAAACCCACACAATCCATGTGCCATAATGAACTATGAAAACCCAAATTACTTCCATATCCAAGATATGTAGGACACCTACTTATGGGCCAAGCTAAATAGGAACACTTCTTAGGAGTAATCTCCAACAAAACCCCCCAATTCACCAAGGCATCCTCCTTATAAGAAATCCCGGAAATTTATCCTTTGGGTATAATCCTTATGAGTAAGACCCAAAAAATCCTCCAAAACAATATATGTTAATACATCACTCATGGTCTCATTTTTAGGGAATCCTATTCAAGAATAGGTTCCAACATAATTATATCAAATGGTTATAATCCCCTGTGAGAAAAACATTTTAAGAACCTCCATAGATAAGGTTCATCATAACCAAACTATGTGGGATTTTATTCCCCTTAAACAGGATATGTAGGAAGCCTCTATGCGGTACAAACCCAAAATCTCAAATAAACCATGTTCTCTCTAGGCCACATTCCCAGTAGGGTTTAATCCATCTTATAGATCTATATATCTATCAGGTTTTCCCAGCTGCATCGGTATAAGTTTGACAAAACATTTACTAGGTACCTTTAGCCTAGAATTCCATTCCACATGATGTTAAATAGTGTTCTTAGTTCCTTATAACATGAACCTAAAAGGTATGATGTTCCCCATTAGGTGGCACTAAACTATGTGGATTCTAGTCATTTCAAAAGGATACGTAGGAATCCCATTTATGGGATTGATCGCAAAATAAAAAAAACTCCCATCTTTCTGGATGATGATATAATCATGAGTTCCCCAATAAGGGGATAGGAAACCAGCATCATCCTAATAATGACCAAATAATCACTAAGTAAATTATAAGAGGATACCGTCGATGGATAACTACAGATAAATATAGATATCACCATTGATGAAAATCCTTGGATACATATAAATGATTCTTTGATATATACATGCTAATAATTATTTTTTAACTATTAGTTTACCCACATCACAATAGGAAATTAATGAAGGATTCATGAAAATATCTCAAATATATAAGAGATTCCCATAGTAGGCAATAATTCCCACAAAAAGTGTGTGATGGGACCAACCTCCCATCCTATCGGCCAATGTAAGATATTAATCATCATTGGTCAAAATATGTAATGAACTCCTACCTTTTAAAATTTGTTCCCTTTGGACCACTAGTGGAAATGATAGATTTAACGTCGAATTTTTTACATCGATCATATAAAATGGAAGAAAAATATTGAAGAAAAAAAGTTTTCAACATCTTTTTTTTTGATGAAAACCGATGTCGAAAAATGAAATTGTAAGGTTTTTGGTTTTAGTTATCCAAAAAACCGATGGTAAAAAATAAAAAATTACAGATTTGGTGTCGAGTTTTCAATAAAATGATGCCTAAAATCCACCAATTAAATTATTTCAGTGTCAGTTTTACCGTAAATCGATGCTGAAAACCAAATTTTTTTTATTCGGTTTATATAAGAACAGACGTAAAAAAAATATAAAAATGTTTTAGCATCCATTTCTAGAGAATTTAACACTAAAAATACTTTTAAAACATTTTACACACACGTTCGGATATCCAAAACCCTAAACCTATTTCATTCTCTCATCTCTCTCAACTCATGACTATGCTGAAGAATTTTGAACCACCACCCATGTCTCATTTTGGATGGTTTATCGAATTTTAATCATTATTTCACAATCAATGGTTCTTACTCTTTCATCCTTTATCATTGGTTTTTTACTTTCATTTTTATTTCTTGATTCGAATCATCTTCACAGACACACCTAAACGAGTTTTTTTGTTCTTTCATGATTATATATAATAAATACTACTTATTTTGTTAGATCATGCAGTTTTTATTATTCCAAATAATTTGAATGATTAAATTTAGATTGCTTCTCAATTTATAATCTTCAAATCTGAATATTGTAATTTTTTTTATTCTTATAATTAAATTAATTATTATCTTATTCATTTATATCAATTGGTTGTACTCAATTAATGAATAGTTTTTATTCTATTATTATCTATTTCATTATTTTCATTTTAGTTTGATGAAATTTTTGATTTTTATTAATTTAGGAGTAAATTTATGACCACTCCTATAATATATTTCTAACTGTTTGAATGGTCGGTGATATAAATCTTATACTTTGAAATTATTTGAATTTGTATATATGAGTAATATGCTTGTTATGTGTGATTCTAACACTAAGTTTTATATATGAATTTATATTTAAATTAATTCAATTGTGAAATTAATATGAATGTTATGTAAGAATCTAACACTACGTTTTAATGGAAGAGTGAAGGTATGAAAATATAAATGATTGGAAACAAAATTATTTTTATTTATAGAGAAAAAACTAATTAGAATCCATTAGATGGTGTCTCTCCATCATATATTACAATAGTATTTAAACATAACTCTTCACCTATTGAATAACCTCCTAAACCTCATCAGTTTCTCATTGAATCTCAGTCAATCGACCAACTTCAGTCTTTTGAGATTGGTGAAGTGCTTCTATTGCAATTTCAATGGTGTAAAAACCCTATGTTTCAGCTTCTTCCAATGAATGGTGGAGTTTTTTGAGTTCCCCAAGAGCAGAATCAAATTATTTATGAAGGTTTGACATATGAATGTTCCTCTCCTTGATTTTACATTTAAATTACACCATCTATACGTCATGGCTAGCTTCCTCTTGGGATAATACAACTCAAAATTAGTCCACATTGGTGTGATGTTTGGATATTATGAGGTCTTCCTAAAGATTATCCTCTTTCCCTCACCAGAGAAGTATATCTTTCAAAATAGTTTGTATTGGGCGGTAATCAAATTCGACAAATCAAAATATGACAAATAGAACCGAGAATTGGCCAAACTGTGCAGGTTTTACTTCAAGAGAAATCATAGAAAATATATTCCAGATGATTGATAAAACACTATTTTATTGAATATTTTATTAATAATAAATGATATAATTTCCTCACATTTTGTTAAATATGTTCAATTAGAAATTATTTGGGATTAGATCATTCATTTGAATATTTGATGAAAATTCCAGTTTTACCCTTTCAAAATCACTGTAGTATTTCAATCATAAATATTTTTATTTGAATTATTTGTACTTATAATTTTTTATCTATGTTCCTTACTTCATTGGATACAACGTTTATTCAGGACACTTGATAACAATCAGTCATCTGGATGGAGTAATTGGGCCATAAAGGCAAAGGTGGGCTGGAAACGCCCGAATGCAGAAGCTTCTGTATTTTGACTATAACTCCTTTATCGAGGCCTGTATTGAGCCCCAATTTGGGGAGGAGATAGAGGCCCCATATTTTCATATTGGATCCTTCTGGAAGGCCGGCCAATTCACGAGTTTTGGTGGTAAAATAGTCAGTTCAAGTGGGCATAAAATATTTGGCCTAGATTCCCCATTCACACTTGAAACCACTTTGAACCTAGCCTCCCCACCACTCTATAAATTGGTGTTTTTCTCATTTGGCGGGGGTTGGAACGTGAATTAGTAAGTTTAGGGTAGAGTATAAGAGGTTACACTACAATTATCCAAGAAATTCAATAAGGGTATCTCTTGATGTAAGGATCCCTTCGTCGAAGCCCAATTCTTCTTCCTCATGTTGTAATGTTTGTGTTTTCTTAATAAAATTATTTGTTCTTATTTTATTTCTTCTATTTTCATATGTTTTATTTAAATTTATTCTTCTCTTAATCTTCCTCTTTGGTCTGGAATTCTTGAGTAGAAGCGTTATTGGGTTATACCCATCATAAACCTTTGCAAATGCAATTCGCTTCTACGATGATTACGCCACCCATAGAAGAGTAGTTCTTTTTAGTAATCGATAAACCTCTATCCCTATTCATTCATTTATTTTGAATCAATTATCTACTATAATTCACTTAATATGATCCATGAATTTTGTTTTTAAATTGTAAGTAACTAAGAAAGTAATTGAACAATTAACACAAAAACACGCGAGGTCGGGATTTTGTGTAAATTATGAGAGCGTGATCTTAATCGGTAAAACAAGACCATACAGGATAAATTTGTAGAGTTCAAATATAATCCCTAAACACAATTAATCCTCATTTCCAGAATGGATATTTTCCTTAATTTACCACTGACCATAAGCTATCCTTAGAACATCAACCAAAGCAGGGTGTTGCGATTGCATGTTCCGAAGTTAGCCTAAGGTTAAATTCAATTCATCTATGTGGTAAGGTTAATTCTAGTAGGGTTCGGGGGATAACAAATTAAGGGATAATAATTAAGTTAATATTAATTTAAATTATAATGATTAATAAATTATTGAAGATTTAGAGTTAGATCGATTATGTATATTAAATATTGTCTAAAAAAACATCTTTTTGTTGTGTCATTTTAATCGAACATCATTTCAAAACTAAAAACAAAAAAAATACATTCTTCTTCCAGAAAACTTCTTCAAGATTCATAAACTATAACCAACCCCCATCCTTTCAAGTAGTGTTTTTATTATCTTTTATTTTATTTTTAGAATACATTTAAAAAGTTATTTTAAATCTACTTCCTCCTTTGAGAGACGACCTTGGTCAGCCACTCTACAGCACCTAAGTACCCCAAAATCACATTAATAATTTGGGGGCACCCACGACATCGCTCTTTAAAATTGGAGCTATTTCCGGGGAGGCAAGTAATGTATTCAACCATTTAGAGGTATTTCTTTTATTTTTCATTTTATTATTTTCTTCACCTTTCTCTTTCATCTTTCCCCTTTCTCATGTTTTCATTTTTTTCATCCTCTTCTTTTCGTTTTGGACCATCAACTCAAACTTCTCATTTTTATTTTACTATGGTCCACTTTCTTTCTTTTCATTTTTATTTGATTTATGACGCGAACTAATCCCGAAGATCTCTTAGATCTTGACCCTGATATTGAACATAGCCTTAGGGCTCGAATCAGACATTCTCAGTCTACGGGAAGTTTCAATATTCAACCAGTTGGTGAATTCCTCTCTTCTGGAAGCATTGAAATTGGAATAAATTCAAATTCAAACATAAAAGTGTACCCAATGTCTAGAAATAATGGAAATTAACTTAATAGAACAATTCAATAATTGGCTGCACCTTATCTGGTGAGGATCCAAACAAACACCTTAAAGAATTTAATGTGGTTTGCTCAACCCTTAAACCAAGAAATGCTTTTGAAGATCAAATCAAATTAAGAGAATTCCCATTCTCACTTGATGGAGCTGCGAAATATTGGATGTATTATTTACAACTCGAAGATGTAACTTGTTGGAACAATTTAAAACTTATTTTCTTACAAGGATTTTTTCCAGCATCGGGGACCACTTCCATTTGTAAAGAGATCTTGGGGATAGAGCAAGAACAAGGGGAGTCAATGTATGAGTATTGGGAGAGATTCAAGAAGTTGTGTGCAAGCTATCCACATCACCAAATCAGTGAGAAACTCCTCATCCAATACTTATATGAAGGACTCACACCTATGGAGAGAGGCATGGTGGATGCTGCGGCTGGAGGAGCATTGGTGGACAAGACACCAGTAGCTGCACGTGCATTGATCGACAAGATGGCCCAAAACTCCCAACAATTTGGTGATCGAGGTACACCACATGTCAGGGGAGTACATCAGGTAAGTCCTTCTTCTCTTGAAGGTAATTTTATTGATACCAAATTAGAAGAATTAACCACTATGGAGAGGAAGATTTCTTTGGCTCAAAATAAATACCAACCCCCTCCTTCAAGGCCTTTTGGCATTTGAACTGAGACAAGACACCCAACTGACTATTGCCCACAACTACAGGAGACAGAGGATTGCGCATCAGTATTCCCAGGGAGACCATTTCCACAGCAACAACAACCATATCCCCAAAATAAGTTTGATTCATTTTCTCAAACATACAACCAAGGGTGGAAATATAAACCGGAAATGATGTATGGATCTGGACAACTAAAAATTCCACCCTTTCAACAAAACGTCCAGCAACCTCCACCTTACCAGAAGGGTTTACAACAACCCCAAAGGAGATTTGAAGCCCAAGAATCAACAAGCCAACAACAAGGGAATCATCCACCAAAGGTAGATTCTAATACTGGTGATCTTTTGAAGCAAATTGTTCTTAATCAACAGAATGATCTGAAGAGTCAAAGTTTGGAGCTGAGGGAGTTGAAGACTCAAATGAGCCAGATTTCCATCGCCCTCCATGAACTTAAAAGTAAGAATTCCGGAAATCTACCTTCCTAACCCACTCTAAATACAAATGGAAATGTTAGTGCCATCACATTGAGAAGTGGGAAGAAAATGAACGATACATCTGTACCTACCATTCCACCGAGATTCACCTCAACTCCAGAGAAGCTGTATTCCATACCAACTAATGAGCAATCTAAGGAGAAAGGTAAAGTTAAGAAAATAATTGATGATGTTCCTCCTAAACCCCTTCCTTTTCCAAACAGGGTTGTTCAAACCAAGAAGATGGATGAAGAAGCAATGAAAAAGGAGGTTTTGGACACATTCAAACGTGTGGAGATCAATATTCCTCTACATGACGCCATTAAGCAAATCCCAAGGTATGCCAAATTCTTAAAAGAACTCTGCACCAATCGAAGATGGCTTAAGGGAAATGAGAGGATCAAGCTTGGAAGGAATGTATCAGCACTCATTACACCAACTCTAGCAATGCCAACAAAGTGAAAGGATCCCGGGACATTCACTATCCCATGTACCATAGAGGAGTTGAACTTCTCTAATGCTCTTTGTGATTTAGGAGCTTCAATAAATGTGATGACTCACTCTGTATTCTCTTATTTACAGGTTGGTTAGTTCAAGCCGACGAGAGTAGTGGTGCAATTAGCGAATAGAGCTATGGCATATCCAGCGGGAGTCCTTGAGGATGTACTTGTCTGTGTAAGAGACATGTTATTTCTAGCATATTTCTACGTGCTTAACATGGAGGATGATCATGTAAGTTCTCAGGATCCCATAATCCTAGGTAGAACCTTCCTCAAAACTGCAAAAACTATCATAAATGTCAATGAGGGTACACTTTCCATGGAGTTTATAGATGAAGTTGTGATATTTAATGTTATGGATTCAATGAAGTACCCCTCAGAGGATCACTCTGCATTTGTTATCTCCCATTTTCAACCACCAAATAAAAACCCCATGGAATTTGATTGTTCTATGATTAGGGAGATTATGAGTATTGGTTCTAGTTTGATGTCTATGAGTACTTACACACCTATTTCTAATGCAAAAGACTCTATTAGATTTGATTTTGAAATGGAATCATACTCTGATTTTGATCATGTGAACTCTGATTATGACATGGTTGTTGAGTATGCTGATGGATTTTATGCTTTATTCTCTGATTTTGATGATTTATATTCTGATACTGATGCTCTTTGTGCACATATTTTAGTTCCTTCTATGTCTCCATCCATACACCACCCCCCTACACTGGAACTCAAGCCACCGCCAGCAAATCTCAAATACTCATACTTGTTGATTGGTGAGAAATTACCTGTTATCATTGCTAACAATATCCCGTTTGAACATGAAGAAAAACTTTTGAATATTTTGAGGGAGAACATTAGGGCAATTGGGTGGACCTTGGCTGACATATCAGGTATTAGCCCCTCCATTTTCATGCATAGGATTATTTTAGAGGATGAGGTTAAATCGGTGAGGCAACCACAAAGGAGACTCAATCCAACACTTTTGGAGGTTGTTAAAAAAGAAGTTGAAAATTTTCTCGAGGTAGGTATAATCTATCCCATTTCAGATTCTTAGTGGGTAAGTCCAATTCAGGTTGTGTCTAAGAAAATCGGTGTTAGTGTTGTTAAAAACGAGAAATATGAGTTAGTTCCAATGAGGGTACAAAATAGTTGGCGTGTGTGTATTGATTATAGGAAACTAAATCATTACACTCACAAAGACCATTTCCCCCTCCCATTTATTGATCAGATGCTTGAAAGACTAGCTGGGAAGACACACTATTATTTCTTGGATCGATTTTATGGATATTTTCAGGTTCTTATATCTTCGGAGGATCATGAGAAGACTACATTCACCTATCCCTTTGGCACATTTGCCTACCGGAGGATGCCATTTGGACTTTGCAACACCCCAGGTACCTTCCAAAGATGCATGGTGAGTATTTTTCTGATTTTATGGAGACCTTAATGGAGGTATTTATGGATGATTTTACAGTGTATGGATCCTCATTTGATGAATGCCTAAATAGTTTGGGAAAGGTATTGAATCATTGTATTGAGAAGAATCTAGTCCTGAACTTTGAAAAGTGTTATTTCATGGTAGAGAATGGAATTGTCTTAGGGCATGTAGTGTCAAAACATGGGATATAGGTTGATAGATTTAATGTAGACATTATTTCATCCTTACCCTATCATTCATGTGTGTGTGATGTTAGATCTTTCCAAGGGCATGCAGGATTTTATCGGCGCTTCATCAAAGATTTTAGTAAGATTGCTCTTCCTATGTCACAATTACTTCAAAAGGATTCTAATTTTGTGTTTGATGATTCTTGCAGAACTTCCTTTGATCAGTTAAAGAAGTGTCTGACCACTCCACCTATCATACAACCCCCACGGTGGGAGATTTCTTTCGGGATTTTGTGTGACGCCTCCAACTTCACGGCTGGAGCTGTCTTATCTCAGAGGGTGGAGGGACGTTCACATGTGATCGCCTATGCATCGAGGACACTGGATTCAGCCCAATAAAATTACACAACCACAGAAAAGGACTCTGAGGTACCTCTTGAAGAAGCCAGATGCAAAACCCAGGCTGATCCGATGGATGCTCCTTCTTCAAGAATTTGATATTGAGATAAAGGACAAAAAGGGGTCAGAAAACATGGTGGCGGACCACATGAGTAGTCTTACTCACACACCAGAGGGTGATACCTTGGACCAGGTACCACTTCGGGACACTTTCCCTGATGAGCATCTCTATACCATCTCAGGTACGCATCCTTGGTATGATGATTTAGTTAATTACATTGTTTCCTCTAAAATCCCAAAAAATTTGAAGAAGCATCAAGTCCAAAAATTAAAAAGTGAGTCTAGGTATTATGTGTGGGATGATCCTTACCTCTGGCGCATGTGTAGTGACCAAGTCATTAGGAGGTGTGTTCCTGATCATTAGTTTGAGTCTGTTTTGCATTTATGTCATTCACTTTCTTGTGGTGGACACTTTGGACCCCAACAAACAACTAGGAAGGTTTTGGACTCTGGATTATATTGGCCTAGCTTATTCCATGATGCCCATGTGTTTTGTATGTCATGCTCTCGTTGCCAACACACTGGGAAAATTTCTAGCAGACATGAGATGCCCCAACAACCCATACTATTCTGTGAGATTTTTGATGTATGGGGATTTGATTTTATGGGTCCTTTTCCTAGTTTATTTTTATTTTAGTATATTTTGGTTCATGTTGATTATGTGAGTAAATGGGTGGAGGCCAAGGCCACCTGGACTAATGATTATCATGTTGTAGTGGATTTTGTCAAGGCTCAATTTTTTGCAGGTTTGGAGTACCAAAGGCCATCAGCAGTGACCAAGGGACACACTTTTGCAATCGGATTTTTTCTTCTCTCCTTCGGAAGTATGGGGTGACACACAAAATATCAACACCATTCCACCCTCAAACAAATGGGTAGGATGAGGTTTCAAATTGTGAGTTGAAACAAATCTTGGTGAAAACCGTGCAGCCAAATAGGAAAGATTGGAGCAAGCGCTTGAATGATGCATTATGGGATTATAGGAAAACATACAAGACCCCCATTGGTATGTCCCCATTTCGAATTGTTTTTGGGAAAGCATGTCATCTCCCAGTGGTAGTTGAGCATCGAGCTTATTGGGCTATAAAGAAATGCAACATGGATTTGGCCCAAGATGGAATCCAAAGGAAGCTACAAATTCAAGAGCTTGAGGAGATTATATTGTCTTCATATGATAACTCAAGGCTCTACAAGGAAAGATCAAAAGCCTCTCATGATAGAATGATCCAACAAAGGGAGTTTCGTGTTGGAGAGAAAGTCCTTCTCTACAGTTCACGATTGAAGCTGATGCCTGGTAAGTTTCATTCCAGATGGTTAGGTCCTTATATTGTATCTAATTTTTTTCCTTATGGTGTAGTGGATATCACACAAGAGGACACTAGATGGAGCTTTATAGTCAATGGGAATCGTTTGAAGAGATACATTGAGGGACTTCCTACTAATGCAGTGGATTTTATCACACTGCATGACCCCATCATCACTTGAGCACATCAGGCTATTCCTAACCCTTTCACTTTTATATTATTTTTCCTATTTAAAAATTCCACATTTCATCATCTCATGGGTTTACATTGAGAACAATGCAATATTATAAGTGTGGGGAAGGGAACCTTTTAGTTTAGTAATTTCAATTGTTTTCCTCTTTAAAAAAACAATTTTTTTTTGTGTTTTTCAAATTTTGTGTGTTTATTTTTCAATTTCTTTGTGTTTTTTAAATTTTTGAGCTGAAATGATTATCATCACAATTTTGAAGTTCATATCAATGAGTGAAACGATTTATCCCTTGAAACTTAGCTTAAATGAATGCTGAAATGACTTTGTTTCAAGGTCAAATATTTAGAAATTTGATGAAAATTACACTGAATTTTGAATCCCATGCCACATCTCACTGTCTTTATTTTTGAAATCACTTTCTTGTGAGGCTTCTGAACCATTATTTTCACATTCTTTACATTCAACTCACTTCTTGAGAGAACGAAACCATGCTTGATTTAACCAGAATTTGATCTATTCCTGTTAAAACTTGAGGGTTTGAGGTACTTATGTTTAAATGATTAAGGCATTTGTTTTGTATTAAAGCCCCTATTTGAAAGAATAATTTTTTATAATGGCATACCATGAACATTTAATCCTTTTATCCCTTAGAATATATGAAAAACATGTTATTTTAGCCACATTACAATCCAATTTTCCCAATCCAACCAACTCTTGAAGTGAAATTACGTAATCTAGTTGAGCTTAAGTGTGGGGGAAGGTATGTTGTGTTGTGCTACCACATTCTATGATACTTTGAGTGGAAAATTAAATTCTGAAGAGATGTGTTTGCTGATAAAGTAATTAATTATATTGAAATTTGTGCCATTTCTAGAGCTTTCAAGAAAAGTGAAGCTGTGCCTTTTCTGGAGCTTCTAATTGAGGTGGAAAGCTGTGCCTATCTGGAGCTTTCAAGAAAATCATGTTTGAGAAGATTGAAATTTTTTATGATGAAATGATGAATGGTGTAAAACTTTCATGACTTTTCATGATGATGGATCTGAATTGATACTATGGGGATTGAGGAAAAGACCATATTTAAGTGAAAATTAGATTAATTCAATTTTTCTTCAAAAAGAGTCAAGCCCTCCTCATTCAGCCTCAGAATTTTTCACATCTAAATCCTCCCAACCAAAAGCCACAGAACAACCCTGAAAAGTCCTCATGATAAACATACATCCTTGACTCACATCGGGTGGTGAAGTAGGAATTTATCAAGCCTATGGTGACCCTTGTATGAGTTTGGATGAGAAAGAGATTGCAAAAAAATGACATTTGTGTGATAAGAGAAAATTCAAGCGAGGTAAGTGTTTTGTGCATGGGAGGATAAAAAAAGTGGAAATATATTGAATGATATAAATGAAGAACATGAAATAATGGTTTTTTATGAGGCATTATATCTTTTGTTTCTTGGTTTGTAATTGTTTGATCTCAAGGATATGTGTTTTAAAATTGGTTTTGATTTGATATTGATGTTTACTTGATATGAGATTTTGCTCAGGAGTGCAAAAGGGTAAGTGTGGGGGAGTTGATAATACACTATTTTATTGAATATTTTATTTATAATAAATGATATAATTTCCTCACATTGTGTTAAATATGTTCAATTAGAAAATATTTGGGATTAGATCATTCATTTGAATATTTGATGAAAATTCCAGTTTCACCCTTTCAAAATCACTGTAGTATTTCAATCATTAATATTTTTATTTGAATTATTTGAACTTAATATTTTTAAAATGTGTTCCTTAATTCATTTTCTACAACGTTTATTCAGGACACATGATAAAAATAATGCATCTGGATGGAGTAATTGGGCCATAAAGTCAAAGGTGGGCTGGACACACCAGAATGGAAAATCTTCTGTCTTTCGACTATAAATCCTTTATCTAGGCCTGGAATGAGCGAAAATTCCAAGAGGAGATAGAGGACCCATATCCTCACATTTTAGATTTCTGGAAGGCAGGACAATTCACGTCGTTTGGTAGTCAAATGGTTGGTTCAATTTGGCATAAAATATTTGGCCGAGATCCCCCATTCACACTTGAAACCACTTTGAACCTAGCCTCCCCACCACTCTATAAATTGGTGTTTTTCTCATTTGGTGGGGTTGGGACGTGAATTAGGAAGTTTAGGGAAGAGGAGAATAGGTTCCACTCCAATTCTCCAAGCAATTAAATAAGGGTATCTCTTGAAGCAAGGATCCCTTCGTCGAAGCCCTATTCTTCTTCCTCATGTTGTAATGTTTGTGTTTTCTTAATAAACTTGTTTGTTATTCTTTTATTTATTCTCTTTTATTCTGTTTTATTTAAATTTCTTCTTCTCTTAATCTTCCTCTTTGGGCTGTAATTCTTTAGTAGAAGCGTTGTTGGGTTATACCCATTATAAACCTTTGCAAATGCAATTCGTTTCTACGATTATTACGCCACCTATGGAAGAGTTGTTCTTTTTAGTAATCGATCGACCTATATCCTTCTTCATTAATTTATTTTTAATCAATGAGATACTTTAATTCACTTAATATGATCCATGAATTCTGTTTTTAAATTGTAAGAAACTAATAAAGTAATTGAATTATTAACACAAAAACACGTGAGGTCGGGATTTTGTGTAAATTGTGAGAGTGCGATCTTAATTTGTAATACAAGACCATACCGGATAAATTTGTAGAGTTAAAATATAATCCCTAAACACAATTAATCCTCATTTACAGAATGGATATGTGCCTTAATTTACCACTGACCATAAGCTATCCTTAGAACATCAATCAAAGCAGGGTGTTGCGATTGCATGTTCCGAAGTTAGCCTAAGGTTAAATTCACTTCATCTATGTGGTAAGGTTAATTCTCATGGGCTTTGGGGGTTAACAAATTAAGGGATCCTAATTAAGTGAATATTAATTTAAAATATAATGATTAATAAATGATTGAAGATGTAGAGTTAGATCAATTACTTCTTTTAAATACTGTCTAAAAACATCTTTTTTTGTGTCATTTTAATCGAACTTCATTTCAAAACTAAAAACAAAAAAAAAATAAAATCTTCTTCCAGAAAACTTTTTCTAGATTCATAAACTATAACCAACCCCCATCCTTTCAAGTAGTGTTTTTATTATCTTTTATTTTATTATTAGAATACCTTTAAAAAGTTGTTTTAAATATACTTTCTCCTTTGAGAGACGACCTTGGTCAGCCACTCTACTGCACTTAAGTACCCCAAAATCATTTTGAGGGCACCCACGACAGCGCTCTTTCAATGATATACCATGTCCTTCAATGTGTGACACTATGAGAAACATACAATCTATGTATAAATCGAAGCCACTATCTTGTGAAGTAATGTACTCTAGAACCAAATAAGTCATTGAAGTTCCTTTCCATACACCCTCCATGTAAGTAACAACCATTATTTCCAATTAAAGCTAAATTGGTATAGAATATATTCCCTTATACCTTGTCACAAAAGCTAATAGTCCTAAATTATGAATTAGAATCATTTTTCACTTCAAAAGAATAGAAATAATGGGGAACTATTGTAACAATTGGAGACCTTAACCCAATAGGAGGTCAGCAGCATGGGAAGATTCCTCCTTAGCATATCTAGCTTCATTTGTCCAAACTGGAACCTCTTGATAGGGGGACTCTCCAGGTATTCAAATAGTTATCTATATCAGGATTAAGAAGAATTCATGTATCATGGTTTACTTGAGCTACCCCCACCGTAAAAAATGAGACTAAGATGGACTTTGAGGTCTTGCACTCGACCCCAAACAATAACATTCTAAATGGATGGAACTTCATTGTTTTAAGAGTCATTGTCATATCATCAGGAAAAAAATATTATATGCACACAGGATAAATACTCATGTCTATTCAATTCCCTGTAAAGTGATTCAAATTCAAGTAAAGTAGTGGGAGTTATAACATGATGTCGTATTTCATAAAAATTCCTGTCAAGATTTTCCATGGAATCTACTAACATCCCAACCCCTATGGTAATATCACCCATGGTTATATTTGGGTCATTTGGTTCATGACCCGGAACATGACCCTCCTTTGATGACTTGAGGCTGCAAATAGCTTTTTCAATGTCAGCCATAATGTTATCATCAATCATTGTAGGGTCCTTTGCTGGAAAATATGATCCATAAATATTAAAAAAAATAGGATTTAGTCATTGGAAAATGAAATCTTATGAATTATCTCTCACTTTAAAAGATCCATCCTACCTTTATATAGTAGTGTCATGAATTGTGGTATGAGAAGAGACTGGAGAAGGGGATACATCTTGAACCCTCGATGCCTTCTCTGTAGAAGGATATGATTCACTGATAGGGATCAACTCCAGGTTTGAAACTCTCTCCTTAGTTATTATAGGTTCATTTCTGATCCCCTTCATGTAATAAATATAAGGAGATTCTACAAGCACAAGAGAAGGGTTACTCACTTGTTATGATTAAAAAAGAAGATTATGATACTAAAAATGACTCAACACTACTAGCTGGAGTTCTGACCAATATTTTTTTTGAAAAATGTTCCTTTTCGGTTAAAGAGGATTAGAATCATCCTATAGAAAGACAGTTATTATGTGAAGTAGTGGGAATTATTCGGTCATCTCATCCTCCATGGTCTTTTAGCCTGGAGATACCCCTCCTATTTGGGATGATCTTGAAACCTAGATCAGTGCCCCACTAGGGCTACACTGGAGCGATGGGAATTCGATTTCTCTCCCCATGGACTACCAAAATTTTTCAATATGGAATTACCCATAGTAATACCATTATAATTAAAATATCAAGTAAAATAAGAAAATATAACTTACATATTTGGTAATGAAAAAATCAGGCCATTCCTTAGAAGAATAATGATCAATTTCTTTAACAGCGGCATGTTTTGTCATGTCCTCCACCCACCTTATGGTAGGAATCTAATCATCGGTTGCATAAATGAGCTTACCTAGCTCCAAAATAAGAGTCCTTACTTCAATTAGATTACCCTCAAAGAATATATTAGGTGGGTCTCAGACATCTCCTATCCTCAGAATCGACAACCCTGTTTGTAGGATCACCCATATGATTTCATCATCAAAAGATAGGTCCTTCCAAAATTAGGCTGCCTCAATTCTTATAAATTCCAAATATATCCCAGTCCATTTTTAACATGATCCACTAGCCCTAGATATCAAAGGTTTATCAAACCTTTATGTCATTGATATAGTATGAGTTAATGGAACCTGATACTCCTCTTAGTGGAGACGACATGAACATCTTGGTGCAGCCTCATTTGATGTGACCCTCTTTATTCTAGTTAGTGGATTATACCAAGAATGAGTTTCGTTGGATGCACTTGGGACCTCATCATCTGTATCCTTCCAATATTATGACACATCCTCTGAAGGTGATGTAGCACCTTATAAAATAGTACAACCCTTCCTTCTTATCTTATTATTCTCAACTAGAGGAACAAATTCAACAACATTTTCTTTGTGGTATGATGCGACCTAGGCCTCATCATAGTAGATAGGTAACCCACTGGTTGCATCTACTGGAGGTGGGTGGACCACTATCTACATCAACTCCACAGCTCTGATCGGTTACAACTATCGAGCTACCATTGGATGCTGCTATGCTCATACATTTACTGAATTAGATGTAGTTATTTGTGGAAGAAATTTAAATTTTCATACAAACATGTACATAGCATATGTCCTTCATATGATTTCACCGCCAATCCTAGTCTCCTGCACACCATCCCTAATGGACAAAAATCCCTCAAGAGGTGTTTTAGCTGGAACATTTGGTCTAATATCATATCCCCACAAGTCATGTTCCCCCTTTTCCAACATCATCTAGAAGGTTCCTAGTGTGATTCTCTTCACCGCCTTAGGACAACTTGTTTGGAGCTTGTAAGTGGGGCCTTAACCATTCTCATTCAGGAAAATACTCATCCAGACCTCCATATGAATGTCCACCATTATGTGGGAGTCTTAATTCTTTATATTGTAATATATTTTTAGTAAATCACATGTTAAAGCTGGTGTCATGTCAGTATCATCCCACGCCACCATCATAGGGTTGTATTCTTCATACATATCTCCAAGGATGAGAGCCTTGAAGATCTTGTAAACACCCCAAAACCCCCGACAAATTCTCCATGCATCATATGTAATGAATTTATCTGTGGGATCCACTAGCTCATTAGCTCCATAATTAACTCTTCATTCCTATACACATAATGTTTCCAAACCCTGAAAACATCATATATACTCATGACCTTCAATTATGAAAAAACTTCTACAGAGGCTTGGGGCACCCAGTACACCCACATCTAGCTAGGCATAACACTCCCTACTTGAAAAAACACCAAATATTTCCTCTATCCCATTGACTAATCTATCTATCAATCCCAAAGTATTGATGAATAGAAATGTGTCTTTAGCTCTACCCTATGTGGTTTCGGATCTAGAGTACATGTTTGTGATGCATGAAACGTGTTGTAGATGATTTCCCAATGTTGATGTATTCACCCATGCTAGAAATGTTGGAAGTTAGAAACTTTTTGTGATCTTGAAATCTAGATACCAGTTCATAGTTCATTGGAGCCATTGTAAGGAATTCTTATTGACGGCCATGACCATAATGTGGTAGATGTGCACTATTCTGGGAGTCAAGGTTCTATTTCAGTAAGGATCCCACCAAATTAGGAAGAGAAGAATCAGAAACATTGTAATGATCTTTTCCAAAACCATTATTCATCTACTAATTATGTTTACCTTATTGATCCTAAGAAACTGAAATCTTCATAACATCCATTAAACCTATAGATAAGTATTAATTTTATTTCAGGGTAGGTGTGTTCTATAGAGAATTCTAAAAATAAGAAAATATGGAAAATGAATAAATTCTGGCAAGTATTTCACGCAAATTCCATATAAAAGATATTAAAAATAGTCCATATCTCTTGATCCATGTAAAAGTAAATCTACCACGAACACACATCACATAGACGGATGCGTACCATGTATGCGCCAATGAAGCATTATCAAGGCTAAGCGAACAATCTGTGCGGGAAGCTAGCGTGGTGAGACTAGAATTTTGATGCCATGGAAAACAATTTGGTGAAATTAAGCTGTATTTATAGATAGTGAATCCTCATAGTGGTACCCCCTATAGGTACGGTAAACAATCATAGATGACTATCATGAAATAATTCTGTGGGGTACCTGCGTGATGCAACCCCCTTTTCATCCCATTACCTTAGGAACAAATCCTTTCCTTTTGATTAGATCCAATCCTAAGAGGGGGGGGGGGTCTTTTTTTGATAGTTTGTTTTACCATGTGGATGAAAAGAAATAAATGGTAAATATTTTAGGGATAAGATATTAAAATTGGTGGAGAAGGAAAAGGTTTGAAAATCCCCCAAAGGTTGTTCTCCCAAAGTCCCCCCACGCATCGTCGACGTGCAATTGCCTTCACAAAACCCTATGTAACTGACCTACATGAGACCCCTATGTGAGATGACACCTCCACCCATCATCCTATATTTTCCTATAAATAAGACCATGCAACCTTCATTAAAGAGGATAAAAATTTTCAAAAGGCCCCCAAAGATATGATCACTGTAGTCATTTTCTCAATCACTCCTAAACCTTCTAGGTAGCTTTATAAAACCTGAAATATAGGGTATTTATGGTGGATAGAGAAAATAATTTTCTCTCATTGTTTAAAATTAAAACCACCTTCATGGGAAACTCAGTCACTCCATGATTATTGAATACTAGTGCATGGTCCCTATTTCTAGTTATGGACCTACACGATCCAATTCTGGGAACACATGTAGTGACCTATTAAGGATTAAGAAAGTCCTCCCTAAAGTGCAATCATCTGGGTTATCTGTCACCCAAGGTGCCATCAAGTTTCCCATACCATCCTATAATAATCACCCCAAACATGAGCCTCCTTGGTTTACCCTACCCTCCAACCTACATGAGCCATTAATTAGGCCCTCTTAAAATCCATCCATGTTAGGCCCTCTCCTCATTTGGATCCCTTTTCTAAGAGGAATCCAATCCAAACATCCAGAATGGAATCCTAACATACAAAACCATGGGGAAATAAATAGACAAGGGTCTTAGATTTGGATTTGTATTTCTACAGGTAGAGGATTCTTTCATTGGTCCTTCTGGATGGTTAGGATCCTTGAGGCACATATGTATTTGTATATCTATTTTCATTAAGACTCATTCCCTTGGGATTGTTTATAATAGTTCCTAGTCATTGTTATAATGGATTGGAACATGTCCTTCCTTTCTCTTCTATAAGACCCAAATCCTCCAGTTATTAGTGATGAGGGTGAAGATTACTCTTTATTTTACATTCAACATTGAATTTGATCCTTATCCTACTATTACACCAATCATAGGGCATCCCTCTTAGAGTGAGGCCCTATCCATTCCTATAGAAGGGCACAACCTCTCTCCTCTCTACCTCTGTATCCTTCATCTTCATTCCTACATCGGGGTGAAGTGAAGAGTGGGAAGTGTCATAACCCCCGCCTCTTCCACCATTTCACTGCCCTTTTCCACATATAGAGAAGGAGAAGTGTTTGGTTTTCTGAATTTTTTGATTCTTCTTATTTCCCAAATTGATCATGAATCACGTGGGATTAAAGGTTAGTGGTGATCTTGACATCTGCACGATCCATGTTCCATAATGAACTATGAAAAACCTAATTCCTGCCATATCCATGATATGTAGGAAACCTTCTTAAGGACATATATCAATAGGAACACTTCTTAAGAGTAATATCCAACAGAACCCCTGAATTCACCAAGGCATCCTCATTAGAAGAAAGTCCTGAAATTTATCCTTAGGGTATAATTCATATAAGTAAGCCCCAAAAAAGCCTGCAAATGAATATGGGTTAATACATCACTCATGGTCTCCTTTTTAGGGAATCCACTTTAAGAACAGGTTCTAACATAATTACATCAAATGGTTATAATCCCCTGCGACAAAAACATTTTAAGAACCTCCCTAGATAAGGTTCATCATAACCAAACTATTTTGGATTTGATTCCCCTTAAACGCGATATGTAGGAAGCCTCCATGTGGTACAAACCCAAAATCTCAAATCAACCATGTTCTCTCTATGATACATTCCTAGTAGGGTTTAATTCATCTTGAAGATATACATATCTATTAGGTTCTCTCACCTGCATCAGTATAATTTTGACACAAAACTTTTACTAGGTACCTTAAGCCTAGAATTCCATTCCGCATGATGTTAAATATTATTGTTAGGTCCATATAACATGACCCTAAAAGGTATGATGTTCCCCATTATGTGGCACCAAACTATGTGGATTCTAGTTCATTTCCCAAGGATACGTAGGAATCCCATTTACGGGATTGATCACAAAATTAAAAAACACCCATCATTATGGATGATGATGTAATCATGAGTTCCCCAATAAGGGGATAGGAAACCAACATCATCCTTATAATGACAAAAGAATCACTAAGTAAATCATAAGAGGATACCATCGATGGAGAACATCAGATACATACAGATATCACCATTGATGAAAATCCTCAGATACATATAAATGATTCTAAGATTTGTACACACTAATAATTAATTATTAACTCTTATTATAACAACATCACATAATAAAATTAATTAATTATTCATGATAATATCTCAAATTTATAAGATATTCCCATAGTAGGAAATAATTCCCACAGAAAGTGTGTGATGGGACCAACCTCCCATACTCTCGGCTAATATAAGTTATTAATCATCATTGGTAATAATATGTAATGACCACCTACCTTTTAAAAATAGGTCCCTTTTGGTCACTAATGGAAATGATTGATTTAACGTCGAGTTTTTTACACCGATCATATGAAATGGATGAAAAATAGTGGAGGAAAAAAAGCTTTAAATACCTTTTTTTGATGAAAACCGACATTGAAAAATAAAATCATAAGGTTTTTGGTATCTGTTATCCAAAAAACCGCTGTTATAAAATAGAAAAGTACAAATTTGGTGTCATTTTTCAATAAAATAATGCCTAAAAACCCCCAATTAAATTATTTCAGTGTTAGTTTTACCGTAAATCGATGCTGAAAACCCAACAATTATTTTTTCTTAAATTTATATAAGAACAAACATAAAAAATATATAAAAAATGTTATAGCATCCATTTATAGAGAAACCGACACTAAAAATACTTCTAAAAATTTTACACACGCGTTCAGCCATCTGAAACCCTAAACCTCTTTCGTTCTCTTATCTCTATTGAATCATAACTGCGCCAAAGAATTTCGAACCACCACCCATTTCTCATTTTGGATGGTTTCTTGAATTTTAATCTTTCTTTCACGATCAATGGTTCTTACTCTTTCATCTTTTATAATTGTTTTTTTTATTTTCATTTGTATTTCTTGAACTGAATCATCATCACGGATGCACCTAAATGAGTTTGATTTTTTGTTCTTTCATGATTATCTATAATAAATACTACTTATTTTTTTCAATATTGCAGTGTTTATTATTCCAAAGAATTAGAATGAGTAAATTGAGATTTGTTCTCATTTTCTCATCTTCAAATCTGAATATTGTATGTGTTTTTAATTTTATAAGTAAATTAGTTATTATCTTATTCATTCATATCAATTGGTTTTACTCAATTGATGAATAGTTTTTATTCTGTTATTATCTATTTCATTCTTGTCGTTTTAGTTTGTTGAAATTTGTGATTTTTATTAATTTAGGAGTAATTTGATGACCACTCTAATAATATATTTCTAACTATTTTAATGGTTGGTGATATCAATCATATACTTTGAAATTATTTGAATTCATGTATATGAGTAATATGCATGTTATTTTTGATTCTAACACTGAGTTTTATATATGAATTTATATTTAAATGAATTTAATTATGAAATTAAAATTCATGTTTTGTATGAATCTGACACTAGTTTTTAATGGTGAGTTATTGTTGATTCAATGACTCTTTTTCATCTTTGTTCTGAAAAAAACGTCACAGAAAAAAATGTACTTGATATAACTTAAAAGTATTTTTAGATTATTGTATAATTTTATGTTTAAAATATATATATATATATATATTTAAATTTTTATATGTTTTAACATATCATTGATTATATTATGATTTTAGGTACTGAATGGATCATAGTTGGATAAATTTATGAAGAACCACTAATGAATACGAAAAAGGAGTTGATTATTTCTTGGAATTATCTAAACGAAATATTCAAAACATAGATTTGATTTTCTATCCATGTGTCATGTGTCTAAATATGAGAAAGTTAAATTCTATAGAAATAAAGGATCATCTCATTTTCTAGGGTTTTAGCTTTAATTATGGATGTTGGATATGGCATGGTGAAAGAACATTAAATTCAATAGATGATGTTGATTATAGTATTCATAATGTGAAAAAGGATCATATTGAATGTTTTATTCCCGATTTAGGTGTTGAAACCATTTAAAATGAATCAAGTGTTAAACGATTGTATAATTTTTATGAAAAAAAATTATTCCCAGGTTATAGTAAATATACAGTGTTATCAGCCATTTTGAGGTTGGTAAACTTGAAATCATGTAATGGGTGGAGTGATAAATGTTTCTATAACATTCTTTCTCTTTTAAAAGAGAAACTTCTAGAAGGCAATGAGCTTCTAGATTCTATTTATGAGGAAAATAAATTATTATGCCCAATGGGATTGGATTAAAAAAATGATACAAGATTTCCCTAAAGATTTTTTGTTATATAGGAAAGAATATGAATTTTTATCAAACTCTCCTACATGTGGAACTTCACGCTATAAGATGAATGAAAAAGTCAATTAAGATTCATTATCAGGTACTGAAATCTAACCTCATGCTAAATCAAATAATTTCTTCGAAAAACCCCTTCATATAATTCTGATAAATAATCTCTGATTCATTCTCAGGTACCAAAATCAGATCTTCTGCTAAAGCCATTTGGTACCATCCAATAATTTCTCATTTTAAGTGTCTATTTTCAAATTAAATTGATTAAAAATGTTTAAGAGAAGAATTCAGATGAATGCATCTCTGATGGTAAATTATGTCAATCTACTGACTCATTACAATAGAAGATATTTGATAAACAAATTCCTTATTTCGGAAGTGAAGTTAGAAATATGTGAATGTGAGTGTGTACGTATGGAATGAATTCATATCAGAGCCCAAGTAGCCAATACCATTAGTAGACTATTTTGTTTTTAGTTTACAACTTATCCCCATAGATATGTATGAATAAAAAATATGTTATGAGGAGCTTTCTGGTTTTTGGAAAAAAATATATAGGAAATGTTATTTATGTGTATCTTTCACTATTGACTGATGATTTGAAACTTCTATGGGAGGAAGGTTTTAAGGTTTTTGATGCATATAAGAAATAGTATTTCATTTGCGTGCTATGATAATGTTCAGTATAAATGACTTTCCTGCATATGGAAGCTTATCTGGATACAATATTAAGGGAAATAAAGCATGTCCAATTTGTGAAGAATAGACTTCATATTATGAATTGCAGAATGAAAGAAAGACAGTGTACATGGGACATTGATGTTTTTTTCTAATTTATCATCCTTATTGTAGATTTAAAAAGGGATTTACTAGTTTATAGGAATATAATCATCCCCAAAAACCATTTTCAGTTAAAGAATATAACAACATGGTGAAAAATATTGATTCGACATTTGAAAAAAAATGTAGTTCTTGTCTTCAAAAAAATATCTGGAAGAAATAGTTTATTTTTTTGAACTACCTTATTAGAAATTTTTATTGATAAAACATAACATTGATGATATGCATGTTGTGAAAAATATATGTGACAGTTTGATAGGAACTTTCTTAGACACAAAAGGAAAGAGAAAAGATGGATTGAATTCCAGACTGTACTTGATAATAATGGGAATACATTTAGAGTTAGCTCCCACTATTGAAGGAAATAGAACATAATTACATATGGCATGTCACACATTAAGAAAGAGTGAGAAATTGAATTCTGTTCAATGTCTATATGGTATAAAATTACCCAGTGTATATTCTTCAAATGTAAAGAATGTCGTGTTATTGAAGGATTACAAATTTATAGGTATGAAATCTCATGACTATCATGTATTGATGAAACTACTGATACTGGTCACACTGCATGGTATATTTTCGTCAGCTGTTAGAAATACTATCATTAGGTTATGTAATTTTTTCAAATCAATTTCTATCAGTGTTTTTATTCCAAATTTGTTAGATGAGTTGGATAATGAATCTTCTCTCAGTATTTTTCAACTAGAAATATATTTTACACCTACATTTATTGATATAATTGTTTATCTCATGATTCATATGGTGCGTGAGATAAGAATATGCGAGGATATTTATTTACATTGGAAGTATCCTTTTGAAATGTATATGAAAATTTTAAAGGGATATGTTAAAAATCCTTGTCAACCAGAGGCCTCTATTGTTGATTAATATGTAATAGAAGAATTTATTGAGTTATATACTGATTAGTTTTATGAAGTGGAGCATACTGGTCTCCCTATATCTCGAAATTTGACAGTTGATAGTGAATGTAGAGGGATTCGAAGCATAAAGGTAGAGTTCATTCCATGTGATCTAGTGATGTAGGCACATTCATATATTTTGAATAACCCATATGTTGTGCAATCATATATATCATCATATATTGCTGAATTAAAGAGACAATATCCAAAAAAGAAATGAAAAGTGGTTTATGATTGAGAATAAAAAGATAATTGTTTCAAGGTTTCAAGAGAAAGTGAGAAAAGATATATCTACATTAGAAACATCGAATTGGTTGGAAGGGGGACCATATCTTAATGTAATAATATAGACTGGTTTTGATATTTTTGGGTATACATTTTACTCAAAAAAACTGGATGTTAGGAAAATAGTGGTGTTATGGTTATCGCTGAAGTAGTGCATTTTTCAGGTGAAGAAGATAAAAACCCAATTTTTTTCTTCGTTGGCATATTGTGGAGTTGTTGAGGATATATTGGAAATATATTATACAAAATTTTATGTCACTATGTTTAAGTGGAATTTGGTTGATAACAATGGTGTTGTGAAACATGATTATTATGGATTTACACTGGTTGATTTGTAAAGATTTAATTACAATGAGGAACCATTTATCATGGAGAAACATGAAAAGAAGATATTTTAAGTAATTGATCTATCAAATGATTATAGTTCCATCATTTTTCATGGAAAAAGATACCATTTGGGTGATGATAATGATGTTTATAATGTTACTAATTTACATGATTCCTATTCATCTATTTCTCAATTTCGGGATAATTACAATGACTACAAGTTAGACATAGTGCAAGAAGTACATAATGATCATGATGAAGGAATATGGGAAAACACTAAATTAGTCTTTAATCTTTTTGGTAAGTATTTATATTATTTATTTTTTTTAAACATAAAAAAGTGTGCCTCATTTTTTACTTATTTTCTTCATCCTTGTTTCAAAATATTCATTTTTCTAATGATATATAGGCACAAAAAATTTCATTACACTTGATTGTATTAGTATTAGATACATAGAGAGAGGAGAAGTTACCGAGGTATATATTTTTTTTCATATTATTATATATTCAGTAATATATATATTTAATGAAAGAAAATATTTAATTTATACTTTTTTTGCAGGACTACTGATGCATCCTCAATGGAGGAGACATATCCTGTTACTACAGAGAAATCAAGTTCTCATGTTGGTAAATGTGGTATTATATGTTTACCAAAACTGTCACTTGGTTGTGGAGATGAGATATTACATATTAATTTTGATGATAATAATAATCAACTAACCCAAATTCAGTTTAGTTTATCAGTTATATATATTAATGCAGATCCATTGTTAAATTAGTATTTTGTATACTGATTGGAAGTATGTGGACATGAAGGTGAAATAAAAGCATTGGGAGGACGTGATGGTAAAATATCTCAATTGATTTATTTTAATTAATTTTTTGAATATTAAATATTTTAAATTACATATTTCATTGATTCAATTTCTGATGATATTAAATTTTGTGGAAATAAAAGAAATCAATTAAACACTAGTAGTGGTTCAATGGAGATATTTTAAGACAAAACTGAAACAAATTCTATTTTTGGAATGAAAATGTTTAAAAACCCATGCTCTATGTATCTGTATATAGATGAAGATAAAAGGAAGAAATTTGTTGATATCCATCATGAAGGAAAATTTCAGGTATGATAGTTATTTTATATTGTAAAAATTATTATATATTTATCTAATTACTTATTATTTTATTTTTATGTAACAGGACTTCAGGAGAACTTATCAAGAGAACCGGTTGAAAAATGTATACCCTCATACTTTATCATGTAGAGGTTATTCATTATTTGAGAAGAAAATGATTGAAGTAAAATTTGAAGCATTAAGAGATCAATCTAGTTATAAGGCCCCAGCCTTAAACCTTACTTAATCTTGAGTTATTACAAGATTACACATTGAGGATCTTTTCAGGTTTAGAGTTTTTGAGAATTAGATCATGAAACTTTCATTACATTCCACATTAAAACAAAGTGGTTACATAAAAGTGGTATTCATTTATCCCATCAATGGAAACATATTTAAAATAAAACATGGATTCTTTATTGACACTTCTTTGACACTATCATCACATCATGTACCTTTCCCTTGACCTATGAAAAACATTTCAAAAACCTGGGATGAGCATAAAAAGCTCAGTAAGGGTTATAAAAAGTATGGAAAGGAAACATGAGTATATATATACATAAAAATGAAATCATACTTTACCCATAAAGCATAAGCACTTTAACATACCTCATAAAATCATGAATAAATCATAGAAATCATAAGACATAAAGGTAACTTGAGGCATTCATAACATTCTTACGTAGGGAGTAACCCACTTGGTTACGTTTGGAATACCCATCACAATTTATTCCCTAAATCTCTTCGGAGAAACCTTAATGTTTAACCCCTTCACGTTACCCAATGCATTGAAGAGCTATATCGGGCTCACCCACCCTTAGGTTATCACGGAACCACCCGTCTTCATAAACGATGCCCAAGAACCATAACATAATCATAGCACATAACTTAAGCATAAAGGAAAGATAACGTTCCCACATTGCAATAACAATATAACATTTTAAGATATTGAATCCATTCTAAAAAAAAAATTTCAAAACCATTTAAAACATTTAATAAAGCGATTTTTTAATCAAAGTGTCCCATACCACTTTGAATATTTTAACATTTTAAACCATTAATATCCATATAAATAAATCCTTAAAACCATTTTGAAAACATGGATATTAATGAGAAATATTTATAAGATTAAATCATTAAAACATTTAAAACGATATTTTAGTTAAAGGGGTTTTAACAAAATGAGAGACACTTGAATAAAATAATTGAGGAATAACATTTAATCAAAACTTTATAATATCATGATAATAAAGGGATTCAAGATATAATATTCCAAATGACAGTATATACACCATATAAGAGTGAATTGGTGCATAAAAACAATGATGTCTCAATGGAAATGTAAATTGAGATGAAATCCATTATAAAGATGGTATCTTTAAATTAATGATAAATCAATCTCATAATTATGTGCGACAAATATAAATACACCCAATATAAGTGGATATTAAGTGTAAAATAATCAAAGGTCATTTACACATATTCAAAGGATGACATATTCAATAACTACATGTTGAACCCAAATAATTCTAAATTGGGTTAAGAAGTTCCCTTGGTAAAATTCGACAGCCTAACGACGTCACTTTAAAATTCATAAAATTAGTTGATGAGAGAGAAAATGGTATCTCATCACTTTGACATAAAATTTACATCAACAAGGATATAGAAGAAAATATCCCAACATAAAAAGATGTAAATTAAAAGGCATAACAAAATAAGTCTTTTAAAAAGAGGAGGGTGAAAGGTTCCCTTACTGATTTGGCCAACTTTTGAAATGTACACCCCATGAAAGAAGGGTCATAAAATGAAGATGTAACTACCCATAAATGAGATTATATTTAAAAAATAGTAAAATAATGGGCCGTACATACACCACACAAAAGGAAATAGTGGCCAATGTATCATGAATCTCACAGGAATAAAAAAGTGAGATGAAAATCCCCTTATGAAAATTCGGCAGCCTAACGGCGCCACATAAAATTTCCAAAAATGGATTTATTAGATAAAATAGGGTCTCTCATCACATTAACATAAAAAGTACAGAAATAGTAATATAAAAGAACATCCTCTAACATAAGAACATGGAGCATAAAAGAAACGACATAAAAGAGAGTACTTGCAAAGAAAAAGAGAGGTAGGATTCCCTTACCTGGTGTCCGACATGACTCGATCGTTCTTTAATCTATTGAATAATAAAATCTGGTCAATTTATAATTTCATAAGGACCTCCTTTAAATATTATTATTCAGTTCATATCACATATTACAATGTTATAATAATTGGTTAATAAAGTGAGTTCATATCAGACGTTTTTGTCGATGTTCAGTGCATGAGCAAAAATTGAACTTGTTGGAAAAGAATTTTACATTTAGTTATAGGTACATCATCTACAGAATAGTATTGATGTTTTAAATAACATATATATCCAGTATATATTCATTTTATTCAATTCCATAGCATTTGGAGATAAGAAATGAAATGTACCGTTCCTGGAGATAGTAAGCCGTACGTACGGATGAACGCTACTTTCATTTCTTTTTTTTTTGTATTCAATGGAATTAAATAATAATGATATAAAGGTATATTATAATTCCAGTAGTATAAAATATGTAATATCATTAATTCCATCCTTTATACGTCCCACATATGGCATTAACGAATCAAATCACTTTGAGGGGGCGGTAGTCCGCACTTCCTAAAATGAAGATATCGCGTTTACCCATAATGGAAACTATAAAGGTATGCCATAAATGAAAAATAATGAAGATTAAGGAAAACATAAACATATTATATATCATATATAGATATAGTGACATCTTAATGGCCACCTTTGAACGTGTTAAAAGAATATTGAACAATCATCGTTTTGTGAGGCAGTAATTCACCATCCACAGAAACAGTATGTTCTTTAACCATTAGACGAAGGTGTGTGTAAGTGTAGCTAGAATACATCAAATAAAAACATCCTAGTATATTTAAGATACTTGTGTTGTTAAAAAATAAAATAATAAAAAGTGTTTAGGGGGTTGGAGAAGCAAAATAAAACAAAATAACACAAGGGAAGACATTACCTTTAAATTGGGTAACTTCCTTTGATTTGAGCTCAAAGGCTTCCTTGGAAAGTATTCTTCCCAAAGTGAGGCTTAAATGATTAATAGAGGGATGTGGAGAGATGAAATGGGCAGGTTTTGGTCGATCCAAAGGCTTGAGAGGTGTGTGTAAGGTGGTAGAGGTGGGGGCCTTCTATAAGAGGAGAGGAGTGCACTCTTGGAAAGTTATAAAATATTACGTTATTATGAAATTATTTTTTGATTTAAAAGGTCCCAAAAGGATATATCTCAAGGATACAGTGATAAGGTTTCAAAATCCACCCATACTATAGGTTTCTGACATGTTTAAGTTATAGTTTTAACATTATCGTTTCATTTTATTTAAATCCCTTATTAATGAGGTAATTACTGCATCATCATGATGTCACAAATAATTTAATTTATTTAATGTCTGAAAATTATAAAACAAATATCATGATGTAGGAAATATTATTTTCTTTATAATGAATATTTATAGTCAAAAATATGACTTGTATATCCCCATTTAAAAATTGTTTTAGTAAAACAACTCATGTTTGTGACATTTTAATTTTAACTTTAAATAAAAAGGTATTTATGCCATTTTCAAACCAAAGTGGCTCCATGGGGTCCCCAAGTTGACCCATGTATTGTCTTGGTCGTCCATGACACATCCAATGAGGTTATTACATGTGTCAAGTTCATTTCATATTATTAAAACATTATTTTTACCTTAAATTACACTAATTACCTCTAATCGCGATTAAAAACATAAAAGTTACTATTCACCAAAAAATTATTTTAATCCCATTGAAAAACATTTTAATTCCTAATGACAACCATTTATGTTGGATTTTTGAAATTAAAAACACAGAAGTGGTAAAGTTTCATTTAAACGAAAAATCAGTTTTTTAAGTACCACTTAGTGGTTTCACTATTCATCAAAAATTGAAGTTTTTCAGAATAATACCAAAACTTCACCCTAAGCTATATTTGATATTCCGAATTTAAAAATGATTTCTATTTTACAAAAATCAAATCGTATAATTTAAATTAATTAATTTAATAATTAATTCCCGTTTTCATGACAAATAGCGTGTTTTTATGAAACAATATATATCAAAAGATTGACACTAGTGTATGTCCAATTTCAAAGTGAAATTAATTCCAACGACCACTATTGGGTTAAATGGTAAAAATATATTCTAATTTCACTTTAAAACCAATTCAAAATATAATCTAATCATATAAATAAATTATATTAAAAAGTGGTTTTGAATTAAAATACAACATTTTTCACTATTCATTAAAAAATGAACTTTATCGGAAAAATACCAAAAATTTACACAAAGTAAATTTTGATGTCCCGATTCTAAAGAAGAATTTTATTTTGTGAAATATAACACATAAAATTTTCAAAAAGTGGATTTAAAAGAGGTTCGCCATCAAAAGGCGGTTAATCGACCTTTTAAAGAATATTAGAATGTTCACGCTTAAAATTGGATTCATTCGCATTTTTAGTCCTCTAACATTTATTGTAAAGAGTAAAAATATTTGACAAACATATATAATCATTTTGTAGTTAGTTCTATTCATTCCCGCCATTACAATGGCTAGGCGTTAACTACCATTTAAAATAATATTATTTTATTATTAGAGTGCAACGTAAGATTCCCAAGAAACTCATTGTTGCGTATTGGGTACGCCATCGAGCATAGAGTCCCCTTTAAAGTAATATTAATATTTTATTCACAAATATGGATAAATGTGAAAATGTCATATTCTTTATTTACCTGGGGTGTTACATCCTTCCCCCCTTTTGGGAATTGCGTCCTCACAATTTTAAATTTGGGCTTGGAAACTTCCTTGAAAATCGCACATCAAAAAAAGAGTCAGTAAAACAATCACTTTAAAATAATGAAAGAGAAGTACAAAGGTCACCCAAGTTAACCAACACTATGATTACATATAGGAAAACATGGATATGGAGGAAAAAAGGGTCATGTTCTGAGGGAGAGTGATAGTAAACATGTCTGGGAGAAAGTTAACCATAAGAAAATCACAAACTTGTGATGGGTTAAACAGTATTTGATTCCCTAGTTGGAAAAGTTATCAGACAACATTTTTGTTTTAAGTTACTCTTCATTGAGGAATTTATTTTTGAGCTAAACTAAATCATAATGAAACATACTTACTTGTCACGTAGACTTTCAACTTTTACTAGATTCCTTAATCAAACTCATATTTTCTCCAAAAGACGAGTATTTAGGAAGACTTTTTTGCATTAAGAGTACTATAATCAACTTCTTGAGAATCACCTAATCCACAAAAGATAACTATATATTTCCCATGTCTTTAGACAAAAACCAAAACCAAAAATTTTAGTATGAGATCAGATAATCCACAAAAGTATAATCCTTTATAAAAAGAAAATCTATTCTTAATATCCAAAATTTGTCCAAAAAAAACCCAAAAGTTCAACGAAGACCATTCGATAAAAAATTGTCCATAAAATTCTTCAAAGTAAACAAAACTAATATTGAAACCCAAATATTTGAAGGATTTAATCACATAGTCTTCCAAGGTACAAATTAACTTTTATCTCCAAATAACATCAGTTGCTCTTAAATTCTCATATTGAAAAGTAATTAACCTAATCACACATCCTCTATGATAGGTTAATCATTTCCATAGATAACCCAAAATAAACATACTCTTGATTCCAAAAATCATCTAACAAAAATGAATTATTCAAAATAACCAGGGACTTCACGTAGTCCAGTTGTAGGCGATAAATACCAGTTGCACTTTGGTTGTGGGTTCGATTCCCGTAGCTTTGTCTGACGCGACAGGTTGTCACACGGTCTGCGTGTTGTCCTTTTTCCAAAACTATATAATTCTTAAAAAATTCCCCAAAATGAGATAAAATATTCAAAAATAATCATAACATATTTTAACCTCAATTTTATCTCATGCCTTTCATTTTCCATCATAACATATAATAACCCATAATTACCTCAAAAGTAAGGATCGTATAAACCCTAATGGTTACCTTTATAATTATTACCTGAACTTCCACAACGATTGGTCATCTCGTACATGATGCATTACAGAACATACCAAGGTTCAAGTGGTTGATCATGACTCCTTGATAGTTGGTTTAGAACAACCATGAGTTTCCTCATTGAATCCCCCATTTCATCCAGTCTCTTAATTAGAGAACCACCACAGTTTCCTTCAAACCTATTGTCACTTTGGTGCCTGCTAGATCCATCCATTCACTAAAAACAGAAATGTCAGTGTGAGTATATCAACAAAACCATCATGTACTAATAAGGAAGATAAACACAAAGATATACTTACTCATTCACATTATCTAAAACTAGGACTCTTTCTGAAATCCTAACCATTATGGTAATGTCACTTATGCTTAGAGAATACCCTAACCTCTAAAGTTATCTAAACTGACCTCTGATACCAATTATAAGGCCCCATCCTTAAACCTTACTTAATCTTGAGTTATTACAAGATTACACATTGAGTATCTTTTCAGGTTTAGAGTTTTAGAGAATTAGATCATGAAACTTTCATTACATTCCAAATTTAAACAAAGTGGTTACATAAAAGATATTATTCATTTTTACCATCAATGGAAACATATTTAAAATAAAACATGGATTCTTTATTGACACTTCTTTGACACTATCATCACATCATGTACCTTTCCCTTGACCTGTGAAAAACATTTCAAAAACTTGGGATGAGCATAAAAAGCTCAGTAAGGGTTATAAAAAGTATGGAAAGGAAACATGAGTACATATATACATAAAAATGAAATCATACTTTACCCATAAAGAATAAGCACTTTAACATACCTCATAAAATCATGAATAAATCATAGAAATCATAAGACATAAAGGTAACTTGAGGGATTCATAACATTCTTATGTAGGGAGTAACCCTCTTGGTTACGTTTGGAATACCCATCACAGTATATTCCCTAAATCTCTTCGGAGAAACCATAATGTTTAACCCCTTCGCATTACCCAATGCATTGGAGAGCTATATCGGGCTCACCCGCCCTTAGTTTATCACGGAACCACCCGTCTTCATACAAAATGCCCAAGAACCATAACATAATCATAGCACACAACTTAAGCATAAAGGAAAGATAACATTCCCACATTGCAATAACAATATAACATTTTAAGTTATTGAATCCATTCTAAAAAAATTCAAAACCATTTAAAACATTTAATAAAGATATTTTTTAATCAAAGTTTCCCATACCACTTTGAAGCTTTTAACATTTTAAAACATTAATATCCTTATAAATAAATCCTTAAAACCATTTTGAAAACATTGATATTAATGAGAAATATTTATAAGATTAAATCATTAAAACATTTAAAACGATATTTTAGTTAAAGGGTTTTTAACAAAATGAGAGACACTTGAATACAATAATTGAGGAATAACATTTAATCAAAACTTTATAATATCATGAGAATAAAGGGATTCATGATATAATATTCCAAATGACAGTATATACACCATGTAAGAGTGAATTGGTGCATAACAACAACGATGTCTCAATGGAAATGTAAATTGAGATGAAATCCATTATAAAGATGGTATCCTTAAATTAAGGATAAATCAGTCTCATAATTATGTGAAAAAAATATAAATATACCCAATATAAGTGGATATTAAGTGTAAAATAATCAAAGGTCATTCACACATATTCAAAGGATGACATATTCAATAACTACATGTTGAACCCAAAGAAATCGAAATTGGGTTAAGAAGTTCCCTTGGTAAAATTCCACAGCCTAATGGCGTCACTCTAAAATTCATAAAATTAGTTGATCAGAGAGAAAATGGTATCTCATCACTTTGACATAAAATTTACATCAACAAGGATATAGAATAACATATCCCAACATAAAAAGATGTAAATTAAAATACATAACAAAAGAAGTCTTTTAAAAAGAGGAGGGTGAAAGGTTCCCTTACTTATTTGGCCAACTTTCGAAATGTACACCCCATGAAAGAATGGTCATACAATGAAGATGTAACTACCCATAAATGAGAGTATATTATAAAAATAGTAAAATAATGGGCAGTACATACACCACAAAAAAGGAAATAGTGGCCAATGTATCATGAATCTCACAGGAATAAAAAAGTGAGATGAAAATCCCCTTATGAAAATTCGGCAGCCGAACGGCGCCACATAAAAATTCCAAAAATGGATTGATGAGATCAAATAGGGTCTATAATCAGATTAACATAAAATATACAAAAATAGGAATATAAAATAACATCCTCTAACATAAGAACATGGAGCATAAAATAAATGACATAAAAGAGAGTACATGAAAAATGGGGGTTCAAAACCCATTGGGCGCAGGGTACTGTAGCAGTACTGTAGCGGGTACTGTAGCTGCGGAGGTACTGTGCGGGTACTGTAGCAGCCGGGTTACTATTCACAGAATTGGAATTTGGCCAAAAATTTGGGCCTACGGGCTATATAATGGGCTACAAGTCCACTAGGCCTTCGGGCTATGTAATGGGTCTCCCTCTACCCAGTTAAAAGAGGTCTTTGCTTTGGTTTATTAATAAAAATGAGGCTTCGGCCCCAACCTTTAAAAAAAAGAGAGAGGTAGGATTCCCTTATCTCGTGTCCGACATGACTCGATCGTTCTTTAATCTCATGAATAATAAAAGTTGTTCAATTTAGAATTTCTTAAGGACCTACATTAAATATTATTATTCAGTTCATATCACATATTATAATGTTATAATAATTGGTTAATAAAGTGAGTTCATATCAGACGTTTTTGTCGATGTTTAGTGCATGAGTAAAAATTGAACTTGTTGGAAAAGAATTTTACATGTAGTTATAGGTAAATAATCTCCAGAATAGTATTGATGTTTTAAATATCATATATATCCAGTATATATTCATTTTATTCTATTCCATAGCCTTTGGAGATAAGAAATGAAATGTACCGTTCATGGAGACGGTAAGCCGTACGTACGCATGAACGTTACTTTCATTTCTTTTTTCTTTTTATATTAAATGGAATTAAATAATAATGATATAAATGTATATTATAATTACAGTAGAATAACATATGTAATACCATTAATTCCATCCTTTATACGTCCCACATATGGCATTAATGAATCAAATCACTTTGAGGGGGCGGTAGTCCGCACTTCCTAAAATGAAGATATCGCGTTTACCCATAATGGAAACCATAAAGGTATGACATAAATGAAAAATACAGAAGCTTAAGGAAAACATAAACATATTATATATCATATATAAATGTAGTGACATCTTAATGGACACCTTTTAAGGTGTTAAAAAAATATTGAACAATTATCGTTTCGTGAGGCAGTAATTCGTCATCCACAGAAATAGTATGTTGTTTAACCATTAGACGAAGGTGTGTGTAAGTGTAGCTCGAATAATTCACATAAAAACATACTATTATATTTAATATACTGGTTTTGTTAAAAAATAAAAGAATAAAAAGAGTTTAGGGGGTTGGAGAAGCAAAATAAAACAAAAGAACACAAGGGAAGACATTACCTTTAAATCAGGTAACTTCCTTTGATTTGAGCTCAAAGGCTTCCTTGGAAAGGATTCTGCCCAAAGTGAGGATTCAATGATGAATAGAGGGATGTGGAGAGATGGAATGAGCAGGGTTTGGCCGAGACAAAGGCTTGAGAGGTGTGTGTAAGGTGGTAGAGGTGGGGGTCTTTTATAAGAGGAGAGGAGGGCACTCTTGGAAAGTTATAAAATATTACTTTATTATAAAATGATTTTCGGATTTAAAAGGCCACAAAATGATATATATCTAGGATAAGGTGATAAGGTTTCGAAATCCACCCATCCTATAGGTTTGTGACAAGTTTATGTTATAGTTTTTACATTATCTTTTCATTTTATTTAAATCCCTTATTAATGAGGTAATTGCTGCATCATCATGATGTCATAAATAATTTAATTTATTTAATGTCTAAAAATTATAAAAACAAATATCATGATGTAGGAAATCTTTGTATATTTATAATTAATATTTATAGTAAAAAATATGACTTCTATAACCCCATTTAAAAATTGTTTTAGTAAAACAACTCATGTTTGTGACATTTTAATTTTAACTTTAAATAAAAAGGTATTTATGTCATTTTCCAACCAAAGTGGCTCCATGGGGTCCCCAAGTTGACCCATGGATTTTCTTGGTCGTACATTACACATCCAATGAGGATATGACATGTGTCAAGTTCATTTCATATTATTAAAACATTATTTTTACCTTAAATTACACTAATTACCTCTAATCACGATTAAAAACATAAAAGTTACTATTCACCAAAAAATTATTTTAATCCCATTGAACCACATTTTACTTCCTAATGACAACCACGTATGTCGGATTTTTGAAATTCAAAACAGAGAAGTGGTAAAGTTTCATTTAAATGAAAAATCAGTTTTTTAAGTACCATATAGTGGTTTCACTATTCATCAAAAATTGAAGTTTTTCAGAATAATACCAAAACTTCACCCTAAGCTATATTTGATATTCCAAATTCAAAAATGATGTATATTTTACAAAATTCATATCATATAAGTTACATTAATTAATTTAATAATTAATTCCCGCTGTCATGACAAATAACATGTTTTTATGAAACAATATATATCAAAAGATTAACACTAGTTTAAGTCCAATTTCAAAGTGAAATTAATTCCAATGACCACTATTGGATTAAATGGTAAAAATATATTATAATTTCACTTTAAAACCATTTCAAAAGTTAATCTAATTATATAAATAAATTAGATTAAAAAGTCGTTTTGAATTAAAATACAACATTTTTCACTATTCATTAAAAAAATGAACTTTATCGAAAAAATACCAAAAATTTACACAAAGTAAATTTTGATGTCCCGATTCTAAAGAAGAATTTTATTTTTTCAAATATAACACATAAAATTGTCAAAAAGTGGATTTAAAAGAGGTTCGCCATCAAAAGGCGGTTAATCGACCTTTTAAAGAATATTACAATGTTTACGCTTAAAATTGGATTCATTTGCATTTTTAATCCTCTAACATTTATTATAAAGAGTAAAAATATTTGAAAAACATATATAATCATTTTTTAGTTAGTTCTGTTCATTCCCGCCATTACAACGGCTAGGCGTTAACTACCATTTAAAATAATATTTTTTTATTAGAGTGCAACGTAAGATTCCCAAGAAACTTGTTGTTGCATATTGGGTACGCCATCGAGCATAGCGTCCCCTTTAAAGTAATATTAATATTTTATTCACAAATATGGATAAATGTGAAAATGTCATATTCTTTATTTACCTGGGGTGTTACACTAGTAGTGGTTCAGAAGAGGTCTAGTTTGGTCCTACATCTCCGCCCACTCACCATGAAAAATGGAAATGAGTGAGAAGAAGGAAAAATGGAAATTATCTCACAGAGGAAGCTACAAAAGTAGCTGATAAAATTGAAAGTAAATATTATTTATTTTCCCTATTTTTTTTATTTTATATATTATAAACACAAATAAAACTTTTTCAGTTTTCATTTTAGGATGAACTTCAGGAGCAAGAGACACATGGATCTTTTATCGATGAGGGTAGGATGGACATCCTAGCCACTAATTTAGGAAAGGCAGAACACTCCAGCAATGTTAGAGTATATCGGGAGGGCGATAGTATTCAAAAAGTATTTAGTCATATTAAGAAATCAAAAGACCTAGAAATAGAATGCTTAAAATCCAATCTGAAGGAGATGAAATAGTATATGGGTGATCAAATTCAGAAGCCATGCAATAAGCTTTGTTAGAACACATGACAAGGAAATCACAATCCGAGAAACCTTCATAGCCTTCCAAGCCTAACCAACCTAATTACATTGATACTCCACCTCAATCACAATAGGACTACCCTACCAAACCTACATACCTTTATGCTCCACCTCCTTTCTCGGACCAAAACATATATTGTGAGTTGTTTGCTGGATATCCTTATATACATATTTATTTATTAGAACTAGAACATTTGTTTGGGAATTTTGTACATCACAAGCCTATGCAGTTGGATTAGTTTAGATTATTAGTAGATGATATTATCGATCCTAATGATCTAGTACCATTTCATATTGAGGAGATTACTAGAGTTAGAGATTTTCTAGGTCATTTTTTACTTTCTCAAACTGGTCTTCATCATTATATTTTAAATGATGTATATGTTTTTTTAAATATTAATAACATATTATTGAAAATTACTTACTATTTTTTCTGAAATTTAACTTATATGGGATTATCTGAAAACAAAATAAATTGCACAATTGAAAAAAAACATTCAGGAACAATCGAAAGTAGAAACTTATGATATTTCTTATGGGATACAAAGATTATCTCTGGATCCTTCTTCCTTAAAGAATATCTATGAGTTTTGGATGATGTACGATATATGCAGAATAAATTATCCATTTAGATTACTCAAAGAATATATCATACATCTAATTGATTTTAAAGAGATCGACCTGAATGTGTTGTTGTTGATTTCCATTTATCTTAATTGATGTTTGAATTTTCATTTTTTTTAATAAAAGATGGTTTAAATTGACTTAATATATTTACTTTTAAAATTATCCATCTACACAAGATTCATATATAAAATGATAGCATAACCATTAATGGTTTTATAGATCCTGAATACATTTACATGGAAGCGCAACATGTGATGAATCCAAGTACAATTGCACATATATGAGAGATATTATCACATACAGAGATTAGATGTTTGTTTTTTCAATTTCATGAAAAGTAATATGAGATATAGAATTATTAACTAATGATAATTATAATGAAATTAATTTTGAAATTTTTTGTATTGTATGGGGATTGGAATCTAGGCATATTTTTTCCTTGTGAATGTACCTTATATTGGGTCTTCTCTTTATTAGGGAGTGTTTTTAAAAGTTTTCCGACCTTATTAGATAGGTAATTTTTTTTTTGTTTTCCAAAATCTCATTCTATTTAATTATCATTGTTTATACATGTATTATTAGTTCATATATATTAAAATGCAGTTCAAGGAAATTTTTTAAAAAAGAACACCTATCGATAAAGAAACCAAATGCAATCAATTATGTGAAAGTAAAGGTAATTATTTTTTATATCAGATATTGTACTGATTTTATAATATAGAGATATATTAGTTTTTTATATCATGCTAATTTTTTATAACCATAGTGTCATCATCAAAAAGTACATGTTAAATGTGGTTATTATATTCAATGATTCATGTATGAGATAATCACAACTAGGGAAACTACCGAATTTGTGAATCTTAGTTGTATTATTTTTTTAATATTTTCTATCACAGTATTATAATTTTTAATTTCAGATCATTCAACGTTATTGTATACAATCAATTATAATGAGTTGTATACCCAAATTTAACTTACCCATCTTCAATCTTCATTGGAAAACTATTTATTAAGTCTGATTATGATTTGAGGTATTTATATTCTAATGTTTATGAATAATATTACAATTTCATAATAAAATGTGATTAGAAAACTAATTGTTTTTATAATCGGTGTTTAAACATAATGATATCAAATGATTGCTTCAAAAATAACAAACAATGATCATGCCATCAATTTTAGGTATGTTTATTTTAATTTTACTTTATATTAAAAATGAATAGATAAACTTTTGATTAACTATATAAAAACATGTAACTTTTTATATATTGTTAGTCAATGATAAATACTATTTGATCAATATATACTATTTTTTATTAAAGATGTTTTAATTTTTTTGTAGTGTAATATTATGTATTTTATAAAAAAATTATTTTTAGCATCAATTCTCATAAATTCAATGCGGAAACATTTTAAAAAAAATTAAAAGTTTTCGACATCAGATTATCTAACAAAATGACCTGAAAAACCAAAATGTCTATGGATTTCCACATCGTTATATATGAAACAGACATGGAAAATAGGATTATACTCAATTTTTGGCATCTATTCGTATAATAACAGATGCTGAAACTAATTTTTCAGCATCAGTTAATTTGAAAACCTAAGATGGAATTCTAAGAAGGACATCATTTTTAGCATCAGTTTTTGAAAACTCATGCCAAAAAGCTTATATTTTATTTCTCCTTTATAGAAATTGTTTAAAAACTGATGTCAAAAATGAAAACAAATCTGGTGTTATGTCCATCTTTTGCACTAGTCAGTATAGAACCTTAGGGTGTTTTATTTCCAAGAACAATCCCATTAGAAACCATTTAGAAATATAAAATCGTAATGAGTTGTGGATTTTGAGAGGAACAAATTTTTTTGAAACTAATGAGAAATATTTAACACTGAAATCTCTTTCACAATATATAAGAGATTTAGGGACCAGTCTTTGTTGAACTATTCTGTTTCCCTCATGAAGTCCCCATTTCATCTAGAAACAATATTTTCACATTTATTCCATTAATTTCAAACAGTATAAATCTATATAATTTAGGTAATTTTCCATGTAAAATGATCTCCACACATGAGATTCCCAAGAAACACCCAATTAAAAAGGAAAAAAATTAAGAGATGAGAAATACCTGAAATATGGTAATAGTATGTCACATGAGATGAGTTTAGGGTGGAAGAGGTTGGTGCATAGGTATTGTTGGAATTGATTAAAGTTGTCTCATCTTTTGATGAGTGAGTTCAACATGATAAGGTTACATACATTGTGTTCCAATTCTTTGTTAAAAGCCTTTTCAGTGCGGGTACCTATGTTGAGTGGTCTCGGTCTCCTGGTGGAGATTTGTGCTTCTATAGTTTCTTGGTTGTTCTAGTTTCTTGAAAGTAGGAGTTGATTAATAGTGCAAACTAGTTATGTCAGTACGTACACCTTGGGGATACCATGATGTATCAATACTTGAGGCACCAAAATTTTTGTCTAGGTATGAGGTGTTTGATTATAGATTTTGTTTCATGGTGTCGCACATGTCAGAAAATTAAGGAAGAATACAAAAGACCTGCTTGATTTTTTCAAAATTTACCCATTTTAGTATTGGTATGGGATGATATTTCCATGGAAATAATGATTAATTTTACATGGAATACTAGTGGGAGTG
This sequence comes from Viscum album, assembly GCA_963277665.1. Lineage (NCBI taxonomy): Eukaryota > Viridiplantae > Streptophyta > Magnoliopsida > Santalales > Viscaceae > Viscum > Viscum album. The sequence continues at coordinate 59,775,983 of OY728163.1, read as the reverse complement.
ATGCAATTTTGGTGTTCATTGATTTATGTATGAAATCAGATCATTTATTATCTATCGAGGAGATAATAAAAGTGGAATAACTTGAACACTTTTGTGTTTAGGAGATTGTGAGACTTCATGGGGTTTTTATGTTGTTGTTATGATAGGGACCTTAGGCTCACATATAGGTTTTAGAAATTTGTAAAGGATTTGTTGTTTTAACAGTTGAAATTGATCATGGATTATCATTTGCAGACAAATGGACATATAGAGAGATCTATCTAGGTTATTGAGGGTATGCTATGGTGTTGCATGCTTGATTTTAGAATATATTCAGAAAATATTTTTCCACTAGAAAAGTTTTCCTATTAAAATAGTAATTAGGATTATATGAATACGGAACCCATTGAATAATTTTATAGAAGTCTATGTAGAAATTCTATTTTTCTATCAACAATTTTAGAGAGTTCTATTTTTGGATTAGTCTCATTCAAGAGATGACAAAAAAATGTGGAGTTTATCCAAAAGTGGTTGGTCATAACATTGAACACTCAAAACTCATATGAGGACCATCATCAGTGGATACTTTTATTTTAGGTTGGTGATCGAAGTTTTCTTATAGTTTCAGCTATCTAGGGACATCATCGATTGGGAAAGTAGGGTAAGTTAGCACTGAGGTTTGTTAGCCCTTTTAAGGTTATGGAATTAATCAGATAGGTGGAATATTAAGTGGAATTACTGTATCACATAACATTGATTGATTATGTGTTTCTTGATTCCCATATTTGGAGGATTCAACTAGATTCTTTCCATTTGATTGAATGGGAGGATGTTGATCTTGAGTTTGATACCATCATTATTGAGCTACTAGTTCTGATTATGGATCACTAGTCAAATGATTCCCTTGTTTTGGGTATTGTGGAAGTTTGGATGGGATAACCATTATAAGTAGGATTTGAATTTTTTTATTGAGAAACATTGTCAACTATTTTTGGATCGAGGATCTGGATGACTTTATGGGGGGAAAGTTCTTATGGTTGGAATAATTGTTCTCCCTCTAGGCCATAGCTATTCCTTAGTTGATCCTTTGTCATTCTCTTATTTTGTCTATAAATATTCTCAAGATCAAAGGTTGAAAAAAGGTATTTTTAGGAAAACTTTTAAATTCCATGGTTATGGTTCATTGCCAGTTTAATTCTTTAGTAACCATTCAATACTCATCCATGAGGTTCCAATGAAATTTTACAAGGTTTGAACATGGTTAGTCAAAATGTCTGACATTCCCTTTGAATCATACATGGTTTCTAGTGGTTTTCCATGTGTGTCACATGGTTTAAACAATGTTTTCCCAAATATTGTGAATGCCATTGAAAATCATGCACCTTTGGATAAAGGGGGTTATGTGGTTGGTGCACAGCTAAATTAACCATGTGTCCAAATTGCAACCCCACCCTTTTGATCAAGTTTCCTCTATTCATTATTGATCTATGCTATATATCTTCTCCACTCATCTCATTGGAGAAAATTTGGTTTGTGATGAAATATCTAATGGTTTTGATGGAGGATTGAATGTTTTTTATATTAATCTATGATTATGTGGACCTTATCCACTCTTCTCTGGTCTCCGTTTTTAAGTATATTTATTCTATATTTGTTTTGAGGTAGGTGTTTCTATACTATAGTTTTATTCTATAAATTTATTATTATTATATAAATATTAATTTGGGTTATTCATTTAATTGATTTAATTTCTGGTTTCAACAGATTTCTTTGAAATATAAAATTTTAAGGTTTTTTTAACATATTTTTTTATACTAAGTGTTTAATTAATAAATGAATGGTGTTTTGAATAGAAAATGTTTTTTAAAACACCAAAGTGTATGGGATTGTCTTTGAATTTGTTTTATAAATTTTTACTGTGGGTTTAAAATAGATTTTGACAAACATGGATAATAGGGAACAATGAGTGTGTCGGGAAATGGACATAGGTGTTTCAAGTGTGTGTGACACCAAATGGGGGTTACTTTTGGGATAAAAATGGAATGTGGAAGTTGCTGATATGATTTGGTACTAATATAATCCTAAATTAGTCCCTTTTATGTCTTTTACATGTTACTATATGATAGGTCCTAATATATAGTTCATTTACATTTTTGGTTATTTATAACATGATTGATTTTTTCAATTGATTTTTGATTAGATATTTTCACACGAGGTTGTATCACATGGTTTTTCGTGATATTTTATTTCGTGGATATGTGTTTACTTGCTAACCTTCTGAGGGGTCGCTATGTTTTCTTATTTTATTACTTAGACTTATTAAATTGATAGTTTTGTGGATATAAATTGATTTTATGAAAACCATAGGAAAATTATTTATAAATGGGTTCAGATTTATAAAAGTACTTCATGAAAATTATTTTTTTAATCTAGAACTGATGCATTCATGTTATTAGACCTTGTATAGAATCTATGATGGAATCTTACTTGGAGTTTTGATCACACCCTACCATTTACTTTGTGTGGATGTAGATATTGTTTTTCACATATAAGGTAAGGGAAAGGGTATTAAGTATCATGCCCACATCTCTTTTCATTATGTCCATCATTACGAGATGGGTTGGAGGTGATGATTGGTCACATGGACACTTGTTGGTCTTGTCGTGTTATAATCTAATGATTATAAATTATAGATTAAATTGTATAGATCTTGGATATATATCTTTCATCATCTATATAATCTTGTTGTATTTATTATTTTTTATGATACTTGTTTCTTTTTCCCTATTACATCATACCGCTATGGCAGGCTGGCTCTGGTGGCTTGTCTAGTTGACCCAGGTTGGTTTGTGAAAATTAATTTAAAAAACATCATTATCATAAATTTTAGGTTAAATGGTTTTCATGAAAAATTATTAAATATTATAGAAAATTAATCTAGGTGACTTGGGTTATCATATTCATTGTTTCCACAGTTAACCATTACTAGAACCCTTATAGATGGAATAACTACATGGTAAAATTCTAATATAATTCTCCAAAGAGTTTAATAATTACATAATTAATTGGAATGATATCATGGTGTACCCCTCATATAAGAAATTCTGGGATCACCTATGATCTATAACGGGGATCAACCCTTTGTTAAAAATTTACAAGGATCATATCGATAATAAAACTCATAGAAACCAGTTTTAAAACCCTCGTGAAGAACACTTTCAGATATCAAAATACACTTTGATATTAAAACCCATTTTCTAAAAACATAAATACCCATAAAAAGTGAAATATAGCCTTTCATTGAATAAAATATGAAACCTTGTAATGGAACTGAAACATCAACTAATGGTTACAGTGGTTGGAAAATCTATTGTCACTCTATATGTTAAATAGAACATTCCTTCAGTATTTTTTAATGAAATAGAAAACATTCCATAAAAATATTTGTTTTAAGAACCATTAAATGAAATAAATAATAAACATAAAATTTCGTTTATATTTAGTTAATATAATTATAAATAAATAAATAAAACAATTTTATGAATAAAGACATAGAGGTGAAAGATTTAGAAAATAAAAATGGAAACATTTAAAAAGTGATCATTAAGGTAATGTGTTCCTTTCCTTGATTCCGAATCATCATAAATTTTCATTATCATCATGAATAGAAATATTTTTTTAATTTATATAATTTCTTTTTATCCTTTAAATTGTAATTATTCATTTTATTTTTTATACTTTAATATTTAATTTTATTTTGGATTTCTTTGATGATGTTCGATATATATATAATGATTATGGTAGGTTTACTATGGTAAATGGGTCATTATTCCATAATATATTGAATTATAATCATTAAATAATTATCATATTTATAAATAATTTAAAATTTAAAAACTAATCATGTATGATGGATATGAAAAATGAACTATGTTACAATCATGTTGATTGTAGGCCATAACTTTTCATGAGTAACATTCTAATATTTCAACGATTACATTTCAACTACTATGTGAATTATTAAATCTTTATTTAATGACAATAATATAATTAATATTATATAATTTTTGTAATTTAATTTATATATATCATCCATGTGATGTGGTGATGAAAAACAAATCAAATTGGTTCATAGAGTATGTAGTATACATGTATTATTGAATGGCATTATCATTTCTAACTGAATAGAAAGGTATGAAAAAATTATAGATTATTTTTTTATAATGGTTAATATTTAGTTGATACCATATATATATATATATTCCTCAAATTAATTATTATAAATATAAGTGAGAGGTGGTTACAGAAAAAAATTATATTGTTTCACAAGGCGATAGTCCGCCATACCCACAAACAATGGATTCCTATGTCATTTGATAGATAATGGAGATAAATATTGGTTATTACATTAACATAATTACAAATAATTATATGATAAATACTTATGATATTATCACACCAGGATTAATGATGATTTATGTAGGTGGACAATGAAATAAAACAACAATACACAGTTAAGAATAACACTTATTCTTCGGCCAACCTCTTAATGATTATACCAAAAACATTTATAAGATTTTTATATTGTCAAACCAAAGTGTATATGAGTGATAAGGGATATAAATATTGTATTTGGGTATTTAGTTTCCAAGAAAAATTCATTTTATGCATGAATAAATGAGAAGAAGATGTGCACTTTTATAAGATAGGGGAGGGGCACCCTTGTAATTTAATAAATGCTAAATTAATATAAATTAAAATTGATGTGAAAATGGATCCAAATTGTTAATATTGGAATATGATATAGGAACAAATCAAATACTTTTATTAAATAAACTATGGAAATGTTTTTGAAATGTTATTACCCTTATCATTTGGGTTTGACATCCCATTAACCCTTTTCACACGTACCTCATCAACTTGGTTTCTTATTCTTTGACGGTGAAGATAGTTACTATAAATGGAAAAAATGATGATAAATGGACATGAGTTGGTATTTTAAACCATATAATAATTTGTTTCCTGATGATTGGATTTTTAGAAATTTTAAATCATTTTATAAAATAAAATTATCATAAAATATCAATAATTTCAATTTTAAAACAATTTTGTTTCATTGACTTTAATTACATCATGAAAATACATAAAATTCAAAAAAACATCATTTTACCAATAAATGAAAGGATATAGCTATCTATAATATACATTTATATAATTAATTATTTTAAATTATATTACATTTTATATGTTTAATGTCCTATATTTTATTTTTTCCTTAATTGAATAACTATTTCATCCACATTTTGTAAGAATTTAAGGTACATATTTACTCACAAAAATAAATAATAAATTAAACTGAAAAATGAAAATAATTTAGTTTTTATATGTATATTTATATGAAAAAATATCTATTTATTCCCATGTTTACAATTTTATAATTATTGAAAACAATAGTGTGACATTTTTTACTCTTCTTTCCAAAAAATACTATAAAATTCATAATAATGTCGAAATGGAAACTGAAGGTTATATAAGAAAATATTCGATGATAACGGAAAAAATATTCTCATTAAATAATGGTACAGAATGTGTTAGGGTCATTTTGTAGTCATTATCTTATTAGTTTTAACCCTTTATTACTAGATTTACCTTTACATTGGTATCAACAATTACTAAAGCTACCATTCATAATTTCTAAAAATAAAAAGGTCATATTTACTAAATTTGGACACACAAATTGAAAATATGAAATCCATTTTTTAAAATTCAATAATTTAATTTAATATTAAATGAGAAAAAAACATGATAAAAACATTGCTTCTGAAAAATACCCTTTTAAGTATAATTTTTTTATAAATAAATCCAATTATAAAAATAATTTAAAAAATTATTGGAATAATTTATATAAAATAGATATAATTATTTTTAAAAAATAATCAAAAGTTTTTTTACTTTATAATTACTTTAAAAGAAAATTCTGTTTTCAATAGAAATCATTATTTTTCACTATTCATTAAAAATCAAAAATTTCAAACAATTCTCAAAATTTCACCATAATTTAATATTGATATGATTATTAAAAATGAATTTAATTTTAACAAATAAATGATTTAAATTTTTTAGGTTTTACTAAAAATATTTTTCCACCAAAATCCAAAAAAACTATTTTAAATGAAAACATATTTTTGATGAATAAATATACATTAATAAAAATAGGGAGATTATTTCTTAAGAATTGTTCAATACATTTTCAAGGATTAAGAAAAAATATATATATATTTCATAATTAGAATAAATTTATTCGTACCCACTAATTCAATGTCTATGTTATTATGGATATATTTAAATAATAACATTTCATACTTCTTTGAATCTTGGTGTTATGTATTTTGTATGCTATCAAACATATATTTTCTTTTAAAATCATGGAGTATTTCAATTATTATTGTGGATATCCTGTAATAATTACCTATTTGACCATATTAATCCAACATATGTCATTTTTGGACATATTAGTTAATAGTTTCTAAACAATAGATGTGAATTTAATTGTTTATATACTGGATTATGACTTCTAAATAAAAGGAATAAAAAATAAGAAAATTTTTTATAATAAATTAAATAATTTATAAAAGCATATTATTCAAAATTCTAAATAATTTATTTGAATTTTTATATTCAATGTACAAGAAAATATATCAAAAATCCTCTTTTAATGTTTCCCTTCCAACTCTGTTCCTTCTAGGTGCATGTTCTTATCAATATTTCATGAAAATTATTATTTATACATAAATGGATGATAAAGGTAATTTTGGAAATATTTTAATTTTATTACAAAATTTTAAAAAATGAATCCTTTTAAGGTTTTATGTTTGCGACACTTTAACTTAACACCTCATTTTAAATGTTTTAATGATATATTTTTGAAATTTTACTCTTTTGTGTCCATATAATTTAAATTATTGTATGGATTTGACCATGAAAGAAATATAAGGGATATTATATATTTATTTATTTTAATTTCATTTAATAGTTTTCAAAAGAAATCATTTTACATATTTTATACAAAACTTTTTCACTTTTTTATAAATTTCAAAAGGAATGTTCTATTTTAATGTATATGAAGTCAATGAATTTTCCACCCATAGAATCAAACAGTTAATTTCAAGGATACATTACAAGAATACATTTTTTATTCAAAGAAAACCCCTATTTACATTTTTACTATGAGTTTTAGTTTTGTAAATCGGGTCTTAAAAGATAGAGATATATCAATATTGGTAAATGTATTCTTAATGGTGAAAAGAATATTTTGAAAACTAGAAGCTTTTGTGTGTTATGATTGTGTAATATTTCTTGGAAATTTATTATGATAATATTTGGTTCAATTATAATCCAAGGAAAGGTGGGTAAAGATATCACTTCAATTCATTGCACATGATTTATGTTTGAGGTTGATATTGAGGGTTATTCCAATTATAAAGGTTATTTATAACCATGAAGGTTATTCTATTTGTAACAGTTAAATTTAATACATTCATCTCTTTGAAGGTTATCCCATATGTAAGAGTGATATAAATATGATTCATTAGTTTACCATCATTATTTATTTATAATTTATATAATTATTTAAAAAATGGTATGATTTCTAAATATAATCTAATAAGCTTGTATTTAAAGAAACGTTTTTAGTACTTCATATTGTTAAAAAGTATATATTTTTTTAAAAAATAGTATTTTTTTCATGTAATCAAAGAATCCATTAGGAGATTTATTTTTTCTTTTAAGAATTATTATGAAATGTTTTTTGAAAATCTCGGGGGAAAAAAGTTAATCTCTTGGGTAAAAAAATTCTTATTCCAGCAGAAAGTATATTTTCAAAATGAATTTTTTATAAGTATTCATGAACTAAATTGTTTCACTGATCTTTATTTTACGTCCCTTAGTAGTTTATTATGTTCTTCCATCACTTTAAAAAATATATATATATTTTTTAATTATGGTTAAAAATTAATATGAATTCAAGTTGAAATTCATGAAGAATAATCATGAAAAAATATTTTAATTTCAAAAGTATTATATATTGAAAAAACGAATATAGTATAGAAGTTCCCACATTATAATTTATGGGTTTCTAATTTAAGAGTAGTGACCTAATTATCTAAAAATATAAACCTAAAAGATATTTTGGAATGAATGTAATTCAATTATTGACTAAGGCCTCTATAATATGTTTTCTTAATGGCTGGATACTTGTAGTTGTTATCAGTGAGACGATTTAGATAACATTAGACAATAGTTTTCTATTTTACCATAAATTTAAACTCATATTGTACCACAATGTTTAGCATTTTTGGGAAAATTTCAATTCTTTTCAGTAAATCTAAAGAGTCAAAGATAACATTGTTAAGGATGTATTAGTCTTTATTCTTATAATTATATATTTTATTATGATTTTATTGATATATTCAAACTACTTTTTTTTTGTTTTATTATATGTTTATATCCATTAGAAACAAAATTAAGAATGGATATGATGGAAAGTTAGGAGGTTGTTTGAATATGAAACCAATCAGAATGTGGGCTTCAATGAATACTCATGTGGTGATTCTTAACCAAATATCATGAGTTATGATTAGAAACTTGAACACAGGTGAGTTTCCTAATGAATAAAATAATGGAGAAATGATTATTTGTGGATGTTTAGGAGATATAGATAAAATTGAAAAATATTCAATGAATAATGTGTCAAGAATATAGGAATAGGTTCCCATGAAGATGTATTAGAAGAGTTGGAAGATGTTTAAAATGTGTAATGGATGAAATAAAAAGTCATATTCTGACAAAATAAGATGAAATTAGTTAACTTCATGAAGTGGAATAAATTTATTACCAATGTATCATTTGAATGTATTAAATGTGGGTAGTATGGGATTTATGAGTATTAATGTCCTAGGTGGAATTATAACAACCCGAGATTTTATGAGAATTATACTTTTCAATTTCTTTGATGTCTTTTGTTGTACGCTACACCAAGATTATCATGCACTATACACAACACCGTATTAACTTGCAGTATACGAAACACTATTCTTGGATCGTGTTACACACAATTTCAAGTTCGTTTGATAGTAGTTATTCTACGAAACATTGAGTGTATATATATATATATTCAATGTATAAATGAAATATGGTTGTATTCTGTTATACGAAACAACAAAGGAGTCTTGTACTACACACAACCCTGACTTGTCTTACATTACAGGAAATCGAGACCTTCTACGATAGTGTGTGTTGTATACAATACCAAGTTTTACTAAACAACGATATGTTATTAAAATATAATATAAACTAGCCATTTTGAATAGTAATACCCACTTTTTGAAATTTTATGAATTTTATCTTTCAAAATGGACTTCACTTTTAGATTCGGAATATCGAATTTAGCCTAGGGTGAATTTTTGGTATTTTTCTGAAAGCTTTCAATTTTTGATGAATAGTGAAAACACTGGGTTACTATTTAAAAACCGACTTTTTATTTAAATAATTATTTATTTTATTGAAATTTATTTTTGGTCAAAAATTGATACATAATACCTATATAAGTTCAATGTAATTCATTGGAGTCATATTATAATAATTTTAGATATATAAAAATTTTATTGAACTTTTCACCGTCTTTTACCCACCTCCTAGGTTAATTTGAAAATTTACATAAAACATAATTTTACCGCTTCTGTGAGTGGAATTTAAAAAATCTGAGAGACACTGTTAATATCAAGGAGTAAAATGTGGTTCAATAAGATAAAAATAATTTTTGGTGAATAGTAACTTTTTACTTTTATTTACCACGGTTAAAAGTAAATAGGGTAATTAAGGGTAAAAATGATATTATTATTACCCTAACAAATGTTCTAATTCTATTGGATAAGTATAATTCGACCAAAAACAACCTTATAAATATAATATTATCATTTAGGTCCACTTGTATTAGATTAGGACACTTATTATTGTTTTATTTAAAAAAGAGTTAAAATAGTTAAAATCAAAGTTTAATAACTAAAACATTTTTAATATAGGGTAATACATAAGATAAATTCTACTATAAATATTCATTAGAAAGATAAAAATATTTCATACCTAATGGTATTTTATTTATAATTTTTATACATTAAAAAATTATGTTATTTACGACACAATGGTGATGCATTAATTACCTAAATAATGAAATATTAAACTAATTAATAATATAAATACCCAAATAAATGTAATTTGAGACTTTTTATGAATTAAAATAATTTTTTAGGTTAATAATATATTTTATTATTGATTTAATTAACTTTTTTTGAACTAATCATGCTGTTATAATTTTCACAAAAAATCAATTACCAAATAGTGTCAAAATTGACAAAAATTGTTTTTAAAAACAATATTATATTATTAATTGTTATTTTATTCCTAAAAATCTAAGGTTAGGCCTAATTACTTATATAAGGTTATATATATTAATAATGAACCACTTGGGGTTCTTTTGGCTTTTTATAGTAAGTTTATTAACATTATAGTGTAAGAAAACAAGAAGGCACGGTAAAAGTTAAATTATTTAACTTAGAGTTAAATTTTAATGATAAGGTTAAAATAATAACCTAAACTTTTATAAAATCTATTTTTTGAGATTATATCAACCCATCCCCACTTTAGATTTGAAATAAATCAATTTGGAGCTATTATAAACCGAATATGACTTTATTATAAAATAATATTTTATGTTTTTCTAATGGTGCCCCTCTCCTCCCTTTTAAAAAGGGCACCCCTTCCCTATTCTCTTCACACCCTTTTGAGCCTTTAAGCTCATCCAAAACCTACCCATTTCTCTTATAAAATTCCCTAGAAACATTCTGGAGGTTCTATTCTTCTCAAAAGACCAACTCTACATCCTTAAGAGAAAGCTTAAAGGAGGCGCGTCGAAGACGAGGTAATCTCTTCCTTTGATTCTCTCAAGTCTCTTTCTTCTTATACTTCTTCTTCTTTAGTTGTCTCATTATAAAGTAATAACATAAGTATTAATTATATACTGATATGTTATTATAAATATTAAACAACCCTATTTCACCTTTTATCCATCCTATGTAAAACGAAATCACCGCGCGTGCGTACATACGGAATACCGTCTCCACATCATGGTGTAATCTGTTTTCGAACACCACAATACTTGGATGGGTATAATGGTGTAAATAAATAACTATATAAGATTATTGTAAAGTTATATTTATTCTGAAATATTATACATACACTTCAATACAATTCCACGATCATGGGAATGATATCATCGCTCGTGCGTACGTACGGACTACCGTCTCCACGACGCGATGAGATTCATTCTCCATGTTAACCATTCATGAATGATTATAAAGTATATATAATGAATAATAATAAAATATATGACATAATAATGATACTTTATTTATGTATATATATATGTATGTCATCTACTTAATTCCATTCAATTCAATAAGGAAACGAAAATAGTGTTCATGCTTACGTACGGCCTACCGTCTCCATGAACGGTGTATTTCATTCCATTTATCGATCTATCATATATATGTGTGTATATACTGAATATATATTATATATAAACCATGTTTTACATTTTTGGATCAATTATATTAGTATATAAGTAATAATATCAAGAACAACAAGTCGAAACATGTACAATAAATGAAACGATTTTACCCAAATCGCTGCTTTTACATCGAATTTACAAAAGAACGGGTAATATAAAGTCATAAGTAAACCATATATGATATCATAAAAATGAATATGATTCTGTAATAATTCGATGATATTATTTAAATCATTATATAGGATGATCGGATACATATGAAGCCTATCGGACATAATGTAAGGGATAACTTTTCCAATCTCACTCTTATCCGAGATTGTTTACTCGTAAGTATTTACTAGGGTTTTTGTTATCATCCATGTCCCTGTTTTCTAAAAAAAAAATCATCTATGTTTAATTCCCTTTTACCCATTTTTTAATTTTACCACATGTTATGAAAGGAATATTACTTTAGTTTACCACACGAGGAACTTTTTGACTTTTTCGACAAAAGTACGAGGAAAATGTTATTTTTTAACTTGTACGGTGTGAACCGATTTTTACGGTTTCATAACGCCTCATTTTCATGAAGCTTCCTCTACAAGATTGCATGATTATTTTAAACAAACCCCTTTTCTTTTAAAATTGCATGGCATTTTTTGAGAAGAAAATTATTTTGAAGAAGAAAGGATATTTTTCTCAAGAATTCATTTCAAGTGTTTTATCAATACTATTTTCCATCTAAAATGACATTATTTAATATGTTTATGTTTCAAGTATAATGCCTATATTATTTAAATGGTGTGATTTTTCTTATGATGAAATGATATCCATTAGTTTTATATGGATTATCTGATGATTTTATGATGTTTATGAAACCCATTTTATTCTTTGGGTTATGATGAATGTTTTATGTTTTATTTTGTGGCACAAGTAAGAATTATTTCATTATGAGATGGGTGGGACCTATATCTCCCTCCAATTAATTGGGTAAAGATTTATATCTCATGAGATAGATATGGATGGAATGGTAAGTTAATGATGTTCAGTGATACAGGACTGGAACGGGGAGTAAAATCAATTCAGAAAGGGACTTTGTCCACTAAGATGGTCTTGGCAGCAATTCCTTGGATACTATGGAAATCATATCATATTCTTAATGGTTTTCCACCATTACATGTTTTATTCCCATGATATTTTATCATGATTGATGTTCCTTTATGATATATTCCTTATGTACTTCCAAGATTTATGTCTTTGCTCAAGATTTTGATGTTTAGATTTTATGTTCAAGTTTTGGCATTCAGATGTTTATGGATTGTTTTATGTTCTCTATGATTTCCCTTACTGAGCATTTGAGCTCACCCTTTTTTTATGTTTTCTTTTCCTCAGGATATAAATAAAGGTTTTAGGTAAGAAAACCAAAGTGGAAGATATTTATGGGAGATGTTGAAGATGTTTCACCATGATTAGAAGATTGCGTTCTGAGTTTCAAAAGACACTAAAATAATACGGTATTTGGGCATATTTTTTTGTCATGTATTAAGTATTTTGCAAAATTAATGTAATGTCCATGTACTTCAATATTTGGGTCTCTATAGTTGGTATTAGAGTGAAGTTTTAGTTAACATTTGGATACTAGGATGCGAAAACTTTAGTGAAATCCCTAGAAATATTTCTAAGGTATGTCTAGGGATGTCCCTAAGGATAAGTATACGTATAGGTTATAGTCCTAGAATTATGGTAAGGGTCTTAGAATTTAGCCTAAGATGTTAGATATTGATGGTACTCACCCTTTATTATGTTGTTTTCCCTAGCATGATTATTGACTCTCGCACTATTCTTTTTGGGTTTTAGAAAATGGCTGGAAACAGGAAGATTCACGATAATAGAGGATATGATGGACAATGGATTGATATTATTCATGAGCAACCAAATGAAATGGGATTTGGAAGTCCAAACATCGTTATAATGCCTAATTATAAATCTTATAATATGATTAATAATCTCAACTTTGGTAAGTTTCCCGACTCAGCTAATAAGAGAAAGATGGAGTTTCATGATGATCATAGAGGAAAGAAAGTTCAATTTCTCTCATGTAAATCATGTGGGAAGAGGCATCAAGGAGAATGTTTCAAAGGAACTGGGAGATGGATGGGTGCGGAAAAGAAGGTCACAAATCCAGTAAGTGTAAAGGAAAAGGTTCAGTTAACACCATGGAGAAGGATAATGGTATCTCTACAACATCAACAATGATTAGATGTTTAAAATGTGCAATGTATGGGAATTATGAAATCCAATTCCCTAAGGGAAAATCTCATGAAGAGAATACGCATGGTCATATGGGTAGTATTTATGTGGATGATGATGAGGAGACTACAAATGATATATGAGATGAAAGAAGTGTTGAAGCTTGGTCAATGGTGTAAGAAGGTAATGGAATGATTTATGTTTATCCAGAGTTATGTTGTATAGTTAATGGTACTATTGAATAAAGAATCATATATATATTGTTACACTATTTTTTCCTAAAGTATTTGAAAGTATATGTTGAATGGTACTGATAACCATGAAAGGTTATTCATATATCTTTGGAAAGAAGATCATATGCACATAATGAAAGGATAAGGAGAATATAATATGTTTGATAGTATTCATGAGCTCACGATTGATATAAGGACTAAGTGATATCATGGTTTGAGTATATAGAATTTTTGGGATTTTGGTATGTTGAAAGAGTTAACTTTTAACTGCATTCAAGTTTTCACTAAGGTTCAATGAGTATTCATTTTTCAAGAGAATACATGATTAAGGAATTCGCATGTTTGGAATGTGACCAACAAGATATATCGTATGATAAATGATGGTATTCACGTTCTTGTTATGTGACCTTTCCAGTAATCGTTTTTTATACTATGAGATTTGATAGATGTATATTGGATAAGTCTAAAGATTGGAAAGGGTTATGTCGAACATCAGATAGTATTGTTTAAGGCTAGAACTTGTTTTTAGAAATTATTTCAGTAATGTTATAATAGTGTAGTTTTAGAAAAAGGACAACCTGCAGGATGGGCGACAACCCATCACATCGGACAAGGCTGTGGGAATCGAACCCACAACTGAAGTGTGACAGACCTTTACTGCATACCACTGGCCTACAGGAAGTCCCTGGTTAGTAGAAACTAGTTTTATTTTATTAATCGCTAAGATAGATGAAGTATAAGTCCATTTTTGGAACCATATAAGATTAATCTCACCATAAGATGGACTTATAACTTTTTCTAACCTTTTCTTTCGAACAGATGGAATGACCCATAATTCTATCACATGATCTACTAATAATTCAAGAATAAAAAATTCAACTTTATTTCTTTAAGAGATGAAGTGGAAATTGTTCAAGGCACGAACAACAGAGACATTGTACTGAAATAAAGTAAGTATTTCTTCTAATTCTTCAAATTTAGGGAAATGATCTTGAAAACCAAAAATGTTGTCCTAGTGTCCTCATATATGATGAATCAGATGGTACCTTAGATCATCACAAATTTATTGATTTTTGACTGTTGTATTTTTCATAGCCATGTTCTCTACCACTCTCCATCAAAACTTGATGGTTAGATTTCTCTTCTATATCCATATTTTCACCTATGTTCTTCTATGTGGAAACCTAATGATTAGTTAATTTGGGTAACCATTACATTTCATACTTTAGTTTTTAAAGTTAAGTTTTGGTATTCCATTTTACGATGTGGGTTTCAATTAATGAAACCTTCAAGTCGAAAACCATTTATAACCCCGATGAATTTCAATGGTGAAATTCATTTTAAGGGGGGTAGAATGTAACAACCCGAGATTTTATGAGAATTATTCTTTTTAATTTCTTTGATGTATTTTTTTGTACGCTACACCAAGATTATCTTATGCTATACGCAACACCGTATTAGGTTGCAGTATACGTAACACTATTCTTGGATCATGTTACACACAATTTCAAGATCGTTTGATAGTAGTTATTCTACGCAACATTGAGTGTATATATATATATTCAATGTATAAATGAAATATGGTTTGATTCTGTTATACGCTACAACAAAAGAGTCTTTCACTACACGCAACGCTGACTTGGATAACATTACACGCAATCGTGACCTTCCATGATAGCGTGTGTTGTACACAATACCAAGTTTCACTAAACAACAATATGTTATTAAAATATTATATAAACTAGCCATTATGAATAGTAATACCCACTTTTTGAAATTTTATGAATTTTATCATTAAAAATTGAATTCATTTTTAGATTCGGAATATCAAAATTAGCCTAGGATGAATTTTAAGTATTTTTCGGAAAACTTTCAATTTTTGAAGAATAGTGAAAACACTGGGTTACTATTTAAAAATCGACTTTTTATTTAAATAATTATTTATTTTATTTAAATTTATTTTAGGTAAAAATTTGATACATAATACCTATATATGTTCAATGTAATTCATTTGAGTCATTTTATAATAATTTTAGATATATAAAAATATTATTGAACTTTTTACCGTCTTTTACCCACCTCCTAGGAGAAATTGAAAATTTACATAAAACTTAATTTTACCGATTCTGTGAGTGGAATTTCAAAAATCAGAGAGAACCGGTTAATATCAAGGAGTAAAATGTGGTTCAATAAGATAAAATAATTTTTGGTGAATAGTAACCTTTTTACTTTAATTTACCACGGTTAAAAGTAAATAGGGTAATTAAGGGTAAAAATGATACTATTATTCCCCTAAAAAATGTTTTAATTATATTGGATAATTATAATTCAACCAAAAACAAACTTATGAATATAATATTATCATTTAGGTCCACTAGGATTAGATTAGGACATTTATTATTATTTTATTTAAAAAAGAGTTAAAACAGTTAAAATCAAAGTTTAATAACTAAAACATTTTTAATATAAGGTTACACATAAGATAAATTAGACTATAAAAATTCATTATAAAGATAAAATTATTTAATACCTAATGGTATTTTATTTATAATTTTAATACATTAAATAATTTATGTTATTTATGAAACAATGGTGATGCAGTAATTACCTAAATAATGAAATATTAAAATAATTAATATTATAAATACCCAAATAAATGTAATTTGAGACTTTTTATGCATTCAAATAATTTTCTAGGTTAATATGACATGTTAGTGTTCATTTAATTAACTTTTTTTGAACTAATCATGCTGTTATAAGTTTCACAAAAATCAATTACCAAATAGTGTCAAAATTGACATATAATAGTTTTTAAAACAAATATTATATTATTAATTGTTATTTTATTTCTAAAAATCTAAGGTTCATCCAAATTAATTATATAAGGTTATATATATTAATAATGAACCACTTGGGGTTCTTTTGGCTTGTTATAGTAAGTTGATTTACCTTATAGTGTAAGAAAACAAGAAGACACGGTAAAAGTTAAATTATTTAACTTAGAGTTAAATCTAAATGATAAGGTTAAAATAGTAACCTACACTTGTCTAAAATATGTTGGTTGAGAGGTTTTACACCCATAACCACTTTAGCTTCGAAATATATCAATTTAGAGCTATTAAAAACTGAATATGACTTTATTATAAAATAATATTTTAAGTTTTTCCAAAGGTGCCCCTCTCCTCCCTTATAAAAAGGGCACCCTTACTTCTTCTCTTAACACCCGTTTGAGCATTAAATATCAGCCAAACCCTTCCCATTTAACTTATAAACATCCCTAGAAACATTATGGATGTTCTAGTCTTCTCAAAATACAAACTATACTTCCTTAATAGGAAGCTTAAAGGAGGTGCATCGAAGAAGAGGTAATCTCTTTTTTCATTTCTCTCAAGTTTCTTTCTTCTTCTACTTATTCTTCTTTTTTAGTCTCATTATAAATTAATAAAATCCGTATTACTTATATACTGATATGTTATTATAAATATGAAACAACCCTATTTTATCTTCTATCCATCCTATAGAAAACGAAATCACCGCGCGTGCGTACGTACGAAATACTGTTTCCACACCGTGGTGTAATCTGTTTTTGAACACCACAATACTTGGATGGATATAATGGTGTAAATAAATAACTATATAAGATTATTGTAAAGTGATATTGATTCTGAAATATTATACATACACTTCAATACAATTCCACGATCATGGGAATGATATCATCACTCGTGCGTACGTACGGACTACCGTCTCCACGACGCGATGAGATTCATTATCCATGTTAACCATTCATGAATGATTATAAAGTATATATAATGAATAATAATGAAATATATGACATAATAATGATACTGTATTTATATATATATATATTTATATGTATGTCATCTACTTAATTCCATTCAATTCAATAAGGAAACAAAAACAGCGTTCATGCGTACGTACGACCTACCGTCTCCATGAACGGTGTATTTCATTCCATTTATCGATATATCATATATATATGTGTATATTATGAATATATACTATATATAAATCATGTTTTACATTATTTAATTTAGTAAATCAGGATATATATAATAATATCAACAACAACAAGTCGAAGCATGTATAATAAATGAAACGATTTTACCCAAATCGATGCTTTTACATCAAATTTACAAAAGAACGAGTAATATAAAGTCATAAGTAAACCATATATGATATCATAACAATGAATGTGATTCTTTAATAAGTCAATGATATTATTTAAATCATTATACAGGAGTTTCATAAGCAAATGAAGCCTATCAGACATAAGGTAAGGGATAACTTTTCCAATATCACTCTTATTTGAGATTGTTTATTCGTAAGTATTTACTGGGGTTTTTGTTATCATCCATGTCCCTATTTTCTAAAAATATTTTCATCTATATTTAATGTCCTTTTACCCATTTTTGAATTTTACCACATGTTTTGAAAGGAATCTTACTTTTGTTTACCACATGAGGAACTTTTTGACTTTTCCGACAAAAGTACGAGGAGAATGTTATTTTTTAACTTATACGGTGTGAACGGATTTTTAAGGTTTCATAACGCCTCATTTTCATGAAGATTACTCCACAATAGTTCATTATTATTTTCAACACAACCCTTTTATTTTAAAATTGCATGGCATTTTGTGAAAAGAAAATGATTTTGAAGAAGAGAGGATATTTTCCTCAAGAATTCATTTCAAGTGTTTTATCAAAACTATTTTCCATATAAAATTACATTATTTAATATGTTTATGTTTCAAGTATAATTTCTCTATTAATTACATAGTGTGATTTTTCTTATGATGAAATGTTATCCATTTGTTTTATATGGATTATGTGATGATTGGGTGATGTTTATGAAACTCATTTTATTCTTTGGGTTATGATGAATGTTTTATGTTTTATTTTGTGGCACAAGTAAGAATGATTTAATTATGAGATGGGTGAGACCTATATCTCCCTGTAATTGTAGAGACCCGTAGCCTGATGTACATTGACATTACATTACTTTTGTGGAATACTTTGTACATAACAAAAACACACACACAAGGACCGTAATAGTTTAGTGTCTTGGGAAACTCGGAATATAATCTTCTAATCCTGGTGAAAGATCTTCAAAATCTCCCATAAAGATCTTCCTTTTTTTTTACCTAAAACCTTTCTTTATATCCTGGGGAAAAGAAAACATAAAAGGGTGAGCTCAAATGCTCAGTAAGGGTAAACAAAATAAATATCAATCACTTCATATACATAAGCACATAACTTTTGGAAATCTTAACCTGCAAAAGAGATCATAATTTCATAACATGGGGTAAATCATGGCAGTGAAATGTAATCACAATAATCATAACTTAAAACATGAAACTTTGTGGCATACACACATAATCATAGAGAATCATATCTTATTAGTCAAGACTCATTGCCAAGACTATCTTAGTGGACAAAGTCCATTTCTGAATCGAGTAACCCTCATTTCAGTCCTGTTTCACTGAACCGGTATAACCTACCGTTCCAGCCATGTCTATATCATGAGATATAAAATCTTTACCCAATGCATTGGAGGGAGATATAGTTCCCACCCATCTCATAATGATACCATTCTTATGTGTGCCACAAAATCATAAATCAGACATCATTACATAACCCATGTAATAAAAATGGGAATCTTAAACATCATGACATCATAAAACAATTCATATACAATAAAGGAATTCATAAAAATAATTCCATCACAACATAATCAAATCAATGTAATAATAGGGATAAAAACAGAACCCTTTATTATCTTAGATGGAAAATAATTTTGATAAAACACTTGAACTTCATTCTTGAGGAAAATATCCTTTCTACTTCAAAAACACTTTTCCTTTCTTAAAATGTCATACAATTTTAAAATAAAAGAAGTTGATTAAAAATAAACATGAAAACTTTTAAAGGAAGCTTCTTGGAAATAATGTTTTAAAAATCCATTCATGCCGTATAAGTTAAAAAAACATTCTTTGTACTTTTTTCGGAAAAGTCAAAAAGTACCTCGTACGAAAAACGACAAAAGATTCCTTTCATATCTTTTACTAAAAACACAACGAAGGGTAAAATAGGATTTTAAAAATTTTAGGAGAATGGAAATAATATTACATATTTATGAAACATGGATGTGGATGATAAAATACACCCCAGTAAATACTAAAGTATAAACAATCTCAGATAAAAATGAGATTGTGATATTTCCCTTACCTTAGGTCCGATTTGCTTCGTAAGTGTCCAAACCTCCTGTATAATGATTTAAATCATGTTATTGACTTATTCCAGAATCATATTAATTGTTATTATATCATATATGGTCCACTTATGACTTTATATTACCCGTTCTTTTGTAAATTCATGTTAAATTAGCGTTTTGGGTAAAATCGTCTCATTTGTCGTTCATGTTTTTAACTTGTAATTATTAATATGATTACTTGGATCATGATTACTTATATCCAGATTGTAAAACATGATTTATATATAATATATATTCAGAATATATATATATATATAATATAGCGATAAATGGAATTAAATACACCGTTCATGGAGACGGTAGTCCGTACGTACGCATGAATGTTGTTTTCGTTTCCTTATTGAATTGAATGGAATTAAGTAGATGGCATACATATAAATATACATAAATCCAGTATCATTATTATGTCATATATTTCATTAGTAATTATTATATATACTTTATAATCATTCATTAATAGTTAATCATTGAGAATGAATCTCATCGCGTCGTGGAGACGGTAGTCCGTACGTACGCACGAGCGATGATATCGTTCCCATGGTCGTGGAATTGTGTTGAAGTGTATGTATACTATTTCAGTATCAATATAACTTCATAATAATCATATATAGTTACTCATTACACCATTATACCCATCCAATTAAGGTGGTGGTGGAAAATAGATTACACCACGGCGTGGAGACGGTATTCCGTACGTACGCACGCGCGGTGATTTCCTTTTTACGTAGGATGGATAGAAGGTGAATTAGGGTTGTTTCATATTTATAATAACATATCAGTATGTAAGTAATACTGATGTTATTAATTTATCATGAAACAACTAAATAAGAAGAAGTTTAAGAAGAAAGAAATTGAAAAGATCGTTAATGGATATTACCTCTTCTTTGAAACGCCTCTTTGAATCCACCACTTAGGGAACTAAGATTGGTCTTTGAAGAAGACCAGGACCTCTAGGATTATTCTAGGGAAGTGGAGAAGGGATTTTGGCAGGGGTTTTCCGAGCTTGAGTGCTCAAATTGGTGTGAGGAGTAGGGGGAGGAGGTGTCCTTTTATAAGGGAGGAGAGAGGCACCTTAGGAATATCTCAAAATATTATTTTATATTAAAGTCAAAATCGGTTTATAATGGTTCCAAAGGGTCTTATTTCGAAGGTAAAGTGGGTATGGGTCGAAATAATATCAACCAATAGGATTTAGACAAGTTTAGGTTATTATTTTAACCTTATCAATTAGATTTAACTCTAAGTTAAATAATTTAACTTTTACCGTGACTTTTTGTTTTCTTACACTATATGGTTAATAAACTTACTATAACATTCCAAACGAACCCTAAGTTGTTTATTATTAATATATATATCCTTATCTAAGTCATTTGGCCGAACCTTAGATTTTTTGGAATAAAATAACAATTAATAATATAATATTTTATTTAAAAACTATTTTGTGTCAATTTTGACACTATTTGATATATGATTTTTGTGAAAGTCATAACAGAATTATATGTTCGAACCAAGTTGATTAAATAAACACTAATATATCATAGTAACCTAGAAAATTAGTGGAATGCATAAAAAGTCTTAAATTACACTTATTTTGGTATTTATAACATCAATTATGTCAATATTTCATTAATAAGATAATTACTGCATCATCTTTGTGTCATAAATAAATTAACTTATTTGATTTTTAAAAATTACAAATAAAATACCATTATGTAGGTAATCGTTTTATCTTTCTAATGAATATTTACAATCGAATTTATCTTTTTTATAACCCTATATTAAAAATGTTTTAGTAAATAAACTTTGATTTTAACTCTTTTAACTCTTCTTTGAATTAAACAATAATAAATGTCCAAATCTAATCCAAGTGGGCCTAAATGGTCATATTTTATTCCTAAGCTTTTTTTGGTCTAATTACACCTATCCAATAGAATTTGGACATGTGTTATGGTAATAATAATATCATTTTTATCCTTAATTACCCTATTTACTTTTAACCGTGGTAAATAAAAGTAAAAAGTTACTATTCACCAAAAATTATTTTCATCTCATTGAACCACATTTTAGTCCTTGATATTAACCATGTCTCTCGGATTTTCGAAATTCCATTCACAGAAGTGGTAAAATTAAGTTTTATGCAAAATTCAGTTTTTCACCTACCACTTAGTGGTTTCACTATTCATCAAAAATTGATGTTTTTCAGAAAAATGCCAAAATTTCACCCTAAGCTATAATTGATATTCCGAATTCAAAAATGATTTCTATTTTAAAAAATTCCCAACATATAAGTTGCATTAATTAATTTTATAATTAATTTCCGCTGTCACAACAAATAGCGTGTTTTTAAGAGATAATAACTATCAAAAGATTAACACTTGTTTATGTCTGGTGTAAATGTGAAATTACATCCAATGACCAAAATTGTATTGAATTGTAAAAGTATATTCTAAATATACTTTAAAACCAATCAAATTAATAATTTATCACTATGAATTATTTCGATTAAAAAAGTTGTTTTTAATTAAAATTTAGTAATTTTCACTATTCATCAGAATATGAAAGTTATCAAAAAAGTACCAAAATTTCACCTTAGGCTAAATTCGATACTCTGAATCCAAAAATGAAGTCCATTTTGAGAGATAAAATTTCTAAAATTTTAAAAGGTGGTTATTACTATTCATAACGACTAGTTTTAATAATATTTTAATAGCATATCGTTGTTTAGTGAAACTCGATATTGCGTACTACACATGCTATCGAGGAAGGTCGCGATTGCGTGTAATACATGGAAAGTCAAGGATGCGTGTTGTGCAAGCTCCTTTTGGTGTAGCGTACAACACAAGACATTAGTGAAATTAAAAAGAATATTTTTCATAAAATTTCGGGGTGTTACATTCTACCCCCCTTAAAATGAATTTCTCCCTCGAAATTCGTCGGGGTTATAAATATTTTACTATTCAAAAGTTTCTTTAATATAAACCCACATCGTAAAAAGGAATACCAAAACCAATCTTTAAAAACAAAGGTATGAAACGTAACGGTTACCCAAATAAACTAATCACTGGGTTTCCACATAGGTGAAAATATGGATATCGAAGAGAAATCTAACCATCATGTTCTGATGGAGAGTGGTAGAGAACATGGCTATGGAAAAGCCAGTAATCACAAATCCATAGATTTGTGATGATATAAGGTACCATCTGATTCATCAGGTATAAGATCACTAGGATAACATTTTTGGTTTTCAAGACTATTTCCCTAAAGTTGAAAATTTGAATTAGAATAAATACTTACTTTATTTTGGTACAATCTCACTGTTGTTCGTGCCTTGAAAAATTTCCACTTCATATCTTAAATAAATGAAGTTGAATTTGTTATTCGTGAAGTGTTAGCAGATCATGTGATAGAATGACGGGTCATTCCATCTGTCTCAAACAAAAGGTTAGCAAAAATTATATACATTAGTCGATCTATAGTGAGATTAATCATATATCGTTCCTAAAATGGACTTATACTTCATATATCATACTTCTTAATATAATAAAACTAGTTTCTACTAAACATGGACTTCCTGTAGGCCAGTGGTAAGCGATAAAGGCCAGTCGCACTTCGATTGTGGGTTCGATTTCCACAGCCTTGTCCGACGCGATGGGCTGTCGCCCGTCCTGCAGTTTGTCCTATTTCTAAAACTATATTACTATAACATCCCATCAATAATATCGAAAAAACTTCCATCCTTAAACAATACTAACTTATGTCCAACATAATCCATTCCAATCTTTAGGCTTATCCATAATACTGCAGTCCACTCTCAGAGATTTAATATCATCATTTATCCCCATATATCATAAGATATATCTTGTTGGTCACATTCCAAACATTCAAAGTCCTTAATCATGTATTCTCTTGAATACGTTAGTGAAAACATGAATGCAGTTAAAAGTTAACACCTTCCACATACCAAAATCCTCAAAATTCTATATACTCAAACCATGATATCGCTTAGTCCTTATATCAATCATGATCTCATGAATACTGTCAAACATTTCATTTTCTCCTTATCCCTTAATTATGCGCATATCATCTACTTTCCAAAATATTTGAATCACTTTTCATGGTTACCGGTACCTTAAAATTATTGAAAACCAAAATAGACAAATACATAAATATTTCAGTACACCATAAAAGTACCTCAACAACATTATTCTTGAATACCAATACATAAACAATTTAGTCCATCCACTTCAATGATTGTACTGGAATAAGTCCTTCCTTGATTTAGAAGTAACTTTTTAGGTCAGGGAATTGAGTTGGGTAATGCCCATGTTCTCCACAAATAAGAAATTGAACTCCATAACAATCTGTCACTCTATGACCCTTTTCTATACATATATAACATCGGTCCCTCCATTTGAGGTATTCCTCAAGGTTCTTCTTCCCTTCTTTAGAAATCTCAATCTTCCTTTCTTTATGCTCCTCAACATGCGAACATGCATAATAGTTTATCTTCCTCTTCTTTGATGAATTAGGAATACCACTAAATTTCACCTTGTTAATCATATATCGCGATGACTGATTCGGCATAATCACAATATCTTTATCTCTAGGCATTACACAATTTTGTTGTTCATAGTCACCAATTTGTCCATTGGATTCAATGTTAACCGAATTCTTTCTGGTTCCCTCCATTGACTAAAACAGAAAAAGAATTCTGTGAGAGGAGGAATCATTCTAGGGAAGACAACATAGTAAAGGGGGAGTACCCTCAATATCTAACATCTTAGGTTTAAATTCTAAGATCTTTATCGCAATTCTAGGACTATAACCTATACGTATACTTAACCTTAGAGACATCCCTAGACATACCTTAGAAATATCTCTAGGGATCTCACTAAAGTTTTCGCATCCTAGTTTCCAAAGGTTGACTAAACCTTTCCTCTGATACCAACTGTAGAGACCCGTAGCCTGACGTACATTGACATTAAATTACTTTTGCGGAATACTTTGTACATAACAAAAACACACACACAAGGACCGTAATAGTTTAGTGTCTTTGGAAACTCGGAATATAATCTTCTAATCCTGGTGAAAGATCTTCAACATCTCCCATAAAGATCTTCCTTTTTTTTACCTAAAATCTTTCTTTATATCCTGGGGAAAAGAAAACATAAAAGGGTGAGCTCAAATGATCAGTAAGGGTAAAAAAAATAAATATCAATCACTTCATATACATAAGCACATAACTTTTGGAAATTTTAACCTGCAAAAGAGATCAAAATTTCATAACATGGAGTAAATCATGGCAGTGAAATGTAATCACAGTAATCATAACTTAAAACATGAAACTTTGTGTCATACACACATAATCATAGAGAATCATATCTTATTAGTCAAGACTCATTGCCAAGACTATCTTAGTGGACAAAGTCCATTTCTGAATCGAGTAACCCTCGTTTCAGTCCTGTTTCACTAAACCGGTATAACCTACCGTTCCAGACATGTCTATCTCATGAGATATAAAATCTTTACCCAATGCATTGGAGGGAGATATAGGTCCCACCCATCTCATAATGATACCATTCTTATGTGTGCCACAAAATCATAAATCGGACATCATTACCTAACCCATGTAATAAAAATGGGAATCTCAAACATCATGACATCATAAAACAATTCATATACAATAAATTAATTCATAAAAATAATTCCATCACAACATAATCAAATCAATGTAATAATAGGGATAAAAACATAACCCTTTATTATCTTAGATGCAAAATAATTTTGATAAAACACTTGAACTTCATTCTTGAGGAAAATATCCTTTCTACTTCAAAAACACTTTTCCTTTCTTAACATGTCATACAATTTTAAAATAAAAGAAGTTGATTAAAAATAAACTTGAAAACTTGTAAAGGAAGATTCTTGGAAATAATGTTTTAAAAATCCATTCATGCTGTATAAGTTAAAAAAACATTCTTTGTACTTTTGTCGGAAAAGTCAAAAAGTACCTCGTACGAAAAACGACAAATGATTCCTTTCATATCTTTTACTAAAAACTCACCGAAGGGTAAAATATGATTTAAACAATTGTAGGAGAATGGAAATAATATTACATATTTAGGAAACATGGATGTGGATGATAAAATACACCCCAGTAAATACTAAAGTATAAACAATCTCGGATAAAAATGAGATTGTGATATTTCCCTTACCATAGGTCCGATTTGCTTCGTAAGTGTCTGAACCTCCTGTTTAATGAATTAAATCATGTTATTGACTTATTCCAGAATCATATTCATTGTTATTATATCATATATGGTCCACTTATGACTTTATATTATCCGTTCTTTTGTAAATTCATGTTAAAGTAATGTTTTGGGTAAAATCGTCTCATTTGTCGTTCGTGTTTTTAACTTGTAATTATTAATATGATTACTTGGATCATGATTACTTATATCCAGAATGTAAAACATGATTTATATATAATATATATTCAGAATATATATATATATATACAATATATTGATAAATGGAATGAAATACACCGTTCATGGAGACGGTAGTCCGTACGTACGCATGAACACTGTTTTCGTTTCCTTATTGAATTGAATGGAATTAAGTAGATGACATAAATATAAATATACATAAATCCAGTATCATTATTATGTCATATATTTCATTAGTACTTATTATATATACTTTATAATCATTCATGAATGGTTAATCATTGAGAATGAATCTCATCGCGTCGTGGAGACGGTAGTCCGTACGTACGCACGAGCGATGATATCGTTCCCATGGTCGTGGAATTGTGTTGAAGTGTATGTATAATATTTCAGTATCAATATCACTTTATAATAATCATATGTAGTTTCTCATTACACCATTATAACCATCCAATTAAGGTGGTGGTGGAAAATAGATTACACCACGGCGTGGAGACGGTATTCCGTACGTACGCACGCGTGGTGATTTCCTTTTTCCGTAGGATGGATAGAAGGTGAATTAGGGTTGTTTCATATTTATAATAACATATCAGTATGTAAGTAATACTGATGTTATTACTTTATCATGAAACAAATAAAGAAGAAGAAGTTGAAGAAGAAAGAAATTGAAAAGATCGTTAATGGATATTACCACTTCTTTGAAACGCCTCTTTGAATCCACCACTAAGGGAACTAAGATTGGTCTTTGAAGAAGACCAGGACCTCTAGGATTATTTTAGGGAAGTGGAGAAGGGATTTCGGCAGGGTTTGGCCGAGCTTGAGTGCTCAAATTGGTGTGAGGAGGAGGGGGAGGAGGTGTCCTTTTATAAGGGAGGAGAGGGGCACCTCAAGAATATCTCAAAATATTATTTTATATTAAAGTCAAAATCGGTTTATAATGGTTCCAAAGGGTCTTATTTCGAAGGTAAAGTGGGGATGCGTTGGAATCCTATCAACCAATAGGATTTATACAAGTTTAGGTTATTATTTTAACCTTATCAATTAGATTTAACTCTAAGTTAAATAATTTAACTTTTACCGTGACTTTTTGTTTTCTTACACTATATGGTTAATAAACTTACTATAACATGCCAAAAGAACCCTAAGTTGTTTATTATTAATATATATATCCTTATCTAAGTCATTTGGCCGAACCTTATATTTTTCGGAATAAAATAACAATTAATAATATAATATTTTATTTAAAAACTATTTTGTGTCAATTTTGACACTATTTGATATATGATTTTTGTGAAAGTCATAACAGAATTATATATTCGCACAAAGTTGATTAAATCAACACTAATATATCATAGTAACCTAGAAAATTAGTGGAATTCATAAAAAGTCTTAAATTACACTTATTTTGGTATTTATAACATCAATTATGTCAATATTTCATTAATAAGATAATTACTACATCATATTTGTGTCATAAATAAATTAAATTATTTGATTTCTAAAAATTACAAATAAACTACCATTATGTAGGTAATGGTTTTATCTTTCTAATGAATATTTACAATCGAATTTATCTTATGTATAACCCTATATTAAAAATGTTTTAGTAAATACAGTTTGATTTTAACTCTTTTAACTCTTCTTTGAATTAAATAATAATAAATGTCCTAATCTAATCCAAGTGGGCCTAAATGGTCATATTTTATTCCTAAGCTTGTTTTTGGTCGAATTACACTTATCCAATAGAATTTGGACATGTGTTATGGTAATAATAATATCATTTTTACCCTTAATTACCCTATTTACTTTTAACCGTGGTAAATAAAAGTAAAAAGTTACTATTCACCAAAAATTATTTTCATCTCATTGAACCACATTTTAGTCCTTGATATTAACCGTGTCTCTCGGATTTTCAAAATTTCATTCACAGAAGCGGTAAAATTATGTTTTATGCAAAATTCAGTTTTTAACCTACCACTTAGTGGTTTCACTATTTATCAAAAATTGAAGTTTTTCAGAAAATTGCCAAAATTTCACCATAAGATATAATTGATATTCCGAATTCAAAAATCATTTCTATTTTACAAAATTCCCAACATATAAGTTGCATTAATTAATTTTATAATTAATTTCCGCTGTCACAACAAATTGCGTGTTTTTAAGAGATAATAACTATCAAAAGATTAACACTTGTTTATGTCTGGTGTAAATGTGAAATTACATCCAATGACCAACATTGTATTGAATTGTAAAAATATATTCTAAATATACTTTAAAACCACTCAAATTAATAATTTATCACTATTAATTATTTCGATTAAAAAAGTTGTTTTTAATTAAAATTTAGTAATTTTCACTATTCATCAGAATATGAAAGTTATCCAAAAAGTACCAAAATTTCACCTTAGGCTAAATTCGATACTCCGAATCCAAAAATGAAGTCCATTTTGAGAGATAAAATTTCTAAAATTTTAAAAGGTGGTTATTACTATTCATAACGGCTAGTTTTAATAATATTTTAATAGCATATAGTTGTTTAGTGAAACTCGGTATTGCGTACTACACACGCTATCGAGGAAGGTCGTGATTGCGTGTAATACAAGGAAAGTCAAGGATGCGTGTTGTGCAAGCTCCTTTTGGTGTAGCGTACAACACAAGACATTAGTGAAATTAAAAAGAATATTTTTCATAAAATTTCGGGGTGTTACAGTAATGGATTGGGTAAAGATTTATATCTAATGAGATAGACATTGCTGGAATGGTAAGTTAATCTGGTTCAGTGATACAGGACTGGAACGAGGAGTGAACTCAATTCAGAAAGGGACTTTGTCCACTAAGATGGTCTTGGTAGCAATGCCTTGGCTACTGTGGAAATCATATCATGTGCTTAATGGTTTTCCAAATTATATGTTTTATTCCCATTCTATTTTATCATGATTGATGTTCATTTATGATATATGACTTATATACTTCTAAAATTTATGTCTTTGCTCAAGATTTTGATGTTTAGATTTTATGTTCAAGTTTTTGCATTCAAATGTTTATAGATTGTTTTATGTTCTCTATGCTTTACCTTAATGAGAATTTGAGCTCACCCTTTTTTTATGTTTTCTTTTCCCCAGGATATAAAGAAAGGTTTTAGGTAAGAAAAACAAAGGGGAAGAACTTTATGGGAGATGTTGAAGATGTTTCACCATGATTAGAATATTACGTTCCGAGTTTCCAAAGACACTAACCTAATACGGTCTTTGGGCGTCTGTTTTTGTCATGTATTATGTATTACACAAAAGTAATGTAATGTCTATGTACGTCAAGATTTGCGTCTCTACAGGAATGGACATGAAAAAGATTACCAGGAGCATAGAAAAAAAAATTTATCAATACCTAATGGAATTACAGTTGAAGATGTGGAAATTTAAAATCACATATAAAAGGTAAAAATTATATCACATAATATGTTTTAATATTATTTAATCATTCAACAAGATCCATAATTTAATTTTTTAGATGGAATTATCAAGAAATAAGATGGAAAATCTTGGTTAATGAGTTGTGAAGAAATTTGAATGATTAATGTGACTACATATATGAATTAAAAAGTTATAATGTTGGGGTATATTTAATGTTGATCATAATTTTAAAATAGTTAATTTTTTGTTGTTTTTTTATGTGATGGAATTAATTTTGAAGAAATTTATTGATTTTTAATAAGTGATTTAGTTATATAAAACCTTCAGTTTAACAGATCAAAAATTTAGTTGATGATTAATGCTCTTTTCATTTTACGGTCATAATTTTAAAGGCACTTATAACATTACAGTTTTATATGGTTTCTGATTATTGAGGTTATTTGTGAATGTTTTCATAATATTTATGGAGATATTATAAGAATTATATTAATATATTTTTGGTAAAAAGGAAAACCTATCAAATTCATAAAGGCTGCAATGCTTAAAAATGAAATTGCAGCGTGACACCGGTGAAGAGCCAACCACTAGCCTACACCGTTTTATAATTAGTATGACTTAGTATATGTTTTAATGGAAAAATATTATTCTGATTTTGTGAACATATGTTTTATTGTGGATATAACCATATGATTGAAAATTTATATCTTTATTAGGGGATTAATGTTATTTTAGAAGAGTTTTACACATTTGAGAACCATATATGATTAAGATTAAAATAACACTATGTTACTTTATTAAATGAAAAAAAGTAGAATTATATTTTCTAAGCATATATGATTTTAATGTGTAATTATGGTGATTATGGTTATTTATGGAAGTTATTATAATATTTTGGTTATTATATAATAAGTGTATATACATTTCTATTATGTGACATTAAGAGTGACTTTTCTATTCAGAGATAAATGTTAAATTTATCATAGAATAATATGTGATCATATCACTCTAATATTTGGGTGTCAAACTTAGTCTAGAACATTTTGAATAATTTTAAATATACTAAAATGTATAATGATTTAGTTGAATATCAGTTATTAATATTAAATTTTGGAGATTAATGTATTATATGTTCTTGTGATAGATTATTTATTTTCAGAATTATCAAACCATATGAAAACCATTTAACTGTTGATAAATATATAAATACACGATGAATATATTTTGATGCTTTATTGTAATTATGTGATCCTTTAAAAGATGAATTTAGTGTTTTTGTAATAAAACATTCACCTCAATTTCCGTCTCTTGGGGAAAGAGATGAGATTTGGGTAACAATTAAATAAAATATTATATTATAATTTTCATGTAAATATAATTTCATTACATTCAAAATATATATAGTTCGATATTATTAAACTTTAGAAAAAGGATCTTGAAATGAAAAGTTTAACCCATTACCTTTATTTCTTATGAACCGATGACCTTTTTCACCCCTCTTTGGTTTATGGTTTTGTGGACAATAACTCCCTTGTGATCATTCACTTTCTTCTAATAAATTTTCTCTTTCAGTATGAAAGATTATTAGGGTGCTATTATTTACTCCCATGTTTATATATTATTTTTACACTGATGTTTTACCACTTTTAATCATTGTTATGTGTTATTATAAATAACCCTCATACTTCCATTTCTCTCTTATCGTGAATATGTTTTAATAACACTTTTTTTTATGTACAATATCAAAAATGAAATTTTAGATGGAAAAACTTTTTATTATGGAGATCATGTTCAAATATATATGAGAAAAATTATTAAATGTGGCATATAATGTAACACCCTGGTATTCTTGAAATGAAAATTTGTTTGATAACTTAGATGACATGCAACACATAACCGAAATGAGCCATGAAATATTATCATTGAAATATAAGCATTATAACCTACCAATAAAATTTGAGGGTATTAATAAGATCAAAATTTTTATGAAATATATATAAATATAGTACTCTATATTAATGTATTAATACATTTTTAGGGAATTAGACTTAAATTATTATTTAAGGCATTTAATTCATCAAAATAAATGTTTTCTTAAAAAGTGATCTTATTTAATTTTATGATAAAATGTAAAAATTAATTTCTAAAAAATTAATAAAATAAATTTAATAAAATTATATTCATTTTTAAAATAATTACATCAAAATGAAATTTTCATGAAAATTCGTTATTTTCCTGAAAGGATTGGTTTTTTCTGTGAATAGTGAAAATACCGATTTTTGAATAATTTTCATTTTATTTCATTAAAAAGGAAATATCGGATTTTTAATTTAATCATAAAACTATATAATCCTAATTTATTTCTAAATAATATAATTAATTAAAAAATAAACAATATATTTGATCATGGAATAAAAATACTTTGAGGCTAAAAATGAGATTTTTTTAAAAATCCATTTTTCATCACACTTTATGGGATATTTATAAACTAAACCTATTACACTTTTGTGAATTGAATAATGATAATTGGATTCCATATTTAGAATCATTAGGTCCAAATTTTGAAAATAGTTCTCTTATATTTTTTCATTTTGAAAATTTTCTATAGTAAATATATGTTACCACGGTAAAGGTAAAATGTTTTAATTAAGGGTAAAAATAATATGATAAAGACTAAACTGTAAGCCTAATAGTTGCCTTTATTTTATTTTATTATTATATTTATTTCATAAATGTACAATATTTTAATATATTTCATTTACTACCATATTACTATGATTATGACATTTATAAATAATTATTTTATGAAATGCCAAAAATATCATTTTCAATGTTTTATTATATTGATTTTTTTACATAAGGATAGATTGAAGGATTATTTAGTTATATATAGTTATCTGAAAGATAAATAATTTTTCAATATTGAAATTTATTTCTAATTTTATGTGATTAAATAATTAGATTAAATGAATACGCAATGTGAGAGAAGTATTTGCTTAATTAAAAGGATAAGAAAATAAGGGATAATAAATATATTAAAAGTAATATAATTTTATGATATTATATAGTAAATAATGTTTCATTATATTATTAAAATTACTTGAAATATTATCATAAAAAATGTAAATTTTTATCATTAATAATATCACTCATGGTCAATTTAAGGGCATTTCCCCCTTTTATAGTAACATTATTTACCCCTAACGAATAATTACTTTAATATCCTAGTAATTGTAAAAAGGGTTAAAACGGGTTAAAAATGATAATGGAAGAAAATAACCTAAAATTGACCCATATTTAATATATGGGGGGATTTAGAATCAATATAATAATATTATTTAATATATTTAATATGAATCCAATAGAATAAAAATATAAATTTTTATTAATTTAATATTTTATGAAGTTCTAAGAGTGACCCTCCCCACTATTATAGAAGGCCACCTCTTCTTCTATTGTATCCACACTTCAAGACCAATTTGGACCAAAATATTTTTTAATAAATGCCTTATCTACATCACTACCTACTTTTTTGTGGACATGGTTTGGTAAAAAACCATCCTATAATTAATTTCATATAAACCATTAGAGGTAGTCTAATAAAGTGGTGTAGTTCTTAATCAAGTGATTTAATTTTAATTTTTTGACCTCATTCAGAACTTTTTAAAAAATGTTCAAATAATAAATTTTTTATCTTTAATATAATAAAGGTTTTTCATGTAGTTATATATATCGATATCCTCTTATATATAATGGGAAACAAAACCATCATTCGTGTTTACAGTGGACTACCATCTCACAAACCGATCTAATTTTATTTATTTCACCCCCTGTTAAAAACGTTTGTAATTATGTATTGAATTTTTATATATTAAATTCGTGAAATTTTATATCAAAATTAAAATGTGATATTTTATTTATATTCTTATACATTATTTTACCTAAAAATGATTACATCATATCTGTGTATGTTTAGATTGCCACCTCCACAAAGCGATGTGACTCGTTCTTCATAACCACATCTCATGGATGATATATATAATTTTTTAAAAAATATAATATTTTATTTAGGAAATTATGATAATTATATAATGTTAAAATAAAATATACCTTCTTCCATGAGTATCATTGAAAAATAGAAACATTACTGATTGATATATTCGACCTACCATTTATGTGATTGTAATGTAGTTCATTTTTCATAATGATCATTCATGATTGGGATTTGAAGATTAATTTAGGTACAAAAATGATATTTATTTCATTATTATTACTTTGTAGATTCTAAAATAATGACCCTTTGATCATATTCATCCTATCGAAGTCATTTTTGGAGATATGAGTTGAATATCATTAAAACGATTGATTTTAATTTAATTTATTAAGTAATTGAGTATAAAATGTAAATAAAATTCAAAATATAAATGAAAAAGATTATTAGGAATGAAAATAATTAAAAATATATTATTATTGATTATAAATAACATTCTTAATGATTTAAACTCATAATAAGAGTGTTTCTTTTAAATTATTCTCTTAATGTTTTCCTTCAAACTCCTTTTTGTCTGTGTACATGTTTCTATAAATGATTCATGACAATTTAATTTTATCCTTATGTTTATGATAAATTTAATTCTTGAAAATATTTTAAAGTCATGAAATTATTTTAAAAATTCATTCTTTTTATGGTTCTATGCAAGGTATAGTTTAACATAAAACACTATTTTAATAGTTTTAAAATTTTATGTTTTGAATAGATATATTATATTTCAATATTATTAATGTTATTTTATGTAGGTAAACATGATTTTTTTATTGGAAATAATATTTCTCTCTGGAATTTATTTATATGGTTTGAAAAATGAATATATTTACATATTGTTTATAGAACATTTTTACTTTCTTTATAGATGTCAAAAGGAATGTTCTATTTTAACATATAATACATTAATGGAAATTCACATTACCAAAACCAATATTTTTTGGAATAAAATAAAAGTAATCCATGTTTTATTCAACGGAAAAACATATTTACCTTTTTCTAGGAATATTATTTTTCATTATTAGGTTCTAACAGAAATGGATATATTAGTATTGGAAAATGTTTTCCAAAGGGTTCCGAGAATATTTTTGAAAATTGCTAGTTTTTTTGTGTTATGATTATGTTGTGCTTCTTGGGAATTGATTATATTTATTCACTGTTCCATTATAAAAAATGGATGCGTGGGTTTTTTTGTCGCTACAGTTAATTATGTTAGAAGTAGATAGTGATGGTAATTCTACTGGTATCCGTGTAGGTTATTTGCAAATGTTAAGGTTATTATATCTTTATTTGTGAATTTTATTCCATTTATAACCATTAAGGTTATTCAGTATTTAATAGTGATATTAAAATGATTCCTCAAGTAAGAAACATGATTTATTTATTATTTATATGAATTTTATGGAAGTCATGAAATATCACAGGGAAATATAATGATCCTATGTTTAATTAAATGTAATTTTTTTACTTTCTATGGGGGAAAATTTTAAAGTTTTGAAAAATAAAATTTTGTTTAATTTTTTTCATTAAAAAAACATTTATGTGGTTTTTTTATAATTGTTAGGAAATATTTTATGACAATATTTGGGAAGGAACTTCTGTTTCTTGAATAATAAAATGATTACATGATCTAAAATATTATTTTCAAAATGAAATTTTTTATAAGTATTCATGAACTGACATGTTTCTTTTGCCATTCTTTTTTGTCCCTTCCTTATCTTTTGTGGTTATACCATTCTTTAAAAATATTTTTCATTGGGTTTATTGATGGGTAAGAACAAAGATGATGTCATGTTGAAATTCAAGATGATTAATACTAAAAAATAAAAATATTTAATTTTAAATGTTTTATATTGTTGGAAAAATAGATCTTGAGAATATGTGTTCAATTTTCAATTTATCAGTTTTTTATATATGATTGATGACTAAATTTTGAAAAACACTAAACCTTAAATGTCGTTGGGAATGAAAGAAAGTGATTTCCTTTCTAGAGACAATAGAATATTTTTTCTTAATGTTCAATTCCTTATCAATAGTTCTATGATAGATATTATTTATGTTTTTTTAATTTTTAATTTTTAGTAATATTATTTATTATTTATATATCAATTAAAATAGATTAAGAAGAGATTATGGTAATTAGAATATTATATTTAGAATATCACATTAAAATATATTTCATACTCCATGAAATATACTAAATTTTGATAGTTCTTTGAAATGGTTGTAGTGGCATGATATTAAACATAACCATGATTAATACATTACTGGTTAATCAAAGCTATAAGATAGTACATGAGAAATTAGAATAACATATGTTCCACGTTATTTGAGAAAGGGTATAATTAGTGATCAATGGAATATAACAGTAATTTTATTCAAATAAATCTAATCTTATATCAAACATTTCCTAAGGTAATCTAAAATATAATATTATTTTATTCAGCAGAATTCATTTATATATTGATTGTGTATATTTTGGATTCTAATATCAATTAAAATTTATGACATAGAGATTTATTCTAAATTTTAGGATAAAACAAGATAAATATATTATCATTCTTATTATAAGAATTTTCTTTCATTTTAGTTGGATAGTTAGATTTTAGATTCTGGATAAAGATCAGTACTTGATAAAGTCTACTATAATTGAATTTTGCCAAAAGGATAAAGTTAGAAAAAGAAAAATATCCTCAGATGATGGTGGGAGTACCAAATATTACCATGAAGAGAAATATCAAACATAAAAATTATATCCATACTCATACAAATCATGTTTACCAAAAGATAACATAGAATATTGTTTGCAGTTGGTTATCATTCAAGTGATATTCTATTAGAGTTGGTTCCCACTAACAGGATAACATTATAAATTTTGTTACATATATATTTAAATACATTAATATTAATAAATTTCATATAATGTGGTGTTTGTTCTTCCACAATACATTAATTTTATAATTTACTACAATATATGTGACATTGAAAGATCATATCAGTTTCATTTTATGATGAAAAAATATGATGTGTTAATATGATATTCATTAAAAATATATATATCCAAGATAAAATTATATAGATGGAAACATAGTATGTTTGAGTGTTAAGAGATTTATACATGTAAGTATATGACATTTCATATCATAATATATTCACATATAAAAATGCATGAGGGGATATTATAATGAGTGACCCACCATTGTGAATTGTATATGTTTACGTGTCCTTGGTTATTCTGTTCTATGAATATTCAAATTGGTCCTTAGATGTGGGCTTAATAATAATGCATTTAATTATATTCATACATTGATGTAAAAAATTAAACTATAATTATTTATGATTTTAATTAGGTAGGGTTTGTTGGGTGCTTTATGAGTTTTATGGTATAAACTAATATGTCAATAAAGGATGTGTCCCCTTTGTTAATTATTAATATTTGATATATTAGGCCCCTTGATTTTAGTGTAACTGCCAAAAAATTCTATATACATGGTGTTATCTTGAGGAGTTTATTTCAAAAATTAAAATAATGACATGTCAAGCACATTGGATGATGAAAAATTTATAAAACTTACGTGATTAGTGATATAAAGACAATGTGATTATATTATACATAATTTTTTTGTAATTGTATCATTAACAGTTTTCAATATGAGTTCCTTGTTGTGTTCTTATATTTCAATCTAAGATGTTAGTTAAGTACTCTTAATACCACTGAGAATGATTCATAGACTCTCACACACTAATTGTATAAAAAAAATATCAAAATCTTTATAACACATTAATAGTTGACCCAAGTAGTATTTTCAGGATTGAGGAATAATATTTATATAGAATTTATTGATAAAAATATTATATTTGGATTTATATTAAATTTATAATATATATATATATATATTATTTTAGTATTAAAGAAATAATAATTCATAATATCTTTGAATAGAATATTTTTTATCACTTATTTATTTTAATCCTAATAATAAATAAATAATAATTTGATAAATAAAAAAATTATTTAGTTACTATAATATGAAATGAATATTTACTCACAAGTAATTAAATTTAATATTTATTAGAATAAATGTAATAAATTTATATTTAGAGAATAATAAATATCTCTTTATTTATTTCTCAAAATAATAATATCTATTTCATTAAATATTTGTTATTAAATCGTTCATTAAGTGCCTAGGTGGATTTTTTGGCCAAATTTTGGGGATATGACATAGAGGATATAAGAATAAAAGATCATGTGAATATATATATATATACACAATATGATATTTATATGTTCACATGTAAGTGTATAGATTGGGTTGTAAGATTAAAAAATTTATTGATATTTATATTTTTATTGGGAAGTACATTCATATTAATTTTTTATGAAGGGCCTATGTTAAATAATTAATATTAAATATTAACTATATAATAAAATATTATATCATTTTTCTTATAATGTACACAAAAGTCTTACTTACCTATATATTTCTATCAGGACTAAAAATATCTCATCAATTTCTCACATGATTAAAAGAATGAAAACATTAATTACTCCATCTAAATATTGAGAAAAAAAGAAGAAGTAATATTTAGGACTAAAGGATTTCTTGTTGAGATCAAAACATAGAAATTCAAGACAATTTGTTCCTTCATGATAACACCTAATTGCCCAATAATGATGGTAAAAAAAATTGTGCAATGTGTGCATATTACTAAATGGATTACATTTTGGATCCTTTAAATGTGATTACTATATGTCTCAAATGGTGTTCAACTGATCAAGATCTACATCAATGAAATAATTCAATAGACAAGGTGATTCTTCCTATTAAATTGATTAAAAATTTAACGTGATAAGATCTTATCAAATGTTCTATGATAGCTTTCATCTTATTCCATTAGGAATATTATTACAACATGATTATTCTCTATCACATTCTTATGAATTATATTTTTGATCTAATGAATGACTATTGTTGGGAATGGGCATGACTGGCTTTAATTGTTTTATACCATTATATAACGTTCTAGAACTACCCTCATGATATTATTAAAAATATTAACATTATATTTTCATGACCACATCTTATGAATTATATAAGACTCTTTAATACGATTGAAATATATATCAATATTTTTATTTTGATATATCATTTTTGAATCAAACTTATTACATTAAACACGAGCCTTTCATATGATAAAAATTATCTAAAATTATTACATATTACCCAATATATCCCACATGTACTTTATGGTAGTGAAATAGATAACCATTATATTTTACTAATTTGAATGCACACAAGAAATTTAATTTGGGGATTTGGTATCAACATCATGAAAATTCTAGTTTCATTCAATCACAAATAATTTAGAAAAATCACTAATATGTATTCTATTAACAAAATACTATAAAACATTCAGTCCAACTATCTATAGGTGATATATCATTATTTTATTCTATATATATAAATTTTAGACATAAAATAAAGTAACTTCTTTTTTATTCAATATAAATTCCATATATTAAGGATGAATATGATAGAATCGATTCCCTTAAGATGTGGCTCTAAGAGAACTTATTGGAGACAATATCTTAATACACCTTGAGGGTAAATTAGGTTTTTTATGTTTTATATAGGAACGTATAATCATTTTTAAATAAACTAAATTATTATCTTATTCCAAAAACACACATTCCATGTAATAAATAATAAATAAAATAATAACGTGATTTACATGGTGAAAAAAAGCTATAATCTGAGGGGCCTTGATGAGAATGTGTAGATATACCACTGTGAAAGAAAACCCACATTAGTAATTACAATTTTTTTTTCGAGGGATACACTATTGATCTTAAGAAAACATCATCTCCTCGACCTATCATGCACCAATTTTATTCATGTAATTACAATATAATGTTTACCTAAAATCTTCTTATAATATTTTCAAAAATTGTACAATGAACAACAATCCAATAGGGGTGTTACTGATATCCTTAATAATTCTTCCCTTATTCATTTCATTTATATCAATAATTGTTTTCTTCTCCATCAGTCATTGTTATATTAGTTTTCCTTCTCTCTCCTCCACTATTTTCACTAAAATATACTCTATCTTCTTCTCTCCCCCATATTTTGTTTTCAAACTCACAAAATATTAAACAATAATATTTCTAGAATGTTACATTGAAACTCTATGAATTATAGTGTCTAAACATATTTTTTTCTTGTCGTATTTTATTCATAATAATTACAATAAATCCAATATATAAATTCCAAGAATTCAATAACAAGTAATTATTTCCATTTACATATATATATTCCTTAAAATATTTCACATAAATAATGCTCTTCATTATTTGGAAAACATATATAGAAATATATTATTTACATACAAATTTATATCAATAAAAATAATAAAAAAATATCTATAATATTTTATAACCATAATATAATGTGAAATAGAAATTAGTTGATGTAATATTTTCATGCATGAAGATGAACATGTTCATAACTCTAAGTAATGATGCTACAACCTCAACTTCTCCAAAAATAAAATGATAAGAAATTTTATTATTACAACATTTTTTATATTTTCTAATATTTCCATTTATGGTCTATTCTTTTACAAATAAATCTTATTATAAAAAGAACAATTCTCTTCTATTTCTTACATTAAATTTACCATGCCTTTGAAAAACTCTTATAAAATCCCGAATAATTTTCCGAAGTAAAGAGTGAGAAAATCTTGACATGTCAAATGAAATTAATATAACTCATATGAAATCTAGAAAATCATTATTAAATTCAAAGGATTTATGGAATATAGAAAAAGACATAAGAATTTCATGTCTTCCAAATGAACAAAGACTTATGAAAAAAAATTCCTAAAATCTCCAAGTATAATAAAATGAATAACTCCATACAAAATCCAAGAATTCCTATCAAATTCTATGTTTTTCATATAAAATACATTCAAAATAAATAATAAACTTCATATAAATAATGACTTATAAAATTTATTTGGTATTGCCAAATTCATGTAAGTTATCTGAAATCCACTAAAAACGTATGAAATTCACAATAAAACATACAAATTTGGAATTTTCCATCATTCCATTCACCTTAGTTGTGGAGAAAATTCGTAAAAAATGATATTCCATGATTTTATAAAAATTAAATAGCTAATTTGAACAATTGGAAACTCCCCATAACTATACATACTCATCTTTTATCTTTGGAATTCTCTTTGTAACAAGAGTATGTTTTAAGCAACCAAATAAACCATAAATCCTTATAGATTGTATATCCATTATATATATGTTATGCATCTGAGAAAAAATAACACCCAACATACTTTTATAGAAGAACCCACAAAAACACCTTCAAACAAAAATACACACAACATTATAGTTATAGTTATGAATAAAATTTATTACTTTAAATTATTGATATATTAAAATAATATTTTAAATCATTTAATATAAAAAAACATTTTTCATAATTAATATAAATTTTAAATCATTAAATGTGAATAATAATAAAATTGTTTTTTGAAGTTGGGTATAAAAGAAGTTGTGTTTTATATCATAAAAAATTAAAAACTATTCATAAAATTAATTATTTTATTATTCATTAATAAAATTAAAATAATTATTAATATTTTTTTATGTTTA
This sequence comes from Viscum album, assembly GCA_963277665.1. Classification (NCBI taxonomy): domain Eukaryota; kingdom Viridiplantae; phylum Streptophyta; class Magnoliopsida; order Santalales; family Viscaceae; genus Viscum; species Viscum album. The sequence goes on along the minus strand of OY728163.1, from coordinate 59,734,052 downwards.
CATTTGGTTTTATATGTTTTTTATTTTTGAAATTATTTATGATGATAATATATTTTGTGTTCATTATTTATAAATTAATGATTTATAAATAAAAAAATTTCTATTACTTTTATTTTTTTCAACATATTATTAACGTTTATGGTTTATGTATTCTGTTCTATATTAAAGGAACCATATTTGGGTTTTTCTAGTGTGGAGTTTTTTAGTTATGTCACAATTCATAAAATTTAATTAAAATATTCTATGTTGGTTATTTCAGTTTTTGTGTCAGATATATTTTTGGTTATATATTTTATGACTTATTTTATATATATATTTAAAATTATTATATGTTTATATATTATAAACACATAATGATTATATTGTTTTCTATGCAATTTTATATAAATAAATGTATGTTATATAAAAGGTATTTTAATTTACCATATAGTGAATTTTAAATTCTAATAAAACTAAATTGTATTATAGTTATATATAAAAATATTAATGAAGCATAGAACGGTTCTATGCTCTACGTAATATATCCACACCATATATATAAATATATATATATATATAGATTTAAAACAACAATATAGGTGTAATTTCTAAAACTAAAAATTCTATTTAACAAATATTAATTTATAAAATTGAAAAACAATAAATAAGACACCCAATATATAATAGAATAACCTAAATGAAAAAACATGCATAATTTATGTTATATTGATTTACATTGTATTCCAATTGAGATAATTATTTTTTGTAATTATTATAGCTAAAAAAATAAACCGAAAAGGATATCTGCATATTATAAAATATGTATATGCGGCTAAATTTTTAATTAATAAATAACTATAGATAGGATAATATTAAAAAATGTGATATGTTATCTCCAGACATATTCGACCACTATTTATATTTTCTCTACAAGAATAATACACTATGTGTTAGGTCAACTTAATTTTAATGGAAACTTATATATATAAACAATATTGATTCAAAATTATTAGAAAATATAAACTTTTAGTGAATATTAAAATTGATAATATAAAATAATAACATACAAAATATAGTTCGTAAGCACTCATCAGGAAAGAAACCTAACTTATTCAATTTAAAAACACATCAAATATTTTTTCATTTTAAAAATATAATTTGATGATTATAATTTAATATAAATAATTATACTCTTAATGAAAAATAAAAAATAATATATTATAACTATAAAATACATTACAAAAAATTAAAATGAAATATAAAGAAGTAAAATAAATAATATTATCAAGATAAGAAATGGATATGATCAATGTAGCTACAAAAAAACTATCATAAACACACCAAATGAGAGATTACAAATTAAATATGATATTATTTAGTTAAATTATAAATAAATATTATATAAAAAACAAATAAAATATTTTTTAATATAAGTATACAATCATAAAGATAAAATAATTCAAAACAAGTAATTTGTTAAAAAACACGTATACAATATTTTTGTTCTATATTTTGAAAATATTAATTTAATTAAAAAATAAATTTTAATCGATGACTAAATTTATAAAACAAATAACTCAATAATAAAATATTGATTGGGGTTTAGGGTTTTTTATTTTTAGAATCATTTTTAAATTTATTTAGTGTTATTTTAGCACCCTTGGTTTTAAGTAAGTAACCCTTATTTTGTGTATTTTCTATTCATGAAGTGTTTGGGAGATGTTTTGAAGAGTTTGTAAGAATTTGGAATGTTCTTTGGATATTTCATAAGTGTGAAATGTTGGTGTAAAGTTTGGTTAAACTATGAAATATATATGGGAAATCATAGACATTGAGACATTGGATATGGGGATGGCACACTAGTAGGAACAATATTTTTAAAAATTGTGCAGCCACCTATAAGAAACCACGCAACGTGGGAAAGTTTGTGGCCAGAGAATGATTTTCTAATCGTGTAATCCAACCAAGCGTGGTTCCTCCTTGAGGTAGTAGCTGGTGGTTAGTTAGTGCATGGTTTTCCTAACAATGTGACTAACTATACCCATTTTAAAATGAATACCCAAAAAATGGATCTACATAGGGACTCACTATAAAACCTCATTTTCCGACAAAAAAACCCTAACTCAGGATTTCAACCTATGGCTAGGGAACCCTTATTCCTTGATTTGGAAGTGATCTAAATGCATTTCATGGTGCGTTGAAACCCTTTTATCACGGTAAGTCAACGTTTATGGTTGTTTTTGGTTGTTTTCCCTAGATTTACATCTCCTCATCTCCAAGTTTCTTATATGTAGTTCTGTTGTTGATATATATGGGGGTTTTAATGCCAAATATGACTATATTTGGATTTTTGGATGATAGGGGAAGAGATCTAAGGCTGTTTTTTCTGATATTAAACCTAGTTTGCTTAAGGTTCTCATACCATTTTCCAGTGTCGCCATATTTCCTAAGGTAGGTGGCTTCACTCTTAACACATTTTTTCTTAAAATAGAAGGATTAATTTCAAATTAGTTTTTTTGCATGAAAATTGATGTGAAATTTTGGTGCAATGATTGTTGGAAACCTTTTTTGGTTACAATTTTTGGTAATGTGTAAAAAATGGGTGTTTTGGACTAAGGTGGTCTTGGTAACATGATTTTAAAATGAATATTTTAAAATAATACTTTGGCTTGATGCATGAAAAATTGTTTTTAATAAAATTGTTGGTTTTATTGAAATTGTTTTCATAAAACAGATTTCCGTAAAAGGTTGGTTTTAAGGAAATGATATGTTGTCTTGGTTTTCAATAGAAGTGCAGTTTTACTGAATTTATTGAATAGGTTTGGAAATATTGAATTGCATGTAGTTTTCATTATAGTTAAGAATATATGTAATGGGATGTGTATGGATGTGGAAGTTCCACCATAAAGTGGGTGGGTTTTGACGTGAAAGTTACACTGTTATAGGTTTGGATGTGAATGTTCCACCCTAAATTGCAACACCAAGGTTGTGTGTGGTTGTGTGTAGGCGTTTTTGTCTATTATTGGTTATGATATATGGAATTGGTAATATAAATTAATTTCCTGAAATGGTTATAATGACATTTTTGGTTGGATTCCTTAGAAATTGGTTTATTTGAGAAAATTGATTTTGTGTCGAATTGTTGGGCTTTGGGATATATTTTTTAACTATTTTAGTGGTATTTATATAAAGTTTTTTATAAGAATGTGCCATATTGTTATATCCTAGTGGTGTGAGTTGGGATTTCATGTGTGGAAATCCTACTATGTTTACGTACTCACCCCTTCTTGGGAACTTTTGTTCCTTTTTAGATATTGTTCATCAACATTCAGGAAAATTTAAAGTATCACACTTCTTTAGTGGTGCATCATGATACTTGGGCTATTTTTTGGAGGATGGAGTTTTATGGATCTTTAGAGTTTTATTAGAGACTTTGGGTTTTTTCATTTATGTCCTCAACTATTTACTTTGATGTTTTTAAGTATTTGGATATGGTAAACATTTGAATTTTGGTTTTTATGTAAGTGAAATTACTTTTATTTGTTTTACATTTATTACCATTCATCATGTAGAATTCTTTTTTATGGATTGTTTGGTTGGTAGTATTCTTTTAAAAAGGTTAAATCATACCCCACGTCTTAATGAATCCATTATGATTTATTTCCAGCCTGTGGCACCTTGGGGATGTTTTTTAAGGCCAAGTAATGTACTTCATTCTCAAGGAAATGAGGAGGGGTGGTATGTTACAAGTGGAATCTGGTTAATCCTTTTGAACTTCCTATAGAAAAAGCAGTATTAGTCTTGGTCGGTTATTAACTCGGTATTGGTTTTCGATATAGGAGGTGAAATTTATTCTATTCTATTCCTTGTGTTGGGATCGTAGAAAGGATTAGGATTTCTGGGACATGAAATGTAGATCATAAAAAGATATAGCTATGATTTTTATGTTGGACTTCAGGTTACCAAGGATTTGGGTATATAATTGTATTTGATACACTTATAGGATTTCTAATCTCATTGTCATGGTTTTACCCAATGATACTAGCATTACATGCCTTATAGATATGAATTTCTACTAGGAGTGAATATTTTATTTGGAGAAATGATCTATGATTTTTTTAAAAGGTGTTAATTTTTGAAAATCATTGATATTATTTTCAAAAAATTTATTTTTAAAAGGCAACAAATGGTTATTTTGAAAAATGGTATGATTTTCAAAAGCCTTGTGAAATGTCCAAAAATGGTTGAATGTAGAAAATGTCAAATTTTAGAAATCCTTATTACGATAGATTATGTGGTAGAAACTGATATTTTATATCCTTTAGTTGCTAGAGAGTGAGACTTATGGTAGTTGATGTGTTTATATAAATGGGCACATTGTTTATGTTTTTGGAATGGGTTGGAAGGAGCTGTTGAGAATGTGGATGCACCTGAGCTATAAGTGAACCAACAATTGTTTTGAAGCATTCTTTTAGCTTTCTAAACCATTGAGTTTGGACTACAATAAGATACCCTTTTATGATATCATTCACATCTAGAAATATAAGGGGAAAAAGTACAGTTATCCTCATTAGAGGAGGTAATAACTCTAGAATTCAGAGCAATAAGAAGATAGTTACCTATTCACAAGGAGGTGGAACACAACAGAATAAGATCAAATGAGCAAGTAACCTTCCTAAAAGACCCAAGATCAAGCCTATACTTTTTCAGTGTGGAGTTTTTAAACCACAAGAAGTGGGAGTGTAAAAAATAACCTAGATAATAGTGAAATTTCAACAATATGGGGCATCTTTAGCGGTATTATTTTAGTGCTTTGAGGTCGGGTGTTCGGGACAGTTCTCAGGTGTCTTGAACATTGTATACCTCATTGATACAAGGGAAACAAAATACCTCTCATCAGTAGAACATAGTTTTCCATTGTGATTCTGGGAATACCATGACTACACAATTAGGACAATCTCAATAGGGTAATAAAAAACAATTTGTCTTGAGAACGAAATTATATGGATCTGATCAAGTTATTATGGATGATTAGTCTGGACCATCAACTGTGAGAGGTACAATACTATTGAATTCTACCAATATTAATGATTTATTTGAAATTTTTTATCACAATGCTTTATTTATTCTCTTGATTTTGAGTTTCTACGTTTAAATGTTACGATGATACCTTCTGTGTTAAAACATCAAAATTATCTTGTTTAAAGATAATGTCTAGCCTTTCTATATAGAAAATGATCTATAATTGTTTATGGATCTGAGTTGATATGAGATCTCTATGTGTTTGGGATGGATTTCTATGATGTAATCCTCGGTATGGATTGTTTGACAACATTCAAGTCTCACATGGACGTCTATACCAAAAGGGTTAGTTTTATAGCTGAAGATGGTGTCGAGCATCTCTTCTTAGGAGACCATAATGTAAAGGTAGGTTCAAAAAGCTTGTTGGGACCGATAGTTGTAATGATCTAATACTAGTTGTAAGCTTTGAATTTGTCAACAATGGGTGAGATTGAGGATAACATTTTTCCAGTAGTTGTTGATCAATTTAATATTTTTTTCCTGAAAATTTCTCATGGTTACCTCTCTATGGGAAGTGGAGTTTACAATTGATATCCTTTCAGAGACCAGTCATATTTCCATTCCATTTTATCAGATGGAATCAATAGAAATAAGGGATCTTAATGTTTAGTTTGAAGATCTAGAAAGTAATGGGTTCATTCGGCCTAGCACGTCTTTATGGGTAGCACTAGTCTTGTTTGTCAATTTTTTGGTTGGAACTCTTTATTTTTTGTGTGGAGTATAGTAATCACAAAAAATTTACAATAAAGGACATGTATCCACTTCCACAAATTAATGATTTTTTCAACCAATTGACTGGAGCTCAGTGGTTCTACAAAATTGACTTATGATCAGGATATAACCAATTATGGTTTTGGAAGGAGGCTATTCCAAATAATACTTTCAAGAGTAGATATGTCCTTTTTTAATGTCTGGTAATGGATTGTGGACCTACGAATACACATGATATATTTTTGGAATTGATGAATTTGATATTTTTGTGATATCTAGATTCTTTTGTCCTGGTTTTTTGTGGATGACATATTGGTGTATTCAAAGACAAGGTCTGTAAAGACCCGGAAATTTGAAGGAATTTGTTTTAAATACATTGGAATTTTACGAGTCCGCAGTTTCTGACGACGCTTGATTCTGAGGCCTGGTGTGCCCGAAATCAATTTATGAAGTTCTGTTCGGGTACGTTTAGTAAACGTACATGCGGGTTTTTCTATCTTTTGAACCGGTGCTCGGAATTGAAATCCGAGGACACCGATGAACTCACATCGCCAGTATTCGCTTAAGGGGACCTTTACTGCAGTTGCGTTTTAAGCGAGCTGAAAGTTATAATTTGGGGATTTATCTTAAATTAAATAAAATTGTGGTGATACACAATTTTATTTTAAGAGGTGGTTATTTCCTCCAAGAGGAAGTTTGGGGTGGGAACCACACCCCACATAACCTCCCATGAGGGGATTTAGTGTGGTGAGGCCCACATGAACCCAAACCCTTTCACCTCCCCTCAAATCCCCATTAATACTCCCTACTGTTTATTTTGACAACTCCCGATATTTAGTATGGTGGAGCCTCTCCACCTCTCACCATTGAATGTGCCAACCTCTAATTAATATCTGCATTAATTAATTGGAACCTCCTTTTAATCAATTTGAATTTCATGGAAATTATATTAAATTGGGATCCTTTTCTTTCTTTTGCGTTGGCAAGCTTACTATTGGGAAGGCTCTGGAGAATTAGAAGATAGGTGACCCTTTTCGACGAAGAACACCGTTCTTCAACAAAGAACATGAAGGACTTCTTCCAACGACGCTTCTTCCTCAAACGCAACCTGACGTCAAGGAATCTACGTCGTCTTCGGATTCTCATCATGCATCGCGAAAACGACTCTTCCTCCCACATTGACGGGATGAAACCGTTCTCCGCAACGCCATCTTCCGCAACGCCCGACTACCGTGATGCCCGTCTTCCGTGGCTCGTCGACGTGCGATGTCAATTTCAAGGTAGGGGTTTGGTATATTCTTTAAGTGAATAATTTGTACCCCATTCTTCGTTGAATTACTTGGAGTATCATCAGCCATCTGCTACCACCTAACGCGGAGGTCGCGGGCCGAACGAACACGACCCGATGACCCCCCGTTAATCCTTGTTTACATACATGATGGAGGCGGAGATGGAAGAGGAGACGATGACCAAGGCAGCGGTGTTGGCAACGATGTCCATGCACTGGTCCGTTAGAATACTGCAGCACTGGATGCCACGCGGAGAGGGGAAGACCATGGCCCGCAACCGGGCAGCTCGACCGAAGAAGAACCGACCTGCTGTAGCTGGCCAGACAAGAGGACTGCGACGCCATGTGGCGCCGCGCTGCGGAAGACCGCGAGCCGCATTCCGTAGGCCCCTCGGTTGATGAACTAGCCGGCAGGCAGCCAGCCAGGCTGGGAAGACCCCACAGTGCCAGGAGGGCACCGCGCTAGGGGTACTGCAGCCCGCCCGTGCGGGCCGCTCACACTGGGAAGACCGGCCGACACCGGTTGGCCGGACAGGAGGGCGACGCTGCTCGGCACCGCCATTTCGGAAGACCGGGGGCTGTGCCCCACAATCGACTCGACCAGCTGACCGAGCCGCGGGTCGGGCAGTGCCCAGTCGGGCCGGGCCGTGTAGCGCCGGGTCGCGCCACGCCGCGCCAGGCAGGGCTACGCCAGGCCGTGCCCGGCCGAACGGGGCCGCGCCCCCCGGGCAGGGCTGACCCCTCATCTGGGTGGAACCCACTGAGCTAGGACGGGCTGACCCGCCAGCCCACTGGGCATGACGGGCCAGGCCCGTTTCGCTAAAATGCGAATAACTTCGCGATTGTGCGTCCGATCACACGCCATCTGCGATACTGGGATCCTCTTGAAAAGATGGTACTTTTGCGATACTCTACGTGAATTTTGGAAGAATTTGGAAAATATCCGGGTTTGGAATGAGTGTAATTGCAACCGGGCCCCTGGAATGGAAAAGCCAATAACTCTCAAACCGGACGTCCGATTGACGCACCGTCTGTTGCGTTGGGTTTCTTTTGATGAGACAGATCTTTGAGATACATTAACTCTGGAATTCGTGACAGTTGAAATATCGAACCCCCTTTGCTCGATGAGTCAACCCTCTCGAAATCTAGAGTTCTATGTGTGGGAACCCTAGAGCTGGCTGCGATTGCGCCGACTACTGTAGTAGAATCCTCCGTGGGTTCGATAGCGACAACTACCGTTCTGGAATCCTCCATGGGTTCGACAGCGACAACTACCCTACTAGAATCCTCTGTGGGTTCGACAGTGACGACTACCATACTGGAATCCTCTGTGGGTTCGACGGCGATGACTATTGTTCTCGTATCCTGCGTGGGTCTGGCAGTTTGACCTCTGTACTTGTATTATGTGTGGGTCTGAAAGAGTAGCTGGTTTTGTATCATGTGTGGGTCTGATAGCTTAGCTGTTCTTGTATCATGTGTGGGTCTGACAGCTTAGATGAATCAGTGACTAAATCTGATCATCTCTATCGCTATACAAAATATGTATACCTGAGTGAGCTGAGTCTTGACTTACAATCATTATCATCGATGTGATTGACTTCTATCCTATGTGGATTGAGTTGCAATTGTGCTCGAGAGTTGGAGATGAACTATGGTTGATAACATAGGTATATGTATGGGCATATACCTAAGTAGAGTTGGATGATACTTCGTGATTGTATCTTTCTTTTGTGGTTTATCCTTCATGGATTTTGGGAGACCTTCAGGGGTCTCGGGGTCCCTACTGAGTATCGTATATTCACCCCTGCATGGGCTATGCCCGCACTACGCTATGTTGGATGCAGACGATGGACAACACTAATCGAGGTGGAGACTTGTGAAGCTGGATGGTACCCGGAGGTGGACCACTTGGTGGGACGTACACGGAGCGGACAATCGTACCTGAGGTGATGAGGAGGCCACATATACCCACCCTTCATGTGGGATTCCCGGAGGACGACTCAGTGGTTTCTGTTTTACTTTAATGCAGTTGTACTAGCTATTCAGTTGTACTATACATTACATCTGGGTTTGTACACTAGCCCATTTACTTTCCATCACTTACTTTTCTATTAAGTATTACTTAGTGTTTACTTCTGTTTCGTACTCTGTTGTGTTTTTTACTTTTATAAAGGCAATTTCTTCCCATTTTTATCAGGATTTATGCCTTTGGTGCAAGTCGCCAGCCCCTGGCCTATGGAAGGCGGGTTTGGGGTAGTCACGTCACGGGCCCCGAGGACGGGTCGTGACAAGGTCTGAGCATAATAAAAAATTGGAGTCATTGTTGGGAATCTTGAGGGATCATCAGTTAGCATCCAAATTATAAAATTGTCATTTTTAGATTCAATAGGTATGTTTCCTTGTATATGTAATCTCTGAAAAAAATGTTTCTGTGGATCCAAAAAATATAGAGGATATTATCTCTTGGAAACCACCAAATAATGTATTTTTGACGCGCAGTTTCATTGGTCTATCTATTTATTACCGATGCTTTGTTCCTGATTTTTCATGACTAGCCTCATTGTTGACTGATTTGACAAGGAATAATGTTCCATTCTAATGGAATGATGAATGTACAAAGTCCTTTCAAGAACATAATGTTCACTATAAATATTCACCTATCTTGATTTTTCTAGAATCAATACAAGGGTATGTAATGTATTGTGATGATTTAGGATCATGGTTGGGATGTGTAATCTAGTAGGGAGATCATGTTGTTTCTTATGGATCAAGATATTTATGGTTTCAGGATATGAAATACCTAACGCAAGACTTAGAGTTAGTTGTCTTTGTATATGATTTGAAAGCTTTGCTTTATTGTCTCTTTGGTGAGAAATTTACTATAATCACATATCATAAGAGCTTGAAACATATTTTCTCACAATGATATTTGAATCTGAGAAGGAGAATATGGATGAAGTATCTTCAAAGGTTTGACCTTGACTAGATGTACACACCAAGTAAAGTAAATAGAGTGGAATATGCATGAAGAAAAAATTCATATACTTAGTTGAACAAATAAGAATCATAGTAGTTGTAGTTGATGTTAGTGATTAATGAAATGAACATTAAATGTAAAGAATGAGTTGATGTTTCAATTTTACTTCTAGTTTCCTTGGTTTCTGATTTGGTGACGTTGGTTAAAGAGGCACTAAATTGTTATTTAGAATGTGTGGCTACAAGGTAAAAACTAAATGGTGGGAAGACTATTGAGGGATGGAAGCTATATGAGAGTTTATTATTATTGTCTTGTAATCAAATGGTTGTACCATTGGATTTTCAGGAACTTCTTCTTCACGAATACCACTATTTGGGAAGGGTTGTTCCTCTTAGAGTACCTAAGATGTATAATCCATTGAAGTCATAATTTTGGTGGGTTTTCATGAAAATGTATGTGGTTGAGTTTATTTCAAGATGCTTAACCTGTCAAAAGGTTACGACATAGCATCACTTACCAACAGTTATGTTTCATTCTTTTCCTATTAATGTTTATAAATGGTTGAATATGGCTATGTATTTTGTAATGGTTTGGAAACACGATTCCATATGGGTGATAGTGGATCAACTCACAAAGTCATCTCATTTCATCATGATTCATGAATACCATACAGTGGAGGACATGTTAAAAATATATATATGAGAAGCGTTAAAGAGGAATATAATACCAATTTCCATATTATCAGACTGATATCTATGTTTTTTGTCTCATTTTTAAAAATCCTTAGAAAAATCAATTTTGAATCATTTGAAAATGGGTGCAGTCCTCAGATGGACGAACAATCCAAATAGACAATACAAACATTGGAGTACATGTTGGAGGCTCATGTAATGGATTTTTATGTCTCATGGGAAGAGAAAATACCATTAGTGTAGTTCTATTATAACAACAACTATCCTATCACAATTCACATGGATACTTTTAAATCATTTTTTAGCTGTCCTTATTGTCCTCCACTTTTTGTGTGGAAATAGGTGAAACATTGTTCTTTGGGCCAAGCCATGTCAAAGAAATAATGGAGAATATTCTGTTGATCAGGAAATAGATGGATAGTCATCATAAATCATATGTGGATCATCACTGAAGGTTTTTGTCATTTGATTTGAGTGATCATGTGTTCTAAAAGATATCTTCAAGGATTGGACATCATCATTTTGAACTCAGGTCGAATTATCTCCTTGATTCATATGCCATTTTGAGATACTTGAATGAGTTGGAGAGGTGGAATATCAGTAGAATTTTCTACCAAGGTTCTATGCAGTGAATAAGGTCTTTCATTAATCTCTTCTAAAAATGTATAATCCTGATCCTAACCATGTGACTCAATGTGATCATGTTGACCTAGATCTGAATTCTTAATTGGTGCATGTGCCAGTGTTGATTGTGGGTAGGCAAGAGAAAGTCATGTGTGGAAATATCATCAGTCTATTGTGGGTTTTTTGGAAACATGGTCAGATTTAGATAGTGAATTGGGAATGTGAGAAGGAGAAGAAATATCAATGGTCAGAACACTTTAAAAACAATGATTCTTTTCTAATTTCCATGTATTGAATGAAAAATTGTGTAGAGAATTTTTCTCCCCATTTTTAAGTATGTAACCCATAGTTTAAATATATAAACTGTTTGGGTGATGTTTGGGTGGGGTTGGAAGAAGTTTGGATTTTATTAGGTGCTTTTATAATGGTGAAAGTTTGGTTAATGATTAGGAAAAACCTTAGAACTTCTATAGGAAACCATGAACATTGAGACAATTGCTATGGGGATGGTGCACGAGCAGACACTCAGTTTTTACATACCATTCGACTGTATTGGATAAACCCTAAAAAGTGTGATAGTTGGATTTTATATGGTTAAAGCATGGTCTTATAACTATACGAGACAACCATGCATGGTTCATCCTTAATGCAGTAGATGGAACACAATTAGAGCACAATTTTTATAACTATGTGACTAACCATTCATAGTTAAAATAAAATATAAACAAAAAGTGGATCTAGATCATGAATCACATTAAACCCAAAATAGTTCCTCAAAATGTCCCTAAATCTGGATTTCTTCCTCTACAATTTTATGGAACCCTTCTTCATCAATTTGGAAGCAATCTAGAGGCATTTATTTGTTCTTTAACGCCCAAATATCGTAGTGAGTCATTGTTTATTATGTTTTATGGTGGGTTTCCTTAGATTTAAATCTCCATCACTCACAGTTTCTTAGATATAGTTACACTGTGGATAGATATAGGGTTTTTTATAAGACATAAGATTACAATTTTATTTGTTTTATAGGGGAAGAGGTTTAAGATTGGTTTTTAAAGATTTAACCTAGTTTAATTGAAGTTTTCATTCCATTTTCTATGGTGGCCATAATTCCCTAGGTTGGTGTCTTCTCTCTCAACTAATATTTCTATAACTATATGTATTAATTTCAATTTTTTTTAATTGATTATTTTATTATGGTGCAATGATTATTAAAAACCTTATTTGGTGACAAATTGTGGTATTGTGCAAAATATGTTGTTTTGGACTAAGGTGATTTTGGTAACAAGATTTTAAAAAGATAATGTAACGACCCAAAGCTTCATTAATGGAAAAATCCCTCTTGATCCAGTTAAATGTTTCTTTATGAAACTTTTTTTTATAAGATGTCAACTTCTTTAAGTTTTACGTTAAGATTTGTGACCGTTACTTTTATAGCCGTTGAACAGTGATCATCTGGGTAGTTTAAATATAAGGCTTTAACGAACCAATTTTCTACTCAGACAAAGGAAGCGATGGCCTCATCCAGTAGAATTGCCCCTTACGAAGCCCATTTGTCGGAGCTCGGAAAGGAGGTGGCGTATTTGGGCTTTGCCCTTGACCAAGCCCAAGCTGAGCTTCATCAAGTCAAGCTCGAACGTGATCGTCTACGGGAAAAATGGAATTTTATAGAGATTACCACTCGAGCAATGTTATCCGAGCAACCCCAAGAGTCTGTCACCATCGCACACCTTACCCTTAGGTCTTATGCGGCTATTTTAAGGGGTTATGTAACAAATAAGTAGCACCATGTTCATGTACATTATTTTTGTATATAATAATGAATATAATTTCTAGTCATTTTTGATACATTGTAATTAGTTTTTAAAGTACAAACGGTGTTTTTAGTTATTATTTAATTAAGAATTATATTTTATTAAATTAAAGGATTTTTGAATTAAATAATATTTTAATAAAATATTATTATTAATATTAAATTAATTTTTATTAAATATAAATGATCTTATAATTTTATGAATGCAATTAAATTTTTTATTAAGGTTTGAAAGCCATTTCTGTCAAAACCCGTGAATTTTTTATAAAGGTCGGTTTTTATTTTAAAAGTAAAAATTAACATATTTAGAAAATTATTTAGATAAAATAAATATTATTTTTGGAATCAGGACGTCGAAATTATCTAACGGTGAATTTTTCATAATTTTCTGAGACAGTCAAATTTTTGGGTAAAAATTAAATACCATTTAAATATATAATGTGTTTTATGTCATCATAATGACCCAATGGTGATGTAATAAAATACCATAATCCTTATGCTCGGCCAATATATGTTTTATCATTAAAATAATGAGGTTTTGGGTTTGTTTGACTCACTTTTCAAAGCATTAATGGAGCCCTCAAGACTTATTCAACACTTTGCCTTTTTAAATTAATTTCCATGGGAGTGTGACTCACCTCCACATATGCAACCCAAATTTTTTAATAAGTTCGGACCTTGGACTTTTAAAATATTATTTTCCTCTTTCCTTTTCCAGAAACCATGGGCAAATACCATGGGATGGTTTGTGGTTTGGATTATTTTAATATAAGGGCTCCCAAACCTAAATAATAAAGAATTCTCTCACTTTTACTATATAAACCCACCCAAGCTCCCACTTCCTCCTCACTCAAAGCCCTTGAAGTTCGTCCAACCTCTGCCCTACTCTCTCTAGAATCCTCTCAAGGTTCCCCAAGCTCCCAAGAAGCCTCTCACAAGCCTCTCTCTAGCCTTTGGAAGCACACTTCCAAGTAAGGGTTTTTTCTTCCTTTCTCATTTTTATCAATTTTCTTTAAGTTGTATTGCCCTTTTAATTTCATTTATGAATGTTGGGGTATGGTTTCGCACCTCTCCCATACTGCCCTATTATTGTTTGAATGATGGGAGACCCCTTTCTCTCTCATTAAATGCCTCCCATGTACACCCGTTACTATGCCGAAATTTCGAAAGGAACCTTTTTCTCCTCTTTTATATTCAAGCAATACTTTTGTATCATGAATCTAAATTCCTTTTCAATTGTTGGGACATGTATCTATATGACCTTCTTAATGTCCATTACATGTAAATATGATGAGGAACCCCTTTCTCTCTCATCAGCCTTTTTATGAATTCTTATGTCACGCCGTTACGCTGCCGAAATCGCACCGATTTTCTAAGCCAATGTCTTTGTGTAGTGAATACCATGCCCATTTCTCCATCAAGGGTATTCACCTTTATTCACATTTACTTATTGATTGTAAAGTTTCATGTATGAATTCCACATTCCTTTATCGTGGAATAAATGATTATGTTTTATGAATCCATGTTTTATGATCCATGTGGCACACTTATGCATGAAATGAAATGTTTAAGAAGGGTGCGCCCTGATAGCGCTCCAATGCATTGGGTAAAGTATAGTATCATGATACGTCATGTGCAATGAGTGTTGAATCATGCTAATTCAAGTGAAACGAGGGTTTAATCGTGCTTCAAGTGCAATGAGGGTTTACTCATGCTCCATGTGCAATGAGCCTTGGCTCATGCTAATTCCATGTTAAGTGTTGTTGCCACATTTCCATGTTATGATTATCATGCTTTATCATGCCTTTATGTTCATGTCTCTCTTATGCTCTATTGATATTCCTATTGCCTAACATGTATTGTACTCCTCATGTTATTCATTATGTACTCCCTTACTGGGCTTTATAGCTCACCCTTTTCTT
This sequence comes from Viscum album, assembly GCA_963277665.1. Classification (NCBI taxonomy): domain Eukaryota; kingdom Viridiplantae; phylum Streptophyta; class Magnoliopsida; order Santalales; family Viscaceae; genus Viscum; species Viscum album. The sequence goes on along the minus strand of OY728163.1, from coordinate 59,718,964 downwards.
ATGCATGTCCTCAGGTTATCCCATGCAATGCTAAGTACGAAGGAATGTAGTGGTCATGTAAATGAAGTTTTCAATAAGGATGTTGTATTTCAAGTTTAAAGTTTTTATGTAATGATCCTAAGCCCCAAAGACACTAAACCTCTCGATCTTCTTTGTTGTATCAAGTGAAGTTTTATGTAATAAAGCATGTTTAAGTTGTAATAAAAAGCAGGGTTGTCATAGTTGGTATCAGAGGATAGGTTTAGTTATTTTTGAGATTAGGAAACCCTAGTAAAGCCTTAGATACAAGACTAAGCATAATAAAAACATCCCTAAGTTTTGGTAAATACTGAGTAAGTGGTTTATCAAACAAATACATCCCTGTCTGGATACGAGCAGGTAGAGGCGGCTCTGGCACAGATGTATCCTAGGGGTAAAACCCGAAAACACCGCTTTGAGCTAGACTCGAACGGGAACTGGTGCATGACAACGGGCCTTGCTGCACTCTTGGTTACGACACTCCCGGGGGATATGTTTTGATAAATTCACAATCTTAGTATGAACCCTTATTAAGGGAAAAATGCCCCTAAGGATATATGTTAGAAGGAAGATCATGAAAAGCCTGGATTGAATCCTATAGACTCATGAGTTAAAGAGATTAATGTTTATTTATAATTCATCAACTTTTGTCTTTGGATTACCCTTTATGTGTTACCCCTAACTTTCCTTTTATTCCAGCCAATGGCCGGTAATAGGAGAACTCGGGCTAACAACCGTTGTGAAGATCAGTGTGATGATTGTACTTATGAGATGCCCAATCCAATGGGAGCGGGAATCGCGAACTTTGTCACGCTTCTCTCTCAGCTAACTCAAGTTTTGAATAGAAACACTGGTCAAGAGGAACGTTCAACCCCCCCTAAGAAAGAACAAGTCGCTATTGAAAGCTGCATGAGACAAAGGCCTCCTACTTTTAGTGGATCATCCGATCCCACGATTGCTGAACAATGGATCAACTCCATTGAAAAGATATTCTCCATCCTCCAATGCTCTGAAAAAGAGAAGGTTCTCCTGGCGGCTTATCGTATGGAGGGTGAAGCTGATCAATGGTGGACGTTGATCAAAAATACGAAGCCTGAGGAGGAGATCGAGGCTTTGGAATGGAAGGTATTCCGGAAGATGTTTTTCGATAAATATTTTCCACGCACCCTCCGTCTTAAGATGGAAAGGGACTTCCTTTCCCTCAAGCAGAAAGATGAGGAATCTGTGGGAGCGTACGAGGCAAACTTCACAAGGCTTGCACGTTATGCTTCCGGCTTTGTCGTTACCCCCGAATGAAAGGTTGACCGCTTCTTTGGTGGGCTGAAGTCTAGCTTGCGGAAAGCATTAGCGATCCGTGACTTCGACAGCTATGAGGAAATTGTCCGATGTGCCCTCAAGGTTGAAATGGAGATCGGAGAATCACAGGGGTATCATGGGGACAAGAAGCGGAAGGTGGACTTCAATGCTGGTGGTCCGATGGATAAATCCAACGGCGCTAAGAAATTCCAGCACCCCACTTGCCAAAAGTGTGGAAAGAAGCACCCTGGAAATTGCCTTAGGGGGACAAGAAAATGCTTCAAGTGTGGAAGAGAAGGGCACCTAGCTGTTAACTTTCAGCAAGAAGGACCCGCGGCTGCGACGGAGGGGAGGAACGCTCCGTTTGAACCTCAACGCGTTGTTCAATGCTTCAAATGCAAAGAACCGGGTCATTTTGCGAATCAGTGCCCTAATCCAAGGGTTATCGGAGGCAATCAACAACCTCCAAGACAGCAAGGAAGAGCATTTGCCATCACTTCTGCCGAAGTGAACCCCGACAACGAAGTGGTAACAGGTACGCTAGTTATTCATTCAATAATAGCGAACGTACTTTTTGATTCAGGTTCTACGCATTCTTTTATATCTCAAAAGTTTAGTAGAATAATCCCTGCACCACCACAAATCATGGAAGTAAAGATGTCGGTGAGTACGGCAAATGGGGCAATCATTGCATCCCATGAGTATAAGTCCTCCCCTGTTATAATCTGTGGATTTAATTTCCCGGCGAACCTCGTCATACTCCCTTTGGTGGAATTTGATGCAATTCTTGGCATGGATTGGCTTTCCTTATATAGAGCCAACATAAATTGTCGGGAGAGGGAAATCACACTCCATATAGAGAATCGACCCCCGATTCTTTACAAGTGTCAGGAGGAAGATGAATCTCCTTTAGCTCCATCATCTCAAGCATGGATATTACTGCCTTATGAGCACGCATATCTGGCTCAGATGATTGAGTCCAAGGAAGAAACCACCCTTGAAGAAATGCCTATTGTGAGGGAATTTGCTGAAGTATTTCCCGAGGAACTTCCTGGTCTTCCTCCAAGAAGAGATGTTGAGTTCTCAATTGAACTTATACCTGGGGCGCTACCAATATCCAAGACTCCATATAGAATGGCTGTGGTTGAGCTTGAAGAACTGAAGAAACAACTACAGGAGAATCTGGATAAAGGGTTTATACGCCCAAGTGCATCACCATGGGGTGCACCAGTCCTCTTCGTCAAGAATAAGGATGGGTCAATGAGACTTTGCATCGATTATCGTGAACTTAACAAAATCACGATAAAGAAAAAGTATCCTCTCCCAAGAATCGATGACTTGTTTGATCAGCTGCGTGGAGCACAATACTTCTCCAAGGTCAACTTGCGGTCGGGATATTATCAAGTAAGGGTGAAGAAGGAAGATATCCCCAAGACTGCTTTTCGTACAAGGTACGGGTACTATGAATTCATAGTAATGCCTTTTGGACTCACCAATGCTCCAGCAATATTCATGGACTTGATGAATAGAGTCTTTAGAGATTACCTAGATAAATTTGTGGTAGTCTTTATAGATGATATTCTAATATACTCCAAAACCAAGGAGGACCATGAGGAGCATTTAAGAACTGTACTGGAGACTTTGCGCAAGGAGAAGCTCTATGCCAAGTACAGCAAGTGTGAGTTCTGGTTGAAGGAGGTCTCATTCTTGGGCCATATCATCACAAGCAATGGGATATCTGTAACACCCCAAGATTTCATAGTGTGTTATTTCTTCAAAATAATTCAATAACTTGCATTACACACAACACCGAGTTCAATTGCACCATGACTTACCAAAAATCCATTCAAAATAGGTTATGAATAGTATTAACTAAATTTTAAACTTTATATAATCCTTATAATTTTTCCATATTATAAGTATCTTAGACATAATGCAAGAACAAATTCATTTTCAGTATTGCACTTTTATCAACTTTTAATATTGAACCCTTTTTAAATACAATATTTTAAACTTTTTGACTAAATGGAGACATCAAAAAATTTAAAATGAAACATCCCAAGCTTCCACGGTACGCTTTCCTTTGAATAAAACAGTGGCGTGTGTTGTACGCAACTTCGAGTTCTAACACACCGTAACCAATCAAACTAGCTATTATGAATAGTAATACCTACTTTTTGAAGTTATATATATTTTATATTTTAAAATGGACTTCATTTTTGGATTCGGAATATCAAATTTATCCTAAGGTGAAATTTTGGTACTTTTCGGATAACTTTCATATTTTGATGAATAGTGAAAATTACTAAATTTTAATTAAAAACAACTTTTTTAATCAAAATAATTAATAGTGATAAATTATGAATTTTAGTGGTTTTAAAGTATATTTAGAATATATTTTTACCATTTAATATAATTTTGGTCATTGTACATAATTTTACAATTAAACTGAACATAAACAAGTGTCAATCTTTTGATAGTTATTATCTCTTAAAAACACGCTTTTTGTTTTGACAGCGGGAATTAATTTTAAATTAATTTCTGCCAATTCTGTGTTTAGAATTTAGGAAAATGGATTCCATATTTGGAATCAGGATGTTCAAATTGTGTAAATAGGTAACTTTTATTTTTAGACATTTTGAATAATTACTGCGGTAAATATTTTATTTACCATGGTTAAGGGTAAATCCGGTAAATAAGGGTTAAAAAAATAATATTATAATAATACTAAATTACCCTAAAACGTGTCTTAACCCTATTGGTTGTTACATGGTCGACCATGGGCATCTTTGTGTCAATTTTGGGACCCCATGGATCCACTTGTAAGTGATAATGACACTTTATTTTAATTAAGTCAAAATGAATACAAAAATGACACAAGCATATATCTTTTAGAAAAACAATTGTTACATAGGGTTATATAAGTTGGATTATAGATTATAAATATTCATTAGAAAAAAAAAAAGATTTCCTACATAATGATATTTTATTTATAATTTTTAGACATTAAATAATTTATTTTATTTATGACACAATGATGATGCAGTAATTACTATAATAGTGAAAAATTAAAATAATTGATATTATAAATACCCAAATAAATATAATATGAAACTTTTAATGAATTAAACTAATTTTCTAGGATAATATGATATATTAGGATTGATTTAATTGACTTTGTTCGAAGTAATAAATCTTTTATGAGTTTCACAAAAATCAACTATTGAATAGTGTCAAAATTGACATAAAAGAGTTCTTAAAACAAATATTATATTATTAATTGATATTAAATTCCTAAAAATCTAAGGTTTGGCCAAGAGACTTATATCATGATAGGTTCATCATTAATGTACCACTTGGGGGTCGCTTGGATGTATATAGTAAGTTTATTAACCATATTATATAAAACTACAAAGAGACATTGTAAAAGTGAAACTAATTAACTTAGAGTTAATACTTAAAGATAAGGTTAATATAAGTACCCAAACCTATCTAACTTATATTGTTTGAGTTGTTTTCGACCTATCCCCACCTTAACATTTAAATAATCAACTTCGGAGCCATTAGAAACCGAATATGAATTTATTATAAATTAATATTTCTAGCTTTTCCAAAGGTGCCCCTCACCCCTCTTATAAAAGGGCACTCCTCCTTCTCATTTCTTCACACCTTCAAAGCCTTTTGGTTCGGCCAAACTCTTCCCAAATACTCTCACAACATCCCTCACTACAACCTAGAGGCCTTAGTTTGATCATAAATCCAACCTAAGGAGCCCTTTTGATCAAATCAAAAGGAAGAACCCGAAGAAGAGGTAATGATTTCACCACCCTTTTCTAAGTTCATTTCTTCTTTCACTTCTTCTTCCTTTGTTCTTACCATTCTAAAATAATAACTTCAGTATCTCACATATACTGTGATGTTATTATAAGTATGGTACAACCATATTCAGTATTCTATCCACCCTTTGAATAACATGTCACCATACGTACGTACGTACGGCTTACCGTCTCCACGTCGTGGTGTAATTGTTATTCAATATAATATTATTTGGATGGGTATAATAATGATGTGTAACTCATGTAAATAATAAATATAACATGTTAATTATTCTGTATATATGATATACCATTCATTTATATATTATTTTAATATCAAAAGAATGATATTGTCGCTCGTGCGTACGTACGGACTACCGTCTCCACAAACGCGATGAGATTCATTCTCCATCGTAACCATTCAAGTATAATTATCATTTGATGATTTAAAAATGATTTTTAAGGACTAGATATCATTCTGGATAAGAATAAGATACAACAACCATGGCTTATGTAACAAAACATATAAATAAAATGAGTAAGTTAACACCCGAAACGACGATAATTCTAAGATATTATTAACAAATCAATGTTAAAAGATCATATATGATATCATATTAATATATATGATTCTTGTATAATTTAATAACAATTATTTCACCATTATACAGGAGGTTAACCTACCCCAACAAAGGAAAAGTACAAGGTAAGGGTTATTTCACAATCTCTTCATTATCCGAGGTTGTTTATACGTAAAAATCTACTGGGATATCTTTATCATCCACATCCATGTTTCTTAAAAATGTATTTCAAATTTTTTTACTATTTACATGAATATGGGTTAAAGTCATTTATACCCTTGTTTGACTTTTTATAAGAGGTTTATAAAGGAATCTTTCCGTCGTTTTCAAAACAAGGTCCTTTTTAACCTTTTCGACAGAATTGAGGTAAGAATGTTTTTTTTAACTTATACGGCGGGTGCGGTTATTTTACGCCGTTATAAAATCTTCAAAGCTTTCCTTACAAGCTTATAAGAATATTTTCAAAGAAAATGTTTTATTTTATATGGATCTTAAATGATTTCAAAATAAAAGGAGATATTTCTTTAAAAAGAATTTTGATTTCATCTACGTCAACATCCTTTGATGGATTTTAAGATTATTTGAAGTTGATTTATTATGATACAAAACTTCTATATCGTATTGAAGGTTTTGTGATATGTTTGAATATGGATGTGCTATTTTTATACCATTCATAGTTTATGGTGAAATTATTGACATTTCGTATGCTAGATTTAGTACGAATGTTTATGTTATGTTTAAACCTTTTCATATGGGAATGCATTGGACTTAATAAGTGACTGGTGGAGCCCGCTATAGCTCCTCGATGCATCGGTAGGTCTCATGAGACAAACTAGTGTCTTGGCACAAGGCCTTGACAAAATCTTATTTGTATTCTTGGCACGAGGCCTTGGCTATGTGGTTTTGATAGTCTGGCATTATGCATTCCAACATTATGAAAGTGGTTATTGATTTTTGCATGTGATTATTCGATTAGTAGAATATCCATGTGAATAAGTAAATGGAATTATTTCATTTTATTTATGCCATACCATGTTGAAAGTTCATATTTAAAAGGCTTTTGTTTTAGTTATACATTGCCTTAAAAGTTTATTCTTATTTATGAAAGTTTCCGTTATATTTTTATCCTTACTAGGCATTTGAGCTCACCCCTTTTCTATGTTTTTTTTCCCAGGATGTGAAGATGTAAGTTATGAATGACCTGCAGGGATATTATGAGGGGATTATAGTGTGGATTGTGGAAACATTATGTTATTGTAGTAGTTTTTCATTTTATGATGTAATGTAAAACTTATGAATATATCTAGTGTTTCCAAGGCTACTAAACCAATCGGTCTTTCGAGATTTGATCTTTCTTGTGATCATGCCAATGTTATGTAATAATGCACCGACTCTGGGTAACTGGGGTCGGGGCGTTACAGTTGGTATCAGAGGAAGTTTAGTACAAACCATGGAAGCTATATTTAGATAAACTCTGATTAGAGCACGTAGACCTAAGATGAACTTTGAGGATTAGTATAGAAGAACTTCCTAGAATTTTGGTATTGTAGATATTTTGTGAGTTTTCCGAGCAATACATCCCTGTCTGGATACGAGCAGGTAGAGGCGGCTCTAGCACAGATGTACCTAGGGGTAAAACCCAAAAACACCGCTTTGAACTAGACTCGAACGGGAACTGGTGCACGACAACGGGCCTTGTTGTACTCTTGGTTACGACAGTCCTGGGGGATATGCTTAGGATAACTCTCATTTTCTTTACATATCATTTTGAAGGGATTATGAGTATATACATCCTCAAAGAAAACATTCTTATGATTATGGATTATATCCATAAATAGTTCAATTTATGTTAAGTGTTTTATAAGTATGGGATTATGTTTTTTGATTCATAAACTGATCTAGTTTATGCCATGGTATAGAAATGGCGCCCAGTAGAAGGAATGAGAACTCCAGAAATACACATGATTCAAAGAGAAGGAAGGATCATATCTTTCATGGTCTTAAGCTATAATTTATAAGAGAAATAGTCTCCCATGTATTATCATCATATGAAGAAATAATATCATGTGTTGATAAGATAAGCAAAGAGTTTACTGAGTCCTATGGCTTTGAAGGGAATCAAGAGAAGAAAAGGATGGAAGAGAGAAAGATGGATAAAGGGAAAAGGGAAAAGAAGAATTTTACCATATGTGGTAACTGTGGAAAGAAACACCCTGGAACTTGCCTGAAAGGAATGGGAGTTTGTTATAAGTGTGGAGGAAAAGGGCACAAAGTACGTGACTGCAAGGGTAAGAAAATGGTTTCAAATGTACAATGCTTCATTTGCAAGGAGTTTGGACACTACGCGAACCTATGCCCCAGTCATCAGACTATGCCGCAAATGATGCTATTGGATAATAATCAAGTTATGATACTACCACAGATGAAGAGGAATGATTAGAGTTATTATGTTGATTATATCAATTTAGTGTTGTATCAACAATGTACTTGTTATAATAATCATGGAGTATATAAGGATTGTACTGCAGTACTATTTCATTAAGGACTTGAGATGGTGTGGAACAAAGAAAAGTGACTCAGTAGCAGGTTAAATGTTTGGAAAATATATGGTTGAGAGAAAGATAAACCATAATATGGTTCAGATACCGAGGTGGTGATTTTAGAATAATACATGATTGATTTGGATAAATTATATTGGATATTATTGACTACCTTGAAGCTGATTAATGATTTGTATATTCCATCATTGTTGGGGTTTAAAACATTTTTGGATTAATGAAGTATATCCAGCATTCTATATGGAATAAGGGAGCATGAATGTAATCAATAAGGAATATGGTAATACATGATGAAGGTATTCATATGCTATTACGGGGTAAAAAGGTTCTACATTATGTTTACCTTACTTATAAATGTTGGACTGTGAGTTTGGATAGAAGTATTTTGGATAGTTCTAGTTTGGATTATTTTGGATTTCCATAAAAGGACAACCCGGAGGTCGGGCGGCAACCCGTCGCGTCCGGCAAGGCTGCGAGACTTGAACCCGCAACCGAAGGGCAACAAGGGTGTATCACCTACCACTGGCCCACGAGATGTCCTGGATTAAATAATGTAGTTTTTATTAAAAGATCTTGTAGATGAATTATAAATTCGTTTATTTTGGAACCCTATACGAATAGTGTAAATAGAATTTTTTTTACATTCTATTATCTTTTAGAGTGAAAGATGAGTTTGTGGTAGAAATTTATTAATGGGTAAAATTCTAATTATAAAGTAAGTATATCTCCTTATTATCTTATCCAATCTCATAAATAAATTCCTCAACATTAATAATAGAAACTTAGAACAAAAATGTTGTCCTATATGGTACCTTAAATCATCACAAATTTATGGCTTTGGGATTGTTTGCCTTTTCATAGCCATGTTCTCTACCACTCTCCATCAGATAATTGATGGTTAGATTTCTCTTCCATATCCATATTTTCCTACATGGAACCCTAGTATGTGTTATTTTCGGTAATCTTCATACTTTCCACTCTTTATTTTAAATAGAGGCCTCATTAATTCATTTTTCGATGTGGGATTTCAACTAAGATATTTTGAAATGTAAAAAATGTGTTGTCCCAATACCCTATATTTTGTTGAACCGATGGTACTTCAAATCATCATAGATTGATGAGTTTAAGGACCTCAATTTTATACTTGTTTGTGATTGATGACCTCAATCACTACCTATAAATATTTACGTTTTTCCTCCGATTATCAGTCTTTAATTTCCACCAATGTTCTCCTAATCGAGATCATAATTTGGTGGTGACCCTTTGATTTCTCTTTTCCTCATATTAAGACTAAATTTTAGTAACCCAATTTCCGATGTGGGTTTTCCCACAAATATATTTTCTACTTTCAACCTTTTATTTTCGAAGAACAATTTCAAATTGCGAGGACGCAATTTATTGAAGGAGGGGAGAATGTAACACCCCAAGATTTCATAGTGTGTTATTTCTTCAAAATAATTCAATAACTTGCATTACACACAACACCGAGTTCAATTGCACCATGACTTACCAAAAATCCATTCAAAATAGGTTATGAATAGTATTAACTAAATTTTAAACTTTATATAATCCTTATAATTTTTCCATATTATAAGTATCTTAGACATAATGCAAGAACAAATTCATTTTCAGTATTGCACTTTTATCAACTTTTAATATTGAACCCTTTTTAAATACAATATTTTAAACTTTTTGACTAAATAGAGACATCAAAAAATTTAAAATGAAACATCCCAAGCTTCCACGGTACGCTTTCCTTTGAATAAAACAGTAGCGTGTGTTGTACGCAACTTCGAGTTCTAACACACCGTAACCAATCAAACTAGCTGTTATGAATAGTAATACCTACTTTTTGAAGTTATATATATTTTATATTTTAAAATGGACTTCATTTTTGGATTTGGAATATCAAATTTAGCCTAAGGTGAAATTTTGGTACTTTTCGGATAACTTTCATATTTTGATGAATAGTGAAAATTACTAAATTTTAATTAAAAACAACTTTTTTAATCAAAATAATTAATAGTGATAAATTATGAATTTTAGTGGTTTTAAAGAATATTTAGAATATATTTTTATCATTTAATATAATGTTGGTCATTGGACATAATTTTACAATTAAACCGAACATAAACAAGTGTCAATCTTTTGATAGTTATTATCTCTTAAAAACACGCTTTTTGTTTTGACAGCGGGAATTAATTTTAAATTAATTTCTGCCACTTCTGTGTTTATAATTTAGGAAAATGGATTCCATATTTGGAATCAGGATGTTCAAATTGTGTAAATAGGTAACTTTTATTTTTAGACATTTTGAATAATTACTGCGGTAAATATTTTATTTACCATGGTTAAGGGTAAATCCGGTAAATAAGGGTTAAAATAATAATATTATAATAATACTAAATTACCCTAAAACTTGTCTTAACCCTATTGGTTGTTACATGGTCGACCATGGGCATCTTTGTGTCAATTTTGGGACCCCATGGATCCACTTGTAAGTGATAATGACACTTTATTTTAATTAAGTCAAAATGAATACAAAAATGACACAAGCATATATCTTTTAGAAAAACAATTGTTACATAGGGTTATATAAGTTGGATTTTAGATTATAAATATTAATTAGAAAGATAAAAATCTTTCCTACATAATGATATTTTATTTATAATTTTTAGACATTAAATAATTTATTTTATTTATGACACAATGATGATGCAGTAATTACTATAATAGTGAAAAATTAAAATAATTGATATTATAAATACCCAAATAAATATAATATGAAACTTTTAATGAATTAAACTAATTTTCTAGGATAATATGATATATTAGGATTGATTTAATTGACTTTTTTCGAAGTAATAAATCTGTTATGAGTTTCACAAAAATCAACTATTGAATAGTGTCAAAATTGACATAAAAGAGTTCCTAAAACAAATATTATATTATTAATTGATATTAAATTCCTAAAAATCTAAGGTTTGGCCAAGAGACTTATATCATGATAGGTTCATCATTAATGTACCACTTGGGGGTCGCGTGGATGTATATAGTAAGTTTATTAACCATATTATATAAAACTACAAAGAGACATTGTAAAAGTGAAACTAATTAACTTAGAGTTAATACTTAAAGATAAGGTTAATATAAGTACCCAAACCTGTATAACTTCTATTGGTTGAGTTGTTTTCGACCTATCCCCACCTTAACATTTAAATAATCAACTTTGGAGCCATTAGAAACCGAATATGAATTTATTATAAATTAATATTTCTAGCTTTTCCAAAGGTGCCCCTCACCCCTCTTATAAAAGGGCACTCCTCCTTCTCATTTATTCACACCTTCAAAGCCTTTTGGTTCGGACAAACTCTGCCCAAATACTCTCCCAACATCCCTCACTACAACCTAGAGGCCTTAGTTTGATCAGAAAGCCAACCTAAGGAGCCCTTTTGATCAAATCAAAAGGAAGAACCCGAAGAAGAGGTAATGATTTCACCACCCTTTTCTAAGTTCATTTCTTCTTTCACTTCTTCTTCCTTTGTTCTTACCATTCTAAAATAATAACTCCAGTATCTCACATATACTGTGATGTTATTATAAGTATGGTACAACCATATTCAGTATTCTATCCACCCTTTGAATAACATGTCACCATACGTGCGTACGTACGGCTTACCGTCTCCACATCGTGGTGTAATTGTTATTCAATATAATATTATTTGGATGGGTATAATAATGATGTGTAACTCATGTAAATAATAAATATAACATGTTAATGATTCTGTATATATGATATACCATTCATTTATATATTATTTTAATATCAAAAGAATGATATTGTCGCTCGTGCGTACGTACGGACTACCGTCTCCACAAACGCGATGAGATTCATTCTCCATCGTAACCATTAAATTATAATTATCATTTGATGATTTAAAAATTATTTTTAAGGACTAGATATCATTCTGGATAAGAATAAGATACAACAACCATGTCTTATGTAACAAAACATATAAATAAAATGAGTAATTTAACACCCGAAACGACGATAATTCTAAGATATTATTAACAAATCAATGTTAAAAGATCATATATGATATCATATTAATATATATGATTCTTGTATAATTTAATAACAATTATTTCACCATTATACAGGAGGTTAACCTACCCCAACAAAGGAAAAGTACAAGGTAAGGGTTATTTCACAATCTCTTCATTATCCGAGGTTGTTTATACGTAAAAATCTACTGGGATATCTTTATCATCCACATCCATGTTTCTTAAAAATGTATTTCAAAACATTTTTACTATTTACAAGAATATGGGTTAAAGTCATTTATACCCTTGTTTGACTTTTTATAAGAGGTTTATAAAGGAATCTTTCCGTCGTTTTCAAAACAAGGTCCTTTTTAACCTTTTCAACAGAATTGAGGAAAGAATGTTTTTTTTAACTTATACAGCGGGTGCGGTTATTTTACGCCGTTATAAAATCTTCAAAGCTTTCCTTAGAATCTTATAAGAATATTTTCAAAGAAAATGTTTTATTTTATATGGACCTTAAATGATTTCAAAATAAAAGGAGATATTTCTTTAAAAAGAATTTTGATTTCATCTACGTCAACATCCTTTGATGGATTTTAAGATTATTTGAAGTTGATTTATTATGATACAAAACTTCTATATAGTATTGAAGGTTTTGTGATATGTTTGACTATGGATGTGCTATTTTTATACCATTCATAGTTTTTGGTGAAATTATTGACATTTCGTATGCTAGATTTAGTACGAATGTTTATGTTATGTTTAAACCTTTTCATATGGGAATGCATTGGACTTAATAAGTGACGGTTGGAGCCCGCTATAGCTCCTCGATGCATCGGTAGGTCTCATGAGACAAACTAGTGTCTTGGCACAAGGCCTTGACAAAATCTTATTTGTAGTCTTGGCACGAGGCCTTGGCTATGTGGTTATGATAGTCTGGCATTATGCATTCCAACATTATGAAAGTGGTTATTGATTTTTGCATGTGATTATTCGATTAGTAGAATATCCATGTGAATAAGTAAATGGAATTATTTCATTTTATTTATGCCATACCATGTTGAAAGTTCATATTTAAAAGGCTTTTGTTTTAGTTATACATTTCCTTAAAAGTTTATTCTTATTTATGAAAGTTTCCGCTATATTGTTATCCTTACTGGGCATTTGAGCTCACCCCTTTTCTATGTTTTATTTTTTCCAGGATGTGAAGATGTAAGTTATGAATGACCTGCAGGGATATTATGAGGGGATTATAGTGTGGATTGTGGAAACATTATGTTGTTGTAGTAGTTTTTCATTTTATGATGTAATGTAAAACTTATGAATATATCTAGTGTTTCCAAGGCTACTAAACCAATCGGTCTTTCGAGATTTGATCTTTCTTGTGATCATGCCAATGTTATGTAATAATGCACCGACTCTGGGTAACTGGGGTCGGGGCGTTACAATACTTGTGGACCCCTCTAAAACAGATGCAATTGAGGGATGGCCGAGGCCAACATCGGTAACTGATATCCGTAGCTTCTTGGGGTTAGCTGGATATTATCGACGATTTGTGAGAAACTTCTCCCGATTGTCCAACCCTCTTACCAAGCTAACTCGAAAGGGAGTAAAGTTTGCTTGGAGTGATGAATGCGAAGAAAGCTTCAAGGAGTTGAAAAGGAGGCTTATCACTGCACCTGTGCTCACTTTACCCACAAGTGGGGAGCTTTTTGTGGTATTCAGTGATGCTTTGAAGAAGGGCTTAGGATGTGTGCTGATGCAGAATGATAAAGTGATATCCTATGCCTCAAGGCAGTTGAAAATCCATGAGCGAAACTATCCAACGCATGATCTGGAGTTGGCGGCGGTAATCTTTGCCTTGAAAATCTGGCGGCATTATCTCTATGGAGAGAAATGTGAGATATATACTGACCACAAGAGTCTTAAATATATATTCACATAGAAAGAGCTTAATATGCGCCAGAGAAGATGGATAGAGATCATAAAGGATTATGACTGTTCAATACATTACCACCCTGGGAAGGCGAACAAGGTGGCAGATTCCCTAAGTAGAAAGGATCCATCTATTCTATCAATGATGAGAATTGAGAAGGATCCAATCTTCTTAGACTTGATGAAGATGGACGTGGGAATCATAAAGAAGGGAACATCATCAATCCTTTCACAAATGATTGCTCAACCATCTCTTTTGGAAAGGTTAAAGGATGCTCAAAAGGATGACGCGAGAATCCAAGAAAAAGTGGAAGCTATCAAAAAGGGAAAATCCTCAGAGTTTAATGTTAATGAAGAAGGAATTGTGCGGTTTGGTAAAAGACTATGTGTCCCATCATGTTCGGAGCTGAAGAAGGAACTTTTGGATGACGCACATAGTTCAAATTTCTCTATTCACCTAGGGAGCACAAAGATGTATCGAGATCTCTGAGAAAACTTTTGGTGGGATAATATGAAGAAGGAGATCGCCGAATATACATCAAAGTGCCTGGTGTGTCAGCAAGTGAAGGCAGAGAGGCAGAAGTCTAAGGGGATGATGCAACCATTGCCCATAACAGAATGGAAATGGGAGAACATCACCATGGACTTTGTCACTGGACTTCCAAGGACATCCAAAAGCAATAATGCAATCTGGGTTATTGTGGATCGTCTTACAAAGACTGCACACTTCATTGCTATTCGAGAGGATTTCTCTTTGGATCAACTGGCACGGATATATATCAGGGAAGTGGTACGGTTGCATGGAGTACCACTATCTATTGTGTCGGACCGAGATCCAAGATTTACCTCTATGTTTTGGAAGAGTCTTCAACATGCTCTGAATACTGAACTGAACTTCAGTATGGCCTATCATCCTCAAACTGATGGCCAATCCGAGTGGACTATCCAAACACTTGAGGATATGTTGAGAGCGTGCTCAATGGACTTTAAAGGAGGATGGGATCAACATCTTCCTCTAGTTGAGTTCTCTTATAATAATAGTTTCCACTCGAGCATCCAAATGGAACCATATGAAGCCCTATATGGGAAAAGGTGCAGAACACCGGCATGTTGGGATGATGTCGGTGAACGTAAGCTGCTTGGACCAGAAATGGTCGAAGAAATGGTGGAGAAGGTGAAAACCATTCAGCAGCATATCAAGGCAGCCCAAAGTCGACAGAAGAGTTATGCAGATAATCGTCGACGAGACCTTGAGTTTAAAGTCGGAGACATGGTGTTTTTACGCATATCTCCGTGGAAGAAGGTCATGAGGTTTGTAAAGAAAGGGAAGTTAAGTCCAAGGTACATCGGCCCCTTCGAGATTCTTGATCGTGTTGGGGCTGTGGCCTATCGACTAGCACTTCCACCTACTATGGCCAAGGTGCATGATGTCTTCCATGTATCCCTCTTAAGGAAGTACATACCAGACCCTTCACATGTACTCTCTTCTGAGGTGGTACAATTAGAAGACGATCTTTCTTATGAGGAGCAACCAGTGAAGATCTTGGATCGTAGAGAAAAAGTTCTACGAAATAAGACAATGCCCCTCATCAAGGTGTTGTGGAGAAACCACAAGTTTGAAGAAGCAACTTGGGAGTCGGAGGATATGATGAAGCTAAGTTACCCACATTTGTATTAGTGTGGGAAAAGGAAAATTTCGAGGGTGAAATTTCTTAAGGGGGGAATGTTGTAACGACCCAAAGTTTCATTAATGGAAAAATCCCTATTGATCCAGTTAAATGTTTCTTTATGAAAAATGTTTTTATAAGATGTCAACTTCTTTAAGTTTTACTGTAAGATTTGTGACCGTTACTTTTATAGCCGTTGAACAGTGATCATCTGGGTAGTTTAAATATAAGGCTTTAACGAACAAATTTTCTACTCAGACAAAGGAAGCGATGGACTCATCCAGTAGAATTGCCCCATACGAATCCCATTTGTCGGAGCTTGGAAAGGAGGTGGCGTCTTTGGGCTTTGCCCTTGACCAAGCCCAAGCTGAGCTTCATCAAGTCAAGCTCGAACGTGATCGTCTACGGGAAAAATGGAAGTTGATAGAGATTACCACTCGAGCAATGTTATCCGAGCAACCCCAAGAGTCTGTCACCATCTCACACCTTACCCTTAGGTCTTATGTGGATATTTTAAGGGGTTATGTAACAAATAAGTAGCACCATGTTCATGTACATTATTTTTGTATATAATAATGAATATAATTTCTAGTCATTTTTGATACATTGTAATTAGTTTTTAAAGTACAAACGGTGTTTTTAGTTATTATTTAATTAAGAATTATATTTTATTAAATTAAAGGATTTTTGAATTAAATAATATTTTAATAAAATATTATTATTAATATTAAATTAATTTTTATTAAATATAAATGATCTTATAATTTTATGAATGCAATTAAAATTTTTATTCAGGTTTGAAAGCCATTTCTGTCAAAACCCGTGAATTTTTTATAAAGGTCGGTTTTTATTTTAAAAGTAAAAATTCACATATTTAGAAAATTATTTAGATAAAATAAATATTATTTTTGGAATCAGGACGTCGAAATTATCCAACGGTGAATTTTTCATAATTTTCTGAGACAGTCAAATTTTTGGGTAAAAATTAAATACCATTTAAATATATAATGTGTTTTATGACATCATAATGACCCAATGGTGATGTAATAAAATACCATAATCCTTATGTTCGGCCAATATATGTTTTATCATTAAAATAATGAGGTTTTGGGTTTGTTTGACTCACTTTTCAAAGCATTAATGGAGCCCTCAAGACTTATTCAACACTTTGCCTTTTTTAATTAATTTCCATGGGAGTGTGACTCACCTCCACATAAGCAACCCTAATTTTTTAATAAGTTCGGACTGTGGACTTGTAAAATATTATTTTCCTCTTTCCTTTTCCAGAAACCATGGGCAAATACCATGGGATGGTTTGTGGTTTGGATTATTTTAATATAAGGGCTCCCAAACCTAAATAATAAAGAATTCTCTCACTTTTCCTATATAAACCCACCCAAGCTCCCACTTCCTCCTCACTCAAAGCCCTTGAAGTTCGTCCAACCTCTGCCCTACTCTCTATAGAATCCTCTCAAGGTGCCCCAATCTCCCAAGAAGCCTCTCACAAGCCTCTCTCTAGCCTTTGGAAGCACACTTCCAAGTAAGGGTTTTTTCTTCCTTTCTCATTTTTGTCAATTTTCTTTAAGTTGTATTGCCCTTTTAATTTCATTTATGAATGTTGGGGTATGGTTTCGCACCTCTCCCATACTGCCCTATTATTTTTTTAATGATGGGAGACCCCTTTCTCTCTCATTAAATGCCTCCCATGTACACTCGTTACTATGCCAAAATTTCGAAAGGTACCTTTTTCTCCTCTTTTATATTCAAGCAATACTTTTGTATCATGAATCTAAATTCCTTTTCAATTGTTGGGACATGTATCTATATGACCTTATAACTGTCCATTACATGTAAATATGATGAGGAACCCCTTTCTCTCTCATCAGCCTTTTTATGAATTCTTATGTCACGCCGTTACGCTGCCGAAATCGCACCGATTTTCTAAGCCAATGTCTTTGTGTAGTGAATACCATGCCCATTTCTCCATCAAGCGTATTCACATTTATTCACATTTACTTATTGATTGTAAAGTTTCATGTATGAATTCCACATTCCTTTATCGTGGAATAAATGATTATGTTTTATGAATCCATGTTTTATGATCCATGTGGCACACTTATGCATGAAATGAAATGTTTAAGAAGGGTGTGCCCTGATAGCGCTCCAATGCATTGGGTAAAGTATAGTATCATGATACGTCATGTGCAATGAGTGTTTACTCATGCTAATTCAAGTGCAACGAGGGTTTACTCGTGCTTCAAGTGCAATGAGGGTTTACTCATGCTCCATGTGCAATGAGCCTTGGCTCATGCTAATTCCATGTTAAGTGTTGTTGCCACATTTCCATGTTATGATTATCATGCTTTATCATGCCTTTATGTTCATGTCTCTCTTATGCTCTATTGATATGCCTATTGCCTAACATGTATTTTACTCCTCATGTTATTCATTATGTACTCCCTTACTGGGCTTTATAGCTCACCCTTTTCTTATGCATGTCCTCAGGTTATCCCATGCAATGCTAAGTACGAAGGAATGTAGTGGTCATGTAAAGGAAGTTTTCAATAAGGATGTTGTATTTCAAGTTTAAAGTTTTTATGTAATGATCCTAAGACCCAAAGACACTAAACCTCTTGATCTTCTTTGTTGTATCAAGTGAAGTTTTATGTAATAAAGCATGTTTAAGTTGTAATAAAAAGCAGGGTTGTCATAGATAATTTTAAAAAGGTGATTTTTTTTTATGAATGAAAAAATGGATTTCAATAAATGGGATGGTTTTATTAAAATGGTTATTGGAAAAATGGATTTCAAAAAAAGGGTGGTTTTATTGAAATGATATTTCATTTTTGTTTTCAATAAAAGTGTAGTTTTATTGAATTGGTTCATTTGGTTAGGAAAGATTGAATTGAATGTAGTTTTCTTACATTTTTATTTGTGGATAGAGTGGGATGGATATTTATGTGAATGTTCCACCATCAAATGGGTGGTTTTGGACATTAAAGTTCTACTGTTATTGGTTTGGACATGGAAGTTCCACCGTAGTTTCTAACACCAAGGTTGTGTGTAGTTGTGTGTGTTTGTGTGTGGTTGTGTGTGGGTGTGTGTGTGTGTATGAGTAGCTATGTGATATATAGTGGGTAATTCCAATTAAATTAAGGAATTTTTTGGAATGACATGTTTGGATTCTTTCCATAGAATTTTTTTATTTGGGAAAACTTCTTTGGTATGTAATTATTGGGCTTTGTGATAAATTATTGAACTGTTTTAATGGTGTGCATATAAATATTCTTATAAGAATGTGATAACTTTTTATCTTCTATTGTCATGAGTAGGGATTTAATGTGTGGAAATCCTACTATGTTTTAATACTCACCCATTCTTGGTTACTTTGGAGAAATTTGAGAAATGTTAAAGTACCACACATTATTAGTAGTGCATTGTGATACCTATGTTGTTTTGTAGAGCACAATCTTTGTTGGAGCTTTGGAGTTTTATTGGAGTCTTGGGGATTTTTTTGGTATGTCTTCCCTTATTTTCTTGGATTTTTTGTAGTATTCTACTCTGGTACTCTTTTGAAAATTGGTTTTGATATAAATGGTATGGATTTTAGTTGTTTTACATAACATGAATCATTTATTAGTATTTTTTATATATTTTTGGTTGGTTGTTTTATTTTAAATTGGGAAAATAACACCCCACTTGTTAATGAATCCCTTCGCATTTATTTCCATCCTTTGGTTCCTTGTGTTTTTTGCTTAAGGCCATGTAATATCCTTCCACCTTCTCATGCCAATGAGGAGAAGTGAGATGTTACATCTATAATATTGTATTTGTCTTTTTAATGCTTCTTCAAAATGTTTCTTAATGGAATAATGTTTTTAATTCATTGTATTTTATTTTTCTATATTCACAGACATAGTTTTCTTGACTATTTTTAATGTTCTATATACGATATATGTGTGTTCTTCAAGTTCCATGTTTTACATCTCAACATATATTTTGATATCATGTTCCCTATATTTCAACATAATATATGTCAAATGATAGATTCTTTTTGTAGTAACATTGATGATCTTTGTAAATTCTTAGAATATAGTATTGTGTGTGTAAATATATAATATTATTATGAGTTAGATATTTTATTTTATGGGTAATATATATTATAATATGTTGTTTTTTATTTTTTTGGGTTATTTATTATCTTTATGGGTTATACTTATGATTTTTGTCATGAAAATTATGTATATATATATAATTATATTATGTTTTATGAATTCTAGATATATTATAATCATTAGATTATATTTACTCAATAGATTATATTTACTCAATAGATTATATATTATCTTTTATGAATTATAAATACCCAATGTTTAATATTATATATATATTATTGGAAATTTTTATTAATTATAGAAGGTCTTGTAGTTTACAAGAAAAGGACAAAGTTCACAGGCCACTAGGCCGACAAGAAATGGCCACAACCCCTTCAAAGGGTTAACCCAGTCTATAAAAAGCCCATAACAATAATTTACCTGATGTGTGAGTGACCTAAATACAAATATTTCATGTTTATTATAAAAAAATAATATATTATATAAAAAATATTTTCATATATTGAATCTAAAATTGTAATATTGTAACACAAACACACTAATTATAATACAATAATGTTTATGTTAAATAGAACATATACATATATATATTAGGAATAATAAATTAATAAAAATATTTTCAAAAAATAATTTTAATTATTAAAAGTAAAAAATTATTAAAATAATGACATATTATAAATATTTGAACAGAAAGAAAATATTTTTGGTGTTTCAATTTGATAATTCAAGTTATATTATTATGTTAATGAATATTATACAATAATTTTTGAAAAATTTTAAAATTTTATAATAAAAAAATTTAAATTATTAAAATTATAAATAATGCGATGAATTATATTGAGAAATTCTATAAAACTTGTTTAGTACACCCATAACCTATTATTATTCAATTAATGTTCTTTATCAAAATATAATACATATTTTATTCAATTTGTATCTTTCAAATTAAAAAAAAATTTAATTTTAACAAAAAATGCAAACACCTAAACATACACATATATTATTATTTTTTAATTGAAAATTATTTTTAAAATATAGGTAAAAAATAATTTATGTTAAATGAAAACATATTCCAATAAAAAAATATAATTACTTTGAACATAACATCACATGAATCATACAACTTATCCTCTTTATCAACACATAACATGTTCTATTTTAATTTTTAATAAATACATTAATATAATTCAAAATTTTATATTTTTCTTGAAAGAAATTAAAAAAATAACAAAATGAATAATATTGGAAAAAAATAAAATTAATTATAAAAACCACATTACATTATCAAAAATATGTAGAGAATACGATTACATGGAGGAGAATAAATTTTATATACTCCTCCACAAAACATATCTTTTTTTAATTTCCCATTTCAAATTTCTGTATTAGAATATGAATATATACATACCTTAGAAAATATAATTATGGTTAAAAATAAGTATAATAAAATCATTTTATGACAAATAAATATTATAATGTACTACAGAAATTAAAATAATTTTATCAATAAAAATAAATAATATAAAATATAAATTCAACCATGTCACAAATCACAGATGTAATGTTCTTAACTTTTCAAATTTAAATTATTATATTATATTTATGTAATGAATTTTAATCTTTGTACTAGTTTATTGAAATAAAAAAAAAATAATCTTTTTTCCATAATTTTTCAATATTATATATGCTTTAAAATATTTCTGTTCTTAAATTTATATATTCATTATAGTTAAATGTCCGGTGACTAAATGAACACTTTTCATTTCTATGATTAATGTTTTCCTTTGGTTTGTGTATTTAGTTTATGTTCATTATTCTATATCACTATTTATATCGTTATGTTCGGTGCCATATATTGATTTATGTTCTAGGGAATTTATTAATTTTTTTTAATTTTTTTATTTTCTTTAGCAAACATAATTTCCCTTGATAAGTGACATAACATATTATTGTGTAAATATATTTTATATGTGTTTTAAATAAAAATATATTTCATTGTTTGTGGGATATATATTATGTTATCTTAGTATATATATTTTATGTGATATATAATGCTTTATGGGCTAGAAATTATTTTTTATTAGTTATATAATTTTTACTCATTGTATATATTAAATATATGTAATTTTATCACTGTTATATGACATATTATATATATATATATTATAAACCTATTAAATATATATGTTAATGGGTAAATAAAAAATAATGTGTAAATTTATATGGACAACTTATTTAAACTCTTTGTGGGAAAATGCAATATTAAAAAATCATCATGTATTGAAAAGAGTTGGAATACCAATATATAGGACTTCTAAATAAACCTAACTCTTATAAAAGACCTACCAATGGATATTTTGTAATATAATAATAATTATTATTAATTGGTGGAATTATTCACATCATAGGGAAACAAAATCAATTTCAACAATACTTTTTCTTCTAGATTAGCTATACATAAATGGTAGAAATGTTCGAGATGATTGATGGATTTTATTATGATTTGGTAGACATATGTGGGTGATTTTTTGGAAAATTAAGAGTTTGTTTTTTATATTATCATGAATGATCGGGAATATAAAGGTCGAGGACACCACTATGACAAAAACTATGTAATTTTTATTGATATTGACATTATTTATTACATTTTAATATAATCATTCTCTGGAATGAGAAGCCTGAATATTTGTGGAAAAATCTTAATAAGGATTCTATGCTGAGGTAATATATGTATATTGTATTTTTATTTTTATAAATAAATGTATTTATATTATATAAATCCGGAAAATCAATGAATATCTTCAAATATGATATGTGAATTAATTAATCTTATGTTTTTATTAAAAACATCATTTTTGGAGAGTATTAGAAATATATATATGTTCTAAATCTTCCAAATTTTAGGGGATATATCTCATTTTTTTGAGAAGTATTACAAATAATGATTACCAAAATGATGAAAATATTTCATTGATAAATCCATTTTACTAATAAGGGGATAAAAAATATGTATTATCTATGATATTTCTGGTTAGTATACAAAAAGGAAAACAATAAATTGAATGATTATAGTGTTGTATTTCTCTTATGATAAAAGTCTTATCACTACTACTTTAAATATATTGAATAGATGATTTAAATAATAAATTATGTATTTTAGCTCATATATCATGGTATAAGCACAATACCAATGAAGAGTATTTCAAAATAGAATCATATATAGACTTTACGATGAAAAATATAGTAGTGAAAAACCTCAATCAAGATAGCTTCATTTTGATAAAAAAAATGAGTAAATCATTCATGTGGTGAGATTCATAGGAATAATTAGGAGTGAACATGGTTATATAGTGTCCCTTTCTTAAATATTTGAAATGTAGTTCATCTGTTCATTGTGAAAAGATAAAAAAATTATTATATCCATGTTAAAAAATGATGTGATGGTTCATTTTTTTATACTAGAGCACCATTATGCGTATGCATCTTAGAAATATACCACTATGGGTGAAAATGTTATTCCTTATGTGTTCTTCTATGAATTATTTTTTATATTCACGTCACTATATGGTGTGATATATATATATAGGGTGTAAATGGTAAAATTTGTTCTTTCCAACAAGGTAAACATTTCTAAAGAAGTCTGTGGTTTTATCGTGGAATTATTTTATTTATTTTTCCCTCAGATTCACTCCCCCACCCAAGGTGTATCAATATATATTGAATATTTCTATTAACCTAAACACTTTTAGTGTAGGAAGAAGATACATATTTATATATAGGTCATCTAGATATATTTTTTTAATTTATTATAAATAGGATTTATTATTTGGACTTGGGTTTTTAATTGTACTAAATATTATAAGGGGGAGTTAGAAATAATTTGTTTTCATCATGATTAATGTGAAAATAATTTTTAGTATATAAATCATATTAATGATTTAATAAGAAGTTGCGATTGATTTTAGGATTTTGAGAGATAAAAGGAATTGATTAAAATAATTTTCAATTGAGAGTACATAAAAAAATATTATTGTGAGGGTTGATTTCATATGTCAATTTAATGGGAAGTTATTTATTAGAAATCAAGGGAAACAAATTATATTATGGTGCCTCCATTAATATAACTTTTTAACTTTAAAATGATGATTTATTAGTGAAAAATATTGTATAATTACCTATTATCAAATGGCATAAGAAAAGGACCATGAACAATGTTTCCTACAGTAAGGATACAATTAAGGAGGTATGTGTTAATAAAATTATTAATAAATACAGTATTAATGTTGTAATGTAATGTGAATTTCAATATGGAAGGACATATTCTCTCAGAGAGGTTGAATTTTACGATGTGTTTATAGACGAAGTAGAAATAATATTATGTTATCATTATAGTGGATAGTCTTGGGGTAAAAAATTATAGATCTAATCTTAACATAAAAATAAAGTTCATTTGGAAAATATTCATTAAGTATATTATGATTTCTCAAAAATAAGTTTAGAAATTGAATTTCTATTAAAGGAGGAGTTATGATTGAATAAATTCATTTATAGAAAAAGTGAAAATAATAAGGGTCAAAGTTATTTATTTATATAACATTCACATGAAATGGATAATAGAAACCATAAATAACAATCTTAAAGAAAGCATGATTCTTATAAAATAGAAACATTAATAGAAATAAAAAATATGAAAGTATTATGTTTCAATTATATAAATCATGGATACCCAAATGAAGGATATGGAACCGAAAATCAAGGACCATGTTATACTCTTAACATTCTAAAATTGAATGATGGTTGTTCATCTCAAGGATTTTTAAACAGGTGATGTTTTTAATGTCACAAATCAATAATTAATGGTAATAAAAATGGTTCACGATAATTTTAGAATTAAAAATCTTCAAATTAGTGGTTTATTTTAAGCGACAATATAATAAAATTATATGATATACTATGGATGTGGGTATTGAAAAAATTCATCTTTTAATGGAAACCTTATTCCATATTTATATACAGGATTCGTTTTGAATGGTAATATTATGGTAAGATATTATTTATAAATTCCACCCACTTTTATAGATTAAAATATTATTAAAGGATAAGTGATGGATATTTCAAGAAGAATATCAATTCCAATTTCAAGGGTGGACTTGAATGGGATGCATATAAATATGTTAAACTAAAAAATTGATTCCATATGTTGAAGGGATGTTATTATGAAAGTAAATATAGAGGGTTAATCAATTATTATGATCAATATATTTATAAAATATATCATGAATGGATAATAAATATATATTATGGAAGAATATTTAAGATACTCTAAATAAATAAGGGGATATTGGATTATTGTAAAATAGATTACCAATGAGATAAAGTCTTGGATGATTCAAATTTTAATTTAAGAGGCCAATCATGAAAAATACATAAATGGTATCAAGAATAATACCAGGGGGAATGAGGGAAAGACTGGAGAAAGATCCCACATGTAGTGTTGGAAACATGAAGATGAATCCAATGTGGTATAAGAAAGTTAGAAAGTGTGCACATGTTGTATTATAATCATAAAGGAGATAAATTCCATATAAAAAAATACTGTAAGAAAACATATCTTTAATATTGTATATATAATTCATTTATATTAAATGATTACTGGTAAGATGTAACAGAAAGTAGATGAATGTAAATATATTGTTCATAATGACCATCATTAGTCCCCTAATTAAAGGTATTAATAAGTACCCCACTCTATATATAATAATTTTACATTTTTGGATTTGGTATGATTGAGGTTTATTATATAGATATGTTCCATGTGGTAAATGTATTAAAATATGTGGTTAGTATCATTAAAAACAATGATTTTACTAGTGGAGTCATACCAATACTAATTTGAACTGATTCATGGATAGAAAATTCAATTTTCATATTTTTAAATATTTTGTTACAAGTGGTGTTAGATAAATGGGAAGTGTATTTAAGGGAAAAAATGGGGAAGACATTATGTAAAATATGTTGCCTCTAAGAAAAAATTAATGAATTATTTTTTTCATTGTGAACTGATTACTCTTAATGACGCTAAAATTATTTTTAATAGGGAATTTCATACTATATATAAATTTGATTACTATTTTTGAACATCATGAGTTGTAGGGGATTATGATATGGATGTTGAGAAGTTAATTATCCTTATGTGGGATAAATGAATACTAGATAAAGGGAATAATTTATTTCAACATGTGGTGTGACTAACACACATTGTGCATTAACAATTATTTAGAAATGATATTATATATATGTGATTAATATCATATAGTAAATTTTAAACATAGTTAATGATTATGTTGCATGTGATGATGGATGTAAGTTAGTGTAATGAAATATATTGATATTGTAAAATTATGCATTTATATAGTAAAAAATATTATCTATTTGTATGTT
This sequence comes from Viscum album, assembly GCA_963277665.1. Lineage (NCBI taxonomy): Eukaryota > Viridiplantae > Streptophyta > Magnoliopsida > Santalales > Viscaceae > Viscum > Viscum album. The sequence goes on along the minus strand of OY728163.1, from coordinate 59,692,491 downwards.
TATAATAGTTTTATAATGAATCATTTATAAGGTATATATTTTACTGTAAATATTGTTTCAGAGTCTAACTACAAGTGAAAAATGTTATTGATTATGATTTTAAAATATATAATTTTTTTTTGAAAAATTGGTATTTCGAAAATAAATGGAATGAAAAATTATTAGTCCAATCTAATGAAGTATTATAATTTAATAAAAGTTCCTAAAAGTGATTTATGCAAAGTGGAATTTTCTAAATCTATAACACTATATTTCAGGAAATGTGGTGATAAAGATGAAATTTTGGGTGTCATGTATAATATGACAATGGATTGAGTAGTCTCTCTAGATCTATTCCATTTATGGAATTTTCAAGGGGGGTGATTTGTTAAACATTACCTTTTTCTATTTGTGGTACAGAAGATAAAAAGGATGTAAAATGAAAGAAAATATAGTTTGTATTTTTTTTGTCAATGTGGGTAGAAAAAATACAAAATAATCTTATATATATAGATATATTTTTTCTTTAATATAGATATGGTTTTATAGATGAATTGAAAAAAAAATCAAAAGGGGGGAATTCCAAATGAATAGTTTGTGTGTTATATATATTTTCCAATTATTCATTGATATATAATATATGATGGCTGGATAATGATGATTAATAAATAAATTAAATGGGATATGGAATTTATAATATGGAAGATTTATATTAGATAACCATAAATGATCATTAATGGAAGGATTGTAGTAATATCAATGAATAGATGGAGGAAATTATGATTGATGCTCAAATAAGACATTTAATATTTCTATATATCAATGATAGAGGATTAGAATAATGAATATTGTTGGGTATGGAATGAAAGGATGATAGGATGAAGTGAAATATGTACATTGAAGTTCATTATGGTGATAGAGGAATTATGAGAATGAGTGAATGAATTTATATATGGATGGAGATTTTTTTGGAAATGTCTAGAAGTCATTAAAATTAATTATTATATTTCAATGGTTATGTAATAATTAGAACAAACAAATTCTACATTGTAATAAAATTTTAGATTAATATAGTTTAAATTAGAAAAAAGATTTATCATGATGCATATGATTGAAAAACATAAAATTGCGATACACATGTGTAATGTGTCTCTATAATAGTTTGCATATGATTTTAAACTAATATTTTATTAGAATGTTTAATTAATTAATATGTTTTAATTTAAATATATTAGTAAAATGTTGTGTTTTGTTAATGAGATTTCTATTCAGTGTAACATTCAAAAAAGGTTCATTATATGAAAAAAATTATTTGTTTGAAAAATATAGAGTAAAAACAGTACAAGAGGTTTGTCCATACCATAGTTGATGTCACACATCATAAAATAGATATGAAATGGGATAATTATAAATTGTATTTTAATACATAAGATACACAATTAATAGATTTATTTTCAAAAAATGTTGACTCTATTAAAACATTATTCGTATTAGTTTAGTGAAAAAGGAACAATTTCACTATTCTCAATGAAGAAATGATGAAAAATAAGTTAGGTAATAAATATATTATTTAATTACCCCACTACTCTAATATATTAATAACAATATCAATGAATTATTTTTTGTCACATATAGTTGAATTATATGACACTCAAACAATGGATCCTCCAAAAAATTGGCAGGTGTAGAAGAGAATGGTGTCTTAATAAATATAACCACATCACTGTATAGTAATTTTTTTAAACTAATTGAGATTTTTTTATAATTAACATATATGACTTAATAAAAAATGATTTAGGGAATCACATGAATTGGATGGATAATTTGACAAAACAATAAATCATTTAGGACACTAAAAAATATCATTATATATGATATGGGATTGAATTGAATGTGATAATTTCTTGAAGTCTTAATGGATAGTGAGAATTTAAAAATCATAAGAAATATGTATAAAATATTTCAAAATTGATATATCTTTTTATAAAAAAATACAATTAGGAGAGACAAGTAGAAGATATGATTTCATTAATATATAATGGTTATTGAATAGTGGCTCATGTAGATGGAGTTTCCATGATAGATAAATCTATTAGAGAAGATTATGAATCATAAAAATAATAATTATATTGTGGTATAATTTTTACTTTGTTTTTCTACCATGATATATATGATTATATGGTATCCATTCATCTAAATCACATATATATGTGTAGATATGACCATTAATAGATAAAATGGATTCAATGTAAATATCATTGTAGTGTAGAATCAAATATGGACTTTATGATGCCTTGAATATCACTACCCATGTTGATTAAAGAAAATTTCATCACAATAATTTGAGGATAACATCAATTAAATTGGGATAGGAAGTGATGGAATTACGAGTTACTATTGGGACATAGTGGTCCATAACTATTTCATGTAACTGAAGTGCATCTTATCATGGATAAAGTTAGACTAAATCCTTGTATAAATTAAAGATAGTGACAGGATTGTTAATTTTGGTACACTAGAATATCTCCATATGTATTAATCATGGATGTATCATAGTTTGGTGATCCATATAATTATCAATATGTTCTTATCTAATTTAATTTATTTACTCTTATTTTGATTTTATATAATTGACTATGAAGGTGTTAAAGTTTTAATGTTATCTAAAAAATGAGGGAATGAGATCATAAAAAATTTAGAGGGTTTATTGAATAATTATTTTTTAATTTTTTTTACCTTGATTCACCCCCCATATGGTGCTTCACGAAATATATCATAACCCCTTTAAAAAATTATATGATCTCAACTATTTTTTAATATTATCAGAGTTATTAATTAGAGAACCTTATACCTTATATTCACAAATATTTCATTAATGTATAATAATTCCATGAAATTAGAAAAATAAATAAATATAGTTCATTAATGAGAATTTGAACCCATTTTTCTAAAAACTATTAACTGTAAAAGTAGACCAAAATACTATATATTCATGAAAGAATTAATTTCTATAATTGATAATGAATTTGATTGAAATATTAATATAATAAAGTACATAAACATGAAATCATATGTAATCCATATATATGAATTCTAACTTATAAAAATTGAAATATTAAATATCAACATTTTAACTAGAGACTTCTCCAATGTAAATAATATATTCTCATTAAATTAAATTAATTATTATAATCCAAATAATTATTGTAAAAACAATAAATCAATAAAAAAACATGGTGAATTTTAATCATGGGAATGTATGCCAAGTATTTGTAGTAATGTAACACACATTCAATTTTGTGAGTTATGGGTTGTATAAAACTATGATAGTGACCAATAAATTCCATTCTTATTTTAGTACAGGTAATAATATAAAATGAGTTTTCTTCTATGTCAAAAACGAGTATATACCCCAAAAGGCAATTTATAATTTTTAATAACATGAACATTATATGAATTGAGGAATCATACATGTCACATGATTCAAAATTTTTATAAATTTAGGTTCACACACACACACATATATATACATTTTTTACTTTCTTTTCATGATTATTTTTCAAAGTTTTGTACACAATAGATTTCCAAATTCATCTCACATAAAAAATAAAATATTATTGTATTTATCACCATTGTGTATCCTATATATGAAAAGATACCCTAAGGATTATAATGTTATAGTCCTAAAAAATTTATGGACAATAAAATACATTCATGAAACTACACCCTATGCTCTAATGAAACCCCTTCACAACTAGACCACTCTCACTTGTGAAAAAAATTATCCTCCTATACAATACCTTATCGGGAGGAAAAATATGACCCTACACATAAACTATAAAAATTAGGGATTGAGTCGTTTTAAGTTCAATCTGATTAAAAAGAATTTATATCTCTATATAACTATATTTAATACCACATGAGCATATATAATATTTTTATAGTCCTTACCTTATAAAAAATTGGTTGGCCCATGGTAAATACTATACAGCCTAAAAAATCATATAAAATTGTTCTTTCCCCATGACATTAATCTCAGTGGTTATCCATATTTTCTTCATGAAATTTAAACCGAAATAATTCCATCCATTCAGAGAGTCTTCAGATTATATTTTCATCCCTTTGGGGATATGTTTAACATATAAGTTTTATAGATACACATAGTATGTATCCAATTTTTTAAGGATTTATAGTATATAACATTTATTCTCTTTTGAGAATTTTACCCTTTAGAATTGATTCAAATATTTTTTTCCACTAAAGGGTGTGTTTCATTCCCTTACTATATCTGTTTAAATTATATGTCAATCCCATCATCCAATGTAAATGAGGTTAGATTTCATATAGAATTAAACTATACATACCACTTCTTAAGGGAGGATGTTATACCATTTATATATAAATTTAATAGATATAGTACACAAATAATTTATCAAGAAGTAATTAGGATATAAGGTACTATATGACTTCTTCGATTCAAACTCTTTTTATCACATTCACATATAATAAATATTCAATTATTCCATGAAATTAAAATCTATGAACTACCTATAATCATATGTATACATCCATTCAGGACAAAAATTAAACTATCTGAATACCTTTCTTGTGTGGTAATTATTTCATTCTTATATACCTTCAAACTATAGGTAATTAGTTCATGTGTAAAAATTATATGTTTTCCCATTATTCTAAAATACAAGTATCACATCTCATGGTCCATTGAAACACCTTACATGTGTTGTACTAAAATGTGGGGCCTATGGTCATGGATGGAAATAATGACCTAATTAGTTGGTTTGATGTATTAATAAACTCCATTAATTTGTGTTATTTTTATGCACCTTATAGTTATACACATGGGGACATTAGTTGGTACAATCCATAAAACATTACACCGACATATCTTATATATAAAAATTAAATACTTCAATATTCATAAATTCTCACATACATTCATTGTTATTGATACAAAGAATTATATCACATGTATGCGATGGGTATATATAAATTCATGGGTAATTGACCCATAGTTAATGGTCTACGAATATGATGAGTATACACACTTTTTTAGGTGATCATCCCATTTAAGATGAACTATGCATGTCATGAGTGTGCACACAATAATTGATGATGATCCCATGGAAGTGAATAAAAAAATTACTGATATATGTATGTTTAGGGATGATAATCTCATGAATAATGATACCTTTTCTTGAAAAGAAGATCATTTTATGTGGGTAATGATCCCAGAGAGAAAATCTATGTTAGTGATGAGTGTATAAATATTTATTGGTGTATGTCCTAGGGATTATTATCCATCAATGTTACATGTATACTAACATATATATGTAAACTTTCTATAGAAAAATTTCCATGTACATGATCCATGTCAAAAAATATTTGGGTGAAATGCTAAAGGATGAAAATCCATGTATGTTATGAGTGTAATAATTTTCATGGGTGATGAATCCTTGGACAAGGATCCCTGTATGTGATGAGTATATATACACTCAAGGGTGAAAATACCATAGTCAGGAATCTATACATCTAAATATAATTATATAGGTTTCATGTGTTCTTTTAATTTGATGAGGATTATCATACATATCATATCATATAACTAACTACCATAAAGGTTTTCCATCTTCCCAATTACTCACCTTATTTACCGATATATCAAGACATCATTTTCTTCTTTAGTTTCCCATTATTCAAGACCTGATATTCCAAACCACACTTTTGTTCAGATCCAAATATGTTTAGGTTGGTTTTAGGATATGTTGTTGTCTATAACCTATGTATCCATTCATATTTTGGGGTGTTTATTCTCAATATGTGTGGTTATCATTCATATTATCTGTACTATTTTTCTTATTTAAATTATAATATACCCCATCATGGTTTGGATATATAGTTTTGGTGATGAATTTGATTTGTAATGGGAAATAGAATGATCGGGTAAATAATGTTGTCCTGCCGCTAGTTCATCTTTTTTTTCACATTATTTTATTTTTTTATATTCCGTAAAATTTTCATCAGGACCTCTTCACTTTATACAAGAAATGTTTCCTTAGGAATTATTTTAGTTTTATGATGTAGCTTTGTAGTGTATTTATGATGTTTTTTCCGAGTGTTATCCAACATTACTGATGGAATAACACATTTTTGTTTGTATTCTTTATTATGGTATCAATTTCCATTCAATAATAGTGGTACATGGATTCCTTCTGTAATTTATAATTAAATTTATTATTTTTAAATAACCTAATTATTGAGTGGGACTTAATTTTATTTCTTTAATATTCAATTTAATTGAGGCCATTTCCTTGATTTAAGTATTTTAATGATGATTTTATATTATGGAAGTTGGAGTATCCAATGATATTGTGTTGCTCGGTGAATATTATATGGGTATTGAAAACAATTTTATGGATTAGAAGTTATAATAGTTTCAATCATTGGATTATATTGGTCCATTCAAAAGATGGAAAACATGTTTGATACATTTATGTTCCATAGATAATTTAGAAAGGTAAATGTGTTTAGAGATATAAATCCTTATGATTATAATCATAGAATATAGGAAATTATATTTTCTAATACATGGTTGATGATGATATTTAAATAGAATGGAAAATTGATATGGTGGTTTCCAATTATAGGTTGTTATTATATTTATGGTGGTATATTAAGAAAAAATATTTAATGAAAGAAGAAACAAAAAATATTGACGAACTTATGGCCAGCACCACATTTATGAAACATGGAATTATGGAGGCACTCTCATAGATCAATGATATTCAGTTACTTTGTAGAAGATTATTTGAAGGACAAGAATTTAGTGCGTATTAAAACCTAAAATTGAGGTGAAAGTGGTATGGTATAACCGTAGTGTTAGGAAACATTGACTTCCACTAATAGTGGTACATACCCGTTGATTTATTGGGATGATGGTATCTGATTTTAATAGATATAAATGTTAATTCCCAATGTGTAAATATATTAGGTGTTAATATCATACACAATAAATCTCATCATTAAAAACATCACACCACTATCATGATTGTTTATAACATAGACTCAATTTCTTCAATATTATACTACAAAATAATATTAATACATAAGGATGATTGAACTCATTCCATAGTCGATAACTTAGAACTGTAGAATGAAGTAAATGATGTATAACTACGACATAATTTAGCATTAACTTCCTTATAATGATAGATAGTGAAAGAGAATAAAGAGAATATAAAAAATAGATTTTTGACATAAATATGATGATTCCATATTTCTGTATCATTAAATAGAAGTTATGATGATTGGATATACATTTTTATTCTTTGTTAGTCAAATAGAATTTAACCAGGTCAAACTGGTTTAAAAGAATAGGGATATGCCTTGTATAAAAGATTATTCTCTCTAAGGGAGTAGTCAAAATGACATTTAAATTGAATGAGAAGTGTGTAATGAAGATTGGCTTTGAGGTATGTCATTGAGGTCAATGTTAGGAATTTTAAACTTCCAATGTTGAATAGAGAACTCTATAGATGAGTTTTTGTTATCATGGATAACATAAATAGTAGTAACAAAAGACATAGAGGTGAAAAAATGAAATTCCATACATTTCATCAAGAATGGTGGGGATTTTGTTATTGTAAAATGAGAATAATTATATTTCCCTGCCCCTGTGATGGCAGTTTGATGTGACTTGAGTCCAGATACATCCAAAAAATGGGGATATAGATGAATAAACCATAGTGAATTTTCAACATGAATTTTTTATATCAATGATTTGATTACAAATTCCTTGTAAAAATTTAAAAAAACACTGCCTAGTGGTGGTTCAAGTAACCACCATGAAATATAGCTAGTTGAAAAATTATAATATAGTTGTAGTTTACTCTATCCACCTCAATATTTTTTTTATTTTAATAATTAATGATGGTTCAAATTGAACCAACAATAAATTTTATAAAAAATCTATAATCCCACTACCTCCCACTCCCTCTGTGAAACCACGACCCCAATGCCCCTCCCCTAACCTCCTCCTCCCCCTCCTCGATGATGACCTTGACACCTCCACATCATTAGTAAGCCCCATTCCGACCACCCCACTAACTTACCACCTTTTTCAACAGTTACCCAAATCTTCGGGACCCCCATCTCGGTTCCCCTCATTAGTAGTAACGTAGATCCCCCCTCCAACCTCCCTATCCCTAGATTTTTTCCACTAATCTGTGGTAATGTGGACCACCTATAACATCCCTCTCCCCAACCCAGATCCCATTCTTAGAAGAAATAGACCCCCCCCCCAATGTCTCATCTTCCTCACCCTAATCACCACAAATCTATTATTCCTCAAGGGGTTATTCACTTGTAATTTCCCTCTTCATTTTTAATTTTTTTATACATGGTATTAGATTACAATTTATTGGTCAGTGATTATGTAATCATAGTTGTCTCATGTTTTTTTTATCCTAGAAAAATCCCTCATATGGAGTTTATTTCTACACAAAATTGGGAATGCGGTTCAATGAGTTTTGTGTATGGACATGGTTATCACACTTAGAAGCTATTCATTCCCAGGTTTAGTTGGATTGATATCATTTTATATATGCTTATATATAATATAGAAACTGGTTAATTTTATATAAAATATATTAATAAATTGAAAATATTTGGAGGAAAATATAATTTACCCCTTTCCCATTAATTATAACTCATTATTATTTCATCAAAATTCTTCTAATTAATCCAGGTAACCTATTAAATCGAAAATAGAAACACTACCTATAGCTTGAACAGATCGTGTTCTCTATAGTGAATTTTCTATTGTGGTAGAATGGAGTGTGTTATATTTTAAATCCATGGTATCCATATAGAGTTGAATATTTTGGGTATGCATGCCATATCATGAGCTCATATAGAGTTTGATATTTTTGTAAGAGTAATTTTCCTACAAAAATAAATTTCATTATATATATATATATGTATATATATTTTATTATTAATATTATTAATTTTAATTTTATAAAATATATATCATTTATGGATTCAACATGTCAATATTATCTTAGGATTTTTTTTTGTAATTTTAATAAATAAATGCTTTGTAGCTAAATACTGAAAAAATAAAAAAATTTCTAAAACATTTACAATCATTACATTACTATAATAGACGTATGGATTAATTTTTTTGAGTATTTATTACATTATATATATATATATATATATTATGTAATAATTATAGTGTCATTTTGGGAATAAATGTATAATTACTATGATTAATTTTTATTTCCATGAAAATGATTAAAACATTATTTTTACTGAATTTTTATTCTATTTTTTTAACATTTAATCAAATAAATAGAATGATTTATTTAAAATAATGACAATATAATGTTTTCTATGAACATATATAATTATATTTATTGAAATTTTAATGGTAATCAATGCATTTTACCCTTGAAAATAAATCATATCCAAAATATCATTTGTTTTTCTGAAAATAGATTTCCAATATACAAAATGATTTATATTAAATGTTTTTTTATCTCGATTATAAATTTCATTACATTAAATTCATAAAAACATAGGATGAACACAAAAAATAGTTATAGTGGTTATTTTATATGTTTAGTAGAACATATTTTATATTTGTAAATTTTCTTTACCAAAGTAATAATAAAAAAGTAAAAAGTAAATATATATAAAAAAATATATTTTTCTTTAATGAGAAAGATACTTCTTCTTCCAAATATCAATTTAAGAAGACATATTTGATATCTATAAGATAATTTTGGGTTCTTATTTTTATAAAATGTGGTGGTCATCTAATTTATGTCATTATTTACCTATGTTTGTGAGAAATAATAATTCAATTAATTCATGATTTTATATTATAATTTTAGTACTAAAAAGTTTAATATTTGATTCATCCCATTTTAATTTATAGTTGTTATGATAGAATCAATGGAAAATTTGGGTTATATTTAATTTTGATTTTACCATTTTGATTAAACATTTGTATCATTATATCTAAATTTATAGGTAGAATACAATAAAATATATATGGGTCAAAATGGATAAATTTACAATGAAACACACCTCAATATGCCATGTGCTTTGAAGAATATTTAGATTATGCTATTGTAAACAGATCCCTGGATGGTAGAATAAAGTATATGTGTCCTGATTATAAATTCAAGTGATGGTTGATTATAAATGATAGATATGAGAATTTGATATTGAAATAGTTTCCTTCCCTATATGTATCTTTTATTCAGAATGCTGAATCAAATGTTATGTAAAGTCAAAATAATTAAAACTCTTTCAACTAAATACAATGTGACGCATGAGAGGAAAATAAATTTTGAAATTTGTTAAATTATGCATTTGGTTTTTAATAATATAGTATCCAATATTTTACTAGATCAACTGAACCTTTAGTTGATCATGATAAGGAAAATGTTTCTCAAAACATAAGTGACCAAAAAAATGTTTTTTATGAATTTGCGGAATAAGGAAAATAAGAATTGTATGAAAGGTGTGAAAATTGTTCGAAATGTTTATTTCTACTTAGGTTGTGTCCTATCAAGTGTCTATATATAATTACTGACGAAAAAATTTCCATGATTTTAGAGTTTCCTATAAATGGCTAAGATCCATATGTTATTATATGAGATGAAGAATGTCACCAAAAAACATGGAATTTATTATAAAAAAATATATGCATTCCCTAATGATTTCATTATTTATTGGGGAGAAGATTCTGATAAAGTATAATGAACAAGATATCATTCAATAATACGGAAGTCATTGAACAACAATTAGGGTATAAACCCATGAAACCCTAGGAAGAAACATAAGAAGAAAATTCCTACAAAAGTATTGTATAACTTTCTTATGAACCCAATTTTGTAAGGATTATTCATATCATCTAAGACATCATAAGACATGAAAAGATAGTAACGATGGATTAATGATACATCGAAAAGATTTAACACAATGGATTGTGTTTGATTCGTTATATCTTTATTTCTATTTAGATAGTAGGAATCTATGTTTGGGATTTTCTACTGATGGTTATAACCCTTTTTATACTTTAATTGATAATTATAGAATTTGGAGAGTTGTTTTATACCATATAATCGACCTCTATGGATGTGTATGAAGAAGACTTCTTTCATTATTTCAATGATTTTTTCCAGAAAGAAAATTACTTGAAATGACATTGATGTATAAATTCAACCTCTTATTAATAAATTATGAGAATTATGGGATGATGGTGTGGAAACAAATGATTCTTCAATTATACAACTATTCTAAATTCATGATGGTTTAATGTGACAATTTCCGACATTACTTGACTTGGAAATCTATCTGTTTTGAACACTCATACTAGTTCAGCTTGTCATGTTTGTAATTATGATTTTGAACGTAAACGATTACATCATAGAAAAAAATGGTTTTTTATGATTCCCATATGATTTCTTGATTATTCACAGAAATTCATGTTTAAAAATCCATGATTCAATAGAGATATTGAAATGAGAAATTCACTAAAGGAGTAATCTGGTCAGAAACCATGGGTCAATTATTGTATGTCACTAGAGAATTTTAAAAATGTCATTGGTTTAAATAAAGGGGAAAGGGTTTGAGTTATGTTATCCAAATAATATGGAACACAAAAATGGAAGAAAAATAATATTTTTTTCAAACTTTTTTATTGGGAAATTAATTTGATACATCACAATCCTAATTTAATTCCTATTGAGAATAATGTCTGTGATAATGTCATTTTTACAGTTCCTAATGAGAAAGTTAAATTGAAGGTCACCTTAATACTTATAATGATTTGGATTAAATGTATATAAATCATGGTTTGGGGGAAAATTATATTGAAAAGTATATTTTTGCTATCTTTATAATGAAAAATCAAAATAAATATGTATTCCTAAAAACATTAAATAATGTAAAAGTCCTAGATGGATGTTAAAGTAACATATCAAAGTGAATTGACTTCAAACATCAAATTTAACATGGATTTAAAATTCATGAATCACATATTCTAATGGATCAGTTATTTTTGCTAAATTTGCTTAAAACAATACCTGAAAAATTAATCATGGTTCTAGTTGATGTTTTTACCTCCTCAAAGAGTTTTTATAAAAATTATAAATCCATATGAACTTGATAAACTTAAAGAAATAATTGTTTTGACACTATGTAATTTTGAGATGTTATTTCCACCTTCATTATTCATAGTCATTAACGTTTGGATGTTAATTTTATTGAAGAATATAAACATGGTGGACCATTACACTATTAATGGATGTATCCAATTGAGAGTTATGTAGATATGTTTTATCATTAGTAAATTTTATTTTATCAAATCATTTCATAAAAGTTTTTATTATTTTTTTCATCTAGTACATAGGTTAGTTGAAATCATATATGAGGAATAAATCTCAACCAGAAGGCGCAATTATAGGAGGTTACATTCTCAAATAGTGCATGACCTTGGGTTCTATGTATTTGGATGGGATTTAGAAAAGATTCAATCATTTTTATGTGAAGATGATATCTCCACTAATTAACATTTAAAAAATCAACTATCGATATTTCTGACTGTTGGACAACCGATTATTAAGGGGTTAAATTTAACACTGATAGAATTGTAGTTTATTACAAACACATAGATATGTTCTACTCAACAGTGTTATTAAAGATCAATTTATTGAAGAATTTCAACTACAAGAAAAGTGGCTACTAAAGGTTCGATCTTGAAATGAGCTCGAATTAACAAAATATGTTAATAAGTAGCTTGATGAATGGTTTTCCCATCATGTATATATATACTCATATTCATATTATTGTTATGTAGTTATTTTTTTTGTGTTAAAAGCAACACATTAAATGTTTTTCAAGATAATGAATGTTGACAATCGAGCTAAAATATTGAATTATATGATGTTTTTGGATCGTGGTACTCTAATGCTGGCTATGAGATTAGATGCTTAAAATATTTATAGCTTTAGGTTTTGTACAATTTATCATGAACAAGACTTGAAAACTAAAAATTGTGGTCTATTTACATTTGATGATATGGGATACTGTGGGAAGATGAATGATATAATTGAATTAAACTATCATGGAAGGTTTTCTGTTGAATTATTAAAATTAAATTGGGTTTAAATTTATAGGGTTATAATGAAATATTCCTTAAATTTCACTTCAATTAATTTCTCTCACATGATGGATACTAGTTATCATGGATATCATGATCCACTTATCTTGTCTTCATAGGTGAAGATGGTTTATTATGTTAATAATTAAATACATGAAGGTTTTATTGTTATAATACACTTAAAGCAGGGATACTTATATGATATAGGTGATAAAGATCAATTGGTGCTTTGTGATAGTGAAACACATCAACTGTAAAACGTTGAATAGTTTCTTCATGACAATATTGAAATATAAAACATGTATTATAGGGTAAAAATGAAGTAATAGTCATAATGGATTTTGATAAAAATTAAGATAATTAATATTATGATAATTGAATTCATAAATTAGTAATAGAAAATATATTTAAATTTCTCTTTGATAAGTGTTTTGTATATATGTACATTTTTCTATTTTGTCTGTAAAAAAAATTTAGTTTTCCATTTTTTATACATTTGATATACCATAACCATATAAAATGTAGGAATGCTGAGAAACAAATGCAGGATCCTAGTTAATCAGAATCTTTGAGTATGCCACCACTATCATCATATTATATAGATTCTAATGATTCTGTTGTACCTAAGACTACTAGAGAGCCTAACATTTCCTCAAATTTCATTGGTATCCCACCACCTAATTCACCTCCAATGATGGGGTAGTTTTTTACACCTCTATCCTAGGGATATCAATGAGTTACGATTACTTGTATGTCTATAATTTTCAAAAAAATTAGATATTTTATTAATTATTTAATGTATTTTTGAAACAGATAATGAAAACCATATAAGGGATACAAATATGAACATTAAAAATGTATGGGCCAAAATGGAATTCAAGATTATAATTCTAATTGATGATTTTAGGGTGCTTAAAAGTGACACTGCCAGAATCTATATGTATATTGTTATGTATTTTTCATATGGCGCAGTGATATTTCACATTAATTATAATAATTGGATTCATATTCCTAAATCTTGTAAAAATGAGGTATTTGATACTAATGTAATGGTAATATTAATTTAATATTATTTGGTAACTAATTTGAAATAGTTTACTAAAAAATTTGTATTATACTTTTAATGTTTTATGTTTTTTATTTAAATATTTTTTTAGGTCCCTAACTCCATTTCACACCCATGGACTTTGAGAATTTTACGTATAAATTGGAGAGAATTTAAATAAAGATTATGAAAAGAGTTTAAAGATTCTTCTGTGAAATCGTGAAAGGTGTATGAGAAATTGCATGAAGGTATTAATTGTGAGAAATAGATGGTCTTTTTTGATATCAATAGAGATTCATCTCATGAGGTAATTTAATATTTTACAGTATCTTATTAAAATAAACAAAAGAAAATTATAATTTTTATTAACATTTCTTTTTTTGGTAGTAATTATCTAAAAAATATTATGAATTGTTATAATAATGTCATTCCTCACATCGTAGGGTCTCATAGTTTTTTTTGAGAAGAAATAAAAAAATTGATTTATATTTTATACATTATAATTTATATCTTTTTATTATAACTCAAGGTTATTTCTATCTTGTTTATATTTGTTTATAAAGGCTAATGAATTTGGTCACACTATTGGCTAAACAAAGTGGGGGTTTAAAGTGAATAGAAATTCCAATAAAAGTTTTGTAAATTACCCTACCAAATATGTTTGAGTAAGTAATTTTCATTACCATTTTATATCATTTCATTACTATAAAAACATAATAATGAAAAATTTATTATAGCAACCAACATGCTTTAAACCCAATTGATTTGGTTCAAGGATTAATTGTTTTTACAATAAAATTTCCATTATAATTATTTTATAGTAATAAAATAATAATAAATATTAATTAAAAAATCATTAATTAGATAATGTTAATAATTTTTTATATTTTAAAAAATCAATGTTAATATTTTTGTCTCAACAGGTGAAAATTCAAGATGTATAGGGTGAGAACCATTCAAAATCATCATTAGTTTCTCAAAATTATGTAGTTGGAATATATTTAGTGATAGAGCATCACATACATGTATGGGGGATGGGTTTTTGGCCTACTCTATCAGTTTTCAGTGGTTGGGTGGTTTCATCCGTTTCTGTCACACCTAGTGGGGGTTCGATTAGTTTCGTTGATCCAGAATAACCAACAGAAATTACAAGATTGAATGGAAACATTCATGAACACGACTCATATATGAAAAAATGGTATCACTGGCATCCAAAAATAGAAAACGATTTAGTTTTTCTATTTTAGTGAATGACCACCTGGATCCCCAAATTAAATTTCAATCTTATAGCTCATCCCACTAAGGTAAATTCTAAATCCGATAGATCATTCATACATTTGAAAAGAACATGTAGAAAAAACCATAAATAAGACTAAAATGATACTTTTATGTAGAAAACATATATTTATAGTCATACCGACCACATATTGTGAAATATTAAGGTGTGTTTTATTCCTACACGTCAAAAATAAATTAAAGACCATTATCAATATGATTGAAAACAATTTGAGCTTGTTTTCTGAGTTTTAACTCAGTAATCACTTCTTAAAGTTAAAAAAGCCATTAAAAACAAGCGTCGATGGTCAAAACCAAGAAAATGATTTCATATATCCTTAAAATTATAGAAGAAATAATATATATTTAATTGTGAAATATAAGAAATGACAAAATTTCATTCTGAATGATGGTTTTTTCATTATGAATGTAAATAGGGTTTTTGTGTTTTAAACAATAAAACATGCATAGAATGGTCATAACAATTGAAAATGAAACCGGAATGGAATGGAATCAGTAGAAACCCACTGATAAGTTATTTTTGAATTGTAAGAATTGAAAACACATAAATATGATGTGTGGTGTGGTCGGAATGACTCAGTAACCACTTATTAAGGATACCAAATCTTTTAAAAACAAATGTTTTGGGGTCAATATTAGAAAAAAAACTTCATATTTCCAAAAAATCATGGGATAAAGAACATATATTGAATTGTAAAATGAAGGAACTAACATCACATCATTTCAAATGATGGTTTTTCTAGGATTTCTGTTAATGCATTTTTAGTGTCTTAAAATACTAAAATGTGGCTGCAATGGTCAAAACCAAAGAAAAAAATTATATTGATGTGAAATAATTAGAAAACCAAAACTAGATTATTTTTGACATGTACGCATATACGACCAGTTAATTCTATGTGCATTGTGGTCAAATGTACTTCGTAAACACTTCTTAAAGGTACAAAAGTCATTTAAATTCATGTGTTGGGGAGTTGGAACCTGGAAAAAATGTTACATTTCCCTAAAATCATATGAAAATTACTGTAGATGGAATTTTGGAATATAGGAATTGATGACATGTCATTATAAATGACCATTTGACCAGGATGACAGTAAACACATTTTTAGCGTTTTAAAATAAAAAAAACATGTGTTGGATGGAAAAAATCATAGAAGACAACCTCATATTGACATGTAATCCTAGGAATACCATCGTTGAGTTATTTTGGTTGTGCATGCATAGTAAATACATTAATATGACATGCATTGTGATCTGAATGAATCGGTAATAACTTCATAAAGGTAAAAAATCATTTAAAAACAAGTTTTGGGGGTGAAAACATAGAAAAGTACATAGAATTTCCCTACAATCATTGGAAAATGACTATAGATTGGATCTTGAAATGTATAAACTGATGAAATTTTACTCTAAATTACAGTTTTTCTGGGATGCTCAAAAAAATGCATTTAGTGTTTTAAAACACTAAAACATGCGTGACATTTTCAAAACCATATAAAATGACCTCAAATTAATGTAGAATCATGGGAAAACTTCTAGTGAGTTATTTGTGATGTGTACACATAGAAAAACACAAATCCAAAAAGTGGTGTGGTCAGAATTACTCTGTAAACACATCTAAAATGTAAAAAAGCCCTTCAAAACAAGTGTCATGGGTTCAGAACTAGGAAAATAATGTTGAATTGCCCTGAAATCAGGGAACAAAAACCTTATATTGAATTTCGAAATCTTAGTACTATCACCACATCATTCCCAATTATATTTTTCCAAGGATGGACGTAAACATATTTTTGTGTTTTAAAACACTAAAGTGTGCATAGAGTAATTAAAACTAAAGAATGAAACCAAATATTGATGTGGAATCATGGGAAATCCACCGATGAGTTATTTTTTAAGTGTACGCATTGAAAATACAATAATATGACGTCAAATGTTATCGGAATAACTATGTAACCACTTCTTAAATGTATAAAATCCTTTAAAAAAATTTCTTAGGGGTTCCAAACTAGGAACATGACGTTTTATTTCACTGTAATCTGGGGACAATGGCTATATACAAAATTGGGAATTGAAGGAACTAACGACATTTCATTTTGAATTATGGTTTTTCCATGATGGCTGTAAAAGTTTTTTTTGTTCTTTAAAACAATAAAATGTTTGTGGAATGATCAAAACCATATAAAAATACCTCATATTAATTTTAAAATATTGTACAACCACTGCTTAGTTATTTTTGACATTTATTTACACACAACACATCAATATTACATGTGGTGTGCCTGAAATTACTCTACAAAAACATATCAAAGGTACAAAATATATTAAAAAAAAATACTTTTATAGGGTCAAAATTAATAAAACAATGTTGGATTTCACTAAAATTAGGGGATACCAACTGTAGATTGAATTTTCAAATGTTGGAACTGATGACATGTCATTCCAAATTATAGTTTTCTCGAGATGGTCATAAACACATTTTTATTGTTTTTAAACACTAAAACATGCATGTGATAGTAAAACAATTAAAAACTTCCTTAGATAGACAATAAATAATTGGGACAACCATAGCTTAGTTTTTTAAAATATACTACATTTTTTAATATCAAAGATTAAGAAATTTTTTTATTGTGTAAATATCAAGCACACTACATGCCAATTTAAAAATTAATTAGAATATTTACCTATCCCTTTTTAGTTTCAAGTGTTGAATAAAATCATAAATAGGTAAGTTTATTTTTTAAAAATATTTGTCATTATATATTTTTGGTATTACATTAAAATATATTTATTTTTAATAACAAAATAAAAACATTTATGTCCAGCATTGTCAATATATTTTGCGTCTTTTCTATTTCACATTTTTTTAAATATGATGGTTTTAATTTTTGTTCGTAGATAATGGTAGTAGTGAGGTTCACTATTCTAATACATGAAATTATTTAGAAGGTAGTTGTGGTGGTTCTTAGATTTTGTGGTCTGTTAAAATTTTATAAATTATTCAATTGTAATTCTGATTAGTTAGGTTTAAATTTTTTAGTTGCACTTCATGATATGATGTGGTTGATTTCAATTGATGAAATGATTTGGAGGAATTCACATGTAGTGTGGGTCATAATGTGGGTTTATATTGGGAATATGTTATTTTTTTCCATATTTTATTTGTATATATTGATTTCTGAGGTATTGGTCTATAGATCTATGGGTTTACTAAGGCTGAGGTTATGATGACTATGGATGTTTGTATATATGGTTGTGGAAGTATGATGTATGTATGACGGGTTTATCATATATTTCTATTTTTTTTATTTCAGTTCATTTTTTTATATTTACAATTATTTATTACATATTTCTTAAAAAATTGTTAATTTTCTGTGTTTTTTATTAACCTTCATTGAATACATTAATTAAAATATGTTGAGTTGTGGTTACTCTTATCCTATGATAAAATAAATCACTAGCAATATGTTTAGATGTGGTTAATTTCATTTTATTTGTATCCCCCATATTTAATTTTCTAATTAAAAAATTTTCATTAAATAAACAAGAAACATATGCTAAATTCTCAAAAAATTGCACATAAAAAAATAGCCATGAAATTAAAGATACTACCACTAAAAGACTAGCGACTGTGCATTACACAATAGTTTTGATAACCACTACTAAAGAAATTTTTTTATTTTATAAATTTGAAGACTTAACCATTTCATAGTGAATATATTAATGATGTCCACGAGCAGGAGTATCATAAAATGATTATGTTTGCATACTTTGATATTTTGTTAAAAAAAGTTAAAATAACAATGGTTATTAATTATATGTGAAATATAATTAATTACTGGAATGAGATGTGTATTTTTCATGTAAGGTATTTAAATTTTATGTAAGTTGCATCATAGGTATATTTATTGATGAATAAAGATACTATGTCATCAAAAAGATTAATGTAATGTTTAAATGAGATGAAGACTCAAACTCATTTTAAAAGAAGTTTGAAACGATGGGATTCAAGGAGATATAACTTTAGAATATTATGGAAATAATATTAAATGCTTATGGAGAATATATATATATATATATATATATATATATTTGATAAGAATAAGAAAGATGAGATTAGGTCGATGTTGTATTTATCAACATATTCTTTTATGTAGATGAAATAGGTGATAACTAATTTTATGTACCTATTTTTTACTAGTTGTATCAAAGTGAACAAAAAATAGAATAACAATTTCATGAATATAGCATCAATTTCACACATTATAAGAAGAAAAATAAGATACTAAAAGAATATCTATGTTGTCAGACATTCATTTAAGAAAAAAATAATCAGAGTGATCATAGTTTCACTATTGTTTAAATAATTAAACATGATTATATTAATATTGATAAATCATAATACATGATTATTATTTTGGATTTTAGGAAGTATTAAAAGACATGATTATAATACTTAATTAATGGTTCATTATGGAAGATTAATTATTGAATTTTCTATGTATACGTTCTTGAGTGTTTTTATATAGTGGTTTATAATTATGGGTTGTTATGATTAAAGATTCTCATAAGTTGAATGGATTGGTACCCTATTTGTGGTTTTATGGCTCTTTATAAAACATTTTAAGTGATATTTTTTGGAGAATATTATTTTATTATGATATATGATTGAGGAATATTTAACCCTTTTATTTAATATGTGATTTAGAAGAAAAAAGTATTTTGGAAGAATGTTTTTCAATTTTTATGATTTAATCTGAAATTTTAAGATAACCATCAGGGTTAATACATCCATTAATGATGATATAATTTTCATTAACTAGGATAATTATTTTTGAACCTTATCAGATTATGTTGAATGAAAAAATAATGGCAATCATGGTATTTTCTATAGAACTATCTGATATCATTAGATGAATAAATATTGATATTAAATTTTGAAGAATATATATTGTTTTACAGTTTAATATTAGGTGGAAAAGTTATTGTAATTATAAGGCCCCAACCTTAAACCTTACTTAATCTTGAGTTATTACAAGATTACACATTGAGGATCTTTTCAGGTTTAGAGTTTTAGAGAATTAGATCATGAAACTTGCATTACATTCCACATTTAAACAAAGTGGTTACATAAAAGACAATATTCATTCTTCCCATCAACGGAAATATATTGAAAATAAAACATGGATTCTTTCTTCACATATCATTGACACTATCATCACATCTTGTACCTTTCCCTTGACCTGTGAAAAACATTTCAAAAACATGGGATTAGCATAAAAAGCTCAGTAAGGGTTATAAAAATATGGAAAGGAAACATGATTTCATATATACATAAGAATTAAATCATACTTTACCCATAAAACATAGCCACTTTAACATACCTCATCAAAACATGAATAAATCGTAGAAATCATAAGACATAAAAGTAACTTGAGGCATTCATAACATTCTTATGTAGGGAGTAACCCTCTTGGTTACGTTTGGAATATCCATCACAGTATATTCGCTAAAATCTCTTCGGAGAAACCTTAACGTTTCACTACTTCACGTTACCCAATGCATTGGAGAGCTATATCGAGCTCACCTGCCCTTAGTTTATCAAGGAACCACCCGTCTTCATAATAATTCCCAAGAACCATAACATAATCGTATCACATAAAACATACATAAAGGAAACATAACATTTCCACATTTGAATCACAAGATATCAATAAAACACATTGATATAATAAAAACATTATGAAAACCATTTTCAATACCAAAATAAAAGAAAATTAAAACATGGTATTTATTTTTCTTTTAAAAAGAAGGTATGGCTTGTAGAGGAAGCCGAAACTCAAATAACGGTCACGGCGGCGGAGAAGTCATTGTCACCGCATACGTATGACAAAAACATTCCCTTTTTTCATTTAGTAAAACGCTTCGTATAAAAAAGAGTCCTTTTGGATAAATGTAAAAGTCAAAGGGGTTTATACACTGTATAAAAGAAGGTTGTGTATAAAACAAAATATGCCTCACTGAAAGGAGATTGAGACGAAGTCCCATACCTCGTATCCGACTTGACCCGACCGTTCTTTAATCTCCTGAATAATAAACTTGAGTTAATATCTACTTGCTTAAGAACCTTTTTCAAGTTCACTATTCCTTTTATACCATGTTATGAACATAATGTAATCATTTAAGTTAATAATGTTCATTTTGTCGGTATTTGGTTCTTAAGTCAAAAATAGACTTCTTACACTTACATGTTATTAATTTGGTCAAAGGCTCGTTATATGCAGAATGATATTAATGATTTGGATAACATATATATCATATATATTCATCATATACATGTATTTATAATATTGCATCACATTTAGAGGTAAGAAATGAAATGCACCGTTCATGGAGACGGTAAGCCGTACGTACGCATGAACGCTACTTCAATTTCTATTTCGTATTTTCTGGAATGGAATAATAATGATATAAGAGTATATTATAATTCCAGTATAATAAAATATATAATATCATTAACTTTATCCTTTACACATCCCACATATGGTATTAACGAATCAAATCACTTTCAGGGGGCGGTAGTCCGCACTTCCTAAAATGAAGATATCGTGTTTACCCATAATGGAAACAATAATGGTATGCCATAAATGAAAAATACAAAAGCTTAAGGAAATAATAAACATATTATATATCATATATAAAAATAGTGACATCATAATGGCCACCTTTGAAGGTGTTAAATGAGTATTGAACAATCATCGTTTCGGGAGGCAGAATTTCGCCATCCATGGAAACCTTGTGTTCTTTAACCATTTGATGTAGTTGTTTGAGAGTTTAGCTCGAATAAATCTTATAACCACATCCTATTATACTGAAGATACTGGTGTTGTTACAAAAGAAGTAAATAAAAAAGAGTTTAGGGGGTTGGAGAAGCAAAATAAAACAAATGAACATGAGAGAATGAATTACCTTTAAAAGTGTAACTCCTTTTGATTTGAGCATAAAGGCTTCCTTTGAAAGGATTATGCCCAAAGGGAATCCTCTAGTATGAGGAAAGGGATGTGGAGAGAGTAAATGGGCAGGGGATGGCCGATCCAAAGGCTTGAAGAGTGTGTGAAATGAGGTAGAGGTGGGGGCCTTTTATAAGAGGAGAGGAGGGGCACTTTTGGAAATCATGAAACTATTATTTTATTTACAAAAGTGTTTCGAATTTCTAAGGTACCACATTGATATATTTAGAAGATAAGATGACAAGGATTCGAAATATTCACATCCAATAGTTTTTGGACAAGTGTAGGTCTTAGGTTTTATATTATCGTTTCATTTTATTTAAACTGTTCATTGATGAGGTCATCGTTGCATCATCATGATGTCATAATTAAATTAATTTATTTAAAGTCTAAAAATTATAAAACAAATATCCTGATGTAGTAAATCATTTTATCTTTCCAAATAGTATTTATAGACAAAATTATTATTAGTATAACCCCTTCTAAAAATTGTTTTAGTAAAACAATTTATGTTAGTGTCATTTTCACCTTTATTTTAAAAAAAAGGCATTAAAGTCATTATCTCACCCAAGAGGCTCCATAGGGTCCCCTAAATAGACCCATGGGTTGTCTTGGTCGGCCATGACTCATAGAATAGGGTTAGGACAAGTGTCATGGTGTTTTCACATTTTTATAATATCATTTTTACCTTAAATTACACTAATTACCACTAATCGCGATTAAAAACTTAATAAGTTACTATTCACCAAAAAATTATTTTAATCTCATTGAACCACATTTTACTTCTTAATGACAATGATATATGTCATATTTTTGAAATTCAAAACACAATGATGACAAATTTTCATTTAAACGGAAAATCAGTTTTTATAAGTACCACTTCGTGGTTTCACTATTCATCAAAAATTGAAGTTTTTCAGAAAATTACCAAAAATTCACCCTAAGATATATTTGATATTCCGAATTAAAAAATGAAGTCTATTTTACAAAATTAAAAACATATAAGTCACATTAATTAATTTAATAATTAATTCCCGCTGTCAGAGCAAATAGCTTGTTTTTATAAAACAATAAGTATCAAAAGATTGACACAGTTTAAGTCTAATTTCAAAGTGAAATTTATTCCAATGACCACCATTGGATTAAATGGTAAAAATATATTCTAATTTCACTTTAAAACCAATTCAAAATATAATCTAATCATATAAATAAATTAGATTAAAAAGAGGTTTTGAATTAAAATACAACATTTTACACTATTCATTAAAAAAATGCACTTTATCGGAAAGATACCAAAAATTTACACAAAGTAAATTTTGATGTCCCGATTCTTAAGAATAGTTTTATTTGGTCCAATAGAATGTATAAGAGTTAGAAAAACTATATTTAATGATGGTTCGCCATCAAAAGGCGATAAGTGAACCTTTAGTGAAAACTAGGGCATATACGCCTAAAATTGAATTCTTTCCGTATTTTAAGTCTTTATCTTTTTTTGGATATATGTAAAAACATTTAAAAACACATATAATCATATTTTAGTTATTTCTATCCATTCCCGCCAATACAACGGCTACATGTTAACAATGATTTAAAATAATATTATTTTATTATTAGAGTGCAACGTAAGATTCCCAAGAAACTCGTTGTTGCGTGTTGGGTACGCCATCGAGCATAGCGTCCTCTTTAAAGTCATATTAATATCTTATTCACAAATATGGATAAATATAAAGATGTCATATTCTTTATTTACCTGGGGTGTTACATCCTTCCCCCATTTTGGGAATTGCGTCCTCGCAATTTTTAAAATTGAGCTTGGAAACTTTCTTGAAAATCCCACATCGAAACAAGAGTCTGTAAAACAATCACTTTAAAATAACGGAAGATAAGTACAGAGGTCACCAGAGTTAACCCATACTAGGATTCCATGTAGGAAAACATGGACATGGAGGAGAAAACATAGGGTCATGTTCTGATGGAGAGTGATAGAAAACATGTTTAGGAGAATGTTAACAATAAGAAAATCACAAACTTGTGATGGGTTAAACGGTGTTGGGTTCCCCAGAAGACAACATTTTTGTTTTAAGTTACTTTTTATTGAGGAATTTATTCATAAGGAAACATAATCACTTGTCATGTTGACTTTCAACTTTTACTAGATTCCTTAATCAAACTCATATTTTTTTCCAAAAGACGAGTATTTAGGGAGACTTGTTCGCATTAAGAGTACTATAATCAATATCTAGATAATCACCTAATCCACAAAAGAGAACTATATACATCTCATATCTTTAGCCCTTAACCAAAACCAAAACCAAAAAGGTTAGTACAAGGTCAGATAATTCAGAAAAGGATAACCCTTTGAAAAGAAAATCTATGCTTAATCTCCAAAATTTGTCCAACAAAACCCAAAGTTCAACGAGGACCATCCGATAAACAATTTTTTCATAAAATTATTCAAAGTAAACCAATCTAAGATTGAAACCCAAATATTTGAAGGATTTAGTCACATGGTCTTCCAAGTTAAATCGTAACATTTATCTCCAAACAACATCAGTTGCTCCTAAAGTCTCGTATTGAAAAGTAATTAACCTAATCACATATCCTCCATGATAGGTTAATCATTTTCATAAATAACCACAAATCAACTTCTTCTTAATTCATAAAATCATATAACTAAAAATAATCATTCAAACTAACCAGGGACTTCACATAGTCCAATGGTAGGCGATAAATACCATTTGCACTTTGGTTGTGGGTTCGATTCCCACAGCTTTGTCTGACGCGACGAGTAGTCACACGGTCTGCGTGTTGTCCTTTTTCCAAAACTATATAATTCTCAAATAATTCTTCAAAAAGGGATAAAATCATCAAAAATAACCATAACATAATTTAACCCCAATTTTTATCTCATGCCTTTCACTTCAATAATAACATATAGTAACCCATAATTACCTCAAAAGTAAGGATCATATAAACCCAAATGGTTCTTTATAACTATGTCCACAAAAGAAAAGATAACTATTCCTTGAATAAAATTTGCATATATTAAACATCAGGGTTACACATAATATAAAAAGTCTTCTAATGTAACCCCATCATCAAATGAGACTTAATACTCTTAAGAATTTCACCATAACTCTTGAAGCCCTTATATGTTGACATCTTACTCATTCAACATTCTTCATGATCCATTAAACATTCCTTTCTAACTTATTCTGAAATACCTCTTTCCTAAAAACAAAATCATGAATCATATCCTATGATTCCAAAATAGGAAAACAATAGTCATGAAATAATACATACCTTTGATTGGTCATTGTCAGTTTCTTCATCCTCAATCAGAATGGCATTAGGTATTGGTAAACAAATATTTGTACGCTCTTGGTGATCCCATCCACGAAACTTCTTCATAGGCCACGTGTTTGCATAATGACCATGCACACCACATTTAAAACATTCAATTGATCCCTCAGAAAGAACTTCTTTCCCTTTCCTCGAGTCAACTGGATGCTTCCTTTTTCCATGGCAGGTTCTTGCTTTATGACCTTCATTTCCACATCTATAGCGTATTTCTTTCCCTTTGAAACATTTTCCTAGGTGTTTCTTTCCACATATTTGACACATAGGTTTTTGAACACACTTACCTTTATGATTATTACCTGTACTTCCGTAGGGATTTGTTTTTCGCATATATGCTGCCTTAGAGAAATAACCAAGGTTTAGGTGGTCAATCATGACTCCAGATAATTGGTTGAGGATAATCACAAGAGTTCTCATTACAGCTCCCATATTATTCAGTTGCTTGCTCAAAAAACTGTCACAGTTTCCTTCACATCCACTGTTACTTTGGTTCCTGCTAGATCCATCCATTTACTAAAACCAAAAAGTTCAGTGTGAGTATATCAAAAAAAACCACCATGTACTAATGAGGAAGATAAACACTAAGAAATACTTACTCATTCACTTTATCTAAAATTAGGACTCTTTCTGAAATCCTAACCATTATGGTAATGCCACTTATGCTTAAAGAATACCCTAACCTCTAAAGTTATCTAAACCGACCTTTGATACCAACTATAAGTCCCCAGCCTTAAACCTTACTTAATCTTGAGTTATTACAAGATTACACATTAAGGATATTTTCTGGTTTAGAGTTTTAGAGAATTAGATCATGAAACTTGCATTACATTCCACATTTAAACAAAGTGGTTACATAAAAGACAATATTCATTCTTCCCATCAACGGAAATATATTGAAAATAAAACACGGATTCTTTCTTGACACATCCTTGACACTATCATCACATCTTGTACCTTTCCCTTGACCTGTGAAAAACATTTCAAAAACTTGGGATGAGCATAAAAAGCTCAGTAAGGGTTATAAAAATATGGAAAGGAAACATGAGTTCATATATACATAAGAATTAAATCATACTTTACCCACAAAACATATCCACTTTAACATACCTCATCAAATCATGAATAAATTGTAGAAATCATAAGACATAAAAGTAACTTGAGGCATTCATAACATTCTTATGTAGGGAGTAACCCTCTTGGTTACATTTGGAATACCCATCATAGTATATTCCCTAAAATCTCTTCGGAGAAACCTTAACGTTTCAATCCTTCGCGTTACCCAATGAATAGGAGAACTATATCGGGCTCACCCTACCTTAGTTTATCACAGAACCACCCGTCTTCATAATAATGCCCAATAACCATAACAGAATTGTATCACATAAAACATACATAAAGGAAACATGACATTTCCACATTTGAATCACAAGATATCAATAAAACATATTGATATAATAAAAACATTATGAAAACCATTTTCAATACCAAAATAAAAGAAAATTAAAACATGGTATTTATTTTTCTTTGAAAAAGAAGGTATGGCTTGTAGAGGAAGCCTAAACTCAAATAACGGTCACGTCGGTAGAGAAGTCGTTGTCTCTGCATACGTATGACAAAAACATTCCCTTTTGTCATTTAGTAAAACGTTTCTTATAAAAAAGATTCATTTTGGATAAATGTAAAAGTCAAAGGGGTTTATACACTTTATAAAAGAAGGTTGTGTATAAAACAAAATATGCCTCAATGAAAGGAGATTGAGACGAAGTCCCATACCTCGTATCCGACTTGACCCGACCGTTCTTTAATCTCCTGAATAATAAACTTGAGTTAATCTCTACTTGCTTAAGAACCTTTTTAATGTTCATTATTCCTTTTATACCATGTTATGAACATAATTTAATCATTTAAGTTAATAATGTTCATTTTGTCGGAATTTGGTTCTTAAGTCAAAAATAGACTTCTTACACTTACATGTTGTTAATTTGGTCAAAGGTTCGTTATATCCAGAATGATATTAATTATTTGGATAACATATATATCATATATATTCATCATATACATGTATTTATAATATTCAATCACATTTAGAGGTAAGAAATGAAATGCACCGTTCATGGAGACGATAAGCCGTACGTACGCATGAACGCTACTTCCATTTCTATTTCGTATTTTCTGGAATGGAATCATAATGATATAAGAGTATATTATAATTCAAGTATAATAACATATATAATATCATTAACTTTATCCTTTTCACATCCCACATATGGTATTAACGAATCAAATCACTTTCAGGGGGCGGTAGTCCGCACTTCCTAAAATGAAGATATCGTGTTTACCCATAATGGAAACAATAATGGTATGCCATAAATGAAAAATACAGAAGATTAAGGAAAGAATAAACATATTATATATCATATATAAAAATAGTGACATCATAATGGCCACCTTTGAAGGTGTTAAATGAGTATTGAACAATCATCGTTTCGGGAGGCAGAATTTCGCCATCCAAGGAAACCGTATGTTCTTTAACCATTCGATGTAGTTGTGTGAGAGTGTAGCTCAAATAAATCTTATAAAAACATCCTAGTATATTTAAGATACTGTTGTTGTTACAAAAGAAGTAAATAAAAAAGAGTTTAGTGGGTTGGAGAAGCAAAATAAAACAAATGAACATGATAGAATGAATTACCTTTAAAAGTGTAACTCCTTTTTATTTGAGCCTAAAGGCTTCCTTTGAAAGGCTTCTGCCCAAAGGGAATCCTCTAGGATGAGGATAGGGATGTGGAGAGAGTAAATGGGCAGGGTATGGCCGATCCAAATGCTTGAAGAGTGTGTGAAATGAGGTAGAGGTGGTGGCCTTTTATAAGAGGAGAGGAGGGGCACTTTTGGAAATCATGAAACTATTATTTTATTTTCAAAAGTGTTTCAAATTTCTAAGGTCCCACATTGATATATTTAGTAGATAAGATGATAAGGATTCGAAATATTCCCATCCAATAGTTTTTGGATAAGTGTAGGTCTTAGAATTTATATTATCATTTCATTTTATTTAAATTGTTCATTAATGAGGTCATCGTTGCATCATCATGATGTCATAATTAAATTAATTTATTTAATGTCTAAAAATTATAAAACAAATATACTGATGTAGAAAATTTTTGTATATTTCCAAAGAGTATTTATAGACAAAATTATGATTAGTATAACCCCTTCTAAATTTTTTTTTAGTAAAACAATTTATGTTAGTGTCATTTTCACCTTTATTTTAAAAAAAGGCATTAAAGTCATTATCTCACCCAAGAGGCTCCATAGGGTCCCCTAAATCAACCCATGGGTTGTCTTGGTCGGCCATGACTCATCCAATAGGGGTAGAACAAGTTTCATGGTGTTTTCACATTTTTATAATATCATTTTTACCTTAAATTACACTAATTACCACTAATCGCGATTAAAAACTTAATAAGTTACTATTCACCAAAAAATTATTTTAATCTCATTGAACCACATTTTACTTCTTAATGACAACCATGTATGTCGGAATTTTGAAATTCAAAACACAATGATGGAAAAATTTCATTTAAACGGAAAATCAGTTTTAATAAGTACCACTTAGTGGTTTCACTATTCATCAAAAATTGAAGTTTTTCAGAAAATTACCAAAAATTCACCCTAATCTATATTAGATATTCCAAATTCAAAAATGAATTCTATTTTAAAAAATTAAAAACATATAAGTCACATTAATTAATTTAATAATTAATTCCCGCTGTCAGAGAAAATAGCATGATTTTATAAAACAATAAGTATCAAAAGATTGACACCAGTTTAAGTCTAATTTCAAAGTGAAATTTATTCCAATGACCACCATTGGATTAAATGGTAAAAATATATTCTAATTTAACTTTAAAACCAATTCAAAAGATAATATAATCATATAAATAAATTATATTAAAAAGAGGTTTTCAATTAAAATACAACATTTTACACTATTCATTAAAAAAATGCACTTTATCGGAAAGATTCCAAAAATTTAAAAAAAGTAAATTTTGATGTCCCGATTCTTAAGAATAGTTTTATTTGGTCCAATAGAATGTATAAGAGTGAGCAAAACTATATTTAATGATGGTTCGCCATCAAAAGGTGATAAGTGAACCTTTAGTGAAAGCTAGGGCATATACGCCTAAAATTGAATTCTTTCCATATTTTAAGCCTTTATCTTTTTTTGGATATATGTAAAAACATTTAAAAACATATATAATCATATTTTAGTTATTTCTATCCATTCCCACCAATACAACGACTACATGTTAACTACGATTTAAAATAATATTATTTTATTATTAGAGTGCAACGTAAGATTCCCAAGAAACTCGTTGTTGCGTGTTGGGTACGCCATCGAGCATAGCGTCCCTTTTAAAGTCATATTAATATATTATTTACAAATATGGATAAATATAAAGATGTCATATTCTTTATTTACCTGGGGTGTTACAGTAATGCCTCAACCTCAGGTCCACATAAACCATGCCCCAATCTGGTGGGTCACATGGCCTGAAGCATGCCTCCCAAAAAGCCAGAGGCTGCTAAATATCTGCACGGGTGTAAAGGTGGTAATATGGGAAGACTATACCCTCTTATCAGAATGGAACATCAGTTATAACAATAAATATACAACAATAGTAGAAGAAAATATTAACATAAAGAATAAATAAACAAGTTTGGAAGCATAAATAACATAACAACAAAATATTAAGGAAAACAAACACTATAGTTTGATATACATGGATACATGACATGATTATATAAAAAAGGGAATATGGGATATTCATATAAAACCATTCTACACAAAAAGTTGAAATGACCAAAAATCTTATTCATTAGAATCCCAAGAATTTGCTCAGTCCCCTGCTCCTATGTGCCATCAATAAGAAAAACCTATCAACAGCACATAACATGGTACTTTTCTCTTATTCTTACTTATAGACATATAAAATTCCCGAGTGATATAGGAATCCTAAGTAGGGTGTGTGATAAACGTATTAGTAACCCACCACCAATATTTTCTTGAAGTTACCGAAGTATTTATCATTACTAAAAAGTGTGTAGGCATAATGAAATATGAAAACACTGAAGAAATAAATAACCAGTCCACTTAGGTTCTTATAGGACACCTATCGGGTCTACCTACTTCAGCTGATGGATGAAATGAAAGGAAAATTTGTAAATATTTATATATATATATAATAGTCTTATATATATATTATACACCTATATTAACCATTTAAATCTATACATAAGTGGATATATACTGAGAATACTAGTTTTGTGTTGGACTGGGGAGTAACTCAGACATCCATAACCAGTTAACTAGCTTATAAGATCATGAAATAGGGTACATTCCATGCATCTCATAATTAGTGGGAAACTTCATCCTCATCACTTGAGATGGTGAGTGTTCCATCATGTCAACACTCATACAAGGGACGTGGCACATCAATCTCAACATCAAACTACTTTAAATGGTGTGAGACATCATGCTCAACATCCAATGTAAGAGAGCATGATACTGTCATGCTCAACTGTACCCTCACCATCATTTCATAGGCTATTTCAAGGCGTAGCTATGTTTATAATATAATACATGAGGGAATTCCTATTATGGATCTCATTAGATAAGTTTGATACATATAAGGAATCAATATTCTCTAAGAAAATTTTAAATAAGCATAATAAAAGTTGGGGTCTTACCACCCTTATCAAACCTTATTGTATAACCCATTAGTTTGTTTTGTGAAAGGTAACCATTATAAATAAACCATTTAATATAATACTACCAAAAAATATTTTATGAAGGGAATCTATCTTTTATAATCCATTCCATATGATTTCAAACCATTCAAATTACTAAAGCATAGAAATTCCATTAATTAGTTTCAAAGGGTCATTTAGAATGGGGCATGGTCAAATATAGAAATTTCATACATAGTTAATTCAATGTATAGGAGGAACAAGTAATTGGGAGGTGTCTTGGGTACCTTTAAAAAATTATACAACTAGTTAAATCAAAATTTCCATACCCATGGGGTTTCCATAAAAGAGTTACACATCCTCTAATCCACTAAACAAGGTTCAATATAAATGTATCAAGGTGAAAGGATCAGTTGGAAATGAAGTACTCAATAAAAAGGATGTTCTCAAAAAAATCCTATGTGTGGAACAATTACATAGCTAAGAGACATAAAAATTGATGGGAAAAAATATTATACCACATACCCCTAAGTCATATATGACTTCCCGCTTGATACTAGCCTCAGATTCAGAGTAGTTTTGGAGATATTTGAGAAATGGACCAATTACATGAAGATAAGGACAATGAGATTGTAAATAAAGAGTGATATAGATACGGAGATAAACATAAATAGAATTTCATATACTAGGAGAGCTTATCGAGATGGATTTGATTCTTTCAATGAGTCATTAATCGAACAATGGTTGAAAGAGCTACCTCAATGACTAGGTTGAGGGAGATTGAATCCAAAAAGGAATAGAAAGTGGTTTTGAAAATTATAATGGTATAAAGAAAAAACAATTAGATTTAAGGTTCAATTATGGGAATTTTAGACTTTTCTCCCAAAAAATTGGGATCATAGTTTGACTGCAATGTTTGGAAAACCATTTGAAAACCATGCTCAGTCCAGTAATTCCAATGGTAACCTTGAATAGTTTCTCAAACCATGAAAAACTTACTTCCCAAAACTGTATGAAGCACCATAGGGTATTGATCCTTTGGTCACATAGTTTCAGAAAAACCGTGCACCCCCCAGGTCTCCATTATATGTAACCACATGGTTTCAAAAAAACCATGTGGGTTCTGCTGCATGGTTTCTCCAAACTGTTTGGCCTAGTCTTTTCCTACCATTTCATGTATCGTAGCTCTGAACAATCCCTAGACAGACTTGAAACCTCCTTGAAATGACCTGGAATTATTATTAGTGCCTCTTAAAGGAATTTAAACCAAGAAAAATTGATTTGTACCTTCATGAAAATAATGGCTATTACAAAATCCCAACTTTAAGTAAAATCATCCATAAGTTGGATTTATGAGAGTAAAGTTGTATCATTATCAAAGATTTCCATTCACTGAGATTGTATATCAGCTCTGCTCTCCTAGATCTCTTCCTAAACTGAGTGATGCTATAATAGAACCTATAACAAAGGAATGAACCTATCTCAAAGTGTCTTCACACTCCAATCAAAAATATGAAAGGGGTACTCATCCAAGGAAGAATCAAAATCTACATGAACCTCATCAGGATGAAATTCATGTGATGGGTCTGGATGAAATCATAGATGGTGATATACACGAAATAAATCATTCATAGACTATTATCTATGAAGAATTTCAAATTGGTAACGCACAAGTATAATTTTCTTCACATCATTTAAGGGTATAAAGAACCTTGGTGATATCTTACCCTACCTATGGATACATCTCCAGGCCAAACTAGGCGAGACATGCAAGAAAACACGATCTCTGACCTCATACTCGAGAGGACATCAATAGATATTGGTAGATGAATATTGTTTGGTCTGAGCTATCATCAGGTGCTTTCTGATCAGTTAGACATGCTCTATAGTATCCTATATTACATGTGGTCCAAGCACAGCTGCATAACCTTCCTCTAAATAGCACATAGGTGAACAAAAATGCCTAATATATAAGGATTCATAAGGATCCATATTGATGGTATCCTAAAATCGTTTATTATTAGGGAACTTAATAAGGGGAATGTGTTTCTCCCAAGAACCCCTAATGTGAAGGAAACATGCATGGATAATGTATTCTAAGATATAAATCATATCCTCTAACTATCAATTGGTATATGGGTGAAAATCCATGCTCATGAGCCCCTATATACCCAAGGCCTTTTGCGAACCCTTATAGAACCATGACTTAAAGAGAGAATCCCTTTCAGAAATTATATAATGAGTAGATCCATGAAGATGTAAAACCTCCCCAACATATAAACTCCTTATTTCATCTACCGTGAAGGTCTCTCACCAAGGTAGAAAGTTTCTAACCTTCATCAAATGTTCAATGAAAACCCATATTGTATCGTTTTCATGAGGTGATCTCGGTAAACTTGTCACGAAATCCATTAAAACATCATTCCATTTCTACTCAAGAATGGAAAAAAGATAAACAATTCTTACTATTCATTGATGTTCATCCTTCCCTTGTTCATAGGTATAATATTGAGTGAGGAACCTGATAATTTCCCATTTTATACCTGGTCACCAATACCGGTATCATAGGTCTTTATACATTTTGGCAACATCAGGGTGAACCATCCATGCTGAGGTGTGGAATTCCAACATTAGCTCATCTCTGATATTTGATGGGACCTAAACACGCCCATGTAATAGTAATTTGTTTTCTTCTTTCAGGGTCCATACCAATGATGTATCATCATCTGAGACACCTTACCATGGGACAAGGCCTTCAGGATCAGATAGCTATCTCATTATTAACTATTTCAGAAGAGTAGAGGTCATTTTTAAGGATGTTTGGATATTTTAACTATGGTCCTCCTAGAACACAATGTGAATCTCTAAGAATAATTCCATGAGCTATTATTATTTACTAGACTCATGAATCACATAAGTCTGATACTTCCATTTGAGAGCATCATCTACATCATTACATTGACCAGGCTTGTAGGCAAGCTGAAAATCAATCGACTATAGGTACTCAATCCACCTGCACTTCCTAATTTTTATATAATGATATTTAATGATTTTATTGAGTATTTGGTGGTCATTGAACTCAAAAAAACATTCTCCAAGAATATAGGGTATCCAATAATGTAATGCGTGAACTACAACAACTAGATCGTGGGTATGCTCCAGGTAATTCTTCTCATGAGGCCTCAATTGACGAGTCTCATAC
The DNA here is from genome assembly GCA_963277665.1 of Viscum album. Lineage (NCBI taxonomy): Eukaryota > Viridiplantae > Streptophyta > Magnoliopsida > Santalales > Viscaceae > Viscum > Viscum album. The sequence continues at coordinate 59,657,658 of OY728163.1, read as the reverse complement.
ATGATGAATCACTCACCTGACATTATAACTACTTCAAGACGAGTAAATGTTGCATCACGGTATACATTATAACCTCTTCCAAACTCTGGAATAATCATTATCAGTTCTGAAGTCAATCTTCCCTTAAACTTATGAAAGGATGCTTCACAATATTCTGACCATTCGAATTTCACACCCTTGTTTTTCAAGCCTGTGAGCATCGCTGTAAGACATGAGAAATCATGGATGAAGCATCTGTAATATCTAGACATACATGATAGACTCAAAATGTCAAATATGTTCATGGGATTATCCAATGAAAATAAATCTATCACTTTCTCTTGGTCTACTGAAACTCCAAACTCTGATATGATGTGACCAAGGATGTGGATATTATCAATCCAAAAGTAGAATTTAATGAGGTTAACATAGAGATGATTCTCTCTCAGTGTACTCAACATGATCTCAAGATGGAGTGAATATCTATTTCTAGAGAGTGAATACTCTATGATATCATTAAAAATGACTACCATTAATGAATCTAAATATGGGTAGGAAACATGATCCATAAGAACCATTAAAAGTGAAGGTGAGTTCGGGAGTCCGAACAGCATGAACATGTACTCTTATATACCATACTTTCTCCTATATTTTTTGCATGGTATATCTGAGGACCTAACATACAATTTATGATATCCGAATCTCAAATCTATCCTTGATAACACTTTCTCTCCTTAGAGCTGATCGAAGAGGTAGTCTATTCTAGGCAGTGGATACTGATTCTTTATCAAGATCTACTACATTAAATAATAATCCATGCAAAGCTGAAGGGTAAAACCCACCTTTTGAGAAAAATGACTATTGAACCCCCTGGAAAAGAAATAGGAAATATAAATCTTTCGCCTCAAGATTCACCAAATACTTTCTTGTGGTCCAGAAGATCCTTAGGTGTCATCCCATAAAGATGAATAGCCACTAGTGTTGATCCTATAACATGATCAATGGTAAAATCTACCTCTCACATTAGAGGTATACTAGAGCAGTCATTAGGAAATACTTCCCTAAAATCCATAACTTTAAGAGGAAAAACAATGGGTCCTAACCCATTTCCATCTATGAAAATACTGGCGATCTAAGCTTTCACACTACCTAGCCTCTACTTATCGGGTCCATCTCTAGTTGCACTAACTTTCCACTCTCCCTTGTTCATATTTCTAACACCCAATGGTGATGTAAACGTCACTCAAGGATGATATCATTAAATATGGGATTAGTAGGGAACTAACCAATCCATCCTGATGATTAATTCAAAAGCCATCATGTCAAGGCTGAATAGATTATATACAAAAAGTTATTGACCTATCTGAAGGGTAAAATTTGTAAAACAGTGAATACCCTCTAGTCTGATACCTAAATGGGTTTCTAGAGTCATCATACCATAAAATATCTCAATAATGAGGACTATACTCTTATTTATTGCCTCATATGTAAATGAGTGAGACGCGCATGTGTAAAATAAAGAAGCTAATAAAATAGATACTGATAGAATTGTAACTCATATAGTAGAAGGTCTGCTACTCTTCTCCTCTAGCATAGGCTAGACTGCATTTAACTGGCCTATAATTTTTCCTGATTCACTACATGACTTCACTAAGAAAGACTTCTCTATTGGAAATAAGAATCATAAGTTTGACTACGACTTCCTTGAATTCCACCTCATCCTAAATGGCCAATGGTATTATCGTTTCCTACCTTTCATGATACTAATGGCCCCAATCTTGAATGAGGGGTTGAATTAGAACATTGATCACTAGTAACTGAAGGAATAGAACAACAAAATTGCTAGATATGGCCCATAATATTGTAGCCTCTCTATTCCACTGGAACATGGACTAAATGTGGCTTCCTATCTACTATAGTACCACACTACTAACAAATTAAAATGTTGTCCTCATGAGGATCCTTACTACTTCTACCACCACGATCAGTATCAAAGAATCTCTTTAACCCAAAGGAAGTACTAATTGATCTTAGTTTGGAACAACCCTGACTTGCATCGTCGGATTACCAAAAATTTCACTATGTGATAAGGGACTGGTTTATGATTTTAGAAATGGGGTTCATACTTAAGAGATTGACCTGGACCATATATCATATACCACTCCATCCTCAAATCTCTTAGAAGACATCAGATCATATCCTTCAAGAGTAAGAGAGAACCATTGTAGCTCGGTAAAATGAGAAGAGTATTACATCACATACACACTTCCCCTGCTGTAGATTCTTAAATTCTCTATCCCTATCATCCCTTAGAGTTTGGGGAAGGAAATAGTCATATAAGATCATCTGAAATTTATCCCAAACTTTATCTCTATCCTGATACACCTAGGTGATAACATCTCACCACCCATTAGAAGAATCAAATAGAATATACGTAGCTAGTTTTACCGTCTCCTCTGGATGAATCTCTAGATTTTTTTAATATAATAAGGATTTCCTCGAGCTAAGACTCAGCACCATATAGTCCTCTATCTCTTATGAAGGTGGGATGATTCTGATACTGAATCTCCCAAGTTAACTATTCCATACTTTGGGAAGGTCAAAAAAACACGTTGAAAATTATGAATCATTCATAGAAAACCCACATATAATTGGGGTTCAGTACCCACATAATGTATAGGAAGAGGTTCCATAGGTCACACTTTAAGAGTAATGACCAGTGGATCTGGGCTAGCCATCATAGGTGCATTCAACAATTTCAAGGTGTGAAACCAACAAACATTATGGAAGAATGATATTATAATTCAAAATGCATTGCTCATAAGATATATAAGAAACTCGTAAGATTAATAATAGAAATCTAGGATAGGTACAAAGACTTCTTATTGAAATGATCACACCTATCTGCCAGCTTCAAAAGCTAGGTCTAATAGATATAAAACACCATAATGGTCATTGAAATGTAAGAGATACCCACTAACCACTAACAAGGATGAGTTTGGGTCTATGTATCTTTGTTTCATATAAAAAGATAGTTATTCTTAATTTATAAGTCATGTTTTATTTAAACATGTGTTTTTTCAAATATGTAAATCATTATGGAATAGTTGAATTAGATTTATTTCAATTTCAAATCTATAAGGTCTCAAACTCCTTGAGAACCAAAATATGGAATCCAATTAACATACACGATAACATGTTCCAACCCATGCGATCAATGGTATATGGATCAATGTACAATAATTGACTACATAAGGGTCAGATTTAACCTATTTTGGAAAACATTGTTATATGAAGGAATCCACTTTAAGTATCAATTATCATTTTTAATTATTGAAACATAATTTCTCAAAATTCCAAATATAATCAAAGAACTATTAATATGAAACATGTATATGCCAGTTGATATAAAACACAACATGTAAAAATGTTTGGAGTATCATACCTATTGTCCCTATAATGATGCATTTAATGTGACGCCATCATATTATTCTTACATGGTAGAGAAATAATTATTTCAATAATATTATTATTATTAAAATCATTAAACAAGTGTGTCACCAAATGGTGAAATAATATCAACTATAAATGGGATAATCAATATTAACAATTACCCATCCTAGTAAATTAGGGTTTCCCCTATACACAGGTTAGCTACATCCAGAAATAGAATCAATTCCAAATCCATTTAACTCATAGTATCATATCTAATTCCAAAAAAGTAAGAAAAAGAAAAAATAGTCTCTGATACCACTTTGTAGCATGCCATCCTACGGTCCACTTAAACCATACCATGATCTAGTGGATCCCATGGACTCAAGGGTGAATCCTCGTATGCCAGCGGCTACTGAATAATAGCGAGGGTGTAAAGTTGGTACTATGGGGAGACTATATCCTCTTATTAGAATGGAATATTACTTATAATAATAAACATACAATAATAGTAGAAGAATATATTAATAGATAGAATAAACAAACTTGTACATAAACATAAGTAACATGACAACTGAATATTAATCAAAATCCACATCGTAGAGTCATATACATGGATCCATTGCATGATGATATACAAAATGTTAATAGGGGCGATAATATACAACCATTCTATTAAAAAAAGAAAATTGACCAAAAAATTGATCCACTAGCTTCATTATTATATTATCTATCCACTAATCCTATGCTCCATCTATGAGAAAAACATATCAATAACCTATAGCATGGAATTTTCCATTATTAGTACATGCAGTAATATTATCTTCTCCGGTTCCATGGACATCCCATGTATGGTGTGATATAAACACCTTTTTAATCCACCACCAACAACTTCTAGAAGTAAACAAAGTATTATTGTTACTAAAAAGTGTGCAGGTATAAACAAAATATGAAAAAAAACACTGAAATAAATAACCATCCCAATCAAGTTCTTATAGGACACTTGATGGGTCTACCAACTTCGGCTCATGACCATAATGAATGTCCAATCCTTAAACACACACACATAGATATATATATATATATACAATAATAGTATATATATATATATATAGTATAGTAATATATATATATCATTTATCCTCCAATATGAACCAAGTATGTATGGATGTAAGTGTCCATATACCTGGAATACTAGTTGTTGGATAGACTGGGGAAAACTAAGACATCCATAACCACTATAAAAATCCTATAACTAGAGAAACAGGGAACATTTTCTACATATCAGAATGAGTGGTAGACCCCATGCTCATCACTTGAGATGATGAGTGTTATATCTTGTCAACACATGTACAAGGGATGTATCACATCAAGCCCAACATCCAACTAGTGACAATGGTGTGTGATGTCATGCTCAACACCCGATGTATGGGAGTGTGATACCTTCATGCTAAACAAGACTCTTACCATAATATCGCAGTTTATATCAAGGAATAACTATGGTTATAATATAATCCATGTGTAAAATACCTCTTATGAATCTCATTATCCATGATCAACAGATTTAAGGCATCAAAATTCTCTATGAGCATTTAAATAATCATAATAAAAGATGTGGTCTTACCATCCTTAACAAACCACCTTATATTTCCCTTTAGTTCATTTAAAGAAAGGAAACCATCATGTTTAATCTTTTTCATATAATATAATCACAAATAATTTAATGAAGGGAATCTATTTTTTATAATCCATTACATATGATTTCATCCCATTCATTTTACTGATGCGTAGAAATTCTATTTATTCGGTTCAAAATGTCATTTAGAAGGTGAGATAGAAAAATATTTAAATTCTTTATAAAGTAAATTCCATGTATATGAGGTCCATTAACTTGGTATTTGACTTGGGTACCTTTAAAAATTATACAACAAGGCAAATTAAATATGTCACACACATGGGGTGTCCAAAAAAGTGGCACATAACTAATAATCCACTAAACAAGGTTCAATAGACATGTATCGAGGTGCATAGATAAATTTTATATGAAGAACTATATAAAAATGACTCACTTGGAAAAGACAATGTGCAGAACAATATAATAGCTATGAGACATCAAAATTCATGGGGAAAATTATGATACAACCTACCCCAAGGCAATATATGACTCCTTTCTTGATATCGGCCTTTGATTTGGAGTAGGTTGGAAGAGATCTGAGAAATTGTCCAATTCCCTAAAAATAGGGGAAATGGTTTTCACTTAAACAGTGAGATGGATTTGAAAATAAACATAGATAGGGGTAATAGACTATGAGAGTATAAAAAGATAGATTTGATGCTTACGATAGATCTTTAATCAGATACCAGATGAATGAGCTACCTCAATGCTTAGGTTAAGAGACATTAAAGATCAATGAGAGGAGAAAGAGGTGTTGCATGATGGAATAGGATAAAGAAAACATAAATTAATATTTATGTTTTAATTAAGGGTATTTTATAATTTTCACCCAAAAACCCATGGGAGTAGGGTTTGGCCACACGGTTTGGCCAAACAGTGTGAAATGTGTGCTCAGTCTAATGCTTCAAAGGGGAACCCCACATGGTTTGGCACAAGAGTTGTCTAACCATGTGAAAACTATGAAAACCCAACTATCCAAAAGGGACTATAACACCACACTATCATGCTCCTTAGGTCACATGATTTTAGACAAACTGTGTGGCCCCCAGGTCTCTACTGCCTACAACCGCACAATTACAAACATACTATATTTACTGGGCTGTAGTGTTTAACCTAACTATATGATGATTTATTTTCCACCCATTTCAAAGAATGGAGATCGGGATAGGCCTTTTATAAACTGAAGACCAACATGAATTTATTTGGTAACATTATTAGGTTCATTTAATTGTATTTAAACCAAGACAAAATTTTCTGTACCTTCATGACAGGATGGGTGATTACAGTTATTTTGGAATATAGTTTTATATTTTTTTGAATATATGTTTAGGTTATATACATTTTTAGTATATTAATTCTTTGTTTATTTATGTTGTTTAGATATAAATATTAACTTTTTTTGGAAGAATACATGGTCAAATTATTCAAATATTTGGCATTAAAATTTTAACAAGACTATTGTCAACAATTTTGTCATAATTAATTATGAAATGTCTTATGTTGGAAATTGTCTATTGACGTTGAGTATTTGGATATTAATGTATTATTTATCCCAGTATTAGTTTATTCATTCTTCATATTGTATTATTACCTTTACATGTGCTCTAAAATTTTGTTGTTTGACCATGTCTATAGATGCGAGGAATAATTTGTATTCATCATTGAGGATCTTATGATTCAATAAATTATATTTTCAACACTTCAGGAATTGAAAATTCAATTTGGGCATTAATCATTTTCAATATGGGATGAATCAGATATTGAAAAAATTCTCAAAAACATAACAAATGGAATGAATTTTAATTATGGATTTGAAATACATCATATATGTATATTTTATTTTTTTCTCTATCATTATGGCTAAAAAATTCCAATAGTTGGTAAATAGGAATATATATATCTCAACGATTTTTTGGTAAAAACTATCCCACATCAATCAAGTTTTTCTTTTCAAAAACAATTTCAATATATGAGTCATATAACAATACAAAAATGGTTTTAGAAAAATTAAATGAAGATATAATATGTATCATTTTAGTGGCATAGAAATTAATTTCCATAACATTTGTTTTTTCATATTTTATTATTATTTAATCATAGAAGATATTTTGGTAAATAAAATTAAAATTTTATGTCTGTAATTTATCTACTAGGGAGAGAATGTAAGAACTTTGGATTATAATAAATATGTTTTTTAATGTCATGAGATACTAATAATAGTAACTAAAGTAAAAAAATTATTATTTAAATTTCATCTAAAAAATCAATAAATATGTCGAATAAAATAAATTTCTAGTCATCAAAAATTGATACGGTCTAACGTTAAAAACATTTAATTTTTAGAATGGACATATTTTTTTAATTTTGTTATTATATATGTTTTGAATGATCTTATAAAAACAAAAACGTAAGAATATATTAATTTTATGTATAATAAATTATATTCATTTTGGAATTAATAATGTTAAATTAGAATATGATGTGTTAATTGATTTTTTTTGAAAAAATTGATTTAATATTTATAGAAACCAGACCCTAGGTTCCCCATTCTAGAACCCAAATATTATTCATTACATGAAATCAAGTATTCCTCCCCATATGCGATAGGATTTTACCTAGTAGAAAGGGTCTCATATTTAATGTGGGAATATAATAACCTCTTTATCAAAGAAACACAACTACATAAATCAATATCCAATATAACTAAGATGATACAATAATCAATAATCGACCAATATCCGATTTATAAATCAAAATATGGAAAATGACCGTAAACTAGAGAATTATATATGCCATTTTATATAAGTGTTAAGTGTCAAATGAAAACCAAAAATAAAGACACACTGACAACTCCCAAGTAGGTCTGGAGGTAATGTCTGGTTCTACCAACCATGCTCTATCCAAAATCCCAAGTCAACCATATAATATATGGCTCTTTCCCTTATAATATACTGCAAACATGATGTCTATTTTGATACCGATCAGTTTTCCAGATTAGGGTGTGAGTACAACTCAGTATGAAACAAAATATAAAGCATAAAGAAATATCCAATCTATAACAGTGTATATTGTTGTATAAAGAATATAGAACAAATGAAAAAGTTAAATAACATCAAATTTAATTATTTTTTAATTAAACTCATTGGCCCCCTAGTTTACAGTGACACCCAAACCAATCATACCTTCTTTGGTTTATGATAGTGTCTGAACCATACAACATAGGGATATCACAATTCATTACTTCATAGGCTTTCATTAGTAATTTGATTTAATTTTCCATTCTATTACCTTGGAGCATCAATACAAGTACCAATATCTTAATATCTTTAAAAATTAGTCTAATGCCAATATCTTGGGGCCTACAGTGTATGTTATAAACCCCATGGGTATTTGGATCTTCACTCCATATCCCACAACTCATTGTTCACATGCACGCGTTGGGGGCCTGGAGAATTAGTCTAGCACCCCATGGGTTTCTATAGCATTATTCTTTTACCCACTCCTCGTTTACCAATCAATATAAAATATCACATATATCACATTCATATTAAGGTTCAACATCATTATCCTTCTATCCTATCATTCTCAACATGGTGTACCATTCTATTTATTAATCATATTTATTGCTATTTAATTGATCACAATGAATAATATAAACAATTAATCATTAACCCATTTATCAACAATAAATAACATCCCATTAACAATTTATGGTTATGCCAATTATCCATCTAAATCCTATTATAAACCATTTAATGAGGATTTAGTTCAATTTCATCAACCCATTATTTCCATTTTACACTTCATAAATCATCATTTCATGTGTATTAGCACACTCCATGGGATTGAATAAAATCCAATCTCAATAGTCCAACTGGTCCAATGGGATTTGTGAATTTTTTTCATAATCACTTGGGAATTAATTCATTAATTCAATTTAAAATTCAATTTCACAATGTTTAAAATTAATGGTACAAGTACCAAAAGAAAATCATAATCAATACTATAGAAATTTCCAATTAGACTACCTAACTCAATATTGTTGATGAATTATCTCCAAATCGTAAATCTCAAATTGATATTGAATGGTCTAATTCACAATGAAGAGGATGATCAAGGATCAAAAACAAGGATCAAGATCCCATGAAACAAGATCTACATAAACCAATATTAACCAATAGATGATGGAGTAAATTTCATGCCACACCAAAGATAATTAAATAACGTGATAGGTAGTAACTATAATAAAGGAATATAATCTCGTATTCAAGAGCTAATATTCTTCCATTGGATCTTCGATTAACAGTGGAAAGTATTTGAGGATGTGTGGACACATATTAGGAGCCTCTAAAATCAATGAAAATCATGATAGAAAAAAATAAGGTGATTGGTGGTAATAACTGGGGGTTCATAAATATTTAATCTTACTTTCATGGGTTTAAAATACAGCATGCATGTTTCTTAGGTGGGGTACACCATTTTTTAAATCACATTCCTTAACTATGCACTTATACTATCTTAGTTTCATGGTTTCTCCTAGATGGGTGAACGTTTTTCCAAAATATACACTAACCATGAAGATTCAATTTTTTTAGGGTACACAGTTTGGGGTGGGAGGATGCATGGGTTTGTCAAACCACGCACCACCCCCTATGGCTCAAAATGATGCACAAAAGTTTTTTTGTGGAAACTGGCATGTTTTCCCTAAACATGCACCAACAGTTCACAATATGATGGTCTTCAAAATTTCTGTAAATACATCCAATTAAACACTAATGTCAAAAAATCAATGTACAATCATCAAAAGGGAAAAACTATACCTATAAAAAATTATGAGACATCAATAGGAAGGTCAGTGTCTTATAATCTCCCCACATTGTAATAGATCTTCCTCAAGATATACCCCAAAGAATCACTAATCCATTGAGGTAAAATGGTTGGGACACTAATCCCACATATCTTCTTCCCTCTCCCATGTTTTCTCTTAAACTCATCCATGTTTCCAAATCACTCTGACCAATGGCACAAACTTTCCCCACATAACATCCTCACTATGATCCACAACACGAATCAGATTCTATTCATTGGATATATTAGCCTTAATATCAAAATAATCAACATCAATCACATGAGAAGGGTCAGTGTGATACTTCTATTGTTGTGACAACATGAAAAACATAATGAATAGAACTATAACTCTATTTAAGAGCCAATTGATACACCACTGGTCTGATTCTCTCCATAATCTCAAAAGGTCTAACAAACCTCAGTGCCTAGTTTCCCTATCTCTGAATCTGATAGTGAGCCAATCTCGGTGACACCAGAAGGAGTACATGATCACATAATATAAACTCAAGGTGTTTATGACATCAATTTACAAGAAATATATATCACATCTATGTTGTAACCATACATTTATAAATATACTAAACCTGCTTTATTGTCTCATCCATGAGACTCGTCCTAAAAACTTAGACTCACCATACTCCATTTAACACAAAGGTGATCTACAGGGACTATAATAAAGCACCTCATATGGTGTCATCTGAATAATATTCTATTAACCTTTTTTATATAATAACTAAATGAGAACTATGTGTTTCTCTAAATACCGACAAAAATCAAAGATTCATGATCTCATTAAGTCCTCTAGCACCTGGATAGTACGTTCATAATAGACATTTTTCGATAGGTGGAATGCCATACTCAGAAATACCTGCATACCAAACACCTTCAACAAGTCTTACCATATATGTAATGTAAAATATGAGTCGTTATCTGAAACTATACTTCGTTGAACCCTGTTCAATGGACTATCAACTAAACATACATATCTCTCAACTGATCAAGCATGAATTTTACCAGATAGGGAATATATGGGAAACATTTATCTATTAGTCCACAATCAACAAAATGATGTCATTTTTATGAGGTGTCTAGGGAATAACCACTAGAAATTATAGTAAAATATCATCCCACTTCCATTTTGGAATGGGAAATGGCTATAGTAAACCACTTAGTCCTTGATGCTCACCATTCACCATTATAAAGGAGTATGATCATGTCATAAAACATACAATCTACCTTTTCATTTCTAGAATAAAAATATTGATGATGTGGGTCCTGGTACATTTTGGTCAATCCATGATACACCACCCACTTCAATGAATTAGAAAAAACACATCAGACACTCAAGCATACATGTTGGAACAACAACATGGTTCCAGACACTGATGATCTCATCCTCATCTATTGTCTAATGGGAATGTGACTATACACCATCAAGGATTTACCTCATGAAAAACACTCAACTGATAAGGATACAACAGTCGTATTCTCTTAGCCCTCTTGAACATCAATATGCATCTTAACCAAAAAATTCATCATCTTCCACTCAAAACAAGACTCATTGACTACCTGAGTCTATGTCTTCCAACTGAAACCATTAGCAAAAATGTTTCCTTTTCATAGTGTGTAGGCTAGAAAAAATTAAATGAATTTTATACTCAACCCATATCCAGTGTTGGAGATGAAAATATCATTTTGAAAAGAAGTATTTCATAATTTTTTTATCAGTACACATAGTTGTTTCCTCTGGAATTGGGGTTGACCTCATTTTCTTAAAGGTTCAAACATTCCAATTGGTTTATAATGGGTTTGTTCGTAGAACCAGAAACATCCAACGATTCCATATCCATTTGGACATACCTTCCAAAGGTAGGTGCTCATTATTTGTGGATCAATGAGGCTTAAGAATTTGCATTGGTTAAGAGGATGGGAGGTCGGACTCATCACACCTTTTTGGGGGGAATTATTGTCTACTCTGGGGATCTCTTTAAATATTTAAGTGATGCTCGTGAATCCTTATTACACTAAAAAGTATGAAAATGAGCTTTCCATAGATCTGACAATCAATGATTTATATTTATGAGATTTTGAAAATCTTGTATATGTATTCAAGGTTCTTAATCGATAGAGAATCATCCATATGTATTGGAGATTCTTATTCAATGGTATCCTTTAATACATTATATAGATATCTCTTGGTCATTATGATGACCATACTGGTTTTTAAAGCCACTCAGTGGGGCACTTGAAGTTTATTATCATTCAGAAGGACATGAATTATTTCATGGTTGGGATCATACCCGCAGATGGGGTACCTACTTATCCTTGTTTAGAAAAAGGAATCAGAACCCACGTAGTTCGAGAAAATAAGTATGAGGTATATGCATGGTTTATGGCTCAAAGAAATATTTCATAATTACTTTTACACTCTAAGCTCACGTGAGTTATGCTCAGTGTGAGAAACAAGAGGTATTGGTAAAACTAGACAATTATGCCATGAAAGATGAAATAATGTGGGGCTTATGTATGTATGACTGCCCAGAATAAATAAGGATTGGGATTTACTTCAGGGAAGAAACCTGGTAACAGGGTCCATAAAGGTATATGTGCTTTTACGGAAATTTGGATACTCTAACTTAGGGATTACTCTTGAGATGGATGCCCAAATTAGAGGGGACATATGATTGGGTTTTACTCCTATGAAAGAATCCCAAATCAAAAGTAAATTAAAACCGGTTAAGAGAAATTATGACTGGGTCTTACTCTTATGGAAGAGGCCCAGGTTAAATGGAATTATGAATGGGGCTTACTCGTGAAAAGGAAGCCCAGGTTAAAGGGAATTATGACTGGGGATTACTCCTAAAAAGGAATCCGGGGATAAATGGAATTATGACTGGGGATTACTCCTGAAAAGGAAGCCCAGGTTAATGGGAATTATGACTAGGGCCTACTCCTGAAAAGGAATCCTAGGTTAAAGGGAATTATGACTGGGGCTTACTTCTGAAAAGGAAGCCCAGGTTAAGAAAATTTGGATTTTGGGAACTTGGGGCTTACTCCTAAGTAGGATTCCCAAATTAAGAGAACTTGGACTAAGAATTACTCCGGAAAATGAGGCCCAGGTTAAGGATTCTCTCATCTTAAAGGATAAGGTTTAATGAATGAAATCTCTAACCTTAGTGACATAAAGATATGTAAATCACTATGTTTTGAGAGATGTTCCATAGAATTCATTTCAGATAAGAAACCCAAGAAGGGAACCATGCCAAAAGAAATGGCTTTAAAGAGGGTTTTGAAGGCTGAATCTTGAATAGGAGAGGTGGATAGGCATAAGAGAGGTGAAATAGGTAGGAGAGGCACCCAAAAAGAAGTGGGAGCGCAGGTCCTGCATGGGTGCACAAGTACTGGTCACGCAAGTATACTTGCGCGACACAGGGGTACTTGCGCGACAGTCAACCCTTAGGGTAATAAATGGGAGAGACTTCGCTCAAACCCTCATTACTATCCCTAGGGTTTTCCAGAATAGTGGCGCACAAGTTCTGTTGAAGGGGTAAGGCGGCATGTAAGTGTGGCCATTTCCCTTTAAGTTCTGTCCACTTAGGCGCGCAAGTGTTGATGAGTTTCAACACTTAGGCCTTCCTCCCCCTCTTTAGATCTTCTTTTCTAGATAAGAAATTACCTTAGAAGTGTTTAGAAGCTTCGAGCAGAGACTAGGGTGCTGGGAGCTCAAATCTGAGTTTATGGAATTTTTCGTCCACAAATGGGGTGCCCACTGGGGGTATTTATAGGCTGGTGAAGACCCTGGGTCAAATTTAAAGAGGGCACACAAGTCACCTGCATGACCAATATGCGTCTCACAAGTATACTTGCGTGACCATGATCAAACTTGCGCGACCCAAGTGGGAAGAAATCCTTCTTCATGCCTTTGTCGATTTTTGATGTTTTTTTTCAAAGGATGAATCACTTTGGACTAAGGTAATTCCCTTTTTCAGTCGTTAGACTTTGTGATTAAAAGGGGAATCAACAAAAGTCCCCCCCTCAGAGTTGTATCTGAAAGAAAAGAGGATTTGACTCTAAGGTGAGAAGAAAACAAGAAATCTGGAAGTTTAAAGTCATACATATTGAACTATTAAAAGTCTAATGTTTAAGATCAAATAGAATTAACTGAGTGGATTAAAATTGACACAATTCTTTGATAATTTGTTTGAAAACATATTACCACATTCAAGTATGAGAGAAAATATGCAAACAATGACTTAAGAAATTTTGAATCTGAGGAATCATATGAAAAATGGCTAAAAGGAATTAGAAGAAGTAGTTCCCAAGAATGATGTTACTACTATTTAACAAACCCATTAGGGGGTTGAATTATGCAGGGCCACCTAAGGCCATTGGCTGCATATTCAAATAATAGCATCTTTTGGATGACAGGTCCGTTATGTAGACTACTTATGCAAGGCCACCTAAGGGCACGTGCAGCATAGTCAGGAAAAAGAACTCTCAAAAATTTACTTTTCTACTGCTAAAAAGCCAGTGGAAGTTTATGGGGATTCAAATTTTCCAAAGCATAGAGTTTTCTGTAGGGAGAGAGGTACTTGGATATAGAGAAGATATTTCCAAAAAAGATCGTCTAAGAACTGGATGAATTTCACTCTTACGAAGGTCTAACCCGAATATAGGGAAGGGAAATATAAACCATAGACTTGAATACTTTCAGATCATGAAAAAGAATATGGGACAAATATGTTAAGGATGGCTATTTTTTATGGAGATCCTTTTATATTTTCGATAAGACCAATAAGGACAGAAGATGTTTTCTTCCCAATAATGAAGTTACCATTATTTAACAAACCCTTTAGGGGGTTGAATTATGAAGGGCCACATAAGGGCATTGGCTACATAGTCAAAGAATATCATCTTTTGGCTAACAAGTCATTAATGTATACTGTTTATGCAAGGCCGCCTAAGGGAATGTGCTGCATAGTCAGGCAAAAGAACTCTCAAAAAATGGACATTTTGTGACCAGAAGTCAAGAAAAGGGTTATGGAGATCTGGAAGTATTTAAGGTTAGGACTATGACACATGAAAATGGGTATTGTCCAATGAATGAAAGAGATACATAGATCAATGTTAACCATAATCATGTTGTGGCTGGGTCCGGAATTGTGACGCTGGACTTCACTATGTATCCCATAACGATGGGAATCAAGCCATACGTAGTTCTTGAAATACAGTTTAATGTCATGTGGGATGAGTGTATAGGTAATCTTGGTTTAGGGTCATAGAACTTGGACCATTATAATTAATACATTGTGTGTGTTTTCATAGGAACTTTTCAGCCAGGGGACTGAAAGTGGAATTTGGGGTTAGGCCCAAAGACTTGGGGCTGGATTTGAGGGATGGTCGAACATTCCTACATATCCCATAAGGATGGGAATCAAGCCACACATAGTTCTTGAAATACCCTATGTATTGATTTGGTTCGTAAATTTGAAGGGTGGAAGGGGACTTTAGTGTAATGATGGTTTGTTTGACCTAAGATAAAGGGTTCAGGCATTGACATGTATGCACATAGTTTTTAGAATATAACATAATCGAAGATTAATATATATAATTATTCCCTCTCAGGAGAGGGTGTCAAAGAATGTTGTAGTTTATTGTCATATAGGACAAAAGTGAAAATAGTTTAAGGTCATATGCATGGACTGGTGGTGAACCAATGTAAAACTTATTGGTTCTGGGGCTGCTTCACAGATCAACATCATATGAGGTGGAGGTGAACCGATGTGAAGAGATTGGTTTTGGGTTTAATCCTTGGGAGGTTTCCTTTGTACCCAGCCTAGAAGGCAAGGATCAAAATCCACGTAGTTCAATTAAAGAATAAATTAGTAATAAAGTTATTTTTTAGATCAAAATACTAAAAATGGTTTTGGGACTTACACATGGTTAGCTGCCCAGAGAGGGTGTTATGGTTGAAGTTTACTCCAACCTCATGTGATTCATACTCGGTGTGAGAAACAAGAGGTAGAAACAACATTAACGATGCACAATTTAAGGTCATGCATGACGTATGAAGGTACTATGTAGTTTAAAGTCTTACAGTGATGACTATTGGTGCTGCACAGTTTAGTGTCATGTAGCAGGGACAAAATATAGTTTAACGTCATGTATGAAAAATTAAGGGACACAATTTAACATCATGTTGGATGAATGAGTAGTACAGTTTAAAATCATGTAGGAAAAATATAGGGACACAGTTTAACGTCATGTTGGACGTAAGGGTGCTATACAGTTTAGCAACCTGTAGCTAGGACAATGAGGACAATACAATTTAATGTCATGTTGGATGAAAGGGGGATTGTGCAGTTTAATGTCATGCAGTAAGGACAAAAGAGGACATAGTTTAAT
The DNA here is from genome assembly GCA_963277665.1 of Viscum album. Lineage (NCBI taxonomy): Eukaryota > Viridiplantae > Streptophyta > Magnoliopsida > Santalales > Viscaceae > Viscum > Viscum album. The sequence continues at coordinate 59,641,319 of OY728163.1, read as the reverse complement.
GTCATGTTGGACGTATTAGGGATTTTTTCACAGTTTAATGTCATGTTGGACGATGACACAGTTTAACGTCTTGCTGGACTTAAGGGACTTCTGTATAGTTTAGCATCATGTAGTTAGGACGTCACAGTTTAACGTCATGTTGGATGATATGGATAAAAATAGTTTAAGGTCATATGCATAGACCATGGATGATGTAGTTTAACATCTTGCTAGACGATGGACTTAAGGGACTTCTGTACAGTTTAGCTTCATGTAGTTAGGACGTCACAGTTTAACATCATGTTGGATGATATGGATGAAAATAGTTTAAGTTCATATGCGTGGACTGTGGATGATGCAATTTAATGTCTTTCTGGATGATAAACTATTTGGGTTACACAAAATACTTCTTTAGAAATATAGCATTGGTTGGAGTAGTGATGAGTTCTCCATCCATTGAGATTAAAGGATAAGCTCCATTGGAGTAGACCTTATGTATTGAATAAGGTCCTTCCCACTTCGGATCAAGCTTGGGATAACTCTTCATCCAATGAAGATTCTGTATGATTAGCACATTTAGGCTGTGCCGTTTGGTGGGGCAGTGCCCATGGATTCGAAGTAGATGACATAAAATGTTCCAGAGTCAGAGACAACTTAGGCTTTGACACAATTTCACCTTCTTCTGATTGCTCTTCTTTCTTTGAATTATGCCGTTTCTTTGAGGATTTTCCCTCTAATGAAGAGGGTTTTGTTGTGTCATTCATGGAAGAAGACACAATTGGTTTCTTCAATTGCGTTCTCAAAATAGCATGTGTTCGGTTGATCATTGTTCTGACAATACAATCATCATATTTTTGCGCATTTTTGTTCTTGACTTCTTACCACCCGCCTTCTTCCTCTAGATTTTTAGCAGTAACACATGCTACTAGAGCTGAAGAACCTTTCAATTTGACTTCTCCCAAGTCGACAATCATTTGCAGGTGGTCTTTGAAGACAAAACACTCCTGAATGGGATTCCCCAACAACTGATGAAATGGGCAATAGTTGGGACAATCTTTATCTCCTTCCTTGTTCGGCCTTTTGGGCCTTGGAAATTGAACCAAATTATTTTCCAGAGCCAAAATAAAGTAGCTAGGAACTTGTTCATTTAGGAAAGAGTAAACTTTGCTCTTCAAATCCTCAAATTGTTTCCGTCTTTGATCTCTTTGGTCATCTTGACGAAACGAAATCTGCTGTTTACACTCAGGAGGTGGAGCCCTTCGAGAAGAAGAAGGCTTTGAGGTAGAAGCAGGTACAGGTGGTTGTTTAAGCGTAACTGTAACAGTCTCTAATTTACCCATTCTTCTTCTTGGAGCTGATGGAATTACACGAGCTTTATCCTTAGTCTTCATAAGAGAGTCTTCAATCTTTTGAGCAATTTAAGTAAGGTATCAAAACCCTCCTGTGTATTTCACCGGGATCAACGGTGTGCGCAACTCATCACGCAAATTTGCTACATAGATTGGAAACAATTCTTATTAAGGGAGTTTTAAACTTAGGGAATATGTCAATCCCTTCTAGTGAGCAATGAAATCTGAAACCCTTTCATTTTCCATTTTCTTACAATTTGTAAGATCAAAAACTGTTGTCTTTAGTAAAGTTGAACTGAATTGAAGAAGGAATGTTTAGCAGAGATCCTCCCATCCAGTAATTGACCAGGATTGCAAGCTTGTATTACATACAAAGGAAGGCCCTTGTAATGACTGTAGAAAACACCTGATCTTAACTGCTTCTTGTTTCTGAGGGGTTCCCATCATAGGATCACAACGAGAAACAAAATGTGTTAAGTGTTGCTCTGGGTCTCCCGAACCGTTAATGATTGGAAATGTGGTACTTGAAAAATTTTATGGGGGAGGAATTGCATCAACCCATTCAGGGTATGTTCTTTTCTCCTGTTGAACTAGGGAACTCTTTCCCTCCATAGCTTATAACTAAGCTATTAATGACTCAATAGTAGTTATTAACTTTTGAGAAACATCCGGTTGAGCTTGGACCTGAGCAGGTGCAATAACTGGAGTTTGGAAAGATGTGGTGGCCGGTACTACAACTGATGGTAGCACCGCTAATTGTTGTCGCACATGACCAGTAGGATTAGACCTATGAGGGTGTACTGGAAGAGGAGGATATTCTTGATCCATCTCAGTAGCTACAACAAATTCCCTTAGCTGAATGACTCCAACATGCTTAGGAGGAAGACTACCCTGAAGTAGTTCTGCATTCAACCTCCTTAATTCCTTCATCTCTTCCTCTTGTTGTGTGAATCTTTGCTCTAATGAGAGTTATTGGCCTTCTCCAGAGGAAGGGTATGTAACCTGATTCTTTCCATTCCCCTTAATGGACACCTTTCAGAGAGGGGGAAGTGGGTTACTTGAAGGATTACATAGATTCTGGGTAAGCCTTTGATTTTGTATAAGCACACCTTCTTCATTTGTGTCGATGCGTACATCTTCTTGAGCATGAACCTCTTCATCTGGTCCCTCTAAGTGAGCCTCATCTGGTGGATCAGCAACAATGACATTGATGACATTAATTGATGCATAGTGTGTTTCATTCCTTCTATCAGCATTTCTGCGATATTGTCTTCTTCCATGTCCCTGATGAGACATTTCCTTTTTTTGATTTGATCCCTCAGGAACTTCTTGACGAACCGTAATTTGGAGGGAATCTCTTGATAATTTCGCTCTTCGTTCTTCTTAATACTTATTCCCTAATCGAGAGAAGACTGAATTTGTCTGAGGAAGAGATTGATGATTTAAATAAGTCCCCAGTCCGGTGGACTGGGGCTATTCCTGCTCAACTCCTCGAATCCTGTTTGTTGATTCTGAGGGTTGGGTTAAAATAGTCCCCAGTCTGGAAAGATGGGGTGGTTCTTGAGCAGCTACATATGAGAGTTTTTTGAAATATCTCCTGATCTTATGGACTTTACTCTAGAAATTGGCTGGCTGCGTCAACCTGCATCCACTATTATCACACGGCTCAAAAGACCGTTGGATGATTTTAGACACTTCTATCACATGATGATGTGCTTGCTCCAAACGAGAGGCCTGTTCAATATTCTCCTTTGCTTGATGCAGTAGAAATTCAACAACTTGTTCTCTGTATGCTTGATTTTGAGACGAACTAGTTGAGGCATGTTCTTGAGCAAGCCTTTGATTACAAACAAAGCCAATCGATTGTGACTGGACATGGGCAATAACATTGCATGAGACCATTTTTGGCGGGCTTTGCTGATTGGAGAGTACAGTGAAATGTATCACTCCATGAACACACCATCCCCTGATATGAATACCAGATGAGGCATTAGAAATTAATTGGAACAATATTCTTAGTTCGCCAAGGCATAAACGCTGAAGGGCTCTCTACTACATTTCAGCCTTCAGATAACGAGAAACTAAGAGAGATGCCAAATCAATTTGGAATTGTAACCCATATATTATCTTGACATGATTTTCATATTAATCATAAGATAATATTTTATTTTTCAACTGAAAAAGAGTTTTCCATATGTTGAGATGAATATCATGAATTCCATCTTCCATCAACATCTCTGTAATGTCATACTGAGAATCAGCCAGAGGGCAAAACATGACTGGCACTTCACCTTTTTCCAGTTGTTTTCTCATATTCAGTATTTTCTCTTTATCATTCAATGAAGATTCTTCTACCTGATTACACCAAAGTTGGTGCTTCCTTGTTGCTTCATCGGATTCAACAAAATTGGTAGAGAATTCACTAATCAAACTAGAAGATGAACGATCCAGGGGTGGTTCAGAGAATGACCTACACCCCAAGCTATATTCTGATTGAGAAAGTATATCACCTATTATTGGTAAATCATCAGACATGACTGGCATCACATTTGCAAGTACCTGAAGATATGATGGATTTCTTGTCACTACATTTTCCATTGGAGCATTTTCTAGGAAATGTGAATTAATACTGTAGAGAGGACTTTCATAGTAAAATTCATCATCCCTGGGAGTACCACCATGGTGGGTTACTATAAAAGATGAAACATTTTTCTCCTTGGTCTTCTGACCACACAGAGGGTTCCTGTGGCTCTTATCTGAAGATGAAACTTCGAGATCGACTGAATTGTCATGATGCAAGCCTTGATGGGGAAGTGTCTTATGAAGACCTTCGGAATTAACATTCCCACTATTGGGAAATGAGGGATTAGAGTCTTGAATTCCAACAGATAAATGTCTGAGGGCTTCATGAACTCCAGCATCTAGAAATGCGTTATTACAGATTGGCTCTTGATTTCTTGACTGTGTTGGGCGGGTCTTCTTCTTAGACGCCTTCATACTCACTTTAGGAACCACTTGTTGATGAAAGTGGTCATTATGGGCAGGTGTATATGACTGCTCAGGAGAAATGATCAGGTTTGGCTGATTACCTCCTCTCAAATCAGGTGTATTTTCCTAACTTGGTTGTTTGTATGATATGGGGGAGTATGCCCCACAACCCTCTTGGACTGGAACAGAGCTGTGTTCCTATTTTATAGTGAACTGTTGATGTGTCACTCTACAGGTAGGGATAGATTTATGTGTCGTTTCCTGAGATGCTGCTGGAACTGTTATAATATCCTAGTAGGCATCCAGAATATAAGAAAGGATTTGTTTCTTCCCTTTAACCATTGATAGAATATTCTTGGCGACTTCAACTGCGGGAACAAGAATATATGCCCGTTCCATTCTTGGAGTAGGTGTATATGCCTGCTCCTGTCCTTCTTTTCCTGTTAGTGAATCCTGACATTACTCATGTGTGGGGGCAGAGAGTTGAGTCTGCCTCCTGTTTGTCGCCAGAGATTTCTGACTGACTTCTCTGAATGCTACCAAACAAGACTGTTGGTAGGATTGATCAATACTAGCAGGTGTATGTGCCTTCTGATTGCACTCTGCCGAACATGGTTGATGATATTCCTTCAATATTGATAGACGAGGCTACTCGCAGGATTGATCAGTGTAAACAGGTGTCTGTGCTTGTTTACCTGTTGTCAACACATTGGGTTGGCGGGCTCCATCTTATGTAGTCAGACGATCCTTATGACTAGCTGATGATTTATAAATAGTTGTATGTTCCTATCTATAGTACTCCTCAGGAATTGCCTGATGGGAATGGTATGCTACTGCGAGACGAGTCTGCTGGACAGCGGAATTAAAATGGACAGGTGTGTGTGCACGTTCGTTGCTTGCCACCAAGTTAGGTTGGTGGACATCTCTGGAGATGGCAGAGATGAGAACCTGCTTATTGTTGACCAGATTTTGCCTCTGGCGGTTCGTCTTTCCTGCTCGGGTTTGAGAAACCTGAGCCGAACACCTGGAGATGATACCATCATCATGTTGAGGGTGCACTGTCGCACGAGTCTAGTGGAGATTGTTGATGGGAGCCCTCGGGAATGACTCATGTCTCCTTGAATTAAGGCCCTGAGGAACCTGCTCATTCAACTCCCAAAAATACAGGAGTGAATGGTGATTGCGTTTTGGGGAAATAACCCAAAATGGTTGGAGACGGTGGTTGGAACCACCTGATTCTTGATTGCTGGTTGTCGCAGTCTGGACAACCAGGGTGAATTATTGACTTGGAGGGCTTGTCGAATGGCCTCCAGAGATGGAATAGTACTGTTTTGATGGTACTCCTTAACCAACACATTTGATACCCAGTGTTGAAGACACTGAGTAGGTGATGTTGTTCTCAGAGCGAATGACGATCCAGAAGAAGTATCATTAGAGGAATTCACAACATAATTATACACAGTATAAGTATTCATGGGTGTGAACTTAAGATAAGACATTTCTGTAATGCAGAAGATCATGGAAAAGAGTGCCTGTTTGATATGATAGACGTAATCAAGATAAGTTCGGCCACTAAATTTTTTGGATGAGCACATATGTTATTGATTGTTTTGTTGGCCCTCTTATTGAGTTTTAAATAGGGTCCTAAAAAATAGGTAAAACATCATTTTAACTTGGTTAAAGATTCATGTTGGGTTCACCATTTTTTGTTTCCTATGGAATTGAGGATGACCCCGTTTGCTTAAAGGTTCAAACATTCCAATCGGTTTCTAATGGGTTTGTTTGTAGAACCAGAAACATCCAATGATTCCATATCCATTTGGACCTACCTTCCAAATGTAGGTGCTCATTAGTTGTGGACCTATTAGGCTTAAGAAATTGCAGTGGTCGAGAGGATGGGAGGTCAGACTCAGGACACCTTTTTGGGGGGAATTATTGTCTACTCCGGGACTCTCTTTATAGATTTAAGTTATGTTCATGAATCCTTATTACCCTACCAAGTATGAAAATGATCTTTCCTTAGATATTAAAATCAATGATTGATATGTATGAGATTTAGAGAATCTTTTATATGTATTTGAGGTTCTTCATAGATAGAGAATAATCTGTATGTATTGGATATTCTTAGTCAATGTTATCCTTTAATACATTATATAGATATCTCTTGGTCATTATGATGACCATACTGGTTTTTAAAGCCACTCAGTGGGGCACTTGAAGTTTATTGTCATTCAGAAGGACATTGATTATTTCATGGTTGGAATCATACCCGCATATGGACTACCTACATATCCTTGTTTGGAAAAAGGAATCATAACCCACGTAGTTCAAGTAAAGAAGTATGAGGTTTATGCACGGTTGATGGCTCAAAGAAAGATGTCATAATTACTTTTAAACTCTAAGCTCACGTGAGTCATACTCGGTGTGAGAAACAAGAGGTATTGGTAAAATCAGACAATTGTGCCACAAAAGATGCAATAATGTGGGGCTTATGTATGTATGACTGTCCAGAATAAATGAGGATTGGGATTTACTTCAAGAAAAAACCTGGGAACAGGGTCTATAAAGGTATATGTTCTTTTTTGGAGATTTGGATACTCTAACTTAAGGATACTCCTGAGAAGGATGCCCAAATTTGAGGGGACTTATGATTGGGTTTTACTCCTGAGAAAGAATACCAAATCAAATGTAAATTAAGACTGGTTAAGAGAAATTATGATTGGGGATTACTCTTAAGGAAGAGGCCCAGGTTAAAGGGAATTATGACTGGGGCTTACTCCTGAAAAGGAATCCCAGGTTTAAGGGAATTATGGCTGGGGATTACTCCTGAAAAGGAATCCCAGGTTAAAGGGAATTATGACAGGGGGTTACACCTGAGAAAGAAGCCCAGGTTAAAGGGAATTATGATTGGGGATTACTCTTGAAAAGGAAGCCCAGGTTAAAGAGAATTATGACTGGGGATTACTTTTGAAAAGGAAGCCCATATTAAGGGAATTTGAATTTTTGGAACTTGGGGCTTACTCCTAAGGAGGATGCCCAAATTAAGAGAACTTGGATTGGGACTTACTCTTGAAAAGGAGGCCCAGGTTAAGGATTTTCTCATCTTAAAGGATGAGGTTGAATGAATGAAATCTCTAACCTTAGTGACATAAAGATATATAAATCACTAGGTTTTGAGAGATGTTCCACATAACTCCTTTCAGATAAGGATGCCAACAAGGGATCCATGCCAAAAGAAATTTCTTTAAAGAGGGTTTTGAAGGCTGAATCCAGAATAGGAGAGGTGGATAGGCATAAGAGAGGTGAAATAGGCAGGAGAGGCACCCAAAAAGAAGTGGGTGCAGAGGTCCTGCGTGGGCATGCAGGTTCTGGTCCCACAAGTATACTTGCGCGACACAGGGGTACTTGAGCGATGGTCAACCCTTAGGGTAATACTTGGGAGAGACTTGGATAAAACCCTTAGTACTATCTCTAGAGGTTTCCAGAAGAGTGGCGTGCAAGTTCTGTTGAAGGGGTAAGGTGGCGCACAAGTGTGGCCATTTCCCTTTAAGGGTTGGCCACTTAGGCACACAAGTGTTGATGAGTTCCAACACTTAGGCCTTCCTCCCCCTCTTTAGATCTTCCGTTCATGGTATGAAACTACCTTAGAATTGCTCGTAAGATTTGAGAAGAGACTAGGGTGCTGGGAGCTGAAATTCGAGTTTCTGGAATTTTTCGTCTTCAAATGGGGTCCCACTGGGGGTATTTATAGGCTGGTGAAGACCCTAGGGGAAATTCAAAGAGGGCACACAAGTCACCTGCATGACCAATATGTGGCGCACAAGTATACTTGAACAAACATGATCAAACTTGCGTGACCCAAGTGGGAAGAAATCCTTCTTCATGCCTTTGTCGATTTTTGATTTTTTTTCAAAGGATGAATCACTTTGAACTAAGGTACTTCCCTTTTCCAGTCCTTAGACTTTGTGATGAAAAGGAGTGTCAACAATAGTAAAATATTCCCCCAAATATAATACCTCCAACACATTAAGGCATAAACCACCATTAACAACTCAAGATCATGTTAAGGGAAATTCCATTCATGTGGTCTCAACTATCAAAAACCATATGCCATAAATATATCTCCTTCATTATCACTACTCCATGTCTGACTCCGAATGCATCACCAAACACAAGTATAATAATCATAGGACTCAGGTGGGGTCAAAATTGTTGTTGAAAAAAATTCATTATTAACTATTAGAAAACAATTTTACATGCTTTATATAACTAAAATATGATACACTTCTTAGTCAAAATAGAAATTAGTGCATACAAATGGGAAAATCCCTAGATGTGTCTCTGATAATAACCCCTAAAATAAATAAAGCTTGAGATATCAAAAGAATTATTGAGATTCACCCATGATACAAATTCATGTACTTTCTCTAGTTCCACTAGCACACCTTCCTTAGAGATGATGTGATGTAATAAATGTACCTTATCAATCTAGAATTGACACTTATATTGATTTTCATATAAATGAAAATATATTAGTATGCTTAGGATGATTTCATGTTATTTTTCATGATCATCATTAGTGTTAGAGTACACAATGATTTCATCCAAAAAATAACAACAATCTGACATATGTATGGTTGAAAGATTCAGCTCATCATGGACATAAACACGGTTAAAGAATTCAGAAACTCAAACAAAATCATGATTAAATTTTATAGACCATAATACCTCCTAAAATTAGTTCATGGTATATCAGATGTTCTAAATCTCAACTAGTGATAACATAATCTCAAGTCAATCTTGGAGAAAAAAACAATCTCTTATCAACTGTTCAAGTATTTCATCAATACACAAAATAGGATATTGGTTCTTTACTGCCATCTATTTCAAATTCTGGAAATCAACACATACATGCAATGTTTCATCATCATTTTTATAAAGAAAATAGAGAACCCCAAGGTAATGTACTCATATGGACAAATCCATTATCCACGAACTCTTCTTGCTAAGTCAAAAGTTCATGAAGATCTATAGGTTCCATTTGGTAAAGTGGAATTGGAACCGATTCAACTCTATGAATCAGTTCAATTGTAAAATCAACATATCTGCCATGTGGAAGACCAAATAATTTCTTAGGAAACACATCCTGATACTGGTTCACTATGGGAGGAAAGAATTCATTCTTTATAAAACCATCATCTAGAAAAATACATCAAATATGGGTGGTGAGATCCCCCAGTTTATAGTGATTTGGCCCTACATGGAATTCCTAGATATCCCATTCTCCATGATGAACAAAATGGTTACCCTTAGGATATGTAAAATTTATTCTCCTATGGTACCAATAAATGTGGGATTGGTATGATACTTGCTAATTCATACCCGAAATCATGTAAAAACCTAACATGTCAATATGTAATGATCCCAAAAGAAATTATACTCTCAAACATGAGAGAACACACCTTGTATAGATAGATGGTCCCTCAAACATACACCCAATAGTGTGTCAATGTTCATAAACATACTCACTAACCAAACAATCATATTTACCCCATTCAGTAGTTCCATCCAACCAACATTAAATTTTTATTTTCAATCACTTTTAAGGGAAAAAGTGAGAACCCTCACACCTTTCCTGGTTTAGCATCAAAAGTCACAACTGATTTGTTAAAAAAAGTTTAAGCTGATTCGATCCAAGATCTCTAAACAATATCCAGGGAATAGAATTTATCTGGATGTCAGGATCACCCTTTAGAACTCCTTCACAGAGATTTACAAGTATGTACCAAGATTGCAAGAGTTCCTCCTTGCTGATATTTCCCGTGTTGCATCCTCTAAGTAGAATGTGGGTCTGCTTGTCGATCCACTTTCCCTGCTCCTTAGAAGAGGTCACCTGAAGCGGCCTCTTCTTCTTTAACTATTGAATATCCAGCGTGTTGTCAGTAATTTCCTCATCAGAGTTCAACAGTAGGTCCATTTGATTCAGCATCTAAAGTACCTGTCGTTGTGAGTCATCATTGTATGTATTCTGACATTGCTGTACCTAGTCCGGAGGCCCCTTTTCACCCTCAAGGCTAGTAGGGACAACAACCTCGCAACTAGACTGCTGAACCTCCTCGCCTTCCACTATATGGGCCTTGTGTTCCTTTGGATTTTCTGAATTTCTTTGCTGACTGAGTCTCCATTGGCCTAGGGAGGTAGGAGTAGTCCTTGCGCCCCTTTGTCCTCTGCTTCTTGGACACAATGAAACTTCCAAGGTCAATGTTTTCCTTATTACCCTTTCTTATCCTTGGTCTATGTAGGTCCCTTCCATACCCTCCTATATCAACATCATCTGAGGGTTGTCCCTCTCCATCAGATTCGTCTTCAGAGGTACAGAACTGGTTACAGTCCGAGTCCCCCTCGTTGCTCAAACAGTCGAATCCGTTACTTACTTTTAGGCTAGACAAAGAGCCCCTCGAGTTGATAAGGGTAATAGCATGCTTTAAAGTTGACACCCATGCTTGGGTATTCAAGGGCTGACTGCTTCCCGGTCTGGCACTACCACCAGCACCCACTGCCTGGGCATAAGTACCCAATGGCACAATACCCAAGGGAAATGGATCCCAGCTCCAAAGGTTTCCCCCGAAACCTACTTATCCATGTTGAAATCCCTTCTTGTCGACCCTATTGAAGGATCGGGTGCAGCCTCCCCATGATCCCATTGCTACATGGAACAAACCGACCCACTTGCTTGATTGAAGCCACGTCCCAGGAATTGAAAATGCTGATCTCCTGAGGCCAGTCTACATGGATGATAACCCACATCTATCTCCGCGCCAGCTTCCCCATTCGTCTTCACTACATTGATTGAAATCTCCTACATATCCTTTTTAACCTCCTAGCCAGAGTCCAATTGTACCTCTATCTCCAATTGTCCAACCTTTTTCGCAGTTATACCTGCGCTCCTGCTGGTGCCATTACCCTCTTCAGAGAGAACAAACGAAGAACATGAATCAACCAAATCCTTTTTCAGGCGGCTAAAAACCTCACAAACTATAGGGTTCATGTGATAATCCTTTGGGGCTGTCTTGGGAGCCAGCATCGTTATAGGGGTCAAAGAGTGCAGAGCCTTATCCCCTGAAACCTCACCGCGCACCACCTCGTACTCCCCCAAATCTGCACTAACCTGCGGTTGATGTTCCACCACCGGAACCACTAACTCCTCTGATGACCTATACTAGTTCACTATCGATGGCCCAACCTCGCTATCCAAAAGTGTCATCTGAGATTCATGTTACTGACCTTCCCCTCTTTTATGTGTTTTAATCTTAGTCCCCTGGGTTTCACTACACTACTGATATATACGCTCTTTCCCTAAAGTACCAGATCAACTATATCTACCAGTATGATCAGTCATACTCTAACTACTAGAATAATATACTGTAGAAGACCCCTTTTCAAACTATGGATTAGTTTAGCTCATCCATCGCTACCCATATCTCATGGTTTTCTTTAGAAATGAAGTATATGTCCCATATTTCCAAAAAAAATCACTATAATTTCGGTCAGAGAAACTATTTATTACTATGACATAACTTACTACACTAAAGGAAAAGAACTATAGTATTTCACTTAATAACAGATCTTGCCCCACTGGAAACTCTGCTTTCCCCTTCTCTAGTTAATTTAGTCCTATTTTAACTTCATACCCTTTCAATAAGTACCTCTAACAGTAAAAAAATCCAATTTTCCTCTACTTGAATCCTCCTTCAAGATCCCTCAGAAATGAGAGCCTAGTTAAATAACTCATCTAAAGTATTCTCTACAAAGATATTAACTTGAGACTTAATCTAATATTTAATACTCCCTCAAAAATTTCTCTCAACATATTCCTCATCTACTTCCAATTGTAGAACCAAGAGCTTTTTGATTGTAAAGCTACAGTCACAGTCCATCATGGACATACATCCCTGGATGAACCATATAAACTCTTCTACTGTCTCGTTCATGGTCAATTATAAGTAAAAGGGTTAAATAAATTTCTCTAGAATTTATTTCCATACCATGCTCTCTAATCAATCATCCAGAACCTAAATATCAAACCAATGGTTTTCATGAGGACATAAAACATAAGCAACCAGCATGACTATTTTCTCTATAGGATTCTCTAAATCATTAGGAATCATCTGGATAGACTCAATCCTTATCTCAACTACCTCTGGTCATCCCTCTCCGGTGAAGGTTGGAGGGTGTTTCAACTATAATTCACATGTCAGGTCATACATATTCTGCACATCCCACCATGGATTTCAATCCAAAAATTGTATAAAGTAATCAAAGTTCTAAAAAAAATTATCTCTCGGCCCTTCACCCAAAACTATCATGGCATCTAGATCATATTCTAGAGGTATATTTCCTACCATTTCCTCCTATCATCCCACCAAAAAACATTATCCTGGAGGCATGTATCTGAAATTACAAACACATGTCTTAGTACACATAACACGTCATAAAAACATTTACACAAGATGGATTCATATAATTCTATAAAAATTCATCCACATACTCTGCCACATGATACAAACTGAGGCAATATCATTACCCTCAACCATACCTCACATAGTTCATGGATAAAATAGGACCCGTTTTTTTCAAATTTATGGATTCCCATTAGACATCCATTTTATCAATTTTAAATTAACACTTTTTTCATCATTTATAATTCTCAATTTCTTATTATGCACCAATTCATTTTAAAACAAACAAATCATTAAAATCATTTTCATTCCCTAAAACCCACTCATGACATTATTTTCCATTTATTCCTAATAAGATGCATGTCACATAAATTTATGGGTGCCTATAATGATGCATTCATACTAAACTCTTGTGCCTTTTCTGGCCATAAGTAGAATCATAGAAGAAAATATAATCACATTACATGTGCATCACCCAAGGTGAAATAGTATCCAAATGTTACAGAAAAAATAAGTTATAAATCCCACACTAGGTACTTAGAGATTCCCCTACCCATGGTTTTTCTACTCTAGTGAATTTTTGTTCCACTTTTTTTCATCATGACCAGTGTTCCGTATAATCCTTCCCCAATATAGTAAGTTAGTGACCTCCAGCAAGCATCCCCATACACTGGAGGCTATAAACATACAAATAGGGTCTAATATGTAACATGTGGTTATAATACCATATTTATTAAAGAATTACAGCATTGTAAATAAATATGAAATACAAATAATATAATACAATGATCAATAAGCAACCAACATCCTATATTGAAATCCAAAACATGGAAAATGACCATAATCCAAAGAAGTTGATATGTCATTCCATATAAGTGTAATCTGTCAAATGAAACACCAGAGTAAATATATACAAATAACCCCCAAGTAGGTTCTATCATCATTTTTGATTCCCCCATCCATGCTTCATCTCAAAACTCAACTCATCAATATAACATAGGGCTCTTGACCTTATCTTTTCATGAAAACATGAAGTATATTCAGATATTAATCCAGATTCCCAAGTATAGTGTGTGTAAAACTCTATAGGTGACCACCAATGACATCTAATGCAATATATAGTCTATAATTATGCATGAAGTTGTATAAAGAATAAATAAAAAATTAAAAAGTAAATTGGATTCACATTTAATTATTCATTAATTAACCACATAGTCCCCTAGGTTCAAGGTAACACATGAACCATTCATACCTACTTTGGTACATTTCATAGTCTGATACATACATCATAGGAATATCTCAATTCATTATTTCATGGGGTTTCATTAATAAGTTAATAAAATTTTTATTTATATTATCTTATAGAATCAATCCAACTACAAATATCTCAAGCAGCTAGATCATTAGTCCAATCCCAATATTTTGGGGGCTAAAGGATCAGTATAGAACCCCATGGGTGTTTGCAGCATCATTCCCTATCTAGAACTCATTGTTCACAAGAACACATCCGTTTTTAAGATAATCAGTCCAACACCCCATGGGTATTTAGAGCCTCAGTCCTTGACCCACAAATTATTTATCAATCAGTCAAAAATATCACATTCATATCATTGTTCAACATCATTATCATTATACTAAATCATTCTAATAATGGTGACCATATCTTTTTTCATTAAAACCATGGTTTTATACATTAATCACGAAAAATAATATGAAAAATTAACCATTAATGAATTTATCAAAAATTAAATAAACCACATTAACCCATTTATAGTTAATAGAATTGTATCTTTAAATCCCATTATCAAAAAAGAACTAAGTATTTAGATTGATATCATTAAACCATTGTTTTTGTTTTAACATATCACAAGTCATCATTTCAAATGTATTGTCACAGCCCATGGGTTTCTATTAAATATGATCTCAAAAATACAATGGATCTAGTGGGATCCATGAAGGGTATTACAATCACATGTGAATCAATTCAAGATTTCAATTTAATATTTTAATTCCAAACATAAAAAAGAAATGGTAAAAATAAAAAAATATCAAAATCAATAATATGGGGATTATCTATTAAATCACCTACCTTAAGATCTTTGATGAATGATCACCAAACTGTAGCCCTCATTCTGATGTAAAACGACCGAATTACCAATGAATAAGAATATCTAGGATGAAAACCTAGGATCAAGATACCACAAAAAATGATCCATAAAAACATATATATAAACCATAAAAAAAGAAAAAAAAATCCATCTTGATCCAAAGGGATATAAAGATGAGTGGGAGAGAGAGGAACCTTTAACATGGAAGATAATATCTTTCTAGAGACCCAATCTTCTTCCACCAAATATTTGATTTTAAAAGGAATGGTTTTGAGGATACTTTTAACCCTATCAAATGACTCCAAAATTGTTGAATATCAAGCTATGAAAAAATATGATTATTAGGAAAAATTAATATAGGTTCAAGAATTTTTAATATAATTTTTAGGGGTTTAAAATCTAATATACCCAATTTTTTGGGAGGGGAACAGAGTTTTCCAAACGATGTGCCACCATGAAATTCCCCTCTATTTTAGGGTGCATTTTTTGGGGAGGGTGGCAGGAATGTTTAGTCAATCTGTGCAAAACCTTCTATGGCTCAAAAAGGGGTACACAGTTTCATGTTGAAATCCACGTGGTTTGTTTATAACCTTACACCAACCATGCACATGACCATGGGCTTCCAAATTTCTCTATATTCACCTACAAAAACCACAATGAAAAACCCAACCAATAAATGATCCAAACAAGGGTAATGTAATTCCAAAAAATGATAATGGTATTTCTCTAAAAATGTATTTATCTTACAATAGTGAAACAAATAATTCAAACAAATAATATCACATTTATGTCATCATCATTTAATAATAATGAGATGAATGTTTTAAAAAATGTTTTATTATAAAAATAATTTTTTATGAATTTAAATTAATCATTTAAAAATATTATAATTAATTTAGAAATACATGTCTTACATTTTGAAAATGAATAAAATTTTAATTATAATAAAATATCTAATTCCAATACTTTTATTAGTAAATTACATATAAGGAAAAATATTTTTTGATTTTTTTAAAATTTTAATTGCTATCCTTTTATTCATAGTCTAATAGTTTTCATGGGGTTTAATTCTAAAATTTTTTTTTATGTAAAATAATTATTATTCTTAAAATGAATTTCAGAAGAAAAAAAATTTATTACGTAAGTATACATGTATTAATGTAATTTTTAGCACTAATATGAATGTAATATTTTAAAATTGAATCCGTGTTTTTAATCAGAATATTAAAATTATATTGTACTTCTTTAGTATAGGTTATTAAGAATTGTTAACATGGTTAAACTCATTGACCATAGTAAGGTTAAGAAGGCCTATTTATGTTGTTAAACTAAGAGATATAACCTCAAACACCACTAAAACTAATGGAAAATTGAATTTATTTGTCAAATTTGATGCAACAATATTATATCGTGGAATATTTTTCCATATAGTCATGACTATTCTTTTATATTCTTAAATTACTATATATAAATATGTCACTCTCACTCACATAAAACATTGTAATCATAATGGTAATTGTCACCACCCATCATCGGGGGTCGTTCCATGACTACCCCAAGCCTGCCTTCCATAGGCCAGGGGCTGGAAACTAGCTCCAAAGGTGTAAATCTCGATAACTGGTAATGATTTGACTTTATAAAACATAAACACATCCAAACAGAGTACAAGTGGAAGTAATACACTAAGTACAAAAGAAAGTGCTGAAAAGTAAATGGTCCAGAATACAAACCCAACTGAAAAGTACAGCTACAACTGAATGAATGTAAAACAGAATAGACAAACAGCTGGAAGATAGAAGCAGCTCCTGGGTCGTCCACCTCGGATCCTACCTAAAGGGTAGGTACAGATAGCCTCCTCAACACTCTCGGCCGCCAACCTCCTTTGAGTACCGTATCATTGTGATGTCCACCTCTGGGTACTGACTCGTCATGAGGTCCACCTCCGGGTACTGACTCGTCGTGAGGTCCATCTCTGGGTACTGTCAAGTCCTCGTACACTCGGTCTCTGTCAGCATTGTGCGTCGTCTACTTCCAACAAATCGAGGTGCGGGCATAGCCCGTGCAGGGGTGAGTATAACGATACTCAGTAGGGACCCTGAGACCCTCAAGGTCTCACTAAATCCAACAAGGATAACCACAAAAAAGGATCTCAATAGATAACCCTTACTTAGGTATAAGCCCATACTTATTCCTAAGATATCATGTAACCCATCTCAATCATGAGGAAACACCAAGGTTATGAAATCAATGGATAAACCATACTTAGGTATATTCCCATACATATACCTAAGTTATCAAGTGACCCATCTCAATCACGAGGTAAACACAAAGGTCATTGACATAGCTCAAACCAGGATTTTCATTAATGATATCGAAACCACAACTGCTGAAGAGCTAATCCTCTGATGAGTACAGTGATCGTGTCAGAACTCCAAGGTGCTGCTCACTAACCTTAGAATGTTGAGGTACTCCTCCTGTCGAGTACCGTGGGTCTTCCACCCAAACACAGTAGTGCTCCCCGCCATGGGCCTCCCACCCCAACACAATAGTTCTCCCCCTAATAGCTTACAGAGGTAATACTTCTATCGAGTACCATGGGTCTGCCACCCAAACATAGTAGTGCTCCCCACCATGGGTCAGCCACCCCAACATAGTAGTGCTCCCCACTGGACTATACAAGTCACTCCGACTCGAATCGGACAAGCAGTCATCAGGTCTCAGCCAGTTACAAGGTATCCATATTCCGTACGCTCGTCTCCGGGAGGGTCCGCTCCATGAGCTACTGGTCGATACTTCCAAGTGTCATGTAATATCACATGGAAGTATCTTAGTGGTCCGCCTCATCATAAGGGTCTCAACACAACAGACGTCACATCAATCGAACGTCCGGTCTGTGAGTTATTAGCCTTTTAGTCTCGGGGGCCCGGTTGGTTTCATTTACGAACCAACCCAGCCGTATCTCAATTGTACCCCAAACACTCATGGGGAATACTGAAAGGAACCATTTGTCAATGAGATTACCAACGCCGCTAACTATTCATCAATCAGACGTCCGATCTGAGAGTTATTGGCTTTTCCGTTCCAGGGGTCCGATTGGTTTGTAAGCTAAACCAACCCGACCGTACTCCAACAGCATCCAAACCTCAGGTGGAGTATGAAAAAATAATCATCTCATTAAGAGGAATCCAACGTAGTCGATGACACGTCAATCGGACGTCCGATCCTCATGTTATAAGCATTTCCGCTCCTAGGGCCCGGTTGGTTTCGAATTAGAACCAACCCGGTCATATCTAGACTTCACCGAAAACTTGAGTGTAATATACCGAATCAACCATCTCGATCCACGGAATCCTACGCAATAGACGGTGCATCGATCAGAGTTCCACAACCCATGTTATGAGCGTTTAACTGGAGATGGTCCGAAAATAGGGGGTCTGGGCCCGGTCCGAACCGGCCCAACACCCCCTGGGTCAGCCCAAACCGGGTCGACCAGAACCGGGCCCTGGTTCGGCCTGGTTGGGTGCGGCCTAGCCTGGCAGGCGCGGCGCGGCGTGGCTCGACCCGCGTGGCCTGCCCCGGCCCGGCTGGGGGAGCTGGCTCGGCCAACTTGGCCGAGAAAAACACACGGAGCGTGGGGGGGTGCTAATTGACACCGGTGGTGCAAAGCGCTGCCACACCATCATCTCGGGATCCCGCGCGGCCGCGGGATCCACCGCGTCGCACCGCCGTGGTTGTTTCCTTGGTGGGTCTACTCCGGCGGAACGTAGGGGCGCCGCCGCCTCCAGGCGGCCGGATGGATCCGGCCGCTTGCTCCGGTCACCAGCGCGGCGGCGCTGGTGACCCGCGCCGCCAGGAGCTTCCATGGGCCACCAGATTTTCCCCAGTGGTCCATTTTAGCATCTGTCTGTGCCAACGATATTCTAGGGTCCCGAACTTTACTGCGAAGGCTTTCAAACACCGTCGCGGCCCCGTTTCATCGTCGCCCATCAATCCGCGCACAAAAGAACAACCAGCGGAGGGTCGGGCTTGTTAGTTTTCCCGTGCCCTCTGCATTAGAGGTTAAATCCATAATTCATCAATGACAAGGGTTTAATTTATTCAAAATAAATTATACAAACACCCTGCTATTAAATACCCATGCACGTGGGTATAAATCACATATACACAAAATATAAAAACCCCTACCTCGAGAAAGATCCGCTGTAGCTGAGCATCATGGATGACGGTGTCTCTTCCATCGTCGCAAGAGTGCACCGAGGTGGAATTGGCCTCTCCTCTCTTATCGCAGAGAAGAGAAAATAAGGCGCGTTGACGTTGGTGAGTTACTCACGTCAGTTTCTCCTACCTTATCGCGAAGGATGAAGAGAATGGAGAATCATGGTTGCTGAGTCATTCTACGTTGAAGGGTCGATGTTCTTCGTTGGAGAAGATCCGTTCTTCGTTTTAAGATGATGAAATTCAACAAAGGAGGAATCCACTTCTACTTCACAAGAGTTCTCTCCCAATCCCCACACAACAAGCCAACCCAATTAAAATCCACCCATTATTTTAATTAATCATGTCATGCATTTCAAAATTCAAAAATCAAATCCATTAATTAATTAAATGCGGAGTTGTTTAATTAATTAAGAGTTAGGTTGGCAAGATTTAATGGAGTGAGAGAGGGAGAGGAAGATTTTTCTTAATTAAAGAGGAGTTAGAAAAATTAAAGAGGGGATGTTTAAGGAGTTTAGGGAATGTGAATGGTTGGGGCTCATGTAGGCCCCACCTCACAAATATCCCCACATGGGTAGTTAGGTTCTTGTGGGTCCTAACCCAACTCTCTCATGTAGAATATAACCACCTTAGATATAGAATAAAATTGTTCCACAATTTTATTCACTTCTTATTTAATCCAAAAAATTTAACTTCTCCTCCCATGAAAATGCAACTGCGGTAAAGGTCACCTTAAAAAATTACCGGCGTTACGAGTTCATTGGTGCCCTCAGATTTCAATTCCAAGCACCGGTTAAAAAGATAGAAAAACCTGCTCATTCGTTCCCTGAACGTACCTGTGCTAAACTTCGGAAATTGATTTCGGGCACACCAGACCTCGAGTTCAGGTACCGTTAGAAACTGCATACTCATAAAATTCCAAATAAATTAAGGAAAAAAAATTTCCTCGAAATTTACGGGTCTTTACATTAGTCCCATCTTAGGGCTTTACGTCCCCATAAAGCTACAAGATAAACTAGGGAAACTAAAGGAGATACCGAGCATGCATCTGAGCCTCCCTCTCCCATGTGCTCTCCTAGATGTTACCGTGCAGCTAGCGAATGCGCACAAGTGGAATCAACCGTCCTCATAGGACTCACTCTTGTAGATCCTCAACCTTTACTGGAACCCCGCGAAAGTCACACCATCATCGATGTCTAGTTCTTCATGGTCTATGATGACATATAGGTCGTGCACACATCTCCTCAGCTGAGATACATAGATGACGTCGGGCACTCGGTGCATATGAGGTGGAAAGGCCAGGTGTTAAACCACCTTTCCTACTCCGCTTGGGACCTAGAAAGGTCTGTTGAACCTCGGAGATTACTTGTCGCCTCATCTACATCTCCAGAGACTTCATTGAGGTGAGACCCGTATAAAGACGTGTTCGCCATCCTCGAACTCTAGTGGTCATGTCTCCTATCAACATAGGATTTATTATTACTCTCTGCAGTCTTCATCCGCTCCTGGACGATCTGCACCTTCACCATCTTAGCTCGTACCATCTCCAGTTCTACACGTGCTGGCTCCATTACTATCCACAAAGGATATCAGAAACGCGGCCAGCTGCTGTCTCACCTCTCTTAACAGCTGAATGCCCGATCACCTACTAAGAGTGTCTGCTACAACGTTCCCCTTCCCAGGAGTATAAACTATCTCGAAGTCATAGTCCTGGCAGAACTCAAGAAATCACTACTATCTTAGGTTCATGTCCTTTTGTGAGAAGACACACCTGAGACTATTGAGTTTAGAGTAAACTGTAAACCGTTCGCTCAACGAACAATGGTGAGACTAGCCAACTGTAAGAACTCAGGTACACCATTCTTCGCTTACATCCCACAAAAGCTGCTAAGATTTTTCCTTTTCCAATAAGATAAATCTGGTCTCATCCCCTAGATGAACCACGTTCTTCGCCTAATACAGTCAATCCGGACATGAATAATACCTTTTCATGCCATGGGTGATGTCGTAAGGCCTAGACGCTACTACCAAGAGATCCAACCGTCAATCTCGCCTCTTAGGGTCGAGTCATACTGTCGGCATCGGGGTGTGGTCACTGGGTCTCCTCTAGTAGAAATCTCAAAAGTGAGGGTCAAGTCAACAGTTTTAACCAAAACCTCTCAGTATCAACCATAAAAAAGGGCAGGAAAGTAAATGTCACAAGGATAAGTGTCTTTTATTACTGTAGCTCGAAGTACAAAGACACAAAGCAAATTAATCAACAACAACATGGAAACTAGAAGCACCAAAGACAAAGGCCTCCATGCCTGGAAGTAGTCCCACTCCTGTCCACATGCTTTCGACGATCCATTGTCTTATGATTCAGCTACCGGAAGATGTGCTCTCCCATATCCACTCGTTCCCTGCAGTCGGGGTCGACCTCTGCCTCTGCCTAGGAGGTCATTCATCTATCTGCTGATCATATGCATGGCGGGTCGGACAGTCACATGCCATGTGACCAAGCCTGCAGCAGGAGAGACACTGTCTGTTTCTGGAACGCCCTGCTCGGACTCCACCCTGGGTTCCCCACACTCCTGATCTTGAGTCGCGCAATCAACTACTTGTTGGCCTAGTCCACTTATACTTCTATGTCATCTGTCTAATGCTGGCTGCAGAAGACTCCTCTATGGTCGGAAAACCCTGAGGCAATGGTAGAAGATCCTGAGCATGCTCAGAGCGTAGAGTTGCTAGTATAAACTACACCCTGAAGAAGGTCTTGAAGTATCCCCAGGTGAAGGTCATCTCGTCGAAAAACTGGAGCATCTGGATCCACCACCTCTCTGCTGCTCCCTTAAAGATACTAACAGCTAGGTACACCATCAAGTCAGTGGGTGTCCCAGCTGTGTGGAAATCTCGTGCTAAAAAATCCAACCAGTACACAACCGTCTAAAAATCCGACTCGCCTCAAAACCTCAGAGGCCCCTGTCGCTGGAACTTGTGAAACACGCTCAAGCGACGTGCACACTCTGCTGGTGTCGCAACTGGTGGAGGGCCCTGTACTAAGGCCTCGCTGCTCGGCGAGCTATTATCGCACTCTCCACTCAGTACCCACGCTGACTGACTAGGTGAAGCCATCCTGAAAGAAACAGATGTGACACAGTCAAAAGACTATACCTGGTGAGCTGACCTGGTTAGAGTTTACTTAAAAGAAACTTTTGAAAACACACACGAAATCAATGTTTTCATGCATTGAGTCGGAAATCATAAGTCAGGTTCCGGGTGTATGGATAGGTCGGCCGCCCGCACCAACACTGGACTCCCTGAACTGAGAACCACACATAGTACCCATAACACTATTTCTTCACAGAAAGAAAATATCAGAGTTCTATGTTCTGCAGTAGAACCGACTCCTCTGATACCAATTTGTCGCGACCCGTCCTCAGGGCCCGTGCCGTGACTACCCCAAGCCCTCCTTCCATAGGCCAGGGGCTAGAGACTAGCACCAAAGGCGCAAATCCCGATAACTAGGAAGGCATTTCCTTTATAAAACATAAACACATCCAACCAGAGTATAAGTGGAAGTAATACACTAAGTACAAAAGAAAGTGCTGAAAATTAAATGGGCCAGAATACAAACCCAACTAAAAAGTACAGCTATTACTTAACGAATGTACAATAGAAAAGACAAACAACTGGACGATAGAAGGAGCTCCTGGGTCATCCACCTTGGATCCTTCCTGAAGGGTAGGTACAGATAACCTCCTCAATGCTCTCGCCCGCCAACCTCCTCTGAGTACCATCTCGTCATGAAGTCCACCTCTGGGTACTGACTCATCGTGAGTTCCACCTCCGGGTACTGACTCGTCGTGAGGTCCATCTCAGGGTACCGTCCAGTCCTCGTACACTCAGTCTCTATCAGCGATGTCCGTCGTCTGCATCCAACAGAAAGAGGTTCGGGCATAGCCCGTGCAGGGGTGAGTATAACGATACTCAGTAGGGACCCTGAGACCCTCAAGGTCTCACTAAATCCAACAAGGATAACCACAAAGAAGGATCTCAACAGATAACCCTTACTTAAGTATAATCCCATACTTATACCTAAGTTATCAAGTAACCCATCTCAATCACGAGGAAACAAAAATGTTATGAAATCAACAGATAACCCCTACTTAGGTATATGCCCAAACATATACCTAAGTTATCAAGTGACCCATCTCAATCATGAGTGACTCAACTCAAACCAGGATTTTCATTAATGATATCGAAACCACAATTGTTGAAGAGTTCTTCATCTAACGAGTACAGTGATCCTGTCACAACACTGAGGTGCTGCTCGCTAACCTTAGACTGCTGAGGTACTCCTCCTGTCAAGTACCATAGGTCTGCCACCCAAACATAGTAGTGCTCCCCGCCAAGGGTCTACCACCCCAACACAGTAGTGCTCCCCCTAATAGCCTACAGAGGTACTCCTTCTGTCGAGTATTGCAGGTCTTTCACCCAAACACAGTAGTGCTCACCGCCATGGGTCTGCCATCCCAACACAGTAGTGCTCCCCACTGGGCCATACAAGTCACTCCGACTCAAATCGGACAAGCAGACATCAGGTCTCATCCAGTTACAAGGTCTCTGTACTTCGTACGCTCTTCTCCGAGAGGGTCCTCTCCAAGAGCTACTGGTTGATACTTCCAATTGTCACGTAATCTCATGAGAAAATATCTCAGAGGACCGCCTCGTCATAGGGGTCTCAACCCAATAGACGGCGTGTCAATCGGATGTCCGGTCTGTGCGTTATTAGCCTTTTAGTCCCGGGGGCCTGGTTGGTTTTGTATACGAACCAACCCGGTCGTATCTCAACTATAACCCGAACTCTTAGGGGGTATACTCAAAGGAACCGTTTCTCAACAATATTACCAACACCACTAATGATTCATCAATCAGACGTCTGGTCTGAGAGTTATTGGCTTTTCCGTTCCAGGGGCCCGATTGGTTTGTAAGCTAAACCAACCCGACCGTACTCCAATAGCATCCAAACCTCAGTTGGAGTATGCCAAAATAACCTTCTCATCAAGAGGAATCCAACGTAGTTGATGACACATCAATCAGACGTCTGGTCCTCAAGTTATAAGCTTTTACGCTTCGAGGGCCCGGTTGGTTTCGAATTCAAACCAACCCGACCATATCTAAACTTTGACGAAACCTTGAGTGTAATATAATGAAATGACCATCTCGATCCGAGGAATCCTATGCAACTGATGGTGCATCGATCTGAGGTCCATAACTCATGTTATGAGCGTTTAACTAAAGATGGTCCGAAAATAGGGGGTCTGGGCCCGGTCCGACCCGGCCTAACACCCCCTGGGTTGGCCCGGCGCGGCCTGCCCCGGCCGGTGTGGTCCGGCCCGACCAGCGTGGCCTGGCTCGTGTGGCCCGCCCCGGCCCGGCCTCGGAGTTGGCTTGTCCAGCTTGGTCGAGCGAAACGTGCGAAGGGGGGGGCGCTAATTGACACCGGCGGCACAAAGCGCCACCCCAAAATCTTCTCGGGATCCCGTACGGCCGCGGGATCCACTGCGTCACACTGCCGCGGCTGTTGCCACGATGGGTCTACTCCGGCGGCGCGCAAGGGCGCCGCCACCTCCAGGTGGCCGGACGGCTCCAGCCACTGCCTCCAGTCGCCGGCCCCGCCGCGCCGGCGACCCGCGCTGCCCGGAGCTTCCACGGGCCACCAGAGTTGCTCAGGTGGTCCATTTTAGCTTCCGTCTGCACTGACGGTCTTCTCGGGTCCCGAAATTTACTGCGAAGGCTTTCAAACACCGTCGCGGTTCCGTTTCATTGTCACTCATCAATCCACGCACAAAATAACAACCAGCGAAGGGTCCATCTTGTTTGTTATCCCGTGCCCTCCGCATTAGAGGCTCAATCCATAATTCATCAATGACAAAGGTTTAATTTATTCAAAATAAATTATACAAACACCTTGTAATTAAATATCCATGCACGAGGGTATAAATCACATATACACAAAATATATAAACCCCTACCTCAAGAAAGATTCGCGGTAGTTGAGCATCGTGGATGACGGTGTCACTTCCATCATCGCAAGAGTGCTCCAAGAAGGAAGTTTCGTCTCCTCTCTTATCGTGGAGAAGAGAAAATAAGGTGCCTCGATGTCTGCAAGTTCCCCACGTCGGTGTCTCCTCCCTTGCCATGGAGGAAGAAGAGAACGGAGAACCGTGGTCACTGAGTCGTTCTACGTTGAAGGGTCAATGTTCTTCGTTGGAGAAGATCCGTTCTTCGTTTTAAGATGATGAACTTCAAAAATGGAGGAATCCACTTCCTCTTCACAAGTGTTCTCTCCCAATCCCCACACAACAAGGCAACCCAATTAAAATAAGGCCACCCCTTATTTTAATTAATCTTGTCAGGCATTTCCAAATTCAAAAATAAAATCCCTTAATTAATTAAATGTATAGTTGTTTAATTAATTAAGAGGTAGGTTGGTAAGATATAATGGAGTAAGAGAGGGAGAGTAAGAGTTTTCTTAATTAAAGAGGAGTTAGCAAAATTAAAGAGGGGAAGTTTAAGGAGTTTAGGGACTGTGAATGGTTGGGGCTCATGTGGGCCCCCTCACAAATATCCTCACATGGGTAGTTAAGTGCTTGTGGGTCACACCCCAACTCCCCCATGTTGGATATAACCACCTTATGTATAGAATAAAATTGTTCCACAATTTTATTCACTTCTTATTTAATCCACAAATTTTAACTTCTCCTCCCATGCAAACACAACTGCGGTAAAGGTCCCCTTAAGCAATTACCGGCATTGCGAGTTCATCGGTGCCATCGTATTTCAATTCGGAGAACCGGTTAAAAATATAGAAAAACCCATTCTTTCGTTCACTAAACGTACCCGAGCTAAACTTTGGAAATTGATTCCGGGCACACCGGGCCTCAGAATCAGGTGCTGTCAGAAACTGTGTACTCGTAAAATTCTAAAAAAATTAAGAAAAAAAAAATTTCTCGCAATTTATGGTTCTTTACAGTAATGATAAAAATTTACAATGGATGATTAAATATTATATTAATATTAATGACTAATAAATTAACTGTATGTTTTTAATTTAGTTCCCATGTTAAATAATATTGTTATTATAAAAAATTCTTATTTAGTGTCAACACAATGCTTGTGGAAGCTCTAAAAAGTCATGTATAACATTTTATAAACATTAATAGTCATGTTCATGGAGGAATTATGGCATTCCAATAACATTATATAAAACTTATAAGGATAATGGTTAATTTAATTTCTTTGTTTCCAACACTATTATATCATGATATTTCTAATTTCATAGAATTTGAATAGTCCCCAAAATGTCTATATAGTAGCTAAAGTTAAAAAAATTATTAATATATTTTAAAATAAAAAATAAACATATTATTTGGTAATATGAATATAAATGGATAACAAATGTATATTTTCTATTTATGTAACCCTTAAGATTTTTAATATTTCATTCTTAACATATAATGATTTAATAATTGTGAAAATGCTACCAATTTTCCCTTATAAAAAGGGACTCAATCTTATGAATCAAAAGACCCATATGAGTTCATTTTTTCTTTAATAATCCATCCATATTCAACACTAAAATTCCCATACCATGACCCAAATCCCCTTGCGAAACTACAAACATCTCCTTTAGAGGCCATAAATTCAATAAAAAGGAGGATATTAAAGTAAGGGGTAATCATCATTACCAAATTACTTCATGCTTATTTCAATGAAAACATTCATCAAAACTATTCCACCCATCATAATATAATATCATCTATTTAATTACTATTATTAAGTGTTATTATGTTTTTTAAACTACCATTTTATAGCTCCTCTCAATCCAATCTAAAATTAAAATGTCATTTGTGCATGTGTATGTTCTACCACCTCCATGGATGGTGTATTTGGTTTTTCATCACAACATAATATAGTTAGTCATAAATATAAATTTAGTGGATAAATTTTATATTTATAACATCATTATGTTATTAGAATGATTAATTGTATTTCACCATCTTTCTTTACATCCATAGATAATTGAAAACATTGTTTATGTGTTTGTGTGGATTACCACCATTATAGATGACATATTTCATTATTAATCACTACCTAAAATGGATGGATATAAAGATGGAGTTGTTGAATAATTATGATATTTATAAAATATATATTATTATGTAAATAAACAAATATTATCTTCCTTCATTCCCTCTTATAATTTAAAAATTGATACATTATTTGAGGGTAAATGGAGATTACCACCTCCATAAACTGATGTATTTCATTATTCATTTATAATTTAAATGGATGTTTTTAAGTATATTTAATGAATAAAAGTTACTTTTTCACAATATTATGGTTCTACAAGTATTATAAAACAACTTCATTACTCATTTTTACCAATTTCAACACACCAAATCATTTTATACCAAATAATATAAAAAATTCCAATGTGAAGAAAACCAATTTTTTGAAGACACGGACCCCAGTAGCCCAAATTTGGTTCTTTAATTTATTACATTGGTACTATTAATAAGAGATCACATCCAAAAGGACTGAATAGTTTAGTATAATTAGAAAACCAGATACAACCCTAATTTTTACATTACAACATTAAATAAAATACAACATATAAACTACTTTTGAAATATCCCTATTCTCCTATATTATCCCTACATGTCCATCATAATATATATCTTGGAATCTTGGAAAAAATAAAACATAAAAAAACGGGTGACATAATATGCTTTGTATGGGTGATTAATAATGTGGAATCTATCATAAATTAGCATGAAAATACAGAAATACGATCAACTATAAAACACATTCCACTAAAACATAATCCTGAGCGAAATATGGAAGGAATATAATATGATCAAATAATGCAATATAAATAAACACCTAGAAGAAAACATAACCATGGATATTCTACTAGTAGAAAACTCACATATATTATCAATAGCATGTCTCATAGTGATGAAATTCTTAATTTATGACTTTATAAACATACCATCAAGGCCTAAACCAATAATTCTAAATAAATGGGTAAGGCCTTGGCCAAAACCCTCTCTAGTTTGTCTCATGAGACCTATAGATGCATCAAGGGGATATAGTGGGCCCCGCCTGACAGATAATAATACCAATACATTCTACATATGAATGGATGGAGACATAATCAATACATACATTCACATTGACACTAGAATATAAAATGTAAATAATTTCCAAAATAAATAATCATAATCATAAACTATCTAAATTCATACGAAGAATGGTATCATGATAGTATATCCCTAGTAAAAAAGATTATAAAACCATAAATAAAATATGGTAGATTTTAGCATAAGTGACCAATATCAATAAATCATATTATTAAACAGTGTGTGTTGAAGTGGATGAAAAAAATCTAATAAAACCATTGGTTAATTCTTAAGATAAAAAATCCTTTTTTACTTTGGAATGAAGAGTATTTTTTAAAAATTCCTCGATTTTCATAAAATCAAATTTTAAACATTTATATCCTAAAAAATAAAATATAATTATAATTAAAATATTTTTGTGGATTATTAGAATAACATCCAAACTAGATTTGGCATGAAAGAGGTATAACGCTATAAAAAGGAGGTGGGTTCGAGAATCCCCTTACCACAATGTAATCAGTTGAACCATATTCCCCATATAAGTTATAATTACAAAATAAAACATTAAATTACATGATGATAAAGTTATTAATTATATTATATAAAAAAGGGTAGTAAAAATAACCACACACAAATAATACTTTTTGAATAAGTCACATCTCACAAACATAGAAATGTGATAAAAACACCCTTACCTTATCTTTGAAAGTCAAATGAACATGTTCTCAATGTCCTTGATAACAAACTTATATTAACTAATTAATAAATTTAGAATTTATTATACATGTATTTTATTTATTAAAATTTTATTATGTTCTTTTAGGTTCTTTTTCATGAGTTATATAGTTCAATTTCAATATTCTAGGAGCGTTCTTTTTCTTATATTTCATGAATGGTTCTCTTCATACATTGATATAAGTTTGTGTAAAATGAGATAAATTATCCATAATTGGAATTTGTTAGGTCCACTATGCTAGATACCCTGACATGGGGGATGAATCATGGTATGAAAAATTATGACAACATCCCCTTTTGATCTTGCTTTGTTGTTAGACAAAACTATCTTCTCTCTCTCCTTCCCGTTACAGAGTATGAATGAAACTTAAGACATAAACCTGACACAACAAATTTACTTGGTTCACCCTTACTGGCCTATGTCTAAGGAGCATACACTGGCGATGTTCCAATGTATGAAATGCACTATAAGAACACTACTGTTTAGAAGTTGGAAGTGGAATTTTTTTCCCTCCTAGTTTACAACCAAACAAAATTTGACAGCTCACTTCCCTCTTAACTGAAGTATGCTCACTACTCCTTTAGAAGATCCACTCACAGTTTAAAGACTTTCAGGTCCCTTCATTATCACTAATGAATTTATCATCCACTATATGTCGATGCACTAGTGAAGTCCACTTTTCATTCACTAATGAATACCCCTTTACCACAAATTCTCTAGCAAAATCCTTCTAAACACCCTTCACAATTCTCACTACCTTCTGAAAAAACTCTCTTTCACCGAGACCCTTCCTGGAGATCTTCATGAAGAGATTTTGTGAAGATAAAATGGTCTTCATTGGAAAAGTTTACTACAAAAAAACTCATAATTATCAGTTGTCTTTTGTATCCATTGTGAAGGTATTGTTTTTCAACAAAAATCATTTTTACTTTGTGAAGAAATTCAATTTCTCAAAGCTTGTAGCATTCAGTTGGATTTTATGCTTCATGAATGTCTTCTCATACCACCTTCGTGAACTTCTTCATAATTTAGAGGCCTTAATATTTTCGTTAAGTCTTTCTCTCACAACTTATTAAGGGGGTAGAGGACTATTTATAGGTGTTACCCCCGAACCATCTGGCTACGTCTTCACCATTTCACGAAGCACCACCTTTTCCTTAGCAGTATTCCATTTTTCACAAAGACCACATTCAGAAACATTCTCGTATTCTCAAATCACCCTTCATGAACTCCCATTCTTCCCAAAACTCATCCATATTGCATATTCTCATAAGGGATTCAATAAAAACCACATTCACAAAGAATTCATGAAACCGTGCAGATTACCATCACAGACTTTCAGATCTTCACGAACCACCCTTTGCAAACACCCGTTATTCATGAAATCCTTTCCTTGGCCATATTTTCATAAGGCCTTCAAGAAAAAGCTTCTTTTATGAAGATTTATCAGAATCGTGCATATCACCATAAAAAAATTTCATCTCTTTGCAAACCACCCTTTAAAAACAATCATTCTTCATGAGATTCATGCCTTTTCCATAATTTTTATATGGCCTTCAATGAAATTCACTTTCTCAAAGTTTTTACATAATCACGAAGAACACCATAAAAAACTTTCAAGCCTTTCTGAACCATGCTTCGTGAAATCCCAGTCTTCACAAAATTCATTCTTTTTAAATATTTTTACATGTCCTTCAAGAGAATCCACTTTCACAGAGATTTTCAGAAATCGTAAAGATCATCGTCAAAAACAATCACGTCTTCTCAAACCACACTTCTTGAAATCCTAGTCTTTGCGAAATTGATTTCTTTTCCATATTTTTATATGGCCTTCAACAAAATCCACTTTCACAAAAATTTGTCATAATCGTGAAAATCGCCATCAATTATAATTTACCTTTGCGAAACACAATTGGAATGACCTAACCTCTCGAAATTCAAGCCTTTATCAAATTTTGATGAGATCTTAATGAAAATCCACTTTAGCGAAGACATTTTCAAACTCCAAATTTTGGACCACCAAAAATTTGGAAAACACTAGAAAATGGTGCCACTTTGTATCTATTTTTTGTACCACCTCCAAATATTTCATTACTTTTTCATGGTTCTTTGTCAACATGGATTTTCAAAGACATCTTTGTAACTTGGCAATTCACCATGAAAACCTTCCTATAAACAAACACAACCAACCAAAAAATTCTCCAATGTTACCATGAGGGATTGTTTTCCAACATAATTATATGTTATTAATATTCTTACATAAGATTAAATGATATTATATATCATTTTTTTACATTGTATGATGATGATTCATTATATAAAATTCTAATGAAAATTATTTCATTAATATTTGGTGGTTTTTAAGACCATCATGTACTTATATCATTTTATTTAATATCATGTTTATATATTGGTTATAGAAAATTATATAGATTTTAATATATGTATATATTATTTAATAATAATAATTTTTTTGTAGCCTTGAAGGCGGTAATGGAAAATGAAAATGCATCATCTATAATGGTGGTATGTCGACACATTAAAGATGATGTTTTCAATTTTAGAATAAAAGAAAGTGGAAAATGGGGTTGATGGTCGATATTTAAAAATAATAATAGAATTATAATATATGTTTTATAATGTAGTTATCATTCCTTGGATATAGGAGGTAAGGAGATGATAATAAAAGAAAAAATAAATTGAATTAAAATAAAAGAGAACAGAAGAGGGTTTTACATCATGAATTCTTCTCCTTGAGAACAAACATAAGGAACTTAGGTTTGGTATTTTGGAAATAATAGAGGGTACTGAAAATTTGGAAGATTATTTTTAAGAGATTTTGGATTAATAAAATCAATCTCCAATGATTAAAAGGTGTGTGTTAAAGTAGTAGGATGGGTGGTATTTATATTTGGGGAGATATGTTTTTTTTGATTATTTTATTCATGTGTTTATTAATTTGGATCAAGAATAACAATAAATTTAATTCTTGTGACTATGTATAGTAAATAATAAATTTTAGTTCGAAGTAATGGTTGATTAAATCATTCATGACTGAAGAATTCATGTATTTGGCTAAAAATGCTAAATATCGATATTCACAAAAAATTCTACAATTTTAGAAAAATACAAAAAATTAAGCCTAAAAATTTCTCGATGTGTAGATTTCAAAAATTTAATCCATTTTATGAAAATAATTTTCAAAATATGATAAAATGAAATTTTAAATAAAATGATCATTTATTTGAAAAATACGAATTTTAAAATTATAATTGATTTTATGACACATTGAAAAATTAATTAAGGTCTCATAAAATTATCATATAATCATAAGAAAATGAAAATTTTAATTTATGAATATATTTTACAAAAACAAATATTATATTAAATCATTATATTAATTATAAAACTATAAATTAACATTTATATTTCATAAAAATAACAATACTTAATTTATCATGTTTAAAACATTTATTTACTTATTCCATGATATAACTATATTATATTTTCATT
Organism: Viscum album; assembly: GCA_963277665.1. NCBI lineage: Eukaryota > Viridiplantae > Streptophyta > Magnoliopsida > Santalales > Viscaceae > Viscum > Viscum album. The sequence continues at coordinate 59,608,802 of OY728163.1, read as the reverse complement.
AATAAGATACCTAAATTTTATTTATACTTTCATATGTGTGGTTACTATTCTATTGTCCAAGTTAGTATTTCTAATGGTGACATTACTAATCCAACGGTCATGTTAATATTTAATTGTATACAACGGTTTTTAACCCGATGTTGGATGAAGACTAAGCTATCGAAGATGATAAATTTCAAAGGTACATACCATAAAACCATGGGGTCTTACAATATATCCTCCTTCAAAACTTTCATCCTCACAATTTCAATAATGTTACATCATAAAAATATTTGGGTACTTTTTCATCATAAGTTCCTCTTATCCCATTTCAACTCTTCAATTTTTTTGATTTTTCGAATGTACCATTACCACCTGAGCCATCCTGTTAGTCAAAACATGATCTCTAGTGCCTAGAATGTTGATAAGGTCTTCATAATAAGATAAATTCGGTTAATATTCTTTTTATTTATATGTGATAACAAGTTCTGGGTCTATAATGTACTTCCTTAACAATGATATGTGGGACACATCGTGTACTTTAGAAAAGGCTATGTGGAATTTAGAAAAGATATGCCATAGCTCAAATTCTCTCTTGAATTTTAAAAGGTCATATATATATGGGGATTATTTTAAAAGGTATGATGTACATGTACTTCCTTCATAAAGACATTATCCCACATTCTAAACAACAAATCCATTATTTGGTTGTCATCATAACTCTCTTTTCTAATTAGATCTTATTTGATATAGATTTGAATAGACTTTAAATTTTTTTTTCCTCTATATTTTCTGGGCCTACAAGATTCCATTCACCAAATTCATCCCAATAAGTTGGAGTATGAAATATCTTTCCTTATAAAGCTTAATATGGTTCCATTTTAACACTTTAATGGAAACTATTTCTATAATAAAATTATAACAATGGTAAACACTAATTCCACATACCTTGAAATGCTAGTGATAATGATCTCAACATATCTTCTAATGTCTGGAACATCCTTTCTGAATACCCTTCTGTTTATGGTTGATAAGATGTATAAAAATGAATCTCAGTATCCAAATCCTTCTGAACACATTTGCAGAATTTTGAAGTAAAAGTGAAATCTTGATTAGACACAATTGATAGAGGTGAACCATGAATTCCTAAAAATTTATTAATATAGAGTCATTCAGTGTTCTCTAGTGGAAATTCCTCCCTTATAAGGGGGAAATGTGTAGATCCAGTAATTCGATCAAAAATTACCGATATTACATCCTTAATTCTTAGAGTATTTAATAATCAAGTTACCAAATCCATTGTAATGGCATCCCATTTCCATGTAGGAATAGTAATAGGTTTCACAAATCCTATAGGATGTTGTCCTTAAATCTTCAACTATTGACAAACTAAAAACATTGATACATAATCAGCAATTTACCACTTCATATTTCTCCTCAAAAGTTTTACTTAAAATATATATACATCATAGTGATACCAGGGTGTATAGAGAAATTTGGCATATGAGTATCATCTAATAATTCCTTTCTTAGATCATGTATGGAGGGAACACAAATCCACTTTACAAATTTCCCAACTCTATCCTTATACAAGAATTCTTCCATCTTCCAATCATTCAAAATATTATTTTTTTTTTAAATTCTCATCATAAGGCTAATAACATTTTATCTTTTCCAATTAATATGGTTGGGAATCCATTTGAAAAAGTACTGATGTTTCACCTTTCTTAATAATTCCCATATACATATTTACTAGATCTGTATACATAGGATACCTTTCAATCCACATTTTTATAACTCTTTAATCCTTCATACTCAATGCATATTCATCGTTATTTTATTTCCAAGGGTGGTAGTGTATTAAAAAATCAAAATCCTTGAGTATCTCGAGCCATCACCTTTGCCTCATGATGAATTATTTCTATGAGAAGATCTATTTCAAACTCTTCTCAACTGTATATACAACAAATATTTCACCATAGAGATAGTGTATCCATATATTCATTGAAAAGATTATATCTTATAACTCAAGATCATGATTTGAATAATTCAATTCATGAGGTATTAACTACCTCAATGCATAGGCAATAACTCTACAATTTTCTATAAGGACACAAACAATTGTTGTTTTCAATGAATCATTATAAATCCCAAATCTAGCATTTCCCGATGGTATAATCAGGATTAAATAATTGTATAATCTCTTCTTTAATTATTCAAATAATTATTCACATTCCTTTTTCCGAATAATCTAAATCCCTTTAACATTAAGTTGGGTTAATGGGTTATCAAATTGGGAAAAAATATGAATGAAACTCCAATAGTGGATTGGTAAACTAATCAATCAACGTACCTCGAATGTATTCATTTGTGTAGGATATTATTGGATAACCTTTTTATTTTTAGGATAAACTAAGATTCGATCCATGTAGACAATATGTCTAAGAAAAGAAATTGTTTTAATGCATAATTACCACTTTCTAAACATCATATATAACTCTTTTTCTTCAAAGTGTCTCCCAAATAATTCAAAAGTGGTAATCATGGCCCTTTTAGTTTTTGGACTACACCAAAATATAATTAATAAATACCCCCACAAAATTATCAAGATATTCCTTGAATACTATGTTCATTAGATCTATAAAAATGGTGCATTAGTCAGTTAAATGACATTACTCTAAAGTCGTAATGTCAAAACATTTTTTGAAATGTTTTCTTTGAAATATCTTCCTAATTTTACATGTAGTTTATGATATCCAGAATGATGTTCAATATTTGAAAAATATTGAACTCCTAGAAGTTGATCAAATAAATATTCAATGAAAGGTAGTGGATACTTATTCTATATCTTAATAGCATTAATCTCCCTACTATAAATTCACAACCTCTAAGATCCATATTTATTCATTATGAAAAGAATAGGAGTTCCCCAGGTTGAATCAATAGGGCATATAAATCCCATATGAAACAATTCCTCTAGTTAATTTTTATACTCCATTAACTCCACTATAGACATTCTATCGAGATTCTTTGATATAGATCTTTCATTAGGTATTAAATAAATAGAAAACTCAACTTCCCACTTTGGATGATGTCTAGGTGAATAAGCTGGAAATACATCAATTTATTCATCTAAAAGAGGAACATAATATATTTTGAGTTCATCCATTTCATTACTAGGGCTTCATCTATAGGTTGTATCATATATTCTTCTCTGATAGGTATTCTATCACATCATTGGAACTTTTGAAATAGAATAGAGATGCCTTTTGTGGAGGAAATATTCAATCTTCAAATCATAGAGATGATTATGCATGGAAAACAAGGAAAATTTTCATCAGACATTGATAAATGAAAATCATTATGTGCCATATTTTTTAAGGATTGGTATGGTGTGTAGGAGATAAAGTGGGATGAACATCATGGTAAACTCTCTAACCTATCTAGTTGTAGGGTAAGACACTTAGAATATATGAAGAACATTATGTGGTGGTCAGTTGGGAGAGGAAATATTAAAATTTTGAAGGATAATTGGGAAATATATCTATTATTTATTCCTTGATTCCCATTTCAGTATATCACTTTTCATGAGGCCATCTAACACTTGAGACTTATTTCCAACACCCTTGATGAAGGTGGAAAGAGTATCTTTCACCGGATTATTCAATTGGATGATCTGGTCAAATGTTCTTTCACTCTCTCATCCATTGGTATCTTCTTATTATAAGGAATATAGAATGTAGTTGTAATGTGAATGGGAGTATAATATTAGGGAGATTAAATTATGGTGTAATAAAATTCTAGGGAAAATGAGTTTCTTAGTTCTGGAATCCACCAAAGATAAATTCCAACTGAGGAAAATATTAACCAGAAAGGAGTGTAGCAAGATTCACTCTCGTAGTGCTGTGAGAAGAACAATATTGAAAATACATTGAATCGTTTTTTATAGTGATTGGGATTATTTTCTATGGAACCTCATTTGTATGATGATGGGTCTCTCTATACAGGGTGATGACATGAATTCCTTTTTGATTTCAAGGTTTTGCGGGTCCGAGCACCTATCTCTTACTGCATAGCTTCAGGGATTGAATATTACTTCTATGTTTTTTATTCTATGGGAGGCTCACAATAGGAAATGTCAAGGAATGAGGTGATATATTATGTCTTGTAATGTTTTTATTTTACCTCTGATTGAATATCTCAACACATTTCAATGGGGGTTGAAAATGTAGTCTTCAGTAGTGACCGAATTTGCAGACCATTGAAGGTGTCGATAGGTAGGGACTATATGACATAGGAAACATGGTTTAAGTGGAGGTCCCCTCAGACTAGATTTTAGATAATTTTGGATGGATATTTTAGCCGTGGTGTCATTCAGGTAGGTGTATTGGTTAGATATAATAGGAGATCAAACATTATTGGGTTCTCTACTTTCTTTGGGCTGGGTAACTCGATTGATGTGGAAGTTAAAGGCAATATCCTCAGCCACCTTATTTTTAGGGTATAAAACATAAACATTAATTCAATTGAGTTTGAATCCTGTCTTCTTTTTAGTTTATTGAGAGGTAATAACAAAGTTTCTTAGGTTAGTGGTGTGTGACATTCAGAATTGAAGGTCACTTCTAAGCAACGACATGGAGATTTATCACACTTGTAGGGAGGGGATTTATTTTTCTGAAATGATTTCATGTAAGGGGGTCCTTATGATATTGTTGTTATTGTCCGTGATAAGGTATCTCTTCCAAGTGATTGTAGTTTAAAACTATTTTCATACAGAATGGAACTCTGTACATGTATTAAATGAAATGTGAGTTTTCATTAAAATTCAGTACGTCTCACTATTCCCCAAAAAGTAAATTTTTTTAGAAAATTTTCAAAATAAAATTTTACATTAATTATGAAATTATGATTCCAAAAATGTATTTTATTTTCCCAAATAACTTTTATAATAGTGGATGAAATTAAAAATATTTTGTGCTCAAAAAATAAATAAAACCCACTTTTGATGAAAATTTTGATTTTTAAAGTATATAATGACCACACTAAAAATTAATTTTAATATTAAAAGTATATTTTATTTTGGGAAATTCATATTAAGTATTTATTATTAATACTATTATTTAAAATATTGTTATTCCCATTATCTCCACCAATATATGGGCTAGGTTATAATGATATATTATATTACGGTTCATTTAGCCTTGGGGTTGCATGTTTTTCAAGAAATAAGGAATTTAAATTCATTTAAAGAGAAATATATAATAAAATAATTAGGTTTTATAATTTTGGATAAAATATTTGGCACTTATTAAACTCTTAGTTCCCCATTTATGTGGTGCAACACTCTATGGTTTTATGATCTATTTTTTTAAAATAAATTACATTCCTTTAATATCTTCTAATATAAGATAACCCTTGTATAAATGAATTGTAATTTAATATACCATTATAGACTAGATTTTAAATTAGTTATTGTAAATAGGAATAAATAACTTGTGATAAATTTAACATTTACACAAGTATCAAATAATTTCTTTATTTATAATTTTTTTAATAAATTAAAATAAAAAACATTTTTAAGTAAAAGATATATTTTATGGAAAAAAATGTTTACAAATGTGCAATGAATTTTTTTTATTAATATAATAATTTATTCCCTAAGGTTTTATTAATTTAATGAAATTTAAATATTACATTTTCAATAATTTTTTAACATTCATGCAATATGTTTTCTGCACATGATATAAGAATAAATATGGTGTTATTATTAAAAATGTATTTTTCTAAAAAGTGAGTTTCTTCACGTTTTTAAACTTAATTTAAAATTAATTTTAAAAATTTATATAAATTTAAATTTTCAATATAGATTCAATATTTGGAATTAGGATTTCCGATTTTTTAATATAGGCCCCTTTTTTTTAGGTATTAAGAATTGTAACCTCGGTAAAAAAATTTCACATCAGTAAAGGGTAAATCATGATAAACAAGGTTAAAATTAAATATTATGGTCACCATTTTTTGTATTAATTATTATTATATTAATTTAATTAGACCTAAATTATATTAAGTTCTAAATATAATTTTTTAGGAACTATTTTCTATAAAAATGAACTATATAATATTTAACGAAACAAAGTATTCAAAAGGTCACAGTCTTTTTTTTAACATTAATGTTGTGGTCAGATGTGGACATAAGTATGTTTTGAACTAATAGTAATGTTTATTTTGAGGATAATGGAATTATTTTCAAAGTGGTACGTAATTTAAATATTTTTTAATTATATATTTACCTTAAAATACATTCACAACACCCCAACAATGTTTCTTAAATTAATAAAAACATTATATAATTGATTTCAAAAATATTAAAACTTATATAATTTTGGGGTTTTGTTATGTTCCAAAAAAATTGTTACATTCATCATATTTTGGATTTTTGAAAACATTATATTAGTTTTCCATCATTGTCATGGTGTGTTTAAAGTCAAATTAAATGAATAGTTTCAAAATTGACAACAATGATATTTTAAAATAAATTATATTTAAATAAAAGATTTAAAATTTATAAAAAAATTATAATTGGAAAATTGAATGGAATGTGATTAAAAATTTCAACCATGGTCTATTTATGAGTTACTTATCAATTTATGGTAACATTATTAACCCTTTAATGTTGAAATAGTTGTTATCATGGTTAAGGTCCAAAAAGATTAATGAATGTGTTAATAAAACATATATGGTTTCAAATGACACCATAACCATCCTACATTTTATTAGACTATTTCATTTTGACCCTATATATTTTTCTCTCAAATTCATGGAAAATTTGAAGCATTTTTATTTAGAATAATTTTATTATATTTTAATATTTTAAGAAATTCCCATTTTGACCTATTCATCCTTTATAAAAGGACACCCCACTATTCCCTTATTTACACTATATTGGGAATCATAGATTTACCATTGTTGGTTTTCTAAAAACTAAAAATTAATGATATTTTTATTTTATGGGATTTTATTGATGTCTTTCTTGAAGATCTACCATGTCTTCCACAAAATCATGAATTTGAGTTCTCAATAGAACTAATACATGGTAATGCCACAATTATAAATACTTCATATAAAATTTCCATGATTGTGTTTACAGAATGGATGATGTATCATAATGAGAACCATGAAAATGGTTTAATTTGGCCATGTGCTTCACCATAGGTAATAACTATTCATTTTTTATAAAGAAAGACGGTTCAATGTGATCCTTTATTGATTATTTAGAACATACAAAGATCAAAATAATGAAAACTTATCTTTTTTAATTGTCTTGATGACTTGTTTGATCAAATCTAGGGAGCTCAATAATTTACCCAAATTGATCTTCATTCTGGTTGTCATCAATTGAGGGTCGATAAGGAGGATATAACCCATACAAAATTTTGTACAATGTATGAAAAAGACGTATTTATAATGATTCCATTTTTCATTTAAATAATCTTATTATCTTCATGGATTTAATTAATTGAGTCATTTTAGATTATCTTAATTAGAATGTGGTGGTATTTATTGGTGACATTCTTATATACTGAATGAGAAAGGAAGATAAATATGATAACATGGGGATTGTACTGAAGGCCCCAAAAATGGATTAGTTGAATGAAAAAATTACAAAGTGTAAATTTTGGATATCAAAAGTTTCATTTTTTGTTATATAACCTCGAGATAAGGTATATCTATGGATCCATCAAAGACAGAGTTTATTGAATATTTTACTAGACCTACAACTTGGACAAAGATTCATGGATTTCTTGGTTTGGCTAGATATTATCACTATTGTATGGAGAATTTATCAAGACTATGTAATCATCTCACCAAGGAATCATGGAAGGGATCCCAATTTATTTGGGCTGATAAATGTGAAAAAAATATCCAGGAACTAATGATAATGTTTTTCAGCACACTTGTTCTTAGACTATAATACAATGGAGGATTTTTGGTAATATATAGTTATTAATCAAAAAGGTGACTGGGATGCATTCTCATAAAGAATTCTATGGTGATAGATTATGTATTAATTTAACTGAAGGCTCATCAAAAAACCTACACAACTCGTTATTTGGAATTTACTATTATAATTTTTAAATTTATGATATGGAGTCATTATGTTTATAGAAAAAAGATGTGATATAATTACTGATCATAATCATTTAATGTATATATTCACCCATAAATAATGGAATATGAACCCTGGAAGATGATTAGATTTGATTATATATTATGAATGATTAATACATTACATACATTGGATAAGGAACATTGTGGTATATTATATGATTTGAATGATTCATGCTAGATTATCTATGATGATGATAAAAAAAGATCATATATATTTTTATTTTTAATGGATGAATCTAGAAATTAGATGCAAAAAGATAAATATTATCTTTCTTAAATAACTGTACAACCATCTGTCGATGTTTGACATAATGAGTCATAAAAAGATGATGTTAAACTATAAAATAAGGATTTAAATGTTGTATATTTATTTGATGATTGTGATGGAACGATAAGGTTTATGTACCTTGTATGTTTTTAATCAATTATAGATTTGAAGAAGGAGATATTTGACTAGCCTCAAAGATAATAATTCTCTATTCATACTAGAAGTATGAATATGTATGGATATCTGAAAGAGTATTTCTGGTAGTAATTCATGAAAATTTATATTAGTGAGTATATATCTCAATGATTTTTTTTAAAGTATGTTAAGGATTAGAGAAATAAGTATAAGGGTATGTTATAACTATTATCTATTCCATAATTTAAATGGGGAAAATCATTATAAAACTTGTCTTTTTTATTCCCCAAAAAACTGATGAAAATAAATCAATTTTGGTTATAGTAGATTACCTAATAAAGTACTAAAAATTAATTTATATTAGAAAATATTGATCCCATGATAATATTTCAAGAAATTTATAATAATGATGTAGTTTGGTTACACAAAGAAACAAATTCTATTAGATTTAATTGGGATATGAGGTTTACTTAAATATTATGGAGAAGTCTTCAATAGGTTATTGATATAGACAATATTGTTAGTACTAATAATCATCTGCACATTTATGGTAACTTTTAGAAAATAATTAAAAACATCGAGTATATTTTTAGATCTTGTTCATTTTACTTAAAAGGTGATTAAGATTAAAACATTCTTATAGTTTATTTTTCTTATAAGAATGTATTTCACTTGAGCATTTAAATGGATATTTATGAATCCATTCATGAAAATAAGTGTCAACCTCCAATGTATTCAGATGAAGTTGGATAATTAGATCTATTTGGACCTGAGAAATCAAAGGATGTGGAAAAGAAATATAGATCAATTTAGAAATACATTAAGGAAGCTTCAATTTTACATGAAAGTTGTACTGATAATCATCATTACAATATATAGTTTGATGTTGGTGAGATGGTGTTTCTATAATTTCTCCATATGGGTATCTTATGAGATTTGGAAATAAGTTAATTCCAGTCCAGAGATATATTACCCCCTTTTAAATTGTAAATCATGTAGGGATAGTATCTTATCACTTGGTTCCCCAATTGGCCCTCTCCCATGTTCATGATGTGTTCCATATATCTCTCCTGAGGAAGTACATACATAGTCATTTGGATGTACTGAACTCATAGTTCATACAACTAGAACATTCTGATTCCAATGAAAAGTAATTGGTAAACATTTGGGACTATAGAGAAAACGTGCTATGGAATATCTCTAGTCACATTGTTAATGTTCTTTATAGGTACAAAAAAATTAATGAAGCTACATGGGAACCTGAGGATATGATGAAATAGATGTATCTTCAGTTTTTCGTATTCGAGAGTTGTAATTTATATGGTGAAATCAATTTTAAGTGTTTTATAATGTAACACCCAATGATTTTACTATATATATATATATATATTTAATTTAATTCATTTTAATTGATATCTTGAAATACACGCAACCCCGATTCAAAATGAACTCTAATATAGTATACCATTATTATCATATTCATTAAACTTATAGGTATGAATATGAGAAAACTAAATTATGTAAAAGTTATGTTTTATACATGTATAAAATAAATTAATTAGTTGTAAATGGACTATATGTTAAAATAAAAAACATATTTAACTAAAAGTGATGTTTTTGTATATTAAAATGCACTTATGTATGAAATATATTTTTATCTAATTAAATTAAATTAATCACTATTGGTGAATAATTTTAGTGGAAATTATATATTATACTTTCAATAATATTTTTTAACTTTTATCTAATTTTTTTTAAATATATAAGAATAAATCATGTGTTATGGTTAAAATTTTAAATTTTTTAAAAGCGGTTTCATCATGTATTATGAAAAAAATTTAAACGAATTTATACGAAATATAGAAATTTAATTGTGAAAATTTTATTTCACATTCCTAATAAGGAGATCCACATAAGAAAAATTGGTCATTCATATTTTTAGACATTATGAATAGGAAAAACTGTAAACTTTATCACCTCTATAAAGGGTAATTCATGATAAACTATGTTAAAATTAAATGTTACGCTCACCAGTTTTCATCTACATTATTATTAGATTAAGGAAATTCAACTCATGCCTCCTTATTCTTTAGATTTAATTTTTAAGGGACACAATTCCATGAAAATGACATATACAATTTTTAATGAAAATAAAAATAAAAATTTCATTCTCTTTCATTTAAAATACTATTTTTTGTTCAAATAGGGAAATGTTTTTGAATGAAATTTCTAATAATTTTGATAGAAATGAAATTATTTTGATGTTGGTAATTTATTCATAATTTTTAATACTTTTATATTTACATTAAATTCTTACAAAATACAGATAGAACATTTTTTCAATGGATGTAAAATTAAATAAGTGAATTTAGAACTATTAAATGTTATATAATTTGAATGAATTATTTTTTTTCTATAAAACATTTATATTTATATGAAATATTAGGGTAGTGATAAAATATTATATTCTAATTCCATCTTTGTCTTAGTGATATAAAATTCAATTCAATTGAATAGTTTCAATGTTATCCTTAATGATATTTTATATGAAATAATATGTTATTAAATTATTTAAAATTTATATATATCTTACCTTCAGCCATGTGAATATAATATGGTTGAAAATATCAACTGAAATAAATTTTGTAGTCATTTTTTCATTTATTATGGAAATCAGAAGACTTTCAAATTGAAATAGCTATTACATTGGTTAAGGTAAAAAATTATTAATAAAGGGGTAAATAAAAAATAAAATTTTTAATTTGAAAAAATACTACCAAAATTTAATTAGATTATTTTCTTTTGAATGTATCATATTATTCATAAAATTAAAGTCTATCTGGAAGAAATTCTCTTGAGAAATAATTTTTTATACTTTAACATTTTATGAAATTACAAGTGTATTCTCTCCCTAGCATAGAAAAGGAAACCCCTCATTTCTCTTCTTTACACCAAATTGATCCCTATAGATTGAAAAAAAAACCTATCCAATTATATTATTTAATTTTTTAACCACCTAGTATATAATCTAGTATCCCCAAAACATAAACCCTATGGTACTTAAGAATAGATCAGAATGGATTATTTAAAAGAAGACATGATCTCCTTTACTAGTCACTTTCTTTTTACTTATTCTTTTACCTCCTCTAAAAATATGTTATTTACCATAAAATTATATCTTTATTACCCAAAATTTAGTTAAATATTATTATTATTATGATGCCACCATTATCCACCCTCTTCCCCATCTAATGAGAAGTGACTGTATAGATCAAACGTTTATATGAATTATCATCTCCAAGTAGTGATATAATTCATTTTTCCACACCATATATTATTGATGTGTATTAATATGGGTTTAATTTTTATATATGATTTATTTTTTTAATGATACTATCATATATAAATTCCTACCTTCCAATCTATAGGAATATGATAACGCCTCTCGTACGTACGTGTGGACTAACACATCTATAGAGCGATGTGGTTTGTTTTTCAATGATTTATTAAATGAATTGTAATAAAGAAATATATATATATATATATAAGTTATAATAATGATAATTTAATTTTGAATTATTATTTACATTTGATACATTCCATCTAAAGAAAATTAAAAATTATATTCCTCTGCCCGTATGACCTACTATCTCCATGAATGTTTAAATTTATATTTCTATAAATAAATTTTAAATATGAATATATATATATAATGAAAATATATGATATTAATATAATGATTAAAATTATATATATTATGGACCCCAGATCAATGTGTACAAAATTCAAAACCAAAAAATATATGGAAAATGAAGTTGTTATCAACCAAAACTGTGATTTCAATAAATACTTTTTAATAAAATAGTGATTAAAGGTTATATGTAAATCATATATATCATGATACATATAATTATGGTTATATAATATATTTATAATAAAATTATATTTATTAAAAAGGAGGTTATCACACATTAAATGGTAGTTAAACCTATGGTAAGGGTTTTATGCTTAAATCTATTTGTTTACAAGGATTATTTAGGATTAAGTTTGCGATGATACAATTTTATGATCTAACCCTCAAGAATATAATGAATTTTTTATAGTCTTTCTATTTCATGATAATATATGTTTTCATTCATTTTTTTAACTTTAATATCTCAGGAGACTAAATGATATATTTATGGAAAATCGACGTAATTTCTCTCTCCAGTTGAAAATCTAATCTCTTCCATATACTTGTTTTTTAAAAATGTTTTCAAGAAAGTTAAAATTTTTAATATATAATTTTTAAATCAAAATTTTCCTATTTATGAATTAAAAAAAATATCCTTCTTATTATTTTCACAATGTGGTAATTTTAACTTTTTACCAAAAATGTGAATTAAACATTATTCTTTAACTTATATAGAATTAATGAAATTTCCTACCATAAAGACCACTAAATCCATTTATGATTACTATACATGATTTCTATATTACTTTAAATTTAATATTTATCTTTGGTATTTTTAATATTTTATATGTTAAAAATTGATTTTAAAGAGAAATGGGTATTTTCCTCAATAAATGTTCCATGTGTCATTTTAAAGGCATTATCCATCCCTGACGTTTTCTTTTGATGTTAATTATGTTTTATTGGTAATATATTTCAAATATACAATCCAGATTATTTATATAGATGGATTACTCTTATGAATACAATATTTTTAAGAAACCCATTTCTTTGTCTTCAGTTATGATATTTTAAAATGATGAAATGGTTAGGAAACTCATTTCCTTTACACATGTATCATATGATTAATGTTTTATGATATTTTGAAACACAAATTTATGATTATGGAGATGTTATAGGCTATACATGAATTATATACCCCTTTAATTCATTGGGTAATTATGGATATCTTCTAATATAAATATGGAAACAATTGAGAGTAATCCCAGTTTAATATGGGAATTTTTCCACTATGATTGTTCTGGGAGTTAACCTTGAATAATATGATAATTTCAGATTAAAACAACCCAAAATGATAGTCATGGAATAAATCCTTGACTATTTAGAAATTAATTTTATTACATTATACGTATACTATAAACTTTTATCTTATTCCAATATTAATATCTCATGGATATTGTTCTTTGAATTGTTTTTTAATCATGTCTTAAGAACTACCAATATTAATTTCATGAATCGGGATGATGATATATGATGTAAAATATATGTTTTTAAAATTTTATTCTCATGTTCGCATACTCTTATGCTCATGTTGTGTTTAATTAATCATTGATATCTCCCTTATTTACCCTTTCTTAGAATATGTTATCTCCCTTTCTTATGATTACTTTACATGAGTTATGAAGATAGGGATTATTTATAATATAACTAAGAAGGTTGATAGTAATGAAGAACATAGTGCAATTTGATACAACTCACTTATGAACCAGTTGATTTATGTATCAATTTTTTGAAAAGCACTAGGCATATATGATTTTGGATTTGATAATTATATTTTTGTAGTTAATGTTAATCTAATTATATGTAATATATAAGTATGAAAGGTATGGGTAGTTATATTTTTTGTGCTATTTTTGGTGATTTCATAGTGATTTTGGTTGAGTTTTTATATCCCCTTCCTTTCATTTTGGCTAACTGAAAATTACCATTTTTATTTATAAGAAAACACAAATTACAAACCACAAACAACAGACCATATTTGGGTGGCCTAAAGTGATTCTATCCCAGTGCATCATTGACTATAAAGCTCATACCCGTGCTAGGAAATTAACCCAAGTTAGAGAAATAGAGCGTACTGTGATCTGGAGTTGCCATGGACGCCAAAAAATCAGCCACCATATTACCTTCCCTCCAAGTATGAGATACCACTGTATGAGCCTCCACTAAATGATTGTACCGCCTAACCGTGTAAACAATATCCCATAGAATCCTGCCCTTGACCTATATTTCATTATACAGCACTTGGGAATCCGTCTCCGCCCGATACAGATGAAAACACCTAAGAACACACATATACAGACCTGTAGCTAAGGCCAAGGCTTCAGCATGTAGTGCGTCACCTCTCCCAAGCCACCCAGTGAAAGCAGTAATAACAGATCCTGACCGGTCACGGATGACCCCCCACCACACATCTCCCCTTGGATCACCTACCCATCTGTGTTGAGCTTTATCCCCATGTTCAGAGGACTCCAAAAAACCCATCAACCCTGCCTTGGAGAGCCATTCCAAAATGCTACAACGAGGTTGGAGGTGATGGTGTGCACATAAGGCGCATCGCAGCACTAGAGACATAGCCTGATCAAATCCAGAAAGGATTCCATCATCTTGAATATAATGCTGACCAGCGATCCTGAAGAATTGTTTTGTCGGTGATAGTTCCTAGATTTCAAAATAATCCAGCTCCCTGCAAGTAAAATGATAGCCCTTTATTTTCTTTCAGCTCCATGAATCCCAGCTCCCCTAAACTATTCGCTGAAAAAATCCCC
This sequence comes from Viscum album, assembly GCA_963277665.1. Lineage (NCBI taxonomy): Eukaryota > Viridiplantae > Streptophyta > Magnoliopsida > Santalales > Viscaceae > Viscum > Viscum album. The sequence goes on along the minus strand of OY728163.1, from coordinate 59,593,753 downwards.
ATTCCTCCCATCAAAACCACTCCACACGAAGAAGGGACCAAAAGACTGCCAGACACTTCTAGCCCATTCACTCTCAAAAAATAGATGTCCCACTGACTCCTTATTGGAGGTCCTACAACACCAGCATCTAGAGGCCATTTTAATTCCCATTCGCTGCAAGTTCTCATCCATAGGTAACGCCCTGTACCTCATGCTCCATAAAAGAAAATTAAATTTGAAGGGTACTTCCTTACACCACAACACCTCCCCCAAAAGATCATTACCCGAGGAGACCCTTGCAACCCGAACATAATCCTTGATGGAAAAAGCACCTGTCGCAGAACCATTGAACACAATGATATCATCCTCATCATTAGAAACAATGTTGTTGAAAACCTCCAATTGACCCTCATCCAAAACAGACTGCACAAACCTGGGATGCCTACTTGCCTCCCTAAAGGTTATATCCAAGGTAGGGAAACCCGGAAACCACAGCTTACCCACCCCCACTCTTGTTACCAAAAGTTAATATTTCTCTTTCCCACGATCCAGCGAGAATGCTGTTGAATATCCTCATGGTATGGGTGGATCATCTTCCAAATTCTAGAAGGCGGATTCCTTTGAGTAATCACATTCATACCGTAAATCCCCTGCATTGTTATTCCCCAAAGAGACCTTCCCTCCAGAGCTTCCAAAGACAACTTCACATGTAACCCTTGAATAGTTGAGGAAACACTTCTCATATTAATGACCCCTTCCGATAGAGGCCTGGCTAGCCGATTTCATGAGGCCCAGTGATACCAACCTTCCAATTTCCCATCCCATATGAATGAAACCATAATCCTCTCCAAGATGACCACCACACTCTTTGTAACCATAAGAGTTTAGAGGATATGCATAGTGATGGAAACCAGAACACTGTTCACCAAAGTGATGCGACCTCTAAAGGATAAGAACCTATTTTTCCAGTTATAAATGTGACCCCTGATTTTGCCTATGAGTTTATCAAAATGGTGCACCCGAAGAGCAAAGCAACTGACTAGTGCTCCGAGATACTCAATAGGAAAATACCCCATGTTCATGCCCAAACTGACACCCATGGCCCTAGCACTTCTCTCAATGATTATACTGGAAGAAAAGAAGAGACTCTTCTCTTTATTCACCACCTGACCACTACAATTGCAATATTCCCCTATGATTCCATTCAACCCCCGCACTGACTGCCTACTACCATTAGTAAAAATATTAGTTTCATCCGTGAACATCAAGTGACTGATCCCCCTTATGCCATGCCTAATATGATAAGGCAGGATTGTACCCCTACCAAGACCCTAATTAATATAAAGGTTGAAAGAATTTTGGGAAATAATGAATAAAATGGGGGACAAAGGGTCGCCCTACCTGAGACCCTGACATACCTGAAAGAAAAAAAACTGTTTTCCCATAAAGGAAGTATAGATCCAAGCCGAGCTGAAGTAGAGAAAGAGGAGATCCCTGAACCAACTTGAGAACCCCATACTAGCCAAAACTTTTAGGACAAAGCCCCACTCCAACCTATCATTGTCTTTTTTCTTGTCTAGTTTGACCACCAAATTACCCCCAAAGGTTTTATTATGTATTCCACTGATCATCCCTTGGCCCACTCCAATCGCCCCCTAAATTGACCTCCCTCTGATAAAACCAAATTGTTAAGAGTTCATCCAATAATCTATATGTTCAGCTAGACGCTTGTTAAGAATGCTAGAAAAAAACTTATACGGAAGATTTCACATACTAATGGGGCGGTAATGATCAATAGATTGGGGGTTAGTCACCTTGGGAATGAGGACCATATTTGTTTCATAGGCTATACGCGGTAAGTTCCCTCCTTGAAAAGAGTCACGCACAACACCAACCATATCCCCCTTGATAATGTCCCAGGTCACCCTGTAGTAAGATCCAGGAAAACCATCAAGCCCTGGTGCACTATTCAGATTCAGAGTCGAAACAGCCTCTTGGACCTCAGCCTCCTCCAGTTCTCTCCTCAGGAAGTCATCAATGACCTTAGTAACGACATTTGGAATGACCTCAATGATCTCAGAAACAATGTTCGGATATCCCCCTGCTAGCACAGGATTGGGAGATTCTAGAAGAGCCTGAAGAGACATATTTACCATGGCCCCCACCTCATCTCTATCTAAGGAGAAGGAACCATCCTCCCTTCGAATATTAGGCCTTTGAACATGTCGATGTTCTCTGATGCATGCAACGAAGTACCCCATGTTTCGATCTCCCTCACAAATCCATTTCACCCGAGCTTCTTCCTGTGCAATCCAATCCTGTTTCAAAAGGAAATCAGTTAAATTATCCTTCTTAATCCACAGATCAGAAAACAAATTTTCATCCTAGCCCTACTCTAGGCAACCCTCCAAACGGTCTACCTCTATACTAAGCTCAGACACCTCCTGATCCTGGGTTGGAATTTCCTTCCTCCAAGCTTGAAGATGAGAGTTGAGCCTCCTCAAATTTCTGTGCAGAACACTCCATGGATTCCTCTAATGATGCACAACCCAAGCCTCCCTAACCACCTCAATGAATCCCGGTTCCTCAATCCATGATTTTGAAAACTGTGCATGATCCCCACTCAACACCCCTATACTAAGAAGAATACGAATCAGAGAGTGATCAGACATCCCTCTGGTCAGGTGATAGACCTTGGTGTCCAGAAACATATCAATGGTAGCATTTTTCATCAAGAATCGATCAAGATGGGAGTAAGATCCTCTCCCTATACGTTGTTTATTACACCATGTAAAAATTCTTCCCTCAAAACCAGCATCCATAAGACCGTTCCTTGCCATGAATGAGACAAAGGAATGGCTGGCACTCCTGGGAAAGGGCCCACCTCCTTTTTTCTCTTCTAGATTCGTAGTGATGTTAAAATCACCACCAACGATCCAGGGGGTACTTCTAGGATTAAACTCCTCTAAGGAATTTCATAAGGCCTCCCTTCCCTATGTTGTACACTTCGCATAGATGAAGGAGAAAAGAAACACCTGAATCCATACTGTGATCCTAGTATTTAGATCCTGATACGATGAGCACAAAAGATCAACACTAATATGATCTTTCTAAAAAAGACATATATGAGAGTTGGGAGGATCCCCATGCAAGAAACCCATCATTCTAAGATGGAGAGAAAACCCCTGAATCTTTCTAGAGGGTTGCTTGGGCTCCAGAATAGCCACTAAAGAAACATGATTATTGCTCATCTCACTGGTGATAAAGTTAGTCATGACCCAGGCTCCTAAGCCTCGGCCATTCAATAAAATAAATCTATACATCGGATCAAACATGTCTGGATTTGGCCCAAGACTCCTATCTATTATCAAGAAGCAATGAAAAAACACCTGCTGACACCTCAAGATTTTCCTTTTATCGTGTGCGAACCCCCGAATTCATCTGCAAGGGAACTGCCACTGGAGAAACCCCTTTGAAAATACAACCACTGCAATGATTTTCTGGAGACACAAAACACATACTCCCTAACTTCCCCTATTCTGATAACTGGGACACTGTAGGAGAGCTTAGAGAAGAGGGCGGTGAGGGAGAAGAGGTCGAACCCAGGGGAGTGGACACCACTGGGCTGGAACCCAACAGCACAGAGGGAGGACCCTCAGATGAGAGCAAAGCATCTGGAGCACCCGAGCCTAAAAACACCATGGAAAATCCCGAAATGCGCACTAACACTGGAACCCATTTCTCATAAAACACATTCCGGAAGTTGAGCCCATTACAAAAAGACACCCACAAGAGGGGTGGAACTTCCTCCAAAGACTTTACTAAAGTTTTATTGGAAATGATTAGACCAATGGGACAACAGAGGTATCCACAATAATACATTCACCCCGTAGAGGGTGTGTTTTGGAATTCAGGCTATGATAATTTTTATAGAAACCATAGAAATGTAATCTAATATGTGCCTAATGGTGTTGATTTCCAAGGATCATGCCCCTATGAATCATTATTTAGTCCAGATATGATTTATTTTTTAGGGTCACCCCTAGGAATAATTTATTTTTTATAATAACTATGGGCTGCTAATGAATACCTCTTAAGGATTTGGGATGAACCATCTTAAAAATTAAATGTTTAAGATCACCTCATGGGGTGTTTTTATGATGAATAATGAGTATTAAATGTTTTATATTAGCACTTATGGTTTAAAAGTGGTGCATGATGACTATGGAACACTCATAATTACGTCTTGTAGTTCATTAATGAATCTTGATGACTGTAAAACTCTCAGGATTACCTCATAGGGTTTTGCCCTGACGCATGATGACTATGAAATTATAATGATTACGTTATGGGATTTTATGATGTTGTATGATCTCAATAGTTTGTTCAATTTAACTTCTCCAGGTTCATAGATGATTCCTGATAAATACTTACTACCATAGATTACCTCCCCACAATGAACATGAAACACGAGGACTCTTGATTTCTTAGATTTTCCCCATAATTATCAATATTATAAATTCCACACTCATTAGGCCTTTAGATATTTCTAAGGATCAACCAAAAATTACTACAACTATATAGAAATTTGGAACTCTATTAGTGGTTATGATTACCTTACATGCCTTGAGGCGCTTTAACAGTTGTCAAAGAAGGATTATGTCTATCTCAGGTTTCATAAAAGAATCCTAAGATGGAGTTTATTTTTTTGTTTATGATTCCAAAATTGTTTTATTTATATTATAATAAAATTATATGACTAAAATATATTTATTAATTATGTAATGACATAGATTTTCTTCAGTTTTACTTTTATAAATTAACTGGGAAAAATATGAGACCGAGCGCTGAGACGACATGTGATTCTGAGGCCCATTGTGCCCAAAACAATTCGTTGAAAAATATAATGATTTTAATAGCATGCGTAAGATATTTTTCTGAAAAAGAGTATTAAATTATAAATTGGTTCCTAGATCAGGAATCCGAGGGCATTGTTGTGTTCAGAGAAGCTATTTTTCCTTATGTGGGGCTTAACATCAGCCAGCGCAGTCTGACTATAAAAGTTAGTATTTGGATGAAATATTCATTAAAATACTTTAATAAAAACATTTAATTTATCCCAATTTAATTTTTATTTTAATAGGTTCTCTGAAATCTATTTATGATTTAACACAAACCTAGAATTCATTTGAGTCTGACAAAAGAACCTATGGATAAAGTGTAGGGAAATGATGGTGAATCGACACAACCTTATGTTCTACGGATCATGGAACAATGAACAAGAATTATGAATAAACTATATGTGTAAAACGTTATTCCTAATAGAGGTAGGGTGTTCATTTTTACTTTTTTTATACCCATTATCTTTTTCTACGAATAACGTTAATCAATCGAAGAAATGATTGATTCATGAGTCGTATGTATTGCGGGTTGGGTATCTTCTTGTAGGATTTTATTAAAGGTGTTAATATGATTACATATTACTATTATTGATGATTATTATTAATTAGTGGACTGAAGCTATAATGATCAAAAGGACAAGGTTCATTCTAGGTATTTATTCATGTTCATTTTCTCCCACGATATTTTTCAGGTTCATCACATTATTCATGATTTTATGAGCGGATGACTGTTTACCATTGATTCATGGTGTAATAACCTGAGATTTAAGATACAATATCACAAATATATCTTTGAGTTGTGATGAAGAAGGTGCAGTGAAATTCTACGGAGGAAGAAACTTACAGAGGTGCAAGGTGGTGGCACATGGCCTCACTCGGAGCAACGGCTTTGGTTGGTCAAGGCAGGCCATTGGTGGGGAAGACGTTGGAAAAGGCATGATATGGTCCATTGGGTTTGGTTCAAGAAAATCATGGGGCAAATGGGGGGCTTCCAGTGAGGTGGACGGTGGAGGATATAGAACTTGGTTTAGGTGGGACCACATTGGAGCCCGTAGTAGGAGCGGTGCCAGTGCCAGGGGTGGTGACTGAGGACATGGTGGGGGGGTATACAACTGGGGGTCCGTGTGGAACCTCTGGTGGTGCAGGTTGTGGGGAAATGACATATGTGATGGCTATCTACGTTGCAAGGTAGCACTGCATTGACCGGGAGCAAACGACCGGGTCGACCGTGTGCAGGGGTTGGGGGTCGGACCACGCTTGCGGGCCAGGCCGGATGAACCGGCTTGTTCCAGTGGCCCGGTGGGCTGGGTCCAGTGGTCTAGCAGAACATGGCCTAATGGCCCAGTGGGTTGTGCTTAGCGGCCCTGCGAGTTGGGACAGTTCAGTTTAGGCTAAGCTAGTTCGGGTCGGAACCAGACCAACCCTGATTAAACCTTTTCACTAAATTGGTTGTAACTTTTTTTATGGAAGATCCATTTGACGAGTGTTCTTAGGTGTCTGGACCCCTACGATAATTCTTTACTTTTTTGATGGATTGGGGGGATTTTTATCTTAGACCGATATAGGGGAATAGTTTCCCTTGGTTATTTGCTCAAGGGTTCATTATGGTATTACAACCACATAACTGGATAGTATTCCCCTCTAGAGGACGAGTCTTGGATAGAGTTATTATAATGACACTTACATTACATACATTTTTTATCACTTCAGAATTGAAGCATACTTATTACAACATATATAACAAAACCATGATAGGACTGTATAGGTATAGTGTCTTTAGAAACTGCGAAACATAAACAACTGGTTCATAAATCATATACATTGTCTCCCATTTATTTCATCATATATAGAGTAGCTTTTGGAATATCCTACTTAATACACTTATTCCTAACTTGGGGAAATGAAAACATACAAAAGGGTGAGCTCAAATGCTCAGTAAGGGTAAACAAAAGAAATATCAATCATATCATATTCATAATAACATAACATTTTGAAAAGCATAACCTGTAAAAGAGATCATAATATCATAACATGGTACAAATAATAGTTGTGAAATATAATCCCAATAATCATAACCTAAAACATGAAACTTTGTTTCATACACACATAATCATAGAAAATCATTTCATATTAGTCAAGGCTCTTTTCCAGGACCATCATAGCGGACAAAATCCATTTCAAAACCGAGTTCACTCCTCGTTCCAGTCCTGTATCAGTGAACCAGATTAACTTTCCATTCCATCCATGTCCATCTCAGGAGATATAAATCTTTACCCAATCCATTGGAGTGAGATATATGTCCCACCCATCTCATAATGAAACCATTCTTATGTGTGCCACAAAATCATAAATCATACATCATAGCATAACCCATGTAATAAAAATGGGATTCTTAAACATAGTGACATCATAAAACAATTCATATAAGATAAAGGACTTCATAAAAATAATTCCATCACAACATAATAAAATCAATGTAATAATACGGATAGAAACAGAACTGCATATCATCTTAGATGGAAAATAATTTTGAGAAAACACTAGAACTTCATTCTTGAAGAAAATATCCTTTCTACTTCAATTTTTTTTCCTTCCTTAATCATGCCATATAATTTAAAACTAAAAAAAGTTAATTAAAAATAAAATTGAAAACTTGTAAAGGAATCTTCATGGAAATAATGTTATATGGAATCATAAAAATCCATTCATTCCGTATAAGTTAAAAAAACATTATTCTCGTACTTTGGCCAGAAAAGTCAAAAAGTACCTCGTACTAAAAACGACAAAAGATTCCTTTAATATATCTTACTAAAAACTCACCAATGGGTAAAATTGGATTTAAACAGAGGATATAAATAATACTACATATTGAAGAATCATGGATGTGGATGATAAATATTCCCCAGTAAATTCTGAAGCATAAACAATCTCAAATAAAAATGAGATTGTTAGATTTTCCCTTACCATAGGTCCAATTTTCTTTGTAGGTATCTGAACCTCCTGTATAATGATTTAAATAATTTCAATGACTTATTACAGAATCATATTCATTTTTATGTTATCATATATGGTCATATTCTTATCTTCTTATTAGTAATATTTCATTTCTACTTGTCATTCGGGTGATCATTGCTTTATGTTCTTATACATGTTTTGTTGGATAAATTCTTATTATTATTTTTAGTTTATAGATACCTAATTTCCATAATGGTATTAGTGTAATATATATCATATTTATTCATTCAATTCATTTATATAATCACTATTCAATGAAGATCATGTAGAACAAGTCACATCACATCGTGGAGACGGTAGACCGTACGTACGCACGAGCGATGATATCGTTCCCATGACCGTGGAATTGTATTGAAGTGTATGTATAATATTTCAGAATCAATATCACTTTACCATAATCATATATAGTAGTTATTTAAACCATTATACACATGCAAGTAAGGTGGTGGTGGAAAACAGATCACACCACGGCGTGGAGACGGTATTTCGTACGTACGCATGAGTAGTGATTTCATTTTCCCAAGGTTGAATAGAAGGTGAAATAGGGTTGTTTCATATTTATAATAATATATCATTATATGAGTGATAATAATGTTATTACTTCATAATGAAACAACTAAATTAGAGGAAGTATAAGAAGAAATAAATTTGAAAGAATCGGTAACAGACATTACCTCTTCTTTGACACGACTCTTTGAAACTTCCTCTTAGGGCACTACAATTGGTCTTTGAAGATGAACAGGACCTCTAGTATGTTTATAGGGAAGTTGAGAAGGAAACTGGTTAGGGGTTGGCCAAGCTTTAAGGCTCAAAATTGTGTGAGGAGGAGAGGGAGGAGGTGCCCTTTTATAAGGGAGGAGTGGGGAACCTTTGGAATCCTCAAAAATATTAATTTATAATAAATTCAAACCCAACATAAAAACTTCCAAAATGACTCAAATCCAAAGCTTATATGAGATAGGGTTGTAATAACATCAACAAATAAGATTTATTCATGTTTGGAATTTATTTTAAACATTATCAACTTGATTTATCCATATTTAATCTATTTAATTTTATTTGTGGTAATATGATTCTGAATTTTAAATAATTATAAATAATTTCTTATATGTTGTTAATTTTATATAATTTTATAATATATGACCTTTTAGACCATATAAATTTTAATTTATAATTTTTAAATAATTTTTGTGATTTTTAAACAATTTTATAATATTTTATTTTTATAAAATAATAAAAGTGTATATTTTGACACTATTCATTTATTTGAATTTAAATAAACTCCCCATAGAAGATATGTTCGAACTAAAAGAATCAATAGATTAATAACATGTCATATGTATCTATAAAATTTGTGGATCACATTAAATAGTTCATATAATATTTATTTTAATATTTTAAAACCATTTATTTGATATTTCAATCAAGAAAATAATTTCAACATCACTATTGTGTCACCTTTAATGATAATTATTTAATCCCTAAAAATTATAAATAAATTTAAATGATGTACATAAATTTATTATCTTTCTGGAGACTATTCATGTTCGAAGTTTCATGAAGTGTATCACTAAATTAAAATTATTATACTTATAAAATTTAAGAGAGTGACATGTTGTCACTTTCTTTGGTTTTAATAATAATTAAATTCTTTTCATGGTAAAAAGTCCATAAAATTAATCTATTCCAACCCTTAGGTGATATGGGTCGACTTTTAGTCATCCAATATAATTTTTTCAGGTGTTAGGGTAGCTTTATAATCTTATTTTTACCCTTAATTACCAGATTTATCTTTAACTGCAGTAAATAAAAATTACCGTAGTTACTATACATAATATCAAAAAAATAAAAGTAACCTATTAACATAATTTGGACCCACTAAATTAAAATATGGAATCCAGTTTTCAAAATTAAAAACATAGAATTTGCAATAATTAATTTAAAATTAATCCTGTTGTTAAGAAAACGTGTTTTAAAAGTTAAAACATTGCCAAAGATTGAAATGTTTTTACCTATGAATTCAATGTAAAATTAATGGTAATGACATAAATTATATTAAACGGTAAAAATATATTCTATTTATACTTTAAAACCATTTAGTATTATAATTTAACCATATAAATTATTGTGATGAAAAAAGTTATTTTTAATTAAAATATAGCGTGTTTTTACTATTCATTAAAATATGAAAGTTATCAGAATAATATGAAAAATTTATCCAAAGTAAATTTTTATATCCTGATTCCAAAGAAGAATTTTATTTTGTCAAATTGAACTTATAAATCTGTCAAAACCTAGATTTAAAGTGGGTGCGCCATCAAAAGGCGGCAAAACTGCATGTTTTGAAAAATAATTATTTTATCCGAAAAATTTATTTTGTTCACATACCATGTTTTAGAAAATTTGTGAGATGAATAATAATGTTCAAATATTAGTTAATACTATTTATAATGGCTACTTTATATAATATTTTAATAACGTATCATTGTTTAGTGAAACTCGATATTGTGTACAACACACGCTATCGAGAAAGGTTGCTCTTCCGTATATCGCAAGCCAAGCTAGTGTTGTGTGTAGTGAAAGATTCATTTGATGTTTTGTATAATATAAGACATAAAAAATATATACTTCTCATAAAATATCAGGGTGTTACATTCTACCCCCCTTAAAATGAATTGCTCTCTTGAAATTCGTCACTTCATAACAAACAGATGAGGATACCTCTCCCTCATCATATCCTCATGCTCTCATGTAGCTTCTTCTAATTGGTGGTTCCACCATAAAACTTTCACCAAGCGAGTGGTCTTGTTCCGTAGAAATTTTTCGCTATGATCAAGAATCTCTATCAGATGTTCTTCATAAGAAAGATCTTGCTCCAACGGTACAACTTCTGAGATTAGTACATGTGAATGATCAGGTATGCTCTTTCTCAGGAGAGATACATGGAATGCATCATGAACATAAGAGTGATTCGGTGGAAGCGCCAATCAGTAAGCTACCTTCCAAACACGATCCAGTATTTCGAAAGGACTGATATTCCTAGGGGTGAACTTTCCATTCTTTCCAAATCTCATTACTCTCTTCCAAGGAGATATTCGTAAGAACACTTTATCACCCACTTCAAACTCTAGGACTTTTCTTTGGTTGTGAGTATAACTTTTTTGTTGACTCTGAGCTAATCATATGTATTGTTGAATAGATCTGACCTTTTCTACCATCTCATCAACAAGATCAGGTCCTAATAGTTTTCTTTCCCCAACTTCATCCCAGCAAGTTTGAGTCATATATTTATTTACATAAAGAGATTCATAAAGAGCCATCTGAATACTGGAGTGAAAGCTATTATTATAAGAAAATTCCCCCAAAGGTAGGTGTTGATTCCAAACACCTTTGAAATCTATAGAGCAATCTCTTAACATATCTTATAGAGTTTGAATTTTTCTCTCAGACTGACCATCTGTCTGAGGATGATAAGCAGTGCTAAAACTCAACTCTGTATCTAAGGTATGGTGAAGACTTCACCAGAACTTTGAGGTAAACCTCAGATCCCGATCAGATATAATGGAACGCGGTACTCCGTGCAATCTTACCACGTCCTTTACACATATCATGGAAAGCTAATCCAGAGAGAAATCTTCTCTAATAGCAATGAAGTGTACCGACTTCGTAATACGATCAACTATGACCCTGATAGCATTATTGACATTGGATGTTTTAGGAAGTTTGGTGACAAAGTCCATAGTGATGTTTTCCCACTTCCATTCGGGTATGGGTAATGGTTGTAGCATCCCCTTAGACTTCTGTCTCTCGGATTTAACTTGATGAAAAACCAATCATCGAGAGACATATTGAGCAACATCTCTGTTCATGCCATCCCACCAGAAGTACTCTTTCATGTCCCTATACATCTTCATGCTTCCAGTATGAATAGAGAATGAAGAACTATGAGCCTCATCCAGTAGCTCCTTCTTTAATTCTTGGATGGGAGGAACACAAACCCTATTCCTGAACCTTATTATCACATCACAATCATGGTTGAATTCAGGAACATTTCTCCCCTTCTTTTGTAAATATATATCTTCTTTTGGTGCCTCTTCAATCTTCACATGTATAGATGGTTGAACATTCATTTGAGAAAGATAAGATTTTCCCCCTTCCATTATAATTCCAAGATACATATTTTATAAATCCATAAATATTGGATCTTTCGTGATCCTCATCATGGATAAGATAGCATGGCCTTATTGACTTAATGCATCTTCCACCTTGTTTGCTTTCCCATGGTGATAATGAATTGAGCAGTCATAGTCCTTAATAAAATCCAACCATCTTATTTGGTGCATATTCATCTCCTTTTGGGTGAAAATATACATTAAACTTTTATGATCAGTATAAATATCACACCTTTCATCATAAAGATAATTCCTCCAAATATTTAATGAAAAAATTACCGCAACTAACTCCAAATCATGGGTTGGGTAATTTTTCTCATGGATTTTTAACTGTTGTGAGGCATAAGCTATCACCATATCATTTTGCATGAGAACACACCCCATTCCCTTCTTGGATGCATCACTGTAGATCACAAACCTTTCTCCACTACATGGCAGTGTGAGCACAGGTGCACTGGATAACATTTATTTTAATTCTTTGAAATTCTCTTCACACTCCTCTGTCCAAACGAACTTAACTCCTTTTCGAGTCAACCTGGTGAGTGGATTAGATAACCCTGAAAAATCATTCACAAAACGTCGATAATATCCAGCCAGACCAAGAAAACTTTGGATCTCAGTTACTGTTGTTGGTCTCGACCATCTTTCAATAACCTCTATTTTTGTTTGATCCAAATATATCCCCTCTTTTGAGATTATGTGACCCAAAAATGAAACTTTTTGAAGCCAAAATTCACACTTGGTAAATTTTGTATAAAGCTTCTCCTTTTTTAGGGTCTTTAATACAATTCTATAGTGATCTTTGTGTTCTTTCTTTCTCTTTGAATAGACAAGAATATCGTTTATAAATACAACAACAAACTGATCAAGATAATCTCTAAAGACTATTCATTAGATCCACAAAGATAACAGGGGCGTTAGTAAGAACAAATGGCATCACTATAAATTCATAGTGTCTATACCTTGTATAGAAATCCGTCTTTGGTATATCCTCCTTTTTGAACCTTAATTGATGATACCCTAAACGAAGATCAATCATGGAAAAGTATTGAGCTCTGCGTAGTTGGTCAAATAATTCATCAATGCACAGGAGAGGATATTTGTTCTTGATAGTGATCTTGTTAAGTTCTCAATAATCAATGTAGAGTCTCATTGATCCATATTTCTTCTTAACAAAAAGAATAGGTTCTCTACAAGGTGACGCACTAGGGCGTATGAATTACTTATCAATATTCTCTTGGATTTGCTTCTTCAATTCCTGCAACTCAATTGGGTCCATTCTATATGGTGTCTATGAAATAAGCATAAGACCTGGTATGAGTTCTATTGAAAACTCAACTTCATGATTTGGTGGAAAACTAGGAAATTACTCCGAAAAGACATCATCAAACTCCCGTACAATGGTCATATTCTTAATCATGAGTTTCTCTCCAACCATTTGAGATACATATCATTCATTTATTGGAATTAAGACCCATAATATGGAAGAAATTCCCACTGGAAGGTTATATTCATCCTTGCATCCATAGATGATAGTAGATTGATCGAGAATATTAAATGTGATTTCCCTTGTTTGGAAATTAATATGAGCTCCATATAAAGAAAGAAAATTCATGCCAAGAATCACATAAAATTCCACTATAGGAAGGATCACAATATATTTAGGAATCAGTTTCCCACAAACATTAATCGGAGAAGAATTATAAACTTTTGATGCGACTTTTGTGCCATTAGGGGTTGTCACAACTAACTCAATATATAACTGCTGAGGTAATATGGCGATACCCTTAGAAAATTCTTTAGAAATAAAAGAGTGGGTGGATCTAGAATCAAATAAAAAAATTATACTTTAGAGTGGATGATAAGTTTACCTTTCACCACTTTGTTATCATACTCCACATCGCTGATAGAAATTGCATGTGACTTTCCTTTGTCTTTGGCCTTAAGAATTTGTTGACGTTGATCATCAACAACAACCCTTGGATTAGGTCATTGATTAGAATAATGCCCCATTTCCTTGCACTTGAAACATTGAAGTGTAGGATGTGCATTCTGTGTATCCCTTTCTTTGTTCACGTCATTAGACATCTTCTTCGCATTATTTAGACATTCAACTACCCGATGACCTTCTTTTCGACACTTAAAACATTTACATGTCCCTTTAAGAAAATCCCCTCCATGTTTATTTCCACACATTGAGCATAAGGGAAAACTCATCATCTTTTCAGTGTGGTCTTTAAATTTTCCTTTGAATTCCATTTTCCTCTTCTTATCAAACCCATATGATTGATGGATTACTCTAATCCCCATCTCAACCTTAAGAGCACATCAAACAATTTCCTCATAGCTATTGAAGTCCCTTATGGCTAACTCCCTTAGAAGACTTGGTTTTAAGCCACTAAATAATCGATCGATTTTACTCTTAGGTTGGATAATAAATCCGGAAGAGTACCTTGCAAGTCTTGTAAAATTTTCTTCATAGGTAAGAATAGACTCATCATCCTTTTGCTTCAGTTCAAGAAACTTCTTCTCTATCTTTTTTCAAAGAATACGAGGGATTTACTTATTGAAAAATAAGTTCTTGAACTCGTCCCATTCCATGGACTCAATTTCATCCCTTTGCCTCGTATTTGTAAATAAAATTCCACCATTGATCAGCTTCACCTTCCAAACAATATACTGCTAAGATGACTTTATCATGGTCAGAACATTGTAGAACATAAAATATCTTTTCAATGGTACTGATCCATTGTTTAGCCACTAATGGATCATAAGACCCATTGAATGAAGGTGGACACTACCTCATGAAAGATTCAATAGAATGTTGCGCCTTCCTTTGCTCGTTTGGAAGTCCTGCATGATTCATAGCTTGAGAAAGTTGTGTGATCATGGATACAAGATTTTTCATTCCTTCTCCCATAACGTTTGGTTGCTTAGGGGGACAATCATTGCATTTCCCGTCACATTCAACATTAACACGGTTCCTTCTGGTTCCAGCCATTGACTAAAACCAAGAAGCATAGTGTGAGAAACACTAATCATAACAGGAAAACCACATAATCAAGAATAAAATTTACACATAAATTATTATCATACGTTATTCATGGCCATTTCTAAAACACTAATTTTGTGTCCTATTCTTATACATATCCTTAGGGTTCTTACTAAGGCTTTCACATCCTAGTTTCCAAAGGTTGACTATACCTTTCCTCTGATACCAACTATAACGACCCATACTTTACATTCATTATTATTACTTCATAATTGAAGCATACTAATTATAACATATAACAAAACCATGATAGGACCGTATAGGTATAGTGTCTTTATAAACTGGGAATCATAAACAACTGGTTCATAAATCATCTACATTATCTCCTGTTTATTTCATCATATCTAGAGTCCCTTTTGGCATATCCTGCTTAATAACCTTCTTCCTGGCCTGGGGAAAAGAAAACATACAAAAGGGTGATCTCAAATGCTCAGTAAGGGTAAACCAAAGAAATATCAATCATATCATATTCATAAGAACAGAACTTGTTGAAAATCGTAACCTGCAAAAGAGATAATAATATCATAACATGGGATAAATCATAGTAGTGAAATGTAATCCCAATAATCATAACATAAAACCAGAAACGTTGTGGCATACACACATAATCATAGAAAATAATTTCATATTATTCAAGGCTCTTTTCCAAGTCCATCATAGCGGACAAATCCATTACTGAACCGAGTTCACACCTCATTCCAATTCTGTATCACTGAACCAGATTAACTTGTCGTTCCAGCCATGTCTATCTCATGAGATAAAAATCTTTACCCAATGCATTGGAGGGAGATATAGGTCCCACCCATCTCATAATGAAACCATTCTTATGTGTGCCACAACATCATAAATCATACATCATAGCATAAACCATGTAATAAAAATGGGATTCTTAAACATTATGACATCATAAAACAATTAATATAAGATAAAGGACTTAATAAAAATAATTCCATCACAAAAAAATCAAATCAATGTCACAATTGGGATATAAATAGAACCCTATATAATATTATAAGGAAAATAATTTCGATAAAACACCTGAACTCCATTCTTGGGGAAAATATCCTTTCTACTTCAAAAACATTTTTCCTTTCTTAATCATGTCATAAAGTTTTAAACTAAAAGAAGTTAATTAAAAATAAACTTGAAAACTTGTAAAGGATTCTTCATGGATATAATTTTCTATGGAATCATAAAAATCCATTCATTACATTTTAGTTAAAAAACATTCTTCTCGTACTTTGGCTGGAAAATTCAAAAAGTACCTCGTAATAAAAACGACAAATGATTCCTTTCATATATTTTACTAAAAACTCACCAGTGGGAAAAATTGGATTTAAACAGAGGATATAAATAATATTACATATTGATGAAACATGGACGTGGATGATAAATATTCCCCAGTAAATTCTGAAGTATAAACAATCTCTAATAAAAATGAGATTGTTAGATTTTCTCTTACCTTAGGTCTGATTTGCTTCGTACGTATCCGAACCTCTTGTATAATGATTTAAATAATTTCATTGACTTATTGAAGAATCATATTCATTTTTATGATATCATATATGGTCATATTCTTATCTTTTTATTAGTAATATTTCATTGCTACTTGTTTTTCATGTGTTCGTTGCGTTATGTTCTTATGCATGTTTTGTCGAATAAATTCTAATTCTTATTTTTAGGTTATAGATAACTCATTTCAATAATGGTATTAGTGTAGTATATATCATATTTATTCATTCAATTCATTTATATAATCATTATTCAATGAAGATCATGTAGTACGAGCCACATCACATCGTGGAGACGGTAGGCCGTACATACGCACAAGCAATGATATCGTTCCCATGATCATGGAATTGTATTGAAGTGTATGTATACTATTTCAGAATAAATATAACATTACAATAATAATATATAGTTATTATTTAAACCATTATACTCATCCAAGTAAGGTGGTGGTGGAAAATAGATCACACCACAGCGTGGAGAAGGTATTCCGTACGTACGCACGCGCGGTGATTTCGTTTTCCGTAGGATGAATAGAAAGTGAAATAAGGTTTTTTCATATTTATAATAATATATAAGTATATGAGTGATAATGATGTTATTATATCATAATGAAAAAACTAAATAATAGGAAGTATAAGAAGAAATAAATTTGAAATAATCGGTAACAAATATTACCTCTTCTTTGACACGCCTCTTTGAAACCTCCTCTTAGGGCACCAAAATTGGTATTTGAAGAAGATAATGACCTCTAGTATGTTTATAGGTAAGTTGAGAAGGGAAATGGGTAGGGTTTGGACGAGATTTAAGGATCAAAATTGTGTGAGGAGTAGAGGGAGGTGGTGCCCTTTTATAAGGGAGGAGAGGGGCACCTTTGGAATCATAAAAAATATTAATTTATAATAAATTAAAATCCCACATAAATACTTCTTAAATAACTCAAATATGAAGCTTAGATGATATAGGGTTGTAATCTCATCAAACAATAAAATTTAGACATGTTGGGAATTTATTTTAAACATTATCAACTTTATTTATCCTTATTTAATCTATTTAATTTTATTTGTGGTAATAAGATTCTAAATTTTAAATCATTATAAATAATTTCTCATATGTTGTGAATTTTCCATAATTGTATACTTTATGACCTTTTAGACCATATAAATTTTAATTTATAATTTTTTAAATATTTTTGTGATTTTTAATCAATTTTATATTATGTTATTTTTATAAAATAATAATAGTGTCAATTTTGACGGTATTAATTTATTTGAATTTAAATAAAATCCACACAAGAATATAAGTTCAAACTAAAAGCTTTAATAGATTAATAAAATTTCATATTTATCTATAAAATTAGTGGAGCACATCGAATAGTTCATATAATATTTATTTTAATATTTTTAACCATTTATTTGATATTTCAATCAATAAAATAATCTCGACATCACTATTGTGTCACCTTTAATGATAATTATTTAATCCCTAAAAATTATAAATAAATTCACATGATGTATATAATTTTATCATATTTCAGGAGACTAATCATGTTTTAGGTTTCATGAAGTTTATCATGAAATTAAAATTATTATACTTATAAGATTTATGAGAGTGACATGTTGTCACTTTCTTTGGTTTTAATAATAATTAAATTATTTCCATGGTAAATGTCCATAAAATTAATCTATTCTGACCCTTAGGTGATATGGGTAGACTTTTCTTCATCCAATAGAATTTTGGCAGGTGTTAGGGTAATTTTATAATCTTATTTTTACCCTTAATTACCCGATTTACCTTTAACTACAATAAATAAAAATTACCATAGTTACTATTCATAATATCAAAAAAAAGTAACCTATTAACATAATATGGACCCACCGATTTCGAATATGGAATCCATTTTTCAAAAATCAACATACAGAAGTTGCAGAAATTAATTTAAAATTAATCCCGTTGTTAAGAAAACAGGTTTTAAAAGTTAAAACATTGCCAAAGATTGAAATGTTTTTACCTATGAATTCAATGTAATAGTAATTATAATGACATAAATTATATTAAATGGTAAAAATATATTCTATTTATACTTTAAAACCATTCAATATTATAATTTAACCATATAAATTATTGTGATGAAAAAATTTGTTTTTAATTAAAATATAGCATGTTTTCACTATTCATTAAAATATGGAAGTTATCAGAATAATATGAAAAATTTATCCAAAGTAAATTTTTATATATTGATTCTAGAGAATATTTTTATTTAGTCAAATTGATCTTATAAACCTATCAAAAACTAGATTTATTGTGGGTGCGCCACCAAAATGCGGCAAAACTGCATTTTTTGAAAAATACTTCTTTTTTCCGAAAAAATTATTTTGTTCACATACCAAGTTTTAGAAAATATGTAAGATGAATAATAATGTAAAAATTTTAGTTAATACTATTTATAACAACTACTTTATATAATATTTTAATAACATGTTGTTGTTTAGTGAAACTCGATATTACGTACAACACACGCTATCGAGGAAGGTTGCTTTGGCGTATATCCCAAGCCAAGCTAGTGTTGTGTGTAGTAAAGGATTCCCTTGATGTTGCGTATAACATAAAACAAAAAAAATATACTTCTCATAAAATATCAGTGTGTTGCATTTATGGTATCCCTCCTTTAGACGGTAGCGATACTATATCACCCCTGAGAGAGTTTTTTTGGGAATTTTCATGACCTTCTAGCACTGGGAGATAGTCCTCTATCTAGTGAGCCATATCAATATGGTTTTTGGTATTCTATGAGAAGGATTTCCTATGTTACGATCGATATTGGTTGGTTTTTTGATATTCTATTAGTAGTATCCCCTATATTTATACCTATTTCAGATTAGGTTGTTGGTATACTCTTGGAATGATCCCCTCTCAATATATTATGATATTTTACTAGATTATTCATTTTTGGGCATATCCCAAATTAGGAGGACCTCTTAGTGAGGGTCTTTGATGATATCATGGTGCGATGAGTGAGTTCTCCTGGAATGAGCGCACATCAAGCCGAATCCTATAGCGGTGATTGGTTGTAACTTTCCTATTTACATTTTGGATAGTCATGATTATATATAGAAATCATTGGTATATGTGTTATAGAGATATACGTGTGTAGATTTGACCATAAATTTCCTTTGTTTATTGATTTTCAGTTTCGAGGAGTCCTATTGGGTTTGTTATACTCACTCGTGCATGATCATTGCCCGCATGTGTCATGTCTTGGGTAAATGAGTGAACCTTTGACAGAGTCCATGGTGGACCGGGACCAGATGTATCTTTGTGAGATCAGATAAGTCTAGGTACTCCTATGACATTAGGCAGTAGCTTTTGTTCCTCAAATCCACGTCAGATCGACTTGGGTTTTCTGCGGATTAGTTCGAGGAACATGGTTACATTATTTGTTTTGGTGGTCTTTTATTTTGGCCCAGTTTACGTTTCTATACTTTACATTCACTTTTGTACTATGGTTGCAGGATAGTGGTTTTCAGGCATGGTTTAATTAGTTTCTTTACCTTTTTATGTTTGTGGGATTGGAGATGTGTGTGTGTGTACAAGTACATAAGCAATGCCTCCCACATTTGTGATATGCCTACTCGGTACTAGTCACCATCCCCTGTCCTGTTAGAGGTGGGCATGGGGAGTTGTGGCACGGGACCCACTGGGATGGGTCTTGATAAAGTGTTATCAAAGGGGGTTATTTATACTTAAGGATTGAGAGTCTAAAATGTTCATTTTGGTTAACATTATTGAGTGTTTCATGTTCGTCTTTTAGGCCAGGGAATCTAGTGTTGGTGTTGTGGCCAACATATCCATACACTAGGAATCCAGAAACCCACTATCCAAATTGGTACATGAAAACACTAATTGTAGTTGAAAATAATGGTACATTAATTGTATAGGATTTGGGTGCGTTCTTATGTCCTGTTAGTGTCTTCTCACCAGGTATACTCTATTGACTGTGGTACATCTTGTTTTACATTAGGATGCCTCAAAATAGCCAGCTGGCTAGGAGTCGATTACATGATCAATATAATGATCTAACTAGTGATGATGCATTGGTACATGATCATGTTCCATATATGGAACCTCTGAGTTGTTTTTCAGTTATAGTACCACCAGTCGAGAAGTAGTTACTACCAGCACTACCAGAAGAGGATTCACATAGACAGAGTGCTTTGCATGATTTCTGGAGGTAGTGATCTCTTAGGTTTTGGGGTGAGACAGACCCCCAGGTAGCTAAGGATTAGCTGGAGGCAGTTACATGTGTCTTCCACATTTTGAGGACACCTGCTGGCTAGATATAAGTCCGTTTTTCAAGTCTTCTTTAGGAATCTGTTAGGTGATGGTGTATCTTAGTGACCTAGACACCAGATGAGGAGTCTCTCTCTTTGGAGGACATAGATTGTCTCTTCACAGAGGAGTTATTTCCATCTCGTTTTCCATTAGTGAACATACTTAAGCTCTTGCATCTGTAGTAGGGAAATCAGACTATGAAAGAGTACTCAGTAAGGTTTGTTTAACATTCTCTCCACTCCAAAGATATGGTGTGAGAACCATTATTCAGGGCTCAAACCTTCGAGCAAGTATTATGTTAAGAGATCATGATATAAATGATATACCTTATAATTCTTATATATGATGGGGTACTAGAGAGAGCTCTGGTAGTGGGGAGATTTCTAGTGAAGCATCCACCAACAGTGGGAGCTAGAAGCCGGCACCTAGTGGATACGACTTCGACAGTAGATAGCTCATGGCAGTCGTAGGGACCCAAGTGGGCTAGGAACCTCATGTGACAACCATAGAATACTAGTTTAGTGGTGTAGGACTCCTAGGGTGGATTGAGTAAGTCTATAGATAGATGGTTTTACGTATGCGGTGGTCAGGGGAATCAGGAACGATATTTCCCCACCTGACATATAGCTAGTCGAGGGATAATCAAAGGGACATTGAGATAGATTAATTTACATGATCAATGTGGTTTATAGAGAAATATATGTGGTAGAGGAGAAGGAAGGGAAACACGAGGAGGGAGGAGGTTCAACCTATTACCGCAACCACCCCCAGGTGGTCCACACCGGGCTCAAGGAACTGGTAGATAGGGAAGACGCTAGCTTCAATTGGTGGAGTCTTATGAGTCTAAGATTTCATGGGTGATTATAGAAACAATATTTTAATTTTAAAACCAATATATAGTTTTGATAGACACAGGTGTCGGTCATTTCCTTCTTACTACAGACCTTTTTCAAGGCTCATAGATTTGGGATGAACCATTGACTAGATGCTTAAACTTAGAGACTCATATGGGAGGGGATTTTATGATCACACATAGGTGATGATAGTGTGACCTTACTCTTGGAGGAAAGAGTTTTTGTTGGTATTTCTTGGTAGTGGCATTGAGGCCTTATGATTTCATTCTTGGAATGGACTGGTTATCCATAGTTCAAGCTCATATTGACTGTTTTAGGTTTAGAGTGTGGTGTGTCCATGGTGATGGGATCAATTTTTCATTTATAGGGGAAAATAAAATGCATGCAGTGTAGGATGGACTTACTCATATGAGGGTGAAACCGATTACTAATTAGTTGGCTATAATCACCCTCGGTGTAGTTGATGATGGGAGTCCTTAGTTTCCTGCAGTGGTGGTGGCATATGATGATGTCGTTCTTGAGGATTTTCATGGATTACCTCCTAACATGGATTTATACTTCTACATAGATCTATACACTGAGACTACATTGATATCTACAACGGTATTTCTGATGGCTCCCACAAAGCTTCGTCAGCTGAGGGTGTAGTTGGAGGACCTGTAGTGGAAGGGCATCGTGAAACCCAATTTTTCACTTTAGGAATCCCCAATTTTTTATTATAAGAAGGTAGAGAGGTGTTTGAGATTGTGTGTAGACTTATGGAATGGGAACCAGGTGACCATGAAAAACAAGAATCCACTATAGAGTATTGACAACATCTTCGGTCAATTGAAAATGGTACGGTGGTTCTCAAAGATGGACCTCAGATCATGCTATCACCAGTTATGTGTACGGAATAAATATGTATAGTATATGGCCATCATATGTCATTATGAGCACTATGAGTACTTGGTGATTCTTTTTGGCTTGATAAAATCCCTAGAAGTGTTCATGGGACTCATGAACAAGATCTTCCAGCCTTACATTGACTGTTTCATGGTAGTTTTCATTAATGACATCCTAGTGTACTCAATGTCTAAGGAGGAGCATGTGATACACTTGAGGATGGTCTTGGACATATTCTGAGAGAACCAACATTATGGGAATCTCTTGAAGTGTCAGTTCAAGATTTAGGAGGCCCATTTTATATGACACGTCAATTCAAAGGCTAGAATAGTAATAGATCTTGTGAAGGTTGATGCGGTTCTTACTTGGGAGCCACCCATGAAAGTTACCGAGGTGTAGTGTTTTCTTTGGTTTTGATGGGTAATATAAGAAGATTGTACTCAAAGTTTCCATAGTAGAATAACCTTTGAAACCTTTTAGGTGTAAGGGGAAACCTTTCATGTGGAAGGAGAAGTTCTAGCAGAGTTTTCAACAGCTTTGGTGGAGATTTATGTGTTCTCCCATCTTGATATTACCAAAGGATGGTGTCGCGTTTGTGGTGTTATATAATACATCAAGGACCAGAACTAGTTGTGAACCGATGTAGTGGATAGTTGTGATTTCATATGGTTCATGAATGATAGGACCACATGAGAAGAACTATGCGACCCATGAACTTGAGCTAGCAACAATAGTATTTCCATTGAATATGTGGTGACATTACTTGATGGGAGAGCAGTTTATCTTCTACTCTGACCACAAGATTCTTAGGTATATCTTCTCTCATAAGGATATGATGTTGAGAAAGAAATGATGGATACTATTCCTATAGGACTATGACATAGATATTTTCTATACTCCTAGGAAGGGGAACATGGTGGAGAAAACTCTTATCA
Source organism: Viscum album (assembly GCA_963277665.1). Lineage (NCBI taxonomy): Eukaryota > Viridiplantae > Streptophyta > Magnoliopsida > Santalales > Viscaceae > Viscum > Viscum album. The sequence continues at coordinate 59,570,119 of OY728163.1, read as the reverse complement.
TGAGATCCAGTTACAAGTTGGTGAGAGAGGCATCAGAGTTGTTGGCCTCGTTTCAAGTATGATTTGTGGATAGAGAAGGATCAGCATACCTCCAGTCGATGGTTTTCAACCCCTCTATTTTTATAGTGAGTTAGGGAGATATAGCTTGGGGATATCGACTATGAGAATTTATGTGCTCAGATGTCCATAGGGCATGCCCGTACTGGATATTCGAAAGGTGGGGAGATAATCTTTCTCTTCAAAGGGAACATAGTAGTACCAGTGACATTGTGGTAGGAAGTTATGAGGGCGTTCTACACATCCCCTTAGAAGGTACATCCTTGTGTGTAAAAGATGTACCAGGACCTATGATGTCAGTTTTTTTGGCTAGGAATGAAGAAGGAAGTTGAATAGTTCGTTTCTCGATGACTCACTTGTTAGTAAGTGATGGCTGAGCACCAAGTTCAAGTGGGGTTGACCCAACTAATTTATGTGCCAGAGTGGAACTGGTTTGGGATATCAATGGAATTCAAGACAAGGTTACCGGATACATCTAGGGGGACAATACCATTTCGGTGATCATTGACCATCTCACCAAATCATCCCACTTCCTAGAAATTCGGGAGATGTTCTTAGTAGAGGGATTGAGATACCACTATGTATAGGAAATAATGAGGCTTCATAAAGTTTCATTTATGATCATTTAATATCCTAATACATGTTTCAAATCCTGGTTCTGGAAGGGATTGTAAGATTCTTTTGGGACTCAGTTATGCTAGAGCATGATGTTTCATCCCCAGACAGAGAGGGCCAGTAAGGTTCTAGAGGATATGATACAGGCCTACATCTCGGAATTTGGTTGTATTAGAAAGGATAACCTACCATTGGTGGAGTTTTCATATAACAATAGGTATCACTCCACCCTTGGTATGACACCTTTCAAGGCCTTGTATGGGTGACCCTGAAGGTCACTGCTTTGCTAGACTGATTCGGGAAACTCGACACTCATGGGACCATAGTTGGTACGAGATACTACAGAGAAGGTGAAGATTATCTAGGATTTAATGAATACTATATTGAGATATCATAATTCTTATTATAATAGGTTAAAGGGGCCTTTGGAGTTTGAGGAAGGATACAACATGTTCCTTCAGGCCTCACCCTGACATGAATTATGGATATTTTTTCAGGTTGGAAAGCTATCTCTTTGTTTCATTGGTCCCTCCTTGATTTTATGTAGAGTTGGAAAGCTGGAGTACTACATGGATCAACCTCCATAGCTAGAGAATGTGAATGATATCTTTCACATGTCTCATGTTAGGAGGTACGTACATAAACCATAACACATCATTAACTGGGGTGAGATGGAAATCGATGATGGTAAAACATTTGTGGAGTATCTAATGGAGATAGAGGATTGATATGAGATGATCTGTCATGGATTGTCAATTCCTATGGTGTACATTCAGTGGTAGTGTAAGAATCTCCAAAAGAGAACATGGTAGTGGGAAGCCCAAATTAATTCTCAGTACACTCATATTTTTGTTGAGTATCCATTATTTTTGTATTTTGGGAACGTAAATCCCTATGTTTTGAATATTTTAATGACATGTATTTCATTTGAATTTATTTTTATAAATTAATTTGGAAAATTGTAAGACCAGGCGCTGAGACAGTGTATGATTTTAGGGCCCAGTGTGTTTGGAACAATTTAATGAAAATTTTATGTTATTAACATCATTTGTGAGAGGTTTTCTAGAAAAAGATGGATAAATTCTAAATTAGTGCCTATATTAGGAATCAAAGGTCCCTATTTTGTTCAGAGTGGTGATTTTTCCTTATGAATGGCCTAAATTCAGCTGGCGGGGGCCGGCTGTGAAAGTTTGTTTTTGGACGTAATAATCATTACAATAATTTATTAAATATATGTTATTTATTGTAGAAGAATTTTTTTTAATATGCTCTTGGATATGGATTTAGGGTTTACAAAAAACTTTTAATTCCACTATGTTGAAGAGAATAACCTTTGGAGATTTTTATTTGAAAATAACGGCAGGTCGACACAACCTCTGGTTCAAAGGCTCAAGGATCGATGAATGATGACGACACAACATCACAATTTATCAACGACCATTCCAACTTGAGGTAGGGTTTGTGGTTTGATTTGTATCAACCCCATTCATTATCAATACGATGAATGTCAATTAATCAACAAACAGATTGACTCATGGGTCATGCATATTGTGGTTTGGGTTTATTATTTTGTGATTTTATTAGCTGGGTTAATTTGATTAAATATTGTTCTTTATCAAGATTATTCTTATGTAATTTACCTAAGCGGGAATGAACAAAAGGACGATGTTCATTCTTCGGGTTGTTTCATGTGTGTTTTCTTTCTTTATGTTCATCACATTCTTCATGGTCATCATGATTTTATGAGTGGAAAACTTTTTCACTTTTGATTCATGGTGAATTATCCTAATACCAAAGTTCTAATTCCACAACGACACCATATAGGTTAAATGTTGAAGGTGTAACACAATTCAACCAAGGTAGTGGCTTATGGTGGCACACTGTGGTGCCCAAAGTAGTGGCTCTGGTCAGTCTAGGCAAGACATTGGTGGCGCGGCTGGTGATGATGGCAAGATGCGGCCCAACGAAGTTGGTCGAGTTAGAGCACAAGGTGCATAGTGGGCACCGGCGAGGCGGCCAGTGGTGAAGGCATAAGGCGGCGCAAGAAGGACCACGTGGGAGCCCACGACTAGAGAAGTGCTATGAGTGGTGACTGGGGACATGGTGAGGGGGGAACGTAGAAGGCTGGTGGTCCGTGTGGATTATGGGGTAGAGAAGGCCATGGGGGAATGGACAGATGTGGTGGATGTCCATGTTGAACTTGGTGATGATGCGTTGACCGGGATCACACGATTGGGTCGGCTGCCTGTGGAAGATGTGGGCTGGACCAGGTGGGTGGGCCTGGCATGACGAACTAGTAAAATCAAATGATCCAAAAGGCTAGTGGACTAGGTTTTTTCGGTTTCATCCAAGCTGGTTTGGGTTGAACTCGGACCAGACTTAAGTCAGGTGTTTTCACTAAAATGGTCATAACTTAAAAATGGAAGATCCATTAGATGAGAAGTCTGCGGCATTGGGACCCTTTTTTTGAGGTGGTCATTTTTGAGATGTCTTGGTGGGATTTCTATCTTAGAACAATATAGGTGGAGAGTTTCTCTTGGTTATTTCCTTGAGTGTTTAGTACGATATTACATCCACATAACTAGATTGTAGTCCCCTTTAGAGGCTGAGTCCTGAAAAGATTTATGGTATCCATCCATGGAAATGGAGTGATCCTCCATCAAACCTGATTGTTTTTTTGTGGAAATTAACATGAAATCCAAGAATTGATCATTAGTCCTCCATCTAGTGGGCCATATCGATCATGTTTTTCATATTCTCTAATAAGGATACCCAATATAATGAGCCACATCGGCTGTGTGGTTGGTATTCTCTGAGAAGGACCCCCCTATGATGTGGGATAATACAGTTTGGGTTGTTAGTATTCTATTGGATTGATCCCCTCTATGTATATTAGGATCTTTAACCATTTTATTCCTCTTTTGCTGGGGCCAAAATTAACAGGACCTCTTCACGAGAGTCTTTGATGATACCATGGAGTGAGGAGTGAGTTCTCTTGGAATGAGTGCACCTTGAGCAGAATCTTGTGGTGGAGACTTGATGTGACGTACCTTTATACTTTGTGGATAGTCATGAGTATATATAGAAATCCTCGATATATATGTTATATACAGATACTTATATAAGGTTAACTATATTTTTCCTTTTTCTATAGATTTGTAGTTTGATGGTGTCCTACTGGGTATTTTTATACTCACCCATGTATGGGTTTGACCGTACATATCATTTCTTGTGCATACGATCAACCTTTTGACTGAGTCTAGGGTGAACCAGGACTAGGTGGAGCTTTGTGAGATCAGGCAGACCGATGTAATCTTATGGAATCAAACAGTAGTTTCTGTTCCCCACCATTATATCAGATCAGGTTTGGTTTTATGCATATGATTTTTAAGATCTTATTTATAAGCTATATTTCGGTGGGATTGTATTCTGGATTGGTATACCTTTTTTTACATTACTTTTACTATTGTACGCTGGTTTTGGGATAGTGGTTCACATGCATGGTTTACTCATTGTTTTTACCTTTCATCATTTATAGGTTAAGAGATGTGTGTGAGTGTGTATTGGTATATAGGAAATGTCTCCCATTTCAGTGATATGCTTACTAAGTTCTAGTCACTATCCACTAGCCTATTGGCAGCGGGCTTTGGGAGTTGCGGTATAGGCCCCACTGGGATGGTTCATGATAGATTATATAGTAAATAGAGTTGGTAGTCTAATATTATGTCATACACACTCTCTACATAGGAATCCATTTAGAATTATGGTTTGAGAATCCATGATTTTTTTTAATAATGTAGGGTCTATAAAAAATCATTTTTCCCTTTTTTCATTTTAAATATGTGTTCATCCCTGGGTAGATGATTTTAATAAGAAATTATAATACACATTAATTTTTTTTATTTATAGATATGGTTATTTCTTATGGCTCCTCTTGTATATGTTATGGAATATTATTGTTTATATTTCTATTATTATGTACTATAATATTAGGGTATAGTTTCCCAAGAGTACTAACCTAGACCCAGTTAGCTAATCAGTAGTCTGTGGCATTTTGGGAGGTTTCCCAAAGGTTCATGTGGTGACTCCCATGGATTTGGAGCTTCTAGACAGCTATGGACTGGGGAAATATTTTTCAACATGGTATTATATCATTTATTTGACTAATACCACAATTCTATGATATTATTTATTTTTCTTACTTTTTGGGGAGATAAATGGTAGGTAAAACATGACTGTTTCAAAGCCTATGATGGGTATCTGACATATGTTCCACAAACTCCTTTTTATTGATAAGTTCATGTTAAAAAAATATAAGATATTTTTTCTTTATATCCCCTTTAACAATTTTATGATATCATAGTTTGTGAAATAAAAGAGTTTTTGATTTCATGGTTTTGTATTTATGTTTTCTTTGGATCTTATCCTTCTAGAAAGGGACCAATTATAGGTTTTTAGCATTAGGAACTAGGTAAAAAAAGAAAAGTTATTGGTTTTTTGTATTTTATATCCCCTTAAGAAGAAGAAATCTCCCAATTATAATAATTTTCATATTGGTTTAACATGACATTACCATGGCCTAATGTTAATGTTATATCTGAAAATAGATGGTACAGTTTTGTAATGTGTTAGTAATAACATAAATGATGTTTTCCTTTGTAACGCGGGATATGATTCTACCTAACTTGTACAAAATATTTTTATTCCTATTATTGGACATATAGATATATGAAGATATGCTAATATATGAAGATTATATGTCCCCTTGGTTCCATTAATTTATAGTAAACCTATGAGTTTGGTACATGCATCTAATTTTATAGAGATGGTAACCATCGTAGTGAAAATGATACTAATTATGAAAGAGAAAATATGTTTATTTTTTAAAATATCACCAAAAAATATACCAAATTTTATTTTGTAGATTCTTGGTGTCATTCAATATATCTCAACTATTTTTCTATAGTACACTCTACAAGAATCATGGTTGGGATATGTTATTATACAAATATTATGATCAATTAGATGTGATCCTCAAGGGGGTGACTCCGGTATATAGAAAAAAAATATTCATGAGATTTATATTCTAAAGTATTTAGTCCAATATGTGGTTCTATATTAGAATAGATGTAAGAAACCAGTTTTTGCTACGAAAGACTTTGGAATATTCTTAATGTTATTCCAGAGCAGCGCCTTCAGACGGCGTGCGATTCCGAGCCCCGGAGTGGCCAGAATTAAATTTTCAGTGCATTCACACTAGAATCGCCAAATAAATGTGATAACACCTAATTGGTGTTTCAGATCAGAGATCTGAGTGTTCGGATGGGCCTGGAATGGGGTGTTTACCCAAGGAACGACATAAAACATGTCGACGCGGGATATTTGGACCCCTCGCTCGCTCTCGAAACGTTAAACGGATTAATTAATTAATTAATTAATTCGTTTAATGGTGAAACTCAAGTATCTCTTAAACAGTGGCTTGGATTGGAAAACTGAGGGCATCGTTGAGTCCAGAACGTGATGTTTACCCTAAGAGGGGTGTGAGTTTTGCGGGCGCGGCCCGTCTGTGAAAATGGCCCCGAGGGCGTTTTCGTAATTTGGCAGCCTCGGGTTTGGGCGTTGTAACTTTTGAACGGGGCCTCAGATTAAAATTCTGAGACCTCCATTGCACTTGGAGCATGATTTTTAGTCTAGGGGAGGCTTAACCCTGACCACGCCGAAATTTTGGGTTTGGGGCTGTCAGGCGGGCGTTTAAGTGATTTGTACTTAAACACCCCCACCCCCTTCTTCTCCTTCTTCTTCTTCTTCCTCAATCCCTCCCCTCTCATCCACCTCCGGCGAGGAAGCTCCGGTGAGATATCTCCGGCGAGGCACAACTCCGACGGATCGTGACGAAGCGTCGGGCTACGCCCTTCGAGGTAGGGGTTTATCATTTTCGTTTTCAATTTCCCGGAATCTTTGAGCCCGATTTCCCATGTCAATTTTTTGCCCGATTGTTGAAAAAATCCCAAAATCGAATAGCACGTGTTTTGATCTTTCCAACGCTCTTCTTGGATCAAAATTCCGAGTCTCGGGGTGCCCGGGGCAGCCCCGAGAAGTTCCGGTCGAATTCTTGGTTTTTCCGGCGGTTCCAGGCGGCGGACGGCAGTCCGGGATGGCGGCGACGACGACGACTTCCCAAGTGGCGCGGCGGCTCGGCTATGCGCGATGGCAGCACAGATCCCGACAGCGGTCTGGGATCCTCAGGCGGGTGGTGCAGCTCGAGGTCGTCGGCGTTGGGCAAGCTGGACAGGGGACCGGGGTCGTAGGCGCGCGACCCTGCGGGGACACCGAGACCCGCGTGACGTGGGTCTTTACATGGAAAACGGACTGGCCTTGTCGGCCGGTCGGTGGAGGAAGTGCCCGTGCGGTGCTCAGGCGAGGGGGACTGACACGAGGTGGCAGGCCGAGCACGGTGGCCCGAGGATTCGGCTGAGCCGGACCCAGGCGGCTAGGCCACGTTCCCAGCGGTCCGGCCCGAGGGGTTCTCCCCTATTATCTTCGAACGCCCCTATCTTTAGCTATGGGCGTCCGTTTTTCATGCCGTCAGCTACAGCGCGGACCTTTCATCAAGGCGGACTTTTTGAGAAGGTTTTGGGAATTTTTAATTTCCGAAACGAGGGGCCTCAGAGGCGCGACACGTCCTTAAGTGAAGTGACATTTTCTTCGGGGGTTTTTTTTTTGGATGGCGCAGACGCGTCCGACGTCTGTTTTGAGCACCATCAACGGCGTTGCGACCCTAGCACTGAAGCGGAAGATTCCAGGGCGGTTTCGGGCATTGATACTAGATTTGATACATGGGCCCCACGTGTCGTCTTTCGAGCTGCGAGCAGTGTTTAGCACCCTTTTCACCAGACGTCCGTTCGTGGCGTGCGAGCAGTCATTTCGGGAAGTTTTTCCAAGGGGATTGCAATGGTGAAAAATCCACCCGCTCTAATTCGGCACGATGGTGAGGGGCCCACGAGGGCCGTTTGGGCGTCGGCGGAGATTTTTTCATCTTTATCACCGGGCGACTGTTTTGGACAAGTGAATAGTCCATCTTGTGTTCTTTTTTGTGAGGATTACAACGGTGCAATCCGTTTGGTTGTGCGGAGCCTCATACGCGATCTTATTAAATGTGGAAATATGAAAGGTGCCCTGGTGGCAGCTCTTCTACAGTGTTTGTAGCGGACCCTTGGCGTGTGATCGCGTGCACTTCCGTGTGAGTGAAGTAATTCTTGAATAGATGTGGTTGTCCATGTCCCAGTCGTTGTGGTGGAAAGTTGGAGATGTTGTGTCACGCCTTCGCGTTGACGTTGGGTGTCGGGTGCACGATAGCCCTTGGGCTGAAAGTGAGGTATACTCTGGGAGTATACGGGAGCTCTTGGAGGTACGTGTGGTTTGTACCTGAGACATTCGTGCACTTGGTTGGGGTTAACTTGGGGCCACACATCGTGTGGGCCCCCAGGTACGTGCCGAACACTGCTTTGCATACTTTGACCTCTCGCAACGTAGAGGGTCCCTCTGTGCTCATTTGTTTGACCAGTAGGGTGGTGTTTCTCCCCTAGCCCTGTTCTCGTTTGTTTGACTAGAAGGGTTGAGTGGTCTCCCCCTAGTTTTGTTCTAGATGGATCGGTCGGTAGTGGTTCTAGTGACACCCAGTGATGGAACAGGTGTTGAACCACTTTTGGATGAGTTGTTATGGAGTTGAGCAGTTGCGCGACACTTGCTCAGTGTTCGGTTGGCAAGTGTTGTACCACCCCGTAGAGATGACCAGAGCTGTTCTGGGTTTACCCACCAGCAGGGCTGGGCAGTGGGTTACTCATCGACTTCTCAGGGTTTACCCTCTAGCAGAGACTAGGATGTGGGTCACCTGACGACTCTTGAGGGTCTACCCTCCAGTAGGGCTGGGCAGTGGGTCGCCCGTCGTCTTGTTTCAGGTCTACCCTCCAGCAGGGCTGGGCAGTGGGTCGCCTGTTGACTTTTTCAGAGTTTACCCTCTACCAGAGACTAGGCAGTGGGTCACCCGATGATTCTTGAGAGTCTACCCTCCAGAAGGGCTGGCCAGTGGGTCACCCGTCGTCTTGTTCCGGGTTTACCCTCCAGCAGGGCTGGGCAGTGGGTCACCCGTCGACTTATTCCAGGTCTACCCTCCAGCAAGGCTAGGCAGTGGGTCGCCTAACAAATTATTTCAGGTTTACCCTCTGGCAGGACTGGGAAGTGAGTTTCCTGATGATGTATTATGGTTTACCCTCCAGCAAGGCTGGGCAGTGGGTCACCCGGTATCTTATTATGAATTACCCTTCAGCAGGGCCGGGAAGTGGGACACCTGTTGGCATTCCAGACTCAGTCCTTTCTACTAGGCTAGTCTGTGGCTTTCCTCCATGACCACCGGAGCGGGACCCTAGGTTGTACGGGTCGGTGATGGAACGACTTTGACTTTGAGGAGACCTCTAGACTGCGGGGTAATGACAAGTTGTGGTTTGACGTTCCCCCAGAACTCTCAAGTACGAGGAGCGCCTTCCCCACCGAGACAGGTCCTTGTGACGCGACCAAAAACCGTTCGGGCGAGTCATTCCTGCCCAAAGCGGATAGTGTCAAGGTGCGGTGATTGAGCCCTTGACTTGTAGTTCGGGGCAGACGTGCGGGATACTGGGCATTGATGGGGGTTATTTCTGGGACTGTTGGCTACTCTTTTCTTGGACAGAGCTACGGGATGGAGATCCCCTTACGATCTTGTTTGGGATTCATGTTGAGCATACATATATGTATATACCTTGTTTCCGGTACCCACTTCTTGGGTTTGGTTACTCTCCTTCCAGGATAGGTGAAGACACGCAGGGTATGCCAGTTGCTTTCCGTGTCTAGCTTCTCGTGGTTGGACGAGTCTACTCTCCTTCTATAGGTAGCGAAGATTCGACGAGAAGTTCATCTTCTCACCGTTTCCATCTCCTTGTGCCTGGAAAAGTCTACCTTATTTCCTCTTGTTGGGTCTAGCTGGACTCTCTGTTGTACTCCCATTGCTTTCCCCTGTTCTCTCTACTGCTCACCCTTCGGTACCTCCTTTTGTTTCTCCCTCGAGCCTTCAGGGTATCCTACTGAGTATTTTTATAGTCACCCCTGCTTGGGCTTTTCCCACACTTGGTGTGCCCTTTTAGATGACGGACAGGTTGGTCGTGACGTCAGAGAAGCTTAAGAGCTTGGGAGCTTGGACCACGTGTGGTGGTCGGAGATGGGCTCTAGTTCGGGGACCCTTCTAACTGTTTACTTTTGTTCACCTGTTGCCGGTTTGTGGCACTTTTCTGGTTGGGCATGTGTTTTACCCTGTTTTTCTTTTCAGCACTTTACTTGTACTGTTTAGAGGTCGATGCACATTTGTGGTATATATATACAGTAGTTTCCCTTTTCTTTACTTGTATTTTCTTTTACTCTGCACTTTTTCATTGAGTGTGTTGCGTGTGTGTGTACTGGTTCTTAGGCAAAGGCCTCCCCGAGTTGTTGTGCCTTCTGTGCTGGTCTCCATCTCCTAACCAATGGAGGTGGGCTTGGGGTAGTTGCGGCTCGAGCCCGGGTAGCGTCGAGACATGAAAAAGTGGTATCAGAGGTGGTTCGTTCCTTGGGACGTTGTTCGGACGTCCCTAAAATAAAAGGAATTGGTTGGGAATTAGGGAAACAATGTTAACGTGTCTTGAGAGCGGCTCTCAGGCCAGGGAGTCCAATGATGGTGCGGCGATCGACGTATCCATTCACCAGGACCTTGATAACCCGCTTGTCGACTCGGCATGCTGAGACACTTATTGCAGGGAAAATTTGGTTTGTGCATCACATAGGATTGAGTCTTTGACTGTCCTTGAGTCAGCTCCCCATCGTTGTTATTGGTATATACATATATGCTCATCTGATCGCGACACTCCTTGATAACATTCAGGATGTCTCCGTGAAGACAGCCAGCCAAGATACCAGCTTTGGTTCGTGACGATGACCCTGTGAGCTACGAGGCCACAGTTCAGGACCCATCATGAGAGTCCCTTTCTTCGGGTGGGCCGGTAGCATCACCCCCACCTGTTGAGCAGCATAAATATTCAATAGAGCATGCGGGGCTTGAGCGTATTTTTAGCATGCTCCGTGAGTTCCAGCGGCAGAGACTACTGAGGTTCAGTGGTGAGCCAGACCCTCAGGCAGCAGAGGTTTGGCTAGTGGCAGTGGTTCGCCTTTTCAGGCTTGTGCAGACGCCGACAGATCTCATGGTGGCTTTGGCCGCTAGCCTTTTTGCAGAGAAGCTTGGCGTTAGTGGAGTCTGGTGACTCAGATTCTTGACGAGTCGTTGCTTTCACGGGGCGACTTCCAGTTGTTGTTTCGTGAGGAGATTTTCCCTCCTGCTTGCGCTCCGTTCAGATTCAGGTGCTCCTGCATTTTCAGCAGGGATGGATGACGGTGGCAGAGTAAGCGGCTAGTTTCGCAGACCGTGCATGATTTTACCCAGACTTGGTCCATGACAACAACTTCCGAGCGCGGAAGTTTGAGTAGTGTCTCCGCTGAGAGATTCGTGCTGTCATAGTACCCTTGGGCATTTCCACATATGCCGGGGTGCTAGAGAAGGCATTGGTGACAGAGAGCTTCCTATCACGGGTTACGGTTGGTAGTGGCAGTGGGCATGACGGTGCCGAGATGTCTGCCATAGCTAGTAGGCGCAGGAGGACAGGACCTCGATGCAGGTGGCCTCCCCACTGCCGGTTTCAGAGACATGGCCGTATACCATTGTGGTGAAAAGGCACAGGGCCTCAGCTGAGGATGCCCTTCCGTGAGTGGATCACGTGCCATGGACGTACACCATAGTGGCACCGAAGGGAACCAGGTAAGCCCAGAGAGCGTCGATGTTATGCTTGTGACGGGCGAGATCACTTGGCACGAGACTGCCTCACCCGAGTTGCAGAGAGCCTCGGGTAGGCAGCATGTGCACCACCATGACGGAGGCAGCGTCGTGGTCGGAGTAGCAGCCAGAGAGGTGGTGCTAGCAGAGGAGCAGGAGGAAATGGTAGTGGAGGACAACTTTACGAGATCTTTCCATCACTATTAGGCGGTCCACGTCAGTCTCCGGGAGTTGACAGATGGGACCACGGACAGCCGCGGGCTTTGGATGTCTATGATTCTGCAGAGCATGAGGTGATAATAGTTACACTCTACAACTCTTCTACTTTTTTCAGTAAAATTGATAGACTATGTGTGTGGAATTCTTTCCCCCCTGCTCCTTGATTGAGATGTTACTAGGGTGTCGCGGGGTGTCAGTGTAACCCTGTGTTGGTATAATAAAAGGTGTGGGGCCTTTTTCTTTAGTCTATGGTGTTGACTCCATCGCTCTCTGAGCTTGTAAGAGAGTCTTGGTTGCGAGACATCGACGGTGAAACCTTGCATGACAGGATATCCTTGGGTGTTCCACCATATGGATATTCTGAAGAAGGGAATCATCGGGCCTTGTTCTAGGTACGGGCGGTTATTCCAGTCGCAGCGTGCGACATAGAGGTTTTGACCGGGGAGGTGAGCTACCCCCGAGGGCCTTCGGGCCGTTTGAGACCGTGCAGAGGGATGACGAGGTTCCCTACCACCTTGCCCTAACCCCAAAGGCTGGTTTGGGTGTGGGACATCTCCCACGTGACTCACCTGAGAAGAGGTGTGCATGGTCATATGCACGATATTGGTGAGGGTAGACCTCACGTGAACAGATCAAATCCTTTGGTCTGTGTGCGGTGGCGTAGAGCTGTGCGAGAGTTCTTCTGGGTACAGGAGAGCCAGGTGTGGGCTTAGTACCATGAGATTTTCCCTGGTTTTTCTTTTCAGGGACTAAAAGCTTGAAAAAGGGAATGATTTAAGAACCTAAGTTTTGTTGCGAAAGACTTCGGAATATTCTTGATGTTATTCCAGAGCAGCGCCTTCAGACGGCGTACGATTCTGAGCCCCAGAGTGGACGGAATAAAATTTTCAGCGCATTCACAATAGAATCACCAAATAAATGTGATAACTCCTAAAAAGTGTTTCAGATCAAAGATCCAAGTGTACAGATGGGTCCGGAATGGGGTTTTTACCCTAGGAATGACATAAAACATGTCGGCGCGGGATGTTTGGACCCCTCACTCGCTCTCAGAACGTTAAATGGATAAATTGATTAATTTATTTATTCGTTTAATGGTGAAACTCAAGTATCACTTAAATGGAGGCTCGGATTGGAAATCTGAGGGCACTATTGAGTTTGGAACATGATGTTTACCCTAAGAGGGGTGTGAGTTTTGCGAGCGCGACCCGTCTGTGAAAAACGGCCCCAGGGGCGTTTTCGTAATTTGGCAGCCTCAGGTGTGGGCGTTGTAACTCTTGAACGGGGCCTCAGATTAGAATTCCAAGACCGCCGTTGCACTTGTAGCATGGTTTTTATCCTAGGGGAGGCTTAACCCTGACCCCACCGAAATTTTGGGTTCGGGGCTGTCGGGCGGGCGTTTAAGTGATTTGTACTTAAACACCCCCACCCCCTTCTTCTTCTTTTTCTTCGTATTCCGCAAACCCCCCCCCCCCTCTACTTTACCTCCGGCGAGGAATCTCCGGTGAGATAGCTCTGGTGAGGCACGACTCCGATGGATCACGACGAAGCGTCGGGCTACGCCCTTCGAGGTAGGGGTTTATCATTTTTGTTTTCAATTTCCCGCAATCTTTGAGCTCAATTTCCCCTGTCAATTTTTCCTGATTGTTTAACAAAGCCCAAAATCGCATAGCAAATGTTCTGAGCTTTCCAACTCTCTTCTCGGATCGAAAATCCGAGTCTTGGGGTGCCCGGGGCAGCCCCGAGAGGTTTCGGCCGAATTCTTGGTTTTTCCGGCGGTTCCAGGCGGCGGACGGCGGTCCAGGATGGCGGCGGCGGCGGCGGCTTCCCAGGAGGCGCGGCGGCTCGGCTGGGCACGACGACGGCGTAGCTCCCGGCGGCGGTCCGGGTTCCTCAGGCGGGTGGCGCGGCTCAGGCTCGCCGGCGTCGGGCGAGCTGGATAGGGGACCGGGGTCATAGGCGCGCGACCCCGTGGGGACACCGAGACCCGCGTGACGCGGGTCTCCGTGTGGAAAACGGACTGGCCTTGTTGGCCGGTCGGTGGAGGAAGCGCCCGCGCGGTGCGCGGGTGAGGTGGACTCGCACGAGGAGGTGCTCCGTGCGCGGTGGCTTGCGGGTTCGGCTGAACCGGACCCAGGCGGCTGTGCCGCGGTCCCAGCGGGCCGACCGGAGTGGGCCGGCCGGTCCGGCCTGAGGGGTTCTCCCCTATTATATTCGGGCGCCCGTATCTTTAGCTACGGGCATCCGTTTTGCGTGCCGTCAGCAGCAGCGTGGACCTTGCATCAAGGCGGAAGTTTTGAGATGGTTTTGGAAATTTTTAATTACTGAAACGAGGGGCCTCGGAGGCGCGACATGTCTTTAAGTGAAGTGATATTTTCTTCGGGGGTTTTTTGTTTTTGACGGCGCGGATGCGTCCGACATCCGTTTTGAGCACCGTCAGCGGCGTTGCGACCCTGTCACCAAAGCGGAGGCTTCCAGGGAGGTTTCGGGAATTGAGACTGGATTTGAGGCGTGGGTCCCAAGAGCGTCTTTCGAGCTGCGAGCGGTGTTTAGCGCCCTTTTCACCGGACGTCCGTTCGGGCCGTGCGATCAGTCATTTCGGAATGTTCTTCCAAGGGGATTGCAATGGTTCCATATGCCCGCTCTAATTCGGCACGATGGTGCAGGGCCCACGAGGGTCGTTTGGGCGTCGGCGGTGATTTTTTCATCATTATCACCGGGCAACTATTTTGGACAAGTGAATAGTCCATCTTGTGTACTTTTTCACGAGGATTACAACAGTACGATCCGTTTGGTTGTGCGGAGCCTCATATGCGATATTATTAAATGTGGAAATATTAAAGGTGCCTCGGTGGCGGTTCTTCTACCGTGTTTGTAGCGGACCCCTGGCGTGTGATCACGTGCACTCCCGTGTGAGTGAAGTAATGCTTGAATAGATGTGGTTGGCCATTCCCCAGTCGTTGTGGCGGCAAGTTGGAGATGTTGTGTCACGCCTTCGCATTGATGTTGGGTGCCAGGTGCACGATAGCCCTTGGGCTGAAAGTGAGGTATACTCTGGGAGTATACGGGAGAACTTGGAGATATGTGTGGTTTGTACCTGAGACATTCGTGCGCTTTGTTGGGGTTAACTTGGGGCCACACGTCGTGTGGGCCCCCAGGTGCGTGCCGAGCTCTGATTTGCATACTTTGACCTCTCGCGACGTAGAGGGTCCCTCTGTGCTCGTTTGTTTGACCAGGAGGGTGGAGTTTTTTTTCCTGGCTCTGTGCTCGTTTGTTTGACCAACAGGGTTGAGTGGTCTCCCCCTAGATTCGTTCATGATGGATCGGTCGGTAGCAGTGATAATGACACCCAGTGATGGAACAGGAGCTGAAACTCTTTTGGATGAGTTGTTTTGGAGTTGAGCGGTTGTGTGACACCCACTCAGTGTTCGGTTGGCCAGTGTTTTACCACCCCATAGAGATGGCCAGAGCTATTCTGGGTTTACCCTCCAGCGAGGCTGGGCAGTGGGTTACTCATCGACTTCTCGAGGTTTACCCTCTAGAAGAGACTAGGTTGTGGGTCACCCGACGACTCATGAGGGTCTACCCTCCAGCAGGGCTAGGGATTGGGTCACTCGTCATCTTGTTTCAGGTCTACCCTCCAGCTGGGCTGGGCAGTGGGTCACCTGTCGACTTGTTCATAGTTTACCCTCTAGTAGAGACTAGGCAGTGGGTCACCCGACGACTCTTGTGGGTCTACCCTCCAGCAGGGTTGGGCAGTGGGTCACCCGTCGTATTGTTCCGTGTTTACCCTCCAGCAGGACTGGGCAGTGGGTCACCCGTCGACTTCTTCCAGGTCTACCCTCCAGCAAGGCCGGGCAGTGGGTCGCCTAACAACTTATTCCAGGTTTACCCTCCGGCAGGGCTGGGCAGTGGGTCTCCTGATGATGTATTATGGTTTACCCTCCAGTAGGGCTGGGTAGTGGGTCACCCGATATCTTATTATGAATTACCCTCCAGTAGGCCTGGGTAGTGGGACACCTGTTGGCATTCCAGACTCAGTCCTTTTTACTAGGCTAGTCTGTGGCTTTCCTCCGTGACCACCGAGGTGGGACCCTTGGTTGTATGGGTTGGTGATGGAACGAAATTGACATTGATGTGACCTCTCTACTGCAGGGCAGTAAAGAGTTGTGGTTTGATGTTCCCCCAGAACTCTCAAATACAAGGAGCAACTTCCCCACCGAGACGCGTCCTTGTGATGCGACCCAAAACCGTGCGGGTGAGTCAGTACCGCCCAAAGAGGATAGTGTCAAGGTAAATTGATTGATCCCTTGACATGTAGTTCAGGGTAGACGTGCGGGATGCTGGGAATTTATGGGGGTTATTTCTGGGACTGTTGGATACTCTTTTCTTGGGATGAACTACGGGATGGAGATCCCCTTACGATCTTGTTTGGGATTCTTGTTGAGCATACAAATATGTATGTACCTTGTTTCTGGTACCCACTTCTTCAGTTTGGTTACTCTCCTTCTAGGAGAGGCGAAGACACGCGTGGTATGCCACGTGCTTTCCGTATCTAGCTTCTCGTGGTTGGACAAGTCTAGTCTCCTACTATAGGTAGCGAAGACTCGATGAGAAGTTCTTCTTCTCACCATTTCTAGCTCCTTGTGCTTGGACGAGTCTACATTATTTCCTATTGTTGGGTTGAGCTGGACTCTCTATTGTACTCCCTTTTCTTTCCCCTGTTCTCTCTACTTCTCACCCTTTAGTACCTCCTTTTGTTTCTCCCTCGAGCCTTCAGGGTATCCTACTGAGTATTTTTATACTCACCCCTACTTGGGCTTTGCCCACACTTGGTGTGCCCTTGCAGACGACGGACAAGTTGGTCATGATGTTAGAGGATCTTAGGAGCTTGGGAGCTGGGACCATGTGTGGTGGTCGGAGATGGGCTCCAGGTGGGGGACCCTTCCAGCTTTTTACTTTTGTTCACCTGTTGCCGGGTTGTGACACTTTTTTGGTTGGGCACGTGTTTTTTCCCTTTTTCCTTTTTAGCACTTTACTTGCACAGTTTAGAGGTCGATGCACATTTGTGGTATATATATACAGCAGTTTCCCTTTTCTTTACTTGTCTTTTCTTTTACTCCGCACTTTTTCATTGAGTGTGCTGCGTGTGTATGTACAGGTTCTTAGGAAAAGGCCTCCCCGAGTTGTTGTCCATTAGGCGCTGGTTGCCAGCCCCTGGCCTATAGAGGCGGGCTTGGGGTAGTTGTGGCTCGAGCCCGGGTAGGGTCGGGTCATGATGATAAAAATATAGTAGGTGGTTGATTTATTCATGTTTTCTTGTATATATGTGAGTCCCTAGTGTATGTAGTTTGGCATGTGAGTTTATAAGTGATAGTTAGGACTGGACAAAAGGTTTGTTACCAATTATTTATGATTCACATGTGATGTGCCCTATGGGTTAAAGGGTGAGCCCATTGATTTAGATATTGATCATGAATTCTATGATCCTAGTGATAAGGATTGGATACACTATGATATATAGTGGCATCCTTAGAAAAAGGTTAGCCTATAGTTGTGAGTGACCTATAGATGAAAAGCATGGGTTTATGGTTTGATTTATCAGATCCCTGAAATTTAGGTGATAGCAATAGTGTTTTTTGGGTATGGGGATTCCATATATATTTGGAATATTTAAGGGATGGCTAGGTGATTTTCATTGAGATTAGTGTACATGAGATACTACTGTATGTCATATAGGGGAAATTAAGCCTTGGGGTTTCATAGGGAATTCAACATGAGTTTTAATAATTTTCTATCATGGTGTTGTTTTGATTGAAGTTTTACTAGGATACCAAGACCTATATATTTCATAATTCATTTTTGAGTGGAGTAATAATTAATGTATGGTTAGAATCTTGTGGTTTTGGAAATGGCATTAGTTAGTGGCCAATTGTGCGTGTCTCATCAACTTCTTAAGGTTTTTAGGTTATTTAAAAGAATAATATGGGGTTTTTGATAATATTGATGGGTTTGGTGAAGATTATTCAATTTTTTAGGTGTATGAGAATAGTTTTGTTGAAATATGACTCATTAAATCAAGATTTATATTTTTTGACTGGGTTTTACAGGAGAATTATTATGTGATTATTTTTGATGAGATAGGGGTATCTCTAGCTAGGTATGTGGGGTTCAATTTGCTTTTGATATTTTTAGATATCATGTAAGATAAGAGGACCAATATAATTAAAGAAACCTTCATGATGTTGGTTTCAAAGGGTTTGATTAAATTGATAAGTTCTATATCATGTTAGAGGATAAAAAATAAATATATTGTGTTTGGTGGCATGATTGATCGGATATTGATCCTAGATATGTGTTTCTGAGGGTGAGATGAGTGTGGATTATGATGGTAGTACATTTTTTTATACTATAACTTGTTGTTTTGAATAATTAGTAGTATTTTTTAATAAATATTGTAATTAGTTCTCCATTTTTCAAATGAAGGTGCGACCCTTATTATGATTGGAATTTTCAGCATATGTTGAGGATAGAATTCTCATGAGATGGGTAATGAAAATAGTTAATGTTTAATATTAGCACTTAGTTGTGAATAGAATATATATGAATACATTAATTTAATGAGATAATGGATAGATAATGTGTCAAGGATGAAGGAACCATGTTATAGAAGTGTTATTACAATGGTGAGACTATTAAAAGGATGGTCGATAAGAAATTTTAATACTAGTAAGCTAATCAATAAAAATCATATGGATATGTGTTAAATTACTTAACTACTATAACATACCATGTAAATAATGAATTTGAAATGTTCATATATATTAATATTTGTGAATAAAATGTTAATATTACTTTAAAGTAAATATTATGTTCGATGGCGTACCCAATATGCAATAATGAGTTTCTTTGAAATCTTACGTTGCAGACTAATAATAAAATAATATTATTTTAAATGGTAGTTAACACCTAGCCGTTGTAATGCTGGGAAAGAGCATAAATAACTAAATAATGATTATATATGATTTTTAAATATTTTAACAACTACCCAATAAATGATAGAGGCTTAAAATACACATTAATCCAATTTTAAGAATAAATATTTAATATTCTTTAAAAGGTCGATTAACATCCTTTTGATGAAGAACCCTTTTTAAAACTACATTTTTTCAATATTATATGTTATATTTGAAAAAATAAAATCCTTATTTTGAATCGGGAAATCAAAATGTACTTTTTGTAATTTTTTTTATTTTTCCGATAAAGTTCATTTTTAATGAATAATGAAAAATGCTGTATTTTAATTCAAAACCTCCTTTTAATCTAATTTATTTATATTGTTATATTATCTTTTTAATTTGTTTTAAAGTGTAATTAGAATATTTTTTTACCATTTAATTCAATGGTGTTTATTGGAATTAATTACACTTTGAAAATAGACATAAATAAGTGTCAATCTTTTGATAGATATTGTTTCATAAAAACACGCTATTTTTTTGACAACGAGAATTAACAATATAATTTATTAATGAAATATATATGTTATGAATTTGGTAAAATGGAAATAATTTTTGAATTTGGAATATCAAATATATCTTAGGGTAAATTCTTGGTATTTTTATGATAATGTTCATTTTTTTTAATGAATAGTGAAAAATACAGCATTTTAATTCAAAACTGCCCTTTCATCCAATTTACATATATAGTTATATTGCCATTTTAACTAGTCTTAAGGTGTAATTTAATTATTTTTTAATCATTTAATACAATTTTGGTCATTGGATGTAATTTCACTTTTAAATTGGATGTGAAAACAAATCAATCTTTTGATAGATTTTACCTCTTAAAAACTCGTCTACGGTTTTGACAACGAGATTTTTTTTAAATTAATTACTAAAATTTATTTGTTTGGAATTTTATAAAATTGATTCCATATTTGGAATCATAAGTTCCAAATTATGTAATTAATACTCTTGTTTTTTGACATTATGATTAGTAACGACGGTAATTATCTTTAATTATCGTGATTAATTAGTAATCGGGTAGTTAAGGGTAACAAAATAATATCATAATAATATAAAATGACCCCAACATGTGTCCAAATCCTCTTTTTTGAGTCATGTCAGACCATTGAAGTCTTTTTACCGATATTGAGGGCCCATGGAGTCACATTGCTGTAATAATGACATTTATGACATTATTTTTTAAAACGAAGAGAAATATAATAATGGTTTGTATATCCTAAGTAAAACAATTTTAATTTTGTTTACAGAAATGATCTCTTTGACTATAAATAGTCATTTTAAATCTAAAAAGAGTTCATACATCTTGGTATTTTTTTATAATTTTTATACATTAAATAAATAAATTTATTTATGACATCATGATGATGTAGTGATTACCTCATTAATGAACGATTTAAATAAAATGAAAAGATAAGGTAAAATCTAAGACTTATACTTGTTGAAAACATATTGGATGGGTGGATTTCGAACACTTATCACCTTATACTCAAAATATATCATTGTGGGACCTTTAAAATCCGGAAATCATTTTATAATAAAGTAACATTTCAAGACTTTCCAAAATTGACCCTCCTCCCTCTTATAAAAGGCCCCCACCTCTACCCCTTACCCACAACTCTCAAGCCCTCTTATCATCCAACCTATTCTCATATTATCTATCCAAATCCATATATTACTCTTAGAAGCCTCACTTTGGGCATAAGTCTTTCCAAGGAAGCCTTTGGCTCAAATCAAAAAGAGTTACCCGATTTAGAGGTAATGTCTTCTCTCAAGATTCTTTCTTTTATTTTCCTTCTTCACTCACCAATATCTTCTTATTATTTGATACCATAATAAAAAAATTATCCTCAATATACTAGGATATTGTTATTATAAGGACTGTACCTACACTTACACACACCTCTGTCTAATGGTTAAAGAACATACTATTTCCATGGATGGAGAATTACTGCCTCACTAAACGATGATTGTTCAATATTCTCCTACCACCTCACATGGTCACCATTAAGATGTCACTATATTTATATATAATATATATTATGTTTATGTTTTCCTTATTCTTCTTTATTTTTTATTTATGTCATAATTTTATGGTTTTCATAATGGGTAAACATGATAATTTCAATTTTCGGAAGTGCGGACTACCGCCCCCTCAAAGTGATATGACTCGTTCATTCCATACGTAGAACATATAAAGGATATAATTTATGAAATTATGTAACATATATAATATATATATTATAATTTAATTATAATATACCAATGTATTATTATGTTTTCATTCAATTGAAGTATGAAATAGAAATGAAAGTAGCATTCATGCGTACGTACAGCTTACCATCTCCATGAACGGTGCATTTCATTTATTATCTATAAATGTTATGTAATATTATAAATAAATGTATATACTGTATATATATGATATATGTGATATCTAAATCATTAATATAACTCTGGATATAATGGATAGTTTACCACAAGAATGACTTGTAATTATAAGAAGTTTATTTTTGACTTAAGTACCAAATATCGACAAAACGACCGTTATTAACATAAATGATTACATATTGTTTATAACATTGTAATAAGTGATATAAAAGGAATAATAAACATGAAAAATATTCTTAATCAAATATAAATTAACTTAAGTTTATCTTTCAGGATGAACAAGGAACATACGAGCGAGTCACGTCGGACACGCGGTAAGGGGATTTCTTATCTCACTTTTAATTCTGTGAGATTTCCATTGTTCGCCAATTATTTATTGCATGTGGTGTATTATGTACTTACATTTGATATATATTATCATTATTCTATTTATATTCATGGTGTTATGTGATTCATTTTGAGTTTATTATCTTTTGGTCATACGACTCGATTTATTACAACGAGGTAAGGGGTTTTTATCTCACTTTTTATTCCCATGAGATTCATGATATATTTTTCACTATCTCCTTTGAGTGGTGTATGTACTGACAATTATTTTAATCATTGTGTAATATAATTTCATTTATGGGTATTTACATCTACATTGTATGGTCTTTCTTTCAAGCGATGTATGTTTCGTAAGTTTCCAAATCGGTAAGGGAACCTTTGCCCCTTCTCTTTTGAAAAGACTCCTATTTGATATGTATTTTAATTTACATATCATTATGTTGGGATATGTTCTTATATATCCGTATTGATGTAAATTTTATATCCATGTGATGTGATACCCTTTTCTCTCTCATCAAATCTTTTTCTGAAATTTTAAGTGATGTAGTTAGGCTGTTCAATTTCTGTAAGAGAACTTCATAACCCAATTTCAATTCATTGGGTTAAACATATACTTCTTGATTATGTCACGCTATGAATATGTGTGAATAAGCTATGATTGTTCTATGCTTACTATCCAATTATATTGGGTGTATTCTTAATTTTGACACATAATTATGTAATTGATTTATCCTTAATCTAAGGATACTGTCTTTATAAGGGATTTCGTCTCAATTTACATTCCATTGAGACTTCATTGTTGATATGCACCAATTTACTTTTATATGGTGTATATACTATCCTTTTCCATATTATATCATGAATACCTTTATTCTCATGATATTATAATGTTTTGATTAAATTTTATCCCTTAATTATTTGTACTGAAGCATATTTTATTTGGTTAAGAACTCTTTAACTAAAATATCATCTTAATGATTTAATCTTCAAAATATTTCTTATTAATGTCCATGTTTGAAAATGGTTTTAAGAATTTATTTATATAGAAATTACTATTTTAAAATATTAATTCTTTTAAAATCTTCAAAGTGGTATGTGACACTTTGATTCAAAAATATCTTTTTTTAAAGGTTTTAAAAATGGTTTTGATAAAGCATTGATTACGTCAATATATTGAACTAATATATTGTGATTGAAATGTGGAAATGTTATCTTTATCTTATGATTATGTTATGTGTTATGATTATGTTATGGTTCTTGGGAAATTTTACATATACGGGTGGTTCTGTGATAAACCTAGGGTGGTTGAGCCCGAGATAGCTCTCTGATGCATTGGGTAACGTGAAGGAGGTAAACGTTAATGTTTCTCCTAACAGTTTTAGGGAATATGCTGTGATGGGTATTCCAAATGTGACTCCCTATATAGTTGTGATAACTACAATGTAATTATGTTATGTATGCCATAATTTACCTTTATGATTTATGATTTATATGTGTCTTTCACAAATCTTATGATTTCATGAGGTATGTTAAAAAGATTATGTTATGTTTATATTAATGAACTAATATTTTCTTTCATTGTTTTATAACCCTTACAGAGCTTTTTATGACCATCCCAAGTTTTTGAAATGTTTTCCACAGGACTTAAAGATGAATAGGGACAAGGATGGGATCATGGAAAGACATTCTATCTAAAACATGTAACTAGACAAGTTTCTTTTTAAGAGTTGTTATTTTATGAAAAAATAGAAACTGAGTAGAAGTGTTTACTTTGTAATCTTTTGATATGTAATAGTTATGTCCTAATTCACTAAAACTCTAAACCTAAAAAAATCCTCAATGTGAATTATTCATTTAATTCAAGATTATGTAATGTTTTAAGGCTGTGTACTTATAGTTTGTATCAAAGGTCGGTTTAGATAACTTTAGAGGTTAGGGTATTTTTTAAGCACAAGTGACATTAATATAATGGTTAGGATTTTAGAAAGATTATTAGTTATTTTTATAATGTGAATGAGTTTAAGATAACATGAATAAGTATATCTTAGTATTTACCCTCCTCATAAGATATTATATGATGATTTTACTGATATACTCACACTGATATTTTTGTTTTAGTAAATGGCTAAATCTAGCAGGCACCAAAGTAACAGTGGATGTGAAGAAAACTTTGATGGTTTTATGAACAAGCAACTGAATGATTTGGGAGCTGCAATGAGAACTCTTGTGGTTATTATCAACCAACTATCTGGAGTCATGATTGACCACCTGAACCTTAGTGATTTTTATAAGACATCATATATGCGAGAAAAAAATCCCTATCGATGTTCAGGTAATAATCATAATGGTAAGTATGTTAAAAAACCAATGTGTCAAAGGTGTGGAAATAAACACATAGGAAAATGTTTCAAGGGGACAGAAAGATGCTATAGATGTGGAAATGAAGGTCATAAAGAAAGAACCTGCCATGGAAATAGGAAGCATCTAGTTGACTCTAGGAAAGGGAAAGAAGTTCTTTTTGAAGGATCAATTGAATGTTTTAAATGCGGTGTGCATGTTCATTATGCAAACTTATGTCCTACGAAGAAGTTTCGGGAATGGGATCTCCAGGATCATACAAATATTCATTTACCAATACCTAATGCCATTCTGATTGAGGATGAAGAAACTGACATTGAACAGTGAAAGGTATGGATTATTTCTTAACATATATTTTCTTATTATTGAATCTTAGTATATGATTCATGATTTTGTTTGTAGGAAAGAAGTATTTTAGAATAAGTTGGAAAGTAATGGTTAATGAATCATGAAGAATGTTGAATGAGTAAGAAGTCAACATATAAGGGATTCAAGAGTTATGGTAGATTTTTGGATGGTGAAATTCTTAAAAGTATTAAGGCTCTTTTGATGATGGGATTAAATTAGAAGATTTTTTATAGTATGTGTAAACCTGATGTTTGATATATGAAAATTTTATTCAAGGAATAATTATCTTTTCTTTTGTGGATATAGTTATAAATAACCATTTGGGTTTATATTATCCTTGTATTTGAGGCAATTACCAGTTAATACATTTTGGGATTCAAAACGAAAGTTATTAGATAACCTTTGTGGTTAAAATATGTTATGGTTATTTTTTATGAATTTATCTCTTTTTTGGAATTTTATAAAATTATATAGTTTTTTAAAAGGGACAACATGCAGACCGTGTGACAACCGTCACGTCGGACGATGCTGCGGGAATCGAACCCACACCCAAAGTGCGACTGGTATTTATCACCTACCACTAGGCTACGTGAATTCCCTGGTTAGTATAACTTATTCTTTTTAGTTAGATGATTTTATGAATCAATAATAAGCTGATTTTGGGATGTCTATGGAAATTATTAACCTATCATGGAGGATATGTGATTAGGTTAATTACTTTTCAATATGAGACTTTAAGCGTAACTGATGTTATTTGGAGATAAATGTTAAAATTTAGCTTGGAAGAATATGTGATTAAATCCTTCAGAGATTTGGGTTTAAATCTTAGTTTGGATTACTTTGAAGAATTTTATGGATATCTGTTTATTGATTAGTCTTTGATGAACATTGGGTTTTGCTGGACAAATTTTGGAGATTAAGAGTAGTTTTTATTTTTGTGAAAGATTATCCTTTTTGGAGATTATCTGATCTTGTACTAACCATTTTGGTTTTGTTTAAGGTCTAATGACATGGGAAATATATAGTTCATCTTTTAGGGATTATGTAATTCTCTCAAAGTTGATTTTAGAGCTCTTAATGCGAACAAGTCATGTTGAATACTCTTCATTTGGAGAAAATATTAGTTTGTGCTAGAAATATAGTAAAATATTAAAGTCTACAAGACAAGTGAGTATGTTTCCTTATGTTTTAGTTAATCTCATAAATAAATTATTAATGAAAAGTAACTTAAAACAAAAACTTTTTATGTTAACTTTTCCTACTGGGGAATCAAATATGGGTTAACCCATTAGAAGTTTGTGATTTTCTGGTGGTTAACTTTCTCCTAAACATGTTTTCTATCACCCTCCATCAGAACTTGATGGTTCGTTTTCTCCTACATATCCATGTTTTCATGGAATATTAGTATGGATTATTTTATGTGACCATCTTACTTCTTTTTATTTCTTTTAATGTGATACTTTTATTTACTCCTTTTCTGATGCGGGGCTTTCAATAAATGTTTTGAGCCCAATCTTAAAATTGTGAGGACGCAATTCCCGAAAGGGGGGAAGGATGTAACATCCCAGGTAAATAATGAATGTGAATTGTAATATATATTAATATTTGTGAATAAAATGTTAATATTACTTTAAAGGGAATGCTATGTTCGATGGCGTACCCAATACACAACAATGAGTTTCTTTGAAATCATATGTTGCACACTAATAATATGATAATATTATTTTAAATGGTAGTTAACGCCTAGACGTTGTAATGGTGGGAATGAAAATAACTAACTATAAAATTATTATATATGTTTGTTAAATATTTTAACAATTTCCCAATAAATTATTGAGGTTTAAAATACAAATGAATCCAATTTTTAGAATAAATATTCTATTATTCTTTAAAAGGCCGATTAACCTCATTTTGATGGAGAACCCTTTTTAAAATTAATTTTTTTCAATTTTATATGTTATATTTTAAAAACTAAAATCCTTCTTTAGAATCAGGACATAAAAATGTACTTTGTGTAAATATTTGTTATTTTTCTGATAAAGTTCATTTTTAATGAATAGTGAAAAATGCTATATTTTAATTCAAAACCTCCTTTTAATATAATTTATTTATATGGTTAGATTATATTTTTAATTGGTTTTAAAGTGTAATTAGAATATATTTTTACCATTTAATTCAATGGTGGTCATTATAATTAATATCACTTTGAAAATGGACATAAACACATGTCAATCTTTTGATAGATATTGTTTCTTAAAAACAAGCTATTTATATTTTTCTAATTTGTTAAATTTTTCTAATGAAACTTATATTTTTTTAATTTGTTAAAATGTACATCATTTTTTATTTTGAAATATCAGATATAGCTTAGGGTGATGTTTTGGTATTTTTCTGATAATGTTCATTTTTTAATGAATAGTGAAAAATACAACATTTTAATTCAAAACTGCCATTTCATCCAATTTATTTATATAGTTAGATTGTCATTTTAATTGGTTTTAAGGTGTAATTTAATTATTGTTTTATAATTTAATACAATTTTGGTCCTTGTATTTCATTCCCCTTTTAATTTGGATTTAAAAACAAATCAATCTTTTGATAGATTTTACTTCTTAAAAACCCGTCTTTGGTTTTGACAACAGGAATTATTTTTAAATTAATTAATGCAATTTATGTGTTTGGAAATTTGATAAAATGGATTCCATAGTTGTAATAATAAGGTCAAAGTTATTTAATTAATAATATTTTGTTTTTGAAAATTATGAATAGTAAAGACGGTAATTATCTTTCATTATCGCGATTAATTAATAATCGGGTAGTTAAGGGTAATAAAATAATATCATAATAATATAAAATGACCGAAACATGTGTCTAAATCATATTTTTTGAGTCATTTCCGACCATGGTAAGCTTTGTACCGAACTTTAGGGCCCATGGAGTCACATGGGTGTAATAGTGACATTTATGACATTATTTTTTAAAAAGAAGAGAAATATAACAATGGTTTGTATATCCTATGTAAATTTTTTTTTAAATTTGTTTAAATAAATGATCTCTTAGACTATATATAGTTAAAAATATTTCCTACACCATCATATTTTTTTTAATAATTTTTAGACATTAAATAAATAAATTTATTTATGACACCATGTTGATGCAGTGATTACCTCATTAATGAATGATTTAAATAAAATAAAAAGAGAAGGTAACTTATAAGACTTACACATGACTAAAACCTATTTTATGGGTGGATTTAGAACCCTTGTCACCTTATCCTCAAAATATATCATTGTGTGACCTTTAAAATCAGAAAATCATTTTATAATAAAGTCACATTTCAAGACTTTCCAAAAGTGACCCTCCTCCCACTTATAAAAGGCCCCCACCTCTACCCCCTTACCCACACCTCTCAAGCCCTTGTCTCATACAAAATCTGATAATATTATCTCTCCACATCACTATATTACTCCTAGAATCCTCACCGTGGGAATAAGTCTTTCCAAGGAAGCCTTTGGCTCAAATCAAAAAGAGTTCCCCGATTTAGAGGTAATATCTTTTCTTGAGTTTCTTTCTTTTATTTTCCTTCTTCAGTCACCAATATCTTTTTATTATTTGATCACATAATAACACCACTATCCCTAATACACTAGGATATTATTATGATAAGGACCTTACCTACACTTACACACACCTACGTCTAATGGTTAAAGAACATACTGTTTCCGTGGATGGCGAATTATTGCCTCACGAAACGGTGATTGTTCAATCTTCTCCTACCACCTCTCATGGTGGACATTAAGATGTCGCTATATTTATATATGATATATATTATGTTTATTTTTTCCTTATGCTTCTGTATTTTTAATTTGTGTCATAATTTTATGGTTTCCAGAATGGGTAAACACAATAATTTCATTTTAGGATGTGCGGGCTACCTCCCCCTCAAAGTGATAGGACTCGTTCTTGCCATACCTGGAACGTATAAAGGATAGAATTTATGAACTTATGTAACTTATATAATATATATATATTATAATTTAATTATAATATACTTATGTATCATTATAGTTTCATTCCATTAAAGTATGAACTAGAAATGAAAGTTACATTCATGCGTACGTACGACTTACCATCTCCATGAACTGTGCATTTCATTTATTACCTATAAATGTTATATAATATTATAAATACATGAATATTATGGTTATATATGATATATTTTATATCTAAATCATGAATATAATTCTGCATATAGTGGATATTTTACCACAATAAAAACATGTAATTATAAGAAGTTTATTTTTGACTTAAGTACCAAATATCGATAAAATGACTGTTATTAACTTAAATGATTACATAATGTTTATAACATTGTAATAAGTGATATAAAATTAATAATAAACTTTAAAAATATCCTTAATCAAGTTGTAATTTACTTAATTTTATCATTCTAGAAGGACAAAGAACATACGAGCGAGTCACGTCGGACACGTGGTAAGGGGATTTCTTATCTCACATTAAATTCCGTGAGATTTACATTGTTCACCAATTATTTATTGA
The DNA here is from genome assembly GCA_963277665.1 of Viscum album. Lineage (NCBI taxonomy): Eukaryota > Viridiplantae > Streptophyta > Magnoliopsida > Santalales > Viscaceae > Viscum > Viscum album. The sequence continues at coordinate 59,541,337 of OY728163.1, read as the reverse complement.
ATTTAGTGTATTTTGTACTGAAATTTGATATATATTATCATGATTCTATTTATATTCATGGTATTCTGTGATTCAATAGGTTTTTATTATCTTTTGGTCATACGACTCGATTTATTACAATGAGGCAAACGGTTTTTATCTCACTTTTTATTCCCGTGAGATTCATGCTATATTTGTCACTATCTACTTTTAGTGGTGTATGTACTTCCAATTATTGTACTTTTTGTGTTATATAATTTCGTTTATGGTTATTTAAATCAACATTTTATGGTGCTTCTTTCAAGTGATGTATGTTTCATAAGTTACCAAATCGGTAAGGGAACCTTTCACCCTTCTCTTTTTAAAAGACTCCTTTTTTGTTATGTCTTTTAATTCACATCTCGTTATGTTGGGATATGTTCTTATATATCCTTACTGATGTAAATTTTATATCAAAGTGATTATATACCCTTTTCTCTCTCATCAAATCTTTTTCTGAAATTTTAAGTGATGTCGTTAGGCTGTCGAATTTCTGTAAGAGAACTTCTTAACCCAATTTCAATTCTTTGGGTTAAAAATATACTTCTTGATTATGTCATGATATGAATATGTGTGAATAAAATTTGACTGTTCTATTCTTACTATCCAATTATATTGGGTGTATTCTTATTTTTCACACATAATTATGTAATTGATTTATCCTTAATCTAAGGATACTGTCTTTATAAGGGATTTCATCCTAATTTAAATTCCATTGAGGCTTCATTGTTGATATGCGCCAATTAACTTTGATATAGTGTATATACTATCATTTGGAATATTATATCATGAATATTCTTATTCTCAAGATATTTTAAAGTTTTTGTTAAATTCTATTCCTCAATTATTCATATTAAAACATCTCTTATTTGGTTAATAACTCCTTAACTAAAATATCATCTTAATGATTTAATCTTCTATATATTTCTTATTAATTTCCATGTTCCATAATAGTTTTAAGATTTATTTATATGGAAATTACCATTTTAAAATATTAGTTCCTTTAAAAGCTTCAAAGTGGTATGGGGCACTTTGATTCAAAAATATCTTTTTCAAATGGTTTTGAAAATTGTTTTGATAAAGAATTGATTACGTCAATATATTGAACTGATATATTGTGCTTGCAATGTGGAAATTTCATCTTTACCTTATGATTATGTTATGTGTTATGATTATGTTATGGTTCTTGGAAATTGTTTACGAATACGGGTGGTTCCGTGATAAACCTAGGGCAGGTGAGCCCGAGATAGCTCTCCAATGCATTGGGTAACGTGATGGAGGTAAACGTTAATGTTTCTCCTAAGAGATTTATGGAATATGTTGTGATGGGTATTCCAAATGTGACTCCCTATGTAGCTGTGATAGCTACAATGTAATTATGTTATGTATGACTTAAGTTACCTTTATGATTTATGATTTCTATTTGTATTTGACAAATCTTAGGATTTCATGAAGTATGTTAAAAAGATTATGTTATTTATATATTGATGAACTAATATTTTCTTTCCTTGTTTTATAACCCTTACTGAGCTTTTTATGCTCATCCCATGTTTTTGAAATGTTATCCACAGGACTTAAAGATGAATAGGGTCAAGGATGGGATCATGGAAAGACATTCGATCAAAAAAATGGAACTAGACATGTTTCTTTTTAAGAGTTTTTATTTTATGAAAAAAAGGAAACTGAGTAGAAGTGTCTAATTTGTAATCTTTTGAGATGTAATAGTTATGTCCTAATTCTCTAAAACTCCAAACCTAAAAAGATCTTCAATGTTAATTATTCATTTAATTCAAGATTATGTAATTTTTTAAGGCCGGGTCCTTATAACTATGATAAATATGTGATATTGTGTGGTTCCATTAAATTGGAATTGATAAAGATTATAGTGTGAACCAATTCCAGGTTATGAGATGAATTATAATCCATTTTTTGGTTTAGTGGTTTAACTCAATTCCTAGCATAGATTTAGGGTGAACATGTAATTCATATTATAGATTGTGGTGTGAACCTTAATTGATGATACAATTAATTGGGTGAACCCATTTCATCATGTGACTCATGGGGTGAACACATTTCATCACGAAATTCAGGGGGAGAATCATGTGACGAAACATTGTGATCGAGTCTACTTAGAAGAGAAAAAAATAGAATATCATACAATGGTTCAAGATCAAACTATTTGATACCATAAGTGTTTTCCTATGCTTTTTCAGATTCTCTAAATGGATGGATAACCTATGTCCACTCAATGGAATTGTGGTTGAGACACATCTAATTTGTTTTACAATTCTATATGAGTGGAAATTCTAGCTTATGACTAGTTTTTTCATGTGTAGTTATTCATACTATGATAGAATCCATACTAAGTGGGTCATTAGAGAAAATGGAATGTGTTTTAATTTTATGATTTGGATGGATGGGATAACCTTATATTGGTATCCACAATTACATGTTTTGTTTTGTTTTTGTGGGAAGTATTATAATCTTTTAAATGAGTTTGTTAACAACACCATGTTGTATCAAGATATAAATAAATAGGAATGTTTTATCTAATTGTTTCAATGGTGGTGGGGTACGGTGGAATGGATTTTAGTGAAAAGTGTGTCTCATTTTCATAGTGGAATGATAATAGGTATTTTGGTGTTCTATAGTTGAATGGGGTAGATTGAGCTTTGTGAAATAATAAGGATTGGCCATCATTATTGATTTATTATTAAAAGAGACTTATTGTTGATGATAAGTACAATAATGGAGAGATTTTAATATTTTGATTCCAAATTGGTAATGAAATATTGGGAGGGATTTGATTTGTTTTTGTAATCGATTTTTTGATTTATATTTTTGGAATTTTATCTTCGGTAAAGGGTGTTTTGGACATGGACTCGACATTTGTGGGTGCTTGGTATGTTCAAGTGGATGTCATAGAAAGATCAAAGTGGTCAGGAAACTGAATGTTTTTTAGAATATAGTCAGAAAATGAATGATAATTATCTTTATTAAAGGGTTACATGTTTTTAAACTCATTTCATGGAAGAGGGATGAAAGAAGAGGAAGGGGAACTACCCAAAAACTCATAGGGTGAATACTTAGTTCAAGCCAAGAATGTGTGTTAAGAATTTCTTTATTGTCAGTTTATTACCCATAATTTCCTTTGATCATGCCCCCTTTTTTAGGATCATGGGGTATTAAAGATGATCCTTTTGGTTCAAACACACTCCCTCCCACACCACTATATATCCATATTTCATCTAGGTCATTCTTATAGTGATTATATGGTTATTCTGAGAGAGTTTATTCTTCCCCATCCTTTCAATTTATTTTCCCTTCATCAATGGTAATTTATGATTTTTTTGGATTTGGGATTCAATACTAATTCAATTTAAACATAGATAAATCGGATAATTCTATAGGGATTTTACTTATCATTTTATGTGGCCATTATAAGATATTTTTTATACAGTATCACATGAAGTATCCATTATGGTACATTTATATTTGGATGTGTCTAGTGTTTTTTTTTCAAAAACTAAATTATTTTGTAGGATTATTTAGTTCTATATGATATTGAATTTTCAAAGGATAATGACAAGTGTTTTTTGGGACCATCAATGGGTTTTTGTCATCGTTTTAGTGAAACAAGGCCTAAAGGATAGTTTTGAGTTCTTATTAATGTTGTTTTAAATTAAATATATTTTTTTAATTATTTTTAATTTTATTAATTTATTATTAATAAATAATATTAATTAATTTTGATCATTTGGATGCATGTTAGGGCCTCAACATGATAAGAGATCGATGGTTAGACTCAGAAGAGACTGGGTGGTGCTGTCTGGTGGGAAATTAAAATAGAATAGTTATGTAAATGAGGTAGTTGATCCTTATAAAAGCAAAATGGTGTTATGAATTTATTTATTTATGAACAAAATGTGTTATGAGGTCTGACCCTACAATATTTTTAACATTAATGAAATTAAATTCATTTTTAAATAAAATTAAATACATGTGATATAATTTAACAAGGTGCAAGGACAGAACTGACCTTAGATTTTTTTTATAATTTCAATAGACATATATGGTCAAGGGAGTAATTCAAAATTCATTAATTCAAAATTTTGGATACCATTGAGTAGTTTATATTGTATATGTAGGTGTTTTAGACCTTATTATAGGTTCCCAGGTGACCTTCAGGTAGTGAGATTTGATTTTGTTCAAATGAGTGGACCTTGAGGACCTTGTTGAACTGTTATGATCTATTAGAGACATTTGTTTCATGAGATTACAATCGAAGGAATTGTCCACTCCCACAAAAATGGAATTTCCTAGATGGGTAGACACTCCTGAGACTTATATTTACATTCGGTGGGAGGTGCGCCTTAGGGTGACATGGGACGAAAATGGGATTCATTTTAACTCCCATATGATTTTATCTTAGGTGTTTATGGATTTCTAGATGAGACATTGATAAGGTTAAGAAAATGTATTCCATCTATGTTATGGGTGATAATACAAGACACATGTTTTAGGTAAGATGAAACATGAAGAATTTATTTTATATGATAGGTTCTAGGGGACCAAGGATGGTTTCAAACTAATACATAAACACCTATGATGGTGAGTTTGGGAAATTATGTTGTGATAAGTTTTGTTGTCACCTTATAATATGAATTATGTTTAAACTAATGTTGATTTTTTCTACGTTCATCAACCATGGAATTAGTATATGTGCCAAATATTATTGATGTCATAGGGTTGTCCAGCTAGGAATTGTTGATGATTCCTGATGACAATGAAAAGATCATGATTATTTTATGTAGTATGAAATCAATGCGTAATGACTATGGAAAATACTAGATTACATCCTAGGGTTCAAAAATGACCTAAAATGATAATGGAATGTCCTAATTTACATATTAGTGGTCAAAAAAGATGGTTGGTTACTATGGAACTCTCAAGAAAACCTCATGTGGTTTGATGATGATTCCTAATATCTATAGATATTCAAGGATTATCTCTTATAGATTGTATCAGATCATAATGACTAATGATTTCCAAGTAATACCTCCTAAGGATCAACATTGTGTCTTTTACACTAGGAATTATTTTTAAATATCCAATAATATAGAATTCATCCATAATATTATATGTTTGATGATCCTAGCATTGTTTGCATGATTACATTATGTACTTAGAGAAACTGAATAACACGTCAGAGATTTATTGGGTCAATCTTGTGATTCATGGTTTAAACCATTGATTGATAGTGGTTATTTTATTTACCCTTACACAACTGATTTATTAATATTCTAAGCACATAAAATATGTAAACTACATTTAATAGTTGTATACAAGACCACATTGGTGTTACCCAATGTGTATACACATAGGTCCTTGTCAGGTATACATGACACATGGGTACTCGAGCTTCCATCATTTTTTAATATTCTAGTTGGGAAATGTAACAAGGGAGCCAGATTTGGCTAGATAGATCATATGGTATTTGATGACTCGTATGAATATTGGTCTATGTTATATATTAGTTCCTTAGTGTCTCTATTTAAATTATTTTATTTTTTATGTGATTGGCTTCAAGGGTGATCGTAGTTATATATTAAGGTATGCCTCAGTGTTCATTATTTATTTATTTATGGATGTGTTTATTGCTTACACATGCTCATTTATATGTTATAAATGACTCTTAATTTATTTTCATATTATTATATATTCTAATAATGGGGTAGAGTCTCCACATGGGGATACCCGAGACCAATACTATGGGTCAGAAGCTTCTGGAATATGTGGAGGTGGGCATGAAGTCCTAGTAGTCACTCCCCTGGTCCGAGTATAACCCAATGGATCCGGAATTGAAAATGGATATTATATATATATAGAAATATATATAAACCCATGGAGAAGAATATACCCTTCCTAATAAGAAACCCTACATAGTTGGATTCTAATATATTTAGTGCATGTCTATGTTAACTCAATTTTCCTAATATATAAAAAGAAGTTAGAATTATCAATGAAATTCTATCCAAAGTAATATTTTATTAGTATATCATTACATACGAAAAAACCTCAATTCTTTAGTGGAACCTCTAATCAAATTTGGTAAATATGTTTATAGATACTTTGGAAAAGATATTTGATGTGCTTGGTTGTTTAGAGAATCAAGAAATAACCCTTTAAATTTATCACCTTAACGTTGAGAAATAATAGTCGGAGTCATTGATAATTAATGATGTGAAGAATAATAAGAAACAAATCCTAGTGTTCATGGTTTTTAATGATACCTTTATTGAACAATCTTTTCTTAAGGTTCATTATATTAGGATGGAAAGTCAATTTCTAATGTTAAAACTGATGGGTGATGACTCAGAGGAAAATTTTAAAGAAAAATGTATCACAATTGATTGGTAGAAACTAAATTTTTTCAAAACATTTAAAATTAAATATATATATTATACTTCAATTTTAAACAATTTTTTTAAATATGTATAGTAACTCTTGAAATGTTTGAATTATTATTAACTTGTTCGTAGTGCTAAGAGGGATGAGATGGTTTTCAATTACACTTTTATGTTCCATAACAATAATTATTATAAGAATAAATATAGAAATTATATAGAGAAATATATTATAAAACTTTGAAGGTAATTTTCTCTAGTACAACAATTTCATAATGTATCATTTTAACGAGTGGTTGATAAGATCAATGAAATTATATAATTGTGGTAAGATTAGAAATATTTCTCATGAATGTAAGGAAATGAGAAATGGTAATGGGTAGACCAATAATATAATTTAGGTAAAAATATTAATTATAATGAGATAAGAAATTAAGAAATTTTTAACCTGATGATATGTATGTATGGTACAAATAATCATTATCATACAAATAATTTTATATTAAAGTAATATACTATTATATCTAAATACAATAAACTTAAAATAACATATAAAATGTTTTCCTTATTTTAATTATTTCACTTATTTTTAATGTTGGACACATGAATAAATTGTAGTTGATTAATGTTCTGACATTACTCATATTTGTTACTATAGGAATTATGTATTGAATAATTAGACAGCAAATCAATGTTGATGCTTTATAAAGGATATTGTATAATATTTTTTCTATATATAAGGATTCAGTATTTACAATTTGGTGGAATGTTATTTATGGTTTCATAGGTTTAAGGATTATTGACACGTCTTTATCATTGGGTGAGACAAAAAAAACTATTTCCTAATTTAAAATGAGGTAAATTGTGTAACCTAGGTTGTCTCTAGAGAGGAGCACACAACAATCAATATATCACTTAAAAATTTAAGAAATTTGTGGAATTTGTTTTTGAAATGTATTGATTTTAAAAAGAAATAAAGAAATTAAAATAAAGTTCGAACACAAATGGATGAAGAGAGTAATGGATTTAGGGTAAGATCACCTTTTTAAATATCATTATATAAATAAATAACATTCCTTCTCTCTTCCAATTGAATGATAATCTAAAGACTCCTTGATCAGTTTTTCAATCACACTTGGTTGAAGGAAATAATGTAAACCACTCTTATGTGATTGAAAATTCATAAAATATTCCCATAAAAACTATGTCAAGTCACTATCATGAATTGTTTCTCCATAGAAATATATAATTAATCCGGAAATTCTACACATGTTCTAGTAATTTCAATACATTCACCACCTAATAAAATATACTCAATTGAGACAAACTACACTAGGTGGAGGGACTTTAAAGATATTAAACCAAAGCTATAAATAATGAATGACATGAAAAATCAATATACAATCACATTAAGATAATTTCACACCATTGAAACTATATACCATTCAATTGAAAAAGAAAATTTTAAATTAATTCAAAACACATCAACATTACAAAAGAAAAACTCTACATTCCCTGATCACTCAAGATATTTACTCCTCCATGTGAAGCGTAATAAAGTTAAAATGGGAAGAATACATTATTATAAAACTATGAAATGAAAATAAAGAATATAAAAATCACATCCAAGTTAAAATCCTCTAGCATTGCACCTCCTTAACCTTCTTTAACACACTTTAATGGGAGTGGACACACATATTTATAGTGTTGAGGGGTGGAAACATTTCCCTCCGGATTAATTCCTTTGAAATCTTGAGTCTATTTCAACTATTAATTTCCTAATCATGGGATTATATCTTCATAAAATATTTTCATATCTCTTTTATTAATGAATCCACATAATCATAGCTTATTTAGACAATTTTCAAAAACGTTATCTATGAATTACTTAAGAATACTTTTTCTTCCCGAGTATACTTCTCAACTACCTCCAATTTGTATCCTTAAATCTATTTTTTAATGACATAATTTGTTATTGAAATGTAATTTTAACATTACAAACAAAGTCCTTTTTCTAATACACTTAGAATAAATTAATTTTAACATACCTAGACCATGATATGACTCAATTATTGATGTGGGGTCCATTGTTTCGGTCAGCAGAATTTCTCGAAATGAAATATTTTTATGGACTAGTTTGTTTGTTATTAGATCTGGATCGAGAATAAAAAGTATAATATCATGAAAAAAGTAATCCTAAAAAGGAAATACTTCTATTGGATCAATATTCTAAAATTAATGCTCGAAATATAAATGCTCCAGAAAATTCTTAAATATACAGAATTAATCGATTTTCACAATTAATCCCAAAATCACCAAAAATACTAAAATGATTCAAATCAGATAATATTGATTAATTGTAAAGTATTAAAAAAAACATATGAATAATTATGAAAATATTACCTATATCAAATATCATCTAGTCAAAAGTATACATATAATTTTTGAAGTAGTTTTTGTTTGTGTTTTGAAGTGGTTAATGATATTTTTTATTGGATGTCAATTAATTTTTAATAATTTTTTGATGTTTATGTTACCCATAGGTTTATCTTATGATTCCACATAATTTTTATCGAATAATTTTATTTCAATTTTGGGACAAAAGATGAAACTTATATACTCTTTTAGGGTTAATAATTTTATGGTGATGTAATTATTAATAATTGGTATAAAATATTTTTTAATCATTATTAGATTAATGCGAATGCAAAATTAGGGGATAATATGGGATTTTAGGTCTATATGATTGATATCATTTAAAAAATAAGCACAAGTTTATATATTATAAGCATATATGAATTTTTTGATGCTTTATGTCTTACTGATTAAGGTTATTTTAAAAAATAGTAGTATATTTTTTAGAATAAATGGTTAGGATATATCCATTATTGGTATGTGACTTCTTGAAGAATTTAATTGTTTGAATATAAATGTTAAGTTTATTTTGAGAGAATAGATGGTGAAATATTTATAATCACTTGGATTTGAAACTTTTTTAAACATATTATAATGATATTTAGGGATAACTATTTATGGGGATATTTAATTTTAGCATTGTATGTAGTGTTGGGCATATGGAGATTAATTTATTAGTTAATTATATGAGTTTTTATTCATAATTATTTTGGAATTATATTTACCAATGCCTAATATTTTCGGTTTTAGTAGACTTCTAGAGATATGAAGAATATTTCTTCACCAATTTTTATGATATTATAATTTTTTAAAATTAATTTTGGATATTCAAAAAATAAAATATAATCATGGTTATTTTTTATTCACAATATGAGATGAAGTGGTGATAGAAAACATCTTATAACACAACCAAATGTTGAATTTGGGCTTATAGAATGTAATGAAATCTAGTATGTATATGCTATCATATTATATATCAATGTGGTAAAAGAATTAATGAACTCCTGAAATATGTAGATAAAATTATTAAGTCTTATGTAGAAACTATCAATCTCCTATCAAGGTATTATTTTAAAAAATCATTCAAATGTTTCAGTCTTATAATGAAACAAAAATGGTTTTAGAAATATTTTATTAAGAATCACTATATTTCCAATTTGTGACATAGAGATTAATTATCATGATACAATAAACATCATATTTTATTTCTATGTCATGATACACTAAATTAGGTAAGATTTTATGCATGTGATTTATTTTGGTTGTTGAGAATATTGATTACCAAATTTTTATACATATTACTACAAATTAATATCTTGTTAAATATATTGTGATATATACAAAACCAAACTAATGTGAATAATAATTTATTAAAAATCATATTAAAAAAATTATTATTAATATACAATTTTTAGAAAAATAAATTATCATTCATTTTTGATTTATATGATATAATGTTTAGGGAACTTAAATTTTTAAATGGTTATTTTTACTATAAATTCGTTTTTCTATATATTATATATATTTATTTTAAAAGGTAATTTTTATAATTTTATAATTTTAATTTGATATAATTTTAATTATTTTTTAGTTCATAGTGTCCAAATATTCTTACGATCGAATTTTGGCACATTTCTGAAATTGTTGATTTTTTGTGCATAGCGAGAAAGACTATTTTGAAAAATAGGTTCAATTTTATGACACCATGAATATAAATAATAATTTAATTATATATGTAAACTTTTTATAGACCAAATATATATTTAATATGAAAAATAAGTCAATCAAATATATATTATATTAAATTTTATAACCATTTTTTTGACATTTTAGAACATTGGTGATGTTTTACTCTAATAAAATAAACAATTTTGATCCCTTTCATTAATAAATTATTTATAAGAATAAATTAGTTTATATAATTTTTTTAAATCCACATAACTATTATTTACTAATGAACCATAAAATTTCATAGTGATCAATTTGATTCATGAATTTGGTGTAAATTCTTTTTTATGATTAAAAATCAATTTTTCTAAAAGATTTTTTTCGTTATGTAGTTCAAATACATATTAAAATTAATTTTCACATCCACTAAACATTAAATAACATAAAATGGATTCTATATTTTGAATATAAAAATTAATTTTATTAAATACATTCAATTTCATTTTTCTTCACAATTAATACTTACCATGAAAAAAATTGTTACCATAGTACGAGTTAAATTTTTTATGATGGGATTAAACTAAAGGATATCAAAAAAATACCATCATATAATGTCTAAATATGATTTGGTGAGGGTTTTAAAACCAATGATATCCTATATTCAAAACATTATTCATATGGTTACACTTTCTTTGATTGAAACATTGCATGTATATTGTGAAATTAAAATTTATAAAAACATCATTCTGATTCACTTAATACTTTCTCATGATATTTATAATGATAAAAAAAATATGAATAACTCAAGAGAATAATATTTTGTATGAATAAAATTTATCTTAATCATTTTAATTATATTTTAATTAATATTTTTATTATCATAATTTATTAAGAAACATCAAAATAGTGCTTTTGAATGAATTATATTAATGAATTAAATTTTCTTAAATACATTAAAAGAAATTTTTTTTGGATGAATTATGGTGTTCCATGAAATTTATATAAAAATATAAATATTAATCTTTTATATATGTGTTTATATTAAATGTCCATTATTGACAAGATATTTTTATTGTCAAATTATGTGAACAATATTGAAAATAACATTAAATAGTTTTTAATGATTAACTATATTTTATTGAGTAATTTAAATTTCATAAAAATATTATACAGTAATACCAATTGGATCTGGGAAATCATTTCACATAATGTCCAATAATTAGATAAATTAAAATTTTTAAATATTTTTAATGTCCTAAAATTATTAAATAATTTTAAACCCATAACTAATTTTCGATTATAAAAGTAGACTCAATCTACACTATTCGAAAACAGATATATCTACAATTTTATTCATAATTTATTTCCTAATACATCTCTAAAAATCCCATAACATTTCTCTATGCATATATTTTGATTATAAACCTATCCTAAAAAATCGATATGTTCATTGAATAAGAGCGAAACAGAAGATGCGATCATTATTATCGAACAATTCCATGTTTACATAATCTTATACCTACTAAAAATTGATTCTAATTATAAAATAAATTGGTATCATTAATATAAATATAAATTATTATGTTTAGGTAAAAATCATATACTACCTCAATTACATCAAATGTAAAATGAAAAAATTAGTCATATGTAAGTTCAGACTTCCACATCCACAAATGATGAAAATTGTTTTTCATTATCACCTCATACGATTAGTCATAATGATGAGTTTAATTGATCAATATAAGTTTAATAAAATAATTTTGTTCCTTAAAGATAAAAAATTTCCCTTCATTCACTCCTTCCATTGAATAATGAATGCATTGTAAATCCATATGTGCAGATAATCATTCATGTCGTTGAAGAATTTCATTCTTCATCATTTCCTCAAATAGAAGATTATAATAATGAACTAAATGAATAATAATCTATTTATAATGTAAACATGATTCTTGAATGAATAAATATTATCTTCTTTCTTTCCCTCTCATCCATTGTAAAATGGAAATTCCTCTCTTCTGTATGTTTAGAAAATTACCTCTATGAACATATATATTTCGATATTAATTGTATCACTATATAAATAGTTCTAAAATTAGGATTAATGAATATATATATGATACTTTTGATATTATTACTATAATGTAAATATTTTGGAAATATATTTTGGAAATATATTTTGATACATTTTTGAACTATTCAACACATCACAACTATATTATATCAAACAACTTGAAAATGACGTATGTAGACTAAACTGATTTTGTTAATGAAATAAAATTAAAAATAAAATAATTTTATAAAATAATGATAATGTAATGAACATAAACAATTAGTAATTATGTATTTAATATAATTTTATTACTCATGAATATAGAGAATGAATTTGGTGTGCCGAGACTCAATGTATGAGTGTTTCCATTAAATCAGGTTTTAAAATATATAAACACAATTTCCACCATAACCATGTTGAATTAAATGCTTAGAAATTTTTCTTATTTTTTCCTCAGCTATGATTATTATTTTCAAAATAAATTCTATATTGATTTGGAGTGTTTAAAATTTCTATTTTCAATGTTTTTGTACATGGATCACTTTTGACGCTTCATAAAAATGCGATTAAAGAATATTTTTATTAATGTTTACTACATGACCTCCATTTCCAACCATCATGGTTGTTAATCAATATAAAGACTCCATTTCTCGTTTTAATGATTTTACAAACTAATATCAATTCCCATTTCTCAAGAAATTTATCATTTTATAGTGTGCTAAATGAAAAATTTATTTCCTTTTTTTATTGTAATACTTATATAACTATGATTATAGATTCAAATTTAAGTTTTCTTAGTTTTATAATGACATAGAAAGGACCTAATTTTTTATTTCCTTAATGGTTAATGAAAATTAAATATAATGGTTGGTGGGTTTGATATATCCATTAAATTCATTAGGTATTTAGAATGTAGTCAACTGGTTATATGTTACTCTTATGAGGTTGACATAGTTAACTGGATAAAATTTACCCCTATATAGATATAATGATGCAATAAAAATATATAAATAATCTAACCATATGAAAAAGTATCAAATAAAAGTAGATGTTATTAAATTTTATTGGGGATAGAATTAATGATATGATTATGATGTCCTATATAACCAACATGACTATAGTTTTCTTCCTCGATGATTTATCATAACTCATATTTTTAAAATCACTGAGAAGAGATGTTTTTTGGTGTATTTAAGTGATTATTAGAGTTCATAGTTTAATATATATGATGGGAAAAATTAAAATGGGTTTTATGTTTTTAGAGGTTTGCAATGGATCCATTATTTTTTATATCCCTTCTTATGCTTTAATAGTCTCATATAAAATTTTAAAAAATTAGTAATAAAATTATGAATTATTAGATAAATTAAAAAAATGAATTTATAATTACATATTTTTTATCAAATCATATGTCTCATAAATAAAAAGTATTATCCTTGTAAGAACCTACTTTTTTAATAAAAATGTACAGTTGGTGGAAATATCCACCCTAATCTGAAATGGTTTTAAAAATTATCTAATAAATATAAAAAATAGGGATATTTGAAATGAAAAAAGTGAAAAATCTAATATAAATCATTAAATTATGGCTTTATCATGTTATAGGATTTTATAATTAGTCTTTCATAACAATGTTAAATGAAAATCAATATTTTTCATCGTGTAGTCTTAAACTGAAAATATATACAAATGTGGATGAGAAAAATCACAGAGTAGTCTACCACTAGCCCTAGGGTGGTTGGATGAGGTTTTAGATGTTTTCCCCAAAATATTCATAATTAATATTAAATGTACCAAAATAGATAGAAAATGGATATACAAAAATTTCTATGAAGGTAGATATATCTAGTTTTTGGGAGTTTCATGGAGTTATAATAACTTTGAGAATACATATGTTGATTTTTTTTATAATTTTCTAACCTATAGTTGAATAAGATATGCCACATAAAGTGGGAAAAGAGAGACTCTATGAAAATATCATCAAATAATAAGGAAAATATGTTGACCTTAAATATATTTTTAAAAATGAATATCGTTAAGATAAATATCATAATGATGGTTTCATAATGGAGGCATTCTCATAGATATCATTCCCCACATATCAAATAGTTTCATGAAATAATGAAAACCTAATAAATTTAAATAATATGAGTATTATATGGAGAACAAAAAGTAGCACAATCTGATTCAAAATAGGCTCAATCGGCCAAGGATGAATTCTATGTTAGAAATATTGAGTTACATCCTATAAATAAAAGGGGGTCATGTGATTGGTTTTTAAAAATGGTAAATGAATATTAGTATACCTCAAATAAAGTATCAATATATTTGAAGGTTCCTCGCATAAAATAGAAATATTTTGAACAAGATTATGGGAATTTTAATGATTTCATGTGGATGAATCAATAAGGTCAAGAACACATCAAATGAATGCAGGTTAATTTGGACATCTCATTTTAAAAAAAGTAAGAATATTGATGAAGAAAATATGATTTCATATGTTAATCATAAAGATAATAATCCACATGAAGATGAAATTGAATTTCCTTAGAATAATTGAGAAGATAATGACATCATACCTCATTAGTAATTGTGTAATGGGTTAAAGTTTTTTAGTGTAACATCTTGGCTTGGGTTCCATGCAATGGTGCCCCAAGTCGGTTAGTCATATGACATAGGGCGCACCTCCTCATATGCTAGAGGCTTACGACTAATAGTGAGTGTCTTGAAAGTTAGTCGTGGGGAGAATATAACATCTTTTATCAGAGTAAACACCAATGTAAGTAATAGACAATATAAAACCGATACATGAAGAAAAACAATACTAATATCAGAAGATTATCAAGTAGTAAATACAGTATCCCACTGAAGTGGAAAAAACATTCTATGCTAATGTATGTATCATGTGTCAAAATGAAATCTAAAAAATGATGATACCAAGGACACCTAAGAGGGTCCAAAACTATTCTTGGTCCCCTCACCATGCTTCATCCAAATTTAGCCTTCTAACATAGGCCCTTTTACCAAAACCTATCTTGAAAACAAAAGGTTTACTCGGGTATCGATAAGGCAACTCGAGTAGTGTGTGAGTATGACTCAGTAGGCCACCATGAATGGTGTTTAAAACAAAATCTGATTAATAATATTTTATTTATTTTTATAAATAATATAAACAAGTAATAAAGTAAAGAGTTTACATTTATTTAATTATACCTTATTTAACTGCATAAACCTCTGGGTTCTCATTGACAGCCGTATCTCAATACCTACTTCGTCCCATGCTAGAGTCTTAACCATTTTACATTTTCAATTCACATTTCATTTAAATCATTTTTCTTTCACTGTTCGTTTCAATTCAATTAATTTCAATGCTAATTGGAACCACAGTCCAATGTCGAATAATGGGTCTAGAACGCCATTTCTAGCACAATCGTCAGTATTTAGAGCTTCACTCCCTATCTCACAACCCATGGGTATTTGGAGCCTTAGTCCTTATCACATACGATAAAATTTTTATGCATGATGGGTGTAGAATGCCATTTCTATCACCTTGTGAGTATTTGGAGCATTAGTCCTCATCTCACAACCTATTTCTCAATAATGAACATATATTACATACATCACATTTTTCAAGATTAATTAACATTAATCTTTTATCACAATTTTATATGTCACGTGTAACCCAATATCACATTAATTAATTCAATAATTAATTAATCACGACATCATATTAATTAATTCATCAATTATTTAATCACATAGTTCTATTAATTAACTCAACAATTAATTAATCATATGAGCACATTAATTAATTCAACAATTAATTAATTACATAATTACCTTAATTAATTAAATAATAAATTAATCACATATTCCGATTAAATAATTTAAAAATTAATTATTCATATTTTCCCATTAATTAATTCAATAATTAATTATTAGTACAGTCACAATAATTTTGTTAAAAAATAATTATTCAATATCCACAACTCAAAATCTCATAATTAATTCTCTAATTAATTATCTCATTGATAATATCAATACCTTTTAATTAATTATATAATTAATTATCTCGAGTCATCTATTTCACTATCACATAATTAATTCAAAAATTAATTATTCAACTTACAAATCTCATTGCCTCATAATTAATTCAGCCATTAATTATTCATCCTTATCAATTAAATATGTCAAACATCTACATTAATTAATTAATGAATTAATTAATCTAATTAATTCTATTTCACCTTCTTAGAAATTATCATTAATTAATTCACCAATTAGTTAATCTAACACATTCAATTTATTCAACATAATAATATCCAATAATTAAATCTTCAATTAATTAATCTGACTCATCCATTTATTATAACACAATAAACCCCATTAATACATTTTCCAATTAATTATCCTAACTCATTAAATTTTGTCAAAATAATAATCACCTTTAATTAATTCCCCAATTAATTAATCTACCATAAAAACTATAACATTACATCCATTAATTAATTTACCAATTCATTAATTCAAATTGTTTTCATTAACTAATTCCCCAATTAATTAATGTAACTCAATAACTTCAATTAATTCAATCCTTAATTGTCCAAGACATCTAATATTAATTAATTAAGAATTAATCAATTCACATTCAACCACCCTTTAATTAATCCACCAATTAATTATTTCCTTCAATTCAATTATTTAGATCAACAATTAAATAATTATGTAACTTTAATTAATTAATTCATCAATTAATTAATTACATTATTTAATTCAACAATTAAATAATCAAATTTTTCTATAAATTAATTCTTAAATGAATTAATCCCATTATTTAATTAAAAAAATTAAATAATCACATTTCATCCTTAATTAATTCTTTAATTAATTAATCTAATTCTATAATTTAATAATTAAATATTCACATTTCATTATTAATTAATTCATCAATTAATTAATCTATTTATTTAATTAAACAATTTAAATAAACATTTTTCTCACAATAATTAATTTATAAATTAATTAATCCACCAGTTCGAGACAAAACAGTGATATCAGTTTTCAAATACAACACACTATTTGAGAGATATTAATTATTTAATATAGAAAATGGATTGAAAAATTAATTAAATATAAAATGATTATTTTCATGAGCGAGACATATAAACATCTAACACTTAAAAATGTTATACCCTGATTTGGGTAAAAACCATATTATAGAAACAATGATGGTTTCGGATTTCCCTTATGAAGCACTATTTTAGAGTTACTCAACTATTTTGAATAAAAAATGTGTGCTTAATATTTTTTATTTAATATATCTTTATTCAATCTTCACCAAAACATTTTTTTCTCATAATCTCACACATAACTCAATGTCGAACTCAAAAAAATATTAAATTGAATATTTGAAGATCCTAACTAGAATTTAAGGCCTTTAATGTATATCAAAAAAATACTGATAAATCATTTTTCTGAATTAGAACAATGACCACCCATCTTCTACAAAAAAATTAAAAGATAATTACTTAAAAAATGACATTATCTTACAATTTTACCACCTTATAACAGTTCTTACTCGAGCTTTATTCCCAAATAGCTTTATGAAAAACTTTGTTCTTAAAATCTTCTAAACATTGAAACATTGTTAACCCCTCTTGTTAAGTTACTCAACAAATGTAGTTTCCATCAACCTTCGGTCATTCCTAAGAACTTCATCTATAAAATTTTTGATGATGTACCTCCCACTATCAAGCTCCACATATATATTTCTTCATAAGAACAACCTCCAAGGTGCCTCATTTCCAACCAGAAGACACTCGTTTTTCTAGGTGTAATGCCAGAGATTTCTTAGTGAACCTAGGTCGACGTTAAGTAAGAAGGCCTGATCGTCACTAATTAAAAGTATGCCAAGAATTAACCGATGCATACCACCAACTATATTTCATTACAAGTTTTTCCTCCCATTTTCCTTCCCCATGGTTAAAACTGAGGTGATATAACTACTCTTATCTAGCCTACAGTTAGGTCCAGTTAAAATGGGTATACTCATTCTTATTAATCAATTTTATCATTACAAAACATTTGTTATCATCTTGCATCATTTTATAATATTTCTAAATTTCATATTAGGCACATTTAATTTCAATTTCACAAAAAAGGGAAAACATATCATGTTCAAAAAATTACCTAAATCCCATTTTCCCGTGCATGACTACAATGATGCATGTCGCAGAATAATCCTAAGTTCCAAAAATGATGCATACAGACAAAACTCTCATACCATCCAAGAACATGAATAAATATCAACAAATTTTAGAAACAATAACCACATTAGAAAATGTGTGTGTGACCAAAAGTGAATTAATATTCAACTATAATAGCAAACAACAATAACAACAATTCCCACCCTGGGTACTTAGTTTCTCCCTCGTACATGGGGTAGCTACTGCCATACACGACCTCATAACCAAGCCCAAAATCTTATTAGTCTTCTATTTACCTTTCCCAAAACTGGTAATAAAAAATAAGAAGAAAATAAAACTTCATTAATACCGCTTTGTAGTGTCTCGGCCCAGGTGCCACACAACGATGCCATGTGCTGGTCAGTCACATGACCTCAAGCTCGCCTCCCCGCATGCCAAAGGATTTCGACTAGCGGTGAAGGTCTGGTAAGTCAGTCATGGGAATAATATACCCACTGTTATTATAGTAAACACCAAAGAAAATAATAAATAATATCAGAAGCATATACGATGGAAAACAATTCCAATATCTAAAGATTATCAAGCAGTAAATACAATATCCAACTGAAGTATAAAAACATGCCATGTTAATGTATGTATAATGTGTCAAAATGAAAACTATAAAATAAAGACACCAAAGACACCCAAATAGGTCCCAAACAACGTCTGGTCCCCTAAACATGCTCTATCCTAATAAATCCATCTAACATTGGGCCTTTTCCCTTAAACTATATAGATAACAAAATGTCTACTCGAGTACCGATCAGGCAGCCCAAGTAGGGTGTGAGTACAACTCAGAAGGCCACTGCCAATGTATTCTAAAATAAAATCCAGTTAGTAATAGTGTATTTAGTAGTATAAAGATAAAAACAATTAATAATGTAACAATTTTAATTTATTCAATTATCCCTTATTTAACAGCATAAACCTCCAGGTTCCCAAGGACACCCATATCTCAATACCTGCTTCAGCTTATGCCGGAGTCTAAAGAATTTTAGATTATCAATTCACATTTCAATTAAACCAATTTTCTTTCATTGACCATTTCAATTCAATTAATATCACTGCTAATTTGAGCCATATTTCAATGTCAATCAATGGGTGTAAAACACCATGTTTAGCACCCTCATGAGTTTTTAGAGCTTCAGTTCCTATCTCACAACCCATGGGTATTTGGAGTATTAGTTCATGTCTAGTAAAATAATATGTTTATGCATGATGGATATAGAACACTATTTCTATAACCCCGTGAGTATTTGGAGCATCAGTCCATATCTCACAACCCATTTCTCAATAATGAACTTATATAACATACATCACATTATTCAATATTAATCAATATTATTCTTTTATCACAATTTTACATGTCACATGTATCACAAAATCAAATTATTTAACTGAACAATTAATTAATCACAACATCACATTAGTTAATTCATCAATTTATTAATCACATAGTCCCATTAATTAATTCAAAAATTAAATAATCATAAGAACTCATTAATTAATTAAACAATTAATTAATTACATCATTAACTTAATTAATTCAATAAATAAATTAATAAAATATTCCAATTAATTAATTTTACAATTAATTAATCACATTGTCCAATTAATAAATTTGATAATTAATTAGTTATACCATTACATTAATTAATTTAAACAATTAATTAATCAAAATCCACAACTCGAAATCTCATAATTCATTCTACAGTTAATTTTCCAATTCACAATGTCAATAAATAATAATAAATTATATAATTAATTTTTTGATTGATCTATTTCAATATAACATAATTAATTCAACAATTAATTACTCAACATAAAATCTCTTTGCCTCAAAATTAATTAAACCATTAATTATTCAACCATAACAATTTAATATCTCAACCATCCACATTAATTAATTTGTCAATTAATTAGTATAATTCATTAAATTTCAACTTCATAACAGTTATCATTAATTTATTCACCTAATAATTAATCTAACACATTCAATTGCTTCAACACAATAATCTCCATTAATTAATTCTTCAATTAATTAATCCGAATTATCCAGTTATTATAATAAAAAATCCATCATTAATTAATTTTCCAATTAATTAACCTAACTTGTTCAATGGTGTCTACACAAAAATCCCCATTAATTAGTTCTCTAATTAACTAATCCAACTAGAAAATAGTAATATTACATCCATTAATTAATTTACCAATTAGTTAATTCCAATTATTCCTATTAACTAATTAGTCAATTAATTAATCTAACTTCACCACTTTAATTAATTGACTATTTAATTTTCCATGTCATCTCATATTAGTTAATTAAAAATTAATTAATTTACATTCAACCACCCTTCAATTAATCCACTAATTAATTGTTTTTGTTAATTTCATTATTTAATTCAACACTTAAATAGTTATGTAACTTCAATTAATTAATTCATCAATTAATTAATTCATCAATTAATTAATTCAACAATTAATTAATTCCATTATTTAATTGAACAATTATATAATCACATTTTTATATTTATTTATTTTTCAATTAATTAATCCCATTATTTAATTAATCAAATTAAATAATCAAATTTCTTCATTAACTAATTATTCAATTAATTAATCTTGTTATTTAGTAAAATATTTAAATAACCACATTTCTTTATTAATTAATTCATCAATAAATTAATCTCTTTATTTAATTCCACAATATAAATAAACACATTTCCCACATTAATCTATTTATCAATCAATTATTCCACCAGTTTCATTAAATAATTCCACAGTTAAATAACCAAATCCATCAGTACAAAATCCTTATAATTAATTCATTAATTAATTATTTAAACCATTTAAGTTAGTCAATCATATCATGAATGTTAATTAATTCCAAAATTAATTAACTAATTCCACCATCACAAATGCTCATATTAATATACCATTAATTATTTAAATAAAGAAATTCTATTCAAAATTTCACAATCCCCCGAAATTAGTTAATTAACACATTTAATTAATTAAATATAAATAAATTCAATTTTTAATCAAATCATTAAATTTCAACAATCGTATACGCATAAATGAATCGAGGCTATGGTATTGGAATTTAGACCATCTACCTCAAGAATGGTGATGACGAACACTTGGTAATGGAAAAGTCAAATTTGAAGTGGATCAATTACGAACATGGCAAAGAACGAGATTTAGATATGAATCCTGGGAGGTGTGCAGAGGGTATTCAATCGAATATGGTGGTGTGTGGAGGATATTTGGTTTAAGACGGAGGTGTTGTGATGACATTTGGTCTAAGGAGGAGGTCTTTGGAGGCAATGTGGTGAAGAAAAGAGGGTTCCAAAGCCCTATAGTGGAGGTGAGGTGAGTTAGAGGTTTAAGAAAGGTTGGAGATGTGTTTTTAATATGCTGAGAATCAGTATTAAATAACATCAAATCCCATTTCACATGGTGTAAATGTTGTAACATTTTTCCATTAAAATATCTTCACAACTCTTTAAAGAACAATTAATTTAGATAAATTTATTAACTTCATCACTTATTTATTAAACTCTTCTATTAGTTTCATGTGAAACACATTATTTTATTGGGTGTTTCATGGACCTGTATGATTATATTAAATTAAATATTCAATATTGGTCTTTAAATGACCGCCTCAATTTTGGGGCCACGCTGCTGTGGACGGTGTATCAATCTGACACTTAATGAAAAATTTATGGATGAAACGATTTTTTTTACTATAACTATTTGTCTCAATTTAATAATAATAATAACAGCAACAATAAATATTATTATTATGATGTATCTTTCACCATTTAATGTTTTGCTAGTTACATTCATTAAATAATGATAATAGTTAATAATTTTACTCTAACTCTACATTTTCATGTATTTAGAAGGGACTAATATATTTCCCCGCTATAACATTGAATTAAAAAAAATATTCAAAAATGGAGAAACACAACTTATCATTTAAGTGAAAAATGTATTTAACTACACGTGTACGTTTCCAATCATTTTGTTTGACAATAATAATAATAATACATTAATTATTAATATTATTATTTTTATTATTAATAATACCACAATTATTAACAATATTATTTTCATAATTAATAATACACTTATTTATGTAATTTCATTAATGTCAGATTAATTATTAAGTTAATAAAATTAATCATTTAAATTAAAAATGAAAATCACATCAAACACACATTATGCATAAATTTTATACCCTCTCTAGGGTAAACCTTATATTACAGACATAACGATGGTCTCATATTTATCATACAATACACCGTTTGATATATATTAATTGTTTAATATAAAATAATGGATTAAATAAATAATTAAATATAAAAAAATTATTTTCGTGAGTAAGACGTCCAAACATTCAACGCATACAATTGTTATACCCCGCCTGGGGTACAAATGCAGTTCCAGAAACAACGGTGATCTCATATTTCCTATACAACACTCCGTTTGAGAGATATTAATTATTTAATACAAAAAAATGGATTAAATAATTAATTAAGTATAAAAAGATTATTTTCACGAACGAGACGTTCAAACATCTGAGGCATACAAATGTTTTACCTCTCTTAGGGTAAACACCCTATTCCAAATGCAACAATTTTCTCAAATTTCCCTTACGATTCACAATTTTAGAGTTATTCAATTAATTTGAATAAAAATTGTGCACTTAATATATAATATTTATTATATTTTTATTCTATATTCATAGAAACTTTGCGTACCTCAGAATCTCATGCATAACTCAATTTCAAACTCAAAAAAAAAATTAAATTGAATATTCAATGATGTTAACTTGATTTAAAGTCCATTAATAAATTTAGAAATAATTACTGATAAATCTGTTTTTTGTGATTTAAAAAAAAGGAAACCGAAATTCTCCCAAAATAGACTTACCTAAAAATGTACAGGATCTTATAGTTAGACACGAATCAATGATTTTATTACCAACTGAACTATAATAAATAAATCATAATGAATATAAAAATTTCCATAGGTTATACATATTCCTTAATAGATCATTATTTAAATAAAAACCTCAAAATGAGATATGTATCAATGAATTTTAATAATGATTCAATTTCAGGAAAATTTAGTAGGATGTTTTCATTGAAATAATGGTGTTGAAAATGAAAGAGCATCATAGATTTGAAGAATGTTTCAATATTGTTTCTAATATGAAAAAAAAAATTCATAATTTTTCCCATTTTAGTTGTGTAATATTTTTATAAATTCAATCTTGGGAATTTAATGTCAAGAAATTGATTAAATAGATAACGATTGAAGTAATATAAGATATAATAAAAATTCCTGATCTAAATAAGAAACTATCTTGGTATAATTTTTCATTTCATATTCTAATCAGAATTTATGGAAAATGTATACCTTTAGGAGAAATATAAATCATGGCTCCTTAAGATGGAGACAGGTTACGAAATTTCTTGCGATGCTTATACTCTTTTAGATTTCATGCTAATATGAATTTATAAAAGAATATTGATAAAAAAATCATTCAAAAGGATTATATATATATATATATATTTTCTCATCTAATTTATAAAATATCCAATTTGGATATTATGTAGGTGAGTTAAAATCATTCAATTAAATAAATTAATGGAATTTTTTTGATGTTATATGAATGTTTAATGTCTACAAGGATTAATGTTTTGTTCATTGAAAGTATTTTTTTTTAATTACTGTAGTTATTTTATTTTTAAAATATTTAAAAATCATATATCCATCAATAATTATTATTAGTTTTATCCTAAATAATGTTTAAACATTCCCTAATAAAAAGTATTGAAAATAATGTATGTTTGTATTAAATTAATGTTGTTATATAGAATTTTTTTTATAATTAAATCACTAATGTTCCCTAACTGGAATATGAATCACATAGAATTTCAAGGTAATAAGTAGAGTAACTTATGTATAAGATCAAAATATTTCTATATGTAATTATCCTTTAAGAATAATTTTTTTAGAAAGAAAGTTTCATAAGAATAATTGAAAAATATATCCCATGATATATTAGATGAACATATTTTTAAAAAATAATTTTTCCATTTTACCTAACCATATAAAACATACCCTATAGAAAAACACCCTTCTCGAACATACCTTATAACAACATAATATATAAAAATATACCGATTCAAAATATACCCTATATGAACTTATCCTATAGTATTTTACACTATAGAATATTAACTTATAATATCTTACACAATTACAGATTTTTCTATGGAAACCTACAATGTAGAATCATAACCTATATAAATATTCCATATGGAAACATAAATTCTAGAAACATAACATTTAGAAACATACCCTATAGATTATCAACCTACAGTAACATACCCTATAGAGACATACCCAATAAAAACTTAAACTATAACATGTTACATCATAACAAGTTACCCTATAGAACATTTCTTTAAAATATGGGGGAACACTTGTGATAGAGTAAAAAAATTTCCAAATACTTAATTTTTAAAATATATTAAAATAAATAAAACATTTATATTAAAATAGAATTTGAATTTTCATTACAAAAATCTATAGTTTTAGTTTTATAAATGTGTTTTCCCATGTACATTATGATTTAAAAAAATATCTTGGTTTGAAAAAAAATTACAAATTTGTCTTCATTTTTAAAATCGACATTTAAAAATTTTCATAGGTTATATTTTATTATTATCTAAAAGAGATTAATTTTTTGATAAACTGTTTAAAATAATGTTTAACAAATTTTTTCATGTTTATGACATCATCAAAATAAAATAACGACCTAAAAATTTAGGACATCTTTTTCATGACAAGAAATATATTTAACAAGTTTAATAATGAATTTAAAATGATTATATTGATTTTTGAAACCTATGATTGTCATTATGGAAACTCTATATGGCTTTATTCACATATATGAATAATTTTTTAATCCTTTTCATTAATATGTGTTTTGATGGAAACATTTTATTTTGGAATTATTTTAAAGTCACATAACATTAAATTTTAATTAAAAAATTAATTAATATAAAGGTATTCAATTATTTATATGACTTTTGTATAAATTAATTTTTATTCTTAGATTTAATTTTTTTTTTCAAAAAAACTTTTACATTGTGTTTTTATAAATATTTTTAAAATTTATTATAGTATTTGAATCTTGAATAATGGATTAAAATTTTTGAATAATAATTTTAACATTATTTAGTATGTCATATTTAATATTTATTCATAACTAATAGTTACAATGGTAATAGGTTTTTTACCACAGTGAGTGTTACAAGGGTTGAATGGATAATCATCTAATGAGATAAGGCCCAAATAATCACTATTAGGTGTCCCATATTAATCGGTCCGGCTGACTTAGACCCTATATCACCCTATATTCTAAACTTATAAATTATGGTTCAACATGACATTACATTGTCTTATATTTATTTAAATAGTTTTTTAATATTTACAATGATGTTATACATGTCACATATAAAAGGGAACCTTCTCCCTTAGGTTCTCGGAGAACCATGACCCTCCTAACTAAACATAAGTCAACTAAAACCTGTCTGAAACAAAAGAATCCACATTTTACATATTCTTATATTATTAATGAACAACTCTTTGATGTTATAAACCCTTTAGTAAAGGATCCCTCTTAAGATTTACGACGATAAAATTGAATTATATTTTTAATTATTAAATTTCTTCTACCTACTCCAAATTTATCCTACCCATGTCAAAATAATAGTATCGTTAAAATTAATATACTATGATTTTATTATCTTAATGGGATACATATTATGTTTTATCCTCTTAGATTTTCTAAAAATAATGGAATCATTTTTGATGTTACATGCAGACCACCACGTCTATAGACGACATATATTATTTTTATCAAAACCATACATGGATGGTTTTAAAATTTTATTTAATCAATAGATTTTTTTTTTATTTAATTATTATTATATAAATATAAATTATTATGTATTTTAGTGTTATAAATAATATAAAATTATTTAATTTTAATGACCCTAAATGGTGAATTTTGAAACATATTTCATAATTTTGATTTATTTTTTAATCTACAAAACTGTATAACTATTGTGTAACTATAACGAAAAATAAATAATTATTCTATAGTTATATATATTTTGAAACATTTTTTCACTATAATAACCAATTTAATCATAATAATTCATTTTTATAGAAATAATCTAAACAATGAAAAGTATTTGATAAAAGTAAAAATTCAATGATAAATGAGTTAAAATAATAATAAATTGACCTTATCAAACAAAAGATATATGATAATGGTTTAAAATTAGTTATTTAATAAAATTAATATGGTTATTCAGGTTAGTAGACACTCATATAAAACAACTCTGGATTTTAGGTATGGTAATTATTAACTCAACAACCTTCCATTGAGTAATGATCATATTTAATGTTATTCTTGTGCATCCATTTTTCAGACATTATCCCCATTATAAATTATAAAATCTCATCTTTATATTTTCATTATTTTATTACCGAAAATATTCTCCCATAATTTATGGGATGTATTTTAATTTCAATTAACAAAATAAAATTGGGTTTTTATAATCCTCCATTTTTAACAAAATACATTTGTTGTAATATCATGTGAAATTCATTTTTTAATATTTGTATTATTATAAATTACGGGAAATAATATCCTTTAAATATATTATTTATGATAGTATTATTATTATTAATTATCATTATAAAACCTCGATAAGCCATAGAAATAATCAATTTTTATGAAAACCCATGTAATATATTTAAATAAAGTATATAATCCTAAAATTTATGCATATTTAAAAATGTATATTTCTTATAAAAGTAATTTATATTAGGATTAAAAATGTGTATGTAGTCTTTTAAATATATAATCCTAGGGGTAATAATCATGAGAAATATTTTTTTGGGTGTTAGATCAATCAACACTTGGAAGTGGTCCTAAGTACACACCTAGTTTGACACACTTTGGAGACATGATTCACAAATTTCACATAATAATTTAAAAAAAATAAAGGATTTGAATATATTTATTTTTATTACTAATACCTCTCTTTATATTATTTTATCCTTAATTTTAATTTAATATAATAAAATAGAGGTATTTTATTTATTGATATAATTATATTTTCATTATTTAATATGGTTTGAAAAATTTATAATTTGATGTTCTCTTGCATATGAAATATTTCCGTTATTGACTAGGTAATTACTAGAAATCAATATTCTTGTTTTTTTTTATTATGGATATCAATTTATTATTAATAAATTTTGATTATGTGTTATTTATTTATTTCTTACATATGGTGAATGAAATTTATCCATATAGTGATGGGTGGGGCATGAAATTATATATCCCCAAGATTTGTCATTTTGTATTATGAGACAAAATGACATTAGTGTTTGGTTTATTATAGCCTAATTATTTTTTATTTCATGGAATGGATCCTTAATGGTCTGATTATGGTGCCATAGATTAATGACATTCTTGTCAGATTAACATAAATTGAAATTTACATACATAAATATTATTTGAGTTATTATTGTTCACATAATTATTTTTATTGTATTTTTTATATACCCAACTCATGTAAATAGATTTATAGAAATTTTTAACTATTTTCTTCTTTCCATAAATATCTTGTGATGAAACTTTTTATTTCCTCCACGGTATGTTACCCTTAGTATATATCTAAATTTAAAAATTTATATTTATTCCTTTATAACGTAATTCCAAAAGAGAACTCGAAGTAATTTCATTTATATTCTATAAGTAATAATATTGTTCTTAGTAAGAATATAAGCTTTATTTATCATTTTCAAATGAAATATATATTCCATATTTGTTTCCTATATTCCATGACAACAAAAATATTAAATCCTATGAAATATAATATCTAGTATTTAGTACAATTGTAATATAATAATCACCATCTCTCGGTTTGTGACAACCCAATATTTCATTGTACATTCCCTTTAAACAAACAATGTGTTTGATAGCGTACTCCAAACGGAACACCAATATAAAATGATTCCATGATATGTTTATTCCATTAAAAATTATTTTTTAAATTAAGATGTATGAATAAGAGTATCTTAATTATGATATATATATATCCATATAAATATAAATATATATATATATATATGTTATTTTAAATAAATTTACAAAATTCATTATTGTTTTTTAGAATCTATCTTTTTATTTTTTGTACATATAATTAAAGTAATTTTAGCATTTTATTATTAAATAATAATTTTAAAAAACATATAATAGTGAATTATTTATTCAATCATCAATATTGTTTTACTGAAATTAAGAGTAAGAAATTTTGTATTTTAAAATGCTATTTTCCAATAAAAATAGTTTATCATTATATTTTATAATATTAATTAAATTATAATATATAAAATTCTATAAATATAATTTGAAAAATTAAAATTCATTTTTTGATTTATAATTTCAATTTTATTTTTAGATGAATTGTTCATATTTTATAAAATAACTTTTTTAGGAGAATAGTGAAAAATATAATTTTTTCAAATAACATGATTTTCGGAACATTATTAGTATATAATTATGATTTGGAAATACATGATATTTTATTATATAGCCAAATAATTATTTTATAAGTGATATTAAAATTTTCAAATATTTGGTTTTAATTTACAAACTTTTGTTTAAGATTTTATAATAAAATTTCAATTTTAAAAAATTATTTTTAATATTTATTACAATTTCTATTAAATAATAAATTATTATCACCACTAAAAATTAAATAAATTCAAATATATTTTAAATTTTAAAGAAGTATCCCAAAAAAATTAATATGTGTCATTTTATTTTTAGGCACAACAGATAAGATACCATAGTTAAAAACTACATACAATTGTAAAAGCTAAAAGTGTAAAAGTGAAAAAATCTAACAGTACTTGTATGAAAGCATGGTTAATTTTTTTTAAATGTGTGGTTTTGGACCAAATAAAATATTTATTTTCCCCTCACCATTATATATATATATATTTTAGGCACAATCCATGAGTGTGAGTTCCCATTATTGAAAATTGTTTGGAATTTACAAAAGAATCAAATCATTTAAACTTACAAAAGGAGAATAGCTCTCCCCACTTATCCTCACAAAAAAAAAGATACATATAAATCATTCAAAAATCATAAAAAAGTTATTCTCAGTATTAATAAAGAAATTCAAGAGTTTCTAGTCTGCTCGAAACACCATTCTTCAAAGGCGTAACCCTCTTTTCGAATGAGATAACCAATTAAGTGATGTATAAATTTATAATGCCTCCTTTATCATTTAACATTTTTACTTCATAAATTTCAATTTACCCAAATTATAATAATAAAATAAGTATTATTTTTATAGTAGTAACTTATTATAATGGTGTTATAATAATTATTCACTATTTCCTTTCCTATTTAGAAACATTCAGTTGGAAATCATGCATTGTGCGAACTTCCACATCCCCAACACTATCACACCCATCTCTTCTATTTTGTTTATATCATTAATTTTATGGGAATTGGGTAGTTCGGGTCGAGGACTGACATAGAATTTTTTATTTATTTTTTAAAAATGTGTGTTTTGACATTGACTGTGTCCAGCACACTGTGGTTGAAGCCGTGAGGCCTCACTTTGGTCGTCGCGCGACCCCGCCTGGTCACTGCATGCCCTGTCGATGTTCAATTAATTAAATAAAATGAATTAATAATGAAGAAATAAAAATTTATTGAGTTGTAAGATAACAATAAAGTAAAATAATTTAATAATTTAATGATTCAAAAATATTAACACGGATAATATTTTTATTATGAACACTAATAATAATAATAATAAGTTATTATTATAAAGTTTATTAGTATCAAGTTTTTTATTATCATCATTAATATTTTCTCAATAAAAGTGTTAACATTTTAATTAACGTTATCATCTTGAAGATATAACATTTATTACACTATTATTGTTATTCTCACTCTTATTCTCATTATTATTGTTGAGGTTCTAGTTTAGGAAAACTATTACTATTAATATCAACATTATTATTAGTTTTATTTTTTTATTTTATCTTTTTATTTCTTTTCTTCCTTTGTGAGGTTTTCTTTTTTTTTCTTGGGCCCCTTCCTCTTGATCTTTACCATGCCGCACCCCAACCCCCCTTTACCCCCGGTTTCCGTCGCTCCTCCTCCCATGTGAATGCACCGCACCCACAGGATTTCCCTTCTATCATGTGTGTGGAAAACCGCCACCCTCCTCCCCCTTGAACACCCCGTTATGCCAGATGATACCCGACTCCATCCCATCATGCCACTACCTTGTTCACCGAACACACAACGCATCACGCCACAACACTTCCCCCCCTTTCTGGTTTCGTCGCGCCGCACTCCGATCTCCCGACCAGCCCCACCTCCGTCACGCTACATCTCTCCTGATCGCCGTCCTCCTTCCTCCTGGCCGACCCACACACTCCATGCCCTTCTCCCTACCTCCTCGTCGACCCTTCTTCTTCTCCTTCTGACGACCACCACCCCGACCACCCACGTCACTCCCGTCCGGCCACCCCTATAGCCCCTTGGCCTCTCCTCACTAGTGGCTTCCCCCCAACTCCTTCTGGAAACCAACACCTTAGGTAAACCCCCTTTCTTGTTATAGTTTCTTTCTTTCAATTTAATGGGGTTAAGTTAGAGTTTATGTGGTTTTTGGATTGGTTTTGATGTTATCTTTGGTGTGATTCTGTTTTTAGGGTATAAATTTAGTTGGTTGTGATGCGAATTAGTTGCGATTGGAGTTTCACACCCAAGTTTAGAAGTATCAGCATCAAAGGTAGGTGGTTCTTCTTATAACTATTCTTTGATGAATTAATTTGCATGTTTAATTAAATTAGTGTATTATTTAATTTTTTTCTTTGTGCGAATTTTTTTTTCCTATTGAGATCTCATATACGTTGATTTATTAGTAATGTGTTTATGCGATATGAGTGTGATTTTATGTGAAAACTCATGTCGAGATGGTTATTAGTGTTTTATCAATTGATCACATGGCTTATTAAATCTTACAATGGATGCAGATTATATTTTAGTATGGTGTTAGGGTACATTTGATTCTAAAAAGAGGGTTGGGTTGTTTTTGTGTGAAAATCAATGTTCTTCTTTTCAATTTTCTTTATTAAAATCATAAATATTTTATTAAACAGTTAGTAAGGATGGAAAATTGTTTTAATTGTGTTGTATAAAGATTCTTGGCGTGAATATGATGATGATTATTATTATTATTGTTATTATTATTTCGATTAATAATATTATTATTATTAGATAATTTGTGGGTGGGAACAAGTGGTGTTTTGGTGTAGCGTCTGTATGATTTTTGTCTTAAATGAGTATTCGGGTGGATTTTTGGTGTTTAAAGAAGTGAGACATATGTTTAAATTGTTTAATAAATTCTTTAAATGGTTTGTTTGACTATGAATGTTATTTCTTTGACCACACATTAGTTTTAATTAGTTGTTTAAGTAATGCAGATTGAGTATTGAAATATTTTACTGTGCATATTTTTTTCTAATGGCTTTTGTGTGTGCAAATAGAGGTTTTGGAATGTGTAGTGTATTTTTTGGTTTGAGTATAAGAATAAGAAATATGACATGAACTATGAACCACTTGAGCACAAAGAAGGAAGATCAGGTAGCAAGGATGGAGGACTAGACTAGTGGGTTAGTGTTCTGGAGGTGAATTGACCTAGTTTCATGGGCAAGACTGACGATTGAAACACTAAAAAACATATGCCTTTCTGTGGGTCGTGCTCTTCTAAGACACATTTTCTGAGGGTCGTGGCCTTCTAAGAAAAGTTTTCTCAGGGTCGTGGCCTTCTAAGCCATGTTTCAGCAAGACACGAAGGTCTAGGGACTCATGCTAACTGATACCAATTTAGCCTCTCCCATATTAGTGTTCATTGGTTACTTTACTCTTGTCAGTGTGACATATTCGTTATTTTAAAAAGTAAGGGTGTGTGTGTTTTAATTTATGTTGTTTAATTTGAAACTATTTTCTTTAATTCTGTTTTTTTTAAACTGTTCAAGAATTTATTTATGTTCTTTAGTTCATTTTGTAAATGTATTTGTCATTTAATAATTATGCGTCGAACCTTTTTATTGGGTGATGTCCTACTGGGCTCTTGTCTCACACCCTACATACACCTATGGGTGTATGTAAACCTTGTTTCTTGTGTATTCTATATTTTGACATCCTTCATAGTGTTGTTGGTTCTTGATGATATTGGTCTTTGCGTTCCGGTTGGTGTGGCTAGCTTTGGGATGCGGCGTCTCATATCGCTTGGAGGTTGGTATTTGAGTTTAGTTATCTATCCTTGTTATTGTTCACCTTGGGTTTTTAGTCGAATTGTAGACTTTAAACTTATTTATAGTTTAAAGGCGTGTTTGGTTTCCTGTTTCCATTTTCAGTTGTTTATATTGTGAGTTGTCTTTTTATCTTTTATTTTGAGTAAACCATTCCCATTTGTTACTTATGATACTAGGGCACTTGTGCCAGCCCATGGGGATCGGGAATGGCCCTCGGGCCATGTCGTGGACCGGGTCGGGCACCGGGTCGGATGGATACCTAGCCCGATTCATGAAAAAATGGTATCAGAGTAGGTTGTTTTTTCTCTTGGGTTTTGTTCTTTTGGTGTTGAGCCACAGTATACTGGAATTAAGGTTTTCGGAACTCGACATTCTAGCTATGAAAAAGGTGCTTGGCCAGCACACCTCGTGACGGGACTCGAGTTACCAAAGTAAGTTGAGGTCTGTCTAAATATTTGGTTTCTGTGGTTAATCTTGTTTAGGGAAATGAAAAGAGAGTGGGTTCAGTGGTCTCAGTGAGATTGCATGGTTTGGAAATCCATGTGGAGCCGGGGACGATGTCCTAGAATACTGTCCGTGGTAGTGGCGTGAATGGAGTATGGCCGCTAACCATATGTTCCAATCACATGCTGACACTAGTTTCCTCCTGCTTTGTTCCTTGTATCTTTAATTTGGATTCACAGAAATATGGTTTTTAGTGAAAAAAATTGATTTGTTATTTGAAAATGTTTCGAAAATAAGCTCTTTAAGAAGGAAATGGAGTGTAAGGTTTGAAAAGTGTGGGTTGAATGTTTTTGTTTTGAAAAATTGAAAAATGTTTGGTTTTGATCCTTGGTGATCTCATTTGAAACCACATGCATGAGTGTATATGGAAAAAGAAATAGTCAATGGAATGAGAGAATGAATTCCTTGGTGGCTAATAGGTGGGTGCCAGTGTGGTACAAGAACATGCATATGCAAGGCCCATGGGACATGATTGGTGTTTATGCAACCCACTAGCTTTTCTTGTTTTCAAAATGTTCTATTAAATGAAAATTTTGTTTTTTAGTAACTGGTGACTACGTGGTGTGTCCTAGTGTTTTGGAAATGTTGATTGTGAGGCATTTTGAGTCAAGAATCCTTTTTGAATGATTTGTGTCCTGAGTTTGAATTCATATTTTTATATTGGCGTGAAAGCATGTGGTTGGTGAATTATTTTGAAAGGTGCTTCGGGAAGCCCATGCAGTGGTTCCCCCTTCATGTTTAGTGTTCTTTTGTGGTATGTCTTGAGCATTGTACCAATTTGGTAGGGTCCATGGTTTTCTTTCTTGACTAGTGTATGCCCCCCATAAAGCGTGAACATGCGATTGAAGTGTGGTCATGGGAAACTCGTCGTTGGCCAACCCTCCAGTTGATTAGATGAATATATTCTTGAATTATATAATTGAACCCACCTATCCTTTTTACGACTAGACGAATACTCTCACAACGGGATGAAAAATGAAAGGGGAGTTTATAGGAGTTTTGTTCTCTTTGAGTTGTGTGAGTTGTCGGGTACAAAGTTTGACATTATTGTGTCTAAAGGTCCCCTAGGAAACGGTGGAAGGAATTCCAATGGGGAAGGGTGAAGGCGGTTCAGAGTTATAGGTGTTTGCTGATGTTTTGAAAGAGTGGTAATGCTTCCATCGGCTACAAGGGTCATGTTTGGTGACGTATTGCAATGTGAGTCTCTTTGAAGAGAAATAGTGGATTTCGTAGGATCCTTTGGGAATCCCTATTTTCATAGGAGTGTGTCATTCTATTAGAGAGTTTTGTTTCTTTCTGTTCAAAGGGGAGTGTTTGTTGTGTGTTTTCCCCTCTTTAAATTCCCTGGTTAAGGTGAAGAGGTGATACAAGTGCATCATCTAAAATCATGTTTTGGTGGGTGTACCGCAATAGAGTGGTTGGACATCAAGGCGTGTAGTGTCTAATGGTGTTGTCTCGGTTACAAGATGTTTGTGTGTGGCACTGAAAGGAGAAGCCCCGTTCAAAAGTTGTCAATGGATAACTGTGAGGTAGAAGATACTTTAAACATTAGGGCTCCAACTATATGCCTCAGAGTGAATCTGGTGCATGGTCAGGAACCCCGAGAGTGTATGGGACCCCGACCTTATTTCTGTCATCGGTGATGGAGGTGCAAGAACATTAAATCGTTTCCTGTAGCTGTTTAATTCTGAATGACCCATCTGGGTGCATGGGATTTCTCATTTCCATGAAGAGGTGTGGTCATCTTGTCACCTTAAAGTCTAGGGAATTGTTTCCTATAGATGTAATCACCTTTTAGTGCTCCTTATGGGGTTTGTCGGGTAAATTGGTCACAAAGTTGAATGGTGCTCATCCGTGAATGTGGAAATGCTGGTTTGTATTTGTTCATGATTTTGACTCCCCTAGTAGTCGAATTCATCCCTCCCTGCTCCTTGTGGTGGGGTGTTTGGTCTCCGTCAGGAAAGTTTCAAAGTTTTGTATCTTTTTTCAGTTCTAATGATGGGGATACTGATGGTGGGTCTCACTTAAATGTCACTGGAATAAATAAGTGTTGGATTTTTTTCAAAATGGTGGGGAGTCCACTCGTGCCTCCCTGTGTCAGTTTTTGTCCAATCCCATCTCACGTGCTAGTAATTTCCTAATGGTGGGGAGCCCCTTTGGGCTTCTCCATGTCGAACTTTTAGTTATGTTCCTAGATGTGGCTTTTTGGTTGGTGATCAGAAGGTTCCTTGGACGTGGTTTGACCTTGTCTGTTCATTCTATCCAAATGGTGTGGTTTTCGTTTAATAGTGCTTGAGATGTTTTGATTTGTGAAGTTGGATTCCATGGGTGGGAGGGTTCCTTTCCCTGATTAATCAACTAGATATGTTCTAGTTCTTTGGGGTGGGTGACACATATCTGAAATTCCTTTTATGCGTTTCTTGTAGTTTTCTTTGAGTCACTTTCTCAGAGCACGATGAATTTTATTTTTTTGCTTGATGTTTGTGGTTATCCGCTTTTAACTTTAAGAGAGTGTGGGTTTTTACATTGGGGTTTGGTCTTAGTTGTGGCTTTCCAGGGATAGAAAGCATTATAGTGGGGAGAATTGTCACACCCATCTTTCCTAGTTTGTTTATTTAATTAATTTGCTAGGCATCATGTAGTTTGGGTCGAGGCCCGATATAAAATTTTTGAATTCTTTTTAAAAAAAAGTGTGTTTGAACTTGACTGCATCCAGTTTACCATAGTAGAAGCCATGCGGCCTTGCTTGGGTCGTCACGTGACCCCACCTGGTCACTGCATGCCCTGCCGATGTTCAATTAATTAAATGAAATGAATTAATAATGAAGGAAAACAAATTATTGAGTTGTAAGCTAAAAATAAAGTAAAATAATTTAATAATTTAATGATTCAAATATATTAACAAGGATAATATTTTTATTATGAAAAATAATAATAATATTATTAAGTTATTATTGTAAAGTTTATTAGTATCAAGTGTGTTATTATCATCATTAATTATTTCTCAATAAAAGTGTTAACATTTTAATTAACGTTATCAACTTGAAGATATTACATTTATTAGACTATTATTTTTTTCTCATTTTTATTCTCATTGTTGTTGTTGAGGTTTTAGTTTAAGAATACTATTACTATTAATATCAAAATTATTATTAGTTTTGTTTTTTTATTTTATCTTTTTATTTCTTTTCTTAAATTGTTAGGGTTTTTTTTCTTGGGCCCCTTCCTCTCCTTCTTCACCACGCCATGCCCCAACCCCCCATTTTCCCCCATTTTCCGTCTCGCCTCCTCCCATGGGAATGCACTGCACCCACATGCTTTCCCTCTTGTCCTTCATGATAAAAACCGCCACCGGCCTCCCCCTTGAACACCCCGTCGCACCACATGCTACCCAAAACCATCCCGTCGCGCCACTTCCTTGTTCCCCGGACACACACCGTGTCGTGCCGCATCACTTCCCCCTCTTACTGGTTTCGTCGTGCCACACTCCGATCTCCTGGCCAGCCCCACCTCTGTCGCGCTGTATCTCTCTCGATCATTGTCTGCCTTCCTCCCGGCCGACCCACAGGCGCCACACCCTTCTTCCTACCTCCTCATCTCCCCTACTTCTGCTCCGTCTGGTGACCACCATCCCGACCGCCCCTGCCCCTCCCGTCTGGCCACTCACACAACCCCTTGGCCTCTCCTCACCGGTGGCTTCCCCCGCAACTCCTTTTGCCAGCCAACACCTTGGGTAAACCCCCTTTGTTGATCTAGTTTTTTTATTTCAATTTAATGGTGTTCAGTTAGAGTTAATGTGGTTTTTGGTCTGGTTTTGTTGTTATCTTTGGTTCGATTCTATTTTTAGGGTACAAATTTAGTTGGTTGTGATTCGAATTGGTTGTTATTGGAGTTTTGCACCCAGGTTTGGAAGTCTCGGCGTCAAAGTTAGGTGGTTCATCATAAATCTATTATTTGATGAATTAATTTACATGTTTAATTAGCTCAGTGTATTATTTAATTTCTTTTCTTTGTGAGAAATTTTTTTTTCTTATTGAGATATCATATGCATGGAATTAGTAGTAATGTGTTTATGCGATATGAGTGTGATTTTATGTGAAAACTCATGTCGAGTTTGTTATTTGTGTTTTATAAATTTCTCACCTGGCTTATTAAATCTTTCAATGGATACAAATTATATTTTAGTATGGCTTTAGTGTACATTTGATTCTAAAAAGAGGGTTGTGTTGTTTTTGTGTGCAAATCAATGTTTTTCTTTTAAAAATTTGTCTATTAAAATATTAAATGTTTTATTAAATAGTTATTAAGGATGGAAAATAGTTTTAATTGAGTTGTGAAAATATTCTTAGCGTGCATATGATGATGATTATTATTATTGTTATTATTATTATTATTATTAGATAATTTGTGGGTGGGTGCAATTGGTGTTTTGGTGTAGCGTTTGTATGCGTTCTGTCTTAAATGATAATTTGGGTGGATTTTTGGTGTTTAATGATGTGCAACGTATGTTGAAATTGTTTAATAAATTATTTAAATGGTTTTTTTACCATGAATGTTCTTTCTTTGACCACGAATTGGTTTTAATTGGTTGTGTAAGAAATGCAGATTGACTTTTTGAAATATTTTAGTGTGCGTATTTTTTTCTAGTGGCTTTTGTGTGTGAAAATAGTGGTTTTGGCATATATACTGTCTTGTTTGGTTTGAGTATATGAATACTCCATATGACATGAACTCTGAGCTACTTGAGCATAAAGCAGTAAGCCCTAGTAGCAAGGAGGGTGGACTAGACAAGTGGGCTAGTGTTCCAGAGGTGACTCGACTCGGTTTTACTAGCAAGGCTGACGATTGAAAGACTAACTAAACATATGCCTTTATGAGGGTCATCATCTTCTAATCCACTTTTTTTGAGTGTCATGGCCTTCTAAGACACATTTTCTAATGATCGTGGCCTTTAAAGCCATGTTTCATCGAGACACGAAGATCTAGGGACCCAAGCTAGCTGATACCCATGCGACCGCTGACATATTAGTGCTCATTGGTTAGTTTACGCTTTTTAGTGTGACATAATGGTTAATTTGAAAAAGTAAGGGTGTGTTTGTTTTAATTTAAGTTGTTCCATTTGAAACTGTTTTCTTTAATTCCATTTCTTTTAAACTGTTCAAGAATTTATTTATTTTCATTAGTTAATATTTCAAATGTATTTGTCATTTAATAATTATTAATGGAACCTTTTTATTTGGTAACGTCATATTGGGATCTTGGATCACACCCTACATACACCTATGGGTCTATGTAGACCTTGTTTCTTGTGTATTCTAGGTTGTGACATCATGCTTAGTGTAGGTGGTTCTAGATGTTATTGGTCTTCGTGTGCAGGTTAGTGTTGGTAGCTTGGGGATGCGGCGTCTCGAATCACTTGGAGGTTGGTATTGGGGTTTAGTTCTCTATCCTTGTTATTGTTAACCTTGGGGTTTTATTTGAATTATATACTTTAAACCTATTTATAGTTTAAAGGTATGTTTGATTGTCTATTTCCAGTTTCAGTTGATTATATCGTGAGTTGTCTTTTTATCTTTAATTTTAGGTAAACCGTTCCCATTGGTTACTTATGATACCCGGACACTTGTGCCAGCCCGTGGGGATCGGGAATGCCCCTCAGGCCATGTCATGGACCGGGTTGGGCGCCTAGTCGAATGGAAACCTGGCCTGGTTCGTGAAAAATGATATCAGAGTAGTTTTTTTTCTCTCATGTCATGTTCTTTTGGGACAGAGTCACAGTATACTGGAGTTAAGGTTATCGGAACTCGACATTAAAGCTATGAGCAAGGTACCTGGCCAGCACACCTCGTGGTGGGACCCGAGTTATCAATGTAAGTTGAGGTCTGTCTAAATCTTCAGTTCGTGTGGTTAATATTGTTTAGGGGAAATGAAAAGAGAGTAGGGTCAGTGATCTTAGTGAGCTCGCATGGTTTGGAAATCCATGTGGAGCCAAGGACGCTATCCCTGAATACTTTCTGTGGCAGTGACTTGATTGGAATATGGCCACCAACCATATGTTCCTATCAGCCGCTGACAATAGTTTCCTCCTCCATTGTTCCCCGTCTCTTTGTTCTGGATTCATAGAAATATGATTTTTTAGTGAAAAAAATGATTTGGTCTTGGAAATTATTTATAAATGAAGTGCTTTAAGAAGGAAATGGTGTGTAAGGTTTGAAAAACGTGGGTTGAATGTTTTAGTTTTGAAAAATGGAAATTTTTTTGTTTTGATCCTTGGTGATCTCATGGGAATCCACATGCATGAGTGTATATGGAAAAATAAAAGGTCAATGACATGAGCGAATGAAGTCCTTGGTGGCTATGAGTTTGGTGCCAGTATGGTACGAGAACATGCATGTGCAAGGCCCATGGGACACCATTGGTGTTTATGCAACCCACTAGCTTTTCTTTCTTTCAAAATTTTTTGTTAAATGAAAATTTGGTGTTTTAGTAACTGGTTACTGCGTGGAGTATCCTGGTGTTTTTGAAATATTGGGTGTGAGGCGTTTTGAGCCGAGAATACTTTTTGAATGATTTGTGTCCTAAGTTTTAATTCATATTTTTTGTGTTGGGGTGAAAGTGTGTGGTTAGTGAATTCTTTTGAAAAGTTCTTCGAGAAGCCCTTGCAGTGGTTCCCCATGCATGTTTAGTGTTCTCTTGTAGTATGTCTTGACCATTGGACCAATTTGGTAGGGTCCATGGTTTTCTTTCTTGACTAGTGTAAGCCCCCCATAAATCCTTAACATGCGATTGAAGTGTGGCTACAGGAAACGCACCATTGGCCGGACCTCCAGTTGATTAGATGACTCTCTTCTTGAATTCTAGAATTGAACCCACCTCTCCTTTTTACAACTATATGGATCCTCTCACAGCAGGATGACCAATGCGAGGGGAGTGGATATGAGTTTTGGACTCTTTGAGTTGAGTGAGTTGTCAGGTATAAAGTTTGACATTGTTGTGTCTTAAAGTCCCTCAGGAAATAGTGAAAGAAATTCCAGGGGGAAGGGTGAATGTGGTTCAGAGTTATCTGTGTTGGATGATGTTTTAAAAGGATGGTAATTCTTCCATTGTCCGCATGTGTCATGTTTGGTTACGTCTTGCAATATGAGTCTCTTTTAAGAGAAAGAGTGGATTTTGTAGGATCCTTTAAGAATCCTAGTTTTCATAGGAGTGTGTCGTCTTATTAGGGAGTTTTGATTCTTTCTATTCAAAGGGGAGTGTCTGTCGTGCATATTTCCCCTCTTTAAGTTCCCTGGTTAAGGTGAACAGGTGATGCAGGTGCATCATCTAAACTCATGTTTTGGTGGATGTGCCGCAAGAGAGTGTTTGGTCATCGAGGTGTGTAGTGTCTAATGGTGTTGTCTCAGTTACAGGATGGTTGTGTGTGACACTGAAAGAAGAATCTCCATTCAGAAGTCTTCAATTCCTGACTGTGAGGCATGAGATGCTTCAAACATTAGGGCTCCTGCCATAGGCCTCGGTAAGAAGCTGGC
Organism: Viscum album; assembly: GCA_963277665.1. NCBI lineage: Eukaryota > Viridiplantae > Streptophyta > Magnoliopsida > Santalales > Viscaceae > Viscum > Viscum album. Next base: position 59,500,050 of record OY728163.1, on the reverse strand, counting down.
GCGTGGTCAGGAACCCCAAGGGTGTATGGGACCCCGACCTTATTTCATTCATTGGTGTTGGAGGTGAAACCTGTTTAAATAGTTTCCTATAGCTATTCTGTTCTGAATGACCCATCTGGGAGCATTGGATTTCCCGTTTCCATGAGGAGGCGTGGGCTTCTTGTCACTTTATAGTCTTGGGAGTTGTGTCCCACCGGATGTAATCACCTTTTAGTGGTCCTTATGCAGATTTTCGGGTAAATTGGTCCCAATGTTGAATGGTGCTCATCCAGGAATTTGGAAATGCTGGTTTGTATTGGGTGATGCTTTTGACGCCCTCGTAGTCGGACCCCTCCCTCCCCACCCCTTGTGGTGGGGTGTTTGGTCTCCTTCGGGAAATTTTCAATGTTTTTCTTATTTTGTCAGTTCTAATGATGTGGAGACCCACGGTGGGCCTCTCTCAAATATCACTGAAATAAATCAGTGTTGGTTTTTTTTCATAATGGTGGTGAGTCCCCTCGTGCCTCCCCGTGTCGGACTTTTTCTAATCCCGTCTCAATTGTTAGTAAGTTCCTAATGGTGGGGATCCCCTTCGGGATTCTCCATATCGACCTTTTAGTTCTGTTTCAAGATGTGGCTTGTTGGTTGGTGATCAGAGTGTTCCTTGGACATGGTTTGAACTTGTTTGTTCATTCTAACCAAATGGTGTGGTTTTCGTTTAGTAGTGTTTGAGATGTTTGGATTTGGGAAGTTGGGTTCCATGGGTGGGAGAGTTCCTTTCCTTGATTAATCAACTAAAGATGTTCTAGGTCTTTGGGGAGGATGACACATATCCGAAATTATTTTTACGCATTTTTTGAAGTTTTCTTTGAGTCACTTTCTCAGAGCACAATGCATTTGCTTTTTTCACTTGATGTTTGTGGTTATCCCCTTTTAACCTTAAGAGAGTGTAGTTTTATACTTTGGGGTTTGGTCCTAATTGGGGCTTTCTGGGGACAAAAAGAATTATGGTGGGGAGAATTATCAACCCCGTATTTCCTAGTTTGTTTATTTTATTAATTTTCAGGGCATCAGGTAGTTTGGGTCGAGGCCCGACATAAAATATTTGAATTATTTTTTAAAAACGTGTTCTTTGACCTTGACTGCGTCTAGCACACTGTTGTCGAAGCCGTGCGGCCTCGCTTGGGTCGTCGCGCGACCCCGCCTTTTCACTTCGTGCCCTGTCGATGTTCAATTAATTAAATGAAATGAATTAATAATGAATAAATAAAAAATTATAGAGTCGTAAGATAAAAATGAAGTAAAATAAGTTAATAATTTAATGATTCAAAAATACTAACAAGTATAATATTTTCATTATGAACAATATTAATAATAATAATAAGTTATTATTGTTAGTATCAAGTTTGTTATTATCATCATTAATAATTTCTCAATAAAATTGTTAACATTTTAATTAACGTTATCATCTTGAAGATATAAAATTTATTACACTCTTATTTTTTTTCTCATTCTTATTCTCATTATTATTATTGAGGTTTTAGTTTAGGAATACAATTACTGTTAATAACAACATTATTATTAGTTTTGTTTTTTTATTTTATCTTTTTATTTCTATTCTTCCTTTGTTAGGGTTTCTTTTTTTTCTCGGGCCCCTTCCTCTCCATATTCACCACGTCGCGCCCCAACCCCCCTTTACCCCCATTTTCCGTCGTGCCTCCTTCTATGGGAATGCACCGCACCTGCAGGCTTTCCCTCCTATCCTGTGCGCTGAAAACCACTGCCCACCTTCCCCCTGAAAACCCCGTCATGCCACCTATTACCCGACCTCATCCCATTGTGTTGCTGCCTTGTTCCCTATACACACACCGCGTCGCACCGCAACACTTCCCCCCTTCCTCGTTTCGTCGCGCAGTGCCCCGATCTCCCGGCCAGCCCCACCTCTGTCACACTGCATCTCTCCCGCTCGCTATCCACCTTCCTCTCGGGCGACCTGCATGCACCACACCCTTCTACCTACCTCCTCTTTGCCCCTGCTTCTGCTCCATCTGGTGACCAGATTCCTCACCGCCCCTGCCCCTCTCGTCCGGCCACCCGCACAGCCCCTTGGCCTCTCCTCACCAGTGGCTTCCCCCACAACTCCTTCTCGCAGCCAACACCTTGGGTAAACCCCATTTTTTTCTAGTTTCTTTGTTTCAATTTAATGGGATTATGTTAGAGTTTATGTGGGTTTGGTCTGATTTTGATGTTATCTTTGGTCTGATTCTGTTTTTAGTGTATAAATTTAGTTTGTTGTGATGATAATTGGTTGCTATTGAAGTTTTTCACCCAAGTTTGGAAATCTAAGGGTCAAAGTTTGGTGGTTTCACTTATAACTATTCTTTGATGAATTAATTTGCGTGTTTAATTAGATCAGTGTATTATTTAATTTATTTTGTTTTTGAGAAATTGTTTTTCTTATTGAGATCTCGTATGCGTTGATCTATTATTAACGCGTTTATGCAATATGTGTGTGATTTTATGTGGAAAATCATGTCGAATTGGTTATTAGTGTTTTATAAATTGTTGACTTGGCTTAATAAATCTTGCAATGGATGCAGATTATATTTTAGTATGGCGTTAGAGTACGTTTGATTCTAAAAAGAGGGTTGGGTTGTTTTTGTGTGCAAATCAATGTTCAACGTTTCAAAATTCATTTATTAAAATCTTAAATGTTTTATTAAATAGTTATTAAGGATGGAAAATTGTTTTTATTGAGTTCTGTAAATATTATTGGCGTGCATATGATTATTATCATTTTTAGTATTATTGTTATTATTATTATTATTATTATTATTTTTAGAGAATTTGTGGGCGGGTGCAATTCATGTTTTGGGGTACCATCTATATGCGTTTTGTCTTAAATGAGTATTCGGGTGGATTTTTGATGTTTAAAGACGTGCGACGTATGTTGAAATTGTTTAATAAATTCTTTAAATGGTTTGTTTGACCATGGAAGTTCTTTCTTTGACCACACATTGGTTTTAATTGGTTGTGTAATAAATGCAGATTGAGTTTTGAAATATTTTAGTGTGTGTATTTTTTTCTAATGGCTTTTGTGTGTGAAAATTGTGGTCTTGGCTTGTGTAGTGTCTTGTTTGGTTTGAGTATATGAATACAACATAAGACATGAACTCTGAACCACTTGAGCACAAAGCAGGAAGCCTTGGTAGCTAAGAGGGAGGACATGACTAGTGGGATAGTGTTCCGGAGGTAACTCGACCCGGTTTCACTGACGGGACTGATGATTGAAATACTAACTAAACATATGTTTTTCTGAGGGTCGTAGATTTCTAAGCCATGTTTTCTATGGGTCGTCGCCTTCTAAGCCAAATTTTCTTTGGGTTGTGGCCTTCTAATCCACGTTTCACCAACACACGAAGAACTAGGGACTCAATCTAGCTGATACCCATGCGACCTCTCCCATATTAGTGCTCATTGGTTAATTTACACTCATCGGTGGGACATATTGGTTATTTTAAAAAGTAAGTGTGTTTGTGTTTAAATTTAAGTTGTTCCATTTGAAACTGTTTTCTTTAATTCCGTTTTCTTTTAAACTATTCAAGCATTTATTTCTTTTCTGTAGTTAATATTGCAAATGTTTTTGTCATTTAATAATTATGCATGGAACCTTTTTATTGGGTGACATCCTATTGAGCTCTTGGATCACACCCTACATACACATATGGGTGTATGTAGACCTTGTTTCTTGTGTATTCCAGGTTTTGACATCGTGCTTAGTGTTGGTGGTTCTGGATGCTATTGGTCTCCACGTGCAGTTTGGTGTTGGTAGCATGGGGATGCAGCTTCTCGTATCACTTAGAGGTTGGCATTGAAATTTAGTTCTCTATTCTTGTTATTGTTCACGTTGGGTTTTTAGATGAATTATAGACTTTAAACCTATTTATAGTTTAAAGGCGTGTTTGGTTGTTTGTTTCCAGTTTCAGTTTTTTATATTGTGAGTTGTCTTTTTATCTTTTATTTCGGGTAAACCATTCCCATTTGTTACTTATGATACCCAGGAACTTGTGCCAGCCTGTGGGGATCGGGAACGCCCCTTGAGCCATGTCGTAGGCTGGGTCGAGCACCAGGTTGGATGGCGACCTGGCCTGGTTCATGACAAACACAACATGTTTCAGTTTCCACAACCATCATTCAATAATTTTCTAAAAAGTAAATTTAACATATAAGTATGGTATTTAATACATATTTTATATTCTTAAAAAATAAAAGTTATCCCTTATTATTTTCATTCAATGGATAATGAAATTATCACAAATGTGTACGTGTAAAGTACCACCTCCATCTGACGATTGATTTTCTGTTTTTGTTTCACCACCGCCTTACCTGGATAGTCATAAGAATGGTTATAATAGAATGATATGAAGATTATTAAATTTTTAATGTTCTATAAAGATAAATTTATTAAAACATTTACAATATAGAAAATAAAAAATTGTTGTATATTGACCTATTCGAAAGATTTTTCAAAGAGAATAAATGATTTCATCATACTATTAAATAAAACCATATATGATATTTTTTATTCTATGTATTTAAATTCATCATATTACATAATCATAAAAAATATTACTATTCTATTATAAGTATATTAAAATTAAAATCATCCATTAGTTATGGTATGTTCTTCTTTGGGTTTGTTTATCCACCTACTTGAGAAATGGTATAAATTTATATCATTGATGGCTATAAAAATTTAATTTCAAGTTATATAGGATATAAATAATTAAATAATTATTTTTAATGTTTTTTAATGGTAATATAAAAATTTTATACATTATTTAAGGAAAATAACCTTCATTTAATAAGTATCATCAAAACATGCTCATCATTTAATTCATTTTTACAAATCATAACAAAAAATATAATTGAATGAAATTATATAATTATAAATAATTATAAAAAATAATTATTAAAATTTTTATAAGAAAACAATTGTGAACATTGGGGTAGTGATAAATAACAACACCATTACTAAAAAATAGGTTTAAAATGATCAATATTATTCACAACTGATATTAGATATAGATAACAAACTGACTAATATACATTATGAGAATAAGAAAAAATGAATCATATAAAATCTTATATATATTAAAACTATTTATAAATTATGTGATTAAGGTATTTTTTATACATGAGTTTAGTCTTCATTTGACTAAGAAGAGAAACATGTTAAGGGTTTCTTCATCTCATTTTCATCTCTATGGGAAATTTATGATATCATGTGCCATAATTTTTATCATATAGTGCACTCATAGATAAAAATTTTCAATTATGAAAATATATTCCATCACAAGATATGTAAATATCTAATTTAGGATCTTACTCTCGATATCTTTTGATTAAAATATTACCAATTACATAATAGTTCCATCAAATCAATTTCTATTTCATTGGGTCATGGTCTTTCTTGCATGAATATACTTTTCAAGAAATCATTGATCCTAATAATAACTTAATTTAAACATTATTTCCTATTCATATATGGAGAAATTAATTCTCAAAAATCAATAACAACTCTTTTCATAAATTGTCTTCAATAATAAATATATTACTCTCGTAAGAATACACACATTATTCTCTATGAGTCACTCCTTTTATATCAATATTTTACTTCATGACAATGTTCTCATCCAATTTGGGAATTAAAATATAGATTATTTAATATTATTGTAATAATTCCATTTACATAGTTGGAAATGTAAAATAGAATACTCTTTTTATGATATCAGTTTTCAAAAAATGGTATTTCAAATTGTTTCAAAGGGTTTTCCATCCATTAAAGAAATTGTTTTTGACTTCCACCCCAATTTTATTATAATTACTTTTATGTATTTTTAAGGGTACATTATTGATGTTTATTTTTTGAAAGTGAAATATTTCAATACATTGATTTGTTTTTGAAAATTACAATTAGAATTGAACCATAACTTCATCCTTTTATGATATTATTTAAATTTTTTCTAAATATTTTTTCATGTTTTTCATCCATTTAATAACGTTTTTTAACCACTATTGAAATTATATTTGAAACATTCAGAATATATGTTTCTGTATTCTAAAATAAATTATTTTTCAACTATTTTTATAACATATTTATTTAAAAATGGTCATAAATAATCATGTACATTTCTATTTCCCCTCTTGTTTTTCAAGGTCACATAAAATTTGTTTCTCATATATGTCATCATCAATTGAAAAAAGTTATTCTTATTTCAAGGATATTCAAAAAATATTAGCATACACCTTATTTCTATGGATTTATAAATGTAATTCCAGTTTTTATCAAATATATGACCAATCACTATCTTTTTTATGCTAATCTATATTATTTGAATTGGAAATCAATTTCTTCCAAGTCCATTCAATTATGAATACCTTGTTTTATATTTATTTGATTGCAGGGTGTTTACTTATATATCATCCATAAATTAATTGGGTAAATTATTGACATAACCATATACATATTATATATATATATTTCAAATTTTATATATTCTCCTACCTTTATTGAATAGGATTTATCTATATTCTTAATGAGTTTATTTGGATACATGTTTATTTCCCACAATTATATCATATTATGATAATTTATGGAATTATGAATGGTTTCCTTATGTGATTCAATTTTAAATGTATATAAAGACCAATTTACTTCCATTGATGAAATATGATATGATTAATTGTACACAACACTCATATTTATGGATGATGATGTCATGGGTCTTATATCTCATGAAAATGCATTTTATAAGATTCTATATCTCAAGAGATTGTTATTCATATGTAAAGTAATGATTCTCATAAGAATGGGAAATTATGGTCTGGATCATGAATTTTATGTTAAAAATGTTAATTTGTGTTCTATATTTTATTATTGTTTCATTGATTAATGTATACTCTCATTACTTTGTTATAATGCATTGGCACTTATTTATTGACTCATATTTATTATTACTGTCTTGATTTATGTCATGATATAATCCATCATTTATAACATATTCATTTTAGGGAATTATTTTCATATGTATCCAAATGAAACCCATAATATCATCATTTTTTCAATTTTGATATTTGATTTTTATTGATTCTGTTTAGCAATAGTGATCATTTGAGATCACCCATTTCAAATAATTCAATATTTCCAGGTTATAAAGATATTAATTTAAGGAAATGTATCACATATTTACATATATAGTGAATTACTTTATTGATATTAAATATTAATTACTCAATAATTAGTTTCAAATGTAATGAAAAAAACCCAATTGATTCACTGAACATGGGTTTTGTTAATAATTGTTTTTTGTTAATTTCCTAAAACTATAAAACTAAAGAGGGCATAGGGATGTATTTTCTACATTATCTAATAGTGATACGAAAATTAATATTTTTTGTATCCAATACAATGTTTGGTGTTTATGGTTTCAATACCATATCCAAGAATGTGGATTTTGGGTGCCTCAATTGTTATCAAGGAAGGGATGGTTTATTGTTAAGAATTAATTTAGTTGATTTTAGGGATTTAGATAAGAGAACATTAAATAAAACCATTTGGAAAAATTTAAGGGGTATGTCTAAGTATTGGATAATATCCTAACATTTTATCAAAGTTGGAACTGTTTGGTTTTTTGAGAAAAACCATATATTTCTCGATACTACAAGTCTTTAAAATCTCTAGAACATATGTGCCCAGTGGTAGTTATAATAAAAAGTGAATATATGGTATTAACTCAAATGTCACTTGGTTCATGAAAAATATTCCAAATGGAAGACATGGTTTGATCCTATAGAGTGATATTAATTGGGAAATCATGCTCCTTTATGAACAATTTTTAAAGATTATTTCATTAATTTCATTATGGTATATGGTTAAAATGTTAACAAAAAACCTAACTTAATAAGAAATAGATATAACTGAATTTATAAATTGATGAAATGAAGTCTTCATTAGAGAATATTGAATTATATTTAAAAAATTGTCATTTATAATAATTCTATTTGGTATTGTCTTAGTAATTTTGTTGAAAAATTATCCTAAAAATGAGACTAAGAATGGCATGTTTCTTCAAACCACTATGTCTTATGACTAAATAATGTTTCTAAATTAAATGGTTGAGAATCATTATATATTAATTTATAATAGAAAGGGTGATAATCCTAGTATTACCTAAGATTTTGAGAAAGGTATATTAATAGAAATTTATTATTAATACATTTAGTTAGTTTCAAGAGTAAGAGATATTAATTGATTATATTATAGTGTATTCTAAATGATATCAGAATTATGTGAAACATCTAATGAATTTTATAAAATAATTTTTTTTCTTTCAGGGATTGGAAACATATATTTAATGGAATAAATAGACATCAAAATTTATTTTAGGGAAACATATCTTATAAGGATATGTATTGGAGAACACTCACAGGGTTGATATAAACATCATGATGAGAAAATAAATAGTAATTTATTTTTGAAAAAATGAGTTAGACAATATTAGTAACTATGGGATTAATAATTGATTAATTATAATTTTTGAAAATTTCTTCACATTTTTGGGATTGTTATATATATTGGTTGTTGTTTGATTATATATCAATTTCATGTTAATTATAACACTAATTTCTTGAATGAAATATTGTTTGTTTGCGGTTTAATGTCCCAAAGATTCAAATATTATGGGGAAAAGTATGTTATATGAAATATATGATTAGTTTATATACATAATTTGGTATAATATTGTTTAAATGTTTTTAAAGTTTTGAAGAATGATAAGTAACGTGTTATAACCTAAGAGAGTACGATATATATCATATTACTATTTATACCATGAATGTTGAATATGTTAAGAATAAACCTGCATATATTCATTAATGAGTAATAAAAAAAGTTTATAGGATTTAATTTATTTTTGGGGGAGAATTTCCTGAGCCGAAATTTCAATATACATTTTCCTTAAATAAAAAATGTGTTTAATAACTGGATCAACATTCAATAAGAAAATAAAATGTAACTGTGATAAGAATATGTGGTTAAAACCTGTTTATTAAATTGGTAGGTAAAAATAAGAGGGACTAAAATATAGTTGTTTTTAGTCATCTAGAACACATTCATTGTAATTTCTGCCTTATTTAGAGAAAATAATATAAATTTTTGGATTTAGTATGTAAAATTAGTATAAGAAGAGTTTTTTTGGAATTTTTTTAAAATTATTGATTTTTGGTGAATAGTGATAAAATTATATTTTTAAAATATCATTATAGTTATCAAATTATGAGTACATAGGTATAATTTGAAAATTCATGAAAAAATTATATAAGAAAAATTATTTATTTAATAATTAACAATATATATTTTTTTAAAAATGTTTTAATTTACAAACTTGTATATGATATTATAGAACTTATGTTATATATTTTTTTTAAAAATCAATAAATTGTAAATTATAAATTTATAATTAAATCTTATAAATTTTATAAAATGAATATAAAATTTATAGTTATTATATTAAATTTATTTAATAAGTGTTATATTATTTTTTTATTATTGATATGTTATATTTTAAAAATAAAAATTTTCAAGGTAAAATCTAAAATCGAAGAAGTGAAAATTTAATTTCAATGAGTTTTAAATTTTTTTGAATGAAAATTGGGAATGGTTTTTTCAGTTGTTTATATATATTTTATATTCCTCTTTCATTTATTTATCAATTTTATCACAACTTTCTTTGAGTGGGACTTCCCATTTATGAAATATTTATCGTACTTATAAAATTACTTCCCATTTAACTTATAATTGAGGAACTACATGCTTCACTTCTTTTCACACAAAAACCCACATATTTTGTCCCAAAATCAGCACAACACTATCTTTAATATTCAAATTCACCTTCATTATTTTTTTCTCCTATTAAATTTCATTTGCACAAAGTCTTAACCCCCTTTGAAAATGAGATAATCCAAAAAGTAAGGTGTTAATTTATAAGAACACCTTTCCCATTTCAATATATTTATGCACTATTACTATTTATAAAATTACATACAAACTATTAAAATTGAGAAATAAAAGTGTCTATTGTACTATTATGTTAATATAATGAAGGTATAATCATTAACCACTTTTCCATATCTATTAAGAAAAATAAAATCACCATTTTCATGTTGTAAGGTCAATTACCTCCACGATGCTACATGTTTCATTTTTCATAACTACCATAAAATTATTTTACTAATATGGAATTTAAAATATATGTATCATATTTATGAATTATTTTTTATTCTTATAAGATGATCAATACAACACCTTTTCCACATTCTACTGAAAAGGAAATAATCATCCATGTGTATGTGTGGACTACTACCTCCACGAGATGAGTAATTTTGGATTATATTTTTATCACCAAAACACATATATTTCCATGTGAATTGATATAATAAAAATAAATTATTTTTGTGAAATTATTATGATTATATAATGAAAAATTATATGATATATACAAAATATTAACAATAAAGAACCATTGTAAATTCAGTATTCCAAAAGAGCATTCTAAGAGAAAATTATTTTTTATAATATATAATAACAAAGTAAATGTTATATTGATTTTATAATTACTTAAAATTATTTTATATAACATTAATAAAACTAAATAAGATCATTATTTTTATCATATAATGATATTAAAACTTAATCTCTTCCTAATCATCCATTAATTAAGGTATGTTATTGTTTTGGATGGCTTGAATACTTACTTAAACAATGATATAAAACTGTCGGGTGTTGTCTCTTACAAAAAACATGAGATTGAATAGTACTACTAGCACTCCTGATGCGGCTGTGTTACATGATTTTGCAAAATGGACCTTATATATTGGTGAAGGTTGAATTGGAGAACCAAATGATGGTGAAGCACTCATTCCAATTCCGTCAATGTTTCTTCTTACAGACAGTGTTAATGCCATGGCTGCAATCGTCAACCATACATACCCGGGTTTCCCTGGCAGACATGGAGACAGATCATATCTACAAGACCGTGCAATTTTAGCTCCAACCCGTGATGTCGTACAAGAAGTAAATGAATATATGTTGATCCTCACTGGCGGTGAAAACAAATATTACTTCAGGTCAGACTCTGTTTGCAATGCAAGTTTTGATATAGACAAACCAGAAAATATTTACACATCTGACATGTTGAATTGTATAAATGTCTCTGGGTTACCAGCGCACAAAATTACACTTCAACTTGGTGTTCCTATTATGTTACTCCGAAATGTGGACCAATCTGTTGGTCTGTGTAATGGAACTCGAATGATAGTAACACACTTGGGTGAACATGTTGTTGGCGCTGAAGTATTAAATGGGTGCCATTCAGGAAATTCAGCATTCATTCCAAGATTAACTATGACTCACTCTGATAGTAAATGGCCATTCAAAATACAAAGAAGACAATATCCTTTGACAGTTTCTTATGCGATGACTATTAATAAAAGTCAGGGTCAATCACTGTCTTCAGTTGGGCTTTATCTTCGGAAACCAGTGTTTTCTCATGGTCAATTATATGTTTCAGTGTCTAGAGTCACATCGGCTACTGGGTTGAAAATTGTAGTTGAAGGTACCAGTCCTGAGTCCAACAGTTACACAGAAAATATTGTCTACAAGGAAATCTTTCAGAATTTGTCTTAGGTATCATTTCAAATTATTTCTATGTGATTTATTCTACGCTGGAAAATTATTTTGTTTATTGTCATGGAATTTTTACATGCTTAATATGTATTATTTGAACACTTACTGATTATGTACAGTAAGAAATATGTCACGCTCAATAACCATGCTGAATGAGATCAGCCCAGACGACGATGAAACACTACGAATACAAGTTCGTGTCCCCAACATGTGGTTCAATTCGTCTTCCGAATACTCCAATGAAGTTGTTGCTGTTGATCTTGTACTCTACGACATTCAGGTTAGTTTTCCTTACAACAAGACATTACTATTTATTTTCACAGTCTGTCACCTACGATGAGAACATTTATATATATATATATATAATTAATGTTATCATTCCTTGCAATTTGTAATGATTCCTCATTAACCAACAGTGAAACATACTATATGCAGGGAACCAAGATTCAATGTACCATTACGAATCGTCAACTTATCTCTAAGTACAAACAACTGTTGGTTGAGGGACTATGCTATATTGTACAGAACTTCCAAATAACTTCCAATCTAGGAAGTTACCTCGCAACAAGACACCCGTGTCGAATAATGTTCACATCGACGACGTGTGTTCATCCGTGTGAAGTACAACTACCTCTTTTTAGTTTTCATTTTACTTCGTTTGATGACATAATTCAGGACAAAGTCCCTGAGGAACATCTAACTGGTACATGTGGTTAATACGACCTATTTACACTACCTTTGACCAAGTTTTGTTAAATTAACATGCAGAATGTATTTCCCTTCAGCCAAATGTTTTTCACAAAAACATTGTTTCTCTGTAATGTGATTTAGAAATAATTGGAGTCCTACGTTACTCACATCCAATGCAATCAATGGGAACTTCGAACCACAGAATGAAGATTGTTTTAGAAGATGACAGGTACTTTTTTTTGGACTGATTTCATTTCACAACTGTATCAGAAAAAAACTACTAATTTACTCACTTTGTTTTATTTGCAGACGCTTGCGAATTACCTGTAGCTTATGGGGCAATTTTGCATTTGAAATCTCACGGTACATGGAAAACAACTCAGACCCCACTACCTATTGATATTACAGCTTGTCCGGGTTAAGAAATTGATGAGTATGGTTTCTGTCTATAGTTCATAATCTCAATCTATCTACATGGTGTTTTCAAAATTGTGGTTTTAATGTACAAAAATATAATCCTGACTTCATACGGCTTTTAGCCTCTGTTCTTGTCACAACAACTGCTAATGCAACCAGGATTATCTACAACCCAAACCTTCCACCAGTTGAGGACTTCAAAAACAGGTAACTGTGTATCTTACTTTTCTTTCAAAGTACAATATTTTATTTATCTCATCGTCAAAAATGTACTACCGACATTCTTTTAGTGTTTACTTACATTATTCTTGATCGGCTTTTTCCAGGCTTGCTGTGATAATAGCATCACCAGCACATACCACATCACCAACAACTCCCAACCAAACAATGGAAATACCGTATTGGAATAACAAGACAACCATTTTAGATGTGAAAACCTGTCTATAGGTTAGCAATATTCAATTCTTTTCCGTTTTTGGATTATGCAATATTATTATGTGCTAACTATTGTCCTGTACAAAATACTATATTAACATGTAATTAATCTACTGCAGAGTACTAGGTGCTTAATTGCAGTTATAGTTCAGAAAATTCAAAGCACCCCCAACTGGTTCTATGAATCATGCCAGTTGTGCATGAAGAAAGTGCAGATTATAGATGGAAGCATTTGCTGCATGTCCTGTAAGTCCTCACCTACAAGCATTATTCCAAGGTTTTCATGTATTCAATGCTGGAAAAATAGTTTTTATCATTATCCTACTTCATTAAGAAGCACATTCCAAATGATACTGAAACTGTAGTCATAATAACAATTGCAACAGGTTTAGAGTTCAACTAATGGTTACAGACAAGACAGACTCTTTTTCTGTGGTGTTGTTTGAAAAACATGTCATGCAATACATACAAAAAACAGCAGCGCAACTGAGAGCTAATTTGTTACAGGTAAATCCATATCCTTATGTCTTCTCTTTTAAAATTATTTGAAATATTTAAAATTACACTGACAATGGGTTTTTTATTAGGACGATGATGAGTTTGGTTTCCCTCAGGAATTGAACTTCTTCAAAAGCAGAAATTTTCTGTTGGGAATTGAACTGAAAGATTATAATATTAAGAATCGTCATCGCCCATCTGAGCAAAACTGTTACAAAGTCATTTATATGAATGATAATGAGAAGTACATCAACCTCTTCAATGATGTCTTAGAACATAAACACGTCAGTCTGTATTTAATTCACGTTATCTATAAACCCAACAAGTCAGAATACCTTACAATTTTCGTCAATAATATGCAGGCTTATCAAAGCAGTTCTTCTTCTACAGTAAGTAGTGTAGATCATTATATGCAGGTAACTGTTTTTCAATTACATTACTATGTGTTTCTAACAATGGATTTCAGATTATTGATATATTCCTTTTACATTTCCTCGTAGGATCATCAAACAGTGGGGTCTTCTCCTGGCACTTTAAACACTGATACATGATTACAGACTTCACCCTTCAACCCATGTTCTACTAGGGTATACATATGTTATCTTCTATTACTCCTAAATTATTTCCATTACTATAACAACACAATGCATTACTGTTATGCAATCCGATTTTTAAATATTTATAAATCATAGATGTACATAGTTATTACATCTATGTGCTGATAAAAAACAGTCTACATATTCAGGTTGTGCAACTCTTAATTTTACTACTTTGCTCTACTTTATAGTTTCTAGTTATTCTAACATGAAACCTCTCTATAGAAAAATCTGTCGCGTTCTTTTGATATTGATAATGGTGTGGAAGATACTGTCCAGACATTTCCAGACATCATGCCTACAACATGTCCATCTACTGATTTGCAGAGCATGCTGAAGGGATATATAAACAAGAGAACCAAAAAAACAGACTGAAAACTCATCCTGGAAATAGAAGGTAAACATACATCTACACTGATGAAATACTTCCCATTAATGTGATCATAATGCTTGAGGTTTCTGCTACTAGAAGTTAATGCTGTAGGTTTCTAATGCTGCACTGTTTCTTATGTTTTTTACAGATTTCTTAGGTTGGTGATTTAATGCTGGACATTACTTCAATCTGGGCATTTTGTTGTATTATGCATTTCCCAATATGTTGGACGGTTTTCTTCACTTCTTGAGTACTAATTTATCGGATTTTCATGGACTCAATAGATTTTGGTACAACATAAGTTTACTATCATTTTATGGTGTGCATGATAATTATATTTTATTTTAGTTGTTAGTTACATTTAGTTATACTAAATGTGACTTTACATTAATTATACCAGTGGATTGTTTTTTTTAGTAGTGGATCTTACATTTTCTGAGCAGTAGATTGGAGCATGTATTTTTCTTCAGTAGTGGAACATGTTTTCCCTGTAAGCAGTGTAACATTCAGTTTTTTGGGTACTGGATCATGATTTTTCCAGTAGATCGTTTTTTATAGTAGTGGATCGTGTATTTTAGATCAGGGGATCATGTAATTTATAAATTGGACATGCTAATCTTGTCAGACGACCTACAATCCAAACAACGGGGCATAACGACTTCCAGTTTCCCTTTAGGGGCGACCATTGCTGATTTGAAGGTGATGTTTCTGTTGCATCTTCTTCATGTACTTCCCACCTCTAGGGTATTATTCATCAAAATTTCATTTTTTTTGTATAAAATGTTTGATCATATGCTTTTAAGTTTTTTTTCTATGATTACTTATAGGTGGGAACCTATGGGTCATCCTTTTGACGCGCCTAACATTGGAAAACTGCAGCAACTAGGTGAGGGTTTGGAAATCTTCCCACTAACCGCCTCTACCCTCCCCAGCCCCTCCCCTCCCCTCCCCTCCAGCACAGCCAGCCCCTGCCCCTCCCCTCCCCCCCAGCCCAGCAACTGCCTCTCCCCTCCCCTCCCCCCCTGGGCAACCGTTTCCCCCTACCATCACCCTCCCCTCCGCGCCCCTCCAGCTTCTCCAGCCCCAGCCCCTCCCCTCCCCTCCTTCCCAACCTTTCCCCCCAGCAACCCCCTACCCCCTGCCATCACCCTCTCCTCCCCTCCCCCTGCCTCCAACCTGCCCAACCCCTCTCTCCCTCTCCCCTCCCCTCCAGCCTGCCCCAACTGAGAACATAACTTATTTCATTCTTCATGTTCAAGAATTATTCAAATTTCTAACAATCAGATTGTTAATGACAGGGTCATTGACACAAAATTGAGGAGAAGACACCATCATGGAAGACTACAACAAGGGTATATTTTCAAGAATTAGGTATTTTTATCAATTATTAGTTTATTTTACTTGTATTAAATGTGAGATGTCATTCATTTTTTACACTGCATGTACTCTCATTAAAGTAGTGGATGTTTTTGACCTTAAACCTAGGGCTGAACCTGTTGTTTTATCCATTGAGGCATGTCGTTTTTTTGTTTGAGGGAAGTGGGGCCTGGTGGGGGAAGCGGTTGGGCAGGGGGGAAGTGGTGGGTGAAGGGGCTGGGCAGGGGGGGTTGTTGGAAGATGGGGATGGAAGGGGGGGGGGGGGGTCTGCTGGAGGGGCGGAGGAGCTGGAGGGCTGGAGGGGGGGGGGAGCTGGGGGCTGGGGGCTGGGGGCTGGAGGGGGGGGGGAGCTGGGGGGACTGCTGGAAGGGGGGGATGCGGATGGGGCTGGAGGGGGGGGGGAGCTGGGGGCTGGAGGGGGGGGGAGCTGGGGGTACTGCTGGAAGGGGGGGGGATGCAGATGGGGCTGGAAGGGGGGGGGGGGGGTCTGGGGATGGGTCTGGAAGGGGGGGGAGCTGGGGATGGGTCTGGAAAGGGGGGGGGGCTGGGGATAGATCTGGAGGGGGGGGGGGTGGCTGGAGGGGAGAGGAAGTGGCTGGAGGGGGGGGGGGGAGTCCTGGGGGGGATGGATCTGGAGGGGGAGGAGTGCTGGCTGTTAAGGAGTCCGCTGTAATAGTGAAATTGGATTTCTTACAACTACTAATATTTCATCTATTCATAATATTTTTGTATTTTCATCACTATCTTTTATATTCATTACATCATTGGAGTATAAATGAGTATTTTTTCAGTTTTATTTACAATGTTTATCTTATTAAAACACATTGCATTTGTTGATGTCATATGAAAATAGGTAAACATCAGAATTCTGAAGTATTTTTCTTTTTTAATCAGTATATACTTTACACTGAACCAAATTCTCTGCTTTGTTTTTCTCAGATATTATTAATTGTTGTAGGGATTGACATCACTATCAACCAACATCCATAAGTGTTGGTCCAGTGCAGCAAAACCACACAACATTCGTGCTAGGCTATTATTGTGACAACTCATATTTCTGAATTACACACCATACCATGGGAAGATATAACCAGGAAAACTGAAAAAATAGACTAATATATGCTACTTCAAACACAAGTTAACCATATATATTCACATGGTATCCTTATATATTCACTGTTTCTATTATTTTATTTATTGTTTGCAGATTTACAATTGTAGTGAAAAACATATTACATTATATAGATTACAGAAAATTCATTTAAAATGTATTCTACCGCTCATTTTCTATTTTGATGTTATTATTATATCCTCTGTCATGTAAAATACCACTGTACCTGAAATTTTTCCGGTTTTCAAGCTATAAAATATTTTTTTCTAACTGTTAGAGGGGGGGACTGCTGGAGGGGGGGAGCTGGGGATGGGGCTGCAGGGGGGGGGGCTGGGGGGACTGCTGGAAGGGGGGGGGGGATAATGCTTCTATTATGCATTGGTTATAACCCACCAGCAGTTGGGTTTGCTGATTTATGAAACCAAAAGAATGATGTAATTGCATGGTATTTGATAATCAAGCATTAATCAGTTATTTTCAACATTGTTTCTTAATTTTTCTTTCCTCTATTATCTATACTGGTAATAGATTATGTAGATATTCTTAACATGTTTTATTCGCAGTTTTTTTGAAACTGTTTTTTCCATTCAATGAATTATATCTACTTTAATTAGGTTACTAATGACCATCCATTGTACAGTTAACAACTTTTCCAGTTTCTTTTATTATTCCAAAATATTTTATTGCCTCTATAAAAGTGGTGAACCATATCGTCTGGAGAACGCATGAACTAAGAATTCTGTTATATCACCGTGCAAGTGCACGGGCGAGTACTAGTGTTTTTAAAATTATTGATTTTTGGTGAATAGTGATAAAATTATATTTTTAAAAAATCATTATAGTTATCAAATTATGAGTACATAGGTATAATTTGAAAATTCATGAAAAAATTATATAAGAAAAATTATTTATTTCATAATTAACAATATTATTTTTTTAAAATTTTTTTAATTTACAAACTTGTATATGATATTATAGAACTTATGTTATATTTTTTTTAAAAATCAATAAATTGTAAATTATAAATTTATAATTAAATCTTATAAATTTTATAAAATGAATATAAAATTTATACTTATTATATTATATTTATTTAATAAGTGTTATATTATTTTTTTATTATTGATATGTTATATTTTAAAAATAAAAATTTTCAAGGTAAAATCTAAAATCGAAGAAGTGAAAATTTAATTTCAATGAGTTTTAAATTTTTTTGAAAGGGAATGGTTTTTTCAGTTGTTTATATATATTTTATATTCCTCTTTCATTTATTTATCAATTTTATCACCACTTTCTTTGAGTGGGACTTCCCATTTATGAAATATTTATCGTACTTATAAAATTACTTCCCATTTAACTTATAATTGAGGAACTACATGCTTCACTTATTTTCACACAAAAACCCACATATTTTGTCCCAAAATCAGCACAACACTATCTTTAATATTCAAATTCACCTTCATTATTTTTTTCTCCTATTAAATTTCATTTCCACAAAGTCTTAACCCCCTTTGAAAATGAGATAATCCAAAAAGTAAGGTGTTAATTTATAAGAACACCTTTCCCATTTCAATATATTTATGCACTATTACTATTTATAAAATTACATACAACCTATTTAAATTGAGAAATAAAAGTGTCTATTGTACTATTATGTTAATATAATGAAGGTATAATCATTAACCAATTTTCCATATCTATTAAGAAAAATAAAATCACCATTTTCATGTTGTAAGGTCAATTACCTCCACGATGCTACATGTTTCATTTTTCATAACTACCATAAAATTATTTTACTAATATGGAATTTAAAATATATGTATCATATTTATGAATTATTTTTTATTCTTATAAGATGACCCATACAACACCTTTTCCACATTCTACTTAAAAGGAAATAATCATCCATGTGTATGTGTGGACTACTACCTCCATGAGATGAGTAATTTTGGATTATATTTTTATCACCAAAACACATATATTTCCATGTGAATTGATATAATAAAAATAAATTATTTTTGTGAAATTATTATGATTATATAATGAAAAATTATATGATATATACAAAATATTAACAATAAAGAACCATTGTAAATTCAGTATTCCAAAAGATCATTCTAAGAGAAAATTATTTTTTATAATATATAATAATAAAGTAAATGTTATATTGATTTTATAATTACTTAAAATTATATTATATAACATTAATAAAACTAAATAAGATCATTATTTTTATCATATAATGATATTAAAACTTAATCTCTTCATAATCATCCATTAATTAAGGTATGTTATTGTTTTGGATGGTTTGAATACTTACTTAAACAATGATATAAAATTATATCATGGATGACAATGGGAATTTAATTTAGTGTAATATATTCTATAAATATTTCAATAATGTATTGTATATAAAGTTAATATAAAAATTTAACTCATTATTTAAAAAATACCCTTGATTTGCAAAGAGTCATTGAAACACTTCCAATGATGAATACATATTTTTGGATATAGACTAAACTCCCATATAATGAAACTAAAAAATTAATAATTATAATAAAAAAAATTTATAAACAGTTTTATCAAATAAATTTATCATTATTTGGGTAATGGACTTTCTTAGAAGAAAGTATATTTAAATAACGATTTGATCAAAAAACAACACTATTTTATATGGTATTTTCTATTTTTGTCTGCATAAAATACTACCCATCATTAATAACCAACAATTTCAAAAAAACCAATAAATAAAACAATGGAATTTGTAGGTATAACTCCCATTCATACAAATGAATCATTTCTTCCACATCCATGATTTTCTTCTGTCCAACGTTATCCTCTCTTTTTTGAATGATTATATAGATTATTTTTTATGATTTTCATAACTCTTTTTTTCCATTTTCTGGAATGAAAATCTAATATTATTTTCATGGTGTGGGTATTCAAACAATGGTACTTCCAAATACTTAAAATGATTTTCCATCCATTTAAAATAAAATTCATTATCTTCCGTACCCATTACTTTTGATAACCTATATATCATTTTAGGGATCCATTATTGATGTTTAAATTTCAAAATTATCTATTTTCTATTTGATTTTGTTTTCCAAATAACCATTAATATTGACCTATGACATAAATAATCTAAGATAATATTACAATTTTTTTTCTAAAGACCAATTTTAGGATTTTGATCCATGCGAACACTTATTTTAACTATAATTATAATTTTATATGAATATTTCAATCTAAAATTTCAAGGTTTGAAAAATAGATTATTTTTCACATATTTTAATACAATATTTGTTTTAAAATTCATTCAAAAAATAAAAGACAGTTCCTAATTAAAAATTGTTATTTACAAAACTCTTAAAAAGGGTTTTAATCCTATTTCATGTTCCATTGATAAAACATGTTCTAGATTTAAGGATTGTTTTTAATATTACCATCCACCTTGTTTATCTAGATGCCTTATAAAATTTTATTTCTATCAATGATATGATTCATCATTACCTTAGTCTTGGATAACTATTCACTGTAAATTGGAATATTTTTTCATCTAATGACACACCTTTATAAATATCATGTTCTCAATTTCTTTGATTATAGGGAGAAGACATAAATGTAATACATTGATTGATTGTGGAAATTACTTACTTAACCATATACTTGTTACCTATATAGTGTAAATACTAAATTCTATATTATCTTGATTCAATTATATTTCCCTATATTATTACAGAATATATTTTATTACCTATTTCTTTTCAATGGGTATATAATGTGATGATATTAGATGAAATTATATATATTTTCCTTAAATTAATCAATTTGAAATGGTTATTAAACAAATTTTCATTCCATGGGTTCTTTATTGTATTATTTATTTCAAAGGGCACAAATATTATTAGAAGATGATTAGTGGGATCAAATATCACACTCAAATACATTTGGTATGATTTTATATCTCATGACGTAGGTATTCAATTTTTTTTATTTTCTCATAATCTTGGTCCAAAATAGTGTGGATATAGAATGTTTTGTTCCCTATAATAATATATGTACCGTATATTAATGTTGTTTCATTGTTTAATGATATATCTGAAGACTAGTTTTTGCTTTATTGGATCATGTTTACTAACTCTCGAATTGGATTCATATCTTATTTTATGTCATTATTTATGCCAAAATTTCTGACCAAATCATTATTAATATTTTATTATTTATATTAATTATTCTCAAATTATCCTATTATGATCACATATGATATTTTGTTGTTATTCCTCATGTCTACCATCATGGAGGATCTGAGGACACTCATTTCTTATATTTCTATTGCATAAGGTTGTTATAATATGTAATGCATGAAATATATAATATTTTTCATATGTGAATAATTTTTTGTAGATATTAAAGTCTTATTATGAATTATGTAGATTATTATATATTTTTTAAAAATTCCAATTGATTAAAAAATCATAGGTTTTTTAGTAAATGTTTTGTCAAAATTCAATAAAACCCTACTCTAAAAATAGTAAATGGAATACAATTTTTTCATTATGTGAGAATGATCTTATATTTATGCATACATATCATAGAAAATATTTAATGTTTTTGTTCTTTACATAATATCTCATAGTGCGGGTCTAGGGTGGCTTAAACTTACTATGTTAATATTTTTTACAATTGGTATCGTAGATAGTTTAGTATGGACTTTTTCAACTTGATAATAGAATAATATAGCGATCATGAGAAATATTATAAAAAATAGGAAATTATTAAGATGGTTAACTTACATAGGTATCTTTATACTTTATATCATTATTAAAAATTATTTGAGGTACATAACTGTATTATATTATTTAATGATATATCCTAGTGTAAGGAATGTAAAACTTAATGTTTTGTATAATTAATGTATAGATGTCCTTATATAGACAGTCAAAATTACCAGTGTTGGAGATGATCTGATTATGATGATTTTTGGGATGTTCAATCTATCTATAACTTATAAGTTTTAATTTATAGAAAAAAAATTCATTCCCACCAAGTTGAAATAATTTTTTCTTCATTATGTGCTAAAAACATCCATCCTTTAATAAAAATACTAATCCATTGATATCAATAAAATAGATCATGGATAATTTATTTTTGGATTTTACATGTAATGAAAGGGATTATATTATTATGGTAGTGTATTTATTTTGGGAAAATAATAATTAATGGTTCTCATTGATCCAAAATATTATGGTGGGTATGGAAATATATGGTATTGAAAGAGATAATTTTATGGTGATATTAGAAATAAAATAATTTTCTCATGTAAAATTAGTTTATCTACAAATTAATGTATTTTATGAAAATTGATGTTGATAATTTATATATATATAATGATAAATTAATAAGATTACCAATCAATGATTCATATATTTTATGCAATCCACAATTTAATATTTATTATTTCTTTGATAGACTGATTTCAATACTTTAAATTGTGTTACACTCTCTAAAAATGTCAACAGATGAATATATAGTTTCACATGCCATCAAGGAAAATAAAATTTTCTACATTTTTTTATTTCTCAATGGAATTCAAGAGATAAAAATAAATATTGATCATTATGTAATGAGAAATATTAAATTATAAAATAATGGAAGAGTTAAGTTTCCAACATGAAATAACTATTTAATGAAACATTATTTCTCATTATTAAAATTAATGGGAGTCTTTTAAATGGGAAGAGATATTAGTGGTTGGGCTGAATAATGTAAGATAATTAAAGAATCCACCAATATAAGTTTTTCCAACTTTATGAACAAGGAGAACTATTCAATAAAATACCTTTATGATTAAAGGAATTTATCTAAGAAGTATCAATAGATTAAGGCCAATCATATAAAAACTATACCCTACCAATTTTCTTACAAAGAGTAGAGTTTCCCCATAATTTATGTGATGATCCCATGAAACGAAAGGTTGAAAATAATTTGGGACAATTTAACGCGAATTATGTGGAAAATTTAAAACTTTTTACATTAACTTGAAACCCATGCATCAAACCATTTCATAAACAAAACAATAAATTCTACAAAAATGATGAAAGTGTAAAACAAGAAAATCAATGTCTATCATTGAAAAATATTCAAAGTAATAAAATAATAAACAAATAAAAATAACTAATAATCCAAAATAATTTTGTACTGAAACATTAGGGTGGATCTTTTATAGAATCCGAAAACATAACTAACACCCATGAACTATCTACAACATCTATGATAGAAACATTATTAAACAGTGCAAGTAAAATACATAATCTACTCATTTCCATATCATTGAAAAATGAATCTACATATACACAAAAGTGAAAATGTTGTGGAGAATAGTAATACCTTATAAGAAATCTCGAGGATACTTTTATCGCAGTGCACTAGGAAAAGAATAATGTTATTATGATATGTTTTACGAAAAAGATGTGCAAAAATATAAAACAAGATAAAAAAATTTCAACCTTTTATTTATAATGAAATTAGAAAGAAAAGTCAAGTGTAGTTCTATAAAAATATGGTTCTCTTAGGTAAAATATAATGTTCTCTTTAGAACACTTACAAAGCATATTCTGTGCCCACACACACAAACACATGTTCACACACCCATTTATTCCAAATAACATATCTCTTTATCACGTGCAAAGATATTTCCTTTACCAAGTCAACACACCATGAAACCAATTCTCTTAAATTTTCCTAATTACCATGTCCCATAAGAAAAGGTCCAATTGACATGATCACAACCCATTCGTACTATGAAAATTTTACACATCATAACAATTTCATATCCCAAGAAAAAAATTTATATAAATTTATAAACCACCTGGTGTAAGTCCCCCATAACCCATGTTTCATGATCCAACCATTGAGTTTAAAAACTAGAAGAAATATGGTATAGAAATTTCCCTTAAATACGGGAAGAAAATAATTTTGAAATTAGAGAAACTTCACTTTCCAGAGAGTGTGTAATGCAGCTAAATTCACCTACCTCTATTATATTATAAATGTGTAATCATTACATGAAATCATAGTTATGTAATCTTTTCATATTCCTCTATTATCTCAATGATCCAAAACATAATAAATCATCGATAACATGGTCTAGTAGTAAAAGATCACTGTAAATCACCAAGAGATAGCCTGAAGATTGAGGGGAATGTGCTGGCGACTAATAAGAATTGATGGGATATAGAATAAAAATAATCCTCTAAAACTATCCATATTCATAGAAAGGAAACATCACACTGTTAAAATTTTGAATAAATACATATGCTAAAATTCACATAACCTTACAAAAAAAATTATTCATTCCTTGAGCATCATTCATAGTAACTACCTATATATTATTAACACTAGGAATGAAAATTCACATCATGAATAAATTCTTATATACATATTTCCAAGAAATTATTGTTTTAGTGAAAAACCATAAACATTTTAAATTATTCCACGTATCCAAATTCTAGCTTCTGATCAAAACCCTCTTCCAAACATAACTTGTGATCTGGCCCAAAAATTACCCAAAAGGAATGGAATAAAATATACATGTACCTAAAATCAAAGGTGTAACATATTCCCCACCATTAGTGTTTCCATCCATGAAAAACTATATAATGGGATTGTATTTGTTGGTATCCCAATATTTATCTTTCATGCACTAATATGTAACCCATGATTCCCATTAAATCCGACCATTTTTCCATTACACAGGTATATAGGAAATATTTTCCCCTAATAGGTTCATTTCTTCGTTATTAAAAATATGATTTAATTCATTGATAAATGTAACATTGGGGTTAATAGTATCATTAGACGAGCTAGTAACATTACTGTTATCTTACTGGTAGTCATTTATTTGGGAGGTATTGAAAACTTTAGAGAAAACACTTAATGAATATGGGTAATATCTCTAGTATTAAATGTCAAAAATAAATTCTAAAATCTCAAATACTCCTACATATTGAGAATATTATTTCATTTTTTTAATAAAGGATGATTACCCAATCATGGTTACACATTGAGAAATTCATAGTCACACCCATCAAAATGTATTTGTTTATATTAATGATATGCATATTATTTCTATCAATTCTAGTTCGCTGCAATACACTTCCAAATTATGAAAAAAATT
The DNA here is from genome assembly GCA_963277665.1 of Viscum album. Classification (NCBI taxonomy): domain Eukaryota; kingdom Viridiplantae; phylum Streptophyta; class Magnoliopsida; order Santalales; family Viscaceae; genus Viscum; species Viscum album. The sequence goes on along the minus strand of OY728163.1, from coordinate 59,474,649 downwards.
ATATAGTCTCCTAGATAATACATGGTCTAATAAGTGAATTTTATCATATATGTAAACAAAAAATGTAGAGATAAATAAGGATTTATGTAAAATATCTTGAACATGGCCATACATATTATGGGATAATAATAGTTATTATAAAATAACCTCACTAATGGAATATACTATTCATATGATCAACCAATGTCCATGACTTATGTTCTAAGCATAAAATCTAATATCTAAATCATATTATCTAACTTAATATACGTGTGAGGATGAAATTACAAGATTATGGTCATCTGTGTTCACTGATAATTTGTCCAAAAATGGTGAAATAAATAATTAAATTTTAGATATCATTCAAAGAGAAATGATACAGGTACTTAATAAAACATTTCCACTTGAGGAATACACATATTTTCTAGATCATATATCATGTTACACTATCATCTTCAAAGAACATGTACAAAATTAGGGTTCTAATACAAAATTACAGAAATATAATCATTCTTACAAAAAACCTTGGTAGAATCTTGAAAACATCCATGGAACTCGAAAACCATTACAAAACATATTGACTATAGAATTTAAGCTAAATGTTGATTCTCAGAAATTATTTTTTATAAATTTATTCATTTCATGAAAAATATGCAATATTTATTTTCATAACTGTCCACCATAAATGGGATTTGTTTTCTTTGTAAATGTTTTTACATACCTGGGTGAATAACCCGTTTAGAATTTTTGTATCCTAAATGAATAAATTCTAAAAAATGGGGTACTACAATCTATATCTTGAAACTCAAAAACATATTTCATCTTCAATAAATCTTCCATGGTCTATCCACCATTTAAATTTAATATAATGGTCATGTAGTTAGGATCAAATAATTTATCCTATTTTACTAAGGCAATGAAATTTTGATAATGAGTGGTAGATAAGTAAAAAATATTTTAATTCAGTTTCGCATGGTCATGCTTCATGTTATCAATAATACTCATCAACATCCATTGGTCATGAATAAAAATATTTCACATTCATTATAAAAACAATAAATTATTATATAAAAATATTATCCTATATTGAATTTAAAATTTTAATGTTGTAACAAAAATACACTAATTATAACACAATATTGTTTTATGTTAAATAGAAAATCATTAAATATATATATATTTTAGTAATAATAAATTAATAAAAATATTTTCAAAATATAAATTTAACGAATTAAAGTAAAACATTATTAAAATAATGACACAATATAAATATTTGAACAAACAAAAAACATTTTTTCTGTTTCCATTTGACAATTCACGTTATATTATTATGTTAATGAATATAATAGATTTTTTTAGAAAACAATTAAAACTATGTATTATAATAAAAGTAAAATTATTAAAATTATAAATAATGTAATGAAATATATTGAAAAATTCTATAAAACTAGATTAGTACACCCACAACCTATTATACCTCAATGTATATTTTGTATCAAAATATAATACATATTTTGACCTCTACGTATATTTAAAATTAAAACAAATATTAATTTTAACCCAAAAACACAAACACATAAACAAACAAATATATTATTCTTTTCTAATTCATAAATATTAGGAAATATAAATATAAAACAAATATTTTAATCAAAATTAAAAAATATTCATATAAAAAATATAATTATTTATCACATAACATCACTTAAATCATAGAACTTATCCCCATTATCAATACATAACATATTATATTTAAAATCTGAATAATTATATTAATATAATTCAAAATTTATAATTTAGATTTTAAAAAAATTAAAACAAAAACTAAATTAATAAAATTGGACAAAAAATAAAATTAATTATAAAAGAAACATTAAATTATCAAAAATAGGTAGATAATTATATTAGATGAAGGAGAATAAAGTTTTTATACTCCTCCACAAAGCATGTCATTTTTTAATTTTCCATTTATAATCAATTTATTATAATACAGAGACACAAACAAATATATATATTTATATATGTAACTTTTTAAATACAAATATGGTTTAAAATAAGTATAATAAAATCATTTTATCAAAAATAAATATTTGAATTTTTTACAAATTTTAAAATAATTTTATCAAAAAAATATATATACATTTAACAATTTCATACATTACAAATGTAATGTTTGTAAAATTTCCAGTTTAAATTGGTATATTATTTTTATGTAATGTATTTAAATCATTGAACTAATTTCTTGAAATAAAACAAAAAATAATCATTTTTTATAGAATGTTTCGATATTATTTAATTTTTAAAATATTTTTGTTCTTAAAATTTATAAATTCATTATTGCTAAATATTAGGTGTCTAAATGAAGAATTCACATTACAATAAATAATGTTTTTCCTCTATTTTGTGTATGTATTTTATGCTCATTATTCTATATAAAAATATCTATCATTATGTTCAGTTCCATATATTTATTAATGTTCTAGGGAATATATTAATTTTTTTATATTAATTTTTTCCTTTCTTTAGGACCCATAATGTCCCATGATTAGAGAAATAACATATTATTGTGTAAATATATTATATATGTGTTGTACATAAAAATATATTCCATGTTTTTAGGGATATATATTATATTCTATAAGTGTATATATTTTACTTGATATATAATGTTTTTTGAGTTAGATATTATTTTTTGTCAGTTATATTATTTTTAATCATTATATTTATTAAATATATTTAATTTTATCATTTTTATAAAAAATATTATATATATATATACTCTAATCCTATTAAACATATATGTTGTTGGGTTAATAAACAAATTAAGGTGGTAATTTATATGAACAACTTATTTAAACTATTAATGGGAAATTTCAATATGAAAAAATCATTTAGTATTGGAAATAGTAAAAATTCAAATAAATAAGACTTCTCAATAAACATAAATCTTATAAAATACCTACAAATGGATATTTTTTAATATAATAAGAATTATTATTAATTGACAGAATTATTCACTTCGGAGGGAAGCAAAATCTATTTCAACAATACTTTTCCACTAGATTAGCTATATATTAATTGTAGATATGTTCAAGATAATAGATTAATATTGATGATTTTTAGGTAGACATATGTGAGAAACTATTGGGAAAAATAAGAGTTTCTTTTTTATATTATCATGAATAATTAGGAATATAACGGTTGAGGACACCACTGAGACCAAAACAATGCAATTGTTAAAGATATTAGAATTATTTTTTACCTTTTAATATATTCATTCTTTGGAATGAGAAGCCTGAATATTTTTACAACTAGTTTAATAAGGATTCAATGATTAGGTAATATATATCTATTATATTTTTATTTATATACATAAATGTATTTATATTCTATAAACTGGGTAATAGAAAAGAATATCTCAAAACATGACATGTGAATTAATTAATCTTATGTTTTAATTGAAAACATATTGTTTAGTGGGCATTAAAAATCTAAAGATGTTCTAAAAAATCTATGTTTTAATGGATATATATCATTTTTTGAGAAGTATTAAAAATAATGATCTCCAAAATAACAAAAATATTTCATTGATATATCTATATTACTAATTGAGGTCTAAAAAATATGGATTATCCATGAAATTTATGGTTAGTAGACAAGATGAAAAATAATAAATTGAATAATTGTAGTATCGTATTTATCTCATGCTAAAAGTTATAACACTACTACTTTAAATATAGAAAATAATGGATTTAAATAATAAATTAAGGATTATATCTCATCTATCATTAAATAAGCACAATCCCAAATGAAGTGTATTTCCAAATAAGATTATATATAGACTTTATGATGAGCATTAGATTAGTGAAAAACCTCAATCGAGATACCATTATTTCGACAAATCAATGAGTAAATCATTTATGTGGTGAGAGTCATAAAAGTAATTAGAAGTGAACATTGGTATATAGTGACCCCTAATTTATTATTTTAAAGGCAACACACCTGGTCATCAAGTAAAGATAACATAATTATTTTATTCATCATATAAAATTAAGTGATGTTTCATTTTATTACATTGGAACATCATTATGTGTATTCTTCTTATAAATTTCTCACTATGGAAGAAAATGTAATTCCTTATGTGTTTGTCTCGGAAATATTTTATTTATTTATGTCACTATATGGTGTGATAGATATAGAGCGATTTAATTGTTTAATTTTTTCTTTCCAAAATGTTAAACATTTCTAAAGTAGTGTGTGATTTTAGAGTTGAATAATTTTATCTAGTTGTCATCCAGAATTAATCCCCATCCCAAGGTGTATCAATATATATGGAATAATACTATTGACATAAAAACAATTAGTGAAGGAAAAAAAATAATTATTTTGATATAGGTCATCTATATAATTTTTTAGAATTTATTATAAATGGACTTTATCATTTTTCTTTTGGTTTTTAATTATAATAAATGTTATAATTTGAAATTAGAAATAATTTTTGGTCATTATGATTATTAGGAAAATATTATGCAGTATATAAATCATTTCAACGAATTAATAACTTGTTCTGAAAAAGTTTAGGATTTAGAGAGAAAAAATGAATTGATTAAAATAATTTTCAATTGAGAGTACATGAAAAAATCTTATTGTTAGGGTTCATATCAGATGTCAAATTAATTGGAATTTATTTATTAAAAATAAGAGGAAACAAATTATATTATAGTTCCTCCTTTAATATAACATTGTCAATTTTAAATAATGAGTTAGTAGGTAAAAAAAATTGAAAACATACCTAATATCAAATGGCAAGAAGACAAGGAGCAGGAACACTTTTCCCTAGAGTATGGATAAAATTATTGAGGTATATGTTAATATAATTATTAATAAATTTAGTATTGATGTTGTAATGCAATGTGAATGTAAATCTGGATAGACACATTCTCTCATTGAGGACTAGGTTGATTGTGTGTTTATAGAAAATGTAAATTTAATATTATGTTATTATTAAAGTGGATGTTCTTGGAGTGATAAATGATCCTTACATGAAAATATATATCATTTATAATATATTCTTGAATTATATTTTTAATTCACAACAATTTTTTTTAGAATTTGAATATCCAATGGAAGAGGATTTATGATTGAATTAATTCATTTCTAGAAAAATTGGACAAAATAATGTTTAAAGTTATTTATTTATATAACATTCACATGAAATGGACAATAAAAACCCCATAAGGAATGATCTTAATGAAAGAAGGATTCTAATAAAAGAGAAACATTAATAGGAAAAAAACCATGAAAGAATTATTTTTCAATGATATAAATTATGTCAACCCTAATGAATGAGATGGAACTGAAAATCAAGGACCATGATTTATGTTTAACATTCTGAAATGGAATGTTGGTTGTGCCTCTCAAGGAAGTGTCGACAATTGAAGATGGTAATCTCCTAAATCGTTAATTATTGAGAATAAAAATGGTTCATGATAAGTCTAGAATTATAAATCTTCAATTAGTCATTCATTTTAAGTGATAATGAAATTTTATTTTTGGATATACTAATGATGTGGGTCTGAAAGCCAAAAAAATCATCTTTTAATGGAAACCTTATTTAATATCACAATATAAGATTCATTATGAACGGTAGTATTTTGGTAAAATATTTTTTATATTTTCTATCCACATTAGTAGGTTAAAATATTATTCAAGGATAAGTGATGGATATTTCAAGAAGAACACCAATTCCCATGTTTAGGGTGGACATGAATGGAATGTATAAAAATATGTTAAACTAAAAAATTGATTCCCCATGTTGAAGGAAAGTTATTATCGAAGTAAATATTGAGGGTTAATAAAGAACTAAGGTCAATATATTTATAAAATATATCTTTAAAGGATAATAAATATATATTTTGGAGGAATATTTATGATACTACAAATAAATAATCGAATATTTTATTATTGTAAAATGGTTTAACAAGGAGATAAAGTCCCTAATATATTAATTTTTATTTAAGAGGCCAATCATGAAAAATACCAAAGAGGTTTCATGAATTTTACAAGGTGAATAAGGGAAAGACTCATTTAAGATCCCATATGTAGTGTTAGAAACATTAAGATTAATTCAATTAGGTATAAGAAAATCTAAACGTTTACACCTGATGTATCATAATCTTAAATAGGATGAATTGTAATTGAAATAAGATATAGGATCTAAAAATAGATCTTAAATATTGTATATTAAATTCATTTCTATATAATGAGAACTACTATGATGACATTGAAAGTAGATGAATATAAATATATGGTTCATAATCACCACACATAGTCCTATGATTAAATGTATTAATATGTACCCCACTATATATACAATAAATTATCATTACTAGATTTTATGTGATTCAGGTTTATTAATAGATATGATCCATGTGGTAAAGGTATTGAAACATTTGTGTAGAATCACTGTAAAATATGAGTTTACTAGTGGATTCATTTCAAAACTAATTTAAAATGATTCCTAGATAGAAAATTCAGGTGTCATATTTTTAAATATTTAATTACAAGTGGGTTTAGGTAAATAATAAATATATTTAGGGGAAAAAATGGGGACAACAATATAGAAAAGATGTTGCATCTAGGTAAAAACTAATGAATTATTTTTTTTCTTTGGTAAACTGATTACTCTTTATGATGATAAAATTATTACTAATAGGGAATATAATTTTATAAATAAATTTGATTACTATTTTTGAAAATCATGTGTTTTAGGGGACTATGATACCAAAGTTGAGAAGTTAATTATCCTTATATGTCAAAAATGAATCCTATATAAATGGAAGAATTGATTTCAACATGTCATGTGGATAAAACACATTATGCATTATATATTTTTTAGGAATGATATTATATATGTTTTATTAATAACATAAAGTATATTGGAAAAGTAATGAGAAGTCTAATTTTCACAGGAGGAATGGAATGGATACAGAACCACCTAACGCTGGTCCATCAAGGATGGAGAATGTTTTCACTATCAATAAAAATGATAATTAGGTGATGGATGGGTAGATCACTTCTACTCTTCCTCATAATGTGTTTATAGAGGTGAGATTGCAACACACAACAGTGAATCCCCTTGCTGATGCTTCTCAAGAGATTTCTAGTGGTAGGGAATTTGATAACACTGGACCCATGTTTAAAACTCAGCATGAATGGTGTACTGAGTATAACCCCACACTGAATGGGGATGTTTCTGATGGGATACAACCCATATCCACTTGCACAGACTTACGGGAGACCCATATGGAGGGAACTCAGGTTCCACCTGTTGTTTCCTCACGTGATGGACGCATTAATGTGCTACTAGAATTTGGAGTTGTGGGTGATGTTGTTGTGTAACTGGATGGAGAATATGGGGTGGTTAGTTATGCTTCTCTTTCTCCTATTGGGGAGAAATATGAGATCTTCGAATTCATTCATGATGAATATAATGAAGTAGTTGATACCCAGACTAAACTAAACAACCGTCTGGGTCAGCTTTTTTTAGAGCTCTATAGTGCCAACGTTGCATGAATAAGAACCTCCATAGAGGAATCGAGTGAACCTATACCATTCTAGAACACATTCACACCTCTAAGGGGAAAGTTTTAGGGTTATGAGAATGATTCTCAGACCTATTGAAGATTAGGAAAGCCAAGACGGGGTAAGTGAAATCACTGAGTCTTGCGACACAAAAGGCCACCCCCAAGAAGGGAATAAAAAGGATACGAATTGGAAAGGAAAAGGTCAAGTCAAGGCGGATCACATTGAAGGGTCTGTGATGAGGAGTTGCACTTTCATATAATGAAGATTTTGTACTAGAACTGCTAAGGGTTAGGGAACACCTGAATAACCAAAACCCTTAATAATTTTATTTTGGTCAATAACACACTACATATTGAGATTGCCAAACACAAGATGAAATATGAGAAGTGGAATTGTTTCAAATGGTCCTAAATGTGATATCAAGTTATTTATCATAAATTTCATCATAGTTTTGTGAATCACATATTGGTACTCAGGCATCACAGTATCCAGATTACTATATGTAATCATAAAGGATAAATTATTACTGTTATTTATACCATTGTTGGACTGGTTGCATGAACCTCCTTCGTGTTTTCCTTGACATCTTATATTAAGTGGAGAGAGCTCTAAAGTGATCTTGACTAAATCTCTGAAGAGGAAATTCATAAATGAATTATGATAGGAGACTTCACTACTGTGATTTGTCCAAAGGAAAATATGAACATTGGATTTAACAAGATGGCTACGAGTGAATTCTATCTTTTCATTGATCAATGAAATCTCACCAAGGTGTCGATTGATGCAGCCTATTTCACATTGATAAGGCTCACCTTTAAGGGAGATCAGGCAAGAAAATAAGATAAGTGCTTTGTAAAAATGGATGAGAGAAGTAACACTTGTGGGATTTCAAGAAATAACCTTCCAAAGCATCATTCTGACCATAACCTGATTGTTGTGGAACTCTTGGTCTCTCCTAGGTCCACCCCTATTCCCTTATATTTTAATAATGGCTGGCTTACCCTCACTAGATGTAGAGAAGTCATTTTGGAGTCTTGTAATTCAACAATTTTTTATGCCACTTCAGAGATTTAGTTGAAATATTAAGAACATCAAGAGAAACCTAAAATAATGGAGCAAGAATCCCTCTTCCAAATTGGATTCTGATATCTTGAATGCTAAACAGCAGCATGCCACAGTACAGAATTGTGATCAAACTCTAGATTTTCCTTTTAGAGAGGAATTTCAAGCCTATACGAGGCTTGATGACATGTTGAAAATCATGGAAAGGCATGAAAGGGGTTGTATGAATTTTAAATAGTTATTGGAAGGTGATAAAAATTAAATGTTTTTCACAGGATCTATAGGGAGAGACGAGAAAAGGATAGGAATGATGCCATTGGGATGAATGTGAAATTTCATACTATTGAATGTGATATTTCTCAGGTAGTGTTTGATTACATTAGTGGAATATACTCTGATGGTGGACTTGAAAACATGTCAAAGATGGTTTGTAACATCACTTCATGTATTGATGAGAGGAAAAAACAACATTTGGTTCGGCCCCTAGACATGAATAAAATTAAAAGGTGTATTTTCTCCCTGAATATGGACAGTGATGCTTGACCGAATGGTTTTACCAGTAAATTCTTTATGATCACTTAGGATATCATATGGGAATATTTGGTACTTTATGTGAAGGATTTTTTGATCATTATTTCAGTCGTTACAGAGTCAAACCAAGCTTTATTTCCTTGACTACAATGAAGGATGATGTCGTTGGTATCAAAAACTTCATACTTCTAGTGATTGGGAACAGAATTCCCAAAATCATTATAAAAATTTTAATGTCAACATAGGGGTAATTATGAAGGACCATATTATCCCAAATCAATTTGATTTCATACCTAGAAGATGCATGCATAACTGTTTATTCTCATATTAAGGAGTGGTTAACATTATAAAAAGGAAGGTGAACGAAGGTATTTTTGCTTTTAAAATGGATATTTTGAAGGCCTTTGACTCTGTCAAATGGAATTTTTTTACATAGCATCCTTTAGAAGTATGGGTTTTCATAGGCCTTTGTGATACTTTTAAGATTCATTCTCTCATCTACTATGTTCTCTATTTTAAGTAATGGGATGCCATGTGGGGAGTTTCCTTGTTTCAGAGGAGTTTGGTCTGGTGATTCTCTCTCAGGGATTCTATTTGTGATCGCTGAAGGATATTTGAGTAGATGCATTATTGATTTGGCTCAGGCTGTCCTATTTTATCAAATAACACCCGTGAGGGACATGTGGGTCCCTTCTTGCTTGGTGTATGCTAATTATATTCTTCTCTTTGGGATGGTGTCGAGGAGAACCATTTATAGCTTTAATAGAAAATTTTCACTATGAGGAGGTTTCTAGACAGGCCATTAGTCGGGAAAATCTTGCATTGTATTTGTGGAATTCATTTCGTTGGGAAAATAAAATAGGTTCTAGCGTAACCTCTAGGTAAGGAAGGGTTCCCTCCCTTTTAACTATCTTGGTGTCCTGATTTTTTGGGGGAGAGTCAAGAGCCAGTTCCTTAGAAAAATTTCTAATGGTATCATCAACCAATTGGGAAAATGGAAAGGGTAGGATATGTCTTAGTCGGGAAGATTTTTCCTTCTCAACTCAATCATTATATGAATGTTTTATTATTATTTCTCTATTTACAATTGGCTAATGGGTCTCATTAAAGAACTATTGTTCATGATTAGGAACTTCATATACACCCGATCTATGCATGAAAAGAAACATGTCATGGTTTCATGGAAGGATCACATTAATCCTAGAGAAATGGGGGACTTTGGGTTAAGGATATGGAAATTTTCAATGAAAGTCTAATCAGTATGTTTACATGGACCATGTCAACCTCTATTGATCCCTCCTATGATTATATAATTAGTCGAATCATGGAAAGGGTGATTGATGGATTTATTTACTATATTGTCTCCTTAGTCGATCCAACAAACAATGTCTCTTTTAATGAGATTATGTTGGATATTAAATGGTTGGTGAACAGATACTCTAACCTTAACTTATAGGACACATACAGGTTTGATCAGCCCCTTTAGAATAAGCTGATCATTCCACCAGGTAGGGCATGGATGATCATAATTAATCTAATGACACAATATCCTACTCTTGAGTTTAATCCTTTGCAGGTTGTCATAAAGATTCAAAGTTACACCTTCATGGATAAGGATACTATGGTGTGGAATCCAAGAAGAAATGGAAAATTCATTACTAAATAACATTACAAGAATAGGATTGGTACCTCATCTAGTATCCCCTCCTGGATTTCTTCTTTCATGGTTAGCTTCATACGACCTGCAATGTTAATACTCATATAGAGAAATTGGAAGTGGAAGCTCCCAACATAAGATCAGCTGTGGATGTCTCAAAAATGTATTTCATCTCCCTGTCCAATTTTTATTTGTATTTCACACATTATACAACATCATTTCAACGAATGTATATAAGCCTGGTCATTTTGGTTCTACACAGGGCTTGAGTTTGTACTTGATACCGACACCATCAGGTCGATTGTTGATCTTCTTGCTGAATTATGAAGCACCGATTTGAGTATGCAGGTGCACAATCTACTTCTAGTCATTGTAGCTGATCTCCTGGACTACATCTGGAGAGGTTACAACACCAATTTTTATGAGGAGTGGATTCGGAGTACACATGCTGGAATTCTCGCTATACATAGAGTTGTGCATGTGGTTTCTTTTGTCAATAATGGGTCTATGTACAATAATATGACTGATTTGAACATCCTCAAGTTTTTAGGGTTGTAGGTAGGCCAAGAAAACTGATTGTTATGAAATCAGGGAGATGGATACCACCAATTAGCATGAGCATCAAGGAAAATGTGGATGGAGCGGCTTCAGGAGCACCAGGACCATCAAGATGAGGAGGTATTTTCTAAACACATTGGGGCTTTGTGAATAGATATTTTTATCATTATATTGGTATGGGGAAAACCTATGAGGCAGAACTTCGGGCAATAATTTATGCCATTAAACTTCTTATTCATCACCACTGGTATGATCTATGGACTGAATCTGATTCTGATAATAAAATTGTGGCTTTAAAAACAATGAGTAGGGATGTCTCCTGGAGGATCCTCCTTGAATGGGTTTCATTCATGAATAGTCATGGTGATCTCATCCTACCGGTTTCCAATATTATTAGGGAAGCTAACACGGTGGCCGACAATTTTTCTAAGAGGGAGGTCTTTTAAGGATGCACATTGTTGACTTTCGGTGCTCCTCAGTACTGCAACTTGATAGTGAATGATGATATGTGTGGGGTTGTTCACACTAAAATCTAAAAATCCACATTTTTATTTGAGACCTTTATTTGTTTATTTACTTTTTATTTAATAAATTTTTTAGGACCAATAATGATAGAATCGTAGATTTTTTGGTAAATTGGAAACATAGTTAATGATTATGGAGCATGTTATGATGGTTATAAGTTAGTGTAATAGAATATATTCATATTGTAAAATTATGTGTTTATATACTAAAAATGTTTTCTATGAGTATGCATAGAATATTTTTTAATGAATATTTTCTAAGCTATATATTTTCCCATAAATAATATTTTAGAGTTCAATGACATGTGAAAAACATTATTGATCATGATTTTAAAATATATAATTATTTTTAAAAAATTGGCATGTTGAAAATATATGGAATTAAAAACTATAAGTAAAATATAATAATGTAATACAATTTAATAAAATTTCCAAGATGTGATTTATGTAAATTGTAATTTTCTAAATCTTTGAAACTATATTTAATGAACTATTATGATATAGCTGAAATTTGGGGAGTCATGTAGTGTATGACAATGGAGAGAGTAGTCACTCTAGATTTAGTAAAATGTATATAATTTTTAGGAGGGGCTGATTTGATAAAAATTACCTTTTTTCTATTTATGATGAAAAATGGAAAAAAGGTTGGAAAATTAAAGAAATTAATTTTGTATTTTATTTTCAATATTGGAAGAAAAATATACAATAATTCTATATATAGAGATATATTTTTTGTTCATGTATATGTAGATGTTTTTAATGATAAATTTTAATCAAAATCCAAAGTGGGAGAATTTAGAAAGAATACATTATGTGATATTTTTTATTTTCAATTATTCATTGATAAATAATATATGATGAATGGATACTGTTGATGAATAGATAACTTACATGGGATATTTCATCGACAATAAGGATGATTTTTATTAGATATCCATAAATGATCATTAATGGAAGGATTTTAGTCATATCAATGAGTAAATGAAGGAAATTATTATGCTAGGTTAAATAATACCTTAAAACTTCTATATATTAAGTATAGGGGATGATAATAAATAATATTTTTGGGTTTGGAATGAAAGGATGATAGGATGAAGTGAAATATGTACATTGAAGATCATTATGGTGTTAGAGGAAATATGAGAATGAGTTAATAAATTTATAGATGGACATAGATATTTTTGGATGTGTCTATAAGTAATTAAACATAATCATTATATTTTAATGGTTATGTAATAAATAGAAGAAACAACTACTATGTTGGAAGAGAATTTTATATTAATATATTTGATATTAGAAAAAAGATTTATCATGATGCGTATGATTTAAAAACTAAAAAAGGGGATACACATGTGTAAAGTGTTTCTATAATAGTTTAAATATGATTTTCTAGTGATATTTTATTAGAATGTATGATTAATTAATGTGTTTTATGTTCTATATATTAGTAAAATGTAGTGTTGTGTGAATGGGATTTCTATTGTGGGAACATTTAAAAAAGGACCATTATTGAAGAAAAAGTCATTGTTAAAAAAATATAGTGTAAAAATAGTACAAGAGGTTGGTCCATAACATAGTTGTTGTCACACATCATTAAATAGATATGAAATGGGATAATTATAAATTTTATTTCAATTTATAGGATACAAAATAAAAATATTGGTAGAAACATAATGTTGACTCTATTACAACATTATTAGTATTAGTTTAGTGAAAAAGGGATAATTTCACTACTGTAAATGGTGAAATGATGAAAAATATGTTAGGTAATAAATATCTTATTTTATTACCATACTACTCTAAGATACTAATACCAAGATCATTCTATGATTTTTGATATTGTATATAGTTTAGTTGTATGACACTCAAACAATGGATTCTCCGAAAAATAATAGTTGTAGAAGAAAATGATATCTCAATGGGTACAACTACATCAATATATGGTAATTTTTTTAAACTAATTATGATTTTTTATAATTAACATATAGGAGGTATGGAACAAGATTTTAGGGAATCACATGAATTGTATGGATAATTTGAAAAAACAATAAATCAGGTGTCACAAAAAAATATCATCATATATAATATGAGATTGAATTAAATATGAAAATTCATTTTAATCCATAATGGATGGAGAAAATTAAAAAACCACAAAAAATCAGTATAACATATATCAAAATTGATATATCTTTTTTATGAATAAATATAATATTATGAAAGACAATTAAAAGATAAGATTTCATTAATATATAAGGGATTTTTTAGGATAGCTCATGAATATGGACTTTCCATGATATATCAATCTATTAAATAAGATTATGAATCATAAAAATAATAATTCCCTTTTGGTATTAATTTTCCTTTGTTTTTGTTATCATGATTTATTTGATTATGTGGTATCAATTTATCTAAATAAATCATTGATGGGTAGATATGACCACACATAGATGAAATGGATTCCATATAAATAGTATTTCTGCAGAGAATCAAATGTGGACATTATGATTCATATGATATCACTACACATGTTTATTGAAAAAAAAATATCATCCTTATAATTTGAGGATAACAACACTTAAACAGGGAGAGGATGTAGAGGAATAATGAGTGACTGTTGGGACATATTGGTCCATCCCTAGTTCAGGTAACTGAAGTGTACCTTAGCATGGAGCAAGTTAGACGGAATCCTTATATACATTAATGATATTGACATTATAGTTAATTTTGGTAGACTATAATATCACCATATGTATTAATCTTTAATGTATCCTAGTTCGGTGAGACATATAATTATCAATGTCTTCTTATCTAATTTAAATTTATTACTCATGTTTTCATTTTATATAATTGAAAATGAGGGTGTTAATGTTTGAACGTTATCTAACAAATGAGGGAATGATATCACAAAAATGTATGAGAATTTAGTGATTATTAATTTGTAGTTTTTTACTTTGATTCACCCCCACATAGGGTGCCTCAAGACATATATCATAACCCCCTATCCAAACTAGATGATCTCCACTATTATGAAAGATTGTTAGTGTTATTAATTCGGGAACCTTTCACCTTATATTCTCAAATATTTCATTAATGTATAATAATTCCTTGAAATAAAAAATATATATATAGTTCATTCATGAGAATTAATGCACATTTCTTAACAACTATTAACCTCAATAGTTTACTAAAAAACTATATATTCATGTTAGAACTAATTTCTATAATTAATAATGAATATTATTACAATATTAATATAATAACATAAATAAATATGATATCATAGGTAAATATTTTTTATGAATTCTACCTTATACTAATTGAATTATAAAATATATACATTTTAACTAGAGTCTCCTCTAATTTAACTAATATATTCTCATTAAATTACCTAACTTAGTAAAATCAAAATAAATATTGTAAAAACCAAAAATCTGTAAAAAAACATGGTGAATTTTATTCATTGAAGTGTATGTTATGAATTTGTAGCCAAGTAACACACATTTAATTGTGTGTGTTATGGGTTGTATAAAAATATGATAGTAACCAATAAATTTAATTCTTTTATTATAAAAGAGGTGGATAAAATATTGGATAATTATATAATGATTTGTAAGTCCATGTAATAATATAAAATCAGGTTTCTTGTATGTAAAAAAATGAATATATACCCCAAAAGGCAATTAATAATTTTAAAGAAGAAGAACATGATATGAATGTTGTAATCCTACGAGTCACACTATTAAAAATTGTTATAAAGGTAAGTTCATATATATATGTATATAAATTCTCTTCTTTGTGTTTATGTTTGGTTTTTCAAAATTTGGTACACAATAGATATCCAAACTCATCCCCCATAAAAAATAACTAATTATTTTATTTATCACCACTGTGTAACCCATATATGAAAATATACCCACTTGATTATAATGTTATATTCCCCAAAACAATTATGGACATAAAAATACATCCATGAAACTAAACCATATGCTCCCATGACACCCCTTCACAACTACACTAGTTTCCCTTTTGAAAAAAATTATTTCCCAACATAAAACCTTCTTTGGAGGAACAATATGTCTGTTCACATAAACAATAACAATTAGGGATTACCTCAGTTTAAGTTCCATCTCAATGAAAAGCATCTATGTATATATATATATATAATACCACATCAGAAAATATAATATGTTTATAGTCCTTACCTGGTGAAAAAAATAGGATCTCCCATGTGAAATACAATATGACCTAAAACATTATGGAAAATTTTTCTTTCACTATGACCTTAATCTAAATGGTTATCGTTATTTCATAAATTAAATATAAACACAATAAATTCAATACATTCAAAAAGTCTCCAGATTATATTTTAATCCCTTCAGGTGAAGGTTTGAACTTTAAATGTTATAGATACACATAGAATTTATACAATTTTTTAAGGATTTATAATATATAACTTTTTTTCACTTTCGGGAATTATACAGTTTTGAATTGATTTAAACCAATTTTTTCCCTTCAAGGGTTTGTTTCATTCCACTAAAACACAAGTTTACATTACAATTCAATCCCATCATCCAATATTAATGAGGTTAAATTTCACATAGAATTAAACTGCACTTACCACTTCTTAAGGGAGGCTGCTATACTATTAATATGTAAATTTAATAGATAAAGTACTCAATTAATTTATCAATTAGAATTGGGATATAAGGTACTACATGATTTCTTGGATTCATACTCTTTTTATCACATTCATAGATAAGTGATATTCAATTATTACATGTAATTAAAATCTATGAACTACCTATAATCATATGTATACATCAATTCATGACCCAAATTAAATTACATGAATACCTTTCACGTGTGGGAATTAGTCTATTATTATATACCATTAAAATATACGTAATTATTTTAGGTGTAAGAATTATATTTTTTTCCCATTATTCTAAAATAAAAGTATCACATATCATGTTCCATTGGAACAACCTACATGATTGGTACTAAAATATAGGGCTTATGGTCATGGATGGAACTAATGACGTAATTATTTGGTTTTATGTACTAAAAAATTCATTTAATCAGTGTTATTTTAATTCACATTATATTTATATATATGGTGTCATTAATATGCCAAATCCATAAAACACTACACTGGAATATCTTAGATGTGACAATTAAATCCATTCCCTTTCATAAATTCTCACAAACATTCATGGTTATTGATCCCAAGAATTTTATCACATGTATGTGATTAGTATGTAGAAATCCATGGGTAATAAACCCATAGTTAAGGGTCTATAAACATGATGAGTATACACACATTTGTAGGTGATCATCCCATTGAAAATGAACTACATATGTGATGAGTGTGCACACTATAATTGATGATGATACCATTGATGTGAATCCAAAAAAACAATTGATATATGTAAGTTTGTGGGTAATAATCCCATGAATAACAATACCTTTTCTTGAAAAGAAGATCTATGTTTGTAGGTAATGATCCTATAGAGAAAGTATATGTTAGTGATGAGTATAGAAATATTTATGGGTGTATATCCATGGGATTAGTATCCATAAATGTTACATGTATACTAACATATATATATATAATATTTCTATTGACAATGTTCTAGGTATATGATATATGTCAACAAATATTTGGGTGAAATGCTGAAGGATGAAAATCCATGTATGTTATGAGTGTAATAATTTTTATGAGTGATAAACCCATGGAAGATGATCAATTTATTTGATGAGTATATATACACTCATGGGTGACAAGACCATAGTCATGAATCTATACATATGAATATAATTACTTAGGTTTCTGGTGCTCTTCTAATTTTATTAGGATTATCATACATGTCATAGCATACGACTAACTACCACACTGGTTTTCCATTTTCCCAATTAATCACTGTGTTTCCCCCAATATTAAGACATCATTTTATTCATTAGTTTCCCATTATTCAAGACATGAAATTCCAAACCCTACTTTTATTCATATCCAAATATGTTTAGGTTTGTTTTAGGATATTTTGTTGTCTATAACCTATGTATCCATTCATATTTTTGGGTGTTTATTCTCAATATGCGTGGTTATTATTCATATTATCTCTACTCATTTTATTATTTCAATTAATCTAGACCCCGTTATGGTTTGGAGAGATTATTTGGGGTATAAATATGAATTGTAAGGGGGAGGAGCATGACCGTGTAAATAAAGTTTTCCTACCTCTAGTTCTATAGTTTTTTAACATTATTTTTTCTTTATATTCCTGAAACATTTCATTATGACCTCTTCACATTATATTATAAATATTTTCTTCGGTATTATATCATTTTTGTGATGTAAATTTTTAGTGTATTTATGTTGTGTTGGATGAGTATTTCCCATCATTACTGATGGAATAACACTTTTTTATATTATTCATTATGGTATCTATTACCCTTCAATAATAGTGGTGTGGGAATTCCTTTCTTAATTTAGGTTTTTAATTAAATTTATTATTTTTATATAACCCAATTCTTGAGTGTGACTTAGTTTTTTACTTTATGGATAAATGTAATTAAGGTCATTTACATGATGTCAATCTATTAATGATTATTTTATTTTATGGAAGTTAGATTATCCAATGATATGGTGCTGCTGTGGGAATACTATATGGGTATTAAAAAAATTTAATGATTGGGAGTTTAAATAGATGCCATCATTGGATTATTTTTAGTCCATTCGCAAGATAGAAAATGTGTTTCATGTATTTATGTTCAATAAAGAATTTTGAATTATAAATGTGTATAGAGATATCCATACATGTGATTATAAGCATATTATATATGGAATTATATTTTCCAATACGTGGTTGATGGTGAGATTTAAATAGAGGTGGAAATTGATATGGTTCTTTCCTATTATAGGTTTCTATTATAGGAATACAGGTGTATTAACAATAAATATTTAATGAAAGTGTATGCTAAAATATTGATGAACTCATGGCAAGCACCACATACATGAAACATGGAATTATGGTGGCACTTGTTGAGCGAAATGATATTCAGTTACCTGATAGAATATTATGCAAAGGACAATAATTTAGTGCATATTAGAACAAACAAATGAGGTGAAAGAGGTATGGTAGAGCCCTAGTTTTAGAAAAAAACGACTTCCACTAATAGAGGTAGGGACCAATGGATTTTAATGGGTTGATGGTATCATAGTTTAATAGATATGAAAGTGAATTTACAATGTATAAATATATTAGGGATGAATCACTTACCCAATATATTTCATCATTAAAAATATCACACCACTATCGTGATTGTGTATACTATAGGATCAATGTCTTTGATATTAGACTACAAATGAATCTTGATATATGAGGATGATAGAACTTGTACAATAGTTGATAACATAACACAGTAGAATGAAGTAAATTATGCTTAACTATGACATAATGTAGAAGTACCTATGTTATATAGATAGATAATTAATGAGAATGAGGTGATTAACAAAAAGATATTTCTAACATAAATATAATGATTCTATATTTCTTTAGCATGAAATAAAAATTATAATGACTGGATTTACATTTTGATTCTTTTTTTGTCAAACATAATTTAACTAGGTCAAACTATTTTAGAAGAATAAGGATATGATTTGTATAGAGGATTAGGGTCTAAGGGAATAGTCAAAATGACTTTGAAATAAATTGAGAAGTGTATAATGATGGATAGTTTTGAGGCATGTCATTGAGGTCAATGTTAGGAATTTCAAACTACCAATGTGGAATGAAAAAAACTACAGATGAGTTTTGGTTATCATGGATAACATATGTAGCAGTCACAAAAGACATGGAGGTGAAAAAAATTAAATTACATACATTTCATCAAGAATTTTGGGGATTTTATTATAGTAAAATGAGAATTAATAGATTTTCTTTCCTCTGTGATGGTGTATTGAAGTGACTTGAATCCATATATATCCAAAAAATGGAGATATAGATGAAAAAAACATGGTGAATTTTCAATGGGAATTTTCCTAACCATTATTTGATTATATATTACTTGCAAAACTACAAAAAACATCTTAGTGTCAATTCAAGTAACCGATGTGAAATATATCCAGTTGAATAATTATAATACAGTGGCAGTTTACTCAAACCACTGCTTTTTTTTGTTTTAACCATTTGTGGTGGTTTCAATTGAACCACAAATAATTGTTATAAAAAATATCTAATTCCTCCCCCTGCCCTCCCTCTATGTAACCACGACCCCAATTCCCCCTCCCCTGACCTCCTCCACTCCCCTCCCCGGTGACAAGCCCTATCTCTCCACCTCATTGGTGACCCCTGTTCCCACCAACCCTTCAACCTACAACCATCCCTAATAGTGACCTTAACCCCCGGGACCCCCTCCCCCATCAAACCTCCCAGTCCCTAGCTCGATTCCAATCCTCTAGGGGGATGTGGACTCCTCTGACCTCCCTCTCCCTAGATAGGATTCCCTCCATGGTGGCAATGTAGAACCCCCACCCCCTACAAGGTTTCATCATCCTGCCCCTAATCACCCTAAATCTAATATTCCTCAAGGGGTTATTTACATGTAATTTATCTCTTAATTTCTAATTTTCTATGTACATTGTATTATATTACACATTATTAGTCACTGATTAGGTAATTTTAATGATTTTTTATTGTATTTTATCCTAAAAAACAACCTCATATGGAGTTTATTTCTATACAAAATAGGTTATGTGGTTTAATGTGTTATGGGTATGTCCTTTTTTTCACGCTTATAGGATAGTCATTCCTAGATTTAATTGGATTGATATCATTTGAAATATTCTTCTATAAAATATAGAAAATGTTAGATTATACAACTACAATATTAATAAATTTGAAATATTTGATTGCCATTGTATTTTACCCATTTCCCATTAATTATAACTCATTATTATTTCATTAAAATTCTACTAATTAATCCAAGGAACATTTAAAATCAGAAATAGAAACACAACGTATATCCTGAAAAGATGTTGTTCTCTATGGTGAATCCTCTATAGTGGTATAAGGGGGTGTGTTATCTTTTACATCCATGGAATCCATATAGAGTTAAATATTTTGGGTATGCATGACATATAAAGAGCTCCAATTAAGTTGAATATTTGTTTTAAAAGTAATTTTCCTACGAAAATAAAATTCATTATATATATAATTTATATTATAAAAATTAATAATTTTAATTTGATAAAATATAATCCATTTTTTAATTAAAAAATTCAATATTATCTTATGAATAATTATTAATAATTTTTATAAATATATGTTTTGTAGCTAAATAGAGAAAATATACCAACTTTTATAAATCATTTACTACAATTACATTACTATAATGGAATAATGGATAAATTTTTTTTGAAGGTTTTATATTATATATATATAATAAGTAAAAAAATATACATTTTGTATTTATTATACACTTCTATATAATTTTTGAAAAATATTAAATATTTGAGTGAAAATATTGATTTAGTCGTTTAAATTAATAATTTACTTTTCTTAATATATTAAAATTATATAAAATAAAATATACATTTCATTATAGATCAATATTATTATATTATTTAATAATTGTAGTACCTTTTTTAGGAATAAATATACAATTACTATGATTAATGTTGATTACCATGATAATGATAAAATATTATTTTGGAAGAATTATTTTATTAATGTTTTTAAACATTCAACCAAAAAAATTGAATGATTTATTTAAAATAATTACAATATAATTTTTTATACAAACATATATAATTATATTTATAGAAATGTTATTCACAATCAATGAGTTATAAAATTAAGAATAAATAATAGCTAAAATACCATTTTTCTATACAAAATAGTTTCCCAATATATAAAATGTTTTATATTAAATGTTTGTTTTAACATGATTATTAATTTAATTGCATTAAATTCAAAAAAGTGAAGGATGAACACACAAACAATTAGTTAGAGTGGTTATTTTATATCATTAGTAAAACATAATTTACATTATTAAAAACACATTTCCACAAAAAAAATAAAAAAAAAGTAAATATATAAGAATTTTTTTTTCATTACCAAGAAAGGTACTTCTTAAAATATAAATTTAGGAAGACATAGATGATATCTATTATAAGAATCATGGGTTTTCATTATGCTAAAAAGTGGAGGTCATCTAATTTATGTCATTATTCATATGTGTTATTGAGAAATAATAATTTATTTGATTAGTGTTTTTATATTATAATTTTAGTAATACAAAGTTCATTATTTGATTCATCCCATTTTCCATTATTGTTTTAATAAAAGACTCAATAGAAAATTAGGGTGATTTTTAATTTTGATTGTACCGGTTTTATTAAACATTTGTATCATTATATCTGGATGTACATGGAGACTACATTCCAATACCTATGGATAAAATTTGGACAAATTTACCTCAAAACACACCTCGGCATGCCAATGGTCTTGAATATTTTTTCAACTATGCTATTGTAAATAGATCAGTGGATGGTAGAAAAAATATCATTATCTTGATTTTAAATTCAAGTAATAGTTGAGTAGAAATGATGTATATGAGAATTTGATATTCAAACAGTTTCTTCTCTGATATGTATGTTGTATTTGGCATGGTGAATCAAATTTTCTAGAATGTAAAAACAATGAAAATACTTTCAACTAAATAAAAAGTGACCCATTAGAGGATAATAAATTTTGAAAATGTTTAAATTATTCATTTGGTTTTGAAGAATACAATATCCAATATTTTACTACATAAACAGAAACTTCAGTTGATCATGAGCAGATCAGTGTTGCTCAAAAACATCCATGACCAAAAATATATTTTTTTATGAATTAGTTTAATACAGACAATAATAATTCGACAAAATTTTTAAAAAGTATTCGATGTTTTTGTTTCTACATTGGATGCATCATATCAAGTGTTCTTATGGAATTAATAATAAGGATATGTCCATGATTTTATAGTTTCATAAAAATTATTTTAGTTATTCTTGATTCCATGAATCGTTCTATGAGGTAAAAAATTTCATCAAAAAACTTCGAATTGATTATAAAAGGATACATAAATTACCTAATGCTTTCATTTCTTACTAGGGAGTAGAGTATAATAAAGTAGAATGAACAAAATTTTATTCAATTAGATGGAATTAAATGATCAACAATTAGGGTATAAACCCATGAAACCCTAGTAAGAAACAAAAGAAAAAAGTACTACAAAGGTATTGTATAACATACCATTGAAATTCCAGCTTGTATGAATTATTCATAATGTCTATGACTTACTAAGACATGAAGTGGTATGATCAAGATTGTAAAGATGGATTGAAAAAACATCCAAAATAATCAACATAATTGATGGTGTTTGATTCATTATATACTGATTTGTATTTGGATTCAAGGAATATATGTTTGGGATTTTATTATGATGGTTTTATCCCTTTTATTACTTTAAAAAATAATTATAGCATTTGGATAGTTGTTTTTATACCATATAATATACCTCCGTGGATGGGTATGATTAATAATTTTTTTAACATTTCAATGATTATTTTTGAAGTAAAATTCCTAGAAATGATATTGATGTATATCATCAACCTCTAATTAATAAATTTGAGAATTATGGGATGCTGGTGTAGAAACAAATAATGTATCAATTATAAAATGTTTCAAAAATAATGCTAGTTTAATGGAAAATTTTGTGACCTTACTCGATTAATAAATTTTTTATTTTTGGGACATAAATATTGGTTCATATTGTCTTGATTTTAATGATGATTTTGAACCTAAATGATTACGTCATAGCAAAAAATGGTCTTTTATGTGTCACCGTCAATTTCATGATTCTTCACATAAGTTCAGGATTAAGAAGACACGATTTAATTGAGATATTGAAATGAGAAATCCCCCAAAGGAGTAATGTGGTTCAAAAATCATGGAAAATTTATGTAAGTCAATACAGAATTTGAACAATGTCATCGGTTTAAAGAAGGGGGAAAAGGATATGAGGTACAATATCCAATGAAGATGGAACACAAATATGGAAGAAAACTAATTTGTTTTCAAAAATAACATATTGGGGGGTTTAATTTGATACATCATAATCTTAACATAATGCATTTTGATAAGAAGTCTATGATAATGTAATTTTTATAGGGATTAATTGAGCAGGGTAAATTAAAGGTCACCTTAATTCTTGTTAGGATTTTGAGTCAATGAATATAAAGCATGGTTTGGGGGAAATTTACAATGAGATGTATATTTTGGCTATCATTAAAATGAAAAATTATACAAAATATGCATTTCTTGAAACCTTAAAGAATGAAAAAGTCCCCGATGTATATTCCAGTAACAAATCAAAAATAATTGACTTAAAAAATTGAAAGTTACATCAATTATAAGGACATGAATCACATATTTTAATGGAGTAGCTGTTTCCTCTAGATTTTCAAAATACATTACCTGAAAAATAAACTGTGGTTCTAGTTGAGATTTTCACCTTTTCAAAGTGATTTATGGAAAAATACATATCCAAATGAGCTTTATAAACATCAAGAATGAATGTTTTTGACATAATTCCATTTAGAGATGTTATGTCCCCTTCATTATCCATAATCAAGATACATTTGACTATTCATTTTGTCCAAAAAGCTAAACTTTGTGGAATAATACACTATCGATGGATGTATCCAATTTAAAGTTATATAGATTTTATTTTTATTTTCATCGGTCAATTTGATTTTATCAAATAATTGCATAAAATATTTTAATATGATTTTTTCATTAGGTACTTAGGTCATTTGAAATCATATGTGAGGAATAAAGCTCAACCAGAAGGCTCTATTACCATGGTTACATTAACAAAGAGTTCTTGATCTTTTTTTCTAGGTATTTGGATTTGATTGAAAATGGATTCAATCATGGTTGATATTCTGATGATATCCCCAATAATTCTCTTTATGAAAATAATACATCAGTATTTTTAACTAATGGATGACCAATTGGAAAGGAGTCCAATTTTACATTGACTGAATTGGAGTTTCTGCAGTTATATGGATAAGTTCTATTTAATTGTTTTATTATAGATCAATTTATTAATGAATTGAGACTGAATAAAAAGTTTCATCTAATGGATCGATCTTGAAATGAGTTTTAATTAACAAAATTCTTAAGAATGATCTTGATAAATGGTTTTCCCATTGTGTAAGAATATACTCATACTCATATTATTTGTGTGTAGTTATTTTTTTTGTGTTATATTTTTTTTAGATAATGAATGTTGACAATCGAGCTAATTTATTGAAGTATTTGATTTTTTGGTCTCATTATACCCTAGGATGGAAAATATATTTGACACTTAAAAAATTAATGGCTTTAGGTTTTGTACAATTTATCATGAAGAAGACATGAAAATTAAAAATAGTGGTGTATTTATATTTGAAGATATGGGATACTCTAGGAAGATGAACGATATAACTAATTTAAAATATCATGGAATGTTCTTTGATGTCTTATTAAAATTAACATGGGTTTACATTTATAAGGGTATAATTAGATGTTCATTCAATTTCCCTTATATTAAGTTAACTCATTTGATGGAGACCTGTGATTGGGTAGATCATGATCCATTTATCTTGGCTTCATAGGTGAATATGGTTTATTATGTTCATAATTAAATACATTAAGGTTTGAGTGTTTTTTTACACTTAATTCAAAGAGGATTATATGATATGGGTGATAAAGATCAATTGGTTCTTTCTGATAGTGAACCTCATAAACCACAAAACATTGAAAATTTTTTCCCCGACAATATCAACATAGTAAAACTTGTAAGAGAAGGTGAAAATGAATTATTCCTCATAATGGAGGTTAATAAAAATTAATATAATATAGATAAAGATAATTTAATGCATAAATTGGTAATGAAAATATATTTAAATTTCTCAGTGATAAGTGTTTTTTACATATATATATTGTTCTAGTTTTTTTGTAAAAATATTTTAATTTTTCATTTTTTATACATTTGATATACCATAGACATTTAAAATGAAGAATTGCAAAGGAAAAAAATTCAGGATCCAAGTTGATCAACATCATAGAGCATGCCACCACTATCTTCATATTCTATGAATCCTAGTGATTCCACTATACTAAAGGATACCAGAGACCCTTCAGTTTCCCCAAATGTAATTGTTATCCCACCACCTGATTCACATCTAGCGATGGAGTAGTTTTTAACCCCACCATCTGGGGGATATTGACATGTTACCATTATTGGTATTTATATCATTTTAAAAAAATAGATATTTTATTTATTTTTTAATGCATTGGTCAAATGGATAAGGATACCATTGAAGGGATACAAATATGAACATGAAAAATGAATGGGACCAAAAGGAATTCAACATTATCATTTTATTTGATGAGTTTCAGGTGAATACAGGTGAAACTATCAGAATCTATGATTATATTCTTATGTAGATTACTTGTCGGGCAGTGAGATTTTCAATTAATTATAAATATTGGAGTAATATTCCTAAATATTATAAAAATGAGGTCTTCCATACTCAAGAAATGGTAATAATAATTTAATAATCATTGGTAACTAATTTAAAAGACATTAGTAAAATTTTGTTTTATATTAAAAATGTTTTATGTTTTTTTACTTCAAGATTTTTTTTCATTTTGATATCCCTACCTCCATTTCATAGCCATGAAATTTGAAAATTTTCGCATAAATTAGGTAGAAATTAAATACAGATCACAAAATGAGTTTAAGGACACATCTGTGAACTCATGAATGATGTATGAGAAAGTTCCAGAAGGAATTTATTGTCAGAAATGGATGGTATTTTTCAATATCCATAGAGTTACATATCATAAGGTAATTTCTTATTTTACATCATCTTAATAAAATAAACACATGAAAATTGAAATTTTTATTACTATTTCTCTTTTTAGGAATTATCTAAAAAATACTATGAATTATGAGAAAAATGTAATTTGTCACATCATAGGGCATGAGAGTTTTTTTAGAAAAAAGAAAAACATTGATTTATATTTTATTTATTATTATTTATATCATTTTATTATAACTCATGTTTTTTTAACTTTATTATATTTGTTTATAAAATAAAATGAATTAGGTCACTCTGTCGGCTGAACAAAAATTTAGTTTAAAGTTCATTGGAAACCAAATGGAAGTTTTGTAAATGACCCTTCTAACAACATTACAGTAAGTACTTTTCATTACCGTTTCTTATCATTTCATTACTATATAAACAAAATAATGAAAAATGTATTATAATAATAAATAAGCTTTAAACCCAATTAATTAGGTTTAAAGCTTGATTTTTATAATATAATTTAAATTATTATGAATATATAGTAATAAAATAAAATAAAATTAATAATTTTTTTTAATTACATAATGTTAATAATTTTATATATTTTAAAAAATCAATGTTAATATTTTTGTATCAATAGGTAAAAATTCTAAATGTTTTTTTTAAACATTGGGGTCAAAATCTTATTTATTATTAAATCAAAGAAAATACCTCTTTTTACTGTGTTGAGGGAGACCCATTACATAGCCCGAAGGGCTAATGGACATTTAGACCATTACATGGCCCGTAGGCCTAAATTTTTGTCCAAAATCCCATTTTGTGAATAGTACTGCTACAGTACCCACTGTTGGTATAGTTCCCTGCCACTGCTATAGTGACCTATCACTGCTACAGTGCTGCCACTACTACAGTACTACTACATTACCATGTTCCCAATGGGGTTTCAACCCCCTTTAAAATTATAGTTGTATGGGATTAGAACCATTCACAATCATCATCGGTTTCCCGAAACCCTATAGTTGGAATATATTTATAGAAGGGGAATCATAGATATGTGTGGGGGATGGGTTCTGGGCATACACTATCAGCTATCATTATTAGGGTAGTTTCATCTTTTCATTCCACATCTAGTGGGGGTTTGGGTAGTGAATTTTATCAAGACTCACAAATATAAATTGCAATATTGAAAGAAAACGTTCTTGAAATATAATCTTTTAGAAAAAATGGGACCAGTGGCTGTCACAAACAGAAAATGATTTATTTTTTGTATTTAAGTGGATGACCATCATGATCCCCGGGGAAATTTATAGCCTTGTAGATTGTCCCATTATGGTTAATTATGAATCCCATAGATCTTTCAAAAATTTGAAAAGAACACATACAACGTCCCTAAATATGTCTAAAATGATAGTATTATGTAGAAAACATGTATTTCAAGTCATACTGACCACAACTTGTTCCATATTGTTGCCTAAATTGTTCCCACACATCAAAAATAAATTATAGATCATTTCCATAAAATTAATAACAATATGAGCTTGTTTTATTTTGACTCGATAAAAACTTTGTAAAGGTAAAAAACCTTTAAAAACGTGATTTGAGGGCCAAAACCAAGAAAATGATGTGATATTTCTTTGACAATATATGAAAATACATTAGATTTAATTTTAAAATATAGGAATCGATGGCATGAAATCTAAAATGATAGTTTCCTCTTTTTGAATGTAAATTGGTTTTTCATGTTTTAAAACACGAAAACATTCGTGGAATGGTCGTAACCATATAAAATGACCTCTGAATGAAATGGAATCTATAGAAAACCACAAATGACTTATTTTTCACATGTATGTTTTGGAAAAACGTCAATAGGATGTGAGGTGCAGTCAGAACTACTATGTAACCAATTATTAAAGATACAAAAGCCTTTAAAAACAACTATTCAGGGGTCAAAACTATGAGAATTACATCATATTTACCTGAAATATGGGGAAAAACATATATTGAATTGTAAAATATAGGAACTAACCCCACATCATTATAAATGATGGTTTTTTCAGGATTTCCATTGATGAATTTTTAGTGTTTTAAAACACTAAAATGAGTATGGAATGGTCAAAAACATGGAAAACAACTTTATATTGATGTACAATCTATGGAAAACCATCACTGAGTTATTCTAACATGTACTTGTAGATAATACATTACATCGATGTGCAGTGTCGTCAGAATTACTCCGTAAACACTTCTCAAAGGTTCATAAATCATTTAAAAACATGTGTCATGGAGTCAAAACCTGGAAAACGTTGTCAGATTTCCCTAAAATCAGGTGAAAATAATCATAGATGGAATTTTAAAATGTAGTAACTGATGACATGTCATTATAAATGGTGGTTTAACTAGGATGGATATACATTCATTTTTATTTTTTTAAAACACTAAAACATGGTTGGAATGGTACAAATCATAGAAAACAACCATATAATGACCTAGAACCCTAGGAATATGATCGTAGTGTTATTTTGGATTTGAACATAGAGAAAACACACTAATCTGACAAGAGGTGTGGTTGGAATGACTTGGTAAAAACTTCATAATGGTACAAAAGAACATTAAGAACTAGTTCTGGGGGTGAAAACATGGAAAACTACACCGGATTTCCCTATTATTCTGGGAAACTTACCACAGATTTAATTTTCATATGTAGGAATTGACGCTATTTCATTATGAATTATAGTTTTTATGGGATGTTCATAAATATCCATTTAGTGTTTTAAAACGATAAAACTTATGTGTGATTCTCAAAACCAGAGGAAACTACCTTATATTAATGTAGAATCATGGGACAAACACCAATGGGTTCTTTGTGATGTGTATGCATAGACAACACATAAATCCAACAAGTGGTGTGGTTGGAGTTACTCGGTAAACACCTCTAAAATGAAAAAATTCCTTTAAAAAGAAGTGTTAGGGGGTCAAAACCAGGAAAATAATCTTTAATTTCCCTGAAATCATGGAAGAAAAACCTTATATTGAATTTTTAAATCTAGGAACTAACTACACATCATTCCAAAATATAGTTTTCCTAGGATTCCCTTAAAAGTGTTTTTTGTGTTTTAAAACACTAAAACATGTGTGGAATGGTTAAAACCATGGAACAAACTTAATATTATCTTAGAATCATGGGACACCCATTTATGAGTTATTTTTGAAGTGTACATAGGGAAAACAAAAAAATACGACATTCAATGTTGTCAGAATGACTATGTAACCACCTCTTAATGGTATAAACTCATTTGAAAACAAGTGCCATGGGATCAACACTAGGAACATCACATTATATTTCTCGGAAATATAGGGACAATGTCTGTATAAAAAAATTGTGAATTATGAGAACTGGTGACTTTCCAATCTGAATTATGGTTTTTCTGGGATGGAAGTTAACGTGTTTTTAGTGTTTCAAAAAAATAATACTTTCTTGGAATGATAAAAACCACATAAAAATTCATCATATTAATGTGAACTATTGTACAACAACTACTTATTTATTTTTAAGATGTATGGGCACACAACACATCAATATGATGTGCGGTGTGGCCGTAATTACACTTCAAAATCATCTTAAAGGAATAAAATCCTTTAAAAACTGTTAGATGCTCAAAACATGGAAAAAGATTTGAAATTTCCATAAAATTAGGGGATAAAAACTGTATATTGAATTTTGAAATGTGAGAAATGATGACGTTTCATTCTGAATTATGGTTTTCTCAAGATAGTTGTAAGCATGTTTTTAATGAATTAAAATACAAAAACACCCATGGGATAGTCAAAAGGATTAAAAATGTCCTTAGATTGATACGAAATAAATGGTAAAACCATAAATGAGTTTTTAATATAATAAATTTTGTGAAGTCAATGTCTAATAATTTTTAAGTAAATTTCATTCACACTTCATGTTAATTTAAATATTAGTTCGAATATTTACTTAACCCTTTTTAGTTTCAAGTGTTAAATCATATCTTCAATAGGTAAGTTTATGTCTTTAAATTGTTTTTCATTATATGTTATTTTTATTACATTAAAATTTATTTTGTTTGATTAATAAAATAAAAAATTTTATGTCCAACATTCTGAATATATTCTGTGTCTTTTCTATTTCACATTTTTTTCTTAAATATTTTGGTTTTCATTATAGGTGATAGATGACAGTAGTAGGAATGTTGTTTAATATAGTGATAAATAAATTATTTAGAAGGTTGTTTTGATGGCTCTTAGATTCCATGGTCTGTTAAAAGTTTATCGATTACTATTCTAGTGGGTCACATAGCCTGAAGCATGCCTCGTTGTATGGTAGAGGCTACCGACTAGCCACAAGGGTGTAAATGTGGTACTATGGGGATACTATGCCCTCTTATCATAAAGTAACATCAGTTATAACAATAAATAGACAACAATAGTAAAATCATATATTAATAGATAGAATTAATAAACTAATGTGGGAGAGTAAATAACATAATAACTAGATATTAATCAAAAGACACACGGTAGTGTCATATATATGGATACATGGAATGATGATATATAAAAAGGGCGTAGGGGACATCCATATTAAAATATTCTATATAAAAAGGGAAAATGACCAAAAATATTATTCATTAGCATCCCATGAATAAGTTTAGTCCTCATCTCCTATGTGCCATCGATAATGAAAACATATCAATAACCTTTAGCATGGCCTTATCCATTATTCATAGCTACAGTCATATAAACTTCTCAGGTCGCATGGGTTTCTTGAGTAGGGTGTGTGATAAATATCTCAGTAGTCCACTGCAAATAGTTTTTAGATTTAATTGAAGTCATGTTCATAACTAAATGGTGTGGAGAAATAAATAGAATATGATAATAATGATGAAATAAATAACCAGTCTACTCAAGTTTCTGTAGGAAACATGACGGGCTACCTACTTCGGCTAATGGTTGGAATGAAATTCAGAGATGAAACTATTTATAGTATATATATATATATATATATATATATATATAATAGTCTTATATATAGTTCATCCACCTATAAGAACCATGTACGTGTGGACATAAGTGGCCATATACCTAGAATACAAGTTTTGGGTTGGATTGGGGCACAACTCAGACATCCATAACCAATATGACTAGCCTATAAACTCATGAAATAGGGTACATTCCATGAATCTCATAATGAGAGGGAGAATTCATTCTCATCAATTCAGATGGTAGTTTTTTCATAATGTCAACAATCATACAACGGACATGGCACATCAAGCTCAACATCCCACTAGTTTTAATAGTGTGAGACATCACGCTCAACTCCCAATGTAAGAGATCATGATACCATCATGATCAACTGGACCCTTACCATCATTTCACATGCTATTTAAATTATTAGATATGTTTATAATATAATATATGAGTAAAATACCTATCATGGATATCATTAAAGAATTTTGATATATATAAGGAATCAACATTCTCTACGAGCATTTTAAAAAATCATAATAAAATGTGAGGTCTTACCACCCTTAACAAATCATATCGTATGATGCCTTAGTTCTTTTAATTAAAGGTAACCATAATATATAATCCATTTCATATAATATACACAGAAATAATTTTATGAATGAAATCTGTCTTTTATAATTCATTCCATATTATTTCACCCCATTCAAATTACTAAATCATGGAAATTCAATTAATTAGTTTCAAAGGTTCATTTGGAATTGGGAATGGTCAAATATAGAAATTACCTACATAGTGAACTCAATATATTGGAGGGGAATGAAATTGGTAGGTGCCTTGGGAACCTTTAAACAATTATACAAGGGAAATCCAAATTGGCACACCCATGGGGTGTCCATAAAAGAGGTACACATCCTCTAATCCACTAAACAAGGTTCAATAGAAATATATCATGGTGCAAGGATCAATTTGATATAAAAAACTCAATAAAAAGAATATTCTTGAAAAAAATCCAACGTGTGGCACAATTAGGTAGCTAAGAGACATCAAAACTGGTGGGGAAAACCACGATACCACCTATGCCTTGGTCATATATGGCTCCCCACCTGACATCAACATAAGATTTGGAGCAGTCCTGGAGATATTATAGAAATGGTAAAA
Source organism: Viscum album (assembly GCA_963277665.1). Taxonomy (NCBI): domain Eukaryota; kingdom Viridiplantae; phylum Streptophyta; class Magnoliopsida; order Santalales; family Viscaceae; genus Viscum; species Viscum album. The sequence continues at coordinate 59,441,696 of OY728163.1, read as the reverse complement.
TTCCATGAAAATATGTGAATAGTGATTGTACCTAAATAGTGAAATGGATACGAAGATAAACACAGATAGGAGGTAACAGGCTGGGAGAGATTATCGGGATGGATTTGATTCATTCAACAAATCTTTAATCCAGAAATGGATGGAAGAGCTACCTCAATGCCTAGGATGATGTATATTAGACATTAAAAAGAAGATAAAGTTGTCGTGAAATTTGGATTGGAATAAGGAAAAAGGAAATTTTGATTTAAGGTTAAATTAAGGGTATGTTAGTCTTTTCAGCCCAAGAAATTAGCTAAAGGTTTGGCCACATTGTTTGTCCATACCGTGTCAAAACTATGCTTAGTCCAATACTTCCTATGGGAACCCTGCACAGTTTATCAAACCAGGAAAAACCTACTTTCCAAAAGTGTATGTAGAACCATAGGTCCATGCACCTTGGGTCACATGGTTTTGGAAATCCCCTACAGTCCTCGGGTCTCTACTATCCATAACCACATGGTTTCTGAAAAACCATGTGGGTTGGGCTGCATGGTTTCTCCATACCATTTGGCCTTGTATTTTCCTATATTTTCAAGGATTCAAGTTCTGAACAAGACCTAGATTAACCTGAGACCTCCTTTAATTGATTATAAATTCTTATTAGGGCTTCTTAAATGAATTTAAACTAAGGAAATTGTTTTTGTACCATTATGAAAATAATGGTTATTATAGCTTCCCATATTTAAATAAACTATTCCTCGAGTTGTACTTATGGGGGTAAAGGGGAATAGTCATCAAATAGTTCATGCCACTGAGATTGTATATCAGTCCCATGCTCTTATGTCTCTTCCTAAACTGGGTCATGTTATGATAGAACTAGTACCAATGGAATTAACCAACCTCAATGTTTCTTCACACTCCGATCAACAATAAGAATCTGATACTTCTCAATAGATGAATCTATATATAGATAAACCTCATCAGGAATAAATTCATGTGATGGTTCTGGATGAAATCATATAAGCTTATATACTTGAATAAAATCAGTTTTATATGACCATATCTATAAAATTTACAATTGGTAAGGTAGTGGTATAATTGGTTTCACAACCTTGAAGGGTCTAAGGAATCTCAGTTATAGCTTACCTTACCTTTGGATACATTTATGGGCCAACCTGGGTGAGACTTGCAGAAAAACCTAATCTCTAAACTCATACTCAAGAGGTCATCAACATCTGTTGGCATACTAATGTTGTTTGGATTGAGCTATCATCATACACTTTTTGATCAGTTAGACATACTCTGTAGTCTCTTACATGACATATGGTCCAAGAAACACTGCATTACCTACCTCTTGCTAGCACATAGGTGAATGAAAAGACCTACCATATAAATTTTCTTAAGGATCCATATTGATGATATCCTGAAATCTATTATTATAAGAGAAATCAACAAGAGGAATGTGTTTCTACAAGGAACCGGTAATGTTAAGGACACATACACAAATCATTTCCCATAACACCGGAATTGTAGGATCTATCTGTCTATCAGTATATGGGTGATAATCTATGCTAATGAGCCCCTATGTACCCAAGGTATTTTTTGAACCCTTCTAGAACAATGAATTATATAGATAATCTCTTTTAGAAATGATAGAATGAGGATATCCATGAATATGTACAACCCCAACATATAACTTCCTTATCTCGTCTACCGTGAAGGTCTATCACAACAATAAGAAGTGTATGACCTTCACAAAATTATCAATGACAAGCCACACAGTATTGTTTCCATAATGTGATTTGGTTAAACTAGTCACTAAATATATTGAAACATCATTCCATTTCCACTCTAGAATGGAAAACAACTATAACCTACATACTGGTCACTAATTTTCCTCCTTCACCTACTGATAGGAGAAACACTGAGTGATGAAGATAAAAATTTCCCATTTTATACCAGGTCACTAATATGGGTATCGTTGATCTAAATAAATTTTGGAGACATCGGGGTGAACCATCCATGTTGAGGTATGAAATTCTGGCATCAACACCTCTCTGATGTTTGCTTGGACCCAAACATGACCATGTAATAGTAATGTGGCATCCTCTTTCATTGTCCAAACCAATGATGTATCATCTTCAGAGACACTTTCCAATAGGATAAGGCCATTGGGATTAGATAGATGCCTCATTATTAACTATTCTATAAGAGTATAGGTTGTTGATAAGGATGTTAGGATAGTTTAACCATTGTCCTTATAAACCTCAATGTGAATCTTTGAGAATAAGGCCATGAGCTATCATTCACCACTAGACTCATGAAAAACCATAGTCAGATACTTCCATCTTAGAGAATCATCTATATCATTACCTTTACCAGGAAAGTAGGATAGCTCAAAATCAATTGACTATAGGTACTCAATACACTTTCACTTTTGGATATTTACAACATGCTATTTATAGATTTTATTGATGATTTTGGGGTTATTGAAAACAAAAATCCCACTCCAAGTATATAGTGTATCTATGAGTGTAGGGAATGAACTAAAACAACTAGGTCGAGGTCATGCTCTATGTAATTATACTCATGATGCCTCAATTGGTGAGACATGTACATGATGACTCACTCACCTTGCATTAGAACTTCTATAAGAATGATAAATGGTGCATCATGGTATATAGTATAAAATCTTTCTGACTCTATAATAATCATTATCATTGTTGAAGTAAATATTCTGTTCAACTCCTGAATGGATTCTTCAAAATTTTCTGACCATTCTAATTTCACAGCCTTCTTTTCCATGCATGCGATCATCCGTGAAAGATATGAAAAACCCCCGATAAAGAATCTGTAATATCTAGATATACCAAAGAAACTCAAAATTTCAATGTCATTATTCAGATTCTCCCAAGAAAGTACATTTCTCACTTTCTCTGGTTCATCTAAAACTCTATACTCTAAGATGATGTGACCCAAGAAGTGGAATTTATCAATATAAAAGTAGAATTTACTGAGCTTATCATAGTGAAAATCTCTCTCAATATACTGAGCACGATCTCAATATGAGTTGCATGTCCATTTCTAGAGTGTGAATATACTATGATATAATCAAGAAAGACTACCATTAATGAATCTATATATGATTGGGAAACATGATTCCTAAGTTCTATTAAAATAAATGGTGAGTTCATGAGTCTGAACGACATGAAAATGTACTCTTATAAACTATGATTTCTCCTAAAATCTGTGCGAGTTGTTTATGAGGATTGGGCACACTCTTGATGATATCTCGGCCTAAAATATATCTTTAAGAATAGTCTCACTCCTTAGAGAAGATTGAATATGTTGTCTCTTCTAGTAAGTGGATACTGATCCGTTACTTTTAGCTAGTTTATTCAATGATAATCCACAAAAAGCCTAAGGGTAACATCTACCTTTTTGGGAAAAAGGACTAGTGAACCACAAGAAAAAGTGTTATAGTATTTAAAGTATTTAGCCTCCAGTCCCACCAACTCTTTCTTGACATCCAGAATCTCCTTATGTTCCATCCTACAAGGATTAATGGTCACTGGTGATTCTCATGTAACATGCTCAATGGTAAGCTCTACCTCTCACATCAGAGGTAGACTAGAGAAGTCGTTATGAAATAATTCCCTAAAGTTATCATCTAGAGGAGAAAATACTATAGGTTATAACCCATGGTCATCTAATATAATATTAGATATCTGAGCATTCACACTACCCAACCTTTGTTGCTTGGGTCTATCTATAGTCACACTAACTTCCTACACTCCCTTATTCATGTTCCTATCACCATATTGTTATTTAAACGTCACCCTATGATGATATCAATCAATATGGGATTGGAAGGGAACTATCTCGTCCATCCTAATGATTAAATAAAAACCCTACATTTCAAGGATGAAGCGACTATACACTAAAAGGTATCCACCTATCTCAAGAAGAAAATCTGTACAATGGTGAATGCAATATGACCAGACACCTAAAAAGGTGTCTAGTGTCATAACTATAAAAATGTTCTCAATGTTGGGGTTTATAATCTTAATGATTTCCTCATATGTAAATGTGTGAGACGTTCAGGTATCAAATAAATAAGACACTAAAGTGGAGACTACTAGAATTGAACCTCATACAGTAGAAAGTCAGCTACTCTTCTCCTCCAGTATTGGTTAGACTACATGTAACTAGCCTATACCATGCCTCTGATTCATTGCCTTAATTCCCTGAGCAATCCTGCTCAATGGGAACTAAGAATCATATGGTTGACTACCACTCCCTTGACTTTAACCTCAACCTAAACGGATGGTGGTATTACAACATCTTAACTTTCACGATACTAATGGCTCTGCTCTTGAATGAGGGGTAGGATTAGATCCTCGGTCTCTAGGAATTGATGGAAGGATATAGAAAAAATGATGGATATGGTCCATCCATTCATAGCCTCTACATTCCCCAAGATATCAGTTGAAATGAGGCTTCATATCTTCCAGAATACCACAATGGTGAAAAATTAGAAAGTTGTCATCATGAAGATCCTTACTGCTGCTACCACCATGAGTAGCATCAAATAATCAAGTTCACCAAATAAAATTAATAATAGATCTATGTGATGAAAAAATTGTAATCACATCACCGGCTTACCAAAAATTTCACTATGTGATACGGGACTAGATGATGATTTCAAAAATAGTGTTCATATGGAAGACATTAACATAGAACATATATCATATACCATCCCATCCTCAAATAACTTATCAATAATCAAATAATATCCTTCAAGAGTAGGAGAGAACCACAACAGCTTGGTAAAATGAGCATAGTATTCCACCACATAAATACTTCCCTACTACATGTTAATAAATTATCTAGCTCTCTCTGCCCTAATAGTTTGGGGAAGGAAAATTGTCATATAAGATCATCTAAAAATCATCCCATACCATGTATCTATGTTGATCCTCCTAGGTGATAACATCTCACCACATCTTAGAATATTCACATAGGACATACACAGCTAGTTTGACCCTCCAATCAAGATACATTTCTAGATTCTTGAATATAGGAAGGATTGGTTCGAGCCAAGACTTAGCACCATGTTGTCCTCCATTGCCTATGTATGTGGGAGGATTCATCTACTGTAGCTCCCATGTCAACAATTCCATAATCAAGGAAGATCAAAAACCACATGGATAATTATGAATCATTCATAGAAAACCCTCGTAGAATTGGAGACAGTACACATATAATATATAGTAAGTGGTTCCATACGTCTCACTACAAGAGGAATCACTAGTGTATTTGGGATCACCACCTCTGGTGCATTCACCATTATCAGGGTGTGCATCCAAAGGAAATTAAGGAAGAATAATAGTACAATTCAAAACACATTCCTAATTATAGATTTAAGAAACAAGAAAGATTGATGATTGAAATCTTCGATAGGTACAAAACCTTCATATAGAAATGATCACACCTATCTTCCTACTTCAAAAGCTAGTTCTATTAGATAGAAAATACAATAATGGTGATTGGAATGTAAGAGACACTCACTACTAACTAATAAGGATTTCTTCATTTCTATGTCTCTATATTTCATATAAAAACTTGGTTATTCTAACTTGGTAAGTCATGTTTTATGTAAACATGTTCTTGTTCAAATTTGTAAATCACTATATAATGGTTGAATTAGATGGAAATCCATTTCTAATCCATATGGTCCCATACTCCATATGAAACAAAATATAGAATCCCCTTAATATACATGATAACATGTTCCATCCCATGAAACCAATGGTACATGGATCAACGTTCAATAATTTACTACATAAGGTGTCTGATTTAACCTATTTAGGAAAACTTATTTTATTATAGAATCCAATTTAAGTATAAAATATATTTTCCAATTATTGAAAAATAATTCATCACAATTCAATATATAATCCAATCAAAAATAATATGAAAGCTAAAAATAAACATGACATGGGTAATGCATGTATTATTAGACCTATTGTCCCTATAATGATGAATGTAATGAAACACCCTCATATCATTGTGTAATGGTAAAAAAAATTATTTCAATAATACTAATATTATTAACAACATAAAAACAATTATGCCACACAAAGGTGAAATCATATCAACTATAAATGTTATAACCAATATTAATAATTACCCATCCTTAGAAATTTTGGTTTTTCCTATACATGGGTTAGATACATCAAGACATAGGGTCAATTCCAAATCCATTTAACTTCTAGTCTCTTATCTAATTCCCAAAAAGTAAGAAAAAGGAAAAATGGATATAATAAGAATTTTTTACCTTGGTATCCTAAGGTCCAATTAAACCATGCCCTGAGCTGGTGGGTCACCTGGACTCAAGGGTGTATCCTCCTATGCCAGAGTTTATAGAATAGTGGCGAGGGTATAAAGTTGGTACTATAGGGAGACTATAACCTCTTATAAAAATGGAATAGAGTTTATAATAATAAACACAAAATACTAGTTAAAGAATATATGAAAAAACAGACTTAGTAAACAAGTGCATAAGCATAAATAACATGACAACTGAATATTAATCAAATGCCACATGCAAGAGTCATATACATGGATGCATGGAACAATGATATACAAAATGGTAATAGGGGACTGTTGTGTACAACCATGGTATACAAAAAATTAAAATAGACCAAAAATCTACTTCACTAGTATCCTTATCATATTCTCTGTACTCTAATCCTATTCTCCATCTATAAGAAAACATATCAATAACATGTATCATGGCCTTTTCCCTTATTCATACATCCTGTAATATAATCTTCTTAGGTTCCATGGGTAGACCGAGTATGGTGTGAGATAAACCTCTGAGTAGGCCACCACTGACAACATATCTAAGTAATCCAAGTGGTTCTTGTAACTAAAATGTGTGTAGGTATAAACAAAATATGAAAACAACAATGAAATAAATAACTATCCCTCTCATGTTCCTATAGGATACCTGATGGGTCTACCTACTTCAGCTGACAATTAGAATAAAAGTCCAATCCATCATATATATATATATAAATAATTTTATATATATAGTATACTAATATATATTGATTCCACCTATATAAACCATGTACGTGTGGACATAAGTGGCCATATACCTAGAATACATGTTGTTGGATGAACTGAGGCATAACATAGACATCCATAACCATTCTAGCAAGCCTATAACTCATGAAATTGGGTACATTCTCTACATATCAGAATGAGTAGTAGACTTCGTGCTCGCCACTCGAGATGGTGAGTGTTCCATCTTGTCAAAACATATACAAGGGATGTACTACATCAAGCCCAACATCTAACTAGTGTCAATGGTGTGTAATGTTATGATCAACACCTGATGTAAGGGAGTGTGATACCTTCATGCTAAAATATACTCTTACCATAATATCGTATTCTATGTCCAGGAATAATTGTGTTTATTATATAATCCATGAGGAAAGTACCTCACATGAATCTCATTATCAATTTTCAATAGATACAAGATATCAAAATTACCTGTGATCTTTTTAAATAAGCCTAATAAAAGGTGTGAGATTACCATCCTTAACAAACCATATCATATTTCTCTTTAGTTATTTAATGAAAAAAACCATCCTGATTAATATATTTTATATAACATAATAAAAAACAATTTTAATAATAGAATATATCTTTTATAATCCATTCCACATGATTTCATCCCAGTCAATTTACTAAAGCATAGAAATTCGATTTATTCAGTTCAAAATGTCATTTAGAAGGTGTCATGGTAAAATATGGAAATTTCCTACAAGGGAAATTCCTAGTATAGGAGGGCCAAGCACTTGGGAGGTGACTTGGGTACCATTAGGAAATTATAAAACAAGGGAAATTCAACATGCCACACTAGTGTGGTGTCGAAAAAATATAGGTACAAAATCAATAATCCACAAAACACTGTTCAATAGACATATATCAAGGGGAAATGAAACTTTTATATGATGAACTAAATAAAAAGGAGACACTTGGAAAAGATGATGTGTGGCATAACATAATATAAATGAAACATCAAATTTCATGGAAAAAACGATGAGACCACCTACACCAAGGATATAGAAGACTCCTTGCTCAATATCAACCTCCAATTCTGAGTTGGTTGGAAGAGATCTGAGAAATTTTAAAATGCCCTAAAATAGGGGAATTGGTTTTCACCTAAACAGTGACTTGGATTTGATGATAAACTTCAATAGTGGGTAAGAGACTATAAGAGCTTAAAAAAATGGATCTGATAATTACCAATGATCTTGAATCAGATAGAAGATGAGTGAGCTACCTCAATTCCTAAGATGATAAACATTAAAGTTCCATGAGAGGAGAAAGAGGTGTAATATGATGGAATGGGATAAAGAAAAAATAAAATTAATATTTAATGTTTAATTAAGGGTATTTTATAAATTTCACAAAAAAACAAGGGAGCATGGTTTGGCCTCATTGTTTGGCCAAACAGTGTGAAATGTGTGCTCAGTCCAATGTTTTATAGGGCCACCCTTCATAGTTTGGCACACAGTTTATCTAACCATGTGCAAGCCATAAAAAAACTATCCAAAATGTTCTACAACACTACACATTTTGTAAAGACCCATAATTTTCCATGTAATGTTTTTTTAATTATATGGAAATATTAAGAGTCTGCGAAAATCGATGGAACGTGATTCTAAGGCCCAGAGTGCCCAAAATGAATTTATGAAGTTTCTTTATGGTACATTTAGTTAACATGCGAGCCGGAATTTGTAACTTTTGAATCGGTACTCAGAATTAAAATTCGAGGACACTTTTGAAATCACAGCTCTAATATTTGCTTAAGGATACCTTCATTACAACCGTAGTAGGTCGATGGTGGAAGATGAATTTTCTTGTTTTGCGAAGGAATAAAATAAACCAATTGTTTTATTTTTATTCAAAACCTCTCCACCACTTTTTGAATCTTGGTGGTGGGGAACACCTGACCTTGAACCCCTCATTTAATGTGATGTAACTCTTATAACCCCCCAATCAATGATCCAATATTAATTGATCCATTAATTAACTTAAACTTATTTATATTGGCTCCCAACCTTTATTCTCCCACTGGAGTTGGAAAAACCTCTTGGTAGAGAAGAATTTTTCTAGAGAACTCTTGAAGGAAGAACAACCACCAATGAAGGAAATCCTCTAAGTGAGGAACGGGGAACCAACATTTGAAAAGTGTCGACACATCATCTTCTTCCCCACGCCACCTCCAATGAACAAATGAGGTAGGGTTTGCTATTGATTGTTCTTCGTTAATTTGACATTGATTCAATCTTCTTGAGCCACATGTTATCAAACTAATGCGGAGGGTTCCTGCCAAACGAACACGGCCCGATACCTATGCTACCTTGTGGATCGATGTGTTCTTAATGGGTAGATCATCAGGTGGAGTAGAACCCGACCACGTCGTGACAGATAAAAAGGCGACGTCCCCGGGCACACAACGACTCCTTCAGATTGAAGAACGGGCCATCAGAGCTCACTTGGTGTCCCACGGAAGACCGTCGATGACCGACACTGGTGACCGACACTGGTAGGTTACATGTGGTAGTCAGTTCACCGGCTAACCCCAATGGTGGAGGCGGAGAAACCGCGCCACAGAAGGAGTCCGTGGACGATCGGCCGCGGTGGAGGATGGTGGCGGCCGACACACCGACCGTCCGCGTGGAAGCAGGGCGGCGTGTGTCCGCACCACCGGTAGAGGAAGTGGTCATGGATCTCAAGCTTCGGCAGCACACTAGGATGACCGGCACCCGACTGGCCGTAGGAGGATCATTGGCACCATCGTGCCATTGGAAGGGGAGCCGACCAAAATTCTGGCCAGCCGTGTCACATAGAGAAAGAGCTGCTCCTGCGGGTCCTGCGTGCCATCAGGCAGTGCCACATGGCACCAACGGGTTGGCCAAAGATGAATGGTCCAAATGGACCATTTGGAAATCACGGGGGGTTCCTCCCTCATGCGGCCACTATGGCGGGCCCCACCACGGCGGACCACACCCAATCGAGCGGGCCACACCTAGTGGGCCGGGCTGACCCCTTTGCAGCCCAGGCCAGACTGCGACCTAGAGGACTGAGACCACCGTGGTCCAGCCCATCCGGGCCAGACTTTAACAAGGTCGGGTCAGCCCAGGCTGGGTCGGTCCGGCCGTGTCGGCTCAGACCTGACCCCATCTGGACCCAGATACGCCTCTTTTTCCATTTATTGAGAACTGGTTGTCCATTTGAAGAACCGTCTATAGTGTCAGAATACTTGGATCGAGATGGTCCTCTTGATATACTTCACATGAGTTTTGGATAATGTTGTATTATGTACAGGATGGATTGAACCATAATCCAACAGGGTCTCTAAACAAAAAAAACTAATAACTTACATACCGGGCGTCTAATTGATGTGCCGTCTATTGCGTTGGTATACGAATAACATGTCGGTCCTTTGGGATACGTATTCATGGGGATTATTGGAAGTTGAAGTGAAACTGATGGCTTGAGGAGAGAATTCTCCCAGAATCAATCATGTTGAGTGTGGGAACCATATGACTGGCTATACATGAAGAATCATCAGATCCTGTGTGGGTCATCTTCTGATTCTGTGTGGGTCAGCATCTACGGATCCTGTGTGGGTCATCTATAGATCCTGTGTTGGTCATATTTAGATCATGTGTGGGTCATCTTCAGATTCGGTGTGGGTCATCTTCAATCCTATTTGGGTCAACAACAGATCTTATCAATGAATTAGAATGGTCAAGCCATACATATAATCATCTATACTTCCGTACTTAAGTTATAAATAGTGTGAGCTTAGTCTTTACCTTTGTGGTACACTTCTGTGTAGTGATACCTTCTTGGTATTCTTCTTTTTGGTGATACCTTCATGGTATTCTTCAGTGTGGCATTACCTTTATGGTACTTACCTTTATGGTGTTACCTTCATGTTATTCTTTCTTTCGTGGAACAGTTGTGGTTTTGGAGAACGTGTTGGGTCTTGTGTTTCCTCAAGAATCAAATGGGTTTACTTGATAACTTATGTTTATGTATGGGCATATACCGAGGTGGGGATGATTGTTGCTTTTTGATTTTTTATTATGTTAATGATTTGTGGTTTATCCTTCATAGATTCTGAGAGACCTTCGGGGCTCTCGTGGTCACTACTGAGTATTGTTATACTCACACCTACACGGGCTATACCCGCACCTTGCTATGTCTTGTGTAGACGACATGAAACATTGATAGAGGCTGAGGGTGCTAGAACTGGAGGCTACTCGGAGGTGGACCAATAAATGAGATGTATAGTAGAGATTACACTTCGAGAGATATACCTACCATTTAGGTAGGATCCTCGGTGGGAGTGCACATGAGTTGTTTTTAGTTTTTCATATACTTTCCTATTGGGCTTGTATTCCGGCCCCTTTACTTATTGTACTCACTCTATTTATTGTATAGTTTACATTGTGAATTTATCTTTCTATGTGCTTGGATTGTGTGAGATTGTAGGTTAAAAATGCAATGCCTTCCCAATTTTAGGGATAAGCCTTTCTAGTGCTAGTTTCCAGCCCCTGAACAATGGAAGGTGGACATGGGGTAGTCACGGCATAGGCCTCAGGGGACAGGTCTTGAAAAATTTGTATCAGAGAGGTCGATCCTACTGAAGAACATGGACTCTATTATTTTGACTCTTCAATAATGTTAAGTGTAATGAGTATAGTTTTCATTTTGGGAAATCTAGTGTTAGTGCGGCATCCGACGTATCCATACACCTGGACCCTGACTTCTGATTTCTGACTTCATGCATGAAAACCATGGGTGCGTGTGTGTGTGTGTTTTTTTGAAAAGTTTTCTTTTTCATCTCTTGAGTCAGCTCACCATGTATAACTTTTTGACCGTGGTGCATTTGTTTCTTTTCAGGATGCCTCCAAACAGACAACCAGCTAGGGCTCCAGGTAGAGTATGCGATGACAGCCCACCAAATGACGTGGCTTCAGTGCAGGGCCCTCTTTCTGTAGTTGAACCATCAGGTGGTGTAATAGAAGCACCACTACCAGTCGGGTAGCTGATACCACCATCCCCTTCATCGGAGGGTGCATGCCAATTGAGTTCATTTCATGAGTGCCAGTTCCAAAGGCCACAGAGGTTCTAGGTTGAGATAGATCCATAGGCGGTAGAGGACTGGGTGGATGCCATAGTCAGAGTTTTCCATTTGGTAGGGATCCCAACTGATCTTATGGTCACCATTGCAGCTAGTCTTCTTCATGATGCAATAGGGAGATGGTGGAACTTGATGCTCCAGGTTCATGATGAGGTGACTCTCCTCTGGGCAGACTATGAGAGCCAATCAGGGCAGAGTTCTCCCCCATCGACTTTACGTGTAGTGCATATACAAGAGATTCCCTACATGAAGCAGCGCATCATGACCATGGATCAGTGTCTATCAAGTTTCACTGACCTCTCATGTTAGTCCACTGACAAGGTGGAAGACTCTTTATTCTTGTCCCGGACCATTGAGAAGGGGCTTAGATGGGAGATTATTTCTTCGATGATTTCTTTCAGCATCCTGACATAGTCGGGGGTGTTAGAGCGAGCACACTTAGTTGAGATATTTCATTCCGAGCAGTCAACGACAGTGAGACCCACCATCGAACGTCTTGTAGAAGAGTCATCTGTATCTGACAGTAGATAGATGATGAAGAGGTCCAAGAGGAATAGACCAATAGGTGGATTACTGTAGGACATAGGGTCAGTTGTGTGGGGATATCGAGACAGAGTAGGATTGGAGAGGAGAATACAATGTTACTCATCTGGCGGGCAGGGTCACATGGCTCGTGACTGCCCAAACCATTGTACAAATGACCAATAAACGGTCGAAGTACCGCATGGGCAGAGGTGAAGATTCAATCAAGGAGGTCCTTAGGTTGCAGGCGGACGTGGCAGAAGACTTGGCTATGCAGCAGGCAGTGGGTCACGATTTGAGGTTCTACCGCCGCCACTTCCTGGTGGTCCACTATGACCACAGGGAGTAGGTGGATAGGAATGAGCTCACCTCCAGGTAGCTGAGGCCTATGATCGTGGTTCTCCAGAGATTATTCAAGCTATGATCTGTGTATACTCCACCTTAGCTGCAGTAGTTATAAACACAGGTTCCAGTCTGTCTTTTATTACCACGACCCTCGTTCGAAGCTCGGATATTTCGGTGGAGTCGATGGCTCGATCCATACGGCTAGAGACTCTTATAGGGGAGGATTCAAGGATTACACACTAGTGATGGTGGTGTGAAATAACTCTAGGAGGTGAGATCTTTAGATGGGATCATCTAGTAGTGGTGTCAAGGCCTTACGATGTCATCTTGGGTATGGATTGGTTATCTATAATCCATGCTCATATCGAATGTATTAGGAAAAAAGTGTGGTGCGTCCGTGAGGATGGGACCAGGTTTTCCTTCGTCAGTGAGAAGGGAAACTTTGAAGCCCATGATGGACTTACCCGGAGTAGGGTGGAGCCGATAACTCATTAGTTTTCTAGACTTACCCTCAGAGTAGTTGATGTTAAGATTATGAGCTATCCAATTGTGGTGGACCCGTACGCTGATGTTTTCCCTAATGATGTTTCAGGTCTACCTCCTCGTAGAGAGGTGGACTTTTATACTGACTTATACCCCTGTAAAACACCAATATCTACATCATCATATCAGATGGATCCTGTGGAGCATTGAGAGATGTGAGTACAGTTGGATGACTTACAGAGGAAGGGGTTTATTAGGACTAGTGTTTCTCCTTGGGCAACCTCAATTTTCTTCCAAGAAGGAAGATGGGTATTTGAGACACTGTGTGGACTATCAATGCCTAGACTAGGTGACTGTGAGGAAAACGTACCCACTACCAATTATTGATGATATTTTTGATCAGTTGAATGGAGAATAATGGTTTTCAAAGATAGACATCATATCAGGCTATCACCAGCTCAGGGTACGAGAAAAGGATGTATAGAAGAAGGTGAACAGATGTTGTTATGGACACTATGAGTTCTTAGTTATTCCATTTGGCATGAAAAACTCCCCTATAGTATTCATGGGACTCCTGAACAGGATATTCCAGTCAAACCTTGATCGATTTGTGGAAGTATTCATTGATGACATCTGAGTATACTCAACGATAGAGGAGGAGAATTCCGATCATCTACAGATAGTTCTGGACACACTCTGAGAGCACTAGCTTTATGGTAGGCTCTTGAGGTGCTAGTTCTGGACCTGAGAGGTCCACTGTTTAGGACACGTCATCTCAGAGGCTGGAGTTGCAGTCGATCGAGTGAAGGTTGAAGGTGTAATTTTTTGGGAGCCACTAAAGAGTGTGACAGAGGTGAAGAGTTTCTTGGGTTTCGTCGGTTACTACCAAAGGTTTGTGCCTGAATTTTCCAAAGTTGTGATACCATTATCAGTGTTGACAAAGAAGGGAAAACCCTTCATGTGGTCAGAGAGATGCAAGTGGAATTTCTAGGAGCTGATGTAGAGACTGACGAGTTCCCCCATCTTGAGGGTACTAGAGAAGGGCGTTGGGTATGTAGTCTACTGCGACGCATCAAGGACCGGGATTGGATGTGTTATAATACAAGAGTGAGTAGTGATAGCTTATAGTTCTTGACAGTTGAGACATCCTGAGCAGAAATATGCTTCCCATGACCTGAATTTAGCATCATTGGTCTTTGCCTTGAAGATGCGGTGACATTAATTAATGGGTGAACATTTTGATGTTTACTTTGATTAAAAGAGTCTCAGGTATATCTTCTCTCAAAAGGACATTAACATGAGATAGTGGAGTTGACTTGAGTTCCTCCAGGACTATGACTTTGAGATAGTCTATACTCATGGGAAGGGGAACGTAGTAGTTGATGCACTCGGTAGGAGATCTGGTATAAAGTTGCTGAGTGAGGCGACGAAGCAGCTAGCCCCTCTGCGGATATCCTAATTAGATTGAGATGGAGTAGCTTATCTTCAATCTCTGACAGTCACTCCCCCACTCCTTTAGCAAGTTAGGGAGGTGCATCTTGAGGAATCCGACTACAAGGCTCGACGTACTCAGATCTCTGCAGGAGATGCACCTGATGGATTTTCTGAAGGTTGGGATTGCATCCTAATCTTCATAGGATGTACTATGTTACTGGTGGAAATATGGGAGAATGTGTTGATGGAGTTTCATACGTCCCCTCTAACGGTAAATCCAAGAGTGGAGAAGATGTACTAGGAACTCCGACTTCAGCACTGGTGGTCGGGAATGAAGAAAGTAGTGGAAAATTTTATCTCATAGTGCCTTACTATCAGCAAGTGAAGGCAGAGCATCAGGTTCCAACAGGCTTAGTTCAACCACTAGAGGTGTCAGAGTGGATGTGGCCTGGAATTTCCATGGACTTTGTGATAGGATGTCCATGTATGTCCAAGGGACATGATTCCATCTGGGTGATCATTTACCAACTCACTAAGTCAGCCCACTTCCTACCTATCAGAGAGAAGGGATCTGTAGAGTGCTTGGGACGCCTATGCATAAAAGAGATTATACGGCTTCATGGATTTCTCGCGACAATTGTCTTTGATCATGATGCACATTTTAATTCTCATTTATGGATGTGGTTGTATGAGGCATTCGGGACTCAGCTTCGATTGAGCACTACCTTTCGTCCTTAGATGGATGGTCAAATAGAGTAGACTATTCAAACCCTCGAGGACATATTGCGTGCTTACGTCCTTAATTTTGGTTGTAGCTAGGAGGATCACTTTCCCTTGGTGGAGTTCACATAAAACAATGGATATCACTCCACCATTGGTATGACACCATTTTAGGAATTGTACGATCAACGTTGCAAATCACCTCAGTGCTGGACTGACCCAGGGGAGTCACCACTCATGGGACCGGAGATGGTACGAGCAACCACGAAGAAGGTACAAATCATTCACATGCGGATGAAGATTACATAGAGAAGACATAAGTCTTCTGCTGACAGGAGATAGAGACCTATAGAGTTCGAGGATGGTGAGCATGTATTTCTATGGGACTCACCTCGATGAGGTTTGTATAGATTTTGATGGGGCGGAAAGTTATCTCCGAGGTTCATAGGACCCTTTCAGGTCCTCAGCATAGTTGGCGAGGTGACATACTACCTAGCCCTTCCCCCTTAGTTGCACCAGATGCATTACATGTTTCACATATCCCAGCTGAGGCGGTACGTGCGTGATCCTTTTCACATCATTGACTGAGGCGAGCTAGATATCGATGATGGGGAGACGTTTTCGGAGTTTCCAGTAGAGATAGAGGATCAAAATGATGGAGTCCGTCATGGGTGATCAATTCTTATGGTGTGCATATGTTGGCTGCTCGTGAACCTCCAGGAGAGCTCATGGAAGCAGGAGGCTCATATTCGTGCTCAGTACCCCCACAAAATTTCCTAGATTGTGTTGTGGCTTTTGGGGATGCAAAGCCCTTAGGTGGGGAGAATGTAAAGACCCATAATTTTACATGTAGTTTTTTTAAAAAATCTATGGAAATATTACAAGTCTTTGAAAATTGAAGGCACGTGATTCCGAGGCCGGGATTACCAAGAATGAATTTCCAAACTTTCATTAAGGTACGTTCAGTTAACAACTGAGCGGAAATTTTTAACTTTTGAACTGGTGCTCAAAATTGAAATCTAAGGACACTGTTGAACTCACAGTGCCAACATTAAATTAAGAAGACCTCCACTTCAAACGTAGAATGTCGATGGTGGAAGATGAATTTTTGAGTTTTTCAGAGGAATAAAATTAAACAATTGTTTTATTTTTATTCAAAACATCTACACCACTTTTTGAATCTTGGTGGTGGGGACCAACAAACCATGAACCCCGCTTTTAATGTGATGTAACTCTTGGAACCCCCCAATTAATGAGCCAACATTAATTGATCAAATAATTAACTGAAGCTTAATTATGTTGGCTCCCCACATTTCTTCTCCCTCTTGGGTTGGAAAACTCTCTTGGTGGAGATTAATTTTGCTGGATAACTCTTGAAGGATGAACATCCTCCAATGAAGGACATCGTCCAAACGAGAAATGGGGAACCAACGTTCGAGAAGCGCTGACTCATCAACTTCTTCGTTATGCCACCTCTAACAAACAAACGAGGTAGGGTTTTCTCTTGATTTTTCTTCATTAATTTTACATTGATTCAATCTTCCTGATCCATATGTTATTAAACTAACGCGGAGGGTGCGGGCCAAATGAACACAACCTGATCCCTCCACTACCTCGTGTATCGATGTGTTCTTCGCAGTTGGATCGCCAAGTTGATTGGAACACAACCAAATCGGTAAAGATTCAATGGAAACATCTCGGGACACACAATGACTCTTTCGAATTGATGAACGGGCCACCAAAGCTCACCTGATGACCCACGGAAGTCTGCCGGTGACTGGCACCAGCGACCGATGTTGGAAGGGTCTAGGTTGTGGTAGGCACACCGGACTTCCGTGATGGCGCAATAGTGCAACCACCCCGCTGAAGGAGGCCGCGGCCTGTCGGCCGTGGTGGAGGAGGGTGGTGCCCAGGATGCCGACCAGCCACGTGGAAGTAGGGCGGCGCGCGTCCATGCCATTTGTAGAGGAGGAGGTCGCGGTTGTCGAGCCGCAGTGGCACACTAGGGAAGCCAGCACCTGGCTAGCCACGGGAGGGGCAGCGGCGCCATTTCTCCACTGTATGGAAAGCCCACCGGAATCCCGGTCGGCCGCATCACGTCGAGCAGGACCCACTATAGTGGTTCCCGCGTGACAGTAGGTGGTGCCACATGGCACCGTCTGGTTGGAAAAAGATGAATGATCCAACTAGCCCTTTCGGAAATCCTGGGGGGCACCTCCCCCAGGTGGGAGCTAGGGCGAGCCATGCCATGGAAGACCACACCTAGTCGAGTGGGCCGCACTGAGCAGGTTGCGCCCAGCGCGCCGAGCCCTGCAGTCCGCGCTGAGCGGGGTGCGCCCAGCGGGCTTGGCTGCCACCTTTGCAGGCCAGACTGGACCCGGACTGGGTCGGGTCGACCCGGGCCCATCTAGACCCAGATACACCTTTTGGCCACATATTGAGAACTGGGCGTCCGTTTGACATACTATCTATGGTGCCAAAATGCTTAGATCAAGAAGATCCTTTTGATATACTCTACTAGAGTTTTGGTTAATGTTGGAGTACGACCAGGTTGGATCGATCCCGAATCAAACTAGGTGCTCGGAACAAAAAGGCTAATAACTTACAGACTGAGCGTCCTATTGATGCACTGTTAGTTGCGTTGGGACCCTTATAACATGGTGGTACTTTGGGATAATTCTTCATGGGACTTCTTGGAAATTAAAGTGAACCAGAT
The DNA here is from genome assembly GCA_963277665.1 of Viscum album. Lineage (NCBI taxonomy): Eukaryota > Viridiplantae > Streptophyta > Magnoliopsida > Santalales > Viscaceae > Viscum > Viscum album. The sequence continues at coordinate 59,423,259 of OY728163.1, read as the reverse complement.
GGCTTGAATATAGGATCTTCCTAGAATAAAGCATTATTAGTGCGAGAACCATATGGTAGGCTTTACATGAAGAATATTTAGATCCTGTGTAGGTTATATTTGGATCCTATGTGGGACATCATCTTCCAATCCTATGTGGGTCATCTGCAGATCTTTTGTGGGTCATCTGGAGATAATGTGTGGGTCATCTTCAGATCCTGTGTGGGTCATATTTGATCCTGTGTAGGTCAAAGACAGAGCTTATCAATGACTTAAGATGATCTAGCAATAAAACTAATCATCTATACTTCTGGACTTAAGTTATACCTGATGTGAGCTAAGTCTTTACCTTTTTGGTACACTTCTCTATGGTGATACCTTCATGGTATTATTATATGTGGTGATACCTTCATGGTATTATTATATGTGTTATTACCTTTATGGTACTTACCTTTGTGGAATTACCTTCGTGGTATTCATTTCTTCATGGAAAAAATGTGCTTTTGGATAAAGAGTTGGGTCTTGTGTTTCCTCATGAACGAGATGGGTTTACATGATAAATATGGTATAAGTATGGGCCTATACCTATGTAGGGATGATTGTTTCTTCGTGCTTTGTGATTATGGTAATGATTTTTGGTTTATCCTTTGTGGATACTAAGAGACCTTCGGGGGTCTCTGGGTCCCTACTGAGTATTGTTATACTTACCCCTGCACGGGCTACGCCTGCACCTTGCTGTGTCTTGTGAGGAAGATCTACAACATTGATCGAGGATGAGGGTGCCATGACAAGAGGATTCTTGGAGGTGTAATATTATACGAGACCTACCGTAGAGATGAAAATTCAAGAAATGTACCTACCATTCAGGTAAGAACTTTGGCGGGTGTTCATAGGAGCTATTTTCAGTTTTTCTTGTACTTTACAGTTGGACTTGTTTTCCATCTCCTTTACATACCGTACTCACTCTATTTACTATATAGTTTACTTTTGTGATTTTATCTTGCAATGTTATTGTATTGTGTGAGTTTTCAGGTTAAAAATGAAATGCCTTCTGGGTTTTAGGGATATGCTTTTCGGTGCTAGTCGCCAGCCCCTGGCCTATGGATGTCGGGCTTGGGCTAGTCACAACACGTGCCCCAGAGGACGGGTCGTGTAGAGACCCACAACATGACATACATGGACATTAAATTACTTTTTCGGAATACTTAATACTTAAAAAAAACCAACACTCAAGGACCGTAATAGTTTAGTGTCTTTGGAAACTCGGAACATAATCTTCTAATCATGATGAAAGATATTCAACATCTCCCATAAAGATCTTCCCCTTTTGGTTTCTTACCTAAAACCTTTATTTATATCCTGGGGAAAAGAAAACATATAAAGGGTGAGATAAAATTATCATTAAGGTTAAGCATGAAGAAAATAAAATAAACCATATACATTTGAACTTAATAACATGAACATAATGTTTAAACATCAAAATCTTGAGGAATGACATAAAACAAGGCAGTACATAAGGCATAGATCATAATGGAACATCAATCATCATAAAATAGAATGGGAATAAATATTGTAATTTTGGAAAACCATTATGCACATGATATGATTTCCATAGTATCCAAGGCATTGCTTCCAAGACAATCTTAGTGGACAAAGTCCCTTTCTGAATCGAGTTCACTCCTCGTTCCAGTCCGGTAACACTGAACTGGATTAACTTACCATTATAGCCATGTCTATCTCATGAGATATAAATATTTACCTAATGCATTGAAGGTAGATATAGGTCTCACCCATCTCATAATGAAATCATTCTTACTTGTGCCACAAAATAAACCTAAATCATTAATCACAACCCAAAGAATAAAATGGGTTTCATAAACATCATCCCATCATAACGTAATCCATATAAAACAAATGGATATCATTTCATCATAAGAAAAATCATGCCATGTAAATAATAGAGACATTATACTTGAAACAGAAACATATGAAATAATTTCATCTTATATGGAAAATGGTTTTGATAAAACACTTGAAATGAATTCTTGTTGAAAATATCCTTTCTTCTTCAAAATCATTTTATTTTCACAAAATGCCAAGAAATTTTAAAAGAAAAGGATTTTGTTGAAAATATTCATGAAATATTATAGAGGAAGATTCATTAAAATAAGTTGCTATGAAACCGTAAAAATCCGTTCATTACCTATAAGTTAAAAAAACATTTTTCTCATAATTTGGCTAGAAAATTCAAAAAACACCTCATACTAAAAACAACAAAAGATTCCTTTCATATATTTTACTAAAAAACATAAAAATGGGTAAAATTGGATTTAAAAAAATTGTAGGAGGATAGAAATAGTATTACATATTGATGAAACATGGATGTGCATGATAAATATTCCCCAGTAATTACCGAAGTATAAACAATCTCGGATAAAAATTGAGATTGCGAGATTTTCCCTTACCTAAGGTCCGATATGCTTCATACGTATCCAAACCTCCTTTATAATGATGTAAATAATTTCATTGACTTATTAAAGAATCATATTCATTGTTATGATAACATATATGGTTCACTTATGACTTTATATTACCCTTTCTTTTGTAAATTCCATGTTAAAGCAGCGTTTTGGGTAAAATCGTTTTATTTACCGTACGTGATTGGACTTGTTGTTCATGATATTATTACTTATATCATGATTTAATTAATTTTAGAATTTAAAACATGATTTATATATAATATATATTCAGCATATAAATATATATGATAGATCGATAAATGGAATGAAATACACATTTCATGGAGACGGTAGGCCGTATGTACGCATTAACGCTGTTTTTGTTTCCATATTGAATTAAATAGAATTAAGTAAATGAAACATATATGTACATAAATCCAGTATCATTATTTTTTAATATCTTTCATTATTATTTATTATATATAATTTATAATCATACTTGAATGGTTAATCATTGAAAATGAATCTCATCGCGTTCGTGGAGACGGTAATCCGTACGTACGCACGAGCGATGATATCATTCCCATATTTATTGAATGGAATTAGAGTGGATGATATAATATCATAGAATCAGTATGATGTTATAATAATAATATATTGTTATTATTTACACCATTATACCCATCCATGTAAGGTGGTGGTGGAAAACAGATTACCCCACGGCGTGGAGACGGTATTCCGTTCGTACGCACACGCGGTGATTTCATTTTCCGTAGGATTGATAGATAGTGATATGGGTTTGTTTCATATTTATAATAACATATAAGTATATTATTGATACTGATGTAATTACTTTATAATGAAACAAGTAAAGAAGAAGAAGTTGAAGAAGAATGAAACGTGAAAGAATCGGTAGAAGAGATTACCTCTTCTTCGACGCACTTCCTTTAAACTTCCTCTTAAGGGACTAGAGTTGGTCTTTTGGGAAGACCAGAACCTCGATAATGTTTATATGTAAGTTTATAAGGGAAATTGGAAGGGGTTAGCTGAGATTTAAGGCTCAAAATTTTGTGAGGAGGAGAGGGAGGAGGTGCCCTTTTATAAGGGAGGAGAGGGGAACCTTTGGAAAAACTTAATATATTATTTTATAATAAAGTGATATTCAATTTTTAATAGCTCCAAATTGATTTATTTAGAAGATAAGGTGGGTATGGGTCGAAATACTCTAAAAAAATATGTTTTAGACAAGTTTAGGTTACTATTGTAACCTTATCATTTAGATTTAACTCTAAGTTAAATAATTTAACTTTTACCGTGTCTTCTTGTTTTCTTACACTATATGGTTAATAAACTAACTATAAAAATCCAAAAGAACTCCAAGTGGTTTATTATTAATATATATAACCTTATATAAGTCCTTTGTATGGTCCTTATATTTTGAGGAATAGAATACCAATTAATAATATAATATTTGTTTTAAAAACTATTTTATGTCAATTTTGACACTATTTGGTAATTGATTTTTGTGAAATTCATAACAGCATGATTAGTTCCAAAATAGTTAATTGAATCAATAATAACATGGAATGGTAGCCTAAAAAATTAGTGTAATTAAAAAAAAGTCTTAAATTAAATTTATTTTGGTGTTTATAATATCAATTATGTTAATATTTCATTAATAAGGTAATTACTGCATCATCATTGTGTCATAAATAAATTATATTATGTAATGTATAAAAAATAAAAATAAAATACTATTATGTAGGAAATATATTTATCTTTATAATGAATATTTATAGTCGAATTTATATTATGTATAACCCTATATTAAAAATGTTGTAGTTATCAAACTTTGATTTTAACAATTTTAACTCTTCTTTAAACAAAATAATAATAAATATCCTAATCCAATCCAAGTGAACCTAGAGGCTAAGCATTTATTCCTAAGTTTTTTTTGGTCGAATTATACTTATCCAATAGAATTAGAAAATGTTTTAGGGTAATAATAATATCATTTTTACCCTTTATGACCCTATTTACTTTTAACCGTGGTAAATAAAAGTAAGAAGTTACTATTCACCAAAATTTTTTTTTATCTTATTGAATGAAATTTTACTCCATGATATTAGCCGTGTCTCTCGGATTTTCTAAATTCCACTCACAGAAGCGGTAAACTTATGTTTTATGTAAATTTTCAAATTCTCCTAAGAGGTGGGTAAAAGACGGTGAAAAGTTCAATAAAATTTATATATATATAAAATTATTAAAAAATGACTTCAATGAATTACATTGAACTTATATAGGTATTATGTATCAATTTTGACCTAAAATAAATTTAAATAAAATAAATAATTATTTAAATAAAAATTCAGTTTTTAAATAGTAACTTAGTGTTTTCACTATTCATCAAAAAATGAATGTTTTCAGAAAAATACCGAAAAATTACCCTAGGATAATTTAAATATTCCGAATCCAAAAATGAATTCCATTTTGAAAGATAAAATTTATAAAATTTCAAAAAGTGGGTATTACTATTCATAATGGCTAGTTCATAATAATATTATAATAATATCTCGTTTAGTGAAACTCGGCACTGCGTACAACACATGCTATCGAGGAAGGTCTTGATTTCGTGTAATCTAAGCCAAGTCAGGGCTGCGTGTAGTGAAAGCTATGTTTGGTGTTGCGTATAACATAATCAAAACTTATTTCATTTACACATTAAACAAAATCTATACTTAATGTTGCATAAAATAATTTCCACAAAACGAACTTGTAATTGTGTGTAACACAAGCCATGAATAGTGTTGCGTATACTGCAATCTAATATGGTGTTGCGTATAGTGTAAGATAATATTGGTGTAGTGTACAATATAAGACATCAAATAAATTAAAAATAATATATCTCATAAAATCTCAAGTTGTTACATTCTACCCCTCTTAAAATGAATTTCGCCCTCGAAATTCATTGGGGTTATAAATGGTTTACTAAATGAAAGTTTCTTTCATAAAACCCACATTGTAAAAAAGAAAACTAAAACTTAATTTTAAAAAGTGAAGTATGAAACATAATGGTTACCCAAATTAACTCATCACTAGGTTTCCACATAGAAGAACATAGGTGGAAATATGGATATGGAAGAAAAATCTAACCATCAAGTTCTGATGGAGAGTGGTAGAGAACAAGGCTGTGAAAAATCCAACAATCACGAAGCCATAAATTTTTGATGATTTAAGGGACCATCTTATTCATCGTATTTGAGGACACTAGGACAACATTTTTGGTTTTCAATATCATTTCCCTAAAGTTAAATAATTTAAATTAGAAGAAATACTTACTTTATTTCAGTGAAATATCACCATTTTTCGTCCCTTGAACAATTTCCACATCATGTCTTAATGAAATGAAGTTGAATTTTTCATTCTTGAAGTGTTAGCAGATCATGTGATAGAATGATGGGTCATTCCATCTGTCTCAAACAAAAGGGTAGAAAAAATTATCAAATATGCATAAGTCCATTTATGGTGAGGTTAATCATATATGATTCCAAAAATGGACTTATACTTCATCTATTATACCGCTTAATAAAATAAAACTAGTTTTTACTATCCAGGGACTTCCTATAGGCCAGAGGTAGGTGATAAAGGCATGTCGTACTTCAGTTGTGGGTTCGATTCCTGCAACCTTGTTCGACGCGATGAGTTGCCGCCCGTCCAGCAAGTTGTCCTTTTTATAAAACTATACTATTATAACATATCTTAATGTTCTATCCGTAAACAATAATATATGCTGTCTAACTTAATCTATTACAACCTTTAAGCTTATCAAAAATTATTCTATCCGATTATTAGAAATTTCATCTACCGAGCACGTGAATACCTTCATTTATCCCCCATATATCATAAGATCTATCTTGATTTTGGTCACATTCCAAACATGTGAATACATTAACCATGTATTCTCATTAAAAATGAATAGCCATTGAACTTTAGTGAAAACATGAATTCTGTCAAAAGTTAACTCTTTCCACATACCAATATCCAAAAATTCTATATACTCAAACCATGACATAACTTTGTCCTTATATCAGTCATGAGCTCATTAATACTATCAAACATTTCATTTTCTCCTTATCCCTTCATTATGTGCATATCATCTTATTTTCCAAAATTATCTGAATAACTATTCATGTTTACCAGTACCATTCAACATATACTTTCAAATACTTTAAGAAAAACAATAGTGTAACAATCCTTAAATGTTTCTTTATTACATACTACCATTAAATTACCTATACATCATAACTCCTGATAAACATACAATCATTCCACTACCTTCATAAACCATTGATCGAGCTTCCTTATTTTATTCCTCAACACTGCTTTCATCTCATATATCATTTTTAGTCTCTTCATCATTATCAACATATATACTACCCATACGACCATGCTGATTCTCTTCATGAAATTTTCCCTTAGGGCATTGGTTTGTATAATGCCTGTACATTCCACATTTAAAACATTTAACCATTGTTGATGTCTTAGCGATATCATTATCCTTGTCCATGGTGTTAACTGAACCTTTTCCTTTATAATTACTGGCTTTGTGTCCTTCTTTTCCACACCCAAATCATCTTCCAGTTCCTTTGAAACATTCTACATGATGCCTCTTCCCATATGATTTACATGAGGAAAATTGAACTTTCTTTCCACTATGACCATCATGAAACTTTATCTTTCCCTTATTAGCTCAGTTGGGAATCTTGCCAAAGTTGAGATTATTGATCATATTATGAGATTTCTGGTTAGGAATAATAACGATATGTGGACTTCTAGATCCAATTTCATTTGGTTGATCATGAAGAATATCATTCCATTTTCCATCATATCCTCTATCGTGAATCTTCCTGTTTCCATCCATTTTTTAAAACCCAAAAAGAATAGTGTGAGAGGAAAAAATCATAATCAAGGGGGAGTACCTTAAATATCTAACATCTTAGGTTAAATTCTAAGATCATTTCCATAATTCTAGGACTATAACATATACTTACACTTAACCTTAGGGACATGCCTAGACATACCTTAGAAATATCTCTACGGATTTAACTAAAGTTTTCGCATCCTAGTTTCCAAAGGTTAACTAAACCTTTACTCTAATACCAAATGTATAGACCCATAACTTGATGTACATGGACATTAAATTACTTTTTCAGAATGCATAATACATAACAAAAACTGACACTCAAGGACCGTAATAGTTTAGTGTCTTTGAAAACTCTGAACATAATCTTCGAATCATGGTGAAAGATCTTCAACATCTCCCATAAATATCTTCCTCTTTTGTTTTCTTACCTAAAACCTTTATTTATATCCTGAGGAAAAGAAAACAAATAAAGGGTTAGCTCAAATGCTCAAGAAGGGTAATCATGGAGAAAATAAAACAAACCATATACATTTGAACTTAAAAACATGAACATAATGTCTAAACATCAAAATCATGAGCAATGACATAAAACATGGCAGTAGGTAAGGAATAGATCATAATGGAACATAAATAATCGTAAAATAGAATGGGAATAAATCATGTAATTGTGAAAAACCATTACGCACATGATATGATTTCTATAGTAGCCAAGGCATTGCTGCCAAGATCATCATAGTGGACAAAGTCCCTTTCTGAATCAAGTTCACTCCTCATTCCGGTCCTGTTACACTGAACCAGATTAACTTACTGTTCCAGCCATGTCTATCTCATGAGATATAAATCTTTACCCAATGCATTGGAGGGAGATATAGGTCCCACCTATCTCATAATGAAATCATTATTACTTGTGCCACAAAATAAACATAAATCATTCATCACAACCCAAATAATAAAATGGGTTTCATAAACATTATCCCATCATAACATAATCCATATAAAACAAATGTATATCATTTCATCATAAGAAAAATCACACCATGTAAATAATAGAGACATTATACTTGAAACATAAACATATGAAATAATGTCACCTTAGAAGGAAAATGGTTTTGATAAAACACTTGAAATGAATTCTTGTTGAAAATATCCTTTCTTCTTCAAAATCATCTTCTTTTCACAAAATGACAAGAAATTTTAAAATAAAAGTATTTTGTTGAAAATAATCATGAAATATTGTAGAGGAAGCTTCATTGAAATAAGTTGTTATGAAACAGTAAAAATCCGTTCATGCCGTATAAGTTAAAAAAACATTCTTCTCGTACTTTGGCCGGAAAAGTCCAAAAGTACCTCGTACTAAAAACGAAAAAAGATTCCTTTCATATATTTTACTAAATAACTCACCAATGGGTAAGATTGGATTTAATAAATTGTAGGAGGATAGAAAAAATATTAAATTTTGATGAAACATGGATGTGGATGACAAATATACCCCATTAATTACTGAAGTATAAACAATCTCGGATAAAAATTGAGATTGCGAGATTTTCCCTTACCTTAGGTCCAATATGCTTTGTGCGTATCCAAACCTCATGTATAATAATTTAAATAATTTCATTGAATTATTAAAGAATCATATTCATTGTTATGATAACATATCTGGTTCACTTATGACTTTATATTACCCATTCTTTTTTAAATTCCATGTTAAAACAGCGTTTTGGGTAAGATTGTTTTATTTATCGTACGTGTTAGGACTTCTTGTTCTTGATATTATTACTTATATCTGGATTTAATTAATTACAGAATGTAAAACATGATTTATATATAATATATATTCAGCATAAAAATATATATGATAGATCGATAAATGGAATGAAATACACTGTTCATGGAGACGGTAGGTCGTACGTACGCATAAACACTGTTTTCATTTCCTTATTGAATTAAATGAAATTAAGTAAATGAAACATATATTTACCTAAATCTAGTATCATTATTTTGTAATATATTTCATTATTATTTATTATATATAATTTATAATCATACTTGAGTGGATAATCATGGAAAATGAATCTCATCGCGTTCGTGGAGACGTTAATCCGTACATACGCACGAGCGATGATATCGTTCCCATATTTTGTGAATGGAATTGGAGTGGATGATATAATATCTTAGAATCCGTATGATGTTATAATAATCATATATTGTTATTCTTTACACCATTATACCCATCCAAGTAAGGTGGTGGTCGAAAACAGATTACACCACGGCATGGAGACAGTATTCCGTTCGTACGCACGGTTGGTGATTTCATTTTCCGTAGGATGAATAGATAGTGAAATGGGGTTGTTTCATATTTATAATAAAATATCAGTATATTAGTGATACTTATTTATTACATTATAATGAAACAACTAAAGAATATGAAGTTGAAGAAGAAAGAAACTTGAAAGAATCGGTAGAAGAGATTACCTCTTCTTCGACGCACCTCCTTTAAGCTTCCTATTAAGGGACTAGAGTTGGTATTTTTAGAAGACCAGAACCACTATAATGTTTCTAGGGAACTTTCTAATGGAAATGGTTAGGGTTTGGACGAGCATTAAGGCTCAAAATTGTGTGATGAGGAGAGGGAGGAGGTTCCATTTTATAAGGGAGGAGAGGGGCACCTTTGAAAAAACATAAAATATTATTTTATAATAAAGTCATATTCGGTTTTTAATAGCTCCAAATTGATTTATATAAAAGCTAAGGTAGGGATGGACCTAAATCATCTCAAAAAATAGGTTTTAGACAAGTTATATTACTATTTAGCCTTATCATTTAGATTTAACTCCAAGTTAAATAATTTAACTTTTTCTGTGTCTTCTTGTTTTCTTACACTATATGGTTAATAAACATACTATAACAAGAAATATGAACCCCAAATGGTTCATTATTAATATATATAACCTTATATAAGGCATTTGGATAAGCCTTATATTTTTAGTAATATAATAACAATTAATAATATATTATTTGTTTTAAAAAATAATTTATGTCAATTTTGACACTATTTGGTAATTGATTTTTGTGAAATTCATAAAATCATGATTAGTTCTAAAAAAGTTAATATAATCAATACTAACATGTCATTTTAGCCTAAAAATTTATCAAAATTCATAAAAAGTCTCAAACCACATTTATTTGGGTGTTTATAACATCAATTATGTTAATATTTCATTAATAAGGTAATTACTGCATCATCATTGTGTCATAAATAAATTAATTTATATAATTTATAAAAACTATAAATAAAATACAATTATGTAGGAAATATTTTTATCTTTCTAATGAATACTTATAGTCGAAATTATCTTATGTATAACCCTATATTAAAAATGTTGTAGTTATCAAACATTGATTTTAACAATTTTAAATCTTCTTTAAATAAAATAACAATAAATATCCTAATCTAATCCAGGTGGACCTAGAGGAAAATATTTAATTCCTATGGTTTTTTTGGTCGAATTATACTTATCCAATAGAATGAATACATGTGTTAGGTTAATAATAATATCATATTTACCCTTAATTACCCTATTTACTTTTAACTGTGGTAAATAAAAGTAAAAAGTTTCTATTCATCAAAATTAATTTTATCTTATTGAACCAAATTTTACTCCGTGATATTAAACATGTCTCTCGGATTTATGAAATTCCACTCATAGAAGCAGTAAAATTATGTTTAATGTAAAATTTTAAATTTTCCTAGGAGGTGGGTAAAAGATAGTGAAAAGTTCAATAAAATTTTTATATATCTAAAATTATTATAAAATGAATCCAATAAATTAAATTGAACTTATATAGGTATTATCTATCAATTTTAACCAAAAATAAATTTAAATAAAATAAATAATTATCTAAATAAAATGTAAGTTTTTAAATATTAACTTAGCGTTTTCACTATTCATCAAAAATTTAAAGTTTTCAGAAAAATATAAAGAATTCACCCTAGGATAATTTCAATATTCTGAATCCAAAAATGAATTCCATTTTTAAATATAAAATTTATAAAATTTCAAAAAGTGGGTATTACTATTCATAACGGCTAGTTCATAATAATATTATAATAATATCTCATTTAGTGAAACTCGCTATTGCGTACTACACACGCTATCAATGAAGGTCTTGATTGCATGTAATGAATGCCATGTTAGGGCTGTGTGTAGTGAATGCTCTGTTTGGTGTTGCATATAACATAATAAAAACTTATTTCATTTATACATTAAACAAAATCTATACTTAATGTTGCGTAAAATAATTTCCACAAAACTAACTTGTAATTGTGTGTAACACGAGCCAAGAATAGTGGTGCATATACGGCAAGCTAATACGGTGTTGCGTATATTGCAAGATAATCTTGTTATAGTGTACAATAGAAGACATCAAAGAAATTAAAAATAATATATCTCATAAAATCTCGGGTTGTTACAGGTTGTGTCACTTTTATTCTCTCTATGTCACATGATTTAACACAAATCGTGTATCCCCCAGGTCTCCCCTTCCTACAACCACACGATTTGAGACAAACTGTACTTGTTAGGAAGCACAGTTGCTTTTAACTGTACTGTGAGGTATTTTCCTCCCATTTTAGAGCATTGAGATTTGGATAGTCCCCTTATGATTCTGAGACCTCCATGAATTTATTTGGAATCATTATTAGGTTCATTTAAGGTAATTTAAACCAAGAAAAAAATGATATGTACCATTATCATAGCATGAGTCATCATAGTTATTTTGGAATACAGTTTTATATTTTTTAGAATATATGATTTGGGTATATACATTTTTGGAATGTATATTTATTAGTTATTAATGTAGTTTAGAGATAAATGGTAATTTTTTTTGGAAGAATATGTTTTCAAATTATTCTAATCTTTGACATTTAAAAATTTGACGAGACTGTTGTCAAGAATTTTTTGCATAATTATTTATGAAATGGTTTATGATAGAAATTGTCTATTAATATTGAGGTTTTAGAGACTAATGTATTATTTCTTCTAGTATTAGTTGATTAATTATTTATATAGTATTATTATCATTACTTTGGTATTAATTTTTTGTGTTTAAAGATGTCTATATATGTGAGGGATAAGTTTTAATCCTCTTTTAGGATCTTATGGTCCATTAAATTATAATTTTAGTGCTTCAGGCATTGAAAATTAAATTTTAGTATTTATCATTTCAAATATGGGATGAATCAAAGATGAAAAAATGATCTAAAAACATAACTAATGGAAGGAATTTAACTTGTGGATTGGAAATACATCATGTCTATATATTTAATTGTATTATATTTTTATGGCTAAGGAATTCCAAATGTTGGTAAAGAGGAAGATATATCTCTCAAGTCATTTGTTCTAAAAATTATCCCTCAGTAATCAAGGTGTTATTTTTTAAACTAATTAAAATATGTGACTCATATAACAATACAGAAATGGTTTTAGAAATAATAAGTGAAGTAATAATATGTTTCATTTTATTAGAATAGAAATTAATTTCCATAACATATGTTTTTTCATATTTTTTATTTAATCACCGATATATATTGATAATTAAAAATAAATTGTAATTACATAATTTATCTATGAGGGAGAGAATGTAAGAACTATAGATTATAATGAATTTATTTTTAATTATCTTGAGATAATAAAAACGATAACATAAATTGAAAAAATATTATTTAAAATTCATCTTAAACATCAATAAATATGTGAACTAAAATAAATCAGCTGTCATCAGTAATTGGTATGGTATAACGATAAAAACACTTAATTTTTACAATCAAAGTTTTTATTAATGTGTTAATTATAAATGTTTTGAATGATCCTATAAAAACTAAAATGTAAGAATATATTAATTTCAAGTTGAATAAATTGGATTCATTTTTTGAATTAATAATGTTAAATTAGAATACGATGTGTTTATTGAATTATTTGAAAATATTTATTTAATATTTGTAGCAACCAAACCTCAGGTTTCCCATTCTAGTACCCCATTATGGTTCATTATGTGACATCATGCATTCTTCACCATACACAATAGTATTTGAACTAGCAGCAAGGGTCTAATATTTAATATGAGGAGACTATACCATCTTTATCAAAGAATCATGACAATAAAAATCAATATGAAATATAACTAAGATACTACAATAATGAATAATCAACCAATATCCCATTTAAAAATCCAAAATAGGGAAAATTACATTAAACCAAATAATTATATATTCCATTCCATATAAGTGTCAAGTGTCAAATGAAAGCCAAAAATAAAGACAAACCAACAACTTCCATGATGGTCATGAGGTAATGTACGGTTCCATCATCCATTCTCTTTCATGAATCCCAAGTCAACCATCTAATGTAGGGATACAATCTTTATACTATACTTCAAACATGATGTCTATTCGGGTACCCATCAGGGATCCTAATTACGGTGTGAGTACAACTCAGTAGGCAATAAAAAACAACATCGAAAGAAATATACAATCTATAATAGTGTCTATAATTGTATAAAGAATATAGAACAAATGAAAAAGTTAAATAGCCTCAAATTTAGTTATTTTTCAATTAAACTCATATTCCACTAGGTTAATAGTGACACAAAAACCAACCATACCTTTTTTGGTTCATGATTGAGTCTGCACCATACTTCATACGAATATCACAATTCATTATTTGATGGTATTTCATTTTTAATTTGATTCAAATTTCATTTCTCTTTCCTTAGAGCATCAATACCAGTAGAAATATATCTATCTCTTGAAAAATCAATATAATGAAACTATCTTGGGGGCCTAGAGTGTGAGTCTTGAACCCCATGGGTATGTGGATCATCACTCCCTATCCCACAACTCATTGTTCACATGCATTCATTGGGGGCCTGGAGCATCCGTTTTTCACCTCATGGGTATATGGAGAATTAGTATTTTACCCATTACTCATTAACCAATTAATCAAAAATATCTCATACATCACATTCATATCAAAGTTCAAAATCATTATCCATTTATTCGATCATTATCAACATGGTTTACAATTTTATTTATCAATCACCACTATTGTTCTTTAATTGATCTAAATAAATAATATGAAAAATTATTCATTGACCCATTTATCAACAATAAATCACACCTCATTAACCCTTTAAGATTATTTCATTTAGCCCTATAAATCCCATTATAAAAAATTTAATAAGGATTTAGTTCAAATTCATTAACACATTATTTCCAACGTAAATTAATTTGTTAATTCAATTTAAAATTCCATTTAACAATTTTTAAAAGTAATGGTATAACTACCAAAATAAAATTTGAATCAAGACTATATGAATTATTAATTAAACCACCTTCCTCAAGATCATTGATGAATTATCTCAAATTGTAAAACTCAATTTGATATTGAATGGTCTACTTCAAAATGGATAGTATGATCAAGGATCAAAACCTAGGATCAATATCCCATGAATCAAGATCCACAAAAATGTGGATTTAACTTATATACAATGGAGGAAAATACATCCCACACCAAAGATAATGAAATTAAGGGAGAGATAGAAACCATAAACAATGAATATAATCTCTTACTGAAGACTTGATATTCTTCCACTTGATCATAGATTCAAAATGGAAGGGGTTTGTGGGGTCTTAGAGCTCTATCAAGAGTCTCTAAAATCCTTCAAAATCATGTGATGAAAAAATGAGGTGATTAGTGGTAATAACTTGGGGTTCATGAATATTTAATGTAATTTTTAGGGGTTTAAAATACTTCATGCACGTTTCCTAAGAGGGGTGCATGGATTTTCCAAACCATGTGCCTTAACCATGTAATAATACTATTTGGGGTGCACTGTTTCTCCTATTTGGGTGAATGATTATTCAAATTGTGAACTAACCATGAAAATTGAATTTTTTGAGGGTACACGGTCTGGGGAGGGAGGATTCATGGGTTTCTCAAACCGTGTACCACCACCTATAGTTCAAAATGGTGCAGACATTTTTTGGGGAAACCATACAGTTTTCACTAAACTTGCACCAACCGTTCACAATCCCATGGGATTAAAATTTCCCTAAATTCATCCCCAAAAATCCCAAAGTAAGAAAAAACCAATGTTTTTCCATGAAAAGGGTTAAATAATACCAAGAAACTAGTATGATACATTTATAAAAAGGTCAGTGTTGTATAATAATCCCACCTTATAATAACTTTTCCTCATATTATACTCTAAAGAGTCACTAATCCATTGATGTTAAAAGGTTGGGCCACAAATCACACATCTCTTCTTCCATATCCCATGTTTTCTCTTCAACTCGTCCACACTGCTTAATCACTCGGACCAATGGAATAACCTTTCCCCAAATCATATTCTTAATATGATCCACAAAATGAATCAGATTCTCTTCAATGGATGTATCATTCTTAATATCAAAATCATCAACATAAATCTCATGAGAAGTGTCAGGGTGATACTATTACTGTTTTGACACATGAAAAACATAAGGCATAGATTATACCTCTATGTAAGATCCAATTGATATGCCACCGGACTGATTCTCTCCACAATATCAATAGGTCCAAAAAAACCATAGTGTCTAGTTTCCCTATATCTGAATTCGATGGTGAGCCAATCTCAGTGACACCTGAAAGAGTACATGATCACCTTATGTAAACACAAGGTTTCCATGACATCGATCAACATAAAACTTATATCGAATCATTGTTGTAACCATAAATTCGTGAATCTACTAAATCTGATATGATGTCTCCTTCACAAGACTTAGTCTTAATAACTCAAACTCACCATACTCCATCTTACACAAAGGTGATCTACAAGGACTATAGTAAAGTGCCTTATATGGTGTAATCTGAATAATATTGTGATAACCATTGTTATATGATAACTTAATGAGAACTAAGTGATTCTCCAAATACCCAAAAAAATCACGGATTCAAGCCCTCATCATGTCCTCGAGCACATGGATAGTATGTTCAGAATAGTCCTTTTTCTATAGGTGTAAATTCATCTTCATAAATACATGTATACCATGAACCTTCAACAAGCCTTACCAAATGTGTGCTGTAAAACATGAGTCATTATCTGAAGATATAATTTGTGGAACCCCCTTCAATTGACTATCTACTGAAAATACATATCTCCCAATTAATCAACCATGAATGTTTTCTAGATAGTCATTAAATGGGAAAATTTTATCTACTGGTCCACAATCACCCATATCACGTCATTCATATGAGGTATCTTTGGAAGAACCACGAGAAATTGAAGGTTAACGTCATCTCACTTTCATTATGGAATAGGAAATGGTTGTAGTAAACTACCAGATCATTGATGCTCACCCTTCAACAATAGAAAGAGTATCATCATGTCACGTAACCTAAAATCTCCATTTTCATTCCTGACCAAAAATATTTTTGATGTAGGTCACGGTAAATTTTGGTCAAACCAGTATAAAACACAAGATTCAAGGAATAAAACACACACATCAAATACTTAGGCATACATGTAGGAACAACAACATGGTTCCAGACACAGATGATCTCATATTCATATATTGTTCAACTGGAAGGTCAATCCACACCATCAAGGATTTACCTAATGGAAAAACACTCAAGATCCTCATAATACCTCTCCTTGATCCAGCTTAGAAGTGTGGACTCAAATGATAAGGATACAAGGGTAATCTTTTTTCGTGGCCCTCTTGAACATCAATATACATCCCAACTGACAAATTCATCATCTTCCACTCAGAACAGGACTCATGGACTACCTGAGCATTTGTCTTCTAGTTGAAAGAAATAGAAAAAGTGTTTCTTTCTCCCAGTGTATAGGCTATAAAAAATGAAATGAAATATATAATCAACCTATATCCACTATTGGAGATTAAAATCTAATTTCGAAAATATGTATTTCATACTTTTTTTATCAGTATACATAGTAAAATATTCCCCCAAAATGTATACATCCAACACATAAGGGCATAAAACACCATGGAATACTCAAGAACATGTGGAGGGAAATTTCATTAATGTGTTCTCAACTATCAAAAAACATAAGCCAAAAATATTGTAACACCCTGAGATTTTATGAAAACAATTATTTTTAATTTAATTAATGTTATGTGTTGTACTCTACACCAAAAGGATCTTTCATGACACGCAACCCTGACCTGGCTTGCATTACATGCAATCACGACCTTCCTCGATAGCGTGTGTTGTACGCAATACCGGGTGTTACTAACAACGATATATTATTATAATATTATTATGTACTAGCCGTTATGAATATTAATAACTAAAATTTGAATTTTATAACATTATTATTCATCTTATACATTTTCTAGAGCATGGTATAAGAAAAAAATAAATTTTTCGGGTAAAATAAATATTTTTCAAAAAATGCAGTTTTTCCGCCTTTTGATGGCGCACCAACTTTAAATCTAGTTTTTGACATGTTTATAAGTTCAATTTTACCAAATAAAATTATTATTTGGAATCAGGATATAAAATTTTACCTTGGATAAATTTTTCATATTATTCTGATAACTTTCATATTTTAATGAATAGTAAAAACACGCTATATTTTAATTAAAAACAACTTTTTTCATTGTAATAAATTATGTGGTTAAATTATAATATTTAATGGTTTTAGAGTATAAATAGAATATATTTTTATGATTTCATATAATGTATGTCATTAGCATTGATTTTACCTTGAATTCGTAGGTTAAATCAATTCAATCTTTTGCAATGTTTTAAACAAAAACCCGTTTTCTCTCGACAACGAGATTAATTTTAATTTAATATATTCAACTTTTGTGTATTGAATTAGGAAAAATGGATTCCATATTTGGAATCATTAGGTCCAAATTATGTTAATAAGATACTTTTTATTTTTGGGCTTTATGAATAGTAACTACGGTAAATTTTATTTACCCTAGTTAAAGGTAAATCGGGTAATTAAGGGTAAAAATAAGATTATAAAATTAACCTAACACCTACCAAAATTCTATTGGATGACTAAAAGTGGACCCATATCACCTAAGGGTCGGATTAGAATAATTTAATGGACTTATGTCCATGAAAATAACTTAATTATTATAAAACCAAAGAAAGTGACAACATGTTACTCTCTTAAATATTATAAGTATATTAATTTTAATTTAGTGATAAACTTCATTAAACTTAGAACATGAATAGTCTCCAGAAAGATAATGAAATTATCTACATCATATAAATTTAATTATAATTTTTAGGTATTAAATAATTATCATTAATTTTGACACAATAGGGATGCAAAAATTATTCATTTAGTGAAAAATCAATAATATTGTTTTTATTGAAATATTAATACATATCAAAAGGTTCAAAAATATGCACGAAACTTATTATTAGTGTATATATAAACCCTAATCATCCATTGGCCTATTTTTTGGCCATTTTGATCCTTATTAAGATGATTATGACACTTATATTATTTAATTTTAAATGATGCCATAGTTGTCACCTTCATAATTTAATAAATATAACAATTTAAATATTGTGATTTTAAGATGATAAATTAGATTAAAAGTATTATTGTGAACTTTAATAGATTTATATTAATCATAGGATTTTATTTTTAATTTTTATGCAACAAATAAGTATATTAAATAATTATACAAAAAATGATGTAGTAATTATTTTATTAAGAGGTAAACCAAATAAATGGTTTTAAAAATAATAAAATAAATAATATATGAACTATTTAATGTGCAACACTAATTTTATAGATACAGATGACCGTTTATGAATCTACTAAACCTTTTATTTGGAACATATCTTCTGTATGTATTTTATTTAAATTCAAATAAATTAAAAGTGTCAAAATTGTCACTATTGTTCTTTTATAAAAATAATATATTATAAAATTGTTTAAAAATCACAAAAAAATTTAAAAATTATAAATTTAACTTTATATGATAGAAAATGTTATAAATTATCGAATTATGGAAAATTCCCAACAAATAAGTAATTATTTGTTATAATTTAAAATTTAGAATGTTATTACCACAAATAAAATTAAATTGATTAAATAAAGATAAATCATGGTGATAATGTTTAAAATAAATTCACAACATGTCTACATTTGATTGGTTGATTATATTACAACCCTATATAATCTAATCTTCGTATATGAGTCATTTTTGGAGGTTTTTAAGTGGGGTTAGATTTATTATAAATTAATATTTTTCAGAATTCTAGAGGTACCCCTCTCCTCCCTAATAAAAGGGAACCTCCTCCATCTCTTCATCACACAACATTGAGCCTTCAAGCTCGGCCACCCCTGCCAAAGTCTCTTCTGCACTTCCCTAGAAACATCCTAGAGGTCCTGGTCTTCATCAAAGACCAATTTTAGTTCCCTAAGAGGAGGTCTCAAAGAGGCGTTTCAAAGAAGAGGTAATGTCCATTACCGATTCTTTCAACTTTATTTCTTCTTCAAATTCTTCTTTTTTAGTTGTTTAATTAGGAGGAAATAACATCAGTATCAATAATATACTAATATTTTATTATAAGTATGAAACAACCATATTTCACCATCTATCCATCCAGCGAAAAACAAAATCACCGCGAGTGCGTACGTACGGAATACTGTCTCCACGACGTGGTGTAATCTATTTTCCACCACCACCTTACTTGGATGGGTATAAGGGTTAAAGTAATGAATATATATGATTATTGTAAAGTGATATTGAATCTTTAATATTATACATGCACTTTAATACAATTCCACGATCTTGGGAATGATATCATCACTTCTGCGTACGTACAGACTACCTTCTCCACGACGCGATGAGATTCACTCTCCATGTTAACCATTCATGAATGATTATAAAGTATATATAATGAATAATAATGAAATATATGACATAATAATGATACTGGATTTATGTATATATATATATATGTATGTCTTTTACTTAATTCCATTCAATTCAAAAGGGAAACAAAAACAGCATTCATGCGTACGTATGGCCCACCGTCTCCATGAACGGTGTATTTCATTCCTTTTATCGATCTATAATATATATGTATATGATGAATATATATTATATATAAATCATTTTTTACATTCTGGAATTATGTAAATCAGGATATAAGTAATAATATCAAGAACGAAAAGTCGAAACACATACAATAAATGAAATGATTTTACCCAAAACGCTGCTTTAACATGGAATTTACAAAATAACGGGTAATATAAAGTCATAAGTGAAACATATAAGATATCATAACAATGAATATGATTCTGTAATAAGTCAATGACTTTATTTAAATTATTATACAGGAGGTTCGGATACATACGGAGCATATCGGACCTAAGGTAAGGGATAATTTTGCAAATCTCATTTTTATCCAGGATTGCTTATTCGTAAGTATTTACTGGGGTTATTGATATCATCCAAGTCCATGTTTTATAAAAGTGGATTCATGTATGTTTAATGTTATTTTTACCCATTTTTTACTTTTACCCCATGGTATGGAAGGAATCTTTCTTTTATTTACCCTACAAGGTACTTTTTGACTTTTCCAACAAAAGTACGTGAAGAATGTTTTTTTAACTTATACAGAATGAAAGGGTTTTTAAGGTTTTATAAAGTCTTATTTTCATGAAGCTTCCTCCAAATTATTTCATGACTATTTTCAACAAAATCCATTTATTTTAATATTTCATGAAATTTTGTGAAAAGAAAATGATTTTGAACGTAAAAAGATATTTTCTTCATGAATTCATTTTAAGTGTTTTATCAAAACCATTTTCATCTAAGATGACATTATTTCACATGTGTATGTTTCTAATATCATGTCTCTATGATTTACATGGTTTCACTTTTCTAATGATGAAATGATATCCATTTTTTTTGTATGGATTACATTATGATGGAACGATGTTTATGAAACCCATTTTATTCTTGGGTTATGATGAATGCTTTATGTTTATATTATGCCACACGAAAGAAAGATTTCAAAATGATATGGGTGGGACCTATATATCCCTCCAATTCATTGGGTAAAGATTTTATATCTCATGAGATAGACATGGCTGGAAGGGTAAGTTAATCCGGTTCAGTGTTACAGGACTGAAACGAGGAGTGAACTCGATTCAGAATGGGACTTTATCCACTAAGATGGTCTTGGCAGCAATGCCTTGGATACTATGTAAATCATTACCTATGCTTAATGGATGCCAAAATTACATGTTTTATTCCCATTCTATTTTATCATGGTTTATGTTCCATTTTGATCTATGCCTTATGTACTTGTATGTTTTATGCCGTTGCTCAAGATTTTGATGTTTAAACATTATGTTCATGTTTTTATGTTCCAATGTATATGGTATGTTTTATTTTATCCATTCTTACCATTACTGAGCATTTGAGCTCACCCTTTTTATGTTTTATTTTCCCCCAGGATCAAAAAAAAGGTTTTAGGTAAGGAAACAAAAAGTGGAAGATCTTTATGGGAGATGTTGAAGATCTTTCACCATGATTAGAAGATTACGTTCCAAGTTTCCAAAGACACTAAACTATTACGGTACTTGTGTGTCTATTTTTGTTATGTATTAAGTATTCCGAAAAAGTAATGTAATGTCCATGTACATCAAGCTTCGGGTCTCTACAAATATATCCCCCTACACCAGCACTACTCCATGTCCAGCTTCGAATACATCATGAAACAAAAGTATAATTCCCATAGGAATCATAAATGATCAAAAATTTTATAGTAATAAAATGCTTCATAAAATATTGGAAAACAATCTCACATGCTCAATATAACTATAAAATGATGCCCTTATTATTAAAACTAAAAAGTGGTGTAGCCAAATGGGAGAAGTCCAGGATGAGTCTCTAATAGTAACCCACTAAACCTAGATATCTTTAGATATCAAAAACATTATTGCGATTCTCCCAAGATAAAAATTCATGTAATTTCATTAGTTCCACTGACACACCACCCTCAGAGAAGATCTGATGAAATAAATGTACATTATCAATCCGAAATTGGCACTTAGATTGGTCTGCGTATAATCTATGATCTCTCAGTTTAATTAAGATGTTGTCAAGATGTTGGTAATGACCATCATGAGTTTTGGAGTACACCAAGATGTCATCCAAATAACTAGAAACTGATATAGGTAAGGGTGAAAGATTCAGTTCATCAAGGACATAAAAATATAGAAATAAAAATATCCTCTCAAATATTTATGGATTTTGTTGATACATGAAATAGGCTACTAGTTATTTATTTTCATCTAGTTTAACTTCTAAAAATCAATACAAACACCCAACATCTCATCATCATTCTTATAAAAAAACTAGAGATCCCTAAGGTGACATACATAGATGTTTAAATCCCTTATCCATAAACATTTCTTACTATGTCAAATGTTCTTGATGATCTATAAGTTCCATTTGGAAATGTGTAATTGAAAATGGTTCAACTTTTATAATCAGTTCAATTGTAAACTCAACATATCTCTAAGGTGAAAACCCTAATAAGTTCTCAGGAAAAACATATGAATACTGGTCCACTATGGGTGGAAAGAAATCATGCATTATAAACCCATCATCTAGAAAAATACATGAAATCTGTGTGGTGAGGTCCCCCAGTTTGGGATGATATGGACCTACATTTCCAGCCCAGATATCACATTCTCTATGATGAAAAAAACAATTTCCCTTAGGATATGTAAAGTATGTTCTCCTATTGTACCAATTAATGTGGTATTGGTATGATACTAGACAGTACATACCAAAAATCATGTAATAACCAGACATGTACATATGTAATATTTGCAAAGGAAATGATACTCCACAAACATGAGAGAACACCCCTTTCATAAATAGATGGTTCCTCGACCAAACACCCAATAGTGTCTCAATGATCAAAAACTCACTCACAAAAAAACCAATCAGACATAAACCATTCACTAGTTTATATTATATAACATATTGTGAAAATACAATATCTAATAATACACTTGAATGAATAGAATCTATAAGAATAGTACACATGACTACCAATGGCCCAACCTCACTATACAAAAGTATAGGCTGAACATCATTTTACTGACCTTCCCCTCTTCCATGTGTTCTAGTCTCAGTCACCTAGGTTGAAATACTCTACTGATACATGCACTCTTACCCCAATGTGCCACATCAAATATCTTGACCATCATGACTAGTAGTACTATAACTACCAGACTAGTATGGTGTAGAAGACCTCTTTTCATACCATGTATTAGTGTAACTCAACCATCACTACCCATCACTCATGGTTTCCTTTTTCAATACAATATATGTCCCATATTTCCAAATGTTTGGATCTCTAATAGTCGTCAAGGACGTTGTTTATGATTGTGAACCAACCTATCTATCTAACAGAAATGTGCTTTAATATTTCACTTAATAACATATCCTTCTCCCCGACCACTCTTCTTTCCACTTCACTAGTTAATATAGTCATATTGGCACTTCTTAACATAGAAATAAGTACTTCCTAGACCTAAAAAAACCACTTTTCCTCCACTAGAATCCTCTTTGAGGATCCCCTAAAAAATTAGAGGCTGATTCACTACCACGTTAAAATTATTCTTCCCAAGAATATTAACATGGTACTTAATCTAACATTTCAGACTCCCTCGAAAATGTATCTCAACATATTCCTCATATCCTTCCAATGGTATAAGAAAGAGCTATATAATGGTAAAGCAACAACCATAGTCCATCATGGACATACATCCCTAGGTGAACCACAAATTATAATATTCTCGCTCTTTCCTAAGTGTTAACAAGTAAAAGTGTTCAATAAATTTCTATAGAATGCATTTTCATATCATGCTCTCTAATTAATCTTCTTGTACTTAAATATCTATAAAAATTTGTTCTTGAGGAAAAACATATATTCATCTGACATGACTATTTTCTCTACATGTGTCTCTAAATCATCAAGAATCATCTGGATATACTATATCCATATATCATCTACCTCAGGTCTACCTAATCTGGGGAAGGATGGAGGGTGTTTCAACTATAATTCCCATTATTGGTCCTACATAATCCTCACATACCACCATGGTTTCATATCCATGAATTGTATAAAACATGAAAATATCTCATAAATTTTTTTTCCTGACCCTTCCCCTAGAACTCTCGGGGCATCTAGATCAACTTTTAGAGGTACATTTCATACCATGTCTTCCTATCATCCCAACAAAAAAATTTATCCTGGATGCATGTCTCGAAAATTCCAAACACTCGTCTTAGGAAACATAATACATCATTAATAAATTTACATAAGATGGATTCATATATATCTATAACAATTCATCCCCATACTCTTCCACAAGATCAAAACCGAGGCACTATCACTGCCCTCAACCAACTATCACCTAGTTCATGGCTAACATAGGACAAATTTTCTTAAAACTCAATGTTTAACATTATAAGTCCATTTTATCCATTTCAAATTACCACTTTTCTCTTCATTTATAATTTTCAATCTCTTAGTAGGAAACAATTAATTATAAAATAATCAAATAAATAAAATCATTTTCATTCCCTAAAACCCACTCATGAATTTTCATTCCATTAATTCCTAATAAGATGCATGTCACATAAATTATTGGGTTCCTTGAATGATGCATTCATACTCAACTCTCGTACCGTTTTGGCCCATGAGTAGAATCACATAAGAAAATAACATCACATTACATGTGCATCTCCCAAGGTGAAATAGTATCCAAATGTAACCGAACAAATCCAGAATAAAATCCCACCCTAGGTACTTGGAGTTTTTCTTACACATGGGTTTTCTACTCTCATGACATTGTGTGCCACTTTTTTACTTCATGAACAGGGTTCCACATAATCGTTCCCCACTCTATTTAGTTAGTTACCTCAGGCACGCAAACTCATCCACTGGAGACTATCAATTTGTATAGAGGGTCTCATATATTAGTTGGGGAGACAATATCCTCTTTATTAAAGGACAAGAAAAGTGGAAATCAATATGAAATATAAATAAGATAATAAAAAAATCAAAAATAAACCAACATCACATATATAAATCCAAAACATGGAAAATGACCATAAAAAATAGAAGTAGATATGTCATTGCATATAAGTGTATTATGTCAAATGAAACCCCAAAATAAAGTTATATTGGAAACTCCTAAGTAGGTACCGAAATCATTTTTGGTTCCCTCATCAATGATCCTTCTCAAAACTCAACTCATTAATATAACATAGGGCTCTTTCCCTTAACTTTTCCTACAAAAATGAATTATATTCTACTATTGATCATGAAGCTCAAGTATGGTGTGTTTACAACTCAGTAGGGAACCACCAATGACATCTAATTTAATATCTGTTCTATAACAGTGCATATAGTCGTGTAAATAAAAATGAAAAAAATGAAAAATTAAATGGGATTCACATTTAATTATTATTTAATTAACCACATAGTTCCTTTGGTTATTGGTGACACCTGAACCATCCATAATTAATTTGGCCAATTGCAGAGTCTGATACACACATTATAAGAATATCTCACTTCATTATTTCATGGGATTTTATTATTTATTTAATAAAAAAATTATTTCTAGTACCTTAGAGAATCAATCCAACTAAAAATACCTCTAGCACCAATAACATCAGTCCAATGACCATATTGTGGGGCCTAAAAGAATCAATATAGAAACCAATTCTTGTTTGGAGCATCAATCACTATCTATAACTGATTGTTTAGAAGCACGCAACAAGGTGCTAGAGAATATATCCAACACCACATGGGTATTAATTGCATCATCCCCTAACAGACATCTCCATTATTAATCCGTCAAAAATATCACATATATCACATTCATATCTGTCATGACCCGTCCCCCGGGGCCCGTGCCATGACTACCTCAAGCCCGCCTTCCATAGGCCAGGGCTGGCATCTAGAAAAAAAGGCCTAATTACCTAAAACTGGGAAGCCATTACCTTTAATACTTGTAAAGACAAATAAAATAAAGCACATAACTGGATGAAACACCAAGTAAACTGTATAAAAAACGAGTGTTGAAAGTAAAAAGGGCTAGAATATAAGATCAACTAGGAAGTACAAGTACAAAAGTGATAGAATACAACTAAAAAAAGGGTAGACAAATACCAGATCACCCTCTGGGGTACCTACCTGAAGGGTAGGTATAGATCACCTCCTCAGCACTCCATGTTCGTCCGTCTCCTCCACGTATAGACACCCTGTAAATTTTTTCAGACTTGTAAAATTCCAATTTATTTTTAGATAAACATTTACATGGAAATTCATGGTCATTATACATGATATTTATTTTTTATAATCACTAATTTTGTATGAGAAAAAATTAAATTAAACATTAAATTGATTCCCTTAGTTGAATCATGAAAATTTTAAATATTTGAATCAACCTTCTAATTAATCATACATGAGGCACTTTGAATATTTTTAAACAATATGGAATAATATATTCTCATGTATCCTTTCAGATCACTCATATGCATCATAATAAAAATACACATGAAAACATCAATATATAAAATCAGATCAAATCCATTATAAGGCCTTCTTATTTCTATAATATAAAAAAATTTAATTGGAAATATCCAATTAATTATAGACACAACATAAATTGTTATAAGAATGCATAATAAGTTTGTAAAAACATTCGTTCATTATTCAAATAGTTATATATATTATAGAAAATAATATTAAATAAAACTGATTATTTATTAAAATTATTTTATATAGTATTCATTTTTTCATTTTATGGTGAACTTTATTTTTTTTAATTTTTGATTCTAATTTTGTTTTTGAAATATTTTGGATGCTATTTTATTTCTAAATGTGTTTTTTTCTACCATTTTTTAAATAGGAATTTAGTATTTAATCTTCATAAATAATATATGATAATGTTTTTAATATGTACAGTGGACTACAGCCTCACAAAGTAATGCGATTTATTTTTCAGTTGTGCTATACTTGGAAATTAATAAGGGTAAATTTAATGATTATATAAGATATGTTTGAAATTATATCAATTATTTGAATTTATTATATGCTAAACATCTTTAACCTTTCACCCTTAAAGGGAATGATATCGTCACTTGTGATACGTGTGACCTACCATCTCCACAAAGCCATGTAGTACATTTTCTATATCCAATTTTCAAGAATGGTTATTATGATGTATATACAGTTATAAATAATATATATAACAATATTATAATTATGGATATGATGAAACTATATCCTATATACTAGAACCAAAACATTCATGATAAAAGTTTCATTAGAAAACACGCCAATTAACTCCAGAGAAAATGAATATAATTAAATATTATTAAAAAAGTCATAAAATATTAAAATAGGATAATATATGGGATTATATTTAAGATAATGGTTCTTTAAAATATTTATAGTAAACATATATTTATTATACAAGATTTTCAATCACATACAAAGGGAGTCAGACAAGATTATAGGGTTTTCTCGTCTCACTTTTACTTCATTGAGATATATGAAATAATCCCCACTTATTCCATTATGTGATTTATATAATTCTCCAATTTATTTCACTTCATGGTACAGAAAATTTCATTTCATTTTATTTCATTCATGGGGCTTTTTATTCAAATGTTACAATGGCTGTAATTGTTTATTTCAGAATCTAATCATTATTTAGGATATTGTTTGTTTAAGTCTCACTTAGGGGAATTATTTTTTATTTGTATCATAATACCATTATATTTCCTTATCATATAATTATTATTCAACTTATTAAGTAATAGTAAAAATTCTACACTCTTCGGAATTTAAAATGATTCAGAATTGTTTTTAATAAAATACACCGTTATTTCTCTCTTTGGTAAAAAATCCTTTCTCAATAAAATACTTGTTTTAAAAAAACATTCAAAAAAAGTTCAAAAACATTCCCAAATTATTTATTAAATACATCATTACTAATTATTTACTTTTTTAATAATATTCTTAAAGGAATCTTCAGGTAGTTCTCAAAACAAGGTCATATTAACTTTTATAAATAATGTTAAAGGAATCCTTATTTAAACATGTACGACATGAAAATTATTTCATTATTTAATAACCAATAAATGTTTTATAATTTATCTTATATGTTTCGAAATGTATTTTTAGATAGATGTATTTTTTAAATATTTTTTGATCATTTTGTTAAAAAAATATATTTTATATGTGAAAATTTATTTTCCTAAAATGTTTTTTATTTATCTGCTTATGGCACTTATAATCATAAAAAACATAAAAAATTTATTGTACTTATGATCCATTAGGTAAATTTAATATTGATATCATCATTATTATTTATTTGGGTGATTTATGATCAGTTTTATTGTTGATGAAAAATTTTATTACCATTCACCATATCAATATGTATGGTTTATAGCTAAGTTTATTTGATTGGGTTTAATATTAAGATCTCTAATGCCACCTATTAAATGTGAATGTTTTTGTTTATTGTGTCTCATACCTTTAATATGAGGAATTAATTTTACTTAGTGAGTAATGGGTGGGGTCTAGTTATCAATGGCCCCTTGATGCATCGATAGGTCTCATGTGACAATACAATTTGATAAATTAGATATATTTTTACACACTGATTTAAACAATATTATTATAGGTCCTGAAAGTATGTTTTAGATGACCATAATTAGTAGTTGTTATTAATGAGATTAGATATTGTTGTTTATGTTACTACTTTATTAGTTAGAATATACATGGGTATGTTTCTAGGTCATATGAATTTTTATATGGATTTATTTTATCATCATTAATTCCTTCCATATTTTGCTGCAATTATTGTTTAATTGAATTTGTTTTGGTAATTTTCATTACCATATTGAATATTTGTATTTTTCTAGGATATCTTCTTCTATGTACATACCCTTAATGAGAATCCGAGTTAACCCATTTCTTGTGTTTTATTTTCCTCAGTAAACCAAAAAGTTTTTTGTGATTGATAAGTTAGGATACGCTATGGGGAATAATGGTGTTTTTAATGGAAACACGTTTTTATTTCTTTTTTTCAATTGTAATGTGAATTTATTGTATGTATCTTGTTTACCAATACTAATAAACTATTTAGTCTTCTGGGATGTGATTCCTTGTATCATAATCAATTGTAAAAAAGTAACCACCAGCTTCGAGTTACTCTGGTCACCATATTTAATGTTCATATTATAGGATGGTTAGTATAAAATATCATAATTATATTTAAAGAAATATATATTAGGGCATATAATAGAATTTCATAATTTAAGGATAATTAAAATTATACGAGAACATACTAGTGTTTTTATATGTTAGATATTATATTGTTTTCCTAGTAATACATCAGTGTCTAGATATTATAAGTTGATGGGGTTCTAGCACATATGTACTTATGGGTAATAAACTTGAAAAAGAATATCGATCTTGAATCAGGCATTACATAATTCTTGAAAATGGTCCATACTATGAACCTGGATTGACACTCTTAGGGGATATTTTTTTTAATTCACTTTATCTATAAAAACCATTATGATTTATTTGAAATTATTTTTATGGTTTAAAAACATTTCAAAGAAACCATTTTTATGATTATGAGATTATACATGAATAAAATTTTGAACTGTTTCTATATTTTTCGGATTATAAGTTATATTTATAATGTTATATTATAATATATTGTATGAAATCATTTAGAAATGGATTATAGTAGAAGGAATTTGACCATATTAATGCACATACTCTAATGTATAAGAACAATCATTTATTTGTTGTGTTTAATCCAATCCTATGAAAGGAAATAATATCTTAAATATTTTCATCATAAAAGGAATTGATATAAAGTTCTATCAAGATAAATAATGACTTTACAAAGACATATGACATTGATTTTATGTAAGAGAAGAAAAGTATATAAAATCAAAATATGGATAAATGGAAAATGGAAAATATGTATTTTTACCATATAATAATTATTGAAATAAACAACTTGGTACTTTATTACAGGGAATCTGAGTTTTCTATAAGTGTGAAGAAAAATTCAAACATGATCGTGATTGAATGGGTAAGAAATAATCCTTTTCTGTTATGTTGATGAACTATAAAGAAATAGGGAACTTCAAAAATTAATGCCCAATGCATCAAGGGAAAATACCATATATAAAGCTAAGGGATCAAGGTTATTCTCACACTATTAATATAGAAGAGTAATTGTGAATATTGGTATTGTGAAGTTAGATTTTAGAACTATGTTAGACAAGAATGGAATCAATAATATTATTGAAATGAATAAATATTATATTGTAGAATTAGATTTATAAGTATTTGAATTCACATGTTAAACTGTACAACGAAAAGTAATTCAGTGGAAAGTTAATGATTTATAAAACAAATTTTTGTGGGATTATAACCCAAAATATATTCTCTATGTTGATATTATAATGATAAATATATTTATATAAGATAGTATCAATTATATTTAAATGTTTTAGTGATTTTATGGTGTAAGTTATCTTTCCTGGAGATACTATTTGTTTTAATCTATCCAGAATATTTGAAAAAATGAAATTTTATTTTTAGAAGCATGTATGTTTTCATTAATGTTGTATGGTGAAAAAGGAATTCACATTTTTAATGACAAATTAATAACAACATTATATTTTATGGGGAATATAATGTTGATTTAGTCTCCCCAATTCAAAAATATTGGACTTTAAATTTGGACAGACATAGTTTTGACGAGTCTTAAGGTAAAATACTTATGGAAAAGATAAATTTTAAATTTTGGGATTGTTTTATAACTCATTATTAGCACTTATGTTTTGGAAAATAACTGAGTAAGGACTTGTAATTCATTTATGTATCTTAAGAACTATTAAAAGTTAATTTTAGTGCACAAAGAAAGAAAAATTTAGCTTAAAAAATTGTTGAATATAAAAAAATATGGGATTTTAGTGGGAATTGATTAATATATGAAATTATAATTTTCAGGAAATAATATTTCTATATGATAATATTCTTGACGATAAATAATTCATCAACAATAGGAAAAATGGTCTTGAAACAAAAATATTATCTTAGTACCATTATTTCTAATGAACTGATGGTCTTTTCATTAATCACAAATTTATGACTTTGTGGTAATTAAATTTTTTAAATCATTATCTTTATTGTGATCAATTATATATATCACTCTCCATAATTATTTATTCTTTTCTTACATGTCCATATCATCACTTCCCACAAATGTTTCCATACATTGAAAACTAGTAATGTGTTATTCTTGATGACCTTTGGACCTCCATTTCTCTCGTATCAAGTGGATTTTTTATTTACCCCTTTTATTTTTTGGGTTTCTAACTATGTTATTTTAAAATTTTATACCATCGATTACCATAATTATTATTGAATTACGAGTATGATATTAATTTATGGGGGATAGAATGTGACACCCTAAGATTTTAAAAAATGAACATCATGTTCGATAACATATACAATGCACATCACTAATAATAGAATAATTTTTAACACCCAAATACTATATAATATATATATATTTTTTAAATATAAATATATTCTAAGCATGTGATGCACACAACATGTTGTTTAAAAGAAACAAGATACCTTATTAAAATATTATAATTCAACCAAGATCATTATAACAAAACCCTTAAATTGTATTGTATGAATAATATTGAATAATTTATGAAACATTTATCGATTTCCCATGTATAAAATTATTTCAATTTTATTAATTATAAATAAAATAAAATAATATTTAAAGAAAAATAAATATTTTTTGAGAAATATAATTTTCAAAAAAGGTGTTTCATCACACCTTGTGATTATATTTTAAAATTATTGTTTTCCCACTCCTATAAATTTTTTATATTAAAATACCTAATTTTTGAAATAATAAAATCAAAATTATGTCAGTATTATTTTATTATATTTCACTGAAGAGATAAATGTTTTTGACAAATAGTGATGAATACTAGTTTTTTTGAAAATTATATTTTCGTTTAAATAAAATTAAGGTTCATTTATGATTTAAAATTGTTATCAAAGTAATATTTGTTTATTTATATTACATTAAATACAATTTTATATAGTGGAATCAATTTCATGTAGAATTATTATATTAAAACATTTTATACATATGAGAGTTTTATCTTTGGAAAATTGATTTTTCTTCACATTTGAGGGATTCATCTGAAAATAAATATTTTAAATTTTTAGAGTTTAATGTAATTAAATTGAATAAATATTTGAAATAAACACAATTTATTTCATATAATAGTATAAGTTTTTTTCTATTAATGAATTGTAAAAATAGGGAAAAAAATAATAGTTACTTTTAATGTTAAAATATGTTTACTATGGGGATAAACTACAACGATAAGGGGTAAAATGACCTAAAAAATGTATAATTCATATTATATCTCCATAGTTTTACCACATATCATTTTAACCTATTTTATGTGTTTGTGGGAATATCTTCCATGAAATTGACATATATTATAACTTAAGTAAAGAAAACGAAAAATGTCCCCCTATTTCTTTTAAATTTAAATTATATTTTGATGTTGGGGAAAAAATAAAAATATTAACGAATATGGATGTCCATTTTATAGAATAAGGAAATTTATTTCATGAGGTTAACTTATTTTTATGTTTTAATAATCATATAATTACTTTAAATTATTTATAAAGAATAATGGGGTAATTATTTAATTAATAGAAAAATAAATTCTACTAAAAATATTAAAATTAAAATAAATTATAGAAACTCCAACCTATAAAATAAGAACAATTTATTCTATTTGACATGAGACATGAAAAAATGGGCTTGAACAACATGTAAAATAAATTTCTATTAATAATATATCTATAATATCTTGTGTGAAACATAACCTTGAGTCAAAATTAACAGTTTTATAATATACCATTTAACAAAGTCGTTAAATAATAGGGTATGAATAATAATATTAATAATAATGAAAATTATGGATATCTATTTACGAGAAATAAAATAAGAATGATTTAAAAAATATGTTTTTGGAAAAACAATATTTTTCTAAAATACGGTTTAATCACACTTTTCACACAAAATTTAAATTTATTTTTACCACATTACGAAAATTAATTTGAAAAAATAAAAATTATTTTTCAAATCAGAATATGAAAATTTTCTTATTGATTGTTTTTGGGTTTTATCTTAAAAATATCATTTTTTGATGAATAATAAAAATACATATTTTTTTATTAAAAACTGGATTTTCATTTAAATAATTTTTTTTCTTAAATTATATTTTTAATTAGTTTTAAAGAAAAATTAGTCCAATTTTATATAAATTATTCAATTTTAGTATATTGGAATAATTTTCATATTGAATATTGATATAAATAATTTTAATCTTTTCAACATTTTCTCTTCAAAAAACCGCTTTCTCATCACGTCCGCGAGATTAATTTTAATTTAAAATTTTCTCAATCTATGAATTGAATTTTGTAAAATTAATTCCATATTTGGAATAAACATAATTTATAATTTATATTAAATTCAAATATATTTTTTACCCAAAAGAATATTGAAAATAGGAAAACATAATAATCGTGGTTAAAGAAAAAATTGATTTACCGTGTGGTTAAACTAAGAAGATAATTGTAATAATGAACTACAAAAGTTTTAAACAACCATTTGATGACCATATTTGGATCTTATATATTATAGGGATTGATAATAGACCATTTTTTTAGGCTTTTGGAATAATGAAAATGATTGAAAGATTGCATATTTTCAAACAATTACCAGTTAGCCACTCACCCCACTTATAAAAGGCCACCACGTATCCTCCCTTATTAACTCAGTAACACAATTCAAGACCATTAATTCCTTAAAAAATCACAACAAAAATTCCCCATATCATCCTATAAGCCATAAGTTTAGAAAAAAATACATACTAATAAGGTTTTTTGTTAAAACCTTAGAATGATACATGAAGAAGAGGTAACGTTACTGAACAAGAATTATTATTTTGTTACTTCCCCCAGCTCTTTCTATTAATATTAAAAATAATGACATAATAAAATAATTATATTCAATATAATGTGATATTTGTTTTATTTTAAGTGCATGAACTATAACCACCCCCACTTATATCAAATTTGTTTCGAAATCAACAATCATGTGTACTGTAGACTTCTGCCATGTGAACCGATGTCATTCATTTTTCCATTACAACATATCATGGTTGGTTATAATGATTTATATAAATTATATATATGATATTAATAATATAATATTATATATGGTGTAATTATATATTATATACCTTTTTTATTTTCCATTTCCTAGGGGATACGATAATATCGCTCATGTGTACTATGGACTACTACCTCATGAAGAGATGTGATTTGTTTTTCATTATCTCATTACATGGAAGGTGATAATGATAAATTTAACACTTTATTGTGATCTAAATTAAATTATTATTATATTAATGATATATTTTTAATTTTTAAAATATTAATATATATATATATTACTATTGTACTCAATAAAGTTGATAACATCATTTGTGTATGAGTGGTCTATTGCCTTAATGAAACGATGTGACTCTCTTTTAATCACCAAACCACATGGGTGATATATATAAGTATATTGGAATAACTAATATGATATTTATGATATTATGATCACCACATAGGGATTAAATATTTCATACATAATGTCCATAATGATCATTCAAAAATGGAAACTCTATTCAATAGTACACATGACCTACCGTCCCCATGCTCAGAGCATACTTCATTTTTGTAAACCATTTTAATGATTGGTTTTAAAAGTATAATGAATGTAAAAATATGATAATTATTTCATGATTATTATTATGATGATGATTTTAGGTATATAATATTCACAAAAATGGACCTCCCCTGATAAAACAATAATGAAAAAAAGGCAATTAACACCCGATATAATGAAAATAATTAAACATTATTAACTAATGAGTGATAAGAATTTATAAACGTAAAACCCAGAGATTTTAAAATTATAAAATTATATTTGATATAATAAAAAAGAATCATGACTAATTTTATCTTGCGTTACAGTCAGAACATAGTTTAACTTGCGTTAAATGTAACCTCGAGATTTTGTTCGATGACGTATTCCAAACACAACACCAAACAAAAAACAACCAGGATATATATTAATATTATAAACTAACCATTAAATTGAAAGGTATAAATACTATTAAATAATTATATATATATATATATATTTATTTCTTACTCAATATAAATTATTGGTAAATATTTAGTAAATAACCAATAAAATTTAGTTATGTTGTTTTATTATTCAAAATTATTTTTCCTTCAAAAATGGGTTTTAATGATTCTCATGAAATAATTATTATAATAATTTATTTAAAAATATTATAAATTCTATTTGATAAAATTAATTTTATTTTTTGGAATTTTTATTTAAAATTTACTTTGAGTGAGATTTTGAGAATTTTTGGAAAATATTAACTTTTCAGTGAATATGGAAAATACCGATTTTTGAAAAAGGTTTTTTATTTTGAGTAAATTACTTAATATAGAAGTAAAAAATTTATTTTGAATTTTTTTTAGAGTAACATAAGAATTATTTAGTTATATTTACTACATTTGAATCATATTTATATTATATTTTCATGTATGTTTTCTTTTCTGGTTTAAAAATGGGGTTTTATAAAAAAATAATTTAAAATTCATCGTGTTTCTCATTTTTAATTAATTAAAAGAATCCCTAATGGGAAATGTTTTATAAGAAGTTAAATATTATATATCAGTAAATACTAATTTAGTTTCATATAATAATTATTATTATTCATTGAGTTAATATAGAATCATATTTTTCTAAAAAATTAATTTTCTTAAAAACTCATTGTATCGCTGTGTCTGCAAGATTAATATTAAATTAACATTTTACTCCACCATGAATTGAATTTATAAAAATTTATTTCATATTTCTAATATTAATAATTTTTAATTTCTAATATGTTCAACATAATTTTGACCAAGGTGAGTAGTAAAAAACCTAAAATTATTTAAAACGATAAAGGTAAAAATGAGTATACCAATTGATTAAAATTTATACTTAATAGGAAAACGACCTAAAAATGTGTCCAAAATACAATGTATGGAACTATGTGGACACTTAGGACCTTAGTATAGATTTTTATGTGTTTTTGAGAACAAGACCCTAAAAGTAACCCATTTAATAAGTAAAATAAAGAAAAAGACAAAAATGAACCATTTTAAATTTTGTTTCTATAAGTCCACTTGATAGGGTCAAAAATCTATATTTCTAGTTATATATATCCTTTTGAAATATATATT
Source organism: Viscum album (assembly GCA_963277665.1). Classification (NCBI taxonomy): domain Eukaryota; kingdom Viridiplantae; phylum Streptophyta; class Magnoliopsida; order Santalales; family Viscaceae; genus Viscum; species Viscum album. Next base: position 59,386,369 of record OY728163.1, on the reverse strand, counting down.
AGTTTTCTATAGGTTTAATTTATCTTTAATATTTATAGATGAAATAATTACATACAATGATTAAGAAATGCCAACATAGTAATTATTTAGTTAATAATCAACTAAAATAAATGATTCAAAAAATTTAAAAGTGAAGTAAATTTAATGAAATATTTTCTAACATTAATTTTTATAATAATATATCATTTTAAATAGGTTTTAACTTAATTTATTCAAATTAAATCATTATAATGACATTTTTAAAATTAATTTTAAATGAATAATGTCAAAATTGATGTTAATATAAATTTATAATAAATGATTTTATATTAAATGATTTAATTTTTTTAAAAATCATAACATTTGGAAACTAATTTTTAATTGTAAATAAATATCAAATACATTCCATTAATGGAATAATTTATCTTTTATAATGAACATATTTAACCCAACCTAGTAAAAACATTGTTGGTATGATTAGTGATAAAGTATTGTTTTTTTGTGCATTACAAGAACTTCAGTTAAAATAAATACCCTCCATAGAAGGATTTTTTTTATAAAAATATTAATTTATATTTATAATATTTTTTTATAATTTTTATAATAATCACCAATTAAATATAGTCTTAACGGATAAATTACTTATGTTCAGAAACTAGTTACCTTAAGGAAACAAATGAAACCAATAAAGAAACATATGAGTTATGGAAACAAATATCTAAAATATGTATTTATTTTGAATGGTGGAAGTTTATCTCTAAAAATATCCTTCCCCTAAATTATTATTAAATTTTTGAGGAATATTATGTAAGGGTGAGCTCCCAAAATTGAATTATTTTGTGTATTTTCAAAAATGCCACCCCTCCTCAACTATAAAAGGGCACTCACCCCCCTCACTTATTCACACCTCTAATGTATTTTCGGATCATCAAAACGCTGCACAAATAACATAAAAATGTTCCTCATATCATCTCAGAATCCACAATTTGTTCTCAAATCTAACCAAGTAAGGCCTTTGATTCAAACCAAATGGTTTTGCACTAAGAAGAGGTAAATTTCATTAACGAGCATTTATTTTAATTCTTTATCCACCACATTCAATTATTATTATATAAGGATTATATAATAACCTCAGTATCCTAAATATAATTATATGTTGTTACATTAAGGTTATTATCTAAAACCAAAAACACTTCCATCAAATGGGTTGTGAAATCATCATTCGTGTGTTCGACGTACTAACGCCTTGTGAACCGATGCCGTTCATTTTTTCCATTACCACCATTCAAGGTTGGGAATAATGATGGATATAAATTTTATATAGTATATTTTTAGATTAAATATATTTATTGATTAATTATATCATATATACCCTTTTTTACATTCCATACCATAGGGGGTAAGATAACGTCGCTCGGGTGTGTGATGAACTACCACCTCGCTAAATGATGTGAAGCGTTTATCACTAACACAATACATGGAAGATTATAAGTGAAATTATAATGAATACATATGATATAAATTAAATAATTATTAAATAAATGAAATAATTATATTTATGTAAATATAATATATAACTCTATTTATTACTTTTTTGCACGTTTAAAAAAATTATGTTGTTTAGGGACGTGTGGACTACAACCTTCTTGAATAAATCTGATTACATTTATATCACTATAATAATAAATATATTTAAATATAATGATATTTTTTCAAATAATTATCATTATGTAAAGATAAAATATTACACACCTTCTTTCCATTAATACTATTCAAAAATGGAAATGTTACCTAGGCGTACATACGACCTACAGTATCGATGATCGTAATGTTTGTTCATTTTTCATAACCATATTTCATGATTGGTTTTAAAACTATAATTTATGTATAAATATGATAATTATTTCATTATTATTAATCTGTAGATGATTAAATAATTTCCTTTTAGGCATTAGTTTACCTACCAAAGTCATTTTTGAGACATAAGGCGAATATGGGCAAAGAATCCAACTTAAAATTAATTGATTAAATAATTATACAAAAAAAATTATAAGTTAAATAAAAGTAATAATAAAATTATAAAAGTTCATTGAAATTTTATTGTTCAGGATGTTAAAGAAAAATTGTGACGAATCAGGCTCAATGTAAGGGGTTTTCTTGTCTCAAATTTATTCCTACGTGATATATTCCATATGCAACAATTGTTATTTTTGTGTCATGTATATACTGACCATGAATATATTTTATAATTATTATCTTAATATTTAAGTTGATTTACATATACATTATATTATCTCTCTTTCATGGGGTCTATATTTTAAATATAATGAAAGCATTAATGGATTTTTATTATAATTTTCCTTCATTGAGTATTATGCTGTGTTATGCACCTATCTTATTTTATGAGGTTCATATACATAAAATTATAAGTATAATATCTTGATTTTATTTATTAAAAGTGTATTTTATGATTTCCTTTAATTTTATCCTTCCCTGGGGATTATGATTTAATGATACCAAATTAGTACGAGTTGTATGCTACAATCTTATCATTTATCGAGAGTATTTATGATTATGCTTATAAGGATGATCTGTTATGATACATCTCTCAAGAAACTCATGAGTTTTATTCTCATATATGTTTTCATGATATTTAATAGTGGAAATTAAATTTTCACGAATTTATACTTAATATTTTTTAGAAAATTATCTTTTAGAAAGTCTGATTTTATTAATCATTTCAGTCAAAAAGCTATTTTATTCAAAAAAATGATTTCTACAAATGTTTTAATTTTTTTAAAAAAATTTGAAAAATTATTTATTTGATAAATTTTTTACCATTTTATCTATTTATAAAATACTCTCAATTTAACCTTTATTTCAAATTCTGAAAAAGGAAATTTTCTAAACAATTTACAGTGATAAAAGAATGTTATTTACAAAATGAACAGAATTACCCTCCGAAATTACCTTCATTTCATTGAATATTACTTGTAAATTTTATAATATTATTTTTAAAAATATTTTTTTCTGAAAATTTTACATATTCAAATGTTTTAAAAATAATTTTCAATTTAAATGATTTTCAAAATAAATTATGTTATAAAATGTGATTTACAAAATGAAAATCATATTTCCTTTAAAATATTTGTAATTATATTTTAAATATATTTTATTTAATCATTATCAACAACTCTTGTTGTTAATTATGTACTAATGAGGTTATTTTGTAATGATACCATCCTCAATATTTAATAGAATGAATTTGTATTTTTTCAATTAGATTATTATGGAACCTGTTTCATTTCCATGGGATAACCTAGGTTCAAAGAGATTGTTATAGAACTAATTTCATTTCCACAATTTAATAATTATCCAAATAGATTGCTATATAAACCATTTCTTTTCAACTTGTTAATTGTGTTTCAAATATATTAACATGAAAACCATTTATTTTCAATTGGTTGATCAGGTTATAAAAGAATAATAAATTTTTATATGATTTTTATGATGTAAGATCTATATACTTTATTCATGTTGTGTTTCTTGGACATTGTATCTTAGTTCAACGTGGTTGAATACCCTGAGAGGGGGGTGAATTAGGGTATGAGAGATTAAAACTTTCTCCCATTCTGATCATGTTTCATTGTTAGATAAAACTCAATTCTCTTTTCCTCCTATAGAAATATATTAACATTTATGAAATTATTCACCTGAAACAGCGAGTTTTATTTGGTTCACCCTCACTAGGCTATGTCCAAGGAGCATACAATGACAATGTGCTGATGAACTAAATTCACTGAACATTTGTGCCAATAATAAGTAAAATAATCGGGTCAGATCTTTTCTACCCAAGTCCAATTCATTTATAATTTTTAGGTTCTGATCACTAAATTCCCAAGGGTCACTCCCTATGCCGCTTTCTTTGGATCACTCCTAGTGGAAAGGGTCATCGTCTTCCTCTTCCTTCGCTCACTACTCTTGAAAAAGAATCCACTCATAGTTTATGGATGTGCAGGTCAAACACTGTTTATGGACATATCGGTCCATTAATTTTCATGAATTCATGCATCCTCAAGTATAGGGAGAAGCTCTATTGAAGTTCCTTTTTCACATGTAGATAAAGTCCACATTCTTGAGTAATTCGAGGTACCATAATATACTTCCTCAAGGTGATTTGATGCTTTCACAAGATTCCTTGTGCAAATTTCAAACCACCTGATCCTCACATGAATTATGTACTGGGTTTGGTATTTGAAATGCCTACTCAACGTACTACTGCCTCTGTCACAAACCTCCTCTGTCTATGGACGGCCTCTGCCATTACTGCCATGTACTGCCTTCATGTACCGACTCCACAAACCTCCTTGGCGAACAAACTTATGCCCCGGAACTGTTTTCTATTCACAGCCTACCTTCCCTAACCTCTATCACATACTACACATTCTACTTCCGTGTACCACATCCTTTGTGGGTTACAGTTCTCCACAAAAACAATTCGATGTAATATTTTCCATGCGAACAACTACGGTCTTCGTGAACCTCCCTTCACAAACTTCCTTTTGACTTTACTAAAATATCATATCAAAAAGATATTCTCTAATGATATTATATCTCTAAAATAATTAGTGGGATTAGTGATTCCTATATAGGTTATGATATCTGCAAAATCCACTAACCCATGATTTTCCAAATCTTCAATCCAACCTCTACCGCATACTGATCCTTCTACTGTAGCGAACCGCATGCCTCCCACGAACCATTATTCATGCATGGTTTGCATACTTTCTTTACTCCTATGAGGTAGATCTTATATATCAATGGCAGACCATCTACATACCACACCACCTTCCACCATAATCCATTTTTGGTTTTGCGAACCACTACAACGTACGATTCCCACTGCTCTGCGTACTGTTCCCAGAACATGGTTGGAGGCCCGTGAATTATAGTACACGGTTCTCATCATTTTCCATATTTCTTGAACATTGTTCATATCATTCACTCATATGCTGAAATCATTCCTTTTCCATCTTTAAACTCCCGATTTTGAGGCCCAAAAATTTGGCAAACACTGTGAAACAATGTCACCTTTAAAACCTGTCTTCGGAAAAGACCATCCATTCTCATTCATGATCATTTGGATTTTTCAACAAACTCAATCACAACAAAAACATTCTAAGGTGTATTGTCCTAGAATTTCCGTATATTTTTTGTTGTATAGAATTATTCTGAGACCACGAAATTTGATGACACGTAATTCTGAGGCCCAGAATGATCTACTGAAAAATGTTAAGCTTTAAATTGCATGTGTGAGTAGTTGTCCAGCAAATGAGAAATAACTATCACACAGGTTTCGAGATTAGAAATCTGAGGGTACCTTTGTATTCAGGATGGTGGGTTTACCCTAGGCATGACTTATGTTTAATTGGCATGGGCCTCCAGTGAAAAAAACCCAAAAATGGCATAACCGTAAAAAAATAATTAAATAAAATTGCTTTATTTTTCAAATTATTATAACAAAAAAATGGTGACTCGAATTAAAAATCTGATACCACCACTGAACTCGTGACGGTATACTTTACATAGGAAGACCGTAACATTGGAAGGTGTGTGCCAACAGTGGAAGTTAGTTTTTGGAAATAAATAGAATAAATAAGTAGAAATTATTTTATTGATAAATACTTTATCTTCTAAAAGGTAACTCAGATTGAAAATACGAGAGTCCCTTTGGATTTGTAGGGGACATTTTTCCCTAAGGCGAAGCCAAACATCGATCGATATGGGTTGAGGGTGACTATTAATAAGTTTGGAATCACTTTTTATGGTACGTTCAGTAATCGTGCAAGAAGGATTTTCAGTCTCTTAAACCATTGCTTCGGTCAAATATTAGAGGGAACGTTTGAATTCAGAATGCCAGGATTTTCCTAGAAATGACATAACTTTGGCCAGAAAGTCCCGAAAAGAATTTTTTTTATACTTTTCAAGAAAAATAATAATATAATTTAAAATGATTATTTAATTTCTTTTCTCACCTTTGAGTTTCGGGCGGTGATGCTACATCCAAGGAGCATAAAATGACCATGTGCTAATGTACCAAATTCACTAAGGCTCAGGGATAATAATGAGTAAAATGTTTGAGTAAGATATTCTATTCCCATGCTCACTACCTTTACAGGGTTTAGGGTTTTCTCACTACATTCCCAAGGGTCACTCTTGATTCCTCTTTCTCGGGCTCACTACTGGTTGGAAGGGTCATCGTCTTCCTCTTAATTTGGTCACTAGTATTGGAAAGGAGTCAACTCATAGTTTATAGACTTCCAGGTCAATCAATTTTTATGGACATGTAGGTCCCTTCAATTAAATGAATTCAAGCATCCTCAACTATAGATATATTCTCTGTTGAAGTCCCTTTTTCACCCACATAGGAATTCCACCTTCTCGAGTACTGTTATGTACCGGAAAATACATCCGCAAAATGATTTGAAGGTTTTGCAAGCTTCCTTGTGAAAATTGTGAACCACCTTGTCTCTCCCACGTACTGAGTTCTGGGTTTGGTATGCGAACCACTTGCTCCATGTGATGCATCCTCTTCCGCAAACCTCATCTGTCCGTGGACTACCTCCGCCTTCTCTATCACGTACTGCTACCACTTACCAATTCTGTGAACCTCCTCCTCCAATCACCCTCTGTCCGCAAACTATTTGTTGTTCGTGTGGAAGCCTCTTCCACAAACCTCCTCCTCTGCCTACCAAGTCTTAAGAGGTTACAAATTTCTGTGATTTATCAAATCTTCGATTCAACCTCCACCGCTTACTTGTCCTTCTACTGCTGCGGATCACAAGCCACCCACAAACCATTTTTCACACAATTCACATACTACCTTTTCTCTTACGAGGTCAATTTCCTCCACCGACATCAAGCCATCCAAGTACCGCACCACCGCTTAGCCGTGAACCATTTTTGGTTTCATGAACTTCATATGCGTACTGTTACTGCTACTCCGCGTACCATTCCAGGAACATAGTACGCAACCCATGAATTGTGGTACACGATTCTCACCTTTTGTTGATTTTCTTCTACGTTTTTTCATACAGTTCACTTCTTTTAAGAAATCATTCCTTTTTTGACATCAAACTCCCGATTTTGTGGCCCAAATATTTGGTGAACACTATGAAACTACTCCACCTTAAAAACCTGTCATCAGCAAACACCATCCATTCTCATTTGTGGTTATCTGGATTTGTCAAAAAACAAAATCACACTCAAAATATCCTATGGGAACACCTTGATGGATTTTTTCTCAAATGAAAGCCTCAAAGGAATTCTAGAAAGTCTAACCACCTTCCAGAGGTAAACACCGGTTGCATTCCTTCTACTGAAAAAAGGATCAACCCGAACTGACAATACGATCCCCACCAAAGGAGTTTCCTTGTCATAAAAAGAATAAATATACCATCTATTCACAAGCATTCTTGATCAAAACTACTTTAACCATAATTGCAAGTCATATGGCATGACAACCAAACGAAACTGACCAGCCTATCAAAACATTTGACTCTTATGGAAGTCCTATTGAGCTTTGGGATGAACATATTTATTTAAATCTCTTCTCACACTAATATGGAGATGACGCAAGACCATACAAAAAAACTCAAGTCACATCATGTTTATCGAACTCAACCAGCTTTTTTAAACATTAAATAACTCGACGGGTACCGTGTATATCAATGCATACTATCCTGAGGTTACACGAGCATATGATACATCATAAATACTACCCATTTTCTTACCAAACCTATTCATTCAAATATATGATGACCATATAATGGATTTAGTATAGAGTGGTATTTCCCTATATTACCAATACCCTATATGTCATCATTCCCAGTCATCGATCACTGAGGAAAAGAAATTGTCAAATGACCTACGCATCGACCAACCATAACCGAGGTACTTCTATCCAGTTGAAACTGAGCATTACTCGATGCTCACACCTATATCAAAGGCCATTAATGACATGACTACCCATCCTAACAAGGGTTTTATTTAAAATATAAGCATCCCATAAGGGATAATTACACCAAAATGAAAAAATAAAAAGGTCAACAAGATGAGGAAGGCATAGAATCTATAAGGTTGATACCTACTGAGGGCTTCCCCCTTATGAAACATAAGCATCAACCCTATCACTTGGTCATGCTAAAGAAATGTTAATATACTCAAAATGTGATCATCTAAGATATTTAAAAAAGAGAAGATGACCTACAGAAAATGCTACCTCTTCCATTCCAAGGCACTCAAAGGAAGGTTTAATCTTCCCTTACACAAGGTTATAAAAAGGGAACCACCAAGGGTTCCATTTTATGTTATTTCATTATTTAACATGAAAAATTTAAAATTTTAAAAAATATATTTAAAATGGAACAGCAAGGAAAACTAGAAATTCTAAAAAAATCATCATTTTTGTTAAACAATTAAACATATATTAGACATCCCATCATAATTAGGCAATCTATCAAATAAATACATTTTTAAACAGATAAAGCAACCTATAAGGGTACCATTAAGCTAACATGGGTTTTTCAAAAAGAACACCAACAACTATTTCATAATTATCAAGTCTATAAACAACCTTAAGGGGTATCTAGTAGTAGCCTTGGCCTACCAGTGGCCCTCGGCCACCGACGGCCCTCGGCGACCGGTGGCCCTCGGCGACCGGTGGCCCTCGGCTATGGGTGGCTCTCAGCTACCGGTCGCTCTTGGATACCGGTCGCAGTCGCCAACTGGTAGCTCTAGGCTACCCATAGCTCTTAGATACCGGTGGTTGTTGCCAACCAGTAGCTCTCAACTACCTCCAGCTCTCAGCTACCGGTGACTGCGCCCACCAGTAGCTCTCGGCTACCGGTAGCTCTCGCATACTGGTAGCTGTTGCCAACCGGTAGCTCTCGGCTACCGGTAGCTCTCGCCAACCCCCATGGGTTTTCCAGTAGTGCCTCCATTTTGCGCAAATTGTTTTTAAACCATGTTTTGACCCCTTATCCTATCTTAAAGCCCATTAATGGCATTTAATTAAATGGAAATTCTTTTAACTGCGTTTTGAGAAATGCCTCTACCGTATCCTTTGAGTCGGTTTTAACCGCCCCGACGGGCGGGGAACTTTTAATTGGATGTGTGGGATGACCCAGCCGCGTGGTCAACCCACGATCCCGCTTCATCTGTAGTTTCGAGTTTTTCTCCATATCTTAACCATCCTAGGGATGCTTTATCTCAGCCTTTATACCCTAAAGGCTTATCTTCCCCCTAGGTTTCTTTTTATCTATCACACCCTGCACTCAGAATACCCTTCCTCCCAATGAGTCGTACCCTTGTTACGAAGTTTTCCTTGATTACGTTCCATGGAGATCCTGCTACTCGTATTTTCCAATTTCCACGTGAGGACTTATTGTCGATCCTTGATCAATTAGGTAGGTATTTTCTCATTCATCTCTCCTTTATGTGTATCATGCAGGGTGGGCATGCTTTTGATTTTGTGGGAATTGATGAAACCAAACTTAATGAAGATAATGAACAGACCTTTAAAGAATTAAAGGGGGTGTGATCAACGTCCTACTATGCTCTTTTATTGTTGATATGTGTTGTGAATTATACGGGCCTATGATCCTTGAAAATCATGGCAGTTGGTGGTCGTTATCTGTGCACTAATGAACCTTGGTGTTCTTAGATGTTTAAATAACTGTAACATGGAATGGGTTAATTAAGTATACTTTGTTAAATAAATTGAAATCACTAGGATTAACCCTTTTCTGTGATAACCCTGGTTAAAGAATAGTTGAATTGAAACCATAGAGTGTGTTCAATATTTTAATTCTGAAAATACCTGCCTAGGCCTACCTTGTGTTGGTGGTAGTGGTTTTGTTGTTTTTCCTCCACGGGCCGATTATGGGTGACTTTATGATTTTGTAGGATGGGATCCCATGTTGTTATACTATCGCTGGTTTTGAATCTGAGGCTATGGGGGGGTTACTCTGCTTATATCATGAATTGGGGTGGAATCCACTGTTGTTGAGAAACCATTGGCTTCTGGAGTTTGGGAACATGGGGTTGTGTCTTGGTGTTGTTTTGTTTCCAGTACTTTGAGGGATCTCACTTAATCCCTAGTTGTTGTGATTTCACAAGAGAAATGGGTGTGAATGCTTAAATTAATTGATGTTTTTCCTTTCTTCTGATTTTGTTGTTTCATTTGTGAATGTGCCTCTTAGTTTCCCAGCAGTGAACGAATTAACTCATACTGAACTTTTATGAATGATAACTTGAACTGAGGAACTGGGAACTGTTTGTTGTGTGCCTAGTTTTTGAGGCAGCACTGCTTGTGTACATAATTTTATCTATTTAAGGAGCTATAGGTTAGGTTGTGTGTTGGTATATATATGTATAATTGTATGTTTTGTGTTTAGTCTTACCCCACCCGCATTGGGCACTTAGTTTCGGACACCCCATTTGATGGGGAATGGCGTTTCCCCCTAGTTACTCTTCTTCTTGCTCCCTCTTCCATAGGATTTGATGGAGGGAGGTGATCTTACACCCATGATACTTCGGGTAGGCTTCGTTTGGTGTGTTGATTAGCCCGGGTGTTTTCAGGCAGGGGTTCTGGTTATGGTTTGTTTTCCCAGGTGTCTTCGGGATGAGGTCTAGGTTTTTTCGGGTAGGGATGGATGGTTGTGAGGCCCAGGTGTTTTCGGGTAGGGATGTGTGGTTGTGAGCCCCAGGTGTGTGCGGGTAGGGATGTGTTGTTGTGAGGCCCAGGTGTGTGTGGTTGGGAAGAGCGTGGTAGCGTCAGGACGTTTGCAGTTAGGGATGAGCAACTAGCTAGTGGGGGAAATGGTGGTGCGGGGTACCCAAGTTCATTGTTCTTTACTATTTACCTTACTACATGTTTTATTTGTTGAGCGCGTATGGTGAGGTGGAATGGATAGGTTCCTTGAAATATGGTGTTTCTTCTACTTCTCACTGGACTTTAGGACATCTCCCCACTTGTGCACAAGAGCTATAGGTTTTTCCTACTGAGTATACTTTGTATGCTCACCCTACATTTACTTTCATGTTTCTAGGAGGACTTCAGAGGCCATGTGGGACCTTACTAGTCTGAACGTTGGAGTTGTTTTTGGTCTTTCTAGCTTTCTACATCACCTTTCCTTTCCTTATTGGTATTTCAATTTGGAGTCCTTGTACTTTGTTCAGTTTTATTATTAAACATGCATGTAGTTTGGCTTTTACCTTGAGTTTTCTATACATGGTGGTGGTTGGTGTTGACTCATTATTTCTCCCAATCTTGGTTAACTAAAAATGGTAATGCCTCCCATATTGTGAAAATGTTATACCCTTGGGGCTAGTCGCCACTCCGGGGCCTACTGGAGGCGGGACTCAGGGGGTCATTATCTTTCCTTCAACTTAAAAAAGGAAGGGCTTAGAGATCTGTTGTCCCTTCCCTCATTTCGGAGAAGGTGGGTCATGATAGAATGATATCAGAGGTGGTTAAGGGATAGGATGGAGTCTGGAGTTAGGCGCAATGAGGATTTCATGGGATGGTAGGGAAAAAATGTTAGGTGATCTTGGTTCATGAAATAGACCATGGGGGACCGGCTAGGACACAGGATTTTAGGGCCCCCCATGACCTGATGCAAGGACTCTGAGCCTATAAAATGACCAAGTGAGACTACATTTATTGCAGGGTAGAGACCCTAAGGAAGGTACATGCATCATACTGATTGTGTTTTTTTTGATATGGGGCACCTTGGGGAGAAATATTTAATAATAATAATAATAATAATAATAATTCCCTTGCTACTCGGGCTTAGGAATTCTTTGTTTACCTTGCAGCTACGACACCCGAACATTATCCACGACTGACCGGAGTGGTTGAGGCCTAGCGGATCAAGGCATTTGACTAGCAGAGGGTTGACCAAGATGAGGAGGATGACTTGTGGCAGAGGACACTGCGCTCCTTCCAGCGACAAACCCTCGAGAAGTACGAGGGAAGCGTTTCTGACTCAGTAATGGAGTGATAGCTTGATGAGCTAGCCATCACTTCTCTTTGATCCGTGCACCGAGGGAGTACTGGGTTCCATTGGCCATCAGTCAGATAAGAGGAGCAGCATGTCAGTGGTGGACACTTTTCCTGGGAGAGAAGACAGAGGCAGAGGTTTCTTGGGCCAGTTTTGAGAAGGAATTTCGTGAGGATTTCCTCTCCTCTACGAAGAAGGGTGAGAAGATACATGAGCTATTATCCCTTCAGTAGGGAAGCATGTTAGTGATGGAGTTGGGGATCAATTTCAAAGATCTCTTGTGCTTTTCCCCAGATCTCTTTCCAGATGAGGAGTCTCGGGCAAGACGGTTAGAGGAGGCACTCCATCCTTCACTTCAGTACGCTGTCACTCCCTTCACTCTTTCGACGTACCTAGCAGTACAGAATAAGGCCGAGATAGTAGATAGGATGCCCTCGAAAGGAGTCACACCACGAGAAGGTAACCAGTAGAGTTCATAAAAGGGTAAGGAGGTCAGTAGTAGGTCTCCAGCGACAGGGCCTTTCAGGTTTCAACAAGCAGGGTTTAGGCCTCATCAGTTCCAGTCCCGAGCTTCTGCCCCTCACCCTTTTCTCGCAGGTCCAGGACCGAAGTGTTTCTATTGCGGAGTTTTCCGACACGTCTAGAGTAGGTGTCTGACTCGAGCTACACATGGTGGAAGTGGGCAGTTTCAGCACCCACCTCAGCATCATCCATTGCCGGAAAGGCCTTTCTAGCAGCAGCAGCATACCCATGGCCCTCCGATGGATGACCTTGCGGGAGGAGATCAAAACCAGGGTGCTCCTCAGGGACCTCAACCTGGGCGTGGTCAGGGAGGTGGTCGACAGCAGCGAGGTAGAGCAGCTGGGCATGGACAGTTTCACGCCGCAGAGTTAGTAGCTCCCGCAGGACTAGATGTCGTTCGAGGTACGATCAGTTTATTCAGCACTATTGTTTCTTCCTTGTTTTATTTGGGAGCTTCACACTCCTTTTTTACGACTGAATTATCCCATGCTCTGGGTCTGGATGCCGAGAGACTTTTTGTGCCGCTAGTTTTGAGAACCCCAGTTGGGGGTCAGACCAGCGTATCATACTTTTTCTGGGGATGTAGACTGATGTTGGGACCACATCAGTCCAATGGAGACCTTCTTTCACTACAGATGCATCAATACAATGTCATTATAGGCATCGACTGGTTATTCTCCATGCATGCTATAATAGACTGCTATCGGAGAAGGATCGAATTCTCTAACGAGGTTAGATAGCGTGTGGATTTTTGGGGGAGCAGAGTTATCAGGAGGGGAGTCAACATTTGGAGCCACTCTATTTTATGCTGGATGGAATGTCAGTGGAGTCAGCGGATGCAGGAATGATAGATGTCCTAGAGGTCTTAAGATAATTCCTTGATGTCTTTCCCGATGAGTTTATGACTCTACCCCTCAACGTGATGTTGAGTTTGGGATAGACTTACAGCCTGGTGCCCGCCCGATCTTGATGGCTCCTTATTGGATGACACCTTCTGAGTTACGGGAGTTGCGGATTCAGATTGACGATCTGATGGAGAAGGGCTTTGTTCGACCCGGCATGTCGCTATGGGGTGCTCCAGTTTTGTTCATAAAGAAGGAAGATGGTAGTCGATGACTGTGCATAGACTACCGAAGGTTGAATCAGGTGACAGTCAGGAATCGTTACCCCCTCCCGAGGATAGACGATCTGTTGGACCAGCAGATGGGAGTAGGTTGGTTCTCTAAGATTGATTTGCGGTCTGGATACCACCAGCTGAGAGTGAAGGAAGCTGATATCCTGAATACGACTTTCAGATGCAGATATGGCCACTTTGAGTTCGTGGTCATGCCATTTGGCATTACAAATGCACCACTTATGTTCATGAACCTCATGAACTCTATCTTCTGAGAGTTTCTGGACCAGTTCATTGTGGTGTTCATCGACGACATCCTTATCTACTCAAGATCATAGGAAGATCATATTGAACATATTAGGGTAGTTTTGGGAGTCCTTCGACACCACAATCTTTATAGGAAACTGTCTAAGTGCAAGTTCATAACGCGAGAGGTACATTTCCTTGGACAGGTATTGTCTTAGAGGGGAGTAGCAGTAGATCTGTCGAAGGTAGAGGTAGTCATTTCATGGGAAGCACCCAAGAACGTGGCATAAGTTCATAGTTTCCTGGGTTTGGAAGGCTATTACCAGAGGTTTTTTCCCAAATTCTATCGAGTTGCAACTCTATTGACAGTTTTCACTAGGAAAGACCAGGCCTTTGTGTGGAGCGACCAATGCCAGACTGCTTTTGGCTACCTAAAGGAGAAGTTGGTTAGTGCTCCAGTACTCAGATTACTAGAGGAAGGGGTGTTGTTTGAAGTGTTCTGTGATGATTCTGGGCTTGGGTTGAGTTCCTCCAAGATTACAACTTCGAGATCTCTTTTACTGAGGGAAAGGGAAATGTTGTGGCTGATGCCCAGAGCTGAAAATCACATAAGGAAGTAGTTCGTGAATCTATAGATGCTTGGAGAGTGATGGAAGAGTTAGCGGCCTTGCATTTGGATGCAAGCGTGGAAGGTAGAAGAGGCTTCCTGTTTTAGATGATTGTAGTTTCCCCTTTAGTAGTTCAGGTGGAAGAGTCTCAGTTGGGGGACTCGGAGGTGGAAGTGATGTGAGATCGTTTTTATCAGGGAAATGATCTTGAGGGATGGTCGGAGGATGGTCAGCATCAGATGGTTTTCCATGGAAGGATTTTTGTTCCGGAGTTGATGCATGAAGGTGTTCTCCATGAGTTCCATGGCTCGGCTTTAGTGGTACATCCTAGGGTCTCAAAGATATTTCAAGGCTTGAGGGGACAGTTTTGGTGGCCCAGGGTAAAGTGGGCGGTGGCAGAGTTTGTGGATAAGTGCATAGTGTGTCAGCAAGTGAAGGTTGAACACCGCTTTCCGGGAGGGCTGTTTCAACCTTTAGATGTTCTTGAGTGGAAGTGGGATAACATCTCGATGGACTTAATCACAGGGCTACCCAGGGCTCAGGGAGGCTATGATGCCATCTGGGTAGTGGTGGATCGGTTGACAAAATCATCTCACTTCTTGTCCATTAAGGAATCAATCCTGGTGAGTAATTTATCCCAGAGCAATGTTGATGAGGTGGTACGGTTACACGAGATTATGAGATCTATTGTCTCTGATCGAGACATGCGGTTTACCTCACGAGTCTAGTGGGGATTACAGCATGACTTTGGAACCCAGCTACACCATAGAACTTCTTTACTCCCTCAGACAGATGGGAAAACAAAACGAATGATCCTAACATTGGAAGACATGCTGTGGGCATGTGTTCTAGATTTTGGGGGACAATGGGTACGACACTTGCCTCTGGTGGAGTTTTATTATAACAATAGATTCCACTCCACTATTGGAATGACACCATTTGAGGCCTTTTATGGACGTTCGTTTCGTTCGCCCATTTGCCGGACATGGATTGGGAAAGCACCTTTTCTTGGGCCAGAAGTGGTGCAAGGAACCACTGAGAAGGTTCAGCTCATGTGTGAGAGGATGAAGGCAGGCCAGGACCGGAAAAAGTCTTATGGCGATCATAGGAGGAGGCCCTTGGAGTTCTAGGTGGAAAATCATGTGTTCTTGAATGTTTCACCACGACATGGGAAACGAAGGTTTGGGAAGGAGAGTAAGCTCTCCTCTTGGTTCATCAGACCTTTCGAGGTGTTGGGATGAGTTGGTGAGGTGGCATATCAACTGGTGCCGCGACCTCAGTTAGAGAAAGTTCACAATGTCTTTCACGTATCCCAGCTTCGTCGATATCTACACGACGACTCCCACGTCATCGATTATGGAGAGATAGATGTCGAAGATGATGCGACATTCATAGAACGACCAATCAAGATCGAGGATAGTAAAGAGAAAGTTATTTGTGGACGAACCATCCCCTTGGTTCATGTGTTGTGGAGGCATGTTGGCCTGGAATAGAGCACTTGGGAGCGGGAGGCCTAGTTACGCGTTCAGTACCCAGAGCTATTCTGACTTCCTTGTTGTTTTTGTTCTGATCCATGAGATATTGTACCTTGTGATTTAATATATGAAATGATTGTTTTTCTTAGCTATAACATGATCTATTCCCTATTCTATGTGTGTGTGTGTCTGAATGTGTGATGATGGGAAAACCTGAATTCTAATCAGGACGCATTAATGAGGATGCGATTAAACCATGCCGGCAAGTCAGTGCCACCCAAAGCAGATAATATCCTGACATATAGGAGGGGAATCCCTAACTCATGTGTTGGACAGTGTGATCCTTGTTCTTGTTGTGAATGTTTGTGGTTGATAACTCTTGGGGGAGTATTCCTAGATGTAGGGGGAGGGTTCTGTTCCAGCTTTTGAACAACTCAGGGGTTTTCCCCTGAGAAGTATCTTTAGAGGGTGTTTGTACGGACCCCACTTTTCTTCTTTATGGGTTGTTCTTATATTTTCGGGGACGAGAATAGTTTAAGAAGTACCTGATGTAATGGCCTTAGTTTTTAGGGTCCATTACATGGTAAAAATCTGATGTTTGAGGTGTTCTTGGGGGTCAAGGAGGTCATACCAGCTTCGCGGTGACTCCTAGCGGTAGCCTTGGCCTACCGGTGGCCTCGGCCTACCGGTAGACCTATCCTACCAGTTCCCTCGGCCTACCGGTAAACCCAGCCTACCGGTGCCCTCAGCCTACCGGTAGACCTAGCCTACCGCTGACCTTGGGGTACCGGTGGCCCTCGGCTACCGATAGCCGAGAGATACCTCTAGGTCTCGGCTACTGGTGGCTCTCGGCTACTACTAGATCTCAGCTACCGTCGGCTCTTGGATACCGGTAGTTGTCTCCAACCTGTAGCTCTAGGATACCGGTAGCTCTCGGCTATAAGTAGCTCTAGGATACCGGTAGCTCTTGGCTACAGGTAGCTCTAGGCTACTGGTAGCTCTCAGCTACTAGTAGCTATCACCAACTGGTAGCTCTCGGCTACCAATAGTTCTTGGCTATGGGTAACTGTGCCAACTGGTAGCTCTCACCTACCCTCACGGTTTTTCCGGTAGAGCCTCCATTTTTCACAAATTGTTTTTTAAACCATTTTTTGACCCCTTATCCTGTCTTAAAGCCCATTATTGGTAATTAATTAAATGGAAATTCTATTCACTGTATTTTGAGAAACTCCTCTACTACATCCTGTGAGTCAGTTTTAACCACCCTGAAGGTCGGGGACGATTTAACTGGACGTGTGGGGTGGCCCAGCCGCATGGTCAACCCACGATCCTGCTTCTTTCGCGGTTTTGAGTTTTTCTCCATATATTAACCATCCCGTGGATGCTGTATCTCAACCTTTATAACCAAAAGGGTTCTCTTCATCCTAGATTTCCTTTTATCTATCACACCCTATGTTCGGAATACCCTTCCTCCTGACGAGTCGTACCCCTGTTGCGAATTTTTTCTTGATCGTGTTCTGTGGAGCCCCTGCTACTCCTATTTTCCAGTTTCCACATTAGGACTTAATGTAGATCCTTGATCAATCAGGTAGGGATTTTCTCCTTCGTCTCTTCCTTCTGTGTATCATGCGGGGTGGTAATGCTTTTGTCTCTGTGGGAATTTATGAAACTGAACTTAATGAAGATAATGAACAGACCTTTAACGAATGAAAGAGGTTGTGATCGATGTCCTTATGTTCTCTTTTATTGTGGATATGTGTTGTGAATTATATGGGCCTATTCTCACTAAAAATCATGGTCGTTGGTGGTCTTTATCTGTGCACTAATGAACGTCAGTGTTCCTGGATGTTTAAATAACCGTAACATGGAATTGGTTAATTATGTATACTCAGTTAAATAAATTGAAATCCCCAAGATTAACCATTTTCTGTGAAAACCCCGGTTAAAGAACAGTGGAATTGAAACCATGGAGTGTGTTAAATATTTTAAATTTGAAAATAACTACATGGGACTACCTTGTGTCGGTGGTAGTGGTTTGGTTGTTTTTCCTTCACGGGCCGATTACGGGTGACTTAATGGTTTTCTTGGATGGGATCCCCTGTTGTTATACTTTCACTGGTTGTAAATCTGAGGCTGCGGGGGGATACTCTACTTATATCATGAATTGGGGTGGAATCCCTTGTTTTTTGAGAAACCATTGGCTTCTGGAGTTTGGGGACATGGGGTTGTGTCTCGGGGATGTTTTGTTTTTAGTACTTTGAGGGATCTCACTTGATCCCTAGTTGTTGTGATTTCACAAGAGAACCAGGTGTGAATGCTTAAATTACATGATGTTTTTGTTTTCTTCCTATTTTGTTGTTTCATCTGTGAATGTGCCTGTTAGTTTCCTAGTAGTAAAGGGATTAACTCATACTGAATTGCTATGAATGATAACTTGAACATACGAACTGGGAACTGTTTGTTGTGTGCCTGTTTTCTGAGGCAACGGTGCTTGTGTACCTACTTGTATCTGTTTGAGGAGCTGTAGGTTGGGATGTGTGTTGGTATATATATGTATAATTGTATATTTTGTGTTTAGTCACAAACCACCTGCATTGGGAACTTAGTGTCGGACACCCCATTTCATGGGGACTGACGTTTCCCCCTAGTTACTCTTCTTCCTACTCCCTCTTCCCTCGGTTGTGATGGATGGAGGCGACCATACACCCAAGATTCTTCGGGTATGTTTAGTTTGGTGTGTTGATTAGCCCGGGTGCTTTTAGGAAGGGGTTCTGGTTATGGTTTGTTTTCCCAGGTGTCTTTGGGATGAGGCCCAGGTGTTTTCGGGTAGGGATGGATGGTTGTGAGGCCCAGGTGTTTTTGGGCAGGGATGTGTGGTTGGGAGGCCCAGGTGTCTGTGGGCAGGGATGTGTGGTTGTGAGGCCCAGGTGTGTGCTGGCGGGAAGAGCGTGGTAGCATCAGGCTCTTTGCCGTTAGGGATGAGCAACTAGCTAGTCGGGGAAATAGTGGTGTGGGGTACCCAAATGCTTTGTTCTTTACTATTTACCTTACTACTTGTGTTATTTGGTGAGCGTGGCCGGTGAGGTGGGATGGATAGATTCCTTGATAGATGGTGTTTCTTCTACTTCTCACGAGACTTTAGGATTTATCCCCACTCGTGCATGAGGGATATAGGTTTTTCCTACTGATTATACATTGTATGCTCACCCTATGTTTAATTTCAGGTTTCCAGGAGGACTTCAGAAGCTATGCGAGACCTTACTAGTCTGGACGTTGGAGTTGCTGTTGGTCACTGTTGCTTTCTTCTTTGCCTTTTCTTTTCGTGTTGGTATTGTACTTTTGAGTCCTTGTAATTTGTTTAGTTTTATTATTAAACAAGCATGTAGTTTGGATTTTACCTTGAGTTTTCTATACTTGGTGGTAGTTTGTGTTGACTCATTCTTTCTCCCAATCTAGGTTAACTAAAAAGAGTAATGCCTCCCATATTATGAAAATATTATACCCTTGGTGCTAGTCACCACTCCAGGGCCTACTGAAGGTGGGACTCGGGGGTCATTATCTCTCCTTCAACTTAAAGAAGGAAGTTCTTGGAAATCTGTTGTCCCTTCCCTCCTCTCGGTGACGGCGGGTCATGACACAACTCAACTACACGGGTCTCGTTGAGCATTTAGATAGTCACCTAGTTAATTTTAAATTAAACAATGCTTTATATTTATAACTATTTCACAATGTAACATGCTCGTATATATAATTGTCTAGTGATATGAGTGGCCCTATTCCAATCCATAATGTTCCCTTACACATTATAGGTAGAATATCTCTCCCATTTACTATCAAATTCTCTTTAAAATTAAACTTTAACAAACATTCAAATTTTGAAAACATCCCCTTATAATATTTAAAGATCCAAATATGGTTGGAATATGGGGGTTGCATTTTCTCATTTGTAAGGTTCCCAAAAACATTAATAGGGAGAACTGGTTCCCATTTATTCACAACCATTTAATTTAGACCATTAAACCAATTACATAATTAAAATAACGTGAAGCATGTCATTACAAGTAGAAAACATAGAGCATCATGCTATTAAGTATCATTGTTTGGAATACTAAACAGAAAAGGCATGATATTTAAATAGGAATAATGGAATTTAACCATAGAAGTATGATATAATAGAAGTTGATCTAAAGAAAACATTAAAAATTACAAAGTAAGAATTCCATATCACTCAAGGCACAACATTAAATTAGTAGGAAATCCACAAATACAACTACATGGCATGTCATATGTATGACATGTTAATCTGTATGTGAATAATATGATGAACTCAATGATTTATCCTTGACAAATAGGACCAAGGGTAAAATTACCATGAACTTAGTAAACCTATATGCAGTTGAATATTAAACATTCACTCAAGGTGAAATCATATTAGTAGTAATATCAAACATCACAAACAACAATCCCAGTCTTGAAAACATGATTATTTCCTGGTAAATTAGATGATCCATCATAGGTACGGTTAATAAAAAAGTGCTGACATATGCTTTTTCTCCAATATACCTGCCCAAAATTGTAAGATAAAGGAATGGATAAACTCTAATACCACTTTGTAACATCTTGGATCGACTTACCCCTAAACGTATAGCTGGACCGATGAGTCATAAGGAATCAAGTGTGCCTCCCCATTTACCAGAGGCAGCTAACTATCAAGGAGGGTTTAATGGTAGTTCAATGGGGTTACTATACCCACTAATCAGAGTATCATAGTGGTACAATCAATAAGAAATAACATAAAATAGAATAATATGTAAATTAATGAAAGACAAATCATAGTGGAAGAATAATATAAAATGAATTTAAAAATTTTCCAATTCCAATTTACAATAATGCGTGTATGTCCATGAGGTGATACAATGTACAGTAAAAATAACGAAAACATACCAAGTGATAACCCCATGAGTATCTTGTGTACGAGATCATTCATGTGCTCCATTGCACCCAAGAACGTAGTACAAGACATGAAATCAATCCAAATAACTACAAGACTATATGAATTATCATGTTCCCATGTGAGTAGGGGTTTGTGATATAAATCTTAATAGGACACCACCAATGGTGTCTAGTCAAATCTAGATAGAGCAATATAACATAATTAGTGTAGAGGTTTATAGAAATAATAATGAAACTTAATAAATAAATTCCACCCCTCAAGGTTTTTTAGGGACACCTGATGGCTATACCTACATCCGATCCTTATTGTAATAAGTTTGATTATTCACCATGTATATGTATATTAGTAACTAGGGGAGGAGATTCATTCCCTACATACATTTAGAGTGAGAGATTCCATGCTACAACACTCGTGATGATGAGTGGGATACTAGGAAACACTCTGATAATAAAACATGGAGTGTAAATCACATCACCCATATTGTATATATGGTAGATAGGGTACATGAAATACATCTCTATAGAGTTATAGACTCCATGCTACAATAACCAGGATGCGAGTGATCCACAAGGAAACAATATAATCATGGAACACGGAACGTAATGTCCATCACCCATAAAGTATCTATGGTGGATAGGGTACATTCCCTACATCCCTATCGAGTGAGAGACACCATGCTACAACACTCGAGATGTGAGTGAGACACTAAGAAATATTAAAATCATTTAAAATGGAGAGTAAATCCCGTCACCGATATAGTATTTCTAGTGGATAGGGTACAATACCTACATCCCTATAGAGTGAGAGACACCATGCTATAATACTCGGGATGAGAATGAGCCACCCGGAAACACTATAATAGTTAAAAGTGGCACATAAGTCCCATTTCAGATATAGTATCTCTGGTTGATATGGTATGTGTCCTAAATCCCTATAGACTAAGGCACATTGCTTCAACACTCGAGATGCATGTGGCCCACTAGGAAACACTGTAATCATTGAAGGTGGCATGTAAATCCCATCAAATCTATTGGTGGAGTACTATTCCTACCTAAGGTCATATAAAAATAATACCTTGTATCATCAAAGTAACATACTATATAAACAAATACCATTGAGCCCATCCAAGGTGACCCTTTCAGCATCCCATGTATCGCTTCGAGGCATGGTAAAATCTGAGTCCATCCCAGGTATCGCATATAGGGGAATGACAATATCCTATAGCATGTTGTATCCATCTTTCAAATTGGTCGATCCATGGATGCTCCACTAGGTAACCCATATCACTCACGAGTATAATAAATTTTCTGGGAATTCCTTGCTCGAAAATCCAAAGCGTCGCCCCAGATGCATCAGGCCATAACCCAAATGAACAAGGTGATTCCATCCACGAGTCCTTAATAAAGAACCCACATTCTCTTGCAACCCGTATCAAGTGAAAAAGGTCTAGAAAGGAATATGATTAGGGAAAATCATTTATAATTGTAATACAAATCTTTAAATATCTCATTCCATGATTTAAACACATAAAAAAGGACTATGTCTCAAGCATGTCATTTATTCTGACAGAACATTACAATTAAATTCATACTATTCAAAGGGGGTAATTAGAAGGTACTGATATCAAAAGTAAATTTACCTATGTGGAAAAATCGGAATCATAATTCTAGCTATTTAAAATTAAACATGCCATTTAATCTATCAAAACATGTAAATTCAAATACAAGGCTAAAAATCTAGTTAGAAGTTACCATTTCATCTAGACCATCACCGACATGGGTAAATCCCCTCCCAATTTGGGACACATAAAACTATTTTAAGGTGAATAGGTCACATTTAATACTTATGTCGCAATGGAAATTATATTTAATGATTAATCCATAAGCTAGTTAGGGGTTTTGAGAAATAAGAATTTGATAATTAAGGGAAAATATTTAAGGTACTTCTCTAAGGGACATCTTCTAAACATGACACAAAAACATTCCTTAAGAAATTAAAAAGAGAAAAGAAGAAAACAAATGAAACAAGTTAAGAATGATATAAATAATTATCACTTCTATTTAGTTTAGAAAACATCATGCCTCCATTGGAGGAATTTTATTTGAAAATCATGACTTCATTTATCAAAACAATCTTTTATAATATTTAATCATGCCATTCATGGTTCACAATTAAAGTTATCAATATAAATCATAATTAATATTATTTAATGAAGCACTTAAATCATTCTTAAATTTAATGTGCCGTGGATTGGGATCCCACCTCATAGATGAACCAAGATGAATACTTTTTAACATGATGTTTATGATGATGATTTCTCCAGACATGATTGCACATACAATTATATATAGGTTTATCTCTTAATGAAATGGACATATTCTCCTCAACATGAAGGAATATATACTAGGAAGATATATATATATATATACACACAAATACCAATTTATATGAGTGAAATCCTTAACTGAGTCATGAAATGATCCAAAAAAATACTAGGAACTAAAAAACCCCATGAAATGTACCTAAACAACCAAGCGAAATTAACAACACTAGAAAAATTATGAAATCCCAAATTATAAATTGTGAAAAATGATGAAAATTGGAATAACCATACCCAAAATTGATGACAGATGACATAGAAGATCTGAATCACTTTTTCATTAGTGGCGGTTTCCAGAACCTGAACAGTAGAGTCCTAAGAGATTCTTCTCATACCATAACATCAAAAGTTAAAAAAATGGATTAGAATCAACCGTAGGGTTAATTTGAATATAACCAAGTGATGGGGAGATGAAAAATGACCACATTAGAGAATAGGAGTGAGGGGAACGAATTACCTTGATGGATCATGAAAAATTAGTAAGAGTTATATTCGGGAAAACAATGAATTAGGGATCTATAGGGGTTTTTCTTTCAAGGCTAGGAAGATCTCAGGGGGGGTCATGTGACCACATTGGGAGGAAACCCATTTGGATTCCTTATACAATCTAAAATAAATATAATTAAAAAAATTATTATTATTATTATTATTAGAAAAACATTGATTTATTTTAATTCATTTTTCATTTAATTAATTTACTTTATTATTACTATTATTTAATTAAAATGAACACATCGTAGTTTTTTATCTCTTGAAAATATGTTTTGAGGCTTGGTTTAAAAAGCGACTCATTCAGTAAAAGAAAAATTTAATTTCCATTGAATTTTTATCTAATTAAAAAGTATGGGTCATTACATATTTCTTGATTGATTAATAATTCATTTCAATTTAAGTTTCAGTTTTAATAATCTCATCTACGAGGGTTTGAGGTGAAAATTAACAACTTTTAAACAATTTCATAACTCAATTTCTTTTCCTTGGGTTATATTACTTCATCATTTTCATTGAAATTATAATATTATGTGTATAATTAATTTTTCTTATCTCATGATTTATTTCCACTAATTTTATATGGATTTAAATTTGATACACTTAATTTATTAATTCTAAATCCAAAATTATGAACATTTTAACAGTTACTTTCACAATATCACTGTTATAAAAAATATTTATTACTGAATTTAAGTAGAGGGAAATTATTTGATCATTGTATAAATAAAACCATTTAATTTTCTTATCCTCTATTTATTCATGATATTTTTAAGTAATAGTACAAATTTTCCACTCTATGATAATGAAAATAATCTATAAAATGTTTTTAAGAAAATATTAATTTAATTATATATTCAGTTAGATATATATCTTCTTCCAAAACCATTCTTTCCAAAAAAATTCAATGTTTTTATTAAATATTTGAAAACAATTTATTAATGGAATTTTAACCCATTTTTTATTTTTTAGAAAATATTTAAAAGAAATTCCTTGTTGTTTTCCGAACAAGGTCTTCTTCTATCCTTTTTATAGTGAAAAATGACTAATCTTTTTATCTTTAATGATGTGTATATAATTTCATACTGACATGAACGTAATTTCAATGAATAGTCCTTTACACATTTAAAAGGTTATAATTAAATATTTTTCTTCAAATAGTCAGGAAATTATTTTTTAAAAAACTTTCATTCAATTAAAAGTATTTTTAAAATTGTTTTATTTTTGAAAACATGATTTTAAAAATGAAAATGATATTTTACCCAAGAATGATTTTAAAGATCTTTAATGGTATATCTATTATTAAAAAACAACCATTTATTTTTAATATAATACAGTGGTGATATATTGTATTGTTACCATCCTAAATATTCTTCTTGATGACTTATGGTTATTTTTTCCAAGGATAGTATTGACATTAAATTCATAGATACATTTTTATTATCAATAAAATTCCCTTGAGAGTTCACGTTATTTGGATCATTTTAAATTAAATTTTAACTAAATATCAAAATTATATTTTGGGGAAATGTTTATTGTTTAAACCATATAACATTTCTAAATATAATATTCTGTATTAATAATCAATTTTTATCTAGGGAAATATTTATAAATATGTTTTCAATACTCAATATAAATATTTTATGATAAGAAACATTGTTTGTTAATTAAATTTTTTATTTGATATATGATGAATTATTTCGACATGAATGACAAGGGTGGGTCCAGGTTATAGATATAACATTGATGCATCAATTTTCATGTTGGAAATATAAGTTGGTTAGTCTAATTAAATGGTATTATAACCATATTTTTTAAACAATATTGAGAATACATATTGATAGAAGAGGTATCATGTTCCTAGGAAACATGAAATCAAATAATTAATAATTACTTTAATTTATAAATTATTTATTATTATCAGGGAGATATTCTCTTTGATATTATCTCTAGAAGAATTTCATTCTCATTATATTAAATAAATGGAACATGTTTTCAGTTATTTACATTACCAAATAAAATATTATCAATCTAGTTTTTATATCCTTGTTATTGATTAAGTTGTATGTGTTTTCAGTTATTTCACTCACCATACTAATTATACTGGTCAAATTATTTAAATGTCATGTGTGCTTAGTTTTTTATCATGAAAATTTCATTATCCTCATTAATTTATGATATCTTCCATTGTACATATCCCTTACTGGGACTATGAGATCACCTTTATTTGTTTCCATTCCTAGGAATCCATGAATTAAAATATGATTGATATATATGTATATGCTAGATGGAATAATGAAATTGTCAAATCATATATTTTAATTTTTTATTCATTCAAATGTATTATGGAAATCATATATATATCAAGCTCATGAAAAGAACTAACATATTTGATCCTTCCTGATGTGATTCCATTTATCTTATGAGAATGTAATAACAAATATACATGATCTAGGATATATTAGTCTAGATGTGCACAAAAATAGTATGAATTATTATGTTTTATAAATTTTCTAGAAACCATACCTGGTTATAGAAGTGTGAACAAAATATATTTTACTTCAATAATTCTCTTGATATTTTGTAAATTTAAATTAAATGAATAATATCAAAAAATTTAATAATGTTAAATTATAATAAATGATTTTTTATTAGATGATTTAAAATTAATATAAATCTGAAATTATACCAAGCGATTATAAATTTTTTATCAATTTCATATGTGGTCTTTTAATGGGGAAATTTTTATTTTCTTGTGAATATATGGACCCTAAAGATTAAAAACATTTGTTTTCTTTGTATAAGTGAAGTTATATTTTTAAATTTTACATGCACTTTTATTAAAATTAAATACCAATACACATATTATTTTTATTTTATATATTGGATTTAAAATTTAGAATCTGTGGGTGAAAATTATCTAATAAGGCTCATTGTATTTTATTCATAATAGATAAATTACCAATGTTAGAAATAATATTTAACATGGTGAAAAACTAAAATAGTTAAGGAAACATAGAAGTTAAGGAAAAACATGTATAAAAAAGTTTTACTTTCTTTTGGTGGAGGCAAGGCTATTAAATAGCTTCCCTCCACCCCTTTAATTATCAATTTTTTAGGCACAAGGGTTGATACTGACAAACCCTAACAAAATTTCATCCCAATATCCACCGAATAATTCTAGAGATTCTGGTTTTCCGATTAGTCCAACCTTAGGGCCCATGAGAAGATATCCAAAGGAGGTTTATTTGAGAGAATGTAATTATCTATACTAACACCATTTTTTATTTCTTTACAATATTAATTTTCTTCCCTAACTTAGTATATAATAAATATAGTATCTTCAATATAATTTTCTATTATTATTTTTATGGATTAATATTTTTACATCTCAACTTCCATCAAATGTGAAACGCAATTTTCAATTGTGTGTACGATGGACTACTTCCTCAAGAACTAATGTAACGTTTTTTCAATAACAAATTATCAAAGACAAATATAACGATTCTTTTAATGACTATGTATAACATTTATAATATATATACACTCTTGGAGAAAAAATATCACATAAAACTTGTTATATTCCATCTATTTTAAAATTTAATAACATTACTCATCTGTACGGAGAACTACATCATTACAAAGCGATGTGATTTGTTTTTCAGTTATGCTTTATATGGAAAGTATTATGGAGAAATTTATATAATTTATATGATATATATGAAATTACATAAATTATTTAAAATTAATATATCATACACTTACTTTCTAATCCAAAATTAAAGGGAATGATATTGTTGCTTATGGGTACGTACATACTACCATTTCCACGAAACGATGAGATTCACTTTTAGGTCTGATTTTAATGAATGGTTTTAAATATATATGTAATGGAAATAGAATTTTTATAACATTAATATAATTCATCAAGTGATGGAACAAAATCCAATTTATATTAACCATTTCTTCATGAATAAGCACTCTTGAGGAAATAATGCAATTAACAACAGGAACAATGGAGGTAGTTAATTTATATTAACTGATGTGTGGTAAAATGTTATAATAGGATCACATATTGTATGATATATATGAATATTTTTCATTAATACATTTATAATAAACCTATATTTATTATATAGTATGTTTGGGCTCATATGATTGTAGTCTAAATCGAGGTAAGAGTTTCTTTATCTCACTTTTACTTTCATGAGACATACGCCATATAAAACATTTCACATAGTAAATGGATATTAAACATAAAAAGGGTTAAATGATATTCTCTATAATTAAGAACATGGATGATACATGTAAATGATCATATGTTATTATACCATGATTATAAGGTTGTGAGAATATGATCTTAAAATTTTAATTTCTTACTCTTCAATTCATATATCATAATCCTAGTATAAGGCCTTTAAATTTCATAATAAATGTTTCATATAAGAATAAACGATCTATATCCCAGAGAAAATTTCATAATGAAAATAACATATCATCAATAGTTGATTAAAAATTGTTTAATAATCATAATCAATGAAGTCATACGACTAGAAAACACACCAAGAAAATCATCATATGATAAGTTGGGGGAGACCACACATATTTCTATTTGAGGCATTAGATAACCACCTATATACCCTATTTAGGGAATTGTATAACTGCCAATATACCCTATGAGTTCATAAAATTTTAATAATTACATAATAAATTTTCATGATATAATAGAACAACCCATCACATCATCTTAATACATTCCTATGCATGTCACAAGATTATGAAAAAAATATCATTCCACAGTAGATTTACCGGTGGAAAATATCATAGGTTTAATCACTAATTCATAATCATAATCCTTATCTATCTATAAAATGAAAATTATGGAAGTAATTTTACACATCTCTAGTAATGAATAAAGATATAAAAGGAAATTTTCATAGATAAAAATACATTAAAAAGATCACAAGAACATTCCATCATGAAAAAAATTTCCATTTTGAAACTACATATTTAAAAACAAATTATATAATATTGGAAGAAATACTTTTACTTTTAAATATAATTTCATTCATGTAATTAAATATTCAAATCATAGGGTGATCATGTTGTTTGAAACTTTCATTAGTTCAGAATATGCTAGACTAATTATCATGATTAAGTCTTTAGTAGGAACAACCACAATCATAAATTGACATGAACATTCCATTTAAAAAATTTTATAATTAGTAAAACATGAATATAAAATTAATTTAGTATATAAGTGCATAATATTTAAATAAATATTTTAAAAAATAGAAATAAAATACATATATTGAAGAAAAATATTCCGAACTGATGAGATAAACACAATTGTTTTTACTTAGATAAATTATTTCATGATTTTGAATATTAAGAGAGATAGAAGATTCATGAAAACAATTAACGTGATGAAACAAAAAATTATGAAGACAGTACATAAGGTTTTTAAAGGAAAGATCACATAATTTCATCATTGTAAATTAAAACATATACAATCATCAAAAAAAGTAAAATTGTGATATAAAACCCTTAACACAGTATTGACATGGTTCATATGTTCTTTTAACCTCCCTTATAATAAATCTAAATTTATTAGATTTCTATACCAAAATCATATTCAAACTTATAATACCATACATGTATTATTTATAACATTTTACCAACTATACATTAACATTCAATCATTATCATCATCATTTCAGGTGTTGATGAATTTTTCTATGATGTATGTTTCAATTCAGTTGTTATAGTCCATGTCTATTCACTATGGTATTATTATGACCTGCCCTTGGGGCCCGTTTAAAAAAATCCACCAAGACCTCGTACCGAAGGATAAGGATTGGCAACTAGCGCTGAAGGGGTCAACCCTCTTATGGGATGCATTTGTTTGAGTACCTGTACACATGCTCAAAACCATGTCCCAAAGCTGGAAAGGTAAACATGCATTCCACTAAACCACGACTAAGAAAAAGTATAGACTCTAGGTCAAATGTTCCAAAATACAAACCCAACAAAAAATAAACTAAAAACAGGAAAGTACTAGGAATCTCTGAAATTCATCCGCTAAAAACCCCACCTGATGTGTATGTATAGAGTAGATGCTAGAAGCTGTATATCAATGTCATGCCTACCAGATCTCATAGGGAACCACTATGTCTTGGGACACCAAGTCCACCATGAATAAGACGATCATCTGCACCAGACACAACACATGTAGGTGAAGTCCGTGCTGGGGTGAGTAACAAAATACTCACTTGGGACGCCAAACCAACAATTAAAGACCACAAAGAAATCCATAAACCAAACGTGATGTATGATCACAAAACATAATCATGAATCAAGAAAAACCACACTAGGTATAATCTAAAGTAGGAAAGTATGATTATCAATTTTTTCTTAGAACGCCTTTGGGTGCTAGAGAACTAATCCTCAATGAGTATAGCGGGCCTACCGGTTCCCACAGAAGAAACGTCGACTAACCCTAGACTGCTATAGTACTCATCCCTAATGAGTACCGTGGGTATGCTGGGTCACATAGAAGCCTCTCCCCACTGTGGGAATGTCATGTCACACAGAAGTTTCTTCCCACCTTTTTCATACAGAGATACACCTCATGTCGAGTACTGTGGGTCATCCTAGTCATACAGAGCCTCTCCCCACTGTGGGTATGTCGGGTCACAAAGTGCCGCTTCCCACCAAACCATCATAGCTAATCCACATAGGGTTTCTTGTCAGCAGTATTTAGCTCTCAACCAACAACAGGGTTTCCACATGTAGTGCGATTGGTTTAGGGAGAACCAATTATCATTCCATTATTCATATTCCAAATTCCATGAAATCCTCCTTAGAGTTGACCAAAAATAACCTCCTCATTGTGAGGGTTACAATTTAGCAAATAGCTCTTCAATTGGATGCCCAATTTGAATGATATTGGCGTTTTTCCGAAATGTGGCCAGTTGGGTCCGTGTCAGGTCCGACCCCATCAGACCGATCTGATGCGGCGTCCCCCAACCTGACTAGAATTAGGACCGTTGGGCAGCAGCTCCGGACCATTGGGCTATAGGTCAGGACCACTGGGTGGCCCACGCCCTATCCTATCCGTCTGGCCGGGACATGGCTAGAAGCTCCATCAGGCTCCCTTACCCCGTAGGTCGTCCATGGGGTCGTCTCCTCTACCGTGATCAATTGAATGTAGCCTTTTTTTGCAGACGTCACAGATTGGTGCTACGTCGCCGGTGCACTGACATGATCAGGTGGATGCGTCGGCCGGCTTCCAGCCACCAGCATGAAGGTCGGTGGCTTCTACCGCACCGCCGCAGCCCGATCCGGCTGTGGAGATCCTTCCAGCACACCGTCATGGTCTGCTGCCACCATCCCATGGAAACTACTAGATCACTAGTGGGTTCTTCTACGTACCACTTGGTCCTCTTTGTTTGTCCACTCTTCAGGCATCATTCACCTATGGTCTACATGGGATGTCATCTTCCCTTCTATGGCCTCAAATCCTCATTACGGCCACTTCGAATATGTGACCATGAAGAATGCAAAAAATGCATGAGGCAGAGGGACTCATGCCATGTTTTTGTCGGCCCTCAACATTTATGTTAGAGATTTAGAAAAATGGTGATAATGATTTGATGTTATATCACAAAAAAATAACCGCGGAATAGAAAACCCAAGAAAAACACCCTCATACAAGAATGAGAGATCCACAGATCAACCAATTCGTGGGTTGATCCGCAATATTAATTTCATAATAAAGGATGTGGAATCTTGAAATAAAATAAATCCTTACCTCTAATGTGTTCATCACTGAAGCCATCTTCCTGTGCGGATTCAAATTATACTCGAAGTCGTTGGCGTTCATTGGCCTCCTTCCCCATTCATCGAGGTGTGTTGACATCCATAGTGATTCATTGGTGTTGGTCATTAATTTTTAGAGAGGATTTTTTCCATAATATAATTATAGGAATTCCCCATTTTATTCACCAATGTGTCATCTCATTTATATATAAACACATTGTATCATTTCTGTTACGCTGCGTTGCCACATCGGTACGCTGTTTCATTAACGAATCCTCCTTTCAGTTTCACTTCCATTATGCAGTCTCATTAAAGGGTATCACCGCTGAATCATTTCTACACCACAGTGCTAGTGTTCCACCACCAAATGGTTAGAAAATAAATGAAAATATCTTTTTATGTTATTTTATTATTTTTCAATATGTTTGAAAACTATCTTTTCCAATCGATCCTCTTCGGTCGAAGTTATGTCCATTCTAGAAGAATCTCGACATTCTGAGTTAAATAGTGCCCTTATATTTTTGATCCAAGAACCAATTCAAAATTTAATAAAACCCTATCTAACATTTAATTAAATGAAATTGAAAAAATTTAAAAAATTCTATTTGAGGCTCACTGAGCTTCAGAATCAAGTGTCGTCAATGCTTCTGGTCTCGAAATAAATCCATATAATTTAAAAACATTTACACTGAAATTCTTGGACATTTCATATACCTTATCCTAAAGAATTTTAATAATGATATAAATATAATACATATTCATTATATAAATAAAAATACCCCATTATAAAGGTATATATTGTAAAATCAATTACACAGTTCCAAAATGTTATATTACCAATGTACACATAAATGTTGTTTTCATTTTCTAATGAAAATATGGAAATAAAGAGTAATAATATTTTACCATTATAGAATCACACACACAGATATATATATATATATCATTAATATAAAATATATTTTTTATATATATCTTTATGTCTTGAAATATGATGTGATGATGGAAAATGAAACACATAGTTATGTGGTGGCAGTAGTCCACACCTTTGCAATACAAATTCCTCTATTTCTAATCTTAATGAATGGACATGGAAAATGTTTCCCCCAAATCATTATAATAAAACTGTTTACTAAGGATTCGATATTTATTATGCTCCTATATATATAATATATTTTGAGGATGTAAAATAAGAAATAAACTATAAATGAGTCAGTAGGACGATTACCCATTCTTTGGGAGAACTCATTTTTTTTATAATTAATATTTTTTGGGATTGTCATATGGTTAGAAAATAATATCAATAATGAAGGTAAATAATCAAGGAATTTTTTGGGTATATATTTTTGGAACTAGATGAATCAATTTTTGTGAATAAGGACAGAGAGGTGGTTTTCTTTTTTAAGTTAGGGGAGGGATACACATGTAATTACTAACTTGATATAAATAATGTAATGTATATTTATTTTGAATGTGGTTTAATATGGAAAATAATTATAATCTACTATGTGATATGGTAGGAGTATCTTGTACAAATATGATTCAGACAAGTTTATTTTCAATTTTTACCCTTATCTATCAGTTTGACCCATGGTAAAAATGATTTAAACTTTTACATGGTAATTTTTTATTACTATTTTTACTATCAATTATGACCAAATTTTAATGTTTCCTCTCTATATAACCTAACCCTATGAAACACCCAAAATTCTAATGTAAGAACTTTGTGTTTGATAGTGTGTATCACACACATCACCAAGCACATATAGGAATTTAATACCTCGAAATATTATAATATATTTTCTATTTTAAATAAATTAAATCTATGAAATATATTTCAATGAATTTGATACCGAGTTAGCATACATCGCATGAAACAACTAGTTTCTTCAAATGACTTGAGTTACATGCAAGAATGAGTTTTACCAAATAATGATACATTATTGAAATATTATTTAATATAATAAGATATAACCTAGACATTATATAAGAAGTTATGAAAAAGGGTTAACTATATTATGAAAAAATGTTGTTCACACAAATATAAAATGAATTCATTGGTTACAAATTAATTTAAAAGGAATATGAAAACCAAATTCAATATATTGAAAAATATTTTTTTTATACTCATAAAGAGGTTTTACCATAATAAATTATATTAATGACAATTATAGAGTGATATTAATGTGATATATATATTATATATTCAATAAAATATTTTTAATATTCATCCAATATAGTAGATAAGCTTATGAAAAAACCAAATTTTATGCATAAAATTCTATTTTTTTATTAGGGCGTTTTTACCATCTTTTAATAGAGAACATATTTTAAATCAAATTTTTTAACTGTTATGGATTATAAATTTAAAAATAAACATATTATTTTAAATTAAAATCTAATAATTATGTTAGGGTAAAATTTAGTCATTTTCCCATGAGTTTTAACGTTTTATTGAATAAATTAAAATACTAAATTTTAGTTCAAAACTGATCTTTCATGTAATTTATTTATAATGTCATATTACATTTTAAATTGGTTTTAAAGAATAATTATATTAATTTTTTTCCAATTTACCTAGTTCAGGTTATTTTGAAAATTTTATTTTTGAAATTATATATAAAAAACTTAACAATATTTTGGAAATGTTTACTTTCAAAAAACCTTTATTTTCATCTCATCTGTAGAATTAAATTTAAATTATGTTCAGCCACATCTATTATTGGAAATTTGAAATATGAATTCCCTATTATTAATCATAATAAATTATAATTTATAATAAGGTTGAAATTGATTTTTACCAAAAATAATAGTGAAAATAAATGAAATTAATCTCATCAATTAAGGTAAAAGTAAGCTTAACTAGGGATCAATACTTAATCTTTAGGGTATTAGTGACAAATACACATGTAAAAAACCTATTGTATGGCCATATTTCATCCACACCACCTATATAGTTACATAATTATAAATTTTTTACACTTTCGGAATAATTAACACATGGGGAAAACATAACTATTTTCAAATATAACAATTGTGTCATTTGTCTCCCCTATAAAAATGCTTCCTCTTCTCCCACTTACTCGAACCTCTCAATCCAATTTATCTCTAAAAATATCTTCCCAAATCTCTACTCAAAATCCCTCCACCGTCCTATAATCCCAACCTTTTTAAAGAAGAAATCCATGGAAACCCTATTGTGAAAACCAAAAAGAGTTCCCCAAAAAAAGAGGTAACATCTTCCCTCAAGCTCTTTAGTTTTATCTCCATTATCCACTCCTTAAAATAAATATATTTCATTCTTATATAAATAAAATATTGTGGAATTAATATAACCTTAAATAATATATGTAAATATATAATTCTATAAATATAGTCATTTCTATGGATTATACCTTGAACTATTTCTATGGTCACAAAACTGAATTGAATATAAAAGAAAATATTATTATTTTTATAGCCAACAAGCTTTTTTACACTAATAAATTAAAGAAATTACAATTAGTGAGTAATAATAATGTGATATATATATATATATAAATATATTTTTTATGTTCAATAAAATATTTTTCATATTAATCCAATATATTTTATAGGTTTAGGATGATTACAAAATAATTTTATGTATATAATGCTCTATTTTTTATGAAGGCACTTTTTCCGCCTTTTAATGAAGAACCTATTTTAAATCGATTTTTTTGAAAAAATAATGGATTATAAATTTCTAGATAAAATTTAACTTTTAAAGATAAAAATAAAAATAATATTATGTCAAATATTTGGTATTTTTTGTAATGTCTCTTTTTTTAATGAATAATGAAAATTTTGAATGTCATTTGAAAACTGCTTTTTCATCTAATTTATATATGAGTTTATATTAAATTTTAAATTGGTTTTAAATATTTATTAGATCATATATTTATCAAATAATCCAATTTAGGTAATTTTAGATAATTTCACTTTGAAATTTGATATAAAAACATAGCAAACATTTTTATTTTTTTACTTTTAAAACTCACATTGTCGTCGTGTCTGTGGGATTAAATTTATATAAATTTCATACAATTATGTGATATGAATTTGGAAGAAATGGATTCCAGACTTTTAATCATCATAATATATAATTTATAATACGGTAAACATATTTTTTTACCTAAAATATTTCTGATATAAATTAAATTTAATTACATATATTATGGTAAAATTAAACTGAACAAGGGACTAAACGTTAATCTTAAGGCGAGAATGTCCTATAATCATGTACAAAACATATTTTATTGCTCCATTTCGTCCACTAAATCTATAAGGTTCACTATTGACCTATTTTTTATCTTTGGGAATATGTAATACTTGGGGAGCACACAATTATTTTAAAAAATACCATGCGTATCTTTTCCCCCTAGTATAAAAGGCCACCTCTCCTCCCACTTCCTCACACATCTAAAGAAAATTTCTCCTGAAAAATATCTCCCAAAATATATAATAAACATCCCTACTCTAATCCTTTAATCCTTTCATTAAAAAAAAAACAATCGATGGAATTTATTTGGTGCAAAGCAAAAGGAGTAACCCAAAAAAGAGGTAACATCATCCCTCAAGATCTTTAGTTTTATTTACATTATACACTCCATAAAATATCCATATTCCATGGATAAAAAAAACCAGTATCCTAAATATACATATTTGTTTTTATCCTAAGGGTGTGACCTAAAATTAAACACACCTCTATCTAATTGGTAATAAACATATTGTTTACGCGTACGGAGAACTGTTGCATCATGAAATTTTGATTGCTTGTTCCTCATTTACCACCTATCATGGTGTAATTTTTTCTGAAAAATGTGCTTATATATGATATTTATTATTTTATTATTATTTTATATTTATTTTGTAACACATACCTGTATACCTTTCATTTTGTGTAAATATGATAACCTTGCTTGTAGAAGTGTGGACTAACACCTCCTCAAAGAAATGTGAATCGTTCACTCAATACATGGAATTTATTAAGGATAATTTTAATAAATAAATGTTACATATATGAAATATATATGATCTTGAAATTATAATATACATATTTATCATTTACTTTTCATTATTCTAATATGAAAAATAAATGGATGTAGTCTTCATGTGTATGTATGGCCAACCGTCTCCATGAAAGATGCATTTAATTACATTTATTTCAACCTTATAGATTATTATAAATAAATATATAATAAATATATAATATTATTTAGTCATGTTTTAAATTATATATATTATTAAATCATGATATATTCAATAGGAGCATCAAATAAGAAGTCAAATCATAATTGAGAAATCTATGAAATTAACACTTGGAATTGTAAAAATAATGAATGATTGTAAAGAAAATGGTAATAAGATATTATTAGAAGATGATATATGATATTATTAAAATTATGAGGGTTATATTATAAGATTTTAACATATTTTAAATAATAATATAGTAGGATAAATACTAAATACTAAAATAAAAGTTAAGGTAATAGATTTTGGCTCTATTTACATTCAAAAGAGAATTATTTGTTGATATACACATAGTTTTTTATATAGTGTATATAATGAACTTTGAAATGTTATATAATGAATATATTTATTATCATGATATTTTATGTTTCACTTAGTTATATTAATTCATGCGGATTATGATTTAAATCTGTCAAAGTGGTATATGGAACTTTGGAATGTTTAAAGATTATTCCACTAAAGAATGTTGATAATGATTATCTTTTAAATCTCACTTCATTTTGAGTTTGTTAATATTATATTTAAAAATAACATTATTTTAAAAAAATTGTTAAAAAATTACTTTATTACCCACATCCTCATATATGGATATGTTTATTTCTAAAATTGTATAACATTTTTCATACTATGTTCACATTGAACATTATTTGATTATTTGTAGAAATATTGATAAATAGGTATTATTTATTCAATATGGATATTTTATAAGGTGTGTAATTTATTTCAATTATTATATAGGAGAAATTATTTGGCATCATAATGATGGGAGGGGCCTGAAAATTATATATCCCCTCGATATATTGATAGGAACTCATGAGACGGGTAAGATAGAAAAACTAAATGGGTATTTATCTATAGTTTTAAACCATCTTGTGACAGGTATTGATGGAATATGTTTTTATGTACCTCAGAAATGACATCCAATAATTAATACTTTCCCTAATTTAGACTCAGTTATTAATTATCCATGATATTTTTCATCAACATATCTATATTTTCATTTAATTATAGGTTTATTGATTTAATGTATTGTGTTAAAGTTTTGTACATTTCCAAATTAAAATTTTCCTTATCTAGCCATTTGAATTGCATGTATTATCATTTATGTACCTTTATATGTTAATTAATTCTCATTGATTTATTATTTATTCCACATTAATTACCCTAATAGGACATTTCAGTTCTCCCTTATTATGTTTCATTTCCTAATGTTATGAAGTTCAAAAATTTGAATATGCTTTCAAGGATACAATTTTTTTTCATTTTTTGTATCATGTTCTATTTTATTTTCCCAATGTGTTTTCGGTATCATATATGTAATATAGATATCTAATATTGATAAATTGATCATTCCCTCTAGATTAAATTCCTTATAATCATTCCAATGTAGTAAAATAATTCACCGACTCTAGGAAACTGGGGTTGGGTCGTTAAACCCTCGTAGCCTAGAGTTGGTGTTTACTTTAATACATTACCTTGAGATACAAGGAATAACTTCTCGAGTGACTGAATTGTTTATTACTCATGAAAAAATATATACATACATAAAAACCACAATAGAAATTTAAAAACTATAATAAAAAGTTTTTTTTACTAAGGGAACCATATTCCCCCTAAACATTTCACTACATATCAACAACAAAAAATTTCCTAGAATCCTATTGAAAATATATAATAATAAAGGGGTAAGAATAGATGCTCAGTAAGGGTAATTATACCATATAATCTTACATGATTAGGTAAAAATATTCAATATGGAATGTAAATAACTGAAATAGATTCAATTTAAACAATAATTAATCTTAATATGGTAGAAATAAATGATGCCAAAATGAGGCCATATGCATAATCAAATGATCTAGGAACTTAATCATGGATATTCTAACTAAAACAATAATAACATGGACATCAATAAAATATCACATAATTAGGGGATGAATAATTCTTGAAATTAGAAACACACTATCAAGACCATTCACAAGAAATTTTAAAAATGTTAGTAGAAACTAGTCTCATTGGGTCAACTGATTTATTTAATGCGACCTATCGATGCATTAAAGGGAAATATATAACCATCCACACCCATCACTTATTAGGTCTAATGCATTCCACTTGTGAACGTGGTGAAATATAATAAGCATTAACATTCCTAATGAAATACTAAATTGTGAAATGTTAATACTTACCCCTATCAAATAAACATAATCATAAATCTTCTAGAGTAATATGGTGCATTCTAATAAAATTTTATATCCTTAGTCAAAATTACTAGAAACAATACAAAGAAAGAATGAGGATGACATTAATAAAATACATCCCTAGTGAATCATTAGTAAAAGAAAGTGTTAGTGGTTTTGATGAATATAAATACCATGAAAAAATCGTTAAAAATATTTTTGATAAATATAACCCATGTACATTCAAACTCAACTTAAAAAAGGTTAACAAAAAATTTTAAATATACTTTTCATTGAAAATAACCATTTAATCGTCTAGAATAATATTTAAAAAATTGAGTGGCCGTGAAGGTTGAAAATTTCATTCATGATATACATGTGAAAACAATGATTTTGTTCACTTTTCAGTAAAATACAAATGAGTATTATTTGAAAAATTACATTATGATTCATTTCAATAAAATTAGTAAAAATTAAAACTTGGGTAAAAATGTGTCTAATAAATTATTTTTATAATTATAATTTTTTTGAATTTTTATTAGAAAACATGATTTTTGAAGAGAAAATATTTTCAACCGAAAAGAGAAATATTATTTCTTTTTCTTGAAAACATGTTATCAGTCATTGTATGTACGAATGAGTAGTAAAATTGCACAATTACTTGAAATGTTCATGAATAACTTGAGGATAAAAATAATAAATTTTATTTTTTTATAAAAATGAAAAATAATACCTCCAAAGTAAACATAAATAAAATAAATCTCGATTAAATAGGATATTGTGAAATAAACCCTTACAAAATTCTTAACTTTTTAAATATATTCCACATGAAATAAATAATTTCAAATTAAACATCAAGAATCAAGAATATAATTAGATTCATGATAGAACATATGAAAATGGTAGGTATATACACTACACTATGTAATATGTGGTGAATATTATAACATCCTATTATCCTCATTCGGGTATTTTTCATATATATTTTCATTTCCCCTTTTATTTGGGTTTTTTGGACTCTTGTGGGAGGATATGACATTATAGGTAATATGACCTAATGTTCCTCGATTTATGTCTATTATAATTAATGGAGTATATGAATAACTATGAAAGATGATTATAAGGAGGTTATTTGAAAGTGTTTTTGTATAATCTACCTGTATAACATTTTCAAATCATTAAAGGGTTACCATATGTCAATTTCTTGATAGGATGATTCCATGAACTAGTTCATTGCACATAATTTTTACACATTTTAGACATTTTTAAATTTTTTAATGGTATATTAGAGATATGTTTAATTTTAAACAATGTATTTTCATTTTATCATAAAAATTGAAGAAATCAAATCATAAAAAGGTTTCACATCATGTATTTTTTTGAGATTTGTTGTTTTAACAACACTACAAGTTGGTTTTGTTTTCATTTAGAAAACAATCATCAATCTAAAATTCTAGGATCTCTATTTGGTGATATTGGGGACCTTTGTTCATTTTGTAACATTTTATTCTATGATGGATCTTCATTAAAGTTTCACTACATCTACCTGGTAAGTGATATTTCTGCTTCTTCATTATCATTGTTCATAGCAGTGTCGTTGTAGTTTATTTTCGAATATATTGCTCTTATAGTGTTGATTGTAATGATAAATTCTAGATCCATTCTTTAATCCTCCCATGAAGGCTGACCATTATGTTGGTTGTGGATCAATATGAATGTTTCTTGATGTATGAGTTGTGTTATCTTCTCTACCATAGGGTTTTCTTATTTAATTTTTTATGAGAGGTAAGAATTGATTCTAGCACCTCTATTTTTTCGTCACATTATTCTACGTTGGAGGATCGGATTTTGGGTGCGTTAAACTTGAGTCCCAAGTAGATTTTTTCTTCACAATCCAATGTTGGATGAATTATACTACTCTGGATTTTATAATCGGTTTTATAAATGAATTGGCATGATTGATTTTTGTTTGTGGAATTATTTTAGAGAAAATATGGTTTTCCTCTTGTTTTGGTAAAATTAAAAGTAATTTTCATATAATTTTAAAATAGATTTATGAAATGGTTACCAAAGTATGGTTTTGATGAAATGGTCAGGAAAATTTATCACAAGGGAAGCCTTGTGTACTTAGGTGGACGGTGTAGTAATAGGCCTTGTCTATTGATATTGTATGGGGGTTCACCCCATAGGGAAATTGTTATAGAAAATTATTATACCTATTAGGAGGTACACATTCTTGGGTGTTCCTACAATCTCTAGATTTTATGCATATATCTAAATACATGATGTGTATTATTTTCTATTATTTGGTACGAGTGTCCAAGCAATCATAATCTAGTGTGATCATTGGCATGATGTTACCTATGTTTTTGTTTATAGTATTTGGATATGATATGATATTTGATACATGTGTTTCATTGATTTATTAAATTTATGATGTAGGGTTTGAAATGTTTTTACATAGATTATTTGGAAATGTGTAAAAAGGTTGATTTATTTATCATTATTTTGATATATAAACTATTTAACTGATTAGCATTCCATATTTTCTTTAAAGTTTTCCGTGTTCATATTTTTTGTATAAAGTTTAATATGGAACACTTGGGAGGGATGCTACTTTTATTTCCTAGATTTCACCCTACAACCCCATTAGGGGTGCATAGACCTTGTTATGTATTTTGATGTAGGGAAAGAAAATGCACCATAGTTTGGAAGTGAGGTTTCTATTAGCAATTTCTTGGTAGATGGGGGTTATATGGTAGGTGTATTCACATGATATCTCTTAGATTATATATTTGTATTTTTTGTTTTCCTTTGTTGCTGGACTTGTACATGAGATATTATTTTGCTACTTCTTATTTCAATATTTTATGTTTTATCATTATATACAAGAAATATGTTTCTTATTATACACTTCCAGGGTTTCCTCCCTTCATTGATTTATATATGTCACATTTTTTAATTTAGTTTTGGTGAAATCATTCTCTCTTTTTATTGGTGATTCCTCGGTTCTAGACACTAAACCACGGGGACCATGAATTCTCATAAGATATGTGATGATTCATGTCATGAACTAGTTTGATAGGTTATACGGGTCAGGTTCATTGTAGTTTTATATAATAGGAGGTTTTTCAAACAATTTAGAAGTTGGTTGAGTAAATATAGGATTTTTAGGATTGAGAGGTAGGTTCCAGTGAGTTCCTGGAAATATTTTACAATGAAAAAACTCAGGTTACCATGGAATGTTGGGATGTGTGTCTCATGTTTTGAGTTCATGATGATAATCACTATTTTTTCAAATGGGATTCTATTATGAACAAAGTATTTTCCTTTTTATGTCCATTTATTCAGTTTTAGTGTGCAACAGAATGCCTCTATGACTTCTTCCATGTGTTCCTAATGGGGTTGCAACTGATGATCCTCATGGGAATCTTCCTATAATCGGAATCAAATCATGGATATCATGATGGTAGATTATTTTGTCGGTAAAAATGTACTGCAAGTCCATAACACTATTTTCAATGTACATCCAATAGTTTATAGAGAAAGGGATTGATCACGAGAGTTCATATATTATAATCCACCATACTATATGATAATGAAATAACATCAGGAGGAAAGGGACTATCATGGAAAGATTGATCAGATTATAAATTTTTTGTATACATTAGAGAATATCATGGTGAAGTTCATGGTGTTTAAAATTGGGGTTCCTAACAAGAGATTATGGTATTCCATGGTACAAGTAGATAGACACATGGGCTTGGACTGGAAGGGAATCAAGATCATCCTCATTCAAAAATGGTTTCCAAATTCTTTGATGATGGTTATGTATCTGGAGATCTAATCCTTAAAGTATGGTTAGTGTTCGGTGTTGGTGTAAAAATATCGGTTAAAAGAGATAATTCATTTATCTACGGATGTACTAAAGAGTGACCAATTTGAGGCTTAGAAATTCATTTTGGTTTTCTACTAGATATTAGATCATAAGTATTTATACTCAATATTTAGACCTATGTGAAGAAAACACAGAAAGAAATTATAAGGTAGAGATGGATATGGAAGGAATGGTTAGTTATTGTACCCCTTCTATTACACCCAGTTGAAGATTCATAGGTGAAAAGTTGAGAAAGTATAAGTGTAATGATCATATAAGGAGGGGAAAGGGTGTTTATTAGAGGCATTCCTCTTCTACACATTGAGTTGTATCTAGTAGTGTACAACCAAAATGATATCAGCATGGAAAATTTGGTTAAACCTAGTGTTTTTGTACCACACTAGAAAATATATGTAACATTTTTAGAGTATATGGTGATATTCATTATTTCTATGAATATATGCATATACAAAACTATTTTTAATTATTTTCAACTCTAATGGATACTGTATTGTATCCATATTTTATCAAATTCTATGAGATATAACCATAAACATCAAGAGTAAAACACCTTCACAAAGTGGATGAGATTTTGGTAGAGGCGGATACAGGTCCAACGTCAGTGTTAGGTAGCATAATTATTTAATCTTTTGTAGTAACTTCAATATTTTATACATGTGCCTCCCAATCATTAATATCTTCTTATTTTTAGATATTATTAAACATCCAATGGAACTCGTGTCCTTTATTATGGAGTTAGATACACCACTTTGAAAGAGAGAAGAAAAGTGTTTTTGTGTTCTTCATCTTCTCTACCAATATTAGATGTATCTTTATACTATGATTTTATTATTCTTGATATGGATATATATGATTTCATTATCAGGTGGGATTTTCTTATTAGTCAACATGAGGAGTTTAATTGATATAATTAATGTGTTTAATTTCCCATGTGTAATGGTATATCTGGAGTGTTTTGGGGAGGCTTGGATTTGAGGTTAGGTCATACAACACCTTCCCGACCATAGTCCATTTTTTTATTTTTTGTTGTAATTGATCCTCATGAAATTTATTTTTTGATTAATTTTCACATGGTTATCAAGGATTTTACTGATGTTTTCTCTAATGATTTATCTCGTATTCCACTCGAGTGTGAGGTAGAGTTTACAATTGAATATGTTCGATGAACATATAAATTTTTTATACCCTTTAATTTTATATCACCAATAGATATGAATGATCTCAACATTAACTTGGATGATCTAATGGTGAATGAATTTTCATGCTCTAGTGTTTCACCTTGGGAAGCACCTGGGTTTTTTTCTAAA
Source organism: Viscum album (assembly GCA_963277665.1). Taxonomy (NCBI): domain Eukaryota; kingdom Viridiplantae; phylum Streptophyta; class Magnoliopsida; order Santalales; family Viscaceae; genus Viscum; species Viscum album. The sequence goes on along the minus strand of OY728163.1, from coordinate 59,342,063 downwards.
AATCTATATGGTTCACTATGATTGTGTTCATAATACTGAATGATGAAATAAGAAATTGTTAATAAATCATATCATTTTCCCCTTGTGGGTAAATTCTTCAACCACATAAATGAGAGAAAAGAGTTTTTCAAAGATCGATCTTAAGCCAGGTTATCATCCAAACAGAGTTAGGGATTATGATATAAAAAAGAAAATATTTAAAACCATTTATAGTCACTATGAATATCATTTAATTCCATTTGTGAAGGTACTAGGCACACAGTGGAAGCCAGGATACATGGGATTTTAAAATTTTCCCACCAACGATAGAAATGACTTCATCATCATCAGGGAAATGTTACCCAATTACCTCAAAAAAATCTCTCATGAGGGATTTTAAGAAGGAAAAGTAAAAAATAAATACATGATTTGAAATGAATCTATGCTTGGAATCTTCTGATCAATTGAGATTTTTGGTTTATGTATCCAAATTCGAATCCCTCTATATCATCCACACAAGCTTTGAAAGCCTTTAGGAAGATTGATTTTCAAAATCAGGGAACTAGTGTGGACTTCTGATGACATGTTCGATGTCTCGACGATCACCGCTTCTCTGTTACATCGATCTAAGAAGATGCAATGTGATTGAGCCCCTCGAACCAGAGTGTATCTCTCTAGTAATCAGGATAGAGAGAGATATAGGAGAGATAAAATATCTCACCATTTATGAGGGAATAATAGTTGTCATAATATATCTCTCCCTTATTTATATTGAACTAATAAATATCCCAAATAAATATTGGTTACCTGAATATTTATATCTCACTATATAAATGACATATTATTATTCTTATACTCAGTCATGAATATCATTTATATTTTTAACACATTCATGTACTATAATTAATATATTTCATGATAAAACCTGATCCATTTACTTGACCCGTCATTCCCACAAATATTCAAGGAACCTTCAATATTTTGAACTAATATTCATTCAAATAATATATTGCATAATTAATAAATTCAATACCTATTATTATTAACTAAAATTATAAAAATTTATTTATTCTTTTGGTGATCTTATATCATTGGACAAAAGCCTGATGCCATGTGTGGGGCCCACCGTGTCCAAAACTTCTATTCACTAGAATTGGTAATACTTTCAAATATGCTTCTATGTGGGACCCTCTAGGACCTTATCTCAATAGCAACAAATATTATCCACATACCAAGTTTGGGATCTAGAAACCCATCATGGCCCCTAAAGAGATAAGGATATTCATAGAAATGGAAACTAAAATATGAACATCAACTATGTAATATAAACTATTTGTATTTAAAATATCATTAAGCAAGGTGCATACCTGTGTCATCATCCTTTTAATGATTTATTATTTGTTGATATAAATGGATTGATTTACCATCGACTTCCATGGACATAGTCTTACAATGGTACTACCATCCAGATCAACATGGCACGATATATATAACTTCCTTTACCTAGAAGTGAAAAATAACTTATTGACCATTCAACCAATGTCTGGCCACCAATGATGCACCCAAAATAAGACACCCTTACTCAATTCTATTACCATGGTTTTTTCCTCGCATCAATGTCCTTGATCAAATGATACACATTGATAATGATTTAAAGTTAGGAGGCTAATAAAAATTTCTCTAGATAGAAACATGCAATGACTCCCGAAATATGTTGTGTTCCTGTTGTTGGGTTGGTCTTCATGATCTCAATACCAGAGATCACTATGTGTAAACATCAACATAATAATCCTTAATTAGTATTAGGCTACAACAATTCATATTCAGGAATATACTATGTCTAGTTACTAATATGTATATAGGTCATAGATCATACATTTCATATTAATTTTATAGTATCTCGTGGATCTGAATATAGCAAGGGATCTGGTACAACCTTTTTATATGAAAATTAATCTATGGAAATTACCATTTCAATAGTGGAAGTAAAAACGTATACATTGTAATTATAAAAATATATCATGTATGTCTAACTATAAACTAGATATGGTAATCAAAATTACTGCATAGTTAGGTATAGGGAACCCACTAATACAATACTCCCACATTCACTAGATACAAATTTCTAACCAACTTTTTTACCTCTCACATTATTACAATCACGCTTCTACTAAGTCACTACTTTAGTTGCTGGGTCCACTATGTTTTCGTCGCATAGCTATTCTGTTATATGTGACCTCAAATCCTAGAGTAAAACTTCTCTAGGGATGGCATCCCTATGTATATCCATTTGTTTTACTATTATAACATCATAACGTGGATTGTACTAATATCATAATGTACATTATAATATCCTTCACTTTCTAAGTTCAATTCCAAGAACTAGAAAAATTGTTTCAGTTAATTGATTATTAGCTTCCTCAAAAGTTAAAGTATACTCTGAATTTGTAGGTATTGAATCCACTAACTTGTATGAGCTTATACTTATCATAACCATATCATTATTGGGATAAAAGTTTACATGGATCTGAGTGAGACTAGTTTGTGTCCCCTTGATAACTAGTATCCTATTTTCTATACATACAAGGAACATATCCTTTCTACTTTTTTATGTATAATCAAAATATTTTGAATACTTACATTTTAGTTCTCCTAGATATAAATGATATTTTCCTACTATAAATTATATATTAGAAATATAAATTATTGTTCATATCAGGGCATATGTGATTGAACCTTCAGTAAAACATATGGAATTACACTCACCACATTAATATCCTCCCTTGTAATATACAAGTCTTATTGGGGATATTTTTTCCATGTGAAATTGATAAAAATTATCTATTTAATTGGTCAACCTTTTATTTTTCAATACCATGTCAGTATATATATGATTGACATTGTCTAATGAACTATTAAATATACCTTAATATATCATGTTCCCTAGAACTTAGGTTTCTAATATAAGTAAATCACTAGAGAAAAACATTGATCATAGTATTAGCGAACCATAAGACCAATAAAATTACATATGTGGTCAAATATGTTTTACTTATAAAAAATGGTGCTCCCACTAAACTATGGTAGACACATTGAGTCTACTCATTCCAGGTGAATAAACTATAATCTTGTTTCTTGCATTTATCCTAAACTAAATTTTAGTAACATAAAACCCTATGGGAAATGTTTGATGTAACCATACCTTTTTGGTTGCATTATATAGACACATTTTATGGTCATTACATATAACTGACAACTAAATGATCATATATTGTATCTATGACATGTAAAATTCTTATAGATATATGTATAAAAAATAGTATTACTAATCAATCCATATTGTAACACACTTGTACCATCCGTGTATCATCTCACTAGAATACCCACCATAGCATTAAAAATAATAATCCCCATTTCACATTGATTCATGGAATCCATTATTGAATTTTAATTGATCTTATAAATATCAGCCAATTTCTATATACAGATTTCTTATAGGTAATATTATTCAAAATGAATAATATATCATCGGCTGTAGTGATTAAAAAACCATCACTATGTCACCCTATGATAATTTTGATATTATGATTTAAAAAATGATTAATATTTTGAAAAATACAATTTATATATTTCATAATGTGTTTAATACTATTCATAACTTCTTTTTTTAAATGGCTATTTTGATAGATCATGGTATTCTCGATCTCGACGTGGTTTGCAGCGTGAGCAATTGAATTTATTTAAAAATAAATGTACCATGGAATTATTAGGTGTTACATTATTCCCCCTTCAAATAATTTGATCCTCTAAATTTCTATAATATCACTTGTTAAAAATATTTTAGTGGTTCTTCATCATAAATTCCTCAAGATCCCACACCACCTCCACCATTTTAGGATTTCTCCAAAGAACCGTTACCAATCAAGTCATCTGATTCTTCAACAAATGTTCCATAGTATCAAGTATCATAATAGGCTCTTCAAAATTTTACATATTGGATTCTTGTTCAATTTCATCAAAAGTGAGTACACCTGTTGGGATAAAACATAAATCCATACCATTGATACTTGGAACACATAATGAACTTTGGAGAGACTTGGCATCATTTTCAAATTTTAAGAGATAGCTCCAACTTTTTCCTGAATTTCAAAAGGTCTAATGCACCAAGGACATAATGTAAACTTCTTATCAAATCTTACACCACCCTTCCATGGATATACATTCCAGAAAACATGATCTCCGTCTTGAAATTCTTACTCATTCATTTGTTTATCGACATTTCTATTTTTCATACTTCGAGATATTTTGATATGGGTTTAAATAATATTTACTTTTTCTGTTGTTTCCTCCACAAGTTCTAGGCCTACAAGATTCCTTTCCCCAACTTCCCCCCAACCATGTTGGTATACCACATCTATTTCCAATTAATTCTTCATATGGATCTATTTGAATACTTGATTGGACGATATTTTTATATTAAAATCCAACCATAGGTAAATAATAATTGCACATACCATGAACCTCAAGTGAGTAACATATCAGATTGTCTGCTAAAGATTTAATAGTCCTTTTTGATCACCCATTAGTTTGAGGGTGTAAGAAATGCTCAAATGAAGCTCAGTATCTAGATCCTTTTGAATAATTATCCAAAATTTTGATGTAAAACAAGGATATCGAAAAAAAATCAATATAGGTGCACAATGAAGTATTAAAATATCATTAATAAATTTTATTTTAGGTCATTCTAGAGTTAAATATTCTATTTCATAAATATAATGTTCTTATTTGGGAAGGCGATCCAAAGTAACCCATATCACATCATTTAATCTTTTAATTATTGGTGATCCATTGAAAAAGTCCACTGTAATTTCATCCCCTTTCCACAAAACTATATGAAGAGTTTGCATGATTCCTTTAAGATTTTGTATCTAAGACTTTAATTTATGGAAAATAAGACATCTTGATTGATAGTATTCAATTTCCCTCTTTATGTTGTCCCACCAAAAATAGTTCTTCAAATATCTAAATATCTGAGTTCTTCCAGGGTGTATAGAGAAACTGAAGCTATGAGTGTCATCTAATAATTCCATTTTTTGCTCAGGTATAGAGGGAACACAAAACCTTTTCCCAAATTTCAAAATTCCATCTTCATATATGAATTATATCAATCTCCCATAATTCAATGTTTTAATTTTCATTTGAATATCATCACCATGAGACAAAGAAATTTTTATCCTTTCATGTAAATATGGTTTCAGATCCATTTTAAAAAGTAGCAACATTTCACCTTCCATGGTAATTACAATATCCATTTTTACTAGATCCATGAACATAGGATCCCTTAGAACACTCATTTGGTTCATATCTTCATGGTTCTTCATTCTCCGAGAATCCACCACCTTTTTTTCCTACATAAGTGGTAGTGTACTGTTCCATCATATTCCATGAGTAGCTCAATCCATCTCCTTTGTCTCACGTAGAGTTCTTTTTTTGAGAAAATATATTTCAAACTCTTGTGATCATTATATATATCACATAATTCACCATAGAGATTATGTCTCCATATATCTAGAGATGATATTACTTCAGCTAACTCAAGATCTTGAGTTGGGTAGTTTTATTAATTAATTTTTAATTCCATTGATGCATAATAAATAACTTTATCATTATTTATAAGAACACCATGTATTATTTTCCTAGATACATCATAATAAATCACAAACCCATCATTTTCAGATGTTAAATTCAAGATAAAATCAATGAATAATCTTCTCTTCAATTCCTCAAAACATTATTCACACTCTTTTCCAATAAAATTTAGCCCCATTACAAAATATCTTTGTTAATGGTTTATCCAAAAAGAAAACATTCTAGACGAAAGATAGATTGTAACCTACAAAACCAATAAAACGTTGTACCTCAGTTATGTTTGTTGGTGATATGCATTATTTTATTTCCTTTTTCTTTTCCGGATCAATAAAGATTCCTTCCGTCAAGACAATGTGTTAATGAAAAGAAATTTCATAAAGCCATAATTCACACTTCCTAAAATTCTCATATAGATCATTTATTCTAAGAGTCTTTTGAATAATCTGTAAGTTATTTTCATGGTCTTTGTAGCTTTTGGAGTATTCCACGATATAATCAATAATTACTTTGAAAAAATCATCAAGATATTCCATGAAAACTTTGTTCATTAGATCTATGAAAATAGATGGTTCATTAGTCTGTCCAAACAACATTAATATAAACACATAATGTTCATACCTGTATTAGAATACCATCTTTGGGATAACATCATTCTTTACATAGAATTGATGATATCCCGAACAAAGGTCAATTTTTGAAAAATATTGAGCTCCATGAAGTTGGCCAAAAAAGTCATCCATGTCAGGTGGATGCTACTTGTTCTTTATTATAATAGAATTTATTTCTCTATAGTAAATGCATAGACTCATTGATCCATATTTATTCTTAACAAAAAGAACTGCGGATCCCCATGGAAAAGAACTTGGGAGAATAATTCCCATATTAGTCAAATTCTTTAATTATTTCTTCAGATATACTAATTTCATAGAGGCTATTCTATTAGGAGTATTAGATATTGGTCTTGCATCAGGGATTATGTCAATAGATAAATAAAATTCTTTCTCTAAAGGATGTCCATGTATTCCAAATGTAAATACATTAATTTATTATTGTAAAGCATGTCCATCCCCTATTCAGATATTTATTTCATCACCCATGGATGATGTTTTCTCTTCATAAAAAATAATTTCATTTAAAAGTGATACATGAGGTGGATTTATATAATAATTAGATGATGATGTTTTTACCCTAATGATAATGGATTGTTCATCTGACTCAAAATTCGTATCTTTCATCTTCTTGCAATAACGTTTCACATCATATTTTGATATACAATCTATACAATAGATTATATCAAATTATACCATAGGTATGATGATAAATTCAGCAGATAAAGCTTGTTTATATGCTATACTAGGAACATCCTAATACATTTGTTTTGCAATGAGTGTTCCCATAGGGTTTTTGACTAAGAATTATCTTGTTAATGTGCATGAAAATATCTTAGATTTATAGAAAATTGGGAATATATTATGGAATTTTAAGATCCCAAATCAAATAAAACATTGGATAAATTTTAGGAAATTATTAATATACCTACCACCACATCATAATGAACTTCATCCTCAGTAGTTTTGATCAAAAAAGAATGAACTTTCTCCCTTTCCCTTTTCTCAGGAAAGTATCCTTGAAACCTAGTACAATATTTTTTATAATATCCCATATCTTTACAGATGTATAATTTTACATTGGTAGCTTCTTTCATTCCCTAACAATTATAGACTTCGTGTCCTTTTTATACACACTTGTAACAACTCTCATCCCCAATTGGAATATTCTAAGATGTTTCTTTCTACATTTATTTCATGATGGACATTCAATTATTAAATTCTTACCCTATTCTTTATTTCCCTTTCCAAAGTGTTAGGAATCCCTATTATTCTATTGATATCCATTAAATTCTTAAGATGTAGAGAATTATTTTTTGGCCTTGATACCATATGACACTATATGTATTCCTATTATGAGAATTATTATGAGACCACTTGCTATCAGAGGAATGGTTTTAACCCATCAATGAATCAATAAATCTTATATCTTCGATTTAATATGTAGTCTGTATAATGTCAATCTAAACTTGTGAAGTAAGCTTCATACATTACAAAATTCTCATCCTCCATTTTCCTTAGAAACAAAATTTACCTCTCCATATCCACTCACTGATCACAAGGAATGTATTTTCCTCGTAAGATTTGATTAAATTACAAATTTTTTATATTTTCCACTTCCTCATCCTCCTTCATGTTTTTGAATTAATGACCACTATTGATCTGCATCCCCTGAGAGATGATAAACTGCTATGAAAACGTTTCCCTATCATTACACCCCAAAGAAAGAAATACATTCTCTATGGAACCAATCCATTGGTTAGTTACAAATAGATTTGTAGACACACTTAATTTGGAGGTTGTTGTATGATGGAGAAGTGTAACATTGAACCACCTTATTTTGGATGAGGTTTCTCCATATGGGTAAGGTTATTATTCCTAACATGAGTAAGTTGTCGTAGTATAGTTATACGTTTTTTAGAAACAGTTCCCTCTCCCACTCTAACATCATTATCTAGAATTGGAATGAAATATCTACATGGATTATATGTGTTGGTAAAATTTCCAATTTTCCACTAGGCACCATTTTTAAACAATGACCTTCACAAGATTAGGTTATGAATCATAATGTGTAATTTCAAAATATGTAACATAAATTAAAAAAATTATGCATATCTAATCTCATAATCATAAACATGGTTTGTTTTGGGACATATTTACTATAAAATCCTTCATAATGGTACACAAATAAAATGTGAATTATCTAAATCATGCCCCAATGAGTGTCAAACAAGGTGTGTATTAAGGCTCTTTGTCATGTACTAGGATACCCCAAGTCTAACCTAGAACACTTTATTAGGGTTATTAATCCTTGGTATGTATGTTCTAGAACCACATCCACATGTAGTAACGAGATAGGTATGTATTTTCATAGAATTCCAAAATAATCCATACATTTCCAATATTTTATGATGTTATTCTATAAAAATATTCACGGTCTATATTAGGATAATTTTCCCTAAAAAATTATTTTATAAATATATTTTCCAAGGTTTTTAATACACTTCCTTGGATATAAACTGTAACCCATCAACCCTAGAATCCCGTAGTTTGTATATTATTTTATTAAATTGCCATGATCACAAGTAATCAAATCCTGAATGGTCGATCAGTTTAGTATCCATAGAAAACTAGATATAAATCTAAGTTTTACATTACATAATGAAATGAAAAAAACATAGTTTCTCCATTTAAAACAATCATATCCATTAGAGTATCCCTAGAAGTCAGTCATAGTAAACATCTTCCAAAACTGGGGGAAAATGAAACATAATAAAGGGGTTATCTTAGATTCTCATTAAGGATAAAAAATATATTTCATGCTATCATAAATAAGTATAATATTTAATTAAGCTATAAAACTAAAATAAAATCATTTTAAACATAATCTAGAGCATAATATAGGGTGAATTAGTCAAATAATACCATTTAAATATTCAAATGGATATTTTTTTCTAGATGAATAATCACATGTAATATCAATAAATAATCTCATAAAGAGGTAATACAAAATTAAGGACATCATAACCATACCATCAAGGCCTCATGAAAATACCATTCATAAATGTATAAAAGAACAAACTAGTTTGTCTCATGATACCTACTGATGCATCAAGGGGTTATAGCGGGTCCCACCCATCTCTTTCAAAGTTAAATGCATTCCCTTTATGAAATGGGTAAAGCATAACCAACATAAACATTTGTATTAATACTATCATATGAAATCGTAATACATTATCCATAAACCCTGAATGGTATAAAAGTATCACATCCACAATCGAAATACTCATAAACCCTTTAATACAATATGATAGGTTGTATCATACTAACTGTACCCAAAATAAATATTTTATCCAATAAAATATATTAACATAGATGAAATTGTTTTTAATAAAATTATTTGAAACTTCTTTATAGAAATACCACTTTTTATTGAAATTTGTTATTTAAAATGAAATAAAATTTGAAAATAAATAAAATTCCAAGAAAATAAACTTGTATTATTGTAAAGGAAGATTCAAAATGTTAAGGAATCATAGTAGTGGGAAAAACCTCATAGACCCTATAAGTTAAAACTAATTCTTTTCAGACTTTTTTGGAAAAGTAAAACAAAGTACCTCAAATAGAAACTGACAAAAATATTAATTTTATAAAATATATCATTTGAGAAGATGTCTTTAGATTTTTTTAAAATAATATTATGAATTTTTTGAAATACATTTTTATTTAACATGGACACAGATGATAAATATTCCCTAGTAAATTCTAACGTAAAACCAATCTTGGATAATAAAGGGATTGAAACATTAACCCTTACCATGTACGCTTCTTTAGTTGAGGGTGAGTTAACCTCGTATATAATGGGTATATAATTTTATTACACTATATCATAACTATAGCTTTTATTTATGACATATTATATGATCCTCTTATATCATTATCTTAATATTATTTCATTATTATCATTATTTGAGGTCTGAACTGTATTATTTTATTATATTTATTTTGTTGCAGAAATATTTTTTCTTATGCATAAAATATATATTATTAATATGAAGAATTATATTAAGGTCATAAATATTATATTAATTCATTATATATTTTTATTAATCATTCTTAAATAGTTATAATGGAGGTTTAATCTCATCACGTTGTGGAGACGGTTGGTCGTAGGTACGCATGAGCGATAATATAATTCCTTTAATGATTTAATGGTATAAAATTGGGTGATATATTAAATTTATAGTATAATTTTCATGTAATATTAATTAATTTTGTCCATTATACTCATCATTATACCCATCCAAATAAAGTAGCATTGAATAAAAAATTATACCATGACGTGGATATGGTAAGCCATACATACACATGCTTGGTGATATTATTATTCATAGGATGGATAAAATGATAGATAATGTTGTAAACAATCTTAATAAAATATAATAATTCATATTATACTGTAGATATTTCATTATTATGTATAAAACATAGGAATATGAAGTATAAGAATAAAGTAGATTTAAATGAATCGATAAATCAATTACCTATTCTTCGAGTATCACCATTTGATTTACACAAAAGGACTTCTTAAGTCAGATTTCATCCCAAGGTATGGCCTCTGTGATGAATTAAGGGATGTTGTTATGAGAATTGGGTGGGGGATTTCTAAGACAAAGGTCTTTAGATATGTCAATATAAGATAAGGAGATATTCCCTTTTATAAAAGAGTGGAGGGGCACATTAGGAAACTCTAGAACTATTAATTTATTATATATTGATTTTTGAATTAAAATATCTCAAAAGTGAGTTATGTAAAATATAATAAGAGTATGGCATTAAATACTATAAGACTATGAATTTTTTACATTTTTATGTATCAAATTTAACTCTACCCTCTGTGTTTAACCATCTTTGAAAAAATTTAACTCTATCAGTGAATGGTTTTCCTATTGCACTATATGGTTAATATATTAACAATAAAATATCATACATAACCCAATTAGATAATTTATCAAATATATGAAATTATACTTGTTATTTGGATGGAATAAATATTTTTATCAATTTTTTTTCATTTAATTTAATTTTATTTATTTTAATGTATCATTTTTGTCAATTTTGAACCTATTCATAATTTTTATTTTTAAAAATATCATAAAAACCTGATAAAATTAAATAAACACATTTCATATATGTTAGAACCATTTATAAGGTTTATATAAAATTAATAGAAGTCATTAAATATGTCAATTTATATTTATTTTAATATTTTTAATATCGTTTATTTGATATTTCTTTTAATAAATCAATTATTTCATCATTATTGTGTCCGTATATAATTTAATTATTTATTTTCCAACATCATAAATAAATCAAAATTTTATATATAATCAGTTTTACTTTATAATTACTATTTATTGTAGACCATATAACTTATATAACCTCATATTATAAATGATATAATTATTAAAATTTGAATATCACATTTATAACTCTTCTTTAAATAAAATATAGTAAATGTCATAATCTAAGACAAGTGTCCTAGAAAGGATCATATTTTATACCTAAGTTTGATTTGTATTAAAAAAATATTATCCAATCAAATTCGAACAAGTGTTCGGGTAATTTTATAATAATATTATATTAATTTGTTTACCTTTAATTACCAGATTAACTCTAAACTATGGTAAATAAATAAAAACTTCCAAAAGTAAATACTGAACAAAAAAATAAATTTATTTTATTAGATAAAAAATTTCATAATAGTTAAAATAATGTATTTTTGTTTGTATGCATTCAATTCATATAAATAGAAAAATACTTTTAATTATAATCTAGTATATGTGGTGAGAAAGTGAGTAAAAGCGACATTCAAATGTTCAAAAAGAATTTATATATATTTAAATTATAAACATTATTCTAATAAAATAAAATGTGTTAATATATTTATTATTTATCCGTATTGACTTTAACATCAATTTAATGTAAAACAGTAATTTAAATGAAAAAGTATGTTTTTAACAACAATGCAATATTTTTCACTATTCATCAAAACTTGAAAATTTTATGAAAAATTCTAAAATACACCCTAATATAATTTTGATATTATGAACTCAAAATTGAAGACTATTTGGAAAAATAAAATTTATAAATTTATAATGTGGTTAATATTATTCATAGATGCTTCTTAAGCGGCTAGTTTGGTTGATCACGGTGCACTCGTACTCAGTGTGCGTGAAACTAAAGCTATTAAATTTATATAAAAAGAATCATACCATGGAATATTGGGGTGTTTCAAAAAATCTATAAGTTTTTTAATTTATTTATTGAAAACCATTTTAGACATTATTGATTAATTAATTAAATCATTAAATGTCTCCCTTTTTTTCAAATTCTACGAACTCTATATACTTTAATTGGAATAATATGTCGCTAGATTATTCTAGTGGAATGTATCCCTACACCTCTCCTTATAGTCTACAATCTTTTTCTATTACACTAATCAAAGTGTTCAAGGTAGGTGTTTGGATTCCTAGCTGCATTAACTCATTGTTTCTTGATATTTTGAGTGAATTCCTAGAATCTAAAATCATAACATGATTTACACAATGATTTCTTATAAGAATATAGAAAGTTATATTAGGATAACAATTACTAACAATTTATTTATGTAAACCCACCACTCTCAAAAGAACTCCCTGATAGTAAAAGGAACCCTCAACTTTGGCTAGTGAGAACCTCAAACACCCGGTTTGTCCAAATTTGAATGATGGAAGGCATTTATGAGTAAATATTTCATTGAGGGTTTTACTATTTTTAAGTGATGACATAAATAATTTTATATTTCATAAGAATGTACTATATGATATCACTCACAAATGACCATGAAAACGAGAATATCCATCATGTCACATGTTAATTTTATCTATGCATTCATGTTTATTGTTATATGTGATCACATGTAACCTACATATTGAAAAAAAATAAACCACACAAAAATAAAATGATGACACAATCATGATATGAATCTAAAGGTTGATAGATTATGTGAATAATGTGTAAACCTTTACCCTAAGTGTAAAAACATGATCTACATTTCTTACAACTCAAGTTGCAGTGCCTTATCATCCATTATGTCAAGCTCTTGTTTGGTGCATAACCATAACCCGACATGAAGTAAATTTATACTCACCTCTTCATTAGACAACAATACTCACACATAGGCGAGGGGGTATTAAGAGTATAAATTACAACTCCGAAAATTTCCATGCATGACCATATATATATAATGACATAGACGACTCATAGATCAACATAGATAAAATAAGTATTAAAATCCACCATTTCAATAATTATATAAATTAATTAAACAAACACCATACATGCATTGGTTGGTCTAAGGCTCCTAATCCATCATTACACTATAAACTTATATAAGAAATTAAATGTTGAAATAAAAATAAATCTGTATAAAAATATTTTCTAAAGGTCATTTTTTTCATTACAAATTCACTCTTATATTTATTTCAACAATTACGTTGTTCGGTCCAATTAAATAATTTACTTTTAACAAAAAAAATTAATTAATTAATTAAATTCTACACCTACATTAAATTAGTTTAAGTCACAATAAAAATTTTAAACCGATAACAAATATTTCATTAATATAATTTAAAATGAAAATTAAAATAATTACAAAAATTAATTTTTGATTGTAAATTTTAATAGGACCCAAAAAAGCCAAATCATTGCCTATGTGGGTCGGGATGATCCTATGTAGACCCATTATGGGACTTGAAAATGCTTTGCAAAAGTGTATTGGGATAAGATGGTCTACCCAGACCAGTTCTGGGTCTGTTAGACCCACTTCAGCATGTTTTGGGGTGTTTAGAGTGACTCTAGACCCACATGAAGGGTGGTGTTCGGAAAAGGGGTTTCTCCATAGGGAATAACCACGATTAATTTTGTTCTCTAGTGTACCAGATACTATTACCTAGGATGGGACATGGGATACTAGCCATATTTAAGGGATGTTCAATAGCCTGACTCTCCCAAAAAGAAGGTGCATGTGGCGCTGATTCATGCCTATAGGTTTACTAGGCTAGATCTTGCCGATGAAACCAATGGTGGTTAGGACATGCAGCTGTTGGTGTGGTTGGTCACAAAGGACGTTCTATCTGGTGAAGTCATCTAGAGGGAGTAGGTGAGTTATGCGATGAAGAGGCAACTTTATGGCAGGGCCTCCATGCATGGTGGTCTGGCTCGTAGGAGCATATGTGTGGTATGCAAGAGTGGGGAAACCACTAGATGGAGTCAGGGGCGGTGTTCACCAATGGGGTTCATCGTGGGAGGTGACCACCAGGCTGAGGGAGGGATGGCCTCAGGCTGGTGAGGGTATCCAATCTACTGGCTATAGGTGATGCCAGGTAGGAGGGAGCCCTTCCACCTTCGGTGGAGGGCTGTGGCCAGAGGGGACTACCTTTGAGGCGGTATGCATTTCCAAGCAGGGAGGTCCACCCTGCTGGTAATCTATTAAAACACTCTAAATAGAAGGAGAATCACTCACCCATGAACTATTCATGGTGAGCTCTGATAGCAATTGAAGTTATCAATAATGCATCAAAATCCCTAAATCATGGGATTTTAAAAAATTTCCTCTAACAGTTGACATGACATCGTCTTCAATGGAAATATGCTACTCGATTAATTCTTGAGTATCTCATGTGAGGGATTTTAAGCAAAAGAACTAGAATCATAAACATTCGGTTAAATCTAAGTCTGTGCTCAATGTCTACTCATCACTGGTGATCTCCACTTGAAGGATCCTAAGTCATATTACTCAATATTTTCAACACTTTCATTAAAATCCAATGGGAACATTTTTAATCAGAATATGGGTTCTAGATATAGGTTTAGAAGATTACTTAAACATTTTGATGATCATTGCTACTATATTCCCTCATTCTGTTAGGAAACACTTTTATCGAGAACCTAGTAATAAAGTATCTCCCTCTTTTAATCAGAAGAGAGATAGAGGAGAAATAACCTATCACCATTGACCAGTGAAAAGTAGTAGTGATGAAATATCACTCCTATATTTATATAGAATTAATAAATATCTCAAATAAACTCATGTTACCCAAATATTTATTTCTCACTATATAAACGACATATTATTACTCCTTACGGTGTCACAAGTATCATTTATAATTTTATCACTTTTTGTAATATAATAATTTTACTAAGTGATAAAACCTGATCCATTAAATTAATTTATCCTTAATAAAAATATTAAATGATCGTCGAATATTTTAAACAAATACTCATTCAAATAATATATTTCATTATAAATAAATTCAACTCCAACAATTTTAATCTTGAATTATATGAATTCATTTATTCTTTTACTGATCGTATATCTTTGGAAAAATGTAGACCACAGTGGTTGGGCCCACCATGTGCAAAACTCGTATTCAAAAGAATATGGTATACTTTTCGATATGCTACTATGTGTGACCCTCTATGACCTTATTTCAATAATAGTGAATATTTTACACAAACCAAGAGAGGGATCTAGCAACCCATCATGGCCCCTAAAGAGGATACTCATAGTAATGACAACCAACGTATGAACACACAATTTGTAATATAATCTCTTTGCCTTTAACTTCTCATAAATCAGGATGAAAACCCACATCAATGACATATTCCTTCATTATTAGTTGTTTGTCTTAATGAAAGAATTTACACTCGACTACCATGGAAATTATTTTTTGAAGGTACTACCATCCTGAAATTCATGGATTGAGGTATATAACATACTTAAACTAGAAGTGAAAAATCCATTCTCGGCCATTCAACCAATGTTGGTCCACCAATGAATCACCCAACAAAACCTACCTCACCATGATTTAATTATCACGGTTTCTTCCTTGCATCAAAATATGAGATCAAATGGAACCCATTAATAATGATCTCAAGGCAGGTGACCAATACACATGTTCATAGATTGTAACATCCAATGAAAATCAAAACATGTTGTTTTAAAATTTGATGGTATGTCCTCATGATCTCACTACTAGATATCACTTGGTGTGAACTACTTGAGAAGAAGTCTCAATGCTTATGATCACCAACACCATATTTGTGGACATTTACTATTTCTAGTCAGTAACATGTATCCAGTCCATATGAAATATGTATAATATTAATTTAATAATATCTCAAGGTTCTCATTATATAATGGGATATTCTATAACCTTTTATATGAAAATTATTCAACAAAAATTACCATTTCAATAGTGGAAGAAGAAAAGTCTACACTATAATAGTAAGAATATATCATGTATATATACCAGTATACAGGATATTGTAATAAAAAGTACTAAATTGTTATGTATAGGCTACCCAATATTAAAATAATTTGGTCTGACTAATCCTCCTTCAATATTAATTTCTTTAATGAATATATATTCCATGAGTATCTCAAAGAGAATTTAGTAGTGCTCATGGATGATATTTTGTTTATTAGATATCTGAGCGCATAAATGAGCACCATTTGAGATTGTTTTTGGTATCAATCATCATATGTATGAAATGTTTTCAAAATAAAATTTATGGATCTACAATGGGATGTACTTAGGGAATTTTATTTCTTAACATGGATTATTAGTTTATTTTAAGAATATGAAGGATGTATTTTCATGGTAAAATCCCTAGAGCTTCTCTGAAATTTAGATCTTAGATAGTCTTGATGGATACTAATGATGATTCATAAAGGATTTATGAAAGTTGGTATCACCTTTATCTGATATTACATTGAATGGGGTAAAATTAATATGGGACACAAAGATTAAATATTCTATCAATGAGTTTAAATGTATTAAAGCATTATCTCCTATTCTGATCTCACATATTCCTGTTAAGGGGCATATGTTTTTTTGTGATTCATTTGGTGTTGGTATGAATTGTGTTCTTGAATACGAAGATAATTTGGTCTCGTATAGATCTATCCATATTCATCATCATGATAATAAATACCCCTCTCATGATTTATAACTCTTTATTGTGAATCATGTTCACAAATTTTGGTGAAATATATTTTAGGAGAGGTTGATAGTTTTTGTAACCATAATATTCTAATATCCATATTTTATTTAAAATTCATGGCTCTCAACATAGGTGGTGGGTGGAATACCATTTTATGTTTGACCTTAACATAACTTACACCCCAGGGTAGTGTAATGTCATTGAAAATTCTCTCATAATGAATGTACCATCACATGCTATTCTGGAATCAAAGGAGGAGTGGAACCTTATCAGAATCTTCACTTAGTTGCACTGCGATTCCCAGGAGGATGTTTCAGATAATATCCTAAGAAATGATAAATTATCATCATCTCTGTAGGAGTCTATTATATATGATCATCTACAGGATGATGAGTTGATGGGAATTAGAGAGACCATATATAGTTGGGAGAACATTTCTGGATGAGCACTCTATTTATATGGAATTTTTTGTTTTGGGAATATATTTGTTTTCCTTTCATCCGTGATGATATATTTTTTTAGATATCATAGTTCTATGTATACCATTAATCTAGTCACTATAATGATGTGTTATGACATGATATAGAGATTCTTATGGTTGAGTATGAATCATTACATTGTAGATTATGTGTCCCACAATTACACCATCCAACAGATAAAGGTTGAGCATCTGAAACCTTATGGGTTCTTCCAGCCACAAGTAGTGCCAGAATAAAAATGGGATGAGGTTTCCATATATTTTTTTTAGACTATTATGGACCCCCAAATCTAGGAATTCTATTTGGGTAGTGATTGAGCAGTTGAAAATTTATGCTCACTTCATTCTAATCAAGAACACCACTAATAATGAAAACCTGGGTAAGCTATATGTATAAAAGGTTATTATATTACATGTGGTTCTCAATTATATTGTATTGTGTCCGAATACTTGATTTACCACATGGTTCTGGATGTTTTTCCAAGGGATGATGGGGACTTAGGTCAAGTAAAAGACAACATACCATATATAGAAATACATATAGATATAGCATTCTATTAAAATCTTATACAATATTATTTGTGCCTATGTATTGAAGTTTTTTGGATAATGGATTAGTGATTTTGGATTGGTTGACTTTTTTTATACCAATGGTTATTAGATATCAATCAGAATGGATCCATTCAATGATTTTTATCGTTACCCATGTAGGTTACCTCTATGTTGTTCGGAGGTGGGTGAGGCCTCTCTTTTAGGATAGTGTATTGTTCAGGAAATCTTGGAGATGATGAAGATAGATGTTGACATCTGGTTATAGATCATATTCATCAGTAATTTTATTTGGATCATCATCATCATCCTTTGGTGTTTTCTATTAGTGATCAAGTTTATAGAAATATTATACTATGTTGGGTCACTGTTAGCTTAGAAAATATGGAAATTTCGTTCTAAGATATTTTGAACTATTTGAGATCACTATGTAGATTGGGAAGGTTGATTATTGGTTTTCATTACCATATCATTTGGATGTTATTGATAATAATTTCCACATATCTCAAATTAAAAGGAAACATCAGCATCCCTCATATGTTTATGTTGGGAAGAGATTGACTAAGATTCAAATGGTTTTATTGTAGGGAATTCCATGGAGATCATTTACACTTAGGTTAGTGCCATACATGGGATTTTTATTCCATTGGTCAAAGAACTATGGCAACGTTGATCGAACTCTCACGATGCATAAAATCATGAGTCATTGATGCTAGTGTAGGGGCCTTACCTATTTTCGAGCAACATTCTTCCACATGACTTATTAGGGATGTAAATTATTATGGTCAGGGAGTCTGTAACATAACATTACCCACTTTTAGGTATTTTTCATCTCTACTTCTCCTTACATCTTTATTTGGGTTCATTTTGGTACTCCTAAGGGATGAGGTGTTTTATATGGAAAATGACCTTACAATTTTGGATTTATATTCATTGGAATTAATGGAGTCCAGTTATAAATTTGGAAATGGATTATGAAGATTTAATTTGAGTATAATTTGACATGAGACATTTTTCTATTTTCTTCAACATAATCTACTTGTTTAGTGGTTTCCTATTGTTTACGGGTTACAAAAAGTGAATCTGTTTTTTGGGATGATTCCCTGAATGATTTTAAATAGTGAAATTTTTACACATCGTAAAAATAGTTGATCAGAGTTATTTTTAATATAAGGTGATTAATTTGTCATAATATCATAAAAATCATGGAATTCACATTGTGAATGGGTTTAAAATCATTTTTTTTGGGAATTGTGGATTTATCCAATCCTCACTACTAATATTATTGTTCATTATCATTGTTTGTTATAGAAATTTTCACTTTGATTCCATATCCCTTTGTTTTGTGGTGTTTATTCTCAAGAGACATTCATGGTCCATTATGAGGTCTTTCCCTAGTGTCTAACCATTATGATTGTTGTGGTGTAACATGTGAGATTCTCATGTTATGTGTTGTGTTATATTCTTCATCGACCATTTTTTTTATTGAATTGATTCTGATATGTAAGGATTGATTATAGGGACTCTATTATTTTATTTTGTCTATTCATTATTGGTGGTCCAATTATATGAATGTGTGACCTAATTTTGAGGTAGGAAATTCAATATTGTGTTTAGCTTGGATGAACTATATTTCATTCATTTATATAAATTATTTTATAAATGAACAAGCATGATTGAATTGTGTTTGTGTGAATAGGTTTTTGAGAAAAGATATGGTTTAAGAGAGATTTATTTTTTATTATTTTTAAAATGCATTTATGAAATAGTTTTGAATGAATGGTTTTGAGGAAATGGTTTGGAAAATGTAGAAAATAAAAGGACTTGGGTACATTGGTGGAAGGTTTAGTAATAAGAATATTTTGTGGATGCTATCGGGGGGTTCACTCCTAGGGTGTTCTTTATATCCCTAGTATCGTACTTCTATGGACTTGTTTGACCAATTGGAAGGTTCAATTGTTACTTTAATTCTCAGACCCTAGAATTATGGAGATTATTCATTATTTTAAAACATTTTCATGATTACAAGGAATCAAATCCCGATAGACCGATCAGTTTAGTAGTCTTAGAAAATAGACTACATATGTGAAAATTACCTTAAAATTCAAAACATAATATGAATCATAGCTTATTATTTGAGAACACAATTATTCTCTAATTATAAAGCTACATATCATTCATAAAACACTTCTTATCATCCTTGGAAAATAAAACATAAGAAAGGGGTTTTCTAAAATGATCAGTAAGGATAAAAAATATAGAAAAATACTTAATAAATAAGAATAAATGTTTTAAGGAAATGTATAAAACTAAAACAAAATCCTTTTAAAAAAATCCAGAGAATAATATAGAAAGAATTATTACAATAATTCCATTTAAATATTCAAATTGATATTATAATAGAAAATAATCACATGTAATATTAATAACTAATATCATAATGAGGGAATTCGTAATGATAGATATCTTCATTATCAATATATATCCTCTAGATAGCTACTATCAAGATCTATCCTCTTGATAGTTTTAGTATGTGGGTAGATAACATTCTGATTTATGTTATGATCCAACCACAAGATTGTGTAATTAAATGTCTTATTGGGGAAATAATATAAGGAATAAAATTGTCATAAAAACAATTTACCTTTTGATTTATTTAAATGTCTTATTATATAATATGTTCATACAAAAAACATGCAATTATCTTGTTTTATTTAATAAAATTAGAATTAAATGAATTTCAATCATAATTACAATTGATAATATTATCGTTGAACATTGATCATACGACTAGTAAATTTTTTTTGTTTTAATAAATATAATTGACACATACAAAGGAAGTGATGGACACAACCAATGTCATAGTACCTTATGAAGCCCATTTATCAAAACATCCAAGGGAGATAGCATCTATAGGCTTTTTTCCTTTACCAAGACCAATTAGAGATTAAACAACTTAATCATGAGCAAATATGTTTACAAGAAATGCTCAAGCTCATTGAGATCACAACACAAACCATGTATGTTGAACCCCCATATAAAAATCTCCTAGTCATAAACAATACTCATATAGTATTTAATGATGTATTAAAGGGATATATATCATGTCCCTGTCAATATTATTATGTTAATGATTTTATAGAATAATGAAAATAATTTATTCCTTTTATTTTTACTATATTAATGATTTGATATTATATATGATAAAACAAAAATTGTATTTTTGTGTAACATTAAAATAAAATTAAGTAATTTATTATGAGGAATTAATGTATTTTTTAATTAATGAATATTTTAATAAAATATTATTATTGAATATTTTTTATCAAATATAAATGATCATAGAAGTTTTTATGAAGTCAACTATAATTTTAATAAAGGTTCAAAAACTTTTATCATCAAAAAAACATTGCATTTCTCAATAATGTTTGAATATATTTTAAAATTTAAAATCATATATTTAAAAAAAATTAGATTATATGCATATTTTGTTTATCAAAAGATAAAAATTATCCAATGGAGATTTTTCTTAATTATTTGAGATAGTCGAATTTTTAGGTAAAAATTAATTACCGTATAAAAAATGTTTCTATAGAATGACATCATATTGAACCAAAAAATTATATAATTAACACTTCAAATGGTATCCATGAACCAATATATGTTTTCCATTTATCAAAATGATATTTTATGTTTATTTGATTTATTTTAAAAAGCCTTTGTGAATCATCCAAAACCATTATAATATTTTAATGTTTGAAAAACATTTCTTTAGGAGTGTAACTCAACTCCACCAAATAAAGTGAATTATTTTATTATGTTCTGCCCTTAGACATGTAATATAATAAGAAACAATCCCATTAGTATGATACCATGGTCAATAACCATGGGATGGTTTGTGGTTTTGGTTATTTTATTACGTAGAATCCAAAACCTAAATAATATACAAATCCCCATCTTTTCAAATATAAACCCCACCATGATCCCATTTTTCTTCACTATAAATCCTTGAAAAATTCCCTTACATTGTGATCTCATCCATAGAGTCCTTACAGGGTTCCCCCAAACTCTGAAGAAGCCTCTATCAAGCAATTTGAGTCATGCAATCATGTAAGGGATCTTTTCTTTTCTCCTATTTATTCAAGTATGTTATTTGTCTCATATCATTCGTCTTCAATTACTTATGATGGGATATGATATTAAATATTTCCCATACTATAAAATTGTTTTCAAAATTATTATAGACCCCTTTATCTCATATCTAATAATTTTTAAGTGATTTTGTTATGATGCTAAAATTTCACTATAATTTTCCATGCCAAAATAATTGTCTAGTGAATACCTAACCCATTACCCATAAAGGGTGTTAACCTTAAAGCACATATTATTCTTTTATTGGGTATGTACATGTATTTATTCAACACTTCTTGATCCAGTAATAAAAAATGATAAAAAATGATTTTAATTTTTGCGATCAATGTTGTACAATTAAGCATGAGAATGAAATGAATGTGTTGGGTGCACTCAAAATTATATAGAGCTCTAATGTAATGGGTAATTTTTTCTATCACGAAACATCATTTTGGGACAACGAGTGAGACTATTTAATTTATGTGATTTTTTATAATGTTAGGTTTTGGTAGTTATCCTTGAACTATGTTTATGATGCAGTGTTTTAATTTGTTATGACATTTCCAATATTGCCTTTATGATTATTATGTTATATCATGTATCATTGTTCATGTTTATTATTCTCACTCCATTATGCATATTGTGTAACATGTATTAATTTCGTCATGTTATGCCTGGTTTATTCCTATACTAGGATTTATATCCCACCATTTTCATATGTATATTCCCAGGTTATCCCGTATAGTTTTAAGTGTGGTGGAATGGAATAATATGAGCATATCAAGGACGTTTTCAATAATTTTAATAATATCCCATGTTATAAGTTATTATATAATGTACCTAATTAGAAAACACACTATACATCACAATAATCTACGTTTTATTAATTGGAATATTATGTAATAAATCATGTATTAATGTGAAATAAATAGCAAGCTTGTTTTAGATAAAATACTCAACTTAAAAAATATTATATTCCAAAACATCATTTTATAACACCAAGATGTATCTCACTATTATATGACCATCTCTAATGTAACAATATCAATTAATACCTCATCAAATATCTATAAATCATCAAAGACTATTATATTATAGTATATATCATTGAATCATATAATTATAATGAGTGGGGTCAAATAAAATGTTATTTACCTAACTATATCTAGGAGAAAAGTAAAAATGATATCATGATAGGGAAAATATAGTCAAATTATAAGTCTATAAAACTTCATATCCTAAATACATATTGATCAATGACTGAATATGTATATATATATATTATCGATATCATTGTAGATAAAATATAATCCATATTGTTTATATTAATGCTCACATTCCAAAATCAAATCTGTAGATTTAAGGCTTTCATAAAAGTTAGCAAAATTTTATAGACATAATTGTATTAAATTTCAAATTCCAAGAATAAATATCAAATAAAAATTATGTGTTCATTTATTATTATAATAATCCTATTTTCTTATTTGGAGGACCATGAATACCCATTCATGTGGCCACCCCATCATTATATTATTAATTCTGGATGTAATATATTTGTTAATGTGTAAATGATATCATTTATAATACCTCCAACTATTTAAATTTTGAGAGATAATACATTGATTTTGTAGTATTATAGGAGAGAGGGTATGAAACCCAAAAATAAGTTAAATAATAATAATTAATCAAAAAGGTTCTTGAATACTAACCTAGATTACCCAAAAACAATTTATAAAGAGATTTCAGCACTTCTAAATCATTAAAAATGATACAAGACTAAATATTTTACTAACCACTTCATGCATTCATCCATGAATAAATGAAACCATACATAATATAATATCATATAGAATAAAATAATATTTGATTCGCAAATTGTTCTCAAATATGAAGAAAAATAGGTTTTATCCTTGAATGATGATTCATAATTAATGAAATTATACCGCATCATGTGATTCAAAGACAACCAGCCGATGAAAATTGGACAATTCGATGTCATGATGGGATGTTGCCTAAAAACGCCAGAAGGAATATATATTTTCATGTCTTCCCTTTTATTTTATTAGATCTGTAATTTCATATACACACCCTTGATGACCATACAACTATATAGTACCAAGAAAACACTCTCTAACCATTTTTAACTATGGTTGAAGATTATTCATCCATTCATTATAAATATAGTTTATAGAAATATACAAATTTTCTTACATCATTTCGTGAATGTATCCCCTCATTTGAAAATATATACTAAAACATTATAGAGTCTATTCAAATCATGTATCGAGGAATACATGCATCAATATTAGTAACAACATTATATCATATTTATCAATAATATCCAAAAT
This sequence comes from Viscum album, assembly GCA_963277665.1. Taxonomy (NCBI): domain Eukaryota; kingdom Viridiplantae; phylum Streptophyta; class Magnoliopsida; order Santalales; family Viscaceae; genus Viscum; species Viscum album. The sequence goes on along the minus strand of OY728163.1, from coordinate 59,317,272 downwards.
AACTTTAAATGAATAAATGTAAATACACTAAGAATTAACCCCAAGTGACTGTCTATTATCAAGGTATGCTAATTAAAAACTAGGTTTATAAAATGGCGGTGATAAATATTTACATAATTAAAGAAACTGTGGAGGATGATAGGGTGGATAGTTTTTCAAATCCAACACCAACTGATTGGTAAACTACCCTAAATGGTATAAAAAAATTAGTAAAAAATAAATAGATGAAATTGATCTGAATATATAATAACTTCTAGTATCTTTGTTAAAATTATCTAATGGATAGATTTTCATTTGTAATTAAATAAATTAAAACTAAAAAATTGTTTAAATTTACTACCCATATTCTATATGTGTATATTCTAGGAAAAATAAAAAATGGACAGCTCCCAATCATAAATAATTATACCATTATGATCCTGAAATATGGTATTTCTATTGGGTTACACACTTTGGGATAAAAAATGGTAAATTTACATACTAATAAAAAATTCATAGTATCTCCATGCCCCTCAAAGACAGGATGATGTATTGTTATATGAGTGAACCAATATAAAAATATCATTAACATCTTATTAACTTATATTAATATAAATAAATTATCTTTAATGTTTTGTGTTGATAATCATTATATGAAATTAAAACTATTCCCATTTTAAATCAAATTAGTTAGTTTACATGGGATTATGGTCAAATACAAATTCATCAACTTTTAATAAGAGAAAACTATTCCTATCATTGAAATTCATAATCCACCGAATATGAGAACTTATGGGATTTAAATGAATTATCTCTTATATCTGATGATTCATATAAGAATAAATCAATAAATGTTACACTTTTATAATGTTAATAAAAAATTGTGTTGCACATAATAAATAATTTCATTTTTATATTACATTTTCTAACATTGAACTATATATCCTTCATCCTCTAGTTTTAATACTGATATAAATTAATCTAGTATTCCCCCATGTGTTATCCCTAGATAGATCTGTTAGATCCCTATAAGCTAATATAATTAATTGAGATAAAGAGAATTTCCCTTACTATCCCATTAAAATGATTTTGAGGTATATGTTCAAATATAATCTCATAGATAATAACTGTCTCTTATTAATCATTAACCTTCATAGGATATTCCATTTTTTACAGCATCATGAGGTCTAATTAATATCTTACAATGATTCGCTGACATATATATTTAATTTTAAAATTGTGACTAGATGGAATTAAAAATGGTTTTTAATTCTATGATCATTTAATATTTAAATGTGTTTAGAAAATTTACTAATTGATCAGGCACTAAAATACATTTTTAAATCTTACCTAATACCAAATTTAATGAATTAATATATACAGTTTATTGATTGAGAGTCAATCTCTATACATAAAATAGCTATTTCCCGAGAAATATACATTAATAATTCATCTTCTTCCAAAAAAAATTTATAATATAGGGTCATATGATTAATATAGAAATTCTAAAAATTATCCTTAACTAGATTAAAGGATCTAATGTCATATTCACAACCACACATTAATATTTTAGTATCCAATAATGAAAAACACAATCCCACATTATAGTTATTTAACTAATAATTGAAATCAATTTCGATGTTTATTTGAAATAATAACATAGACTTTGTGATAAAAAATACCAATGAGTATCATTTCTTCTTGTAGAAGTAATTGGAACACATTTTTGGTTATATGAGATAATTGAGGTAACTCCTAAACATCAATATAGATTAACCCATGTTCCCAAATTTGAAATGAATTATAAGATTCACTATCAAAACTATGTTCAACCTTAATGGAATCAAATGGAGATAAAATGATTATTTACATCGAACATCATAGAGTAATTTTATATTTCGATAGGAAGGCGCTCGAATATGGTGATGAGATTGATGATGGATTATTTCTATTGGGATCTACACTGAAATGTATTTTAAAAATAACTAATTAGATATCCTAAATATAATATAAACATTAACAAAATTAATATTACATAATAATGAGATGAAATAGAACATATTTGTGTGAAAAATGTAAAATTTTCCCATTAAGATTGTTTAAATGTCAAAGAATCCTATATAAAATAGATTTGATAAGTCTCTTCTATGAGGAATGATAGGATTCCAATTTAATGATGTGATTATGTAGGTATAGTTCAATAGATATAGTTCATAACAAATGAATATTACATAAGAATGAAATGAAATAGAACATTTTTGTGTGAAAAATGTAAATTTGTTCCATTAAGATAGTCTAAATATCAAAGAATACTCTATAACATGATTTGATAGATCTCTTCTCTGAGGCATGGTTGGATGGGGAGGATATATCAGGGGTATATACGATATTTGGGTTATTCAGAACATTTAATATTTCATTATTAACATTAGAATAATTTCAATATGGGATCATTATGAATCCTATTTGAAGGTTGGATTTAATTCCATTATCAATATTTTCATTTACAATATCATCAAAATATTTGAATATCAATAAATTATCACCATACATAATAATACACATTTCTTTTTTATGAGTTGAATAAGTTATATTCAAAACACAATATAAAAACCAATCACTCTTCCTTAAATTAATTGGATTTTAGTGGATAAATAATTTCATTTATTATTAACCTCCAATGTGTCCTATATGTAATAGTATAAATGGTTTAGTAACATTTATCTTTATTAAATGTTCATTTATCTAATGGCCAATCACTATAATACACACACACCTTACCCATTAACTCTATAATCATTGATTTTATTTACCAAAATTTACATTTCCCTTCAACGGTTCATTTCTATCACATCAAAATATTATTTATAATCTCCTGATTATAGATGATTGAATTCAATATATATTAGGTACTCTAAATGATCATGATGGTAAGTACATATAATCATTGCATAAATATATTATTCATCAATATTTGTGACCATTAATTTCAATAATATTACCATTTTTTGAACTAAAATTATGAAAAATCGACCCATAGTAATATCTAAACTAGTATTTGAGTTTATTATCCACTAACCAGATGAAAATTTCCTATCCCCTCTTACTAGAAAATAGCACATAGGAATCCAGAAAAAACAACCGGGAATAATTTCTTCCATTATAAATAATAAAACACTAACTTTACACTTTGGTGACATAATCTGATAAAAAATCAATGTGACCACCTCTAGTGTAAGTAAATGAAAAAAACTAGATGTAAAAAAACATCAAAAACCTATTTCAAATTAGTCCTTGTGTATACAACATGACTCAAGATACCCACCCTCAACCAACTTTCCATGAACCCACAATGTAAGAAAAATAAGGAATGAGAACCATTTAAAAGGACATATAGGCTATAAACACCAAATGGCATAAGAAGAGTGTTAGAAATAGAGAGCACTTGGTTTTCACCTTAGAGTGTATGAAGTAAATTTATAAGGAAATCCCAATATGGTAAAAATAAAATTATAATAATATATGTATAGAAATATACAATTAATGATAAGAAAATAAATCTATATGAATCAGTTTTTATAGGAGATAAATTTAAAATAGATTTTAAAATTTTCAAAATATTTGGTGAAACCAATGATTGGAAACATAATGTTCATCATTTGAAAAAAAATCCTTTAAAAAAAATAATTTTATAACTTTTTAAATAATAATTCTGGACTAATAAATAAATTGAAGCAAATTCATTAGATATAAAAAATTATCAAGATTCAATACAATATAGTCATGGTGAATTATATCAATAAACAGATTAATCTAGAGTGGTAATCAATCATCCAAGGAAAATGTAGTACCATGTAGTCACAATGTGTAATTTCAAGCATTGGGTTTCAGCAATAAGGCTGTCATAGGTGCAAAAAAATATATGATTGAAAGTCCACCATTGAAATTATAATCAATAAATAATCCTGGATAATTAAACTTCTTACACATAGTCTCATGGGATCAGGGAAACATGTTCCACACCCATACTTTCTAGACATTTCATTTGATTCCTAAACCTTTCATGTTATCAATAGATCTAGAAAAATCTATCTAAGACTACTATAATTGAATAAACTTGGTAAAATCATCTAACTACATAGGTTCTTATGTCTAGTTAGAGTAAGAGAATGAGGTAACCAAGTCACATAGATCATAATGGGGATCCTCATTTGAATCAATTTGGACTGAAACCCTCAATATTTCTATCAATATCATTTAACAACTCACTCTCCCCCAAAATACCATATGTTAATAATGCCTTATTTCAATACCCATAAATTAGACATAAAACTATAAAGTAAATCATATCAAGGGATTACCACAAGATCGTATCATCACAAAGTGTAAACTCGGATATCAAGCATTAGCAATTCCAATTCAAAACCATTTCATCAAATTAATATTAAAAAGTATTCTTCATCACTGCTTCCTTTAACATGTCATTATCAATAGTCCAAAAAATCCTTTAAATAACTAATTTTTTTTCAAAACACACTAAACTCATTTGAAGGATGTTTTACAAGTTGAAAATTTATTGTATTCATTTTAAAACATAGGAACATATATTTTTAGGTGAAACCACACTTATTTTTAACTACCAAAGAACACCCATTTTTTTAAAAGTAAAAGTCATTAAAAGAGGGATATTGTTCATTTAATATATTCAATATTTTTTTATCCTATTGAAATAATAACATATATCGTTCCATTTCATTTAAATAAGGTATTTCACTTTACAAATCCAAATGAGGAATATGCCCTAAATTTAAACACAACTTTTTTAGATCCCTTTGAAAGTTAATAGAAATCATCATTTAAATCAACCATTTATTAATATATGAAAATAATCTAGATCCATCTCATGTCTATCCACAACATTTACAATTCATATAGATCAAATATAATTTCGTAGGGAAACAAAAGATTAATATACATAGAAAATATATTATGATGGAAAAAATAAATATCTATGAATTAGTAAGAAACATTGAATTACAAGAGGATGTAAAATTATAGGAACACAAACATAGAATTACTATAATTCAATAAGTAATGAAACTAAGTTGTGTCACTGATTATGGTGATCACAAAATCCTGGAATATGGATCTCGATAGAAGTGAAAGAGGACATAGATACTAATTCCACATCAATAATCCACCATTTACTAATTCCACCATTTACATTTGGAGAAAAATTGAATATAATTAGATATATAAATGGATATGTGGATAAAATATTACTGTTAGTGGTTCACTACATTTATTGTTCCTTTAATCCACCAAGCTAGAAGGTTAGGATGGCTAAAAAACCTTTAATGAGATCCTAAAAAGTAAAAAATTTATGTCTGCTTTGGAATGAAGGTATATTTAAATAGGGGAGTCTCAAAATTTTTAAGAGTAACACGTTGATAATATTTATTAAATAATTCTCTTTAAATAATTTTATTTCTTAAATAGATTGTGTTACACTCAACACTGAGTTTAAATGATCCGTAGTATAGTATTAAAATAACATTATTTCAAGTGACAGTTATCACCTACATGTTGTATTGGATTTAATGAATAAGAAAAACTAAATTTTTAAAAATAAATGTTTATAAATGTAAAAAAAATCAATTCATTGGTTATCAATTGAAAACAAAAACAAAAATGATTTTATAGAAGAATAAATATTTTTTCTAAGAAACATATTTTATGCGCGCAATATAATTTTATCATAATGAATTACATTAATCATTATTTTTAAATTATTTTATAGATATATATACTATTTGAATTATCAAATTTTTAAAAAATTCAACACATATATTTGTTGACGTTGGATAAAATTAAATCAAGTTTTATGCTTAATAATGATTTTCATTCTAAGAAATATTTTTTTTGAATTATGCACACATAGTTTTAAATTAATTTATTCCATTTAAATGTTTTGAAAAATATAAATTGAATTAAATATTTATAATAATGTGGTAAAATTTTTAAAATGGGGCCTTTTAAAATTTTGTCAATGTGAATAGTAATTGTGGTAAAATTTATCACCTAAATAATTTGTAAATTTGGTTAATCGTGATTAGAACCAAGTTATAATGCCATATTAATTCCAAATAATTTTTATCAAATGATTAAAATCAGAACCTTAATAAATAAGGATCTCAATTTAGTTGTTTAATTGAAATTTATTGATGAAAATATCATATATTATTTAAATCAAATAAATATTAAAAATGTCCACCATTTTATTTTTAATAGCCTTTGTATATTCACAAAGGTACAAAAATATATTTTTAATTTATCCTAATATGGATTTTTTGAATAATGAAATTATAGTCATTATCTAAATTTACATATAATTTTTAGATTTATATAATTACATTAAATTCTTACACAACACCAAAACATTATTTATTATATTAATACTAAAATAAAATAAATGATATTAAAAATATTAAAAGTGATATTATTTGAGTTATTTATAATTTTCAATGATTTTTATGAGATAATATGACATATTATTGTTGTTTTAAATGATTATATTCGAATTTAAATTTTTTTCTTTCGGTATTTTAAGTCAAATTAGAAGAATATTTTCAAAATTGACAAAAATGACATTTTATCAATATTAATATTTATTAAATTTTTTAAAAATATAAAAATACATATAATATGACAAGGTAGTAATGGTATGCCTAAAATTCCATTAATTGACCATTTATTATTCAATTATCATCTTTTGATTAAAAGATTATTACATTTAACATTGAAAATATTTTTTTGGTTGTTAAAAATAATATTGGTTAACTAAGGGTTTATCAAAATTATTATGTTTAAAATGAAAACAAAACATTCCTAAATTATATTGGATAATAGTATTACAAACCTATCATACCTTACCTTATAATCATTGTCCAACATGAGACATTGTTTATGATAATTAATTTATTATAATTTAATCTATTTAAAATTCAAAAAGAGCCCCTCCCCTCAACTATAAATGGAAACCCCTCCTTTCTCTTATTCATACCACATTAATCCCTCTAGTTTGAAATAACACTACCAATGTTCCTTGAACACATCCATATGCACATCATAGTAATTCTCCCTTTCCATGAGGTCATCCCTATATCCCTTTAAGGGATATCTAATGGATTCATTTCAATGAAGTGGTAATTTTCTTAACTGATCACATTATTATATATATATAATTTCCTCCTCTAAATATATGGTATTTATTATAAAATAAAAACATAAATATCATCAATATTCATAAAATTAATTATTATTTCTAAAAAACCATTATACCACCTCTTTCCCACCAAACGAGAAGTGGAAGTGTCACTCGTGCATACATACAGTTTACCATCTCCACATAGCAATACAATTCATTTATCATCACCGTATTTTATGGATCAATATTATTATGGGAATAATGCTTATATATGATAATTAATTATTGTGTTATAGATATCTCTCTCTAATTAATTGGGTAAATATTGATATCTCATGAGATAAATATTATAGGAATGGGGAGTGTACCTATTTCAATAAGGGGCTATGGTTGATATGATATTCTTCTAACTGAGTAGTCCAATAGTTTGGCTATTGAACTCAATACACCATTATTGACTTGGAAATGATACTCTACTAGTATGTAAATGATTTTGTATTACTTTTTGTATCCCAAAAATAAATTTTGTGTCATATTTAATGCTTTCTTGGTTCATGTTTCATGATTCTCTCATAGTTAATGTCTTATAAACTATTATTATTTATGTGATTTTATAATACTATTATATTTTATATGAAGGTTATGGTTTTAAAACATTAATATCATGTTTCTATGACCTTATTATCATGTTATGCCTATGTGATCATTGATATCTCTTTTGTTTGCCTTTACTGAGCAGGTAGGCTTACCCTTTTCGTATGTTTCCTTTCCCCAGGTTATATTGAACGGTATTAAGTATGATATTTATAAGAAATATTATAGTTATTCTAAAATAAGGGGGATCTTATGTACATATTCTCTGAACTAGTTGTTTATGGATTAATGTTTCCAATGATTCTAGACCTAAATGATTATAGAGGGGATCATCTTGTTTTTTAATGAATATTCATCAATTTATGTGTAATATTTGTGCATGAATAGTGTGGGTCAGAATAGTTGATATCAAAGAAAGGTGTATTTATCCTTTGGATAATATGATTAGAAAATTTAGAAATAACACTAGGAATAATTCTTCGTATATGATAAAATACTAATGTTTTGGTAATGAAGATGAATTACCTTTATTAAAACAATAGTGTCATATAAGAATGTGTCGAAGTTTAGAGATACAATATATTATTTCTAATGACCATGTAGTTTCCTACTATGATTATGTTTTATCACACTAGTATTTTTGGTTTAAGTATAATGGTGAATTGATAAGTAAAGTTTAGTGATTTTTTTCCTAGGAAACCAAATGATATTGGAGATGGAATAAAAAATATTCCATCTATGCTAACAAAACATTATTAATCCATGAATCACATAATTATTCAAAATGATAACAGGGTGAGATATTTTTTTTATTATTACATCATGAGGAAATGACCACCTTCTTTTAGTGGTTCCACCGATTCACTAGTCACTAATTTATGTATTGGCACTCTTGAAAATATTTTTTCCATTATTTAATGTTTAGAAAATGAGAATTATATTGTTTTTAATTATCATTTGTAAGGATTATAAGATTATTGGTGGACTCTTATCTAGGACATGATGGAACATGATGAAATTAACCCCATGAAGTGGGATGAAATTAAGTGCCTATATCTAAAAAAGTACGTTCCTGATATTCTTCATACAGAAATGGAGGAGTTCCATGAGGTAAAGAATAAGGATGATGAATTTTTTGTTATATATGATGCAAATTTACTCAGAAATGTTTTTTATAATTCAACAATTATCATCTAACTTAATTGTATTTTTGATCAACAATTCATTGTATTAAAACCATGTCTTTAATGGTATTGATTCATAAGTGACATTAACAGTTATGAAGAAATTGTTTGACATGAACTCATGTGTAGATTAATATTTGATATACCAATAAATCTCATGGGTTTGATAAGAAAATAAAAATTTAACTCAAGTGAAATACCATAAACATTTGAGAGAAGAATATTGGATTTCGTTTATGCTCACAATGTTGATAGATACATTGTCGTAATAATTTTAAGGGAATTGGTAAATATTTAATGTATGGAAAGGAAGGTCATCAGGAAATTGAATATGGCTGTGATTGGAAATGTTCTTTGATGATGATAATAGAGATAAATCTTCATAGAATGGTCCACCCACACTCACATGTTTTAAATTTAAGGATTTTGGTAATTATGAATACCCGTACAATAATCCTAAGGTCAATGATGTTGATATACTTCAACAACCTATTAATCATTGAGACAAATGAAAATCCAATGGAATCACTATTTTTTATGAGGAGTTTAATAACTACCTGGTGAAAGTTAATCCTAGAATCCCCATTAGAACAACTACATTTTTATTTAATTATTGATCTGTATACACTTTTATATCTAAATATTTTCTAATAGTATCAAAATACCATCAACTCAATTAGATTTTGAGTAATTAGAAAAAACACTAAATGTTTGATGATTTCATCATATATCTTTGATTTTTCACTGAATGAATTTTGTGGGAATGTGTTTCCTAAAAATCATTTCATTATTCCTCTATTTGAATTTGATGTTATTTTAGTCATGTATTGTCTTTATTTACAAAAAATCCTCCAAAAATTTCCACGGAAGGGATGTTATGTGTGATATTCCATACTGACCTATGATTTTGTATCAAGCTGATTACATAAATGAATTTCCAACGGAAGTGCATCCATAATGTGGGTAATGATTCTTATTCATATCACGTGTTTATCTTAAATGGTTGGAGAGAAAAACAACATTGATTACATTTCTATTGGAAAGGAGTTTATTCATGTTTTTTAGAATATATTTATAGAATTACCCTAAATTGTGATGTTTAGTTTTTAGAAAAACTCGTACCCTGTGTAACAACTATTTGTAAGAATCCATATGAAATGGCCTTAATTGTGGTTCAATAATTGAAGAAGAAACTATAAGAGAATCATGATAAGGAATGCATTCTAAAAAGTGTGTCACATTGACTTGAACCAGTTAGTTTTGTTAATAAGTATGATTTATCAATGCGAATATTAATTGATTATCGAGAATATAAAAATATAACTACCATGAATCATTATCCTCTACCCCATATTGATGACTTTTCACAAAACTATGTAGAGGTCAATAATTTTCCATGATTGATCATCATCCTAGATATCAACAATTGAGTTTCATAAAAGTTGATATTTCCAATAGAACATTAAGTAAAAGTTAAGGACATTATGAATTTATATTAATTATTTTTGGTCTTACAAATTCCACGACTATTTTCATGGAATTAATAAATTGAGTCTTTAGATATTACCTTATTCTTTTGTGGTAATTTTTATAGAAAATATACTTATTTATTAAATGGGTAAGGACCACTATGAAGATCATTTGAGAATTTTATTGAAGAACTTAAATCAGTAGGGGATTAGGAAGTATTTTCCAAGTGTGACTTTTAGCTACATAAAGTTTCATTCTTGGGTTATATAATCTCATGTGATGGTATATCAGTAGACCATTCACAGACATAGTAATTGAACATTGGCCTTGGAAAACTAATGTGAATATGATTAGTAGATTTATTATTTTAGATTGATTTTATCAACACATTGTAGGGAAGTTTTCATGTCAATCTAATCGACTCACTATGTTAACTCTTTTGGAATCCATGTCCCTTTGGATGGATGATTATGAGGAATGTTTTAAAGGATTGAGGACACTCCAAGTCAGTGAACAGGTAATTACAATACCCTAAATAGGATAAGGGTTTTTAATCTATAGTGATGTTTCATAATGACCAGGATGCACCCTCATATTGAATGGCATGGTTCTAAATTATGCTTCATAAAGATTTAAGGTCCATGAGAAAAAATTCCTAATACATGATTTGGAGTTAGCTGTGGAAATTGTTTTAATAATTATTTTTAGGAATGATCTATATGGAATAAATTTTGACATATATACTGATAACAAAAATTAAAGTATATTTTCACACAAAAAGAGTTAAACATGAACCAAAGAATATTTATGGAGTTGATTAATGATGTATATCACTAAATACATTATTACTTTGGGAAAGTGAACAAGATATAATATACTCTTATTCGAAAATATATTTCTATATTTTCTATGATGAGGACTAAAATATAATTTATATTTCTAGAGATATAAATGATGGATCTTGAAATCTATATGGAATGGTATAAATATTATCATGGTAAACTACTTCTTCGTCAATATATCCAATTGATGATTAAATTAGAACCTAAATAATATGTTGAGATGAAAAATAAGAAGATAAATGTTCCAATTTTTACCCTTTATTGTAATAGAATCAAAATATTTAGGAACCATGAAAGGGTCCCTTTTAAAACGTATTATAAGAAGGAGTTCATGGATGAAGTTCATTGTTCTCCATTATATTTTAGTCCTAGAATTATGAAGATGTATATAGAATTGAATGATAATTTAATCGTGGGATGTAATGAAGAGCTATATTGTATAGTTTGTTTCTCAGGGCGTGGTATATCATAATGTTAATTTTGAGAGACAAAAGTACTAGGTGATGTTACAACCATTACCCATACCAGAATGGAAATGGAAAACCATCAGTATGGATTTTGTCATTGGGATCTCCAAAATATCTAAAGATCATAATGAAATTTGATTTCTAGTCAATCTTAAAATTAGTTTTTCATACTTCATTTCCATTAGATAATATTTATATTTTAATAAACATAATCTATTATACATTAAGGAATAAGTAATATTTCATAGTGTACCACTGTCAATTGTTCCTTATCGGGATATGAGGTTTACATTGATGTTTTGGAAAAGTATTTAGTATGATTTGGATACATGCGGTGAGCATCATGGGGTGTAGAGAAGCAATGGTTAAGGGACATTAGATGAATGAAGGAGGAAAAATTAATTTTTTCCCTCCATAGATATAGGTTTAGATGTGGTTCATGCAACAACTCCCATCTTTCTCAGGCTATCTGAGCAAGGAAAACGGGATGGTATCACATCTGCCATCTGGACCTGGCACCATGCATGAATGGGGAAATTCTAGTTGTGCATCATTACAAGAATGGGAGTTTGATCAAGTAGATATATATATATGGATTGTATGTCTTGTGGTATCTATTCTATTAGTTCTTTAAACGTGTAATGAGACTTATACCTCAGGGGGAAACAATCCATGTAACCATTCCCTCTCAACCAATTTAAAAAGAATATTATCTCATAAAAAATGTAATGGCATTCGGGCAGTTCAGGTAAACAATAGCAGAGATTATGGATCATATAGATAATGTGATATGAACAAATACCACTCATTAAGTAAATGTTTTGTAGTGAAACCACTATTTTGAGGAATCTATGTGGGTACCTAAGGGTGTCATTTTGTAGAAATATCCTTGTCTTCTTGTATGAGAGTGTTTATTTTTTATGGATAAATTAAATTTAATACGGGTACAATATAAGACCCAAATATGTTTTATGAAATATTTATCTTTATATAATTTTATTTCATCAACAACATTCTTTACACTAAACACTATCTTTAGATGAACCAAAATATATTATTTAAATCTTATTATTTAAAGTGAAAGTTTTCACCTATACATTAGATTGGAATGTATGAATTTGACTAACTAAACTATAAAAGGTTTATGGTTATGTATGTATAAAATTAACTGACTTGTTATTAGTTGATTATGAATGAATATAAAGTTCATTTGTAACAGAAAAGAAATATTTTTTCTCTTGAAATCAAATTTTATGAATTTAATGTATTTTTATCTTAATAAATTAAATTAATCCACATTGGTGAATTATTTTAATGAAATTTATATATTATATACTTGTTCAAAATATTTGAACATTAAAAAAATATTTTTATAGGCATAAGATAAAAACAAATATAGTTTTTTTCCTAAAAATAGATTTTTCTTAAAAGTTATCTTTCCATATTTTTTTCAAAAACATAAAACATAATTTCATTAATTTATAGTTATTTAATTATATAAAATAAATTAAATATTTAGAATCAATTAATGTAATTTTAATAAAAATGACATTTTTATTTTTTTAGTATGAATAATATCCGTGGTAAAATTTATCACCTTGGTAATGGGTAAATATGGTTAATCGAGATTACCAAAAAAGCTATATGTCCCTAATTATTCATCATAATTATTACTAGATTAATTTAATTCGACCCCTAACCCCTTGTTCTCAAAAGGGTGTGATTTAATGGACAAATTCCCTTGTTAATGAATAATATATTATTTAAATCAAAGAAAGTTACAAAATGTCCCTCTCTTTATTTTTAGTGTCCTTTATGTCTCAACATAGGGAAAAATTAGTTCTAAATGAATATTTATATAAATCTTTTTCATAATGAAATTATATTCTAGATGGATATTAATATTTATTTTTTAGGTATTATATAATTTCATTAAATTCTTACACAACACCAAAATAGTTTTTCTTCCATTAATAGAAGAATAAAATAAATGATACTAAAAATATTAAACGTTATATAATATGATTAATTTGTTGTTTTAAACTAATATAATAGGTTAATATCACATATTATTGTTTTGTTATAAGATTATACTATAATTTTCACTTTTTATTCCTTTTAAGTCAAAATTAAATGAATAGATTCAAAATTTACAATAATGATATTTTATAAAATAATATTTTATGAAATTATTTAAAAATAATCAAAATCCTGAAATAAGTAAATGTTGTTATTATATGAATTAATATTTCTTTAAATTAACTTTTATGTTCCAATCTTCAGCTTATAAGTAAAAAATGAAAACCATTAATATAGAAAAAGTGGTCACTATAGTAAAATATTAAAATTGGATAACTATGTGTTAATAAAAATGATAAGGACTAAAAAGACATCAAAACATGTATAAATTCTATTAGATTATTTTATTCCAACCTAATAAAATAGTATATTATAATCCTTTCTGATTTTTAGTCATTTTTTGGAGAAAGAATTTATAACAATTTAATATTTTTGGAACATCAATTAGTGCCCCACCACACAATTATAAAACAAAACCACTCCTTTAACTTCATCACAACTCATTGATATTTATATATCCAAAAATACATTTAAAATTTCAATTCTAATCATTCTTTCAAATTACTATATATTTTTTCACCTAAAAGACCAATACTTGATCACTTTAGACGACATCTAGAAGATTCATTTCAAATAATAGGTAACCACCATAATTGATCACTTTATTATCTACCCTTATGAAATCGTATAAATCATTTGTATTCATAATAAAATTATAACATATATATCCTCAATATTATTAAATGTTATTATGAATATGAAAACACCATTGGACACCATTTTCTAATAAAAAGAGAAGTGAATGTTTCGATCTTCTATGCATACAACTTATCATCTCTATATAGCGATACAATTCATTTTTTATGTCCAAATTTAATAGATAGTTATTATTTTTGACATAATTTCTATATATTATATTTATAACATAATTCTAATTTTTAAATTATATTATCACATCTACATACTTATAATCAAATCCACTCGAAAAAAGATAAGGTTACTCGAGCGTATGTGTGGACTACCACCTCCACAAAGTGATGTGATATGTTTTCATTTATATTATAATTTTATTGTAATGATGAATACATTAATTAATTTATATGCTATATTAATTATTGAATAATGGTTAATTCATATCTACTTTTCTTTCATTCCATCCTTTGAAAAATGAAAACAACATTCTTGGGTATGTGTGAACTCCTGTCTCCATGAATAGTGTAATTCATTTTTTAGTTAGTAACATTAATGGATGAATAAATATATATAGAATAAATATATATATTTTATTTATATCATTGTAAATATTCTTGAAATCATGGAACTAAGATAAATTTTCATGGACCAAATCTACTGAAGTGATATATTAATGATAAATGAAATGGTTGACACCTAAAAATAATTATTTTATTAAAGAATTATTGATAGAAGGGGGTATTGGATTGTTATAAATGAAAAATATCTGATTATATAATTATTAATATCACTATTTAATATAGTTAAATTTAATTTAAATTTATTATTTAGTATTTTATAGTGCTTTTAAAGCGGGAAAAACATGATGTAAGGATTTTAATTGGAAATTTCATAAATATTAATGATTATTTATGTTTAATCCTTCATAGGGGAATAATTTTATTCAATATATAAGATTTATATAAATTTAATAAATAAGGTTTTTAAAATTATCCTATGGTAATTTTCACCCTTGTTATACTTTTTAGAATGTGGTTTAAAAATAATCTTCTTGTCATTTTCTAAACGAGCTACATTGTGACATTTTCGAAACAAATATAGATGGAATGGTTTTTTCCTTATATGTAGTTGTAGTATTTTCCCACAATATAAAATAGTTTTTGAGTTGAAAAATAAATTATTACATCCCATGGTTATTTTCCATGTTTTTTTTCTTTTTAACGAATCATCTTTTCTAAGAGAAATTGATTTTAAATTAAAATGTTATTTTCTCAAAACTTATTCCAAGAGATTTGCCTAATAATCATCTAAGATGACATCCTTGGATATTTCTTACTCTTTACATGGAATATTAGCCTAGTATTCTATATTTTTTCTATCACTGGATGGTTTGTGTTTATGATAAAGATATTAAATTTTTATGAAACCAGTTTATTTTCCTTGGGTTATTCTATGATGAAATGTTAATGAAACCAATTTCCTTCCATGGGTTCAAATACAATGAATGTTTAGTTATCATGTGGCACACATATTTATTTTTCATTATGTGATGGGTGGTACCTATATCTCCCTTCATTGAATTGGGTAAATATTGATATATGATCATATAAAAAAAGATCAAATTAAGATTGAACCAAATTCAGTAAGGGACAATTTCCACAACTATAATCTTGGAGGTGAACCTTGATTACTATGATGGTTTGGTAAATATGCTCATCATACTATGATAACCTTGGAAATTATCCTTGACTACCATGGAAATAATATTATATTATTATGTATATGTCCCAAATCAATTTCTTATACCTAGTTTATTCCTTCATGGTTCAGGTTCTTTGATTATCTTATGATTCATGTTATATGACCTACTATAAATTATGTGATGAATTGTTATTATGATCCATGATATGTATCGAAATTGTTTGAAATTATAATTTCATTTTTTTAATCCTTATGCTTATGTTATGCATATGTAACCATTGATTTCTCCCTCTTTTACACTTACAAATAAAGTAATCTCATCCATTCATTACGTTACATTTCCCTAGGTTATGAAGAAATATATTAAGTATGTTTTTTATAAAAAAAATTCTTGTTATAAATAAATATGTGGGAGATAGTGTTGATATTTTAAAAATTAGTTTTTATGATTCAATGTATCCAGAGATACTAGACCTACATAATTATTGCACGGATCCCCATATTATATAAAGAATATTCATCTATATAAATGTATTATATCTGTATGAAAATTATGTGTCATAATAGTATTAATTGAAAATATCACACCACATTATATCCCCCCATGCCCCTGATGTAGAAAGGATGAAAATACTTCAATTACATAATAATGTGTAAGATGGTGTATCACAACAGTTGGTCAAAATAAAGTCCAGTAAAATGGGAAACTTCATGTTGTAGAGTCTAAGAAATAGGATGGGACCATCACAAAGGATGTAACACTACACCATAGATCCCAACCTTCAGTGAGGATATATTATATAGTCTCCAGTCTATGACATCTTGGTTCACAAGATGGATTAGGTACATAAAATGAACCTTCAATATCACTACAATATAGTCCAGTATCCACTCTATAAACATGCTGAGAAAGGAATTCATACCAAAATACTCCACTCAATAGACACATAGAATAGGTGAAAACCATTATTACACCAAGACAAATCCCTTGTCCTATATGGAGAATTACCCTATAAAAAAAATCAATAAATATAAAATATTCTCAGAAAACTGATGATCCAAGATAAGGGGAACAAGAAACTCAAATATTATAGAGTGATGATACATTACACATACCATCAACAATTTCCATCAAAATAAATATTCTAACAATATTTATAGAAAAATGTGAATAAACAATAACTCCATTAATTATATTTTGAGGTTATTGGTAATCAATATAGAAGAAAGACTCGCCCAAAATGTTGTAACCCATCATAACTCCAATATCCACTCATGTCAAAATAAATTCTCAAAAAAATAAGAGGCACTGAAAAACTTACATAGATTACTAGTGACATAGAATATGTCCCAACGCTATTTATAGATTCTAAAAAATGGTGTAACATCCTTATAAAAAATCCCTTGAACCCCAATAAAGAGAATTAATAACTCGCTATGATGAAAAATCTATATGATGAATCCTATATTTAAATGGAAGAAAACAACAAAAACATTTTACTGTAACAAGAAGATACAATACTATAAAGTTTAATCTATAGTGAAATATTTATAATAAGGTAATATATATGATAGTATTTCATCCCTGTGAAGGTACTCTATGACAACATAGTAATTTTCAACACCGACCCTCACCCATCAATGTGCTCATCAAATTGTCCATCGATCCCTCTAGTTTATTGGTCCACTGAGAATCTATATCATACTAGATATTTTAGTACAACACCTAGGTCGATCCGATTGAATTGAAAAAGAGAATAAAACAACATTGTTATTTTACAAACATTAAACTACAATATAAAAAGGGATATAATTAGTCATATAAAGATCCAGCTCAAAAACATAATGGAAAATATAAGAGGATACCATGGAACAACAACCAACCCAAATGAATTGCAACACCAACCACAGGAAAAAAAATATAGGAGGAAGAGATAAGATGGATTGGAATGAACAATAAGCCAATCATCTAATGGTTCGTAGAGAATAATTTATCTCTATCACTAGAAGAACAACAAAACTCAACGATCCAAATTCATTTAAGATAAAGGCGAATAGTTCAAGAGTGATCATTAAATATCACAACCATATATATATAAATAAAATGATACCATCTTTATTATCAAATTTTTTTTTATAAAAAATCATTTATAATGATTCCAAGAAATCCAAAAATATATGAAAAATAAAAAGGTTTCAAAAAAAATCCACAACTTGAAAAAAAGCAAAGCCTTTCCCTTGTGATGTCCGAAAACAAAATAAGTTGCGTAAAAATCCATAAAAAATGGAAACACCTCAACTAATTCATAATCATAACCCTAGGATATATGTCTTGAGCACTGTTATCCTCATGAATCTTTATCCCTATAGTTTGGGTATGATGATCCTTGAATGAAACATCCCCTTACCATAGTTACCAATATATAACCTATTATCATGAACTATTGAACAAAACAATTTACAAACATTAAATGATTTCAAACATGACTTCTTAGAATGACTAGGTATTCTACACTAGAAACCCAAAACCTGGATATTATTTCCCTAAATATAATATACTTACTTTTCCATATACTATGGTTCACTGGGTGAGAAATATTCTCCAAAACCAATAATGTGTTAGGCATTTACCACTATTCAGCATTCTATTAACTTCATCATATCATATATTACACTTTTAGCCATCATCATATCAGAGATCAAAAAATACTTTAAGATGATAGTTCCATGGTCTGGGAAAAGACCATTTATGAAATATATATCCTTATGAAGGTCATAAATAACAAGCATAGGTAAGAAACATACCAAAAATGATTATTTCATTGCATAATTCACATTTGATAGGTCATCCTGACTAAAACCCTTGTTTATAGAAATGTAGTCATTCTTCACATCCTCTTCATACTAGAGCTAAATAAAGCCTATGTCCAAGAATTACCATGACATTCCTTCCTATAGACCAGAGAAAATCAGAACCTCCCACATCCCATGGAAATATCCCTCAAATAAGGAATTGATAAAAAAAACCTTTATATCAACACATGTTTTGAGAGGAATATTTCAATCTTAAAATTATTAAAGACACTTAATTTATTGATGGGAACCCTACTCACTTATATATGATTGCATAGGACAATACAAGAATATATATGTCAAATCCAAATGATATAAAGGTTCCTCCTCCACCAATTAATACACAGTTTTCCAGTTTCATAAATCTTGTAAGTCACTTATAGGGAATAAAAAACAGAAATTCAAAGAATATATCAAGGGAAAAACATTTTATTATTCATGGAAAATGTTCTTGAAGAAATTTCTAGACATTTTTAAATAGGATAATCAACTCAAGCATGATAAAACACTAAAAAATATATAAAATTAAAAAATACTTCTACAATGTTTCAAAAACACTTTCACCAAAACAGTAAAATTAAAAAAACAAGATTTATCAATTTATTAAAATAATACACATACCTATAAACATGATAATTTATTATATAAATCTATAATAATATCAAATTTTCTTTAGAAAATTATGGATTTTTTTCATGGTTTCAAAATTAGTAATACCATTTTCCAATTTTTAAAACCATTTATATTTCAAAACCATTACAAACAAATATATTATCGTAAAATAAATTTAATTCATAATAATAACATGTTTGTGATCCTGTTTTGATAGAATTTTTTTATAATAATCACTTATTTGATGTTTATTAATTTTATCCTTTTTTTATAAAATAACTAGAAATAATTATATTTTCACAAAAACAATACCAAATATATGAATGTTGAAACAAAAAAAATTAAGATCAAAAGGCAGACCACACACAAAATGTCTACTAAAAACAAGAATCCCTAAAATTAACCATACATGAGTGAAGTAATTTAGGATACAAATGGATTTCGAACCATGTTTATATTAGATTATAACTATGTAGGGGTTGGTTATATGTTATGGTAAACCACACACCAACTGGAAAATAGTTCCTTGATTAAATCCCACATTAGTTACACAGATTCCTCACAGTCTACCAGATTGTGAATGCATTGTCTAACTCTAGCCATAATTAAATTCCAAAAAAATATATATTACCAAATTAAAAGTTATTATCATTATGTATTTATATATCATTTATTATCAGGAAACCAATAACTCAAATAACAATACTCATGTCCCACATTCCATAGAAACTAATGTCTCATCATGATGAGGTGGTGATCACGTAATCACTTCCAAAATACCTCATAAGTCCCAAGAAAATCATAATATCCATATACCATAACTCTCCTAAAATAACATATGGAAATTTTATGAAAAACTAATTTCATTTAATTAATTACCTCATTTTATAACCATTTTAATCAACCAACATCGAACACTATATATATTGGTAACCATGATGATTCTCCATTGACCCAAAGGGAGTTTTAAATCTTCATTGGCTGGTGATTGGTGCTATAGAATTTGGAAAAGAACATTGGTAATGATTTCACACATAAAAAATGGAAACAATAATTAATTTACATTTTGTAGACATCATCATATAAACAAATTAATGCAACTCCCTCAGTTACAATTGGATGATATAAAATTTGGATGAAATAATCTACAATAACTTCTCTCCCAGTAATCCATGGAAATGAATAATTACTCCAGTCATCTACCCTCGACGGACCATGAATGAATCCATAATGGAATATGAAAAGAGTTTTGGAACCCACAATAACATTCAAAATGTTTAATAAACCAAATGGAAGAAGTAGTGTGTGAGATATATATCCCAATATGATTTCAGTAATGAGTATATAAAGATACATAAAAATATAATAAAAATATGATAATAGGTGATAAATAATGTGGGTAAAGTAATTTTCATTTCAGTATTGGAAAATAAATCAATAAGAAATAGTTTGTAAAAGATATGGGTTTAAAATATAGGTTCAAGTATTCCAAAATTATTTGTAAAAAAATATGTGGAAAACATGGAATTTTTACATTTTAATTCAATTATTTTTATTTAAAATATTTTGCAACAATTTCAAAAAATATATTTGGGTCAATCGAAATTTTTTTTACATGACACCGATATTAAAACTTATATAATATTCAATACGATTCATCCATGTTGAATCATCTCAATAATTAGAAAAATCAAGATAAGTTGTTAATCAATCAGGGAAACTCCTATTTTCGGAAGTGACCATTTATGCTATCATGTGTTGACTTCCAAGTATATAGATTTCATGGGTTAAACAATGTTATGAAACTTAGTACACTATATATAATATAATTAATAAATCATAAGGACTAATAACTAGGATTAAATCTAGTATCATGTGTCTTAGGGAAACGTGTTCCAAGAACACCGACTTTCCATGTAGCACGTTTGCAGCATGAAGCTATCATGTTGTATATAGATCCACTACATATGGTATGAGTATAATATAATTTTATAAATATTTGAAATATAATCTGACTAATCATATTCCCATGACTAGTTAAATAAGTTTAGTGTGGTAATCATGTAACAAGGATCCAAATGGAGATCCTCATTAGTATCATTTTGGGCTCGAGCCCTCAATATTTCATCCAATCCCAGTTCACATCTAACTTACCCCACAACTCCCTAATGTTAATAATCTGTTTTTTCAATTCCAATTTTTGGGTAGTAAATGTATAAAGTAAATCATATAAAGGTATTACCATAATATAGTATTATTATAAATTGTGAATCATTCCATTAAGAATCCTCAATTTCAATTCAAAAAATTTTCTTCACACAAAATTTAAAAGGGTCCATTATCCGCTATTCCATTAACCATTCAATATAAAAATTAAAAATGGACCTTTTAAACCAAGAATATTATTCCAAAATCCTTGAGTCATTCAAATAAAGTTTCATAATATAAAAAACGATTGAAGTAATTTTAAAACATGGGCGAACAGCCTTTTATATGTGAATAGTGACAAATTTCAAATCACCAAAATATGACCATGTAAAAAACATGGTAAATGTAATTCAAAGATTAATATTTATAATTTCACATATTCATGCACATACAATATTATGGAAGGAAATACATATATAAACCAATTTCATTCAAATCATGAATTTTACATAAAAAATCCAAAACCAGGATTAAGCGTTCACTTTTTAAAAAACGTTCATAAATATATCTTTGAATAAGAATAAATATATGCAGGGAATTCATCAATTTATGAAGTTGTGACAATGGTAAGGATCAAGATAAAATATTTATATGATGCGTTCAACCCGTAAAAATCAAATATACCTTCTTGCGTCAAATCAATATCAACATGAATAAAAAATATTTATTAGAAGAAATAATCATTTCTAAATTATTATTATATAATGAAATACAATAGGATGTAAAATAAAATAATCTTACTTGGAATATTTGTAAATCATCCCATAATGAAACTGAGATGTGTCTCTTCTGATGGCATTTATCCAATAATGGAATAATGATCTCAATAGAACCACAATGTGATCATGGAACACCAATTCAACATCAAATGTCCATGATCCAATGAATGAAAAGTTTACAAAATCCTTTTATAGTAAAAAATCATGGAAATTGGTTAGATTGGTGGATAAGAGGATATGAACTTACTAGGAGTGGATCACCGCTTTGATCAACACATTGATCCATCAAGAGAGGTGGTTGGGAGAGGGAAAATGCCTCTTTAGGGCTACCAAAAAATTTTAACTGCCGGAATCAGTTAAAAATAATGTAATGAAATTAAATAAGGGGGTATAAGGATTTTTATGTTTTAGAAAACTAGAAACTATGCTACAACCCCAGAAGACAAGATGAAAAAATCATGAAAAAAGGATAAACCATGACATTGTGTAAGATACTTCATCATGAGTATTGTTCCAAACCATGTTTAGGAAAAGGGTAGACTCCAAATAATATATCCTGAAAATCAGGAAGGGATCATGGAACATGATGAAGAACTACACTAGGGGGCCCAACTTCTAAAAATCAGCTATGAAAAAAATCTATTCCATGTGGTAGTGGTGCCTAAAATGTTAATGGAAAATAAAATAAACCATGAGCCTGAATATACTATATCTACCTAATCATTTGATATCCATAATAAAATATTAGAGGCATAAAAATCATTTATGCCATAGCCTCATGTCTTGTGAAATAAAAAATCTCACTCCGTGCTATATCTCTTATCTTCTCTGACATATTCTCATGTAAAATAAATCAGAAAATTCTAAAAATACTTGGAATAACATGTGATTAATTTTAAGGGATAAAAGGAACCAAACAGATTATAATATAATGTTATATAAATATATAATGAAACTATAATGTGACATTTTTATTCTGATCCAATTTTTTTTTCTCAATGTAACTAGTCTCCGCTAGATTAAAATTAACACATTGGATGTTTCATTGGTTTAGGGATAAATTGTCTGGTTCCTCCACACTAGCTGAGGAAGGGGGAATTATGCTATACTCTATGAATCTAAAATAAATTTAAGATGAATTTTACTAATACAACTCAAATCCCAGTGTGGTATAGGTTACACCCATGCTAATGAAGGATAATAACATTAAATTTATGAAAATTCATGTAGAAGCCTACAAACATGGTAGTATAATTAAATGATGTTATGAAAATATTTCATTACAATATATTTCAAATAGATTTTATGTTTTCAGACTCTATGAATAAGGAAAAAATAATAACTGAAAACCCCATGTTCATTGTATAAAATAAACATTTTTCATCTAATATAAGAAATTCCAAAAAATTCTCCACACCAAATACCATTCTGGGGAATTCATACATTTTGTCATCATAACTAAGGAAATTGAAGAATAAGAAATATATGACCTAAAATGTTTTGTTATATAATTATTTTAATAAATTATAAGGGTTGAATTATTAATATGTGAGACCAAAAAGGTAATGATATAAATATAATATAAAATATAATAAGTATAAGAACATCATGAGGTCATCAATGAGGAATAAAAAACATATCATAACTTTGAATCAAAAAATAATAGTATTAAATAATTAAAAAATGAAAACTCTTTGGAATATCCTTAATAAATGACAGAAACATAAGTATATGAAAATAAAACCAATTAGTGGATTCGACATCACAACCTAAGTCATATATAAAAGTGGGATCATGATAACAACAACTATACAATCTTTAGGCATTATCTAAAATCAGGTTACCGTTTTGGAAAATAAAATAAACCATTTCCCAATTTTGGCTTGGACTAAAACTCATGTACTCTTTAGGCATGGGCTATAATTGATTTACCTATTTAAGCTTCAGTTAAAATATATGCAGTTAATTTTTATTAGTCTACAACACATGTACCTTCTTGATATCATGAGATATTAAATACTAATCCAAGCATTAGAATATGTTATATTATCACACTCATCATCATAATTATATTTTTTTCATAATATCTAAATCATTTATCATAACAAAATAAATAATTGAAAATAAAATAGGTTTCAAAACAATTCCCAACAATGTCACTTAAAACAACATCTATATTTGGTTTGGTTGATAGCAAAACTCAATAAACTAAATGAATTATTTAATTAAGTCTTTTAGTGTTAAATTTATCATTAAATACACCTTTGATTAATTAATTTCTTATTTTAAAGAGGAAAATGGAAAAATACCAAAAATTTTATTCTTTTATAAAACATTTATTAACCTCTCATAAGGATATGAAGCTGTAAATAATTTTTTAGATTAAATTTTTAAATGACAGAATTAAAAATTTATGTAAAATATCACATTTGAAATATTCATTAAAAATAGATCCCTAAAAATAGATAAGGGTATCCAATGAAATTGGGTTTGGATGATAAAACATTTCCCATTGAAGATATATATACCTTTGGATATTTGAAACATAAATTTTTTGAAAACCCATATCTTAAAAAGATCATTAAATAATTATTTAGAAAAATTTTGAAGGTAATTATGATATTTGTGTGATTTAATATATAACAGTGGTACAAAATATTTTATGATTCCATTTTTAGGATATTTATATATGGATAAATAAAACAAATCACCACTTAATGTGGATGGGGATAATTCAGAATAATTTATAATTTTATTCAAAAAGTAATTCATTCATGGATATATATTTTCATTAAATTTCATTTTCATAGTGAGGTGAAAGATAGAATATAATTTAAATTGTAAAATGGAGGAACATATATAACATAAAAGAACTAAGTTCAATAAGAAAACATATAAGTTAAATAATGAAGTTTAAGTTACCAAAATTACCTTGTAGTGTCACAACCTGACCCACTGAGGCATGTCTAGCTTGTGGTAAGATGGATGTGACAACTCCAAGACCCCTCCAATATGAAAAATACCAGTGACCAATGTTTATTAGGCATTTCACACTCATAGGAGGCTTTATTCATAGAACCTATATTCATACACACATGTCAAATATCATAAAATACTAAAATTTAAAATAGAACAATTGATACCAATGAGTGGTATACATTTAAATCCAATTATCGGAGTATTGTATGGTATTGGGAGAAAAATGGGTCTGAACACATACCTACCCAAACTAGAAGTAAATTCTTTCATTTTTGGAAGGAGGGGACTACTGTCAAATGTAACACCAATTGGAACCCTATTCATTGATCCAAATCTAGGATCTTCCCACTCCCAGTAATCCTAGAACACCATCAAATGGAATGTCATATGTAAGATAAAGGGTATGTGTAGGAAAATCCCATATAGAATTTAGTATAACAATACAAAGTAGGAAACCCTAAAATCACTAAACATAAATCACTAAGGATATTCATCATATCATTACACAGTTATGTAGATCATGAAATGGGTCATAATGATAATCAAAGAAATAACCAGATATACTCAAAAAAGACAACATGTATAAGGAGGTCACAACCAATACTACCTTCCATGATATTCTTCTTGAGTATTAAAGGTAACTATATTCTATGAGAATCTACTCCACGAGACACGTTGTCACTGATGGTGCTCATCTGGGAGGTCTATCACATCATGTCTCACAAAATAAGTACTCATGGGATCTTTGAAGATCACTCTATCAATATTGTGGATCACACCCAGGACCACTATGGGACATCACCAAACCCACTAGATCAAAACTCTAGATATGGTGTTCATGTCATCACCACAAACCCCAACTAGGGATGATATGATATAACATCACACCTTAGGTATTGTGAAGGGATACCATGTGCTCTTTACAAAGTAGAAACCATAAAGGGTAGCAAAATCCTAGATCAAAGACATAATTCAACATTTAAAAATTATTATTATGGACTAAGGGATCCCACTCTACTAATCATGGTCTATAATTAATAGGTGGAATACCTCCCAGGGTCTTAGAAAAAGTACATAGAGTGTACTATCAGAACACAACATGTCTCATATTCCCTATGCATTCCCATGCATACCTATCTGAAAAAGAATGTAAACTTACACATACACTATTCTTACATTAGGGTACATAGCATGTAACATTCAGGCTGGCACCTGGTGTGCCAATTTTCTTTTCTCATGTACATTTGTTTAGGATCAATTACATATTTCCATGCCAGTTACTATGGCCATAATTGTGTACGTAACTATGTCTGAGTAAAGGGAAATCCCTATTTACTCTACCATTGATTGTGTTTAGATAAATTCATTATCCTATATTCCCCCTAGGCTATACATTAAACCACTTTCACTCATGACATGGAATGTTGTAGGGACTATACGATGTGTGATCTTTTTCTATGCATATAAACTCGAGTGCCACAGAAGATGAAAAAACAGGATGTGTTCGTAAGAATACACATCGTATAGTCATGGATTTCAAAGAAATTATATCTTATTCTAAATTTCATCTCCCAAGAATCCAACCCTCAATCTATTTAAAATTGTCACTGACGATGGTGGATTTGGGGTTGACCATACATTTCCATCACTGCTCACAACAATATGGCACTCAATCCACTCAACACACCACACCCACCACACCATGCCACCATCGTACATAAAACTAGGAAAATATTAATCATAGGTATGATCCTGATCCACATATGATCCCCCACTATCCAAATCATACCATGGTCTAATCCCCAAAACGAAATCACACCAATGGTATTGAGTATTTGGGCCAATGTATGGTAACACAACGATTGAATACCAAGTATTATTTTTACCCATACCTAATGAAATAATTTCCATGAATCAGGAAAAGAAATGTTGGATTATTACATAAATAAAAAAATGAGGAATAAATATCAATAATTTTTATGGATGGCCTCAATTTATTTTGTTTAAAATGACAAACATAGAGAAACATAAACAACGAATAATAATTTCTCCAATTCCTTTAGAAATAGAAAAACACCCACAACATGTATGAATTATGAATCAATATATAAGATGATTTGATTATAATTATTCATAGTATAATAAAATAGTGGAATAAACACTGGTAAAAAATTACATACCTCATGTAATGATCAAAGACTGAAAAATAAGGAATTTACATCATTGTAATTTTTGAGATCCTTGAAATATTTTATTTTTTACAGTTTTTGATATGTTTTCATTTTCCAAGATCTCCTCTAATAGATCCTCTCAATCATTATAGTCATTTTTCTAACCATTATATTGATATTTTACAATATATTATTAGAGGAGGTAATTATAATACACTTTAATTAAGGGAATTAAATAAATATATTATTTTTTTAATTACTTCACTGACAATGGTACTAAAGATAAAAACCCAACACCGATAGAGGTTATATCATACCTAGGGTATAACCTAAATTCCATACTCAAGCGGCATCTCACATTTCCCATTTCAGTCATAGATAAAAAGTTATTCCATTACTACTGGAAAACATTGAACACATGATATTAATATATTTATATTATTATTAAATAATTTTAGGTCTCAATTGGCCTTGGTATCTCATATTGTATCAGTATTTAGCTCCAAAAAAATTATTAGATATATTCGAAATAATTTTATGAAAATACGATACATCAAATTCTCCCATCCATAGAAATTTCCATTTTGAAATGAGAAAATGAAAACGTAAAAATTTGTGGGTACTATGCTTTAATCAGAGTAAGATGCTCCCTGGTGATGTCCTAAAGATTTAGGTGTTTCCACTTGACACACACTGATGGAATAAATAACTCTAAGATGATGTTTTCCTACAGATCTTCAATATACAATTTTTCCACAGTAATGTACTCATCATCCATGATGACCATCTCCCCTAGTAGATTACGTTTAGCATGTCATGAACATACCTTCTTAGCTGAAACACATGAAGCCCATCGTTTACACAACCTAACTACAGTGGTAGGTCCAAGCGGTATTCCACCACACTGACCCTAACCTGTACATGGAATGGATCAATGTAAATTATATATATTATATTTCCCCTTCTGAATATTTATAATCGAAATATAGGTGAGTATATTACAAACTCATTATCTCCCTCCTTGAACTACGAAGGCCCCTGTCATCAGTCAACATAGGTGTTTTTATGGCTCGGTGTAGTCCTCATCCACTCATGGATGGATTGTAGCTTCTCTATCATTTCAAGAACCAAATCTAGAACGACGAGTTCTTAATAAATTTTTTTTGTCAAACATAGTGGTTACCAGAAAGTTCGCACGTAATAAATCAAAAATGGTGTAACACTAATTGTGATATAGTAGCAGTGTTGGTTTGAAAGCTCCACCATGGGTAGGTGATCCTCCCAACTACTTCTAAAGTCCAATACCCAATCTTGAAGCATGATCCCTAGATCATGAGTGGTCCCCTATGTCTGGCCATCATTCGTGGGGTTAAACGTCAAGCTAAAAATTAAATTAATCCTCAGAAAAACCTAAAATCCTCTCCATGGTCATGATGTGAAGAAAACTTCATGGTCTAAAATTAATATTCATGTAACTCCAGGGATTCGGGATATTTATTTTATATAATGGATCCCTAATATCTCAACTGATCTCTTCTCATGGATATCTTGGAAGTGGGATGACTTTGTGAGTCATCCTATGATCACCCTAATGACATATTGTCCTCTATATATCTATGATAGCCTCATCCAAAAGTCCATATACATACCATCCCATGTAAACTATGTAATCTCATGTGGTTTAGATAACCCTACTAGAACCTAGTGTTGATCCTTCACTTGAGAAAAATTGAGGAATTGGGAGAAAAACGTTTTTCTTCACATTTATTCAAAATTTTCCCCCAAAAATGACATCGGAGAAACTGGTATATCTTTAATACACCTAGATGTACCACCAAAGTGGATTTATAAAAATCCATCAACCAACCTACAAAATTTAACTGGCACCATCATTTTTCTTATAAAATGGACAATGTGCTCCCCACGATCAAAAAATACATAAAGAGAATGTCATGTGAATATTTTAGAATGCAATGCCTCATAGTCAATATCTCCATGTTCCTCCACCATAACATGATTTATAAGTGGTGGGGTAATAGGAATCATCTGTAGAAAATCTATATTATCTTCATCCTCAAGGTATATCTACATTAAATAGAATTGTATTGATGCGTTAGTCAATGTTTTTGAATAGGATATCCTATCAGTAAAATCACCCACTATGTTCCCCATCCATGGAATATGGACTATCTCAAATTCATAATCTTTGAGAGACTCTATCCATTAAGTATATCTTAATTTATGATCCTTCTATAAGAAGACATACTTGAGATTCTTATGAATAGAAACGACTATAAAATTATCACCAGTAAGGTTGTGTCGCCACATCCTCTGGTTAAAGACTACTACTAAATACTATAGATCATTGATCAACAAATTATTCTCATTCATTATCTCTTGTTAGGACCCATAAAAAATACCTACATACCTCTTCATCAATGAAAAACTACGTCTTATTTCTAAGGAATAACAAAACATTACATACTCGATACCATCCTTTCCCAATATCAATATTGTGGTAGTCATCAATATCTTATACAATTTCTGAAGGGAATGCTAGAACCATTCCATCATCATGAGAGACTATCCCTTTCATGTCAAATAATATCCAAATATCAATGTCCTGGAGCAATCGATCATAAATTTCTTATATAATCATACCAACAAAAGAAATTCATGTAGGTCCTGGACTCTATTTGTTGGATCCCAAGATAGAACTTCCTCAACAATCACCATGTATGTTACTACACTCTCTACTGAAGTGATGAACTAGAAATTAGAGCTTTTAATTCTAGAACTAAGACATCAAGAGATTCCCATAAGTCTAGTGAAATATGAGTATGTAAATGAAAATTCTCAAGTGTCTAACATTTTCTTCCATTGAAACTGAGTAAAATAGAATGTCATCAATGAAGAACACCAATAAATGGTCTAAGAATAGATGAAATATCGGGTTCGTGGGTCCCATGATCACTTTTGAGGCATTTTTAAATCAAAAATGCATCAACAAGAACTCATTGTGATTTTATAAACATCTGAATGTCTTTTTGGGTTTATCCATACCCCATACTCAAAACTGTGGATAACATAATCTGAGGTCAATATTGGAGAACTGTCATGCCCCTCTAAAATAATTGAAGAGTTCATTTATCCTCAATAGTGGATATCTATTATTCATTGGCACCTTTTCCCGACATAGGAAATTCACTCACAACATCAATCTCTCAAATTTGTTTTTAGAAAAAAACAATGGGGTTTCCTAGGGGGAACACAATGTATAAAAAATTACTTCCTCTATATGTCCTTTAACATCTTCCTCTAATAATGAAGATTTTTACAATCCATTTTATGTGAAATATTTGATATTGGGACTATCCCTAGGTGTAATATAATGAACAAGCCTATCTCTTAATAGGGAGTTAATCCTATAAGTTTTATAGGAAATACATCTTAATTCGTTACCACCACTACAGGATGTTGAACGCCCATATATTTTAGAGATCCAATGTTAAAATTATCAAACTGATGATTAATCAACTATATCCTCCAAAATAAGATCCCATAATTCTCATCCTAGATTTCCTTCTCGCCAAAAAATTTAAATCCTTGATCATTCACCATCGATATGCGACATTCTCCTCCAAAAAATAGTCTATCTAGGAATGAACTATGAATAGAAAATCTAAAACTTAGATGATGTCATAGGTCTTAATTTTCACTATGAAGAGATCGAATAAGAATATATCTACTCTAAGATTCAGGTCATATTGTCGGAAGAAGTGTGTGTTCATCAAGTCACCTCCATTATGATTCTCCAAGAAAATTGTTTGTTCCAATGGACTAATTGGAGTATGTATGTCATGAACAAGAGAAATGGAAAGAAAAAAGTGGCTCTCACCCATATCAATCAATAATTCAGATAAAGTGGATAAGACACATATCATGCATAAAATCATCATGGGAGACTAATGTTCTTAGGACTCCTCTTCTTATAGTTATCCCCATCCTGGACCACTAGATCCCTGAGCCATATGTGGACCACTTAGGGGTGTGAGTGGAAATTATTAAAATCACCTCCTACCTCCTACTACTGTACCCGCTCTTCTTCCACATTTGTCACTAAATGGAAATCCCTACTCCTACTATTGACTCTTCCTGGATGGTCCATTGAAAATATCTAGGTCATGTGTATGATGGATTAGAAAATACATATTGAGGGTTTTCTATCGATCATAGTAGAAATATTATCTCACCCTATCTATGATGAATTGATCCATCCTAATAGCCATGAACCTACAATTCCCTATCCTAGTATCATCTCAAGAAGCGTCTCACACTCCCATATCCATGTGGTAGACATCATCTCCAGGCTAACATGTTGTCAAATCTTGATTTCCCTCTACCAGATCATGTTTTGGAAATTTGATCTAATAAAAACCCAGCCACTAATAAATCACACTCAAGGACTCCATTATTATTGGGAATAAAAATAGATATCAACATTTCCCTAAAATAACGGTATAATCCATGATCTAATGTCTATGATCTAAATAATTGATCTCAAACCATAACCATATATTATCATGAACGTTCAATGAACCTTTCTGAATATTGCACCGTGGTCATACTACCCTTCTGAAACTATAGAAGATCCTAAATGTGCAATGATCAAAACATGGCTATATAGAAATCCTATATATAGATACACTATAAATATTAATAGTAGAGAGTTTTCTTGTCATTTGACTATGTAACAATGATCCCCATCTCCAATTTCATCATCGAATTTGTCTCTCTAATAGGATCCCAATAAAATTTGTAGGTTTCCAAAAAAGGTGGAAACTCAGGTAACAATGACATGTCATTCCTCAACTACATGGGGTACTAGATCGACTTGTAACCTAAGAGGTCACTGCCTCTATAACTAATGGATCACACACATCCAATGAAGATCCTATGTCGATACTGTAGGGGAAATATATAACTTAATTGGTGGTGGGAAATAGGAAAACCACTTAGAGGTATTACCTCCCAAATATTCCCTTGTATTGAAGCCTCATCAGTCGACATATCATCATTATTATCACACTATGGAATCTAGGAATGATATATTCAGGGGGAATACTAAAATAACAATGAAACACCTTTTTCAATGAATATATCTAGTGAGTTGACTCGAGAAGGTAATGAAAAAAACAACCCATCCCAATTTGATAAAGGTACAAATATATTCCCTATAACCAGTCCCTACATGTTGTGAGTCAAAATGGAAGTTACCAGAGTCCATGTAAATTTATACTTAAGCCTCTATAGAAATATTTTAGTCCTTATTCTGAAAGGTTAATTCGAAATACTTTGAAGCTATTTCAATAAATTACATTCCAATTTTAAATCTACATAATCTCTAAAGTCGAGTCCTAATGTAGAACTTCTATGATACCACACAATTAGGACCCGACGAACAATACCATTCCTAGACAACTAGTATCCTAACATGAAATCTTCAAGCCAACTAATAATATTCTAGGGACTGATGACCAACATCGAATATGAATACAAAACACATGGGAAGAACTTGCCTTAGTACTTATAAGAACAAACTCCACACCAAGTCCATATTATACTAAAATCTAAAAAAGTAAATTGATAAAAATTCATGAATGAATTTAAATACAACCATTAGTGTAGTACATAATTTGGAAAGAAAAAAGGGCTCAAACACAAGGGAACCCATTCAAGAAATAATGTAAAACCTACTTAGAAGTGGGGTACTTCTATTAAAGGTAACATTTGTAAGAACCTCATTCTCTCTAGCCCATTCTATGCTATTCCTACTATTAGTAATTTTAACGCCCCATGCTTCCATGGTACGCTTCTCTTTGAATAAAACAATAGTCTGTATTGTACCCCACATCAAGTTCTAGCACACCATGTCAAATAAAACTTGCTGTTACGAATAGTAATACCCAAAATTTGAAATTATATAATTTTTATTTTTCAAAACGGACTTTATGTTTTGATTTATAATATCAAAATTAGATTAGGGTAAATATTTGGTATTTTCTGAAAAAATTCAATTTTTTATGAATACTGAAAAACACCACATTATTGTTTAAAAACTACTTCTATTATTTTTATTTAATTTTTTAATGTCAAAATCGATACAAAATACCTATATTAGAACAATGTAATTCATTGGAGTCATTTTATAATAATATTTAATATATAAAATGTTATTGAATTTTTTAACGTCTTTTACCCACTTTCTATGCACATTTGCAAATTTTCATAAAATGTATCTTTACCACTTTTGTGAATTGAATTTTAAAAATCCATGAGACACAGTTGACATCATTATGTAAAATGTGGTTCAATAGGATGAAAATAATTTTTGGTGACTCGTAGATTTTGAATTTTATTTACCACATTTAAAAGTAAAGAGGGTAATTAAAGGTAAAAATGATATAATGATTACCCTAACACATTTTTTAATTCTATTAGATAAGTTTATTTTGACCAAAATCAACCTTATAAATAATATATGATCTTATTTTATCCCCTTTGATTTGATTAGGACATTTAATATTATTTTATTTAAAGAAGAGTTAAAAGTATTAAATTAAAATTTTAATAACTAAAACATTGTTAATATAGGGTTATACATAAGATAATTTAGATTATAAATATTCATTATAATTTTATAATATTTCCTACATCATGGTATTTTATTTTTTATTTTTAGACATATAATAATTAGATTTATATATGACACAATGATGATGTAGTTATTACCATATTAACAAAATATTAAACTAATTGATATTATAAATATCAACATTAATGTAAATTGATAATTTTGATGTATTAAACAAATTTTCTTGGATAATATGGCATGTTATGGCTGATTAAATAATTTTTTTTGAAGTGATAATATTTACATGACTTTCAAAAAAACCAAATACTAAATAGTGTTAAAATTGGCATTAAT
The DNA here is from genome assembly GCA_963277665.1 of Viscum album. Classification (NCBI taxonomy): domain Eukaryota; kingdom Viridiplantae; phylum Streptophyta; class Magnoliopsida; order Santalales; family Viscaceae; genus Viscum; species Viscum album. Next base: position 59,282,526 of record OY728163.1, on the reverse strand, counting down.
GTGTTTTTAAAAGATATACTATATCATTAAATGATATAATATTAATAAAAATCTAAGGATTATCCAAAGGACATATATAATGATATATATGTCATTAACAAACCACTTCAGGTTCTCTGGGAATTTTATAGTAAGTTTATTAGCCATATAATAAAACAATTCAAGAAGACATTATAAAAGTTAAACTATTTAACAAAGAGTTAACTCTAAAAGATAAGGTTAATATGGTGACCTAAAGTAGTCTAAAACTTATTGGTTGTGTGGGTTTCGACCTATCCCCACATTATCATAGAAATATACCCTTTTGGATCCATTAGAAACCCAAAATTATTTTATAATAAAATAATATTTCAAGAATTTCCTAAAGTACCCCTCACCTCTCTTATAAAAGGGCCCTTCCCCTTCTCTTAATTTCGCACCTCCAATACCATTTGTCTTGGACAAAACCTAATAAAAATTCCTCCCAACTACCCTTAGATCACTATAGAGGCCTTAATTTTATCATTAAGCAAACCTAAGGAGCCCTTTTGATAAAATCAAAATAAATCACCAGAAGAATAGGTAATAATTCCATCCCCTCTTTCAAAGCTCCTTTCTTCTTCCACTTACTCTTTATTTTTTGTTTACATAAAAAATAATAACTCAACTACCTTATACACACTATAATGTTAATATAAATATTTTACAACCATTTTCATTATTCTTTCCATTCTATGAATGAAAAATTCACCATACGTGCGAATGTACGGCTTACCGTCTCCACTTTGGGGTGTAGTTTTTTATTCAACACTTCAATATTTGGATGGGTATAATAATGAAAATAATTGATGTGAATTATAAATATAAAATATTAATTATTCTGTATATATTATATACCATGAAATTACAAGCTATTTTACCATCAATAGAATTATATTTTCACTCATGTGTACGTACTGATTACCGCCTGCACCAACGCGATGAGATTCATTCCCCATTGTAACCATTCAAGAATAATTTGTTTAATGATTTAATAATAATTTTTATGAACATAATATTATTATGGATATTAATCAAATACATCCTATCCATAACAATCATGACTTACATAAAAAATAGATAAAGGAAAATGAATCAGTTAACACACGGAACAATCATACTATTGAAATATTATTAACAAAGAAATATTAGAAGATCATATATGATATCATATTTCTGTATGAGGTTATAGTATAATTTTATAACAATTATTTAACTATTATACATGAGTATAACATACTATTGACCAAGGTAAAGTAAAAGGTAAGGTTTAATTTTACAATCTCTTTATAATCCGTGGTAGTTTATATGTATGTATCTTCTGGGAATTCTTTATCATCCACATCCGTGTTTCTTAAGAATATATTTCAAAAAAAATTAATATTTCCTAGAATATAGGTTAATGTAATTTATACCCTTTTTTGAATTTTTATAATTTTTTTTGAATGGAATCTTTCTGTCATTTTCCAAACAAGGTACTTTATGACCTTTTCAAAAAATTAAGGTTAGAATGTTTTTACCTTAAACGGAGGGTGTAGCTATTTTCTTCCATTATAACACCTTCGAAGCATCCCTTAAATGATTATAAGAATATTTTCAAAATAAATGTTTTCCTTTATAATTATGTGACTTTTAAATGATTTAAAAATATAAAGATATATTTCTCTCAAATAGTTTTGATTTCATCTATGTCAACATACATTGATAGATTTTACACTTGTTTGAAGTTGATTTATTATGATACAATATTCCATATTGAATTGAAGGTTTTGTGATATGATTGATTGTGGATGTGTTATTTTTATACCATTCATGGTTTATGGTTAAATTATTAACATTTGGTATGATAGTTTTCATTCGAATGTTTTTGTTATGTTTCAACCTTTTCATATGAGAAATGAATTGGACATAGAAAGTGACAGATGAAGCCCGCTATAGTTCCTCACTACATCAGTATGTCTCATGGGACAAACTAGTGTCTTGGAACAAGGCCATGATCAAATATTATTTATAGTATTCGAATGAGGCCTTGACTATGTGGTTATGATGTCCTACGTTATGAATTCCATCATTATGAAATTAACTATTGATATTACTTGTGATTATTTGACTAGTAGAATATCAATGTGAATAAGAAAATGAAAATATTTGATTTATATTTTCCATATTATGCGGAAGTTTATGTTTAAAAGGCTTGTTTTTTAGTCCTATACATTTCCTTATATGATTATTATTATTTATGATAGTTTCTGCTATATTGTTATCCTTGCTGATCATCTGAGCTCACCCCTTTCATAGGATTTATTTTTCCCATGATATGAATAAGTATAATGATTAACCTGAAGGGATAAGACAAAGGATATGAGTGTGTTCATAAGGGACACAATGTTGTTTGTTATTTCATGAAGTTTTGTAAAACATATGTATGTATCTAGTAATTCCAAGGCTATTAAACTGATCGGAGTTTCGGGATTTGATCCCTTGTGATCATTCCATTGTTATGTAATAATGCACCAACATTGGGTAACTAGGGTTGGGGCATTACTGTTGGTATTAGAGGAAGTTTAGCAAAAACCTTATAACGCAGATTTAGATAACTTCGACTAGAGAACATTACCCTAAGATAGAATTTGAGGATTAATATAGAATAACTTCCAATAATTTTGGTATTGTAGAGATTTTGTGAGTTTTTCAACCAATACATCCATGTATAGATATGAGCAGGTATAGGTAGCTCTAGAACAAATGTACCGAGGAGTGAAAACTCTGACAAGGAGTATTGGGATTGACTCAAGGTATCCTAGTACATGACAATGGTCAATGCTTCACTTTTGGTTACGACACTCCAAGGGGATATGCATAAGATAATACACATTTTTTTACAAACCATTATGAAGGATTTAGGAGTAAATAATTTCTCAAAGAAAACATTTTTATGATTATTGATTATATGCATACACTTTTCAATTTATGTTAGGTATTTTAGCAGTTTTGAATTATGCATTGCGATTCATAAACTAACCTAGTGTATGCTATTGTTTAGAAATGGTTCCAAGTAGAAGGAATGAGAACTCCGACAATACACATAATCAAATAAGTAAGAAGTATCATATATTCCATTGTCTTAGGAAAACCCTTAGAAAGGGAAATAGTCTCCCATGTATTCTCATCATATGAGAAAATAGTATCATGTGTTAAAAAGACAAGTAAATAATTTTTTGAGTCCTATGACTTTGAAGGGATGACAAAGAAGTAAATGACGGCAGAGAGAAATATGAATAAATGGAAGAAGGGAATGAAAGATTTTCCCATATGTGAATACTATGGAAAGAAACACCAAGGTACTTGCCTAAATGGAATGTGATTTTGTTACAAGTGTGTTGAAAAAGGGAACCAAGAACTTGATTGCAAGGGGAAGAAAGATGCTATCAATGTAAAATTCCACAAAAGTAGTGAAATGGGGTATTATGAAAATGAATTTCATAAGCTCCATTGAAACATACCTCAGAAAAGGCCAAGGGAGAAAGGTCAAGATTATGTGATCACTACTGCTGAGGTAGAATCTCTGAATGACATGGTGGAAGGTACTTTAATAATTACCTCAAATTTAGCCAATTTATTATTAGATTTCGTATCATCTCATTTTTTCATATCTTCCCAGTTTTACATTAAAATTAGATATTGCCAATTTGATTTAACATGGGAGATATCAGTAAAAACTCCTAAGGGAAGTATCATTGCAACAAAGTTTTGTGAATCAGTTACCATTATGGCATATAAAAGTGATTTATCTACTGTTCTTAATGTCATACCATGATTTAATTTGATATAATTCTTGGTATGGATTTTCTTTTGGACCATAATGTGAAAATTTATTGTGATAAAAAGGAGGGTTCAATTTTTTATGATGATAAGGAATACCTTATCTTTAGAGAATAAACATAACCATCTAATTCTTATCTAGATCACCCCCAGTATCTCTACTAAATTCAATTATTGGGGTGGAAGGGAGTGAAATATCTATAGGTGATTAAAATAATGTTCAAATAGGGGATTTATCTATTGTGCAAGAATATGTTGATGTGTTTCCAGAGTATTTACTAGGACATCCTCCAGAATGAGAAATTGAGTTTTCGAGTGACGTAATTCTTGGATCAAAGCCCATATCAAAGACCACTTATAGAATAGCAAATGTGGAAATAGTGGTACTAAAGAAACAACTAGAGTAATTGAGTAATAAAGGATTTATTCACCCTAGTGTATCTCCATGGGGAGCCCCTATTCGTTTTGTTAAGAAGAAAGATGGATCTATGAGGTTGTGCATTGACTATAGGGAGATCAATGCTATAATAATAAAGAACAGTTATCCCCAAGCTCAAATTGATTATTTATTTGATCAACATCATGGAACTCAATATTTTTCCAAGATTGACCTTCTATTTGGATATCATTAGTTGTGCGTGAAGAGGGAAGACATTCTGAAGAAAACATTTCGTACTAGGAATGGGAATTACGAATTTACAACAATGCCTTTTAGACTGACTAATGTACCCTATATCATTATGGATATAATGAATAGAGTTTTCAAGGAATATCATGATGAATTTGGAGTGGTACTTATTGATTATATCTTAGTATATTCTAAAATCTATGAATATCATGAAAATCACTTACGCACTATTCTAAAGACTGTTAGAATAAATGATTTTAATGGGAAGTTTAGAAAGTGTGAATTATGGCTTCAAGAGATTTCTTTTCTTGACCATATTAGCTATAATGAAGTAATATATGTTGATCCTTCAAAGAAAAAATCAATCCAATAATGGCTAGCATTGATTAGTATAACTAAGGTACACAGTTTTATTTGTTTAGCATGTTATTATCAGCATTTTGTACAGAATTTTGCTTGATTAGCTAACCCATTAACCAAGCTCAAACATAAAAGGGTTTAATTTGTTTAAAAAAAGTGTGTGAAGAATGTTTTGAATAACTTCAAAGAATATTATCCAATTCTCCTATCTTGACTCTACCATCATGTAATGATGTGTTTGTTATTTATAGTGATTCTTCATGGAAAGGACTTGGTTGTGTCCTTATGCAGAACGATAGAGTTATTTCTTATGCATCCCGATAGCTTAATATTAATGAAAAAAACTATCCTACTCATGCTCTTGATTTAGTAGCTGTAATCGTTTCTCTGAAGATATGGAGGAACTATCTATGTGGTGATAAATCATAGATATATACTGATCATAAAATATTGAAGTATATTTTCTCACAAAAATAACTCAACATGAGGAAAAGGAGATGGCTCTAACTACTAAAGGATTTTCATTTCACTATATAATACCATCCGGGGAAGGGAAATAATGTGGAGAATGGTTTGAGCAGAAAGGACCATGGAGTTCCGAACAAGATGTGATTTGAATTGGATCCTAGGTTCATGGATCTAGTAAATATCGATATGTGACTAATCGTGGAAGGTGAAACATCGATAATGATTAAAGTGGTTAGAGATACATCATTACAAGAAATGATAAAAAGTTCTTTGACTGATGATGAGGAGTTTCAAAAGGAAATTGAAGCTGTGAATGATGTGAGATTGATCGACTTCGTATATGAATATGGAATTTTGAAATTTGGCAAGAGACATTGTGTTCCCATTATACATGATCTAAAAAGGAAATTTTTGGATGACGCTCATATATATAATTTCTCTATACACCCTAGTAGTAGTAAGATGTATAGAGATTTGAAGGAACATATTTAGTGGGAAACATGAAATGGGATATTTTTTATTATGTATCAAGATGTATGGTATGTCAACAGGTTAAGGCTAGAAGACAACATTCTGGAAGAGTCATGCAACCTCTTCCCATACTTGAGTGGAAATGGGATGATATTAGGATGGAAATTTTCATGGGGCTACCAAAGACTCTTAGAAGAAATGATGAAATATGGTCAATTGTTGATTGTCTTACCATGTCAACACATTCTCTTCATATAAGAAATGATTTACCACATGAATGTTTTGAAATACAATATATTAATGACATTCTAAGAGTTCATGGAGTACCCCTATCGACTATTTCTGATCGTGATCCCCATTTCACATCAAGATTCTAGAAAAGTCTTCAAAGTTCCCTAGACACTGAACTTCATTTGATCACTGCCTACTACCCTCAAACTGATGGAGAATCAGAACAGAATATTCAAACCTTTGAAGTCAGGTTGAGATCCTTCTCACCTAACATTCAAAGTATGTGGGATAATTATTTACCTCTGGTAGACTTTTCCTATAATAATAGTGTACAATGAAGTATACAAATGGCACCATATGAAGCATTAAATAGAAAGAGATGTCACACACCAACTTGTTGGGATGATGTTGGTGGAGGAAAAATTGTAGGACCAAATCTTGTTGGGGAAATAATGGAAAAGGAGAAGATTATCCAAACCCATATCAAAGAAGCTCAAAGTAGGCAAAAGGGCTATGCAGATAACTGAAAGAAGGATATGGAATATCATGTTGGTGATCATGTTTTCTTGAAGGTATCTTCATGGAATGGTTTTATACGATTCGGTAAGAAGGGAAAATTATGTTCCATGTACATTGGACCTTTTGAAATTCTAGAATGAAATGGAGTTGTAGCTTACCAATTTGAAATTCCATCAAGTCTCTCCAATGTTCTTGATGTGTTCCAGATATAACTATTGAGAAAATACATGCATGACCCAACACATGTACTCACCTATGAAGAAATATAAGAGGAACCCGATCTATCTTATTATGAAGAGCCTATCAGGAATCATGATACTAGAGAACAAATGTTGAAAAACTGGATGACTTGTTTGGTAAATGTTCTATGGAGAAACCATAAAATAGAACATGCAACATTGGAACCTAAGGATATTATGACGAATAATCACCCAAATCATTTTATGAAGTAATATTCTAAAAATTTCTAGGAAGAAATTATTTGAAGGTGTGGAGAATGTAACACCTGAAGCTTCCATGATACAATTCCCTTTGAATAATAAAATAGCTTGGGTTGTACGAAACATAATGTTCTAGCACACCACGACCCATCAAACTAGCCGTTATAAATAGTAATACTCAATGTTTTGAATTTTTTTTCAAAATGTACTTCATTTTTGGATTTGGAATATCAAATTAATCTTTGGGTGAAGTTTTGGTATTTTTTTGAAAACTTTCAATTTTTGATGAATAGTGAAAAACATTGCACCGTTGTTTAAACCCAACTTTTATTGTTTTTATTTAAATTTATTTCAAAGTAAAAAATAGATACACAATACCTATTTTATTCCAATTTAATTCATTAGAGTCATTTTATAATAAGATTATATATATAATATTTATAGAATTTTTTAACGTCTTTTACTCACCTTCTAGGCACATTTACAAATTTTCATAAAACATAATTTTACAGCTTATGTGAATTGAATTTTAAAAATCTAAGAGACACATTTGAAATCAGTAAGTAAAATGTGGTTCAGTAGGATTAAAATAATTTTTGGTGAATAGTTTCTTTTTAATTTTATTTACAGCGGTTAAAAGTTAATTGGTTAATTAAAGGTAAATATTATAGTATAATTACCCTAACACGTGGCCTAAATCTACTGTATAAGTCTTTTTTACCAAAATAAACCTTGGGGATAAAATATGATCCTTTTGGATCCAATTTTATTTGATTAGAACATTTATTATTATTTTATTTAAATGGGATTTAAAAGTGTAAAATTCATATTTTAATAACAAAAACATTTTTAATATAGGGTTATGCATAAGTTAATTTCTATTATAAATATTCATTAGAAATCTAACTTGATTTCCAACATCATGGTATTTTATTTATAATATTTAGATATTAAATAAATAAATTTATATATGACACAATGATGATGTAGTAATTATCTTATCAACCAAATATTAAAACAATTGATATTATAAATATCAAAATAAATGTAAATTGAGACTTATGATGCATTCCATGAATTTTATTAGTTACTATGACATGTTACGATTTATTAAATAACTAGTACTCCGCCCGTGCATAAGCACAAGAATATTAATTTTTCTTTTAAATCATATGGTTCTACATATAAAATAATTGTGTGGACATAGAATCCAAAAAACCGAAAAAAGATTGAAGACAAAGAAATTTAAACATTGAAACAGTGAAACATCAAATAGTAGGGAGAAAAAACAGATTGTCTGGACATATATATGAAGGGGAATGAAAAGGAAAAAAACATGATTTAAAGATTAAAAAAATATGATGTGTCATAAATTATATATTAATGGAATGACACATTTTTTTACTCTAGAGAAATTAAAAAACTGATGCGATGATCAAGTACTTTTGGATGTTGATTGACTGGAAATTCGTTTCCTATAGTAGTTCAGCATAGCTCATAAAAATGATTAAAATATAGATACTGTACAAAAACCACTCACCCAACACAAATAAGTATTAAATTAATTTTCCAACAAACCTGATTAAAATGTTGTCGGAGTGTCTCATTCATAAAATTGATTCAAAGTTGTTCAAAACTGCATGGTAATAAAAAAATTAAGAACTATAAGTAAAATGTATCATGAATTTTATAAGAAGCCCTTAATATCTAAAAAAGGTCCAAATCCAAAAGTAGATTAATGGCAGCACCCACAAAAGTATACTGAATTATCAGTAACAACATAACTACACCACAATAATCGTAAAAAGCCAATCTAAAATCTTCATCGTAATGATGATAGGTAGGTATCTCTATATATGCATGTAAAAATTGAAATTTTGTGAATAAGAGGAAATATTCTCAAAACAGTCAACAACAAATGCATGGGGAAAACATTTAACAGTACTGTGACATATTTTTCCCCCAATGGACTCATTTTTTTCATATTCCAAAAAAATCCAACTAGTTAATCACCTGTTTGTCTTGAAACGTTTAAACCCATATATATCATGTACCCTGATTACTGATTTTTCATCTCAGTGATGAGCAATAGAAGTACTATTCACAATTCTGCATACATTTTTTAATTTATAACTTTATAACACATTGATGCTATAGAACGGAACACAATGAAGAGTGAAAACATGAACTGTAAATAACGACCATTAAAAAACAAATTGATAATGAATAAAGACCAATCATAGTAATGAAATAACCTTGAGTAAACTTTCTCTACCAATGCATCTCTGATTACAACTACAATATTTAGATGCTAACATATTATGATGGTTTCATCTTGAGATACAATTATATGGTTTCAGAGTGAATCTGGAAGAGCCTGTGGGTAACACCTGAAGAAATTTCAACACACAGTCAAATTTCCATCAATAAATCAATGGTGGTGACAACAGGTGGTATGCATACTAAACCAGAAACTTACATGAAAAGCTCTGCAGCTATATTTAGATAAAACATGAACATTTAATCCTTTGTATTTTATGAGTCCATTTTCTCCACTTTTAGAAATTCAATGTTACCTAAATGATAAACTCCAGCAACAACATGAAATATCACATAATTATAATAAAGAAACAATTGAAAAAATCATCTTAATGGATTTGATGTTTTCAGAAATAGACCCATGATTAAATATAATTTAACACTAACATCTCCTCATCAGTGCTTATTGTTTCTGAAACTAACCTTTACAAGATGATCCATCCTTTAGAGATAAAAACATCCATCCTTCATTGTATAGGATTATCCATCCTTAAGAGATAAAAACTGCTTCAGGGGTTTTATAACAATAGAACTGGAATCTACATAGAGCAGGAAAAGAGATGCCTAAAACTACTTCAAGAAAACTCTAATAGAATAGAAAGTAGTACATAGCAAAACAAGAGTCAAAATCCCTACATAGCTTCACAAAATGATGCTGAAACCCGCACAACAGACTAAAAAGTAGTACCTAAGTGATCGGACCTATTCAAATCATCATGAGAAGTCATCTCAATCCAAAAGTAGTACAATGAAACACAAAGATCACCAATCAGGTATCGTGTTTGTCAAATATCGAAGCATGGATCAAATAAAACGCAGGCAGTCCTTCAGCATCTGATCACACACTACTTCTTAAAAACAGAGACACATCAAAAGCAATATACAGAACAGATTAAGACCAGAAAATCAGAGCATAATGAGGGTAATATAGGTACGATGAAGCATCAAGGTCTAGTAAGAATACCTGCTACTAATTCTGATTCAACAGAAACAAATATACCAACATAAATGGATGTGGTAGAATGAAATAAGTAACCTATAGAAGCATGATTACATTCAAGAACACTGTAATGAAGTTGAACACATTTAGAGGAAGTAAGAGCGCCTAAACTGAAATACACACATACATTGATATGGGGAAATGATAAATCTCCGGTATACCTACATGAATTTTGGTAGGAATGATGTAATAAAATTGAATGCATTATTTGGTAGTAAGACCAACTGCAACTGAAAAATGATTGACCATAAAATAAAATACACACATGGATGAATGTGGGATATTATAAAAGGTTAGATGTACCTGTATAAATAGAGCCAGGATAAGTATACCTATATGAGATTAGTAAGAGTGTCTGAAACTTAAATCTTCTTAAACATAAATAGAAATACATAGATACATGGATGAGGGAAAATTAATAATGTAAGCTATACCTGTATGAGATTAGTCTGGTTGAATAATAAACATTGTCTAATGATCAACTACACCTGTAAAAGCACAAATATTTTTCTATGTCTGTCTTATAGTAAAAGTTAAACGACATATGTGGATTTTAAAATTGTATTAATATAAAATAATATAGAAAAATAATTTATATATAGTTGAAGTAAAAGAAAGATTAAAAACAGATATAGGGAATGAGCAATGAAAGGGTAACATAACAAAGTTTCAATGTCATCAAACAAACAGATAGTCTGTCGTTTCTAGAATCAGAGCATCAAAAATGAAATACTGTTTTAGTACTACAGAAAAGTTTCACAGTAGACACAGGGATCTAGATTGTCAATATCAGAATCCAAGGCCTATAGACATTAGATGGTGTCCGGAAAATGCGCATTATTCATCCTCGATATAACCAATGATAAGCAGTTAGTTGCTGCAGTCAGTCCCCTATTGAAGTTTTCCATTGTTGGCATGTCGAGGTGAGTACAATGACTTGATGATCCCGGGGTGTCCTCACATTTATGCAGATTATGTTGAATCTGTTCTTCAGTTTTAAAATCGGATAGGAGGTTTTTCTACATGATGAAAAATGGCACATTAATATGTAGGAAACCATCAAAGAGATGTGTAATTGGTGAAATATAATACAATTGTTTTAATAATAATGACTGTTAGTAAATAAATCTGGAAATATTATAATAGTTAATCTAGGAAAGATTATTTTACTTGAGTAGATGAGACATCTGAGACCGATACAGCTACTCGAGATCTACCGTAAGAAGTAGAACCCCCAGCATCATGATGTAGCTATAAGGGGAAGCAGAAAAGTGTATTAGACCATAGTGTATCATGTTTTGGTTTGTAGTATTTGTAATATTCTAAATGTTATGCACTAACATATTTTCAATCCCACTACCCAACTCCGAAGACCCACTGTTCTGATGTGTCTATGTTGTCAGAAAGAGAAAAAATAAGTTTGATATTAATAGTGGTATAGTATGTTGAGAGTGATGAAATTTATTACCACTTTTTGGTCTAAGGTGTCACTGAAGCTACGAATGAACATTTCATTATCACTGATAGAATGAACTTTGTATCTATTTAGTTCAAATGAACGATAATGGTTTTGAATATTGAAAGTAGTTACATCAATTGAGAATAATAAATTCATTGACTTGAATACTTCCAACTAAGGAGGGAAACCAAAATCATCATTATCCTAATTTAGAAATGATAATAGCTATTAGTTTTCATATAGCAGAAATAAGGTTATATGTTAAAAAAAGATGCTCCTACCTGTATCAGAGAAACTCTTAACGTTTCAGTTGTTTCATGTATGAACTACATAACTTTTTTGTCGAACAGAACAACTGAAAATGAGGCTGTATTATCTGCAACCATGAGATGTGCACTAAATCTATTCATTGCGTTTTTAAGAAAGTAAAATCAGCGGAAGAAAGTGTATTCCATCAGTACCACCGAGTTGATTTGTCAAACAGTTTACAAATCATAGAGTTGTTGACCTGGCAGTGGTAGAATTAGGAGATAACTTGCATTTGTGGCACCATAATCTTCCATCTAAACTGCGAACCTTTTTCATGCACGAGTCACAGGACTCATAAAACCAGTTGTGGGTGCTTTGAATCTTTTGTAATATTGCTGAAATTAAGCATCTTATATGCTACAATAGAAGGTTTACATTGTAGAATTTAAAAAAACAAATAATAAGTTTAAAGTAACAGTAACTGAAAATTGACATATTAAAAGTAACGAATTAGTTATTACCTATTGAATGTGTTTGACATTAGTAATGTACTTTTTTTACTCCAATATAATACTTCTATAGTGGGTTCTGGAATAGTTGATGGTGGACTCTGTAACTGGGATGGCAATATGAACCCAAACATAGAGACATTCGTTATAGGAAAAAAATAAACAGTCGTCATATAACTTTTATAGCTATGACCAACGAATAATAGAGAACTAAATGTATGACATATTAACAATACATAGTACACCTATTTCTAAAACTGTAAACTTCTGCAATGTCCAGGTTGCACAAAATCTTTGTTGCTTGAATTGTAGTTGTCACAATAACAGTTCCAGTATAGTATATGTGAACAATTTTAGTCAACCAAATGTTGAAGATACATATAAAAACAACTGATCTTCAAAACAGAACTTTTTAAATAGTGGAAAGATAATATATTGCTTAATTTTTTATCCCGGACGAGTTGTTAGGTCAAAATGTTAGGTCAGTATTTCCGTTGATCCAAATAAGCTGACATTCCAGTAGCATAAATACCCCATAAGCTGCATTGAATATGTAGACCCCTATAAGGGAAAAATTAGTAGTGGTTGTTAATGTCATATAAAGTTGCAATGTCATTGTAATAAAAAATTTAAATCACTTATCATCCTCAAGAAGAATCTGCATCCTAAGGCTTGAATTTCCCATTGATTGCAGTGGTTGGGAGTATCGTAGAAGCCCAATGATTTCTAAACCATAGAACACAAAAAGAATAACAATGAAGAGGAGTAGGATTGATTTGGAAAACACTATATTGATGACTCTGTAAATATTGAATGCAGAAGTATGTAAATAAACTGTAACGGTAGTATATCTATTAGGTTATCTTCAGGTACATTCCTTTGAGAAATTTCATTAAATGAAGTGAAATTAAAACTGAATAGTGGGAGTTGTGCATCAGAAGGATGAAGAAATGTTGTTGATGTGAACAGCAATTGGAATTCATTTCTAGTATCCATGTAAAATCATTGATTCGGAGCAATTTGAACGTTTTGAATGTAATAGCATAATCCTTCACACAGAAGATATTTGAACTTAGAGATAAGTTGACGGTTCATAATTGGACATTGTACCTTTGTTCCTTAAAAATAGTAAATATAATAGTTGTTTTAATAGTGATATAATATTTTACAGAAGACATAGATGTAATTGAACATATTTATATACAGTATGTTTTTAAAAATAAGGTGTTGTTAGAAACACATACCTCTATATCTACAAGTACAAAATCGATAGCAACGACATTATTATAGTTTTTTATGAATAATTGCACCAAATGTTCAACACACGGACATGTATCTTTATAGTTTCATTTGACTTAGGAGAAATCTAAGGCAATGGGGTTATTGATCTGGACATAATTGTTTTATTCTGTACATTTACAATTATTTTAGAAAGATAACTAAATCATAACATAAGAAAGCCTTAGAGATAAAGAGAGTGCATTATATAAAAAATTATAATATAAATAGTTAAATTCAATTGATACCTATGACAGGTTATCAAATATTTCATTGTAGAAAATATTGTGTGTGAAATCATCAGGTGTGTTATGGCTATATGCAACTATTATTTTCAAACCATTCGGTGAGGTGACCCTAGAAACACCCACAAATAATTGACCATGCGAGAACACATGGCTGTGTAGAAACAACCCAACTGAAGAGAAAATTTCCCTTGATTCTAATTAATAGTCATAAGATAACATACAATCAAAGGATATTGGATTCTTTGTAATTTGAAAGGCCATCTATCATTAGATTGTGTCATAGTTAATCTTGGAATGAATGCACAGTACCCCGAATGACAGCCATTTAAATTTTTTTCTCAAATGTCATGGTCTCCCAAGTGTGTAACAATCATGTCAGTGTCATTACACAGACCAATTGATTTATCCACATTTCTTAACAACATGACAGGAACTCCAATTTTCAGGCTAATTTTGTGAACTTCCAATCCATAGATATTAGTACCATTTAAATACTAAGAGGTGTATATATTCTATGGCCTATCAGAATTGAAACTCACATTTCAAACACTGTCTGAGCTGAAGTAGTCTATGCTTTCAGAATTTGTGAGAGATAGCATGTAGTCATTGATTTCTTGAACAACATCACGTGTTGGAGCTATAATCGCTCTGTCCTTTAGAAAGGATACATCATTATAATGATATATGAAAGAAGGATATGTGAAGTCAACAATTGATGCCAATTCATTATCGGATAATTTTAGAAGATAATTTCATGGAATATGAATTATTGATTCACCATCATCAGGATATCTAGTGATACCATCGCCAATATCTAAAACCCACTTGGAAAATGTTTGTAGGTCATCTGAATCATTACTGGATGTCCCAGAATGCAATCGCATATTTTTTGTTATATTTAAGACTGTACATCGTTGCCAAAGATATGATGACTTAATACTTGGAAAAACAATATCATTTCGGTTACCACCTGGTATAACTGGTAATATTTGATGAAAATATCCACCCAATACAAATGTGATACCTCCATATGGTAAAAATGTTGTGCTTCCATTTTTTGTTGTCATTATATCTCTCAGGGTATGGTCAAGAGACTCAAATCAGTACTTGTGAACCATGGATGCCTCTTCCCAAATAATTAGTTTTGTAACATGTAATAGTTGTGCTAACTCACTCCATTGTTGAATATTCCAAATATATTTCTCATTAATAGAGATTGGAATATGAAATTTAGAATGTGTCGTCTGTCCACCAGGAAGAAGTAGTGATGATATTCCACTTGAAGCTACTGTCAGAACAATACTTACTTCCGAGCAATGCAAAGTTATGAGTAATCTCCAGATAAATGTTTTACCAGTCCCTCCATATCCATGCAAGAAGAAGAAACCCTCACACACATTTGATATTGAAGAAAAAATGGCATTGATCACATGTTTTTGTTCTATGGTAAGTATACACTGTAAAATTATGTAATCATTTCGAAGATCTTCTTTTTTGTAGTTTAGTTCTTCTGCAACAGAACGATTTATATGAGTGTCAATTATAAATTCAAGAACAAGCATAGGGGGAAAACACTGAAGAGATCTACCATTGCTTCATAAAATGTCATTTATTTCTCTCAGTGAAAACATGTGCTTCTTTTCATCAGTGAGTGTGAAATTAATAGATAAATTGAAACATATTTAAAGGGGGGATGGATGGAATAGTAATTATTGAATTACAAAATTTAGAGTAAGTAAATAGCACTGTGGAATAACATGAAATGAAAAAGTAAAATCACATTGGAGAAAATTTGTATAGTATCTTAGAAATATGTCAATATATTGCTTAGAATTTGAAAGCAAGATGGTTCCACAAAAGTATTAAAGATAGAACTAACATATATTAGTACTAACAGTATAATAAAATTTTTGGAGTAAATATAACGACATAATTTCAAACTGCATGACATACAGAAAAACAGAACTTTTCAATCAATTAGTTAATCATGCATATATTTAGAGAACATTTTAATTACGAAAGCTGCAGAAGCCTTCACTTGTATCATAGAAATACACTGAAACATTGTCAGTACATTACAAGGACTACTAAATCATTTAATAACTGAAGGTATATAACATTTGACAGAAACATATGAATTTGCATTTACATTATAGACATCATAATAAAAAAATGCATGACAGACATGCAGTTTGTTCGTAGAACTGTGCATCAACATGTACAAAACATAACATGGACTAATGGAAAATTATCTAAAGTGTGCAGAAACATGCAGGTAGAACCATGTCATTTAAAAATATGCAAATACATGGAGTTATTGTAATGTATAAGAATGTATGTCATATGCTGTGTTGAAATATTTATATAATCATATGAAAATGATAATGTATTAATGTAACAAAGTCTTACAGATGCAATATAAAATGAAGTAATTAAAAATTGCAGGTACTACACAGAACAATTAACAATAATGATATAATCTAAAAATATAAATTTCATCTATGAGTATACAAAAGTGGCTACCATTTGAAATGTGTTCATCTAAGAAAAAAATTTATTAGAATCACCTGGTTAACAATATATAAAGTGTTACAGTAACCGCTACATTGAATCTTTAAACTAACAACTCGAAGAAACAATAATCACGCTAGTGATGTTTATTGGTTCATAGAAAAATCAATAGATGTGTAGAAAATACATAAATAAAACACTAAAGTAATGATGTAGTAATAAGTAGTAGTCGATAAATTTCAACGTATACCTATCATTTGAAGCCTTTGTCTATGATAATATAAGATATCTTCTGATAGAATATTTTAGGTTTCATTCCAAACTAAATCAGGGCGAGACATGTTATTTGAGATTAGCATGCATGAAACTAGTCTACGTAGATAGTGGCCCATTCCCCATGTTGAGTCCTCTTTAAGAGCATCAATGAATTATTGGTCATTAGCTAATAATCCCATAGTAGAACAAGCCTCCCTAAAAGTGACATAAGTAAAGTTGTTGGCAGTTTTCAAATTCTCATATGATGTTGCACCTCAGATTTTTTTCAGAAGATTTTGCAGATAGTATATCTCTCTAGTGGTAGGTGGCAAATAATAGAGTCGACCAATACCGAAACACTATTTTATGGGATGCCACTTTTTGTCTTGACTAGAGAATACACATCTAGTCGGGTATTCTGCGAATGTTAAACTTCTGCCTTCTGGGACTGACACATTGGATTTAAACCAAGACATGAACATTGTTTCAGCAACATTTCAGTCAGTTAGGACATCTTCAATTTTTTCATCGTCTCTATCACAGAATTTTTCCCTAGTAAATGATAATGTAGCCTGTCGACTGGTGGATATCTGTAATGGATATCGTAAGAGAAGATCCGCCAGGAAGCCTCACAAGGTGATATGTATCGACAGTCATAATACATCTTTATCTCATCAACAGTGTTGTCTAATAAGTATATGTTGTTGATTTCATATAGTACTGCCGTTACACGATCATTTCCTTTGTTATATATTTAAAGAGATACTTGACAGAAGATGACTGGTTGCACACTTCAATATTAATATGGTCTTGATACTTGAGTAGCAAAACTGGATTGTATGGTACCAAAAAATGATTATCCAAATCAAAACCATTTTATGGATTTTTCTTCCATCATACCATATATGATATATGACATAACCTTCACCATCTACTATTGTATCTCCAGAAAATATTTTAGGAAAGAACTTAGAGCATTTTCCATTTTTCATACAAAGAGAAGAACGTCTGGAATCACCACATGGGCCATGGAGCATATATTTTTTAACAGTTTCATGTAGTCTTGGGTAGGAAACTTTATTTGGAATCTCAGCAGACACCACCTTGTTAACATCTGATGGAGTGATAATTTTGTTTTCATGACAAAGAAACAATAAAATGTGGACATGTGGAAAACCACGTTTCTGGAATTTAATGGTTTGAACAAATGTAATAGAAATAGAATATATTACGTCGAGTTAGTATTAGGTGATGTAATAATAAAGATTACGGTAAACATAATGTACTATAAAAATTGATATTATAAGGTAAACATATGGAACTATATAAAATGATCTTACCTGCCATAGATTTTTCGAAGATACAATGTTCTCTTAAATCTTTTAGAACATGTTCAACCTTTATATTGAATACTCGAGATAGTAATTGTGGACCGTCAGCTGGATGAAGATTCTTTTGTCTAACAAATTGACTGATTTCATGCCACATTGGGTTACATGTAAATGTTAGGATCAAATCTGGATACCCTGCCCAATTACAAATTGACATTGCATCTTGGTAATTTTGAATCATATATCTTGGACCACCAGTAAAAGATGAGGGAAAAATGATGTGCTTTCTGCAATAGGACCCTTCTCGGTCACCTCGAAGGAATTAATCTTGCAAACCATTGTATAGTTCGACCTGCAGTCGCTTCTGGTTGAAACGAATAAAATATAGTTTCTATGACTCAATAATTATGTAAGAATCGACAAAAAATTGTTGCAATAATCATCTAGAATGCAGCAAAGTGGATTATTCAATGTCATGAAAATGAAAGTGGGATGAGAAGTATTCTCTCATTATAACCTTTCTTAGCTTTTCACTGGTTGTGAATGGAGTAGCGCGATGCATTATGTTGTCAACATATCCATCCTAGCCACCAGGGAAAAGCAATTGATACTGTAATGGCAGATATAAAGGGTGAATCTCATCAATTCGTTGCAATGCACCACATTTATTTTGAATGATGATGTCACGCTCTTCGTTTAGATCCTCAATATCACCCACAATAAGCATGGTAATTTCAAATGTTGTTGGAAAGTTATCTGTCACATCATTTGTTTGTCTTTTTTTAAGCAGGTGAAGCTTTAAGTTTAGATCATCTTCACGATTGAGGACATCTTTTGCTTATATGAACTGTTGACCTAAATCAATGATCTCATGTAGCATTTTTTTCAAATTCTCAACAATACTGAAGTTAATAATTGAGTGAATATTTTTTCCATCAAAGCTAGAAGACATTTTTGTGTCAGGAAACTATAATAAAAAGCATGAGATTGATATTCAAAGCATTGAATTTGAGAAATACCCCATACTACTAACTCTATTTTGGAACTCATGTTCTGTTTCATACAAATATAGTTGGTAAAAGCTTGGGGGTTGTCCTTCTACCGGACACAAACTACCTATGTGATGGTAGTTTTGTCCATTTAGTCTGAATATAGTCGGGGTACAACCATTGTTCCAAGACCTATCAACCTTCCAACCCATTGACGTGAATGAAAACATAGAATTATAAAGATACATATGTTCATGGAAACCTCGTGCTTGGGATGATGTTCTATTCAAAAATAACATTCGTAGGTATTGAGGAGGTGACGATAGTAAATCAAAAGCAATATTTCCCATTGACCATCACAGAACAAAACGTTGGATATGTCGGTTGCTTCATTTCCTATTTCTATCGTCATACCACATAGTAGAGTTACAGTATTGGAAGATATAAGTGGGGTCTCCAATATCTCTATATACTGAACGATGGGAATGAATATATAAAAATAGATATTCAATTTTCATGGTCAATCAATGAATAGCATTCGATTTAAGATATTAATAATGTAGGATTACTAAAATCATTAACCTGTGTTCTCCGCCATGTCTAGTTGTAATGAGTTTCCTGTAGAAGTCATTGAAATGTAAATATGGTGTGTCCTAACTTGTATAGAATGTTATACTAATTAAATATGAAGTTGTTAGTCAAAAACCAATGTAGTTTGTAGTTTTGCTGACGAAATCAGTATTGTTTGAAGATGTTGCTGAAAATTGTTAGGAGAAATCATATTGAATAGAATATAACCATCACGAAACATTAAGTAGTTATAATAAACAAACAAAGAAATCTATATTAATGCAGAACAAACTTATAACATACCTATCAATGATGGAGTACTATACGTTGGTGCACTACTATTGGGAAGAGAAAAGCTGTACAGAGAGGATAGAGTAAGAACTGAAAAATAATTGACATGTTAAGACATATTTAAGTGTATAACTAATGCATACTTTTTCGGGCCGACTACTATAGATTCAGTGAGATTGTTGTCTATATTCAGTATACCTAAAATAAAAAAAAGTGAAATAAGTGTTAGATGACCTTTAATTAATTGGGTGACCCATATTATGGTCATAAAAGTTGATAGACACCAGACTTAAAATAAGATATAGGGGGAGTGTTTCATGTATTTGTTTTCGTTTTTTTTCCAGCAGACAAAGTTGACTCGGCACGACATGTAGTTTGTAATATGAACAAATATGTAACAAATGATTAGTAGTTTAACTTTGATGGAAACAATAATGTGTGTCTACAGTTTCTAAAATGGAAATACCATTAACAGATAGAGGTGATAGTGGTAATATTCGGACTGTTTGTCCGATGGCATTTGCTGATAGTGGGTGAATAATTGAAGAACCAGTGCACACGATAGAAGGCATTGGAGTACCTACAGTACATGACAACATTTGTATTTTAAAAATTAACATGAAAATCATATAATGATTGAAGTATAGTTAGTAATTTTTTTATTATAAATAAAATACAGTACTCACAATTTTGTTGACATTGCTACATGAGTAGTCTTCTGTGGATCCTTGAGTCTCTAGAGTTTGAAGTGGTATGCATGGTTTTGTTGGATTTTTATGTAAATAATTGTCAAGGTGACTTTATAAATATTATATTAATAGTTGATAATTGAATATAAAATTCTTATCAATAGGCATACACAATACTTACTGAAGCTCATGTTTAAAAGTTTAATAGTAACATAGTATCCAGGTAAATGATTGATGGAGCCAAGATAAATTAAAATAAAAATCATAGATACAATTAATATGTATCAAAAAACATAATGTACAATGAATCATTTCAAGGAACATTTATGAAGCGATACCTATGTGACATGATTTGATGTCCTTCAAAAGAATGATGCAGAAGTTGGTTGTCAAAGCAGTAGTATATTATCACCGAGAAGAATTCAGCAATATGTGTTGAGTTTCAAAGATGGAATGGAGAAATGAAATATGTCACGTATCCAATGAAAGCATACATAAAAGAACTATTAAGAAATGGTACATTGAAATCATATTGTATTTCTAATGAATGTAACTGTCAATGTCACGCAGAATTGACATTTCAATATACCTGAAATGAAATGAAGTACACAATAAATGGTGACTGGATAAGAGATTAAGGAACAATGTTATAGTTGCTTCCAGATCAGTATCAATATGTAAGACGTCGGTATGTGTTGTTATATATTACAGAAAGGAGAGGCCTACCACTGTTTAGGTTGCAATAATGTCAAAACAGGGGTCACAAAACAGAGACCTAATAAAAGCACCTAAATGCGGGAGGAAGAACATCATGTATGATGAAGGGTTGTAATAGATTTTGCGTTAGTACAATTGCATTAAACATGAAATAGACATCTCGTTTGTATAGTTTGATACTGCATAAATCAGTTGTAACATATAATTTTAGGGAAAATAATAGGGAGCAGAAGTTCATCGTGTCAATAAAATCCTACAGAAACGGTGGTGGTGTTTTTTGGGAGTAATATCTTACCATTGTAGCTTTATTTGTTGAAGAGACATCTCGTTTGTGGGTTTTGAAGCTAAAAGAGAGTTACATAATAGAAGAACACATCAGGATCCAAAGGTACATACATCACGAAGGTTGTTTCGGGAGCAGATAAAGCCAGCAGTTGGCCTAGGCAATGAAGAATGGACGCTTGTATGCATGTGTTGATGGATTTAGTCTGGAACCTAGTCGAAGATGAAGATGTGGTCGGTTCTATGAGAAAGAAGTTAGATGTGCATTTAATTTAATTTACCTAGATACTTCCACAAGTGGGTCGCGACAGATCGAGGGGATCCGCGATTCAAGATGGATCCGCGATTCTTGATGGAGGTGATTGAAGATGGAGGCGATTGAAGATGGAGATGCGATTCTGGATGGATGCGATTGAATCAGGATCCACGAATGAAGAGAACCCCAGATGGAGGCTCTTGTTGGATGGAACACGGGAGGGTAAGCTTCATGACTGAAGGTTTCGCGATATTGGATGAGCAGCGCGATTTGAGAGGGGTAATACAGGGAAAGGGAAACGTTTTTTGGAGATGTGGATTGCTCAAGAGTTAACACGTCAGCTGGGAGATACCCAGGTTTAGAATATAAGTAGAGTAGATTTCTTTTGAAGTCATAAAGTTTTTATGACTTTCACAAAAACCAAATACTAAATAGTGTCAAAATTGATATAAATGAGTTTTTAAAATAAATGATATATTATTAAATGATATAATATTTTTTAAAATCTATGGTTTGGACAACAATTTTTTATAATGATATATATGTCTTTAAGGAACCACTTTAGGTTCATGTTTCATTTTTTTTGTATGTTTATTTATCATGTAATATAACAATACATCAATAGATTGTAAATGTTAAACTATTTAACTAATAGTTAAATCTAAATGATAAGTTTAATATTGTTACCTAGACATGTCTCAAACCTATTGGTTGAGAGGTTTTATGACCCATCCCTACCTTAGCCTCAAAATAAATTCTTTTTGAGCCATTATATATCGAAAATAAGTTTATTATAATATAATATTTCAATCTTTTCCTAATGTTCCCCTCACCTCTTTTATAAAAGGTCACTTCCTATTCTCCTACATTCACACCACCAATGCCATTTGGCTCAGCCAACCCCTATTAAAATATCCTCCCAACTACCCTAAATACATCCGTTAGGCCTAAATTTTCTCAAAGATCCAACTTAAGGATCCCTTTTGATGAAATCAAAAGGAAGCACATGAAGAAGAGGTATTAATTTCATCACCTCTTTCAAAGTTCTTTTATTCATCCACTTCCTCTTTCATTATTGTTTCCATACCAAATAATAACTTCAGTACCTTCTACATAATTTGATGTTATTATAAGTATTTTACAACCATTTTCATTATTCTATCCATCCTACGAATGACAAAGTCACCATACGTACGTACGTACGGATTACCGTCTCCACATCGTGGTGTAGTTTGTTATTCAACACTTCATTATTTGGATGGGTATGATAATGAGTATAATTGATGTAACTAATAAATATACTATGTTAATTTTTTTATATATATGATATACCATCCAATTACATACGATTTTACCATCTATAGAATGATATTTTCACTCATGCATACGAACAGATTACCATCTCCATGAACGTGATGAGATTCATTCCCCATCGTAACTATTAAAGATTAATTTTCATTTGATGATTTAAAAATAATGTTTAAGAACATAATATCATTATATATATGAATCAAATACAACCTATACATAACAAACATGACTTATGTAACAAAACATATAAATTACAATGAAGTAGTTAACACGAAGAACAATGATACTACGGAAATATTATTAACAAATAAATATTTGAATATCATGTATGTAGTTCTTGTATAATTTTATAACAATGATTTAAATATTATACAGGATTATAACAACCCTCGACCAAGGAAAATTATAAGATAAGGGGTAATTTTACAATCTCCTTATAATCTGAGGTTGTTTATACGTAAGCATATACTAGGAATTCTATATCATCCACATCCATGTTTCTTAAAAATGTATTTCAAATTTTTTTTACTATTTCCAAGAATATGGTTTAACTTAATTTATAACCTTCTTTGAATTTTTATAAAAAAAATTCAAAGGAATATTTCCGTTGTTTTCCAAACAAGGTACTTTATGAACTTTTCAAAAAATTATGGTAAGAACGTTTTTTAACTTATACGGTGGGTACGTCAATTTTCCGCCGTTATAACACCATAGAAGCTTCCTTTACAGGCTAATTAGAATATTTTCAAAATAAAAGTTTTCTTTTTAAATTACATTAATTTTAAATTATTTTAAAATATAAATAGATATTTATCTCAAATAGTTTTGATTTCATCTATGTCAACATCCTTTGATAGATTTTACACTTATTTGAAGTTGATTTATTATGATACAATCTTCCATATTGTATTGAAGGTTTTGGGATATGATTGAATGTGGATATGTTATTTTTATACCATTTATGGTTTATGGTTAAGTTATTAAATTTTTTTATAATAGTTTTAATACAAATGTTTATGTTATGTTTCACCCATTTCATAAGAGGAATGATTTGGACTCAGAAAGTGATAGATGATGCCCGCTATAGCACCTCAATGCAATGGTAGGTCTCATGAGACAAACTAGTGTCTTTGAACAAGGCCTTGAAAAAATCATATTTGTAGTCTTGGAATGATGCCTTGACTATGTGGTTATGATGTCCGACATTATGCATTCCATCATTATGAAAATATCTACTGATATTACATGTGATTATTCGACTAGTAGAATATCCATGTGAATAAGTAAATGGAAAATTTTGATTAATATTTTCTATATTATGATTAAGTGTAAGTTTAAAAGGATTTTGTTTTAGTCTTATATTTTGCCTTAAATGTTAATTCTTATCTATGATAGTTTCTATTATATGGTTATCCTTACAGAGCATCGGAGCTCACCCCTTTCTTATGTTTTCTTTTTACCAGGATGTGAAGAAGTATATTATTATTAACATACTGGGATAGGGAAAAGGATATTAGTGTTTTCAAAGGGGAACCAATTTTGTTTTTTTATTTAATGATGTAATGTGAAACTTATGTATCTATCAAGTACTTCTAATGCTACTAAACGGATTGGCCTTTCATGATTTGATCCCTTGTGATCATTCCAATGTTATGTAACAATTCAGTGACTCTAGGTCACTAGGGTTGGAGAGTTATAGTCCTTCTCTAAAACAATAAAATGTAATGTCATTTTCCTAAGACAAGATATGTGGATGTTTAATGCATATAAGGGTGAGTATAAAAATTCATAGAATGACACCTTGAAATAATTAATCCTAAAGAAAGAATTTTATTCAACTCATCAATACATTGGTATCTCATTCCAGATATGACACACAATGATAATCACTGAAAAAACAAGATATAATCATAATACAATGTCATTTGGAAGAGGTATCATCAAACCCTTATAGCCACTAGATTCTACTTAAGGATTCAAGGTAACTCTCATTAAGGATAATCCACTCTACAAATCAGGCTATCTCTAATGGCGCTCATATAAGATGTCATGATCATATAGACTCCATAAAGAATTACTCACAGAATGTATGAAGATTACACTTTACAAATAGGGTATCACACCCATGACTGATGGCAGTTTCTACCAACTCTACCAGATTAAACTACTAGATAGGGGATTGACACATTATACATGTCGTACATACAAGATCCTTGAACCCCACATAAATGGATATGATAAATGAAATAATCATAGGCCTCCAAAAGTGATACCACAAATTATATCAAAATAAAATCCATAGTGGTGGTCACAATCCTCTTTTGAGGATATAATAACAAACAATTCCCTAATTGGGTTAAACCATGGGATCTCACTCAACATAAGATGGTCTATACTAAAGATATGGATGGACTCAAAATACAATGGAAACTATTAAAATATATACTATTAATATGGAGTATATTTCATCAACCCAAGCTCAACCCATGTCTCCCCATCTTATATGGCATGTATGCATCCATATACAAAGCATGTCTATTAGGGGTACACAATGTGTATTGGTCTAGTTGGTGTCTAGTGTTCTGCCTATCATGCCCGTGTATATCTGCCTGTGCCAATGTACATATGGCCATGCCCATATACTATGGGCTTGTCTGTGTACTTGTTAGTGTTTTTGTAATGGTTCACTCTTATGTAATCTACCCATTCCAATGTCCTTGAAGTTTTTGTGCTCATATACCCTCATGGGTACATGTTGATCCACCAACATCGGGTCACAAGGTGTGTAGTAGGTAGAAAAAAAATCATGATATTTTATATATATGTAAACTCTACTCCCAAAGAATATGGACATCCTGAAGTGTGTTTTTCGGAGAACAGGTAGTGTAGTAAGAAATTTCTAAAAACATGAAGGTTGTCATATGCATCATCTCTTATTCATCTAACCCCAAATATAGCCTTCACTCTCAACAATTATGGTGGGTTTTATTTTGATCGACCCCTATCATCACCTCTCATCTGAATATAGTTATCAAACTACTTGAAAAAAACTTCTAACACACCACAACATTATGTCATATCAAAACAAGAAGATGGTAATCATATTTCTAATCATGTTTTTAATTCCACCAATTTTTAGTATTATCTTACATCAATACCACCCACGATCATGAAACTGCACCCACAATATCGATCTATTGAGCTAAAAACTATTGTATAAATATTAAATACTAGGTATTCATCAAACTTCCAACTAAGTAAATACAAATGATAAATATTTTAAAGAAGTAGTAGAGAATAGAAAAAATTAAAAAAAGTGTAATGAACTTACACATTTTTTTAGGTTGACCTCAACTCGTTACTGTTAGAAAGAATAATGATAATCAAAGTCAAAAATGAAAATTAGTTTCCCCAAATCTCAAGTAAATATTGTGACATATGAAACACGATAAACCCTCAAATAAATCTTTATATTGATTTGACCAGAGCTTGACATGGGATAATCACATGGTGAAACAATCAATTAAGAACAAAACCCTACTTTGGTTTAGGATTGATCTTTGACGGGGAAATAATTTGTGTTATCATAGTTGGTGAGATCTTCAAACTCCATTGTCATTGGTGTTTCTTATTTTGATGTCTTTCATCAAGCTCTCCTCTAATGGATTCTCTCAATCCTAAAGGTAATGAATCTAACCCCCAGATTAGGCTATAATCGTATATTTATAAATGATGTATGTAGGTTAGGATTTAATTAAAATAAATATTAATTTATTTAATTATTTCACATGCGAGGTTTCTCAATCCAAAAACCTGATGCTGATAATGTTTATAATGTTTCTTAAGTAAAACTCATGTTCCAAACTCAATCGTGGTCTTAGATTTTCCATTTTAGTCTCTATTAGACAGTTATTCAACAATTTTATATATTCATGTATTGATATTAATATATTTAATATTATTATTAATTCATTTATAGAAATACATGGACTCAAAAGATTATGTTTTATAGGCACCTAGTTCCGAAAATACTATTAAATATATTCCAATGCTTTACAAGTAAAAAAGAGTGATCTTACATAAGGGAAACAAAGTTCATGAGTTAAAAAACATTAATGAGGGGTCGATATGGTAATAACATAAATACATACAATTAATGTGAATAATCACACCTTATTCATCCATATATTATAATATACCGAATATATGTGAAATATGTTCAATAATAACAATCATAATTGAAATAATAAGAATTCTGTTAACCAAACCACTTAAAACATGGGGAAACTTTCAATCAAATCCTTATGAAAGATAGAGATTATAATTTCACTAAATTTAATATAAATTAACAGAAATTCAAAATATAATATCTAATTTTTTTATATAGGATACATAAATGGAATATGTGGGAAAACACACAACATGTCTCAAAGAGAGGAATTTGAGAAGAAAACCCTTTCCTCAATTATAATTCATTCTGCCCATGAAACATATACACAGGATAACTAAATTAATATAATTAAGTACATTCCCAATATTCTTATTCATAATTATAACCATTTATAATCCATATATATATATATATATATATATATATATAAATTAGTTACTTTTTTCTTAATTTAAACACTCAGTGCAAGTAATCTCTATCATTTTGAACTAGTTTCATATTATCGGTGTTGGTATTATTTAATTTTCCAAATTAAATAACTATTATATAATATATTTCAATGGAATATAGGATATATGATAATTTATAACTCTTTAATTTACTTTCATTCTAGTTTCTCTTATGATACACGTGGATAAAGCCATCAATGTGTGTGTTTTTGGGATTCTTAATGAATGATAATGTAATTTTTAATTATGGAATAAAATGATGATATTACCACAATAAAAAAAAATATTTACATGTTTATTTCACAATATAATAGAAAATAATATATCATAGTAATCAATGATGTAAATGCATTAAATTGTCTATGTAGGTGATCAATCTGGCTCAAACATGAATCTACCCTGACTAACAAATGATTATGAGGTTGTTTAGTTGAAATATCATTATAATGGAAGAATAATTATTCTATTTATTTCATATTAGTGAGAAATATGATAATTATACTGATTTTAAATGGAAATATAATTTATATGATTTCATTACATAGATAGAAAAGATCATTTTTGTCATAATATGGTCATTTCAAATGACTGAATTAACTATAATTGTTTGTTGGCCATATAATTAATAGTTTCTTGAATTTATCATTACTGAAAAAAAATATTTATTAAAAAATATTTTAATTCTTTTATCCTATCTTCAGATTCATCCATGATTTCCAGTAATGAACAATGCAGTACACCATTCCACGGAGGCGTTAGTCCACGCACACACATGGACGTTGATTTTGTTGACATAGAACATGAGCAAAGAGTAATATATTTTATTATTTTAGAAAACAAATATGTAATAAATATAATTTTTATATATTAAATTCATAATTAGGACCTTAATTTTATATAATTTAATTAAAAAAAGAAACTTATTGTGTCGGGTGGGCGATATTACACACAATGCACATATGGTTGTTCCATTTTTATTAAGGGAAATAAGAAAGGAATTTAATACTATTTATAACATTATAATGAAATATTATGATATTAAATAAACATATGATATAATTTTATGATAGTGAGATGTAATTTTAGCAATAGAAATTACACATATAAAAAGAAATGAGAAAGGGCTGGTTAGAAAATTATACCTCACTTCATTGGTTATCTCCATTGTATTATTGTTAATCCAGTGAGGGATAGTTTGTTAGAAAAAAATAATCTCTTTTATGTGGATATAAATGTCATGTTGAAATTTGGGTTGTTTTTTGGTATATAACTCTTTGTTTTTTCATGAGGATATTTGAGAATTGGAGAGCCCCTTTTTTATTGGAAAATGGATGACAAATTTTTGTAAATACCAAAAACATTTCAATAATGGGAAGTCACTATCAAGAAATGCATCTCCAAAATTTAAAAAATTAATGGTATATATATAAGTTCATTATATACCACATACACTCAATTATAGAGATGTTTTTAATATGGTGCAATCACTTGTGCCATTCAGTTATTGCATTTAATATTTTACCTTTTACTCTGGAAACTAGTTTTTACCTGATATAATATATCTTTATGGATAAAAATAAAATATTAAATATTAAATAATTTTAAACTAATTATTATAAATATTATATTCACTAATATTTTTATTCATAAAGGTTATAATAATAAATTTTAAAAAATTATGTGTATAATGTGTTGAAGACAATATTTTGAAAAATAGAACTTCTGTTCTAAAATGTAAAATATGGGTTTATAAATTAAAACTAACATTTATCAAAATAATAAATTACATATAAAATATATATTTTATAATAGTAAAAGCATTCATGAAATTAAATTTAATGAATATATATAAATAATGTCATAAAGAATTTTGATTTATAAAAGTGAACTTTTCCATATTAATCAAAAAATATATTTTTTTAAAAAAATAAAAAATAATAATATTAAGTTAATATTAAAATTATGAATCCAAAAATTATGTTCATTTATCAAATTATTATTCCTAAATTTATAAATTCAATTTAAAAAAAATATTAGATAAAATACAAACAAGTTTTTATAGGGAAATAACTATTTAGAATATTAACCATTCTTATTCATATTTTTGATCATTTACAACTAAATTAGTTTGATATAATTATGTATATAAAATATATTTTTTATCATTAATAATATTTTATCTAAATTATAAATTCTTATAAAAAAATATTTATGAAAACACATTTCTTTTCCTAAAATGATCTTATAAGTCATTTTTTATATACAATTATATCTCATTAATATTAAAACGTCGCATTTATTTTCAGTATATAAATATTTATAAATAGTATAATCTTCTTAATTCCTAGTAAATAAATGTCTATTCATTAATAATTTAAAAATATCATAGTTTTTTTTAGTATGGTGTTGTGTGTGGGTCAATCTATCAAACACATTTTTTAATTATGGAGAATGTACAGTGAAATACAAGGTTGGTATATTACCCCCCAACAACCCCTACATAGAAGAATGTTTGTGAGGGTATTTTTAACATATTCACCATTAAGAGTTTAACCGCTAATATTACATCTAACTTACTCTTGTAGGATATATCAAGTTACTTATCTTCCATAAAAAAGATTATCTATTCATAAAATCATATACCTAACAATGTGGATACGAAAATCATATATTATCTATAAATCTCACTTTCAAAACCCGTTAGAATATCCAAAACATTATACCATAATGAAATTGTATATCCATGAAGAAATTAATAATATTCTTTTCCCCAAATGGTATAAAATCACACAATAACCATTACATACCACAGTCCAAAAAATGTCATGAAATTCACCAAAAGGATCACGATTCAATTATCAAACCCATGTTTTCAATACTTTTTGACATAATTTATCCCAATGAATCAACCCTTTATAACCACTACATAAATAAAATACTACACCTAAGAGTTATCTAAACCTCCATCACATGTTCTCTAATAGTTGTAATTTTTTCATAAAATAATATAAAGGTTATTAATACCATTTAAAATATGTTTCCAATCCATTAAAGAAAATATATTATAAACAATATTAGGATGTTTATCATAATTATAATAGATTTTCGAATATGAAACAATATCATCAATAGATATCACTAAATAATAAAAATAGATAAGTGTATTATAACATTATATATGATAATATATTATCCCCAATACCTTATATAAGACTAAGAAACTCACATTTTCCATCCTAATATGAATATACTATGATTCTAAAACATTTATACATTCTCCCTTGTTTTGTTATAAGAAATAGTGGTTTTAGATATATACAATTCCGACATACATTTTCTGGATCCTATTTCAAAAAAATAGTAACACCGCTTTTTTGTGGTAATATCTAAAATATGAATGTGATCACATCAATTGAAAGTTGTCTTCTAATATGACTCCTTTGTATTTAACAATGATACCTATAGTTCACCCTATGACTCTCTATTTTCAAAAAATGTTAATCAATGATTAATGTATTTTTAGGTTCTAAAAAATAATTATTTAGAATTATATTAAAATCCTATATATTGGTTCATTAAATTAAATGTGAGATAACCATAGATTATACTCATGGAGTTTCAAACTAGGTTTGTATTTTATAATCTTTATCTTACACTGAGTGATTATTTATTCAATACCCAACAATCTAATATAGGTTTTTACCGCTATGTACATATGTTCTAGATCCTTGTTCTAATTTTATTATCCATACCCTGATGAAATTTCTAGGATGTATAGACACTAAAAACATCATAAAAAACAAGATGTTATCCTAAAAATAGTTTTATACATTAGACTTTCTAATTCACTCTTATCCTAATCAATAAAGTGTTATTTATGCTATTTAAATTCTGCTAAACCATAAAATATCATTTTTTGAGGACATTTCCAACTCCAAAATTATCCTAATGTGATAACATCCTATTATCCAATGTTTTAAAAAAATATTGTATTGCCAATTGTACCATCTAACACACATGAATATCTAATTACATTAATTAATGATATTATTTAATTATAATATTTTCTCAATACATTGTAGGTGTAGAGTATTAGATAAATAGGGAAAACATAAAAAAAACTTTATTCTTTATATCAAATAGATCTATTTTCTAAAATATAAGAAATTGATTAACCCCTATAAATTCATCAAAATATACCAAACAATATTCAAATAAGAATCAATACTTCATATTTCATACATTTCATATCATCAAACCATGAGGAATAGAAACATAAGAAATCACAGACCACAAACACTCAGTAAGGTAAACCTTTCATTGAAGAATATATGTATGATCACAACCATGTAAGACAATATGTATGAGATAAATCATTGATAAAATAATTATTGAATTATAAGACTATGGTAAGGTTTTTAAAGAAACATAATAATCATATCATAGATTTAAATAATTAAAAAAATATCCAATCATGAAAAGATAAAAACCATTAGGAATATCTTTAAAATGGCACAAAGAAAATCATATGAAAATGAAATAATATAGTGGATTTGTTATCAACACATGATTTTGATATCAAAATGTGATTGGGATAACAACCTATATACCAAATTTAGCATTGGTTCAAAACATGTGTACCTATATAAGATTAGGAAACAAATTCTATATCACTTTAGGATTTGGATACAAATTTTGCACCTCTTTATGCTTAGGCGACAACCCATATACCTCTTTAGAATTGGGCTAGCATATGGGTACCTTCTTGAGATTATGAGATATTTAATAAAACACAATGTTATATAGGTAGATAAATTACCCCAACCATCAAAAAACTAAATATTTTTTACAAAAGTTATAAATCATTAATCATAACCAAAATAACATATGAGTAGATATTTTGTTTCTCATAATTTAATAATAGTGTCACATAAGAAGTTTTTTGAGTTAGTTTTGTTCATACCAAAAGATCAATCACCCAAATGAGTTATATGATAAAACCATTTACTCGGTTATTCATAAAAAATTACACAATTTAAGAATAGTTATTGTATTTGAAATAAGAAAATGGAAATAAAACAATAAAATATCATTTAATTAATTTTTTTAGTACATTTCATAAAAAGATGATGTTGTGAATCATTTTTTGAAGAAATTTTTAAAAGGGCGAGGTGATTTTTTTTATAAATATTAACTATTAATGTATTCTATTTAAATGGATCCATAGAAAAGACATAATTTTATTCTTGTAAATTTACTTTGTATGTTAACACATTTGACCATGGAAGGTAAAAACCTTTTGATATTTTGAATGACCATTGTTGAAATGAAATGTCATAAAAAGAGTAATAAAAAATTCTTTTGAAAAATGGTAATGGTAAATATGATACTAACATGAGTTGATATCTAATAGTGATTAATTATAATATAAGGTAAAATATTTAGGGAGAATATAAAAGGATATGAAAAATAAATCACTACTTAATAAAGATAAGGATAATTCAAAAATATATAATAATTTAGTGAAAAATGTATTTAGTTTTGGAAAAACATTTCAATAAAATCTCATTTTACATATTGAGAGAAAAGATATAATATCATATGAAATGTTTTTAAAATAAAAATAGAACATATAAGTTCAATTTTGATGAAGAACCCCAATAACTCAATGAAAGATGTTTATGTTACGAACCACCACTTACAAGAAACTTAGTCCATAATATAAAAAACTTTTAATGTGGTAAAAATATAAATATCATGAATTCCAGATAAATTACCACATAAATTATTAATATTTTATAATAAACCCAAACATTGTGAAATAATATCAACAAGAATAATCATAACTCAATGAATGAGAACTGACTTTACAACAGAACCGTACAACATGGGGGGAATTTAAATAAAATCCTTATTAATGGTAAATATTCAAATAGAACATAAATAAAAATGAAGAAAAGGTACTTAATGATATAATTTCTCAATTTGGTAGTATATAGGTCACAAAAATGAAATTAGGTGCATAATGAAAATCATGTATCAAATAATTTAAATTAACAAGAAAACCCTTACTTATATTGAGATTTGATAAACACGTGCACCAAATTTAAGGAATAATTAAATGAAATTAAAGAAATAGATACTCATGAAACTAATTTATAAATATAACCATTTATAATCTTCATTTAAACTCGTTATATATATATATATATATATTAGTTAGTTATAAAATATTTTAAACAGAAGGTGTAGGTAATCATTATGGATTCCAACTAGTTCAATAAAATTAGTGTTGGTATCTAATATAATTATAAAGTAAATACCTATTAAATGATATAATTTACTTTTATAGACTTCATATTTTATTTTATAAATATCTAATTACATTTTGTTGTACTATTTATAGGATCCCCATGGATTAAATAGGCAATAAACATGTTTTAGTTATTCATAATGAATGAAGGGTAATTTCATAATTAATTAGTCAAATGTTAATGTTACCACAACCTTACTAAAAAATAATAATAACATATTTTTATCGTATTATGTAATTAAATATGTTATTAATGTAAAATATGACATAAATAAATATAATTTTACATTTATGTGGTCAAATTGACACAAATAGAAACCCACCGCGATTAATTTATGTATATTGGGTAGCATAGATTAAATATCAATATAAAAGAATAAAAATGATATTATTTATTGATTATTGGTGTTTTATATCATTTTTTAAACAATTAATGACATAAAAAAATATATAGAAATTCATTACTTCAAAAGAAGAGATCCTTATCCTCTTAGTACGATAATTTTAAATGATTGAATGAAATATGATCGCTGTCGGTAATTAAATTAATTGGACCTAATTTTTTTCAAAGAATAAACATAGTGAAATCATAAAAATATGATTTATCCTTTAATATCAATAATAAATCAATACATAAAATGAGGTTATGTAAAACCTAAATCAACACTGTATAGTGATGGTAGTGTGAACATATGAATCACTGACGATTTCATTTTCCTAGAATGAGATAATAGAGTAATATAATATTGTTTTTTGACTATAAAATATTTCATAAATATAGTAATTGTACATTATGTTCCTTATTAATAAAATAATTTCAATGAAGTTAGGGATAATAAAATGTGCAACATCAAAGTGGCAGTAGTCTACAATACACATGAATGAAGATTTTGTGTTTCTTAACAGAAAGTGGATAGGTGGTTAATTATTATACTATAATTATAATAACTTATCAGAATATGAAAGAGATTGATATAATAATTTTAATGTAGTGTAATGGATTTTGAGAAATAATTAATGCATAAAAAAATTGAAATGAAAAAGGAGTGGTATGAATAATATAACTCACTTCTGTCATTATGTCCATTGAAATAGTGGTTGATATTTTGGGGATGGTCCTTTGAGAAGAATAGAAACACATTAAGGTAGTTAGGAATTTTATGGTTTGGTTTGGGTTCTTTTAGGTAATAAATATGTGTGTTTTTCTGTCAGGGGTGATAAAGATAGAATAACACATTCTATAAGTAAGAAGGGGTTAGTTTTTGAAAATATTCAAATCATCCAATAATGGGAAGTCACTCTCAAGAAAAGTAACTAAAAAAATTTGAAATGATATATTTTGGAAAATATAATGTCAATAAACACATTTTAAACCCAATTATTGGCATTATTATTTCTATTCCCAAGCCATTTACCCCTTGAATTAACACTTTTACTATTTTATATTTAACCATGTTAACTATTTTTTACCTTTGGTAACCTATCCCTTTTCATAAAAATAAAATGGTTCTTATTATATAACTTGGTAATAATAATTCTAAATTTCATATCCAATTAATTTTATTGAAATTAGAAAATTAAGAAAATTTTATTTTAAAATACTAAAGTTTTAAAATATTAAAATGAATTTGTTGAAAAATCTAACACAATTTATCTATTATAAAATTAGGGATTCTAAATAAACACAAAAAAATTATAAACTCACCTATAAAATATTTATTTTCTGATTAAAAACAATTCATTAATTTACATTTTAAAATTTTATACTAATAATGATGTAAAATTCATGTTATTTGTAAAAATATTATTTTTCATTATTTAAATTATAATTAATATTTTTTGAACATTTCTAAAAATTAAACATAATTTTTTTTAATATGATGAATCAAAAATATTTTTAATTTTCCAATAACAATTGTAATATTTTGAAAGGTATTTGATAAATAAATAAAGATATGTAATGAAAAAAATATATTATAGGGAAATAATATTTGAGAATATTAACCATTATCCCTAATATTTATTTTCATTACTAATTAATGAAATATTAAAAAATTATTCATATAAAATATATTTTATCATCAATAATTAGATGTTTCATTAAATATAGATTCATATCTTATAATTTGTTTTTATAAAAATACATTTCAATTATAAAAAAATTAATTTAGTCAATTTAGTAATATTAATAGAATCTCATACATATTAAATGTTTCAATTATTTTAATTCTATACAAATTCCATAAAATGGTTACTACATTTCATTATTTCTACATCAATGGCTAGATATTAATGGTATAAACATATTATAGATTTATTTTAGTTCGGTGTTGCATACAGAGGATGCTATTAAAAAAATTATTTTAGGAAAATACAAATTGAAATATTTTTATGGTAGAAGACATGTATCATTTTAGAGGAATTCCATAAATGTGAAATTATTTTTGTATTATATGTTCTCTATTGATGGGTCCATCAGTTTGTATCTAGTGTTCCACAACTTGTTTTTTATTGCACAGTTGGGCTTCGTCTTAGGATAATATGGCTTAAATATATGTATCTAAGGGATATGGAATTTATCTCTATATTGGGATATGGTACTTTTTGTAGGTTTAAATTATTCCCATGAAAGGGATACCTATGTATCATTACAAAATGAACTTGAATCCTCATAGTTTTGTGGTGTATAAAAAGTCAGACGTACTATTTTTGTTAATTTCAAAATGATCAATATAGTGGATTTTTAGGTTGTTCTACCATGACCAGTTTAATTCTAGAAGAATTATACCTTAGAATAGTTATTGTTGGGATTAATAACAGAGGCCTTTTCTTATTGACCCATTAGTGAATATGTTATTGTTAGAATGGGTTTTAATCATAGGAAGTTTGTCCATTGTAAAATCACATCCTACCTTGTATGGAATATAGCCATATGAGTAAGGATATAATTTGATTGATGAGGTATATTTCCATGTGATGATTTATATGGAAGGTTGGTGATGTTGAATTTGAAAATTTTGGATGCATGCTACATAACCTGATTAACAAGAATAAAATCCCATATAGTTTGAGTTTTCAATCTTTAAGGTCATCTGGATGGTCCGTAAAATGAAATTTAATGCCATGTATTACTGATATTATTGTGTAGTTTTTCACCCTAGATCTAGTATTAATTTCCCGTAGAGGTGGTAAAAATGGGGGTCATAGTGGTGTTTATACATGGGCCTCCCAGAAGGTGCTTTTTGGAAATAAGGATACCATATGTATGGAGTACATGTGAATATATGATACCCATCTTTGGGTACTACCATATTTCCATTTATTTAACATAATAGCATCATTAATGGGAAACAATCACTAGTCTTATACTATTGGACTCCTCTAGTTTTAATGCTCACAAATAATGTATAATCATGTCTAATAATGTATTATTGTGGTTCATTATTTTTATTTATAATCTTAATCTATTATATCATGCATTATATCATATGATAGGTTGAAAATATTTCAAATGTTAGAGTCACCAATTAGTGGACTCACGATCACCGGTCTCACCATTTAGTGAAAGAACCAGTAAAGTATGAGTCACTATTTCATTTTCACTGGTCAGTCTGAAATTTCGTAAAGTGTCAGACACCGTTGTCTTGATCTACCAGTCTAGAATTTTCACAAATGACCCGACACCGTTCTCATGACAGTGGTCCAGAATTCTCAAAAAGTCTAAGACAAAGTTATTATGAAACTGATTTAGAATTTGTTTCAATGGAAAAGACACTAGTCTTAATATTCCGTTTAGGATCAAAAGGCTAAGTCACTGCTCCTGAGTCACCACTCCTGTATCACCTCTTCTGAATCACTGATCCATTTTCATCACTCATGTGACACCATTCCAGACTAATTTATTTCTTCATTTATCATTTAAATAAAAAATTATTACCAACGGTCAGGATTGATTTATATAGTGTTATTGATATTATTAATTATATTTTGCACCCTTGTTAGTAGGTAGTACTAGGTACGAGGTACCCACACTTGATAGAGGTCATGCTTCATGTCGTCCAAAAGAAACACACCCGAGATTAAATAAATAGTTTGGTATGATTAGATTGATATAAGAGGTGTGATACATAAGGAAAAGAAAGAGAACATATACACACCAATCCAACTACCTATGAACACGCAAGAAGTTTCTGTGAACAAAAGAGTGTGAACATCCTTGAAGAATTAAATCAAAAACAAGCAATCTAAAAGACACATCTCTCTAGAAACCAGAACATAGAGAATCAAAGACACTCTATTTTTGGTGTCTGGTTTCTATAAGTGGACTCGATCTTCACATATATTAAATCATGAAGTCTAGAATCATCAGTCACATTATTCAGAGAATTCTAAACCCTCTATGATTATTTTTTCTCTATTGTGTAAAATTTTAATACTTCTAGATAAGTGTGAGTATATGTATCACAAACAAACATTTTACCCTGATCAATGCTGAAGGATACTAGATATACTAACTCAAAATTATTTCTATATCATTTTACTCCCATGTATAACTATGGAAGATGTATTTGTGTGACCTGGTTGTATTTTGTTTCCCATGTTAAATAGTGGTAGAGGTCTAGTTGACATATACATATTGTATGCTATTATGAACCCCAATCCAGGGTGTTGTTAAACATCTTTTATATAAAATAATTAGTGGACGATGATGAAAATGTAGAGAGGAATAGGTCTATGTTTGAGACTAAGGATATTATTTTAATCTGCTATGTTAAATTTCAATTTTCTTGTCTATCATTGTTTATTCATGCTAGAAAACTTTTATTTTATTTGATAGATAATCTGAGAGATTGTTTATAAATATTTTTGATTTAGTAAATTAATTTCAAAATATTAATTAATAATTTTTATTGTTGTAGCTGAGATGTGATCAATCTTTTTGAAAATTAATTGAACATTCAAAACTATTATAAATATGCTACTTGGGTGGACTGTTCTCTTTAGATATTACATCAGGGATTATTAATAAATATTTTAAAAATTAAATTTTTATTAGAACTAAATTTACTCCCATCTTGATTGTCCTACTTTGACCAAAAATTGGTATCACAGGGTGTTTTTATTCTTATATTTTCAAGGATTTCAACGTTTCTTTTTAATCTTTTCAACTGTGATTTTAGTTGTGTTTTAAATATATCTAAGTTTTTGTTAGTTATAAATTTTTATCTCTTTTCAAAAAAATTATTTATTATTTGTTAGGGATAATATATTGGAATGTTCATCAACCAAAAACCCTCATTTTTCAGTGGAACTAATTATTCCCACTACAAAATTAAGATGAAAATGCATTTAGAAAATATGGCTTTTGAAATTTGGTCTTAAATTGTAGATGAATATAAGATACCTAATACTACCCAAAATACTTGGGATGATGAAACCTAGACTTCTTGTAATAAAAAAAATATATGAATAAATTATACTTTTCGTTATGATATAAAGAATTCAATAGGAATTCTGCATATAAAATAACCTATAAAATTTTTGTACTCTAGCTGTTTCACATGAAAGAACCACTAGTGTTTAGGAAATAAGAGTTAATGCATATACTATTAAATATGATAACATCAAAATTAAGCCTAATGAACCAATGTCTAACATGTATCATAGGATCAAGGAAATTTTAAATACTATGATTTGTCTCTAAAAGGAAGTTACAATTAAAGAAAAATCATTACATTTCATAGATGTCTACTAGACAGATGGATAGGAATATTAGTGTCAATAAGAGAACCATGTGATATTTGTCTTTTTCTAGTGAATAAGTTTATAGGTAACCTGATGATGTATGAGGATGTATTGAATGACAAAAAAGAATAAGATGATGAACCAAATAGAAAATTAGTGGAATTCAAAACCACTGCATCTAAACAAAAAGTATTAGAAAATGAATAAACTCGTTCTGACGGTTAAAGAAATGGAGAATCATCATTTTATGGTGACTGAGAAATGGCTAAGATAGTGAGAAGATTCAAAAAATTCTACTGTAAGAATATGTTTTTCAGAAAGGCCCATTATAAATGATATTATGACAATAAGAGAAATTGGAAAATGGACGGGAAGAGAGGTGATAACTCAAATGAAATAGTTTTTTATGACTGTAAGAGAAGAGTTCATGTAAAGGATTGCATTCGAAAATTAATGTACAAAAAAAATATGTTGATAATGACCAAAGATTCAAAAATCAAATGAAGGCAACATGGAGTTCTTTTGAAGATAGATTTATTGAATCGGAATCCTCACATGATGAAACAGAAAATAAAGCCTATATGTATTTTATGAAAAACATATATGAGGAAACAATGGGATCTTCTATACATAATTCAAATTATTCTGGATGGGAATTTGATTATGAAAACATGAAAAATGAGGAAATGTTTGAGGAGTGCAGAATTATTGAGGATATTAGTAATTGGTTATAATACAAATTTAAATTTTTAGAGAAAGAACATTCTCTTATGTCTACAGTTAAATCCAAGCATATTGTGAAGAATGAAAAGAAATATTAATTCCTTAAAAGGTAAAATGAACTCAAACTATCTAATTAGAAATTGAAAAAGGACTTAAAATTATTTACCAATGAAAAAAATAATCTCACAAAAATTACTGGTAATAA
The DNA here is from genome assembly GCA_963277665.1 of Viscum album. Taxonomy (NCBI): domain Eukaryota; kingdom Viridiplantae; phylum Streptophyta; class Magnoliopsida; order Santalales; family Viscaceae; genus Viscum; species Viscum album. The sequence continues at coordinate 59,241,699 of OY728163.1, read as the reverse complement.
AGCTTCACCAAATCATAATACTGGTATTGGATACCTACCTGGACAATGTAATTTGCATCACAATATGGAAAATCATTTTTTATTCACAAAACTAATATTTTTTTTACTAGTTCTAGAAATTGAATATATTTCACTTCCTCTTGTATCTCTATACTAAATAAATTTTATTTCCCTAAATCTTTACAATCAATTTATACGAAAACCATGAAACAAATGTGGGTTCCAAAATTCTTTTATAACTAATGTTGCTGGACCCAAGATAGTCTGGGTACTGAAGTCTTTTCTAGTTTATGATTCCTTTATAATAAGCTTTATTGAAGATTTCTTATAAAAGTTTATAGTACTTGGATAATAGATGTTCAATACACATGATAGGGGACTACTAGAGATTCAATAATCTTGATAAAGTTAATGGTGGGAATGTCACCTTGGTGATAATGCAAAATAGAAAATCATTGGTCTTGGAAAACATGGAGACTCTATTTCATTTTTAATTTTTAAAGTTCCTTTTGTTGATGGATTAAAATTCAATTTTCATAGCATATCTTCGTTATGTGATGATGGGTTTCATGTAAAAGTTGAAAATTATGTTTGTAATGTTTTTAATTATAAAAATTAGTTAGTATTTAATAATTTTATAAATGAGAATATTTATACAGTAATTTTAGATTCTTTAGTTTGTCAAAATTATTTATGCTTATGTGGATTTTATAAGGACTATTGTCTAGCATAAGAGACTAGGCCATTGTAACATTCACTTTCTTATAAAGCTCACTAGAAAAGCTTTTCTCAAGGGTCAACCAAAAATAGAATTTCCAAACTATAATTTCTGCAATCTTTTCTAAAAGGGAAAACAAAAAAATATTTCAAACCAATGATATATTTTTCAACTTTTTAACCTCTTGAGTTAGTTCACATGTACTTGTTTGGACCATCTATAGATTGAAGTCTTAATGGGTAACACATTGTCTATTTTCATGTAGATGATTTCTCTAGGAATATTTGGACATTCATTCTAACTCACAAAAGTGAAGCATGTTTTCACATTACCAAGTATGATAGAATAGTAAAAAACCAAAGTAGTTCTAGGATTAAATCCTTAAGAAGTGACCATGGCCGTGACATTGAGAGTCAGTAGTTTGAATAATTTTTCTTACAAAATGGTTATAGTCATAACTTCTCTCCTTATAGTACACCCCAACAGAATGGAGTTCTAGAATGAAGAAATAGAACCTTAAAAGAAATATCACATACAATGATTATGGAATATGAACTGCTTATTTATTTTTGGGCTGAATTTGTGAATACATCTTGTTAAGTAATTTAAAGAGTCTTAATAAGGCCAACTCTTAAGAAAGCTCCCTATGAGCTGTGAAACAATAGGAAACCCAATGTAAGCTACTTAAAAGTAATTGGTTGCAATGTCTAAATTATTAAAACTAAGGATAATCATGAAAATCTTTCAACCAAAGTCTATGAAGTCAATTTCTTAGGTTACTCATCCTTTATTAAAGCCTATAGAGTTGTTAATAAGAGAACCAAATATATGAAAGAATATATAAATTAAAATTTGGTGAAACAAATCCACATGAACCAAAAACTCATCTAGAAAATATTGAGGACGATATGTCTAATCTAGATAGAAATTTTAAACCCTCTGACCCTACTATAAAGCAATATGTTAAATCCGCTAGTTCTGTAAAATCTCCAGACTCGAATCATAGTGAACTTGAACCTACATATGAACCTAAAATGACAAGTACTTTTTTTCTAGATCTATTATAACTCTTAAGAACCACCACATAGATATTATATTTGGAGACTTAGAGAAACGGACATAGACTAGAGATAGTCTTATAAACCAGACTGAACATTAATCCTTCTTGTCAAAACATGAACCGAAAGACATTAATGACGCAATCAATGATGAATTTTAGTTGATATTTATGCAGGAATAGTTGAATCACATTGAAAGAAATAATTTTTTAATGCTAGTGGATAGACCCAAAGACACCTTCACCATAGGAAATGAATGGATGTTTAGAAATAGTTTATATAAAGAAAGCACCATTGTGAGAAATAAAGAAAGTCTAGTTGTGCAAGGATATAGTCAAGAAGAAGGAATTTACTATGAAAGAATCATTACACCAGTTTCTAGATGTGAGGCTATTATAATAATTCTAGCACATGTAGCTCATAAAAATTTCAATCTATATCAAATGGATGTAAAAGTTCATTCTTAAATGGGTATATAATTGAGGATGTTTTTGATGAACAACCATCTAGTTTCACAAATCCTCTTTTTCAAAATCATGTATTTATGGTATCAAAATCTTTATATAGTTTAAAACTAGCTCTAAGGTCATGGTATGATAGGCTAGACACTTTTCTAATTTATAATGTTTTTGAAAAAGGTATATCTGATCCTACTCTTTAAAAAAATAATTTCTAAAGATATTTTGTAGTGAAAATCTATATTGATGATATTATTTTTGGATCTTCAAAAATTTATTTATCTGTTGATTTTTAAAAAATGATCCATAAATGTTTGAAATGAGTTGAATGGGTGGAATTTAATTCTCTCTTGGATTTCAAATCATTGAAAATAAATAAGGTATTATTTTTAATTAAATTAAATACACTAAAGATCTTATAAAACATTTTGGTTTGGATTTTACTAAATGTAGTGATAATCCTCTGAGAACCATCTTTAAATTGGATCTTGATGAAAATGGAAAATCTATTTATGAAACCAAATGTAGAGGTGTGATTGGAATTCCTCCCTACATGAATGCTAGCTAGCCAAATGTTATGTTTAATGTATGTATGTGTGTTCATTTTAATGAAAATCCTAAAGAGTATCATCATCTTGTTGTTAAATGAATTTTTAAATAACCAAAACATACTACTAACTTATGAATTTTCTATCCTAGCAGAAAATCATTTGAAATAGTTTGTTACATGGATAATGAATTTGGTGGTTGTATGTTAGATAGATAAAACACCTCTGGAACATGTCACTTTTTGGGAGTGTATTTAGTATAATGGTCTTGTAAAAAAGAAAAATTCTGTTGCATTATCTACTGCGGAGGTAGAATACATAGCTACTAGTAGCTATTGTGCTTAGATTTTCTAGATGAAACACACTTTTATTGATTGTGAGTATCAATTTAGACATGTCTGTATAAAATTTGAAAACAAATATTTTATTAACATAACTATGAATCCAGTTTCTCATTAAAGAACAGAACAAATTGATGTAAGACATCACTTTTTGAGATATCATTATCAAAAAGGTGATATCACTTTATAATTATTTGTAACATAACATCATCTTGTTAAAATATTTACTATTCCATTAAATTATGAAATAATGTGTTGCATCATACATGAGTTAGTAATGATCAATTTTGAGGCACAATTTGTTGTCTCTCCATTTTCAGTCTCACCAGTTGATGTCTCACCATTTGATGTGACATCATTGTGAGGACACCATTGATAGCTTGATGTAAGGACTCACTATTTTACACATAGTAATTGTCCCTACATCACTATTTTAATTATTTTTTTTCATTTTATTTTATACAAAATTTTAATTTTATGAAATTAAAATCCCGAAATTTTAGAAATCAGTCACTCCATATCACTTCCCACTTCACTCTTTCCCTCAAACACCTAAAACAAAAACTCTTCACTCTATTTCAAATACTTAATTCTCCTTAGAACACTCTCAACATTTTGGGTATGGATAGAATAAAGTGTCCATCTTCTTCAACCCTAGTAAAACACAGATCATTGAGGAAATTGAAAAAGGCTCTGATCAAAATGCCTGAGGAACTGTAGAACCCTTTTCTCATAAATAAATTAGTCATGTGAGAAAATGATGTTTGCGAAAAATGGTTTAATTTGAGTAATTTTCTTGTTCATAGGGTTTTTGAAGAGTAGGGATGTCTAGAGTAGTTTACCAATGAAAATTGACCCTCATACCCGAAGATTATTTTCATTTTTGGATCAGTACGTCAAGTTTTTATTCAATGCCAATGATGATTTCTTAGACAATAGTTGTGTAAATGGGCAAAGATTTTCTTTTTCATTGAGGCAATGGGATTCTTGTTTAAAATTACATTTTGAATTTATCATGGGGGATCATTAAAGTGGACCTCCACCTCTAAGTGATATTGTTTTCCTAGAATAGGCTTTTGGTGACTTAACAGGAGATGGGAGGAGAATAATACATATTTCTACTGAGTTGTATGGGGAAACAAGATAGTTGCTCAACTTCATTCATAATATTATACATACAAGGAGTGGTGATTTTTCTATGTTGAAATACAATGATGCGTTCTTATAACATCTCTTGAAAAATGTTCATATGATAAACTTGTGAAAATATAATGTTCTTCATATGTGTGACATGATAAAAACCTCCTCCAAATCAACTTCCCTAGTCTATTCAAGGTTTATATCTGCAATATTGTAGAATAGATTGGTAAGGTAAAATGAAGAAACCAATGAGGAATATGAGTTTTTTTTGACTGAGGATATATATAGGATAATGGAATCCTTGGAAAAGGACTTGGGTTAAAGACATTAAAAATCTTTATGAGAATTTTAATACTATTGAACATCCCTTCAGACCCAAGAATATCACTAACCGTAGTTTATAACCTGACGAGGTAGTAGAATACTAAGATGAAGAAATGGAAGATGGTGTTAAAAATAGAAGGTTTCTGATATTTAAGTAAATAAAGGTATTCATGATGAATGTGTAGAAAATGCAACCAAGGGAGATGTTTTTGATGTCGAAAAAGCTATTTTGGAAGAATTAGTTGATATGGAGAAACAGGAAAAATAATAAATTTCCAAAGGATAATCCATAATATGTGACAATGATGAATCTAATAGAAGATAAATGGATAAGGTAAAAGTGACTATTGAGGGTAATGACTCTAATATTGATAAAGTATATGAAATAGAGGCTTCTATACCTACTAGAAAAAGTGTTGAATAGGTTTTCCAATTAGAAGAAAATTTATCAGAGACTGAAATGTATCAAAAAATAGTGGAAGTTGTGGAAATATTTCAGGTGATAGAATCAATTAATTATATAACAGAAGAATCTTTCAAGGGGGGAAAACACCAGTCTATAGAGGATTGATGTTCAAAATTCTCTAGATCTAGGTTTAGTTTCTATATGATAAATTTTTTCAAGCTATTTTGATTTTGATGTCTCTCAGAGATCATCATTTCATGAAATGGACCTTTCAATAGGGTTTCAACTCAAACACATCATATATAAAGAAGTGATTTCTATTCAAGATCCAGTACATGTTCTTGCACCTACTCAAAAAAAACCCAAACTATATTAGTCATGAATATTTAATGGCCTTTAGTGTAAATCTATTATCTGGTTTTTGAAATCATTTGAAGTCACATCCTACTCTTGTGACCAATCTTAGTGAAAGGGATGCTGGAATGCTTCTACCAAAGTTAATATGAAAAAAATAAACCCAATATGATTTTTGAGATAAAATATGAAAGGCTTAAAAACAACAACTATATAATGATTTCAAGTCCGTAAAATCATTGGTTGATGAGATGAGGAAGGACTTGAAAGCTAATTATTCTCCATCTCCAGTTTTTAGTCTATGTGAGGCTGATGATGACATGCTCTTCGGAAAGGTTGTATCTTAGATTCAATATAATTTGATTTCAGTGGTTTAAGAAGTTTTCGAGAAAAATGACAAATTATCCAATGAAATGTGTGGGATTGTGGCTACAACCAATTTAATGATAGTTGAATATAAAGGATCTTTAGAGACAGTTCTTAAAAATCTTAATGCATTCACCTCAAATACTCAATCTCAATCATCTTCTAAACAAACCTCTTAGCCTTCAGATAGTGATTTGATTAGATCATTTATTATAGAAGAGAATCAAGCTTTGATTGATAGTTGTGATTAAGAAATACTTTCCATGATTCAAAAGCACAGTGAGCATGTGCATGACATGGTCAGATCTTACTCAAAAGCTGCCACTCTTGCTCAAGCAGAAATCTCCAAAAAGTGAATTACTATTTTAAGAGGATATATACCAAACAACGGCTAACAAATCATTCCAAGTATTTAGTGAAGAATCTGAAGCTACCTCCAGTGACTCAATATTCCAAGGAAAAATTCAATAAGTTGAAGGAAATTACACCTACCATTGAGAAGTTCATAGAAACAAGGATGATTTTTAAAATCTATGGAGTATGGTGGTTATGTCATCAATGGTTTATCAATCTACTCAATCCATATCTGTATCATCATAGCACAACAATTGTTTCTCCAACAGCTTCCCCTTTGAGACATGTCTTTATTCCTTCTACCTCTTTATATTCCGCACTGGAAACTGTAAACCCTACTCGGGATCTGAGCCAAATTGAACCAGTCATTACTTAGAAGCCTTTAAATTGGTGTTCCTCAAGACCAAGCCTTGAACCTTCTATTTTTTATGGTATGACTCTCCCTTCACTCTCTACTAGATCTAATGCTTCCATTACTTCTGCTTCTGCAACTACTATTTCTACACCTGATATCTCTCTCAAGGTAAATGATGTAGTGGACTTAAACCCAAAGTCATAGGATGATTTTTGATAGGGCTTTGTTGTTTTTTTTGCAATTGTACATAATTGATGTATTCAATGGAATGTTCTCTCTCTATTATTCACTTCTTGAGGACCATTTATTCTTATTATTAATTTTCCTTCCCATATTTTCATTTTTCTAATCCCAAAAGGGGGATAACTCATCAATGGAATTGGACTTAGATAACACTATTATGAATCTCCGATACTAACATATGAGTATGATCACTGGTATTTCATATATATTCTCTGATATTATTTTTTATGCTAAATTTAATTAATATCATTTTATATCTTCATTTTAAAATAATATATCTGATATGTTAAGAAAAATATTTATCCTCTAATATGATCATTATGTATGGCCTGTAAATTCCATGATTTTGGATCCCCAAAACGGGGGAGATTTTTGGAAACCTCTAGTTTTAATTCTCACCAATCATGTTTTATCATGTTTAATCTTGTGTCATTATGGTTCATTATGTTTATATATAATCATAATCTATTTTGTCAAGAAATATTTTACAAGTCATGTAGTAAATATTTGACTATGTATGAGTAACCGGTCAGTGGAATCACAGTCACCTATCTCACCATTCAGTCAATAATTGAAAAAGTATGAGTCAACACTGAAGTGACACCTATCAATCTGAAATTCGATAAAATGTGAGAAATAATTTTTCTCGATCTACTAGTCAATAATTTTCCCAAAGTACTAGACACTATTCTGAAGACAATGGTCTAGAATAATCATAATGTCTGAGAAACCATTCTAATAACACTGGACTAGATTTTTTTACAAAGAATAAGACACCAGTCTTAAGACATCATTCTGGGACAAAGGTTGAGTCACCTCTCTTGAGTCCCCACTCCTAAGTCACCGCTCCTATGTCACCACTCATGTGACACCGTTCTATACATAGTCATTTTATAATTTATCATTTCAATTTAAAATTATTACTAAGGGTCATATTTGAGTTATTGAATGATATTGATATTATTAATGATCATTTTACCCTTGTCAGTAGGAAGTACTAGGTACTAGGTACCTACACTTGACAGAGATCATGTTATCTCTGAACCAAAAGAAAAACACACGACATTAAATAAAAGGTGGAATACGAGCATATTGATAGAGGTGGTGTAACACACAAGACAATATAAGAAAATAGATACATTCCAGTCCTACTACCTATGAAAAAGAATGAATTTTCTATTAATAAAAGAGTGCGAACATCCTTGCTTCAACAAAACAAAAATAGAAAATATACAAGAACTATATCACTAGAGACCAGAACACTGAGCATAACCGACACTCAGTTTTTGGTTTCTATATTCTAGAAGTGCACTTGAGATTCACATATACAAACTCAAGAAGTCTAGAAGCATCAAGCACAACACTTAGAGTATTCTAAACCCTCTCTCATTATTTCTTCTCTGTTTTGTATAATTTTAATATTGTTCGAGTAGTGTGTGTGTGGGTGTATCAAAAACACAAATTGTATCCTAATATAGATGGTGGAGACTAGATATCCTCACTCACACATCTTTCAATACCATTTTATTCCCACATATAATTGTGAAATAGGTCTCTGTGTGACTTGGTTGTATTTTGTTTCCCACGTAAAACTATGGTAGAGGTTTAGTTGACATGGAAAAAAAGTATTATATTGTATACCCTAATCCAAGGTGTGGATCAGTATTGTTTATATAAACTTTTAGGTTGTAGGTTATCACCATATGGAGAGGAATAAGTCTCTACTTGAGAATGAACCTCTTTTTTTTTCTATTGTGTTAAAGTTTTGTTTTTTGTCTATTTTTTTATTTAGACTAGAAAACATATTTTTCATTCAAAGTTAATCATTGATTGTGTTTATAACAATTATTTGATTTATTAAATTTTTTCCAAAATTTATATCAATATTTCATATTTCTATAACTAATAATTAATCAATATTTTGATAAATTAATTGAACATTGAAAAATATTATAAATCTACTTCTTTTGATAAATGGCCTTACTAGATTTTAAATTTGGGATTCAAAATAAATAATTTTAATATTTAAATGTTTACTAGAAGTCAATTTACCCCCCCCCCCCCTCTTGATTGTTCGACTCTAACCAACATATACATAAAATTGAAGCATGTAAATTTTTATTTGAATTTATATCCATGATGGTCATATCAAAGAAGGAGTGGTAAAACTAGATTACTCACTAGTGGGACACCATTATGTAAATAATCCATGGTTGGGACTCCCATGAGGGTTATACCTATATGGAATGATAATTCTCAATAGTCATATTATCATAATAATTCATAATATAAGGGGTTCATGATAGTGTGGGTAATCTGATTAGCTAGATCTGGTGATTTCAGATGTGGTCCTTAATTTTCCTTTTTGAGGTTTTGATCATGTAAGGGGAGAGATATGAAGGTTGTTTGAAAAGGTTTTACACTTATAGAAAATCTGAGGGGATGAAATGAAATAGTTCAATCTCATTATCCCTTGTGTCAAGTTAGTTTATTGGATTTTATATATAATGATAAAATAATCAGCACATTAGAATTTCTGAAGTTGGAGATTAGACACCCTAAAGGATTCTAGTCCATGTAGTGGATTCTTGGGAAGAACTTGTTCATTTTTTAGGAGTGAGAACTAGATAGGTTGGTATCATAAATAGAAAGATGATTTGATTTTTCATGGGAATCATTTGGAGGAGGAGAGTCCACCTGGGAAGCTCATAGTGGAAGAATTTGTTGTTAATAATGTTTCATATGAGGATGTTGAACATGATGGAAAATTGGAATCAATCTTGTTTTGTGGTAGAACTATATGGAGCGCACTGATGGGGAATGGTCATGCCCTAGTCCTTCACAAAATCCTACATAATAAGATATTTCATGATACATTAATGTTATACAAGAGTATCTATTACCTTGTGGTTTCTCTAATTCTCATTCTAACATCTCATTAGGTTCCTATAGTCATGTACGATCAGTATGGGAACCATATGTATTTATAGTCATGCCTTGGATAAACAACATACCAGAAAGGGAGTTATTGGATTAGAGTGAAATAATTTGTAATAATACATGTGTTAAAATATTGAGTTTAATTTGAAGTAGTGTGTAAGATACTATCTTTTTCTAGGTACACCCCACTCTATGATTTATGTTGAGAATATTTCATTATGTTTTCCTTTGTCCTTAAGCCTTTATTGATGAATTTTTTTAAGATATAAAGATACGTTTTGGGGATAAAGACCTAAAGTTCAGGAATTTATATTTATTTGAATTAATGGAGTCTGTTTATAAATGCGTTAAAGGTTATTATAGAGGGTTTCTATGAGTTTGTATGGCCTCAGAGGTGGTTTTGTCACATTTATATAAGCTAGGATGAAAACTATTTACTGGAGAATTTAACATCATTTAAATGTTACACGAGGTGTAATAACTTCTAGAAATAGATCGAGAACTAGTTACTGTCATGATTTGGAACCACATCATGAAGCTTATTCACACCGTTTAAGTGTTGATTGGTATCAATATTAACCCTAGGAAATTTTTTCTCTTCAGAAAATAAAAAGAATGAAATACATGATGTGAATTTATTTTACATTGTGTATTCCATGGACCAAGTTGTTTTAAGTGTGTTATGAATTTATGTTTCATAAACTTTTCATTTCACCATCTCCTCTAAATCAACCCTAGAGAGAACTCCATGAGATTTTGGAGTCTCCTCTTTCATTCAAGATTTCCAATCTACACATCTGATCCATGGGTAGTTTTTTGGATTAGGGTTCCATTCTATTCCATCATTATTATTGTAGAACTAGAATATTTTGACAATGGGTTTGTTTACGGATTCTTATCATTACTGGGGTTGAAATTGGTTCTCCTTAAGATCATCTATACCTTCTTTTTTATTGGTGTTTTCAATTCTAATCATTGCATTGATCTCTAGATAAATGGAGAGGGTCTAAAAGAAAACCATATGGTTTGATTTTAATTACAAAATAACATTCAATATTTTTGACTATACTAAAACAATGAGAAAATTAATTAAGGGATTAATTGGAAATAATAATGATTTAGTTTGACTACTCCTTGGATACCTTCGGGTCTATTTATACGTGTCATTGATTGTGAATTACTTGGAAAATAATAAATTAGATATGGGTTAGATATGATTTTAGTGTGTCTTGTTTTATAGATGTTTTATTGTTATATATTCACAATGGAAAATGGGTTATTTGATTAATTGAGTAAATTGATAAATTGAATGACAAAAGGTAATTAGAAGAATTATACATCTGGTCTTATATTGTTAAATTGAGAGATGATGGATATTGTGATATGCACTTCTGACAAAAAATGTGATGCTTATATATCAGGATAGTCCCTAAAACTTATTATGATGATTATGCAATAGGATCGGCCCTGACACATAATGTGATGATTATATATTGGGTAAGTCCCTAAAACAAGATGTGATTCTTATATACAATGTTTGGACCAATGATAATTTATATCATGTGTATATGGTTATGGTTTTCATGGTTGAGCAACATTATCAAAGAAATTCTAATTGGGTGTCGAGGAAGGTTGATTGATTTATTATGTTAATTATTTAATTAATTTATTCATCTCTCTATTCCATTATTTCATTCACTTATTATCATATTAATTTGTTTATAAACATTTCGTTGTCCTACTGAGTTTTACTCACACCCTACTCCGTCTATCGTTTGGTGCCTGAGTAGATTAAATGGATATATATTTCAATAAGGTAAATAGACCTTGTAGTTGATTATTTCATTCTGAATGGGTTAGAGCATTGATACAAGACTATCATGGGGGTCGGGCCTAGGGTAATTGGATTTTTTATGTGAGATTTATATTATTATTTTTATATAAACATCAAAATGACAATTAGTTTAACTCTTCTTTTAATTTCACTATTCCTTTATTAGTCATCTGGTTATTCGGTTGGCATTTATTGTTTGGATTATCCACTCTATTGTATGGTTTACATTATTTACAGACTCTAATAGTTATGTACCTTCTACTATATTCTTTCTCTAAACTAGGGCATATAGTATCCCAACTATATTTACACCCATTGCTAGTCGAAATCTTATGGAATATGGATAGGCACACAGGAGGTCATGTAACCAACCCTGTTCATCCATGTGAGATATTTTTGGGCTGAGGGATGTATGAAAGTGGTATTACAGAAGATGTGTTTTATTTTTATTTCCCTAATATTTAGTAAAGATATAAAGGAGAGTAATATGTGTCATGACTTGGTAATGTGCATATTCATGTGAGTATCTAACACATATGGGGTGGAATCTAAGTTCCTCTGGATAGTATTTTGGTATATATTGATGTATTGTTATAGTATGTTGTCATATCCCCTAGGTTGATTCACATGGGGGTGATATTTTTTCATTGGGGTCTTATCATTTCTTGAGACTTATACTCATTTCTCAGTATGGAGTGAGATGAGTTTTCATCCTTCATTGTAGAAATAGTGGGATATATATATTAACATGAAATGTTCATGATAGGGACATATTTATTTCATGTTTTATATACTTTCTAAAAATAAATTTAAAATAAGATATACATTATATCTGATATATGTTGTGAAATTAAATTCAATTTCATGCTAAAAACTTCTAATCCATATTTATTGAGACCAAGAGAAGTGGTTCTCTATTGTATTCACCTATTGAGGTTGTCTTTCTTACTATATCCACTTTTCTAGGGGTTGTTTTTGTCTTGTTGAAAAAAATGCATCCTCTTCATTTTCAAGTTTAGTGTCAGGAGGTTTAAAATTAGTACACTCCTAACACAGATGAGATGGAGCTTCTAGTATCTCCTAAATACTATATGGATATTTATATTGTAAACAACTTACTGAGAGTCATGAGATACATGGAAATGGAAACTATTCAAACAATTTCTTTGATGTCTAAGTTGATGATAGAGTTTCAGCTGTAGCATCTACCTACGTTCCCTGGGGAGGGATCCCCATAGTAGCTAAGATCTATATTGAGACTATCCATATGATCTTCAAGCATCTTGAGACACCTGTATATTGGAAGGTGAAGCTTTCTATGTATATTCTCAATGGACCTACCAACCATTAGTGGGATATTATAGGGAATGATGGCTAGATAGATGAGTTATCTTGGAAGGAATTTAAAATGATGTTCCTAATAAATTTCTATCCCAATGTATTGAGGGATGAGAAGGATCACAAGTTCATGTATCAGACATAGGAGGGAAAGTCAGTGTTCTACAAATGTTGGATGTTTCATTGACCTGTAATTGATTGCACCATCCCTAATAGATAATAAGGGTTCCAAGGTGTGGTGTTCTCAGTATGGGATCCACTAGGGGATCTGAACATATGTGACCATTTTTCAATTGAGCATTTTTTAGGACATGATGAATCTGGAACTCTTCCTGAAAGGAAATCTGAGAGAGTACCTGAGAAGTGGACACACTCTTTTAGTAGGTTGAACTGGGGACTCTTCATGAGGTAGAAAGAAGCATCGCTATACCAAATAATAGTTGGTATATTAGTCGGGGTAGTGGAGTACTATGTTCCGTTGTAGTGTTATCCGTGTGGCATGTTTGTCCACAAGAGGACTCAATGTCTCTTCCATACTTTAGAGTGTCATGCTTCTAGAATACTGGGTCATCTCCATATTTGTTTGTGGTAAATTTTCATAAAAGATTATAGGCATGGGATTATGACATACACTGGATTCTAGATGGGGCTTAACTACCCCTTAGTAGGCAGGTAGCTGGATTTACACATGATGATTAGGAAGAGGTTAAAGACATGGTATCCCAGTGTTGAAGAAGAAATAATACTCAGAGAGATCAAAAAAGGGGAGTAAGACTAGAGCTTTGGTTAGGGGGTGTGCTAGCATCATGATATATTGTCTTCTTTGAATGGTTTTGATGTAGGACCATATACTTTCAGAGTTATGATTCTTATATGATATACCATAGCTTCTATTTTGTTTGATACCTGAGAACATACTTAAGTTACATCTACTATTTTTTAAAATGGGCTAATATTATATTTGGAATGAATAGATGGGGACATGGCTATTGACACACCTTTGGGAGTACAGTCATAGGGTAATAAACATTACAATGTGTGTTCTCTAAAATTATAGGTTTCCATTTCATGTGGGAACCTTTTGTGTTGGAAATGACATGTATTTATTTGATTATTAGTATGAATTAGTTATTACTATACTAGGATCTTATTTATTGTTATCATAAGAGATTTACATATTATATAAAGAATAAGGACAATATTCTCACTATGTTGAGTGGGATATTTGGGCTAGTCGTGTAGGACTAATTCCATGGAAATTATATTCTCTCATGTCACAAATATAAATTCTTGTTCGGGATGATTTTGGAATGGTGACGGATTTTTCCTCCAATGATAGACCATTTTCAGGATTTCATTCCAGATGAGTTCTACATCTTATCGCTAGAGATAGAGATTTCGTTCCTGATGAAGTTGGTTCTGACTGAAGAGAAAGTTTCTATTATACCAAATATGATATCATAAGTAGAGCTTTTAGAGTTGAATTTTCAGTTAGAAGATCAAGAAACATAAATTATCATATATACGTGTACACCTCCATGGGACTTTGTGCTTATTTGTTGATAATCCAATATTAAACCAAATAATGGTAAAGAACCAGTATACTCTTCTTTTCATTGATGTTCTATAGGATTTTATAGGAGGTTACAAGATCCTATTGAAGATTAATTTAGAATATGGATACCACTAGTTAATGGTGAGAATATCATATGTACGTTAGACTAAATTTAGGATAAAATATTGCTTTTAGGAGTTCATAGTGATGTTATTTGTTTTGAATATTGCATCAACAATGTTCATGTCTTTGATGAATAAAATCATTCATCATTTTCTATATCATTTTTGGTGGTTTTTGTCAACACACAAATTATTTTACTCCCATCTAGTAAGAGATCAAGAATAACATGTTGACATTGTCTTAATTAAATTCAGATTGAATCTAGTTCCCACCAAGCTAGCCAAATGCAATTTTTTATTGGTAAAGTGTTCTTCTTGGGCCATGTCATCGTATAGGAATGAGAGTCAGTGGACCCCAAGAAAATATTATCTATGGTATCATGGGAGTGAACCAAGGATATCATATTGAATTGTATTTTTCTACTTTTTTTAATTATTGATTATTTATCCATGACCTCTCTATTATGGAAGAACCGATGTCATGGAAAACTAAAATGGGAGTGGTGTTTATTTTGTTGGATATTTGTGAACAAATTTTTTTAAGAGATGATTGACAGTTTCACCTCAACACCTATCCTCACATTACCTATGTCAATTTAACCATATACCATGTACTATGAGGAATCTGGAGTTGTCATGAGTTCATTTCAGATGAATGGGGATTCAGTGATTAATTAGGGATCTATATAGCTATGGGTGCATGATAGGAATTATCCTACTCCTGATATGGAGTTATTCGAGTTGGTATATTCCCATATATGTGGGAAACAACTCTTTTGGTTGAGTATTCTATGATATACATGGACTACAAGAGACTTTGGTATAATGTTTCATAGTAAGACATGATCCATCAGCAGAGGAGGAGGTTTGATTATCTTTAGTATCTCAACTTCGAGCTGGCTTACACACCTGTCTAGGGAAATATTGTTTCTAATTCCATAATCCTAAAGAACAAAACATAGGCATTGTAGGAATATTACAATTATTGGATGATGATGTTACTCCCAGTAGATATTCATATTGATGTTCAAGAGTACCATGGATGAGTGGCTCTAACATCGACATCTATCATATCTGTGATCCTTGGGCAGCTCAAGCGGAGAAGTTATTTGATCAGGTGGATTATCTTATAGGGATGGCTTATATAGTGGGGAGACATCATCATTATCGTCTCATATAAGTGATGATATTTAATTTAGTGGTTGAATATGGATTGTAATGTGTTTTTACAAGTAGATGATAAAATATTTTCATAAATCTATATGGGCGGTACATACTAGTTTTACAAATGTGTATTATGATTTTTGTATACAGTGATAGTGTCCAAGAATGAAGAAGGAGGTATCATTCTATCTAGTAAGATGTTTCACCTATCATTAGGAAATATATGAGCGTTATACCCATTCAAGGATGTTACAGCCTCTACCCATTAGGGAGTTGAAGTTGGATGACATCACTGTGAATTATTTCATAGGATTTCCTAGGAATCAATGTAATAATGATGTTCTATGCGTTATCTTTTATAAACAGAAAAAGGTATACCACTCATTAATTTTTTGGGATACCTTCGACAATGAAGATCTTGGTATTATATATGTTCATGAGATATTTCAGTTGTATTGTGTTCTGAGGATCATTGTTTCTAATTGAGATCATGGTTTCCTTTAACAATTTTAGAATAGTCTTTAGATGGATTTGGGATCACATGTTCTTTATAGTACATACCACCATCCTCAGACTAATGTCTAATCTAGGTGGACAATTTATATTATAGAGGATATGTTTTGGCTTGTGTTTTTGATTTTAGTGGTTCATAGTAGCAGCATTTGGAACTCGTGGAGTCTTCCTATAAAAAGAGCATTTAGGAATCTATCCAAATAGATCCCTTTAAGGCCTTGTATGGTAAGACATTCTATTTTCTTCTATTTTATTAGAGTATGGAAAATAAACAATTCTTATCCATAGTCCCATTCAAGATATGATTGTGAAGATTTAGTTGATCATGAGGAAGGTGGTGACCGCAATGAGCCACCAGAAATCATATGCTAAACATAGTAGATAATGCCTGGATTTTGATGTTTTTCATTGTGTTTTCCATTGTGTGATTCCTAGGTTTTAGAAAAACCATATCTTATAACAAGGAAAGCTATCACCTAGGGGTTTTAGGTCATTTGAGATAGTGTATTGGGTTATTCCTCTGTCACAATGATTATCCCTTCCACAATGCCACAATGCCTTACACGTTGTTTTTACTGTGTCATAAATTTATAGATATTATCCTGAGTATTTTTGTGTGGTATGAATCAAGGACATCAAAATTTATTTTGATTCATCCTTTTAGGATCATCCAGTTAGTATTTTGACCCTTTTTGAGAGGTAAATTTGGGGTAGGTCTATACCATGGGCTTGAGTGAAGTGGAATCATGGGTGTGTTCAAGAGCTGACCTAGGAGAGTGAGTATGATATAAGAGCATAATAGCTAGAATTTTCACCAATTCCCCAAATTTTTTGTTGGAGTAGCTATAGGATGGTCTATTATATTATGGTGAGGTTTTAAGATCATATCTTTTTTCATGTACATCCCTCTTTGAGTTTTATGTTGTACATCTTCCTTTGGGTTCTCCTTTTTCTTTAAGCCTTGGTGGAAAAATATTATTCGGAGACAGACATCCATTATTGGGGAATATGAACAAATTTATAGTGATGTAGTTTTAGTAAAATTAATTTATTTCAATTATACAGTTGTAAAATTGTATTACGAGTATTTTATGTGAGTTTTTAATTCATCAAAGGTGGTTCAAGAACATTCATAAAAGGTAGGTTGTAAAATGTTTTCTAGACAATTACATTCCATGTAAATGATTAATAACCTGGAACTACTGATGGGAAAAGTTCGTGAACTTCTCCATGATGTGAAGTGGTTACACATTTTTAACCTAGTTCATGACGTGTAAGTGACGACCGGGAAAATATTAACCCACGACGATGGGGTTTTCAGTATAATGTAAAAATGGGGAAGTACACTATGTGAAATGATTACACATTGCGTATTCCTTGGACCCAGCAGTTTTAAATGCATTTTGAACATAGGTTTCTCAATGTTTTAGTTGAAACCTCTCCTCTATCTCAAAACTATGGTGAACTATAAGGTATTTTGGAGTCTCATATTCCATTATGAAAATCCTCATAACACATATAATTTGTGGTGAGTGTTTATTATTTGGTTTCCCTTCTCTTAAATAATTCCTTGTTTTGGTGGTGGAATTATTTTACCATGTGTTTTTATCGATGTATTGATCTTGAACTAGGTTGATCTGGTTCTTCTTGTGATATTTTCTATATTCTTCCATGTTGGAATTTTCTTTTGGAAGTATTTTCATTGATCACTAGATAAATGTATGTTGTTTAAAACCTAACCCAATAGTCTCATTTGAATAAATAAAGTGTGTGAAATAAAATAGATTATACCAACACAACATGTGAATTAATTTGAAATTATAATCATGTAATTGGATCACTCCATGGATTCCTTTATGTCTATTGAGATGTGAATGGTCTCACGGTTTCCATTGAAAATAATGAATTGGCTAAGACATAAATATTATTTTAGCATGGAATATTTTTCAAATATTTTTATATTATAGATACACATTAGGAATTGGATTTTTTGATTAATTTCATAAATTGGTAAATAGAATGGAAAATGGTGACTAACATAATTATACTTTTGGTGTAGTTTTGGTATTTTATGATATGGTTCTTGTTGTGATATACAATTCAAACACATGTTGTGACACCTGTATACCATGTTAGGACTGGACACATGATGTAATTCTTACAAACGAAGACATGCCTTGACAAAAGTTCAGATGCTTATATATTAGGAAAGGCCCTGGCCCATATTTTGATGCTTATACACTGAGATACACCCAAACACATGAGGACATGATTATATTGTAGGTTTTTCCCAGTGATATGTCATACGTTGTGCATGTGGTTGTGGTTTGTATGGTTGTGCTACAAGCTTAGTGACATTTTGATGGGGTTCAAAATTAGGTTGACTGATGTATTATATAAATTGTTTAATTAACTTATACACATTTTTATCAAATTATTTCATGAACTTATTATCATACTATTTGTTTAAAATGGGGGTTCCATCTTAAGAATTTTAAATCATAGCCTATATAGGAGTATGATTAGTACATAAGATGATTATATGAACACTGGTTGGGAAAATATAAAAGGACCTTGTATATTATTATTGCTTGCTAGACAGGTTGTATATTGGTGATGGGACTAACATGGGGTTCAACACTGGGGTAATTGGAGTCTTTAATTGAGTCTGATATTCTGTTATTTTTATAACCATCAACATGTAATTTAGTTTCATTCAACATGTTATTACATTATTTCTTTTAATTTATTGGATTATTGAGAAGGTATTTATTGTTATTTATATCCCTTGTGTTTTATGGTTTTCATTATTTCGACACATTGATATTTATTTACATTCTGGTGTATTGGGACTCTATATTTGGGTGCATAGTCTCCCCCACTATATTCACCACACCTTCGTTGTTAGTCAGTAGAATTTGGTATATGATGAGGCCCACATAAGATCATGAAACCAACCTAGTTTGGCCACGTGAGATATTTTTGGGCTAGGGGATGTTACATAGTGGTTTTTCACACTATTAGTGGGTGCTCATTGGGAGGCGCCTCATTGATATTGTGGAAATAGTAGTTAGACGCATGGTCATCCATCCTCAAATATAGGAGTCCAATGAGAGGCCACATGGTGATCTTATATCGAATGCAGGGATGAAATGGTCCATCATCTGATTATTTCACCTCATAGACATGTATTTAATATGCTTTTACATGATTGGTTCCCACATACCCAACAAACGATAAAGAAGTCATTAGTTGGCTATAGAATTCTATATCTCCATTTTGGTGTTAGATACTTTTAGTAAACTATGTTGGAGTTATTAAATCCCCCATTATAATTTATTCTAATAAACATAATGATTATTCAATTTCAAGGTACTGATATATTCCCCCATTTTTAGAGAATGGTCATCTTGAGAGATGAATGGTCTATCTAGAGAATCAAATAATCCTCAATAAGGCCACATGGTTTATCAAAAGAGACACAAAAACATTATAAATAGGCTATAAAACCTCTTTTTTTCCTCTATTGTTCATGTTGGAAATTTTTCCTTCCTCACCCATAGATATCCGAATATATAATGTTACATACTTTCATTATGAACAAATTTATTCTATAATATTATTAATAGGTGTCTCAGGTTTTTGTGATGTCACATTTTCATCCACCTAGTTACTACACTATATGGGTGTACCCATGTGATAACCACACCATTATCATAGTTACTGTGTATCCCTATGTACTTATCCCCTAGACAACCATATATTTTAGTATTTCTTTATTTTAAAATGTCTTAGACTAATAATTTAAAGAAAATGACTTTGAAATATTTAGAACATTTTTAATCTATAGTCTTGTGATTGATTTTGATGATTAAGAGTTCCAAGGACAGATACTTCTAATAATTTTACACAAATAATTTATTCATTTAAAATATCATGGGATTAGGTAGTTAGGACTATGATTTTTTAGATATAAAAATTGGTATTTTGGGTAAATATGTGATAATTAAATCCATGTGTTGTGAGTGTGAAATCAACCACATCACTATATCACCAATCATCTAGTGATAGCTCTTGGTAACATATAAATGTTTGACCACTTTATATAACATATCATACATATTGATGAGGATGTTATGATTTAAATCCCTATAACCATAGAATATAAATCATGTATGATTAACTAATACATGTAGAGTTAAGGGATGGTTCTCTTTTAACTTACAGCTAATTACTTTAATAGATAGTCTTTGATTACGGTACCCATATCTATTGTAGCATTGAGTTAGAGCTGGGCCACATAGCTCTAGGTGAAATTGATCAACAAGTAATTCAATCAAGTGCTAAAGGATATTGGTTTGTATGAATCCATATATGATTCAAAAAACATCTCCCACTATTAAATTTATATAATCTAAAATTTCTTTATTAGTTCAATTATGTACATGAAAATGTTTCATTTGGTGTACAATGATTTAGGAATAATCCTCTGGGACATATAGATGGTTAGTGGGGTTTTGTTCCTAGGAGACCTGTATGATGAATATATACCCACACTCTCTACATAGGAAATTTCTAAATTGTCTTCTCCACATTCCAATGAGGATTTACATAATGAAAAGTTTGTGTTAGAATGAAACCATCATCCATGGATTAAAAACCGTTTTAAATAATGGGAAGGGTAATTTATAAAGATAATTAGGGATGATATAGAAACTTATGTACCTCAAACAAGATTAATTATTGAGAAAAATTGGTCTTCGATACAATTATATTCTGAATCAAGGATGTTAAAAATTCATTACTGTAATTCAGGCATATTTCAAAGACTTCAATATTATTTCACCTAGTATCCATCTAAGAAAAAATATCAATGTATAAAATCATCTAGTATAGAAATAAAATGTCAGTGACATGGTTGAAACCAACCTAATGGGTTCCTAGTGAGTGTGTGTCAATTGGGTCAGCTTTATAGTGATACTTTTGAATAAAACCTACAAAACACGCTTGCATATATATAAATGGAACACTTTATTCGGGATCATATAACCATTAAAGGTGTTATAGGGGTTAATAGTATTGTAATTTAATGAACCTTTTCAAGGAAAAAATGATTAATACGATAAAAATGAAATTATTATAAATAAATTCAATGTTTGGATTCTAGACTCAGTATACAAAAAACAATAGTTAATCTCTACAGTGTCTTTAAGTACATTCATAGATTATTATACTAAAGAATGTGGGCTATAGTAGAAACGAAATATCCTTTAGTGGGAGATATATTAAAAGAAATTTTATTATTATATGTAATTGGTGTTATCAAAGAAGACAATTTTATGTTAAATTTATAATTAAATTATTTATGATTGGAAGAAGTGGTTGCCATGTCTTAGAAATTATTTTCAAAGAAGATGTTTTTGATATTCCTAAAAACATTTTCCAAGATGCCTTTTTTTCTCTTAGAGGATTCAATTGTACAATCCCTTTAGTAGTGATCCAAATATAATCCATTGATCTCTAAGTTATGCCAATTTATTTTTGGGTTTTATCATAGAAGGTTGTTCCATGTTGAATAAAAAATTAATTTAATTATGATTGGATGAAGTGGTTACCATGTCTTAGAATTTTTTTAATAAGAAGATATTTTTATCCTCCCATAACACTTATCTAAAATACTTTTGTCCTCTTGTTGGATATCAGTTTATAATCCCCCTATGAGTGATACACACATCCTCCATTGATCGCTAAGTGAAGCTAATTAATTTCTGGGTGTTGGCACAATGAATCAACTATCTTTCATTTCTCGACTTTATTTCTCTAAGATCCTTTGGTATTGAGGAGTTATTCTATTTCTTTTGAACATGAGAGGAGGTTTTCAATGAAGAAGCCTATTGTGAAAAACACATCTCAATTATTGATTAACCCTACACAATAGACACAACCTTTTATTTTTAAATCTAGGGTTTAGGTTTAAAATATTTTTTAAATGCATACCATAAATTATATATTATTATAATATTTAATAAAATGAATTCATATATTATTATTATTATTATTGATGTGAACTAACATGCGTGCTGAAAAATATTATTTTACTGGCTTGTAAATTAATATTCATTATAAGATAAGATCTTGGTCCACTCGAATGCCTTGACATTTATTGAATACCAAAATAAATATTGTATTCACATAAATAAATATTATTATAAAAATTGAAAAAAAAATTATTAAATAATCTAAAAATATATTAAATTTTTTATTACCAAACTAATGAATAAAAATTTATTATATATTCACATAACCAAATAAACATTATATTAAGGAATAAATAATTATTTTTCACATTTCAAATAATCAAAATCAATGAGACTTGAATAATATCATTCCTCTATCATGGGAATAATGTTTAATGTATTAATTGATTTAAAAATAATTTAAAAAATATACATAGAATTAGTTATAATGATAGAATCTATTATTTTTTCTAGTTGTTATTATGTAGGATTTCCTAGATTACAATATTACTATCTATCAATGGGTCAAGGCCCCCAAGAGAAAGAACATAATTTCGCAGCATCAGAAACCATGTACGAATTCACAATTTGTAATATAATCACTTTGTTTCATTATCTCATAAATATTGTTTCATATATATGCCATCAAACAATATGATTGATGCATCTTTCGTTAACTTTCTCAAATAATGGTCATTACACCGTGGACATGAAATTAATGTGGCAATAATATTTCAATAAAAGGAATGATATATAAATTCCATAAAGATTGAATGGACAAATACTTCCTCAAATTAATCATTAATAACATTCCATTCATGACACCACAACATACCCTAAATACTTACAACCTATTTCAGGATAGTTTTCTTTAGTAAATCTGTGTTCACATGTCATGCATTTCTTGAATGATGGTAGACACCATGAAATGTGTTCTGTGCACTTTTCCATAGAGTGAAGATATGATTCTTACACAGACAATAAATGTCTAGTATGAGTAATTATATTTTCCCCATAATGATGTAGGCTAGATTTCTATATTCCAAATTACTACTCAATACTGATGAATAAGTGGAATGATTCCCCCATCCAGAAGTAGGTAGAGGATTTCCATGATAGTTGATGAAAATGAGTTGATTGATAAAATTCAATTTCTTATTTTCACCCAAGAAACAATGGTTTATTCACCATCTCAAGAATCATAGATCTATTTGAGATCTTTGATTTGATAGGTTGCGGATCTCAAACAGACATACAAATAAAAAGTTATGACACTTTAAAGATGGATAAATTTCACAAAGGACCTAAGATGTAGACCTACATGGAAGTCCTACACTGAGGACCTACAAGGAAAATGATTTTTTACACCCCTACTCGGATGTCCTATGTGAAGGACCTATGCAGAGGACCTACGTTGAAAATTTCCCTTCGACAAGGTCCCCTCCATTCCAATAAATATGACCCTTTGGCTACCCATTTCAAAGACCGAAAAAGTTGGAAGTGTAGGACCCTGGGACACCCTGAGAGGGGAGGGGTAAATCAGGGTGGAAACTTTTACTTTTAAAGAGATGGATGTTGTTCCCACATTGGTAGGAACTTGTTAAACCTATATGAATAATATGATCAAAGAGAAAACATTCACATGCAGAGAGATGACACAACACTTTTTACTTGGTTCAACACTAAGGGATACGTCCAAGGATCATACACCGACATGTTGTTGGTCGTACCAAATTCCACTATTATTCACTAGTTGTGGATTACAATGGTTCAGGCACAGTCACTCTTTCCCAGGCTCACTGCCTTTACAAAGGTTCAAGGATAGCCCACTGCGTCCCTCAGGTCACTCCCATTGACTCCCCTAGCTCACTGCCTTTGGTGAAGTCCCGCTAAGTTTATAAACGTGAAGGTCTCTTCATCATTACAAAAGAATGCATCCTCTATTGTATGTAGATTCTTTGTTGAAGTCCATCTCTCATCAGTAGACTAATCTCACTTTGCACCGAATGAATCAAGCAATCTTCCAGCTTTCGTGAAGCTTCAAAAATACTGGTGTACTTCAACAACACATGGCGCGGTTCTCCAGGCCATCCCACAAGTTTCAAATATGGCACACAATATATAACTGGCAGGAAATTCTACCTCAACCACTTGTGTGACACTCAGTTCTACAGCTTCAAACTTGCGCGACTCACATTCCTTTTCACCCAAACCAGTTTTGGCAGGCAACAAACAACTATCGGGCAACTTATACTTGCGCGACCCACAACCACTTACGTGACCACTACACCTGCGTGATGGGATCACGGAATTTCTATAAATCTCAAACATCATTGAAAATGATGAAGGTTTGTCCTCTATTTATAGGAAAAATGGACACCCTACGTGGTGGCATGCTAGCCTCCTCTCGGCGTGCATTTTCCGGCATGTAACTCCAAACGCCCTAGCCTCTGTCGCACTACTCACTTGCGCGACCAAACCAATACTTGCGCGCCCCTCTTTCCGTTTCTATATTTTGAAGTTCTGATCATAAAAAACATATGGAACACAACTTTCCAATTATCCTAGGCACCGGCGCACAAGTTCTTTCTCGGTGTGCAAGTCACATGCGCGACAAATGTCCTGCGCGCAAGTCCCTTTACCAAAAAACATTTTTTCCCCTTTTGTCAATTTTGAGGTCCAGAAATTTGGAATAAACTGGAAAATAGTGCCACCTTAAATACTATTATTTGCTTGAACTATCTGAGTAATTTGCTGGTACACAATTTTAACATCCTCAGAGGATGGAAAACAAACTCAAACCATTCTCCAATTCATACATATATGAACATGGTTCCAACAATATCCCCCTTTGGGTTTGTTTGCAATAAATAAATAAATTCAAAAGATCACCATCCTCATGAAAACCAGAGATGCAAGAATCAACTTAGCCAGCACTCTAAGTCTATGTGAGCAATGATCGGTGTAGAAAACTAGAGGGGAATCTAGAATTTGGTTCCCGTGTTTTTGAATTCTCAATGATGCTGAATAAATTCTCTTACATTGTCACAAAAGTATTACATGACCACTGTATTCCTTCTAATACTTCTCATCCTATCACTGACACTGAATCTCATTGTCTCACAGAAGCATTACATGCATGAATTTATTTCTTTCTCCCCCATTGGCAATAAAACCAAAGACCGGTATTTGTACATTGTTCATCTCAAACCACACTCCCCTGGATAGTATCTCCCCCACAAACCTGTATCTCATCCCTAAATAGATTAAAAACAATTAACATAACTAGGGAGAGGGGATTTATGTGACCTCCTTGTTGGAGTTGGTGGCCTAGAACCAACTACTTTGTACTTTATTCATTAATAAATGCTTTATCACATCTTGATTGTTCTTCTGTGTAACAATGCATGTGATAATGTCCTAAGGACAGCTATTGCATTAATGGGTCATACCGGATCCCTGCTATGATGATAACCCGGAAGTGTCATAACACTGTTCTTGAATATATATTCTATGGACGGATGATTTTATTTGAGGGACACAAATAATATAGGCCATTAGGGGTGAGGACTTATAAAACTTTGAGGCACCTTCTCATGGTGTGTGCCCTTGGTAATATCCAGGAGGATATTATGAGAACGAGAACCACCAGTAGAAATCCACATTTCATAGTGTCATCGGATTTTCCTATCTACGGACGTGTGTATTGGTCCTTAGACGTTAATATTATTATTAATGGGTATTACAATTCGCACACATAGATGTATTGACAAAAACTGTGACGACACACTGTTCGCAGCGAGGTAGGATACGTTGGGTGCGACACGAGTAATACTGCATTAATAGATAATGTGAGAAGGGATTTTTCGC
This sequence comes from Viscum album, assembly GCA_963277665.1. NCBI lineage: Eukaryota > Viridiplantae > Streptophyta > Magnoliopsida > Santalales > Viscaceae > Viscum > Viscum album. The sequence continues at coordinate 59,215,681 of OY728163.1, read as the reverse complement.
TTTTGTTCCATAACGGAAGTAGATATATCAGGCCCTTTGATGGAATTTATATTGCCTAAATAAATCCATGGCCATGGTAGGGTATGGGAGAGTTCAATTCCGGGAAGTCAAAGAAAGAATAATTGAGCACATAGGTTTATGGCACTAGTATACAACCCGCTTGATTAGAGATATCGAGACAAAGGGATTATACTACCCGGTAAGCGTTTGTAGGAGGTGACACGTCATTGCGCCATTAACCTCTTTCTCTACGGGTGCCTTGGCATGTTTCTAGACGCTAACCTTGGACTTTAGGCAGGCTCCGCAAAATTCCACTGAGAAAGTGGCCTAGAGGGTCACACACTAAGTGTGTCCATGTATCTCAGTTAAATATTAATTTAACATGTTAAATAAATATTATTCCCGACTGTGGTTTAATAATTATTTAAGGATTCCTGATCACATTTATTTCAACACTAGTTATTCGAGAGAATATATTGTGGGAGAAATAATATGTATTTATTAGCGAGTAATGCAGTTACATTTATTTAAGAAATAAATAGCCATTACTCAAGGTCTAATGAATGAGGTGGAGAAAAATAAATAAAACTGGAAAAATAAAAGTACACGCCGTGTATCTTTATACATACACGCCGTGTAGTTTGTTTTTTCGGGATTCGTGTGAAAATATTTTTTAATTAATTAAATGATATTAAATGTGAAACATTGGATCCATGTCAAGTAATAATGATGGTCAACTGTCATAATTAAGACATGGGGTATTACAAAGAATTAAATGAAATAATTAAATGCTTGTGGACAATTAATTCATTTTATTATTCTACGTATTATAAATGCCAATTACATTATTCTCATAATGTTAGCCATTTTGGTTGTGCAAAACGGATTGGAAATACTCTCAAGCCAAGATAGAATTCCCTTTCCACCAAGAACGCTTTCAAGTTAGGAAAGCAAGATCCTCCACCGGCTCACGGCGGTCGAAGGCGGATATTGCAAGCGAAGGATCTTCCATGCCAGCACCCGAAGATCCCTTCGGTGACATCCAGAGATACGTGGAGCACGTGTGGATCACTGCTAGAGGAATCATATACTTGGATTATACGACGCAACGATGGATCACAGGATCTTGACCGAGACTCCAACGAAGAAAGAATTCCACTGAGGTAATTATTATGACTTAATTAAATTAATTATAACCAACATATGACAATCCTATATCAATGGTTCCAGGACTCTTCTTTTCTTTTTCGTTCTTCATTCTATTCCGATGATCCGGCATTTTATATCGTGACGAATCTCGGATTGAATGTCGTTCAACGCTAAAATTAAAGTTGGGAAAACCCACCAACGCACTTCCGCTGCGCCCGGAACCTACAAGTGGTATCAGAGTGATCATATCGTTGATTATAATTAATTAGTTTTTCATTGGTGATTTACGCATTTTATAATTTAGTTGTTTCAATTCTAGTTTAATCGTTCTGGAAATCTGAATATTGAGATCCATTCCTCCTCCCTCGTTTCTCGTTCACGTCACAGAAATGAATTTTTATTTTAATTTTGATTAAAATAAAATAGAGGAACACATCCGGAGGAGTCAAACATTTCTAGACGTACAACACCAAAATACACAGCGTGTATTTGGAAGTACACACCATGTATTCTCGGTACAATGCATTGATCGATCCGCCAAATCAGGCCGTGTATTGAGGTCATTTATGACACCGTGTGTTGACCAGAAACAGGTGGCACACGTTTTCCAGATTACACACCGTGTGGTCCAACTGAACACGGCATGTAGTCCCTTCGGGTTAGGGTTGGTCCGTATACCCCGTACACGGCTTGACCGGGTGGAAACCGTGTAATGTGGAAACTACAGGGCGTGTGTCCAAAAGAACACGTCGTGCACTCCGAAAATTTCTGAAGTACATTAACACGCCCTGTCCCCGGGAGTGTACTTCGGATGCACGGTGAAGAAAAGTACACGCCATGTAGTTGGAACTACACGCCGTGTACTCACCCAAATTACGCAGATTTATTAAAATTTATTATTATATTATACAAAACCTTGAGACATGTACCATGGTGCAGGCGTAAAGCTTAGGCACAACACGTGATAGGTGTTTTATATATCTATGTTTAATTTAACATCTGTGTAATGAATGGGAATTCACCGGGTTGCCTCCGAGGTACAAGTTACGTACATGGATACTTTTAAATGAATTTATTGATTTAAAATTATGATGGATGATAATCTCAAGGAAATTCAGAAAAGGGTTTAAGATAAATGGATTGATTAATTAAAGAAAGTTAATTAATTTGAGCATGATTTATCTTAAAAAACAATGATTAAAAAATTGAATGTTAGTTTTCTTTATGCGTAAATATTCTTTCATGTGTGGATGATCATGAACTATACAGAGACCTTTGTATGTGAATGGGTTCTATTAATTTATTTATTTAAATTAAATTTGTTGGCCTGCGAGCCATCTCCTCATTAATATGTAGGGCCTTCGTGCCCAAGGATTCTGTTATGTAAAAACCCCATTTTACCCCTCACCTGCGTGTGAGATAAATGCATATGTAATTGATGGAGCTCCCAAGATAGTGGAGACAACTCAAGTCAGGATCCGAGGTGAAACCAATCCAAGGAGATACAACGGTGGACAGGTGGAAAGATTTAAACACGAACCCGCAAGGTTCAAGGTGTTTCTCCCCTAGGTCTTGGGTTAGTTTATCAACCGCTAGATAAACTAACCAATAGAACAATCTCATTATCATACCATTTATTTTATTTGTATCTGGTGCATGGTTTATTAATTGTGGGTGTGTTGTCACAATCACACAATTAATGAATGTAACAAGCATGCAAGATGGAACTAAAATAAAAACCGTCTTATATGTAAATATTATCTTAGACATGGTTGATCACTTAAGTATATCCCAGTTAATAATAAAAAGCATGTAATCAAAGATAATAAAATGGAAATTTACATATAAGGATAAAATCCCTCAAAAGAAATAGTATGTCGGCATAGCCTTCCATAATCTTGGTTAGAATCAAACCATAGTTCAAAGTGATTAACCAACCCTAGTTGGGGTGCATTCAATTATCGGGGAATTCAAATTCAAGGTTTTGGGTTGACTTCCACAGCACGACTTGGTTTGAAAAAGAGGCAAAAGTTGAGGATATCCAAAATAAATGGATTTTAGGATTAGGGAGTCCACTCAGCGGATCAAGGAGCTGCGAGTTAATGCAGTTGGCATTTGGAATGCCTAACCAAAACCCTTCAAGTTGCTTGACCAACCCTAGTTTGGGTAATGCGAAGGGAAATATGGATCCTTTCCACTAGAATATTCAAGCAACAGAATCTTCCGAAGTTAATGGTGAGGGCTATTGGATTTCGATAAAATAGTGGGAGACTAATAAGTATAAATTTATTTATTTGTCTCAATTTTTGTAATAAATTACTAAAACCTTTTCTCATCTTAATTTGTAGAAATGAAAATAAAATGACGTCAAATATGTCATTGCGCACCATACTCGAGAAGGAAAACCTTCTCACCGGCACCAATTTCCAAGAGTGGCAGAGGCGTTTACGCGTCGTCCTTCGCCACGAAAGGAAATTGTTTGTGCTGGAAGATCCTATTCCAGTTGCGCATGGGATAGAGGATAGTGATGAGGAATTGTCTCTCTATATGTAACACATGGATGATGCCACAGATGTCCAGTGTTTCATGCTATCATCCATGTCTAATGATCTTTTGAAGCAACATGAAAATATGGATGCATATAGCATGATGTCTCACCTTAAGGATATCTACCAAGAGAAGTAGAGACATGAGAGGTATGAGATCTCCAATGCTTTGTTCACCTGAAGGTTGGAGAGTCTGCGCCAGCTGGGCCTCATGTAGTCAAGATTGTTGGATACATTGAATGCTTGTACATCTTAGGGATTAAATTTCCAGATGAGTTGCCTACCGATCTCATTCCATCATTACTGCCCAAGACCTTCTCTAGATTCATTGTCAACTATAATATGAGCGGCAATGAAAAGAGTCTATCAGAGCTTCTGACCTTGATTCCCCGAGTAGATAAGGACAAGGGGCGTGACAAACCAATGGTCCTTATGGTGAACAAGAAAAGGAAGGACAAGGCAAAAGGGCCAAAGACTTATAAACGGTCTGAAGCCCCCGAGCATCATCCGTCCAAAAAGGGGAAGATCTAGATGCAGGGAAAAGAATGGGAGGTAGTGTGTTTTGCATGTGGAAAGCAGGGCCACCAGAAGAGGAACTACACCCAGAAGCGTGGGGACTCTAACAGTGCGTTCGTTATCGAGTGAAATCTTTCTATTTCTATGCATTGGGTATTAGATACAGCTTATGGGGCTCAACTCTGTATTCAAATGAAGGAACCAGGTAGATTTAGAAAGATCGTCATAGGAGAGGTGGATCGTCGAGCTGCCAATGGCGCAAGGCTGGCTACATTGGCTATTGGCGACTACCACCTCTCATTGCCGACTGGGATGATTTTGGTTTTACATAACTGTTATTTTGTGCCTAGTGTTACCAAGAACATAATTTCTGTATCTTGTTTGGATATGGATGGATTTGTTTTCATGTTCGGAAGTAAGGGTTGTCTCTTTTATAAGAACAACGTATGTTATGGTATGGCACATTTGAGTAATGGTTTGTATGTATTAAATTATGAAAACCAAGTGTTGGCAATCAATAACAAAACAAACTCACATGACTCATACATCACCCAGTTGTGGCATCACCGCCTTGGTCATGTAAACGAGAAGCACTTGACAAAGCTCTATCATGATGGCTATTTAGACTCTACTTAGCTAAAACCACTTGATAGATGTCATGCTTGTTTACAAGGTAAAATGACCAATCCACCTTTTGGTGGACAGGGTGAAAGGGCCACAGAGCTTCTAGGATTGGTACACATGAATGTATGTGGACCATTTCCAGTAGAAGCTAGAGGTGGATATTCATAATTAATTACTTTTACTGATGATTTTAGTAGATATGGATTTGTCTACTTAATGAGTTATAAGTCAGAAGCCTTAGAGAAATTTAAGGAATTCAAGAATGAAGTAGAGAATCATCTTGGTAAGAAGATAAAGAAGCTTCGATCGGGTCGAGGTGGAGAATATCTGAACCAGGAGATCATCGATCTTTCTACGGGAGTCTGGGATTCCATCTCAGCTCACTCCTTCTTATACACCACAGTGGAATGGTGTTAGTGAAATAAGCAACCTCACCTTGTTAGACATGGTGAGGTCGATGATGAGTTAGGCGGATCTTCCATTATCCTTTTGGGGATATGAATTACAAACTGCAAAATACACATTAAACCGAGTACCAACTAAGGCGGTAAATGGAATTCCCTCCGAGTTATGAAATGGAAAGAAACCCATTTTGTCGCATACACGTGTATGGGGATGCGAGGCTTTTTTTAATGCCTTCTCATGCAACAAACTAGCCCCCCGGGGCACGAAGTGTATCTTTATAGGATATCCTAAGGAAATGAAAGGATATTACCTATATAACCCTCAAGACAAGAAAGTGAATGTCGCCAGACAAGCCGTCTTTCTTGAGAGGGAGCACATCCTCAAGAAGGATAGTGGGATAAATATTGTCTTCGATGAAGTTGATGCTCCAGATACACAAGATTTGGTACAGGAACAAGTTCCACAGGTCCTTGTTGAAGAGGTTCCAGAAACACAAGTACTGCGTAGGAGCTCAAGAGAGGTAAGGGAACCAGAGAGATTTGGTTTCCTAGTCACCGAGGATGGTGAATTATTATTGTTGGACAATGATGAAACTCTCTCCTACAAGGAAGCTGTAGAAATATCAAAAGCTACAAGATGGCTAGAAGCTATGAATTCCGAGCTGGATTCCATGTATCAGAACCAGGTTTGGGTTCTGGTCGACGAGCCAGTTGATGTAAATCTTGTTGGATGCAAATGGGTATTCAAGAGAAAGCTGGACATGGAAGGTCAAGTTAGAACCTATAAAGAAAGGCTAGTGGATAAAGGATTCAGACAGTGTCAAGGAATTGACTATGATGAAACCTTCTTGCCAGTTTCCATGTTTAAATCCATAAGAATCATACTTGCCATAGCAGCTTACCATGACTACGAGATTTGGTAGATGGATGTAAAAACAAAATTCCTTAATGGGAACCTTTAGGAAGATGTCTATATGACACAACCGGAAGGGTTTGTGACACCAGGTGAAGCCAAATTGGTTTTGAAGTTGCAAAAAATCATTTATGGATTAAATCAAGCATCCAGGTCATGGAACATTCGATTTGATGAAGCCATAAAGGAATTTTGTTTCATTAAGAATGAATGTGAGCCATGTGTTTATAAGAGGTTTAGTGGGAATGCAGTCGTTATCCTAGTAGTATATGTTTATGACATATTGCTTATTGGAAACGATGTACCAGCCTTACAGTTAGTTAAGTACTGGTTGAACAAATGCTTCTCCATGAAAGATTTGGGTGAAGCAACCTACATTCTAGGGATCAATATCCTTCGTGATAGATCTAAGAGGCTGCTTGGACTAAGTCATGGTACATACATTGACTAGATAATAAAGAGATTTAGTATGGAACAATCCAAGAGAGGATTGGTTCCAATGTTACAGGGCTTACATCTTTCTAGGAAAATGTGTCCTCAAACACAACAAGAGAAATATAGGATGAGAAAGATCCCATAGGCCTCGGCTATAGGATCCATCATGTATTCCATGTTATGTACCAGGATTGATGTTTCCTATGCACTGAGCATTGTAGGCAGATATCAAGCAGATCCAGCGGAACAACATTGGACTTCGGTTAAGACTATCCTTAAGTATCTGAGAAGAACTAAGGATATGTTCCTGATGTATGGAGGAGACGAGAAGATTGTCATCAGAGGGTATGTTGATGCTGGTTTTCAGACCTATTAGAATGATATGAAGTCACAATCTAGATATGTTTTCTGTCTCAATGGAGGAGATGTGAGCTGGAAGAGTCAAAGCAGCCAGTTGTCGCTGATTCTACAGCGGAGTCTGAGTATATAGAGGTTTCTGATGCATCCAAGGAAGCCGTATGGATTTGGAACTTAGTCCAGGAGCTTGATGTCGTGCCTAGAAGTAAAGATCCCTTTACATTGTATTGTGGTAATACTACAGCGGTGGCTCCTGCAAAAGAACCAAGGTCACATCAATGGAAAAAGAACATACTCCAGAAGTATCACCTCTTGAGGGATTTATATCAGAGGGGTGAAGTTTCTGTGAGCAGAGTGTCCACAGAAGAGAACATGGCCGACCCCATGACTAAAGGTATATCTCAGCAGAATCTTGAATATCATGTGAGAGAAAGCGGGTTCAAGGTTGTTAGCAGTTGGCTCTAGTCCAAGTGGGAGTCTGTTGGAGTTGGTGGCCTAGAACCAACTACTTTGTACTTTATTCATTAATAAATGCCTTATCATATCTTTATTGTTCTTTTGCGTGACAATGCATGTGATAATGTCCCAAGGACAGCTGTTGCATTAATGTGTCATAGCGGATCCCTGCTATGATGAGAACCCAGATGTGCCATAACACTGTTCATGAATATATGTTATATGGCCGGATGATGTTATTTGATGGACACAAATAATACATCCTATTAGGGGTGAGGACTCATAAAAATTTGAGGCACCTTCTCATGGTGTGCGCCCTTGGTAATATCCAGGAGGATAGTATGAGAACGAGACCCGCCAGTAGGAAATCCACATTTAATAGTGTCATTGGATGTTCATATCTGCGGACATGTGTATTGGTCCTTAGACTTTAAGATTATTATTAATGTGTATTAAAACTCGAACACTTAGATGTATTGACGAAAACTGTGATGACACAATATTCGCAGCGAGGTAGGATACGTTGGGTGTGTCACGAGTAATATTGTATTAAAAGATATTGCGAGAAAGGATTTGTCCCTTCTATTCCATAACAGAAGTATATTTCTCCGGCCCTTTGATGGAATTGATATAGCCTCAATAATTCCATGGCCATGGTAAGGTATGGGAGAGATCAATTCTAGGAAGTCAAAGAAATAATAATCAAGCACATGGGTTGATGGCACTAGCATGATACCCGCTTAATTAGAGATATCGAGACAAAGGGATTATATTACCCGGTAAGCGTTCGTAGGAGGTAACACGTCACTACGGCGTTAAATTCTTTCCCAATGGGTGCCTTGGTGTGTTGCTAGACGCTAACCTTGGACTTTAGGCAGGCTCCACCTAATGCCATTGAGAAAGAGGCCTAGAGGGTCACACACTAAGTGTGTCTATGTATCTCAGTTAAATATTAATTTAACAAGTTAAATAAATATTATTCTCGACTATGGTTTAATAATTATTTAAGGATTCCTGACCACATTTATTTCGAAACTAGTTATTTGAGAGAATATATTGTGGGTGAAATAATATGTATTTATTAGCGAGTAATGCAGTTACATTTATTTAAGAAATAAATTTCAATTACACAAGGTCTAATAAATGAGGTGGAGAAAAATAAATAAAAATGGAAAAATAAAAGTACACGCCATGTATGTTTATACATACATGCAATGAAGTTTTTTTTTCGGGATTCGTGGGAAAATATTGTTTATTTAATTAAATGATATTAAATGTGATACATTGGAAGCATGTCAAGTGATAATGATGGTCAACTGTCATTATTAAGGCATGGGGTATTACTAAGAATTAAATGAAATAATTAAATGCTTGTGGGTAATTAATTCATTTTATTATTTTAAGCATTATAAATCCCAATTACATTATTCTCATAAGGTTAGCCATTTTGGTTGTGCACAACGGATTGGAAATACTCTCAAGACAAGAGAGAATTCCCTTTCCACCAAGAATGCTTTCAAGTTAAGAAAGCAAGATCCTCCACCGGATCAAGGCGGTCTAAGGCGGATATCGCAAGCGAAGGTTCTTCGGTGCTAGCACCTGGAGATCCCTTCGGCGAAATCCATATATACGTGGAGCACGTGTGGATCACCACTAGAGGAATCCTATACTTGGATTCTATGATGAAACGACGGATCACAGGATCGTGACCAGAGACTCCAACGAAGAAAGAATTCCACTGAGGTAATTCTTATGAATTAATTATATTAATTATAACCAACATATGACGATCCTATCTAAATGGTTCTGAGACTCTTATTTTCTTTTTTGTTCTTTGTTCTATTCCGAAGATCCGGAATTTTATATCGTGACGGATCTCGGATTGAATGTCATTCAACGCTAAAATTAATGTTGGGCAAACCCACTAACGCGCTTCCACTGCGCCTAGAACCTATAATCCTTATGCAATGGGAGGTGGCTGAACACTGAGGTTCAACCGATGCTTCACAAATACAGTCGTTGATAGTGGCTTGATCAGAATATCAGACACTTGTTCATCAGTTCCCACATGATCCATTCTAATCACGCCTTGTTCAACTTTTTCTTTAAAAAGTGATATCGAATTTCAATATGTTTTTTATGAGAATGCTGAACCAGATTCTTCTTAAGATCAATTTCACTCTTGTTATCACAGTAAATCACCAATGGTTGATTCACCTCGTCACCAATATCTATTAATTTTTTCTTCATCCATAGTAGTTGAGTGCATTCTTTTGTGGTGGAGATATACTCAGCTTTCGCAGTACTAAGAGAAGTACTTTCTTGTTTCTTTCTCAACCAGCGAACACATTTATTACCAATATAGAATACTCCACCACTGTTAGACTTTCTGTCCACAACATCACTAGCCCAATCAGCATAAAAAAATGGTGATAATTCACTATTCCTTCCTGCAGCAAAGTATATGCCACAATTGTGAGTACCTTGAATATACCTCATGATTGTTTTTACCACTGCCATATGATCCTCCTTTGGATTACTCTGAATGCGGACTGCAAGACATGTGGAAAAGACAATATCTGTCAGTGTCGCTGTCAGGTATAGTAGGCTCACATGGATGCTCCTGTACATGGTGGGATCTAAAAAGGTCTCATCTTCATGCTTTCCAAGTTTAGTTCCAACTGCAATCGGAGTTGACATCGGTTTGGAGTCTTGTATATTAAACTTTTTTAGAAGCTCTCTTACATACTTTTCCGGAGAAATGAAAGTGTAATACTTATTTTGAATCACCTGCAGCCATAAAAAACATGTGAGCTCCCCAATAATAGACATTTCAAATTCGGATTTCATGTGATTGGAAAATTCATCCACTAATTTCTACCAGCTACCACCAAATATGATATCATCAACATAGAATAGAACAATGAATTTATCTTTTGGATAATTCTTCTCATATAGATTGTGATATAATCCTCTTTTGAATTCCAGATTCTTGAAATATCTGTCAAGCCGGAAATACCATGCTCATGGTGCCTGCTTCAAACCATATAGAGCTTTCTTCAATTTGCAGACCTTTGTTTCATCAGTACCAAGAACAAAACCCACCGGTTGTTCAATGTAGACTTTTTCTTCAAGTAAACCAATCATTAATGTTGTCTTGACATCCATTTGATACACTTTATATCCTCTTTGGAGTGCCATGGAAAGGAAAATCCTGATTGACTCCAGTCTAGCCACTAGAGCAACGGTTTCTTTAACATCAGTGCCTTCAATCTGGGTGTATTTTTTACATACCAGTCATGCCTTCTTTCTGATAACACTTCCATGCTCATCAAATGTGTTCTTGAAGATCCATTTTATACCAATCACATTGTGAAATTCGGGTCTCTTGACAAGATCCCTTGTCTGATTCTTGTCAATATGATCTAACTCTTAATTCATGGATTTCACCCATGATTCATCCATTGTAGCTTCTTCAAATGAGGATTACTCCACAACTGATAGAAATGTAGATTGCGTGTTATTCCTCATCATCATTTTTTGTGTGGGTGCACTCCTGTCTCCAATTATGTTAGACGGATCAATATCAGCTCTAAGATTTCTAGTTTGTGGTTTAGGAGCATTCTCTCCAGCCATAGTTTCTTCTTCAGATTCTTCTTCTAAGTTAACATCATGATGTGACTGCTGAGTGTATTATACAGCTTTCTCTATTTCTGTATTTTTATTTTCTCCACGTTCACTTTCTTCCTCACTTTTTATCACATCATCATATGACGCCCTTGATGAATTTGTGGTTTTGTCTTCAATTATCTTAACATCAATGATTTCTACAATCCTTCCTAATCGCCTGTTGAAAGACTTGTAGGCATTGTTGTTCATTGTATACCCAAGAAAACTTCCTTCATCCGCATTTTCACCAAACTTCCCTTGATTTGTTTCTTTATTCCGGATGAAACATTTCCTTCTGAAAACATGAATGTATTTCAACGAAGGCTTCCTTCCATGCCAGAATTCATATGGTGTCTTTGTTTCTCCCATATAAATCCATGTTCGATTCTGAATGTGCAATGTAGCTTCAACAAATTCCTTCTAGTAATGGTGAGAGATACCACTCTCAATCAGCGTAGTCCTGGCCAAATTGTTGACATTTCTATTCTGGCGCTTAACAACCCCATTTTGTTGTGGGGTTCTCACAGCATCTACCTCATGTTGTATTCTATATTTTTTGGGGTAATTCTCAAACTCAACGGACGTGTATTCCCTTCCATTGTTAGATCGCAACACTTTGATTGTTCGACCAGTATCATTCTCGGCGATTTGCCGATATGTTCTCATGTAGTCAAGCACTTGTCGTTTCCTACGAATGACCAAAACACATACCATTCTACTGCAATCATCAATGAAAAGGACAAAGTGCTTTTCTCCATGAGTTCCAGAAACATTTATCGGCCCGCATACTTCATTATGAATTAGATCAATAAGATGAGATGCTCTTTTCTTCTTTGGCTGATATGAACTACAGACCAGCTTCCAACGAATGAAAGAATCATAAGACTTTTCGTGCTCATGCTTCATAATGGGGATATCCATGACTATCTCCATCTTAGATATATATTCCATGTATTGTTGGTTAATGTGCCCCATCCTTCGATGCCAAAAATTGGTTTCCTCTTCAATAGTCAAATAACATGAGTTCACTTTACTGTCAACCTGATGTAAGTTTCCATCTATTCTATAGCCTTTCATAATAGAAATCCCTTTTTTCCCATTATAGTGCAACCATTTTGATTGGGAGTTACTACGAGCCCTGAATCACAGAGTTGACTCACACTAAGGAGATTGTGACATAGACAATCCACATAAAGAACTTATGTATTCTTTAAATCTCCATTGGAGAGAGCAGTATTCCCACAACCTTTAATCATCAAAGCACCATCATTATCAAACCTCACTATTCCAAAAAACTTCTTTTTAATGTTCTTCAAAAGGTTATCATTTCCCGTCATATGGGAAGAGCATCCACTATCAAGAATCCGGGTGATGCTGCTCTTTGTAGCTTTCATGGATACATCTACAAGATTGGATTTCTCGATCTTCTTCTTTTCTTTCCATGAGATATTGGATTGAGTATAGGATACTGATGGCCTTATAATAATTTCCTCCACCTAATCTGATTCTTCATACCCATAATCTTCTTTCAGAGGATAAAAACTGTTTGTGAGAATAACACCATCAGGAGAGTGAGAAATGGCCCGTTTCTGAGAGTTGTATGAGTTTCTCCTGTTGTACCTCTGCCTGCAATACATAGCTTTATGGCCAATTTTGGAACAATGAAAATAATAACTATAGAATCTATTTCTTCTATAATATGGTGGATATGAAACTGATATCCTTTGGTGACTTCCCATATCTTCACCGTTCATGTAGCTCCTTGCTTCTTCGCAATATCCCTTGGTATGGCCCAAATAGCCACAGAACTGACACTTCATGAGAGGAAATGCCTTATCACTTGAATTTCTCCCCATAACTTCTTCTGTGGGATAAAAGTATGAAGTCTCCTTTTTCCAAGAGGCTCGGGGATAATCTTCTTTTCTTCTTTCAGATTGTATTGGGGGCTTCGGTTTCATCACTTCAGAAGACTTTCCCACATCAACCACTTTCATCTTTCCTTTATTTTGGTCACCTTTATTTGCAGCACTTGAAGATTCTTCCTCACAACCAATTCCACAATTTCCCATGCATGCAGGTCTTTGATCATTTAAAATATTTTCAACTCCATTAGAGACACGTTTTTCTCTCTACAACAGCTCAGCATCTAAGAAGCTTCCAAACTCTATTTTATTCCTTGATTCTTTTGAAATTGAATCTTTTTCATGTTTAATACTAATAGTAACAACTTCCTTCTGAAGACGTTCAGAATAATTGGGATTTTCTTCTATTCTAGAGGTGAGGTCATTAATGACCATTGTCTGCTCTTCAATTCTCAGCTTCATATCCACTACATCATCATTGCTTTCATGTATATTAGACTGTACCTTCACCAATTATTCCAGTCATTCAATTTCAGCATCAAGTTGGTCAACATATTCAGTTGATTCTTCTACAATTTATTTCCACTTATTAGAGCTCTTACATTTAATCTTGAGCTTACTAACAGCATCCCTAAGATGCAACTCGGGATCTGCACTAGATTTCAACTGCTTTTCTCCACCAGTGTCTTCTGATTTTTCAACAGTGGCCATCAGGGAAGCGTGGTTCCCAGTTTTCAATTCTTGTTCTTCTTCACCACATAATTCAATATCATCATCTTCCTCTTCATAGAAAAAACACTTCACCTGTATCTTCTTCCCAGATTTGAAGTCTCCCTTTTTATAAAACCATTTCTAAGGCTTCTCAATGTCTTCTGCTTTGCTTTCATCATCATCAAACATTCTTTGGAACTAAAAGGCAATGTTCTCAACTCTTCCAAAACGAAAGCATGCCAGAGGTAGCTTACCTTTGAATTTACCTTTTCCCTTCTTTAGCTTCTTTGCGATGAGATAAAGAATTTCCATTTACTCTTCATCTTCACCACCACTATCTTATGAAATTTTCAGTTTGTCCTTGGCTTTGAATTCCATTTACTTTCTTACATGGGTCATGGAATCTTTTGCTTTTACTCTCATCTCATATGCCACTAGACTACTTAAAAGATCATCCAGAGATAGTTTAGATAAATCTCTTTCTTCAAGGGCTGACACCTTTGCATTTTACATAGGATAAAGTCTTCTCAAGATTTTGTTTACGATATCAATGTCTTTGATTTCTTCTCCAAGACCTCTAATTGTTCTCACAACTTTAGTAATTCGAATGAAGAATGAATTTGTATTCTCATTAGGATGAATCTTTAGATCGTCAAACCTGTTGTGTGGGACTTGTATATTTGATTCATTCACTCTGGTATCTCCTTCAATTTTTTTTTAATTTTATCCCACATGGACTTTGCTGAGGTGAAACTCATTGCCTTTAGATATTTCTGATCAGAAAGGGATGCGGTGAGAGCATTCTTCACTTTAGAATCAGCATCATGAATTTTCCTATCAGCATCCATCATAGCTATCCATGTTGGATCAGTAACATGTATTCCTTGGAGAATGGAAAAAAGGACTTCCATTCCAACAGAACATTGATGAGATCTCATTCTATTCTTCCAGATCTAGAAATAACTTACATCGAAGAGAGGGACTCCCCTAACATTGACTGTATTCTCCATGACGACAAAGGACATATTCAACACCAGCAACCTTCACCCTCTAATACCACTTGTAGTACCCTGGGACACCCTGAGATGGGAGGGGTGAATCAGGGTGGCAACATTTTCTTTTAAATATATGGATCTTGTTCCCACATTGGTAGGATCTTGTTAAACCTATATGAATAATATGATGAGAAATCAAACATTCACATGCAGAGAGATGACACATCACTTTTTACTTGGTTCACCACTAAGGGATACATCCAAGGAGAATACGTTGATAGGTTTTTGGTCATACCAAATTCCACTACTCTTCACTAGTTGTGGATTACAATGTTTCGGGAAAAATCATTATATCCTAGGCTCACTGCATTTACAAAGGCTGAGGGATATCTCACTACGTCCCCTAGGTCACTCCCGTTGACTCTCCCTATCTCACTACTTTTGGTGAAGTCCAACTCAGTTTATAGAGATGAAGGTCTCTTCATCATTGCAAAATAATGAATCCTCTATTGTATGTAGATGCTCTGTTGAAGTCCAACACTCACCAGTAGACTAATCTCACTTTGAACTAAAGTAATTAGGCAATATTTCAGATATCGTGAAACTTTAAAAAAATGGGCGTACTTCAACAACAACTTACGCTCTTCTCCAGGACAGCACGCAAGTTTCAAAGATGGCGCACAAGTTATAACTGGCATGCATGTCTATCTCAACCACTTTCACAAAAATCACTTCTATAACTTCAAACTTATGCAACTCATATTCTTTTTTACCCAAACCTGTTTTGGCGCGCAACAAACAACTATCACACAACATATACTTGCGCGACCCACAACCACTTGCACGACCACTACACCTGCGCGATGGGAGCACTGAATTTATTTAAATCTATAACTTCATTGAAAATGAGGTGGGGTGGTCCTCTATTTATAGAAAAATTTGACAACCTGCACGGTGGTGCGCAAGCCTCCTCTTGGCGCACATGTTCTGGCACATAACTCCAACCGCCCTAGCCTCTATCGTGCTACTCTCTTGCGTGACCAAACCAATACTTGCGCGATCCTCTTTAATTTTCCATATTATTGAAGTTATGATCTTGAAAAAAACATGGTGTGAAACTTTACAATTCTCCTAGGCACCAGTGCGCAAGTCCTTTCTCAGTTCTCAAGTCACTTGCGTGACACATGTTCGGCACGCAAGTGCCTTTACCAAAAACTATTGTTTTCCCCTTTAGTCAATTTTGAGGTCCCGAAATTTGGCAAACACTGAAAAAAAGTGCCATGTTCAATACTGTTATCTTCTTGAACTGTATGAGTACTTTGGTATCACACATTCTGAAATTCTTTTGAGGATTGAAAACAACAAAAAACCTTTCTCCAATTCATGCATAGATGGCCATGGTTCAAACATGAAGAAGTCCCAAAGCTCCCATTGCGTAGATATTTTTCCTAGATCCCCCAAATTTTCTTAGGTAGGTCTCTAAAACATGAGATAAGAGAGTATTAAAATGGAAACGGTGGTTCAAAGTCCCATCAGGGGCCAGAATATATGGAGTTGGGTAGTGCACCTATGTTGTGAACCTTATCGGAGCACCTGCACGCCACACCTGTGCGGATTACCTACGCGGGGGAGCTATGCAGAGCACCTATGGGAGGTACCTTGGTGGAAAACCTCTGCGACCCTGTTGGTCCATACCGCAGTGGTTGTGCCCCCTCACCCCTTCTCAGGTTTAGTGCTGGGATACCATCCAGGCCCTTCGGGCCGGTCCCTTCACTTCTTTCACTGATCCCATGAAAATTAGAGACTTGCACCATGAATTTTTCTGATATGGTCAATGACATTTTCCATTGTGCCCTTTACGTGGCGCAACATCCAACCTTGGAATACCATAATCTAATACACTCTATCACACTCAATGAAGTTACTTGAGCTGACTTAGTCTTCTTGGTTCCTTTCACATGTTACGTGTTTGGACTCTCCATATGGATTCCTCGAGTACCTTGAGTCGATACGCACCTCTAAAAACTCCTTAAACCTCACCACCTGACTCTTATGTCAGGTTAAATATCAAATGGGAATCATCCTTAGGATTAAGCCCCAACCAATTTTCAAAAGGGCCGCCATCATGGTATAATCCCCTCAAATTTATCCTTATCTCCCTATATTGGACCTTTGTCTAATATAAATTGAACAGAGGGAAGGCTCATCGCCTTGCCCTCTTCCGTGGTCAACGCGCCCTCTTGCATCAATGGAGGAGGAAAAGTGTGATGTTTCATTATTGAAACTTTCACATCCTATTTTTTCTCACACCGAGAATAACTCATGTGGGCATAGAGATATGTGGGGGATACAACATGTTCACAAACACTCACTGGAAGTAACTTCGGGAACACTGATTCCCACCATAACTGGGATACGTAGGAAGCTGTCTTATTGCCCGAGCTCAATAGATGTCCTCTTCAAGAATCCAATCATAATTCCACTAATTTAGGTATCATCCTCAAGAATAATCCACTAATTAATCTACCATGTTTTCAATGCATCATTTTCATGAAGTAAGCCCAAACTCATCTCTCTCAAAGGACCATACTCTCCTATGAGACTTATCAAACTATATGGGATTTGATTCCCATTTATATGAGATATTTAGGAAGTGTCCCTGTGGTTCAAACCCAACACTTCAAATAAAACATGTTCTTCTTTGGCCATATTCTCAATAGGGGCTGATCCTACATGGAAAAAGCATATCATTTCCAAGTTCCTCGGGCTGCATCAGTATAAGTACCACACTAAGTTTTGACCTAGAAAATTTCACTTATAGGTCCTTATCACATGACCTTAAATGTTATGATGTGTCCTATTAAGTGGCACCGTACTATGAGGGTTCTGATTCCTTTCACAAGGATATGTATGTAACTCATTTTATGGGAACAATCCCAAGATCAATATAGAGACCCGAAGCCTGACGTACATGGACATTACATTACGTTTTCGGAATACTTAGTATATAACAAAAACACACACATAAGGATCGTAATAGTTTAGTATCTTTGGAAACTCGAAACGTAATCTCCTAATCATGGTGAAAGATCTTCAATATCTCCCATAAAGATCATTCCTTTTTTTACCTAAAACCTTTCTTTATATCCTGGGGAAAAGAAAACATAAAAGGGTGAGATCAAATGCTTAGTAAGGGTAAACAAAAGAAAAATCAATCACATCATATTCATAAGAACATAACTTTTGGAAATCTTAACCTGCAAAAGAGAGCATAATTTCATAACATGGGATAAATCATAGTAGTGAAATGAAATCCAAATAAGCATAACATAAAACATGAAACTTTGTGGCATACACACATAATCATAGAGAATCATTTCTTATTAGTCAAGACTCATTGCCAAGACTATCTTAGTGGACAAAGTCCCTTTCTGAATCGAGTCACCCTCGTTCCAGTCCTGATTCACTGAACCAGTATAACCTACCGTTCCAGCCATGTCTATCTCCTGAGATATAAAATCTTTACCCAATGCAGTGGAGGGAGATATAGGTCCCACCCATCTCATAATGATACCATTCTTATGTGTGCAACAAAATCATAAATCATACATCATAGCATAACCCATGAAATAAAATGGGATTCTTAAACATCATGCCATCATAACATAATCCATAAACAATTGATATCATTTCATCATAAGAAAATTGAATCCATTTAAATCATAGATAAATTTTACTTGAAACATACACATATGAAATAATTTCATCTTAGATGTATAATAGTTTTGACAAAACACTTGAAATGAATTCTTGAGGAAAATATCCTTTCTTCTTTAAAATCATTTTTTTTTCACAAAATTCCATGCAATTTTAAAAGATAAGGGTTTTGTTGAAAATAATCATGCAATTTTTTAGTGGAAGCTTCTTGAAAATGAGGTGTTATGAAACCGTAAAAATCCTTTCATTCTGTATAAGTTAAAAATAACATTCTCCTCGTACTTTTGTCAGAAAAGTCAAAAAGTACCTTATATGGTAACCAAAGGGAAGATTCCATTCATACAATGTGGTAAAAAGTCAATAAAGGGTAAAAATGACTTTAATAATTCATTGAAGAATGGTAAACATTTTATAAAAACATTTTTAGAAAACATGGTCATGGATGATAAACATAACCCCAGCAAATACGTACGTATAAGCAATCTCGGATAAAAATGAGATTGAAAATTTATCCCTTACCTTAGGTCCGACTTGCTTTGTAAGTGTCTGAAACTCCTGTATAATGATTTAAATCATGTTATTGACTTATTCCAGAATCATATTCATTGTTATTATATCATATATGGTCCACTTATGACTTTATATTACCCGTTCTTTTGTAAATTCATGTTAAAGAAGCGTTTTGGGTAAAATCGTCTCATTTGTCGTTCGTGTTTTTAACTTGTAATTATTTATATGATTACTTAGATCATGATTACTTAATTCCAGAATATAAAAAATGATTTATATATATATATATATTCAGAATATACATATACAATAAATCTGTAAATGGAAATAAATACACCGTTCATGGAGACGGTAGTCCGTACGTACGCATGAACGCTGTTTTTGTTTCCTTATTGAATTGAATGGAATTAAGTAGATGACATACATATAAATATAAATAATTCTAGTATCATTATTATGTCATATATTTCATTAGAACTTATTATATATACTTTATAATAATTCATGAATGGTTAATCATTGAGAATGAATCTCATCGCGTCGTGGAGACGGTAGTCCGTACGTACGCACGAGCGATGATATCGTTCCCATGGTCGTGGAATTGTGTTTAAGTGTATGTATACTATTTGAGTATCAATATCAATTTATAATAATCATATATAGTTACTCATTAAACCATTATACCCATCCAATTAAGGTGGGGAAGGAAAATAGATTACACCACGGCGTGGAGACGGTATTCCGTACGTACGCACGCGCGGTGATTTCCTATTTCCCGTAGGATGGATAGAAGGTTAATTAGAGTTGTTTCATATTTATAATAAAATATCAGTATGTAAGTAATACTTATGATATTACTTTATCATGAAACAACTAAAGAAGTAGAAGTTGAAGAAGAAAGAAATTGAAAAGATCGGTAATGGATATTACCTCTTCTTTGAAACGCCTCTTTGAATCCTTCACTTAGGGAACTAAGATTGGTCTTTGAAGATACCAGGACCTCTAGGATTATTCTAGGAATGTGGAGAAGGGATTTTGGCAGGGGTTGGCCGAGCTTGAGTGCTCAAATTGGTGTGATGAGGAGGGGGAGGAGGTGCCCTTTTATAAGGGAGGAGAGGGGCACCGTAGGAATTCTTAAAAATATTAATTTATAATAAATCTAACCCCACTTAAAAACCTCCAAAAATGACTCATATTAGAATATTAGATGAGATATGGTTGTAATCTCATCAAAAAATCAAATTTAGACATGTTTGGATCTTATTTTAAACCTTATCATTTTGATTTATCCTTATTTAATCTATTTAAGTTTATTTGTGGTAATAAAATTCTAAATTTTAAATTATAACAAATAATTACTTATTTGTTGTGAATTTTCCATAATTGTTTACTTTATAACATTATAGACCATATAAATATAAATTTATAATTTTTAAATATTTTTGTGATTTTTAAACAATTTTATAATATGTTATTTTTGTAAAATAACAATAGTGACAATTTTGACACTAATCATTTATTTGAATTTAAATAAAATATATACAGAATATATGTTCGAAATAAAAGCTTTAATATATTAATAAAAGGTCATATGTATCTATAAAATTAGTGTATCACAATAAATAGTTCATATAATATTTATTTTATTATTTTTAAAACCATTTATTTGGTTTATCTCTTAATAAAATAATTACTACATCATTTTTGTATAATTATTTAATATACTTATTTGTTGTATAAAAATTTAAAATAAAATCCTATGATGAAGATAAATATATTACCTTTCACAATAATACTTTTACTCGAATTTATCATCTTAAAATCACAATATTTAAATTGTTATATTTATTAAATTATGAAGGTGACAACTTTGGAATCATTTAAAATAAAATAATATAAGTGTCATAATAGCTTGTATAAGACACCAAATGGTCAAATATTCGACCATTGGATGATTATAGTTTCCATTTACATGAAAACTAAGTTTTGGTCAGGGTTTTGTGCCTTTTATGGTCACTATTAGTTTAATAAAAACTATATTCTTGATTTTTCACTAGAGAAATAATTTCTGCATCACTATTGTGTCACAATTAATGATAATTATTTAATCCCAAAAAATTCTAAATAAATTCTCATGATGTAGATAAGTTTTTTAGATTTCTGGAGACTATTCATGTTCGAAATTTTATGATGTTTATCACTAATTTAAAATTATTATACTTATAAGATTTAAGAGAGTGACATGTTGTCACTTTTTTTGGTTTTAATAATAATTAAATTATTTTCATAGTCAAAAGTCCATAAAATGAATCTAATCCGACCCTTAGTTGATATGGGTTTATGTTTATCCATCAAATAGAATTTTGGCATGTGTTAGGGTAATTTTATAATATTATATTTACCCTTAATTACCCGATTTACCTTTAACTATGGTAAATAAAATTTACCGTAGTTACTATTCATAATTCCCAAAAATAAAAAGTAGCCTATTAACATAATTTGGACCCACTGATTCCAAATATGGAATCCATTTTTTAAAATTCAATACATAGAAGTTTCAGAAATTAAATTAAAATTAATCCCGTTGTCGAATAAAAACGGGTTTTTGTTTAAAACATTGCAAAAGATTGAATTGATTTAACCTATGAATTCAAGGTAAAATCAATGCTAATGACATTCATTATATTAAATGGTAAAAATATATTCTATTTATACTTTAAAACCATTAAATATTATAATTTAACAACATAAGATATTACGATGAAAAAAAAGTTGTTTTTAATTAAAATATAGCGTGTTTTTACTATTCATTAAAATATGAATGTTATCGGGAAAATATCAAAACGTTATCTAATGTAAATTTTTACATCCTGATTCAAAAGCAGAATTTTATTTTGTCAAATTGAACATATAAACATGTCAAAAACTATATTTAAAGTGGGTGTGCCATCAAAAGGCGGCAAAACTGCATTTTTTTGAAAAATACTTATTTTACCCGAAAAATTTATTTTGTTCTTATACCATGTTCTAGAAAATGTGTAAGATGAATAATAATGTTATAAAATTCAGAATTTAGTTAATACTATTCATAACGGCTAGTTCATGACAATATTATAATAATATATCATTGTTTATAAAAACCTGGTATTGCGTACAACACACGCTATCGAGGAAGGTCGCGATTGCGTGTAATGCAAGCCAAGTCAGGGTTGCGTGTTGTGAAAGAATCCTTCGTTGTTTTTTATAATAGAATCCAACCATATTTCATTTATACATTTAATATATATATATATATACTCAATGTTGCGTAGAATAACTATTATCAAAATTGTGTGTAACACGGTCCAAGAATAGTGTTGCGTATACTGCAAGATAATACGGTGTTGCGTATAGCGCAAGGTAATCTTGGTGTAGAATACAACACAAGACATTAATGAAATTAAAAGAATATTTTTCATAAAATCTCGGGGTGTTACATTCTACCCCCCTTAAAATGAATTTCTCCCTCGAAATTCGTCGGGGTTATAAATGGTTTACTATTTGAAAGTTTCTTTGATAGAAACCCACATCGTAAAAAGGAATACCAAAACTTATCTTTAAAAACTAAATTATAAAACGTAATGGTTACCCAAGTTATCTAATCACTGGGTATCCACATAGGAGAACATAGGTGAAAATATGGACATGGAAGAGAAATCTAACCGTCATGTTCTGATGGAGAGTGGTAGAGGACATGGCTATGGAAAAGCTAGCAATCACAAATCCATAAATTTGTGATGATCTAAGGTACCATTAGATTCATCAGATATAAGATCTCTAGGACAACATTTTTGGTTTTCAATATCATTTCCCTAAAGTTGAAAAAATTTGAATTAGAAGAAATACTTACTTGATTTTGGTACAATCTCACTGTTGTTCGTGAATTGAACAATTTCCACTTCATCCCTTAAAGAAATGAAGTTGAATTTGTTATTCGTGATGTGTTAGCAGATCATGTGATAGAATGATGTGTCATTCCATCTCTTTCAAACAAAAGGTTAGCAAAAGTTATAAGTCCATCTTGTGGTTAGATTAATAGTATATGGTTCCAAAAATGAACTTATACTTCATATATAATACCGCTTAATAAAATAAAACTAGTTTATACTAACCAGGGACTTCCTGTAGGCTAGTGGTAGGCGATAAAGGCCAGTCGCACTTCGGTTGTGGGTTCGATTCCCACAGCCTTGTCCGACGCGATGGGCTGTCGCCTGTCCTGTAGGTTGTCCTTTTTCTAAAACTATATTACTATAACATCCCATCAATAATATCGAAAAAAACTTCTATCCTTAAACAATACTAACTTATGTCCAACATAATCCATTCCAATCTTTAGGCTTATCCATAATACTGCAGTCCACTCTCAGAGATTTAATACCATCGTTTATCCCCATATATCATAAGATATATCTTGTTGGTAACATTCCAAACATTCAAAGGCCTTAATCATGTACTCTCTTGAATACCCATTGAACCTTATTGAAAATATGAGTGCTGTTAAAAGTTAACTCTTTCCACATACCAAAATCCTCAAAATTCTATATACTCAAACCATGATATAACCTTCTCCTTATATTAGTCATGATCTCATGAATACTATCAAACATTTAATTTTTTCCTCATCCCTTCATTATGCGCATATCATCTACATTCCAAAAATATTTGAATAACATTTCATGGATACTGGTAACATTAATCATACACTTTTAAAACTCAAGGAAAGACAACAATGTAACAATCCTTATATGTCTCTTTATTCCATAGTACCATGAGATTTCATATACAACATTACACATGATAAACATGTAATCATTTCACTACATTCTTAAACCATTAACCGAGCTTCAAAAATTCTTTCATCTCACATATCATTTGTAGTCTCTTCATCATCATCCACATAAATACTACCCATACGACCATACTGATTCTCTTCATGAGTCTTTCCCTTAGGGCATTGGTTTGCATAATGCCCATACATTCCATATTTAAAACACTTAACCATTTTTGATGTCGTAGCAATACCATTATCCTCATCCATGGTGTTAACTGAACCTTTTCCTTTGCACTTACTTGCTTTGTGTCCTTCTTTTCCACACCCAAAGCATCTTCCAGTTCCCTTGAAACATTCTCCTTGATGCCTCTTCCCACATGATTTACATAGGGGAAATTGAACTTTCTTTCCTCTTTGATCATCATGAAACACCATCTTTCTCTTATTAGCCGAGTCCGGAAACTTACGAAATTTTACTTTATTAATCATATTATGAGATTGCTGATTCGGCATAATAATTATGTTTGGACTTCCAAATCCCATTTCATTTGGTTGCTCATGAAGAATATCATTCCATTGTCCATCATGTCCTCCATTATCGTGAATCATCTTTTTTCCAGCCATTTTCTAAAACCCAAAAAGAATAGTGTGAGAGGCAAAAATCATGCTAGGGAAAACAACATAATAAAGGGGGAGTACCTTCAATATCTAACATCTTAGGTTTAATTATATGATCGTTAGCGTAATTCTAGTACTATAACCTGTACGTATACTTAACCTTAGGGACATTCCTAGACAGACCTTAGAAATATCTCTAGGGATCTCACTAAAGTTCTCGCATCCTAGTTTCCAAAGGTTGACTAAACCTTTCCTCTGATACCAACTGTAGAGACCCAAAGCCTGACATACATGGAAATTACATTACTTTTGTGGAATACTTAGTATATAACAAAAACACACACATAAGGATCGTAATAGTTTAGTGTCTTTGGAAACTCGGAACGTAATCTCCTAATCATGGTGAAAGATCTTCAATATCTCACATAAAGATCTTTCCTTTTTTTTACCTAAAACCTTTCTTTATATCCTGGGGAAAAGAAAACATAAAAGGGTGAGCTCAAATGCTCAGTAAGGGTAAACAAAATAAAAATCAATCACATCATATTCATAAGAACATAACTTTTGGAAATCTTAACCTGCAAAAGAGAGCATAATTTCATAACATGGGATAAATCATAGTAGTGAAATGAAATCCCAATAAGCATAACATAAAACATGAAACTTTGTGGCATACACACATAATCATAGAGAATCATTTCTTATTAGTCAAGACTCATTTCCAAGACTATCTTAGTGGACAAAGTCCCTTTCTGAATCGAGTCACCCTCGTTCCAGTCCTGATTCACTGAACCAGTATAACCTACCGTTCCAGCCATGTCTATCTCATGAGATATAAAATCATTACCCAATGCATTGGAGGGAGATATAGGTCCCACCCATCTCATAATGATACCATTCTTATGTGTGCCACAAAATCATAAATCATACATCATAGCATAACCCATGAAATAAAATGGGATTCTTAAACATCATGCCATCAAAACATAATCCATAAACAATTGATATCATTTCATCATATGAAAATTGAATACATTTAAATCATAGAGAAATTTTACTTGAAACATACACATATTAAATAATGTCATCTTAGATGTAAAATAGTTTTGACAAAACACTTGAAATGAATTCTTGAGGAAAATATCCTTTCTTCTTTAAAATCATTTTCTTTTCACAAAATTCCATGCAATTTTAAAAGATAAGGGTTTTGTTGAAAATAATCATGCAATTTTGTAGTGGAAACTTCTTGAAAATGAGGTGTTATGAAACCGTAAAAATCCTTTCAATCCGTATAAGTTAAAAATAACATTCACCTCGTACTTTTGTCGGAAAAGTCAAAAAGTACCTTATATGGTAACCAAAGGGAAGATTCCATTCATACAATGTGGTAAAAAGTCAATAAAGGGTAAAAATGACTTTAAACATTAATGTAAGAATGGTAAACATTTTATAAAAACATTTTTAGAAAACATGGTCATGGATGATAAACATAACCCCAGTAAATACGTACGTATAAGCAATCTCGGATAAAAATGAGATTGAAAATTTATCCCTTACCTTAGGTCCGACTTGCTTTGTAAGTGTCTGAACCTCCTGTATAATGATTTAAATCATGTTATTGACTTATTCCAGAGTAATATTCATTGTTATTATATCATATATGGTCCACTTATGACTTTATATTACCCGTTCTTTTGTAAATTCATGTTAAAGAAGTGTTTTGGGTAAAATCGTCTCATTCGTTGTTCGTGTTTTTAACTTGTAATTATTTATATGATTACATAGATCATGATTACTTAATTCCAGAATATAAAACATGATTTATATATATATATTCAGAATATACATATATAATAAATCAGTAAATGGAAAGAAATACACCGTTCATGGAGACGGTAGTCCGTACGTACGCATGAACGCTGTTTTCGTTTTCTTATTGAATTGGATGGAATTAAGTAGATGACATACATATAAATAGAAATAATTCTAGTATCATTATTATGTCATATATTTCATTAGAAATTATTATATATACTTTATAATCATTCATGAATGGTTAATCATTGAGAATGAATCTCATCACGTCGTGGAGACGGTAGTCCGTACGTACGCACGAGCGATGATATCGTTCCCAAGGTCATGGAATTGTGTTGAAGTGTATGTATACTATTTCAGTATAAATATCAATTTATAATAATCATATATAGTTACTCATTAAACCATTATACCCATCCAATTAAGGTGGGGGCGGAAAATAGATTACACCACGGCGTGGAGATGGTATTACGTACGTACACACGCGCGGTGATTTCCTTTTTTCCGTAGGATGGATAGAAGGTTAATTAGAGTTGTATAATATTTATAATAACATATAAGTATGTAAGTAATACTTATGTTATTACTTTATCATGAAACAACTAAAGATGAAGAAGTTGAAGAAGAAAGAAATTGAAAAGATCGGTAATGGATATTACCTCTTCTTTGAAACGCCTCTTTGAATCCTTCACTTAGGGAACTAAGATTGGTCTTTGAAGAAGACCAGGACCACTAGGATTATTCTAGGAAAGTGGATAAGGGATTTTGGCAGGGGTTGGCCGAGCTTGAGGGCTCAAATTGGTGTGAGGAGGAGGGGGAGGAGGTTCCCTTTTATAAGGGAGGAGAGGGGCACCTTAGGAATTTTTAAAAATATTAATTTATAATAAATCTAAACCCACTTAAACACCTCCAAAAATGACTCATATTAGAAGATTAAATGATATAGGGTTGTAATCTCATCAACAAATCAAATTTAGACATGTTTGGATCTTATTTTAAACCTTATCATTTTGATTTATCTTTATTTAATCTATTTAAGTTTATTTGTGGTAATAAAATTCTAAATTTTATATTATAACAAATAATTACTTATTTGTTGTGACTGTTCCATAATTGTTTACTTTATAACATTATAGACCATATAAATATAAATTTATAATTTTTAAATATTTTTGTGATTTTTAAACAATTTTATAATATGATCATTTTGTAAAATAACAATAGTGTCAATTTTGACACTATTCATTTATTTGAATTTAAATAAAATATATACAGAATATATGTTCGAACTAAAAGCTTTAATATATTAATAAAACTTCATATGTATCTATAAAATTAGTGTATCACATTAAATAGTTCATATAATATTTATTTTATTATTTTTAAAACCATTTGTTTGGTTTATCTCTTAATAAAATAATTACTATATCATTTTTGTATAATTATTTAATATACTTATTTGTGGTATAAAAATTTAAAATAAAATCCTATGATGAAGATAAATATATTACCTTTCACAATAATACTTTTACTCGAATTTATCATCTTAAAATCACAATATTTAAATTGTTATATTTATTAAATTATGAAGGTGACAACTTTGGCATCATTTAAAATAAAATAATATAAGTGTCATAATAGCTTGTATAAGACTCCAAATGGTCAAATATTCTACCATTGGGTGATTATAGTTTCCATTTACATGAAAAATAAGTTTTGGTCAGGGGTTTGTGCCTTTTATGGTCACTATTAGTTTAATAAAAACTATATTCTTGATTTTTCACTAGATAAATAATTTCTGCATCACTATTGTGTCACAATTAATGATAATTATTTAATCCCAAAAAATTCTATATAAATTCTCATGATGTAGATAATTTTCTTAGCTTTCTGGAGACTATTCATTTTTGAAATATTATGATGTTTATCACTAATTTAAAATTATTATACTTATAATATTTAAGAGAGTGACATGTTGTCACTTTCTTTGGTTTTAATAATAATTAAATTATTTTCAAGGTCAAAAGTCCATAAAATGAATCTAATCCGACCCTTAGTTGATATGGTTTTACTTTTAGCCATCAAATAGAATTTTGTCATGTGTTAGGGTAATTTTATAATATTATATTTACCCTTAATTACCCGATTTACCTTTAACTATGGTAAATAAAATTTACCGTAGTTACTATTCATAATTCCCAAAAAGAAAAAGTAGCCTATTAACATAATTTGGACCCACTGATTCCAAATATGTAATCCATTTTTTAAAATTCAATACATAGAAGTTGCAGAAATTAAATTAAATTTAATCCCATTGTCGAATAAAAACGGGTTTTTGTTTAAAACATTGCAAAAGATTGAATTGATTTAACCTACGAATTCAAGGTAAAATCAATGCTAATGACATTAATTATATTAAATGGTAAAAATATATTCTATTTATACTTTAAAACCAATCAATATTAAAATTTATCAACATAAGATATTACGATGAAAAAAAGTTGTTTTTAATTAAAATATGGCGTGTTTTTACTATTCATTAAAATATGAATGTTATCGGGAAAATATCAAAACGTTATCTAATGTAAATTTTTACATCCTGATTCAAAAGAAGAATTTTATTTTGTCAAATTGAACATATAAACATGTCAAAAACTAGATTTAAAGTGGGTGTTCCATCAAAAGGCGGCAAAACTGCATTTTTTGAAAAATACTTATTTTACCCGAAAAATTTATTTTGTTCTTATACCATGTTCTAGAAAATGTGTAAGATTAATAATAATGTTATAAAATTCAGAATTTAGTTAATACTATTCATAACGGCTAGTTCATGACAATATTATAATAATATATCATTGTTTATTAAAACCCGGTATTGCGTACAACACACGCTATCGAGGAAGGTCGCGATTGCGTGTAATGCAAGCCAAGTCAGGGTTGCGTGTGGTGAAAGAATCCTTCGTTGTTTCATATAACAGAATCCAACCATATTTCATTTATACATTTAATATATATATATATATATATATATATATACTCAATGTTGCGTAGAATAACTATTATCAAAATTGTGTGTAACACGGTCCAAGAATAGTGTTGCGTATACTGCAAGATAATACGGTGTTGCCTATAGCGCAAGGTAATCTTGGTGTAGAATATAACACAAGACATTAATGAAATTAAAAGAATATTTTTCATAAAATCTCGGGGTGTTACAATCAAAACCAAACCTTCGTCTCCCTGGATGACAATAAAATTTGGGAGTGCCCCGCTGAGTGGCTTAAAAACTAGTATAATCAAAAAGGATGAGTAAAATAATCTGTAAGAAGTATATTAGATGATACCATTGATGGAAAACCTCAAATACATAATAATAGTCCTACTAATGAAGAAATTTGAATGCATGCTGATGATTCTAAATTTTATACATATTAAATAGTTATTATAAATTTTAAAGGATACTTATGATATACATGGTGAATTAATAACGATTCATGAAAATCTTTTAAATTTACAAAGAGACTCCCGGAGTAGACAATAATTCCCCCAAAAAGGGTGTGATGAGTCTGACCTCGCATCCTATTGATCAATGGACATTCATAAGTATCGTAAAGTTCAAAACATAACGAACTCCTGCCTTTGGAAAGAATGTCTCCTTTGGATAGATAACTATTGGAATTTTCTGGTTCCATGAATAAATCTAGTGGAAACCTCATGGAGAAAGTGATTCTTAAATCGAGAACATATGTTTCATGGAATGTGGATACAATGAGCATCATAAACTATAAGTACCATTACACACGGGCATAGACAAGAATATTAAATTGCACTAAAATATGTAGGACTCTTACTGGAGGACCAGTTCTTATAATCTACCATTTTAGATATTACCATGTGAAAACTTCAAGAGAATAATCTTCATCCACATATGTGTAGTCTCACCATATGTTCTATATACTTTGTTCCATATCATTGTAATTTTCTTACTTAAAAATTTTCTTTATGAATATTGTCCTTCCATTTAAAGGTTCTCTTTACAACGGTGAACTTTTATGACCTCATAAATTCCCCAAATACTCTAAGACACTACCAAATCAATGTTATGCAGAAGAAAAACCAATTTGTGATAAGATATTTGTAATAATATTCACTTCCTTTAATTAGAATTCAATCCAATGTATAATGCAGTTGTTTCTAGGGAACCGACTCCAAAAAACTCCCACATTCACTAGAGATATCTACTACAGAATTGATAGTTCCCTCATGATATGTTTTTTAACTATGGATATAATTTATAGAGATTACATGCTTCCATTGATAGAGTTGGTAAATCAACATGAATTTTTGGAAAATCTATTTTGTGAAACATAACTATCTTATTAGAATCCCTAATACAGAGATACACATGAGTATCCACCTATTGTTCCCTTTTCAGGATCCAAACATCCATACTAAATTCATGGGTAAATCATATCATCAAATTAAAAATATAATTATTTTGGTACAACCCAAAATCATAAAAGGAAACTTTTAAAACTACTTATTAAGATGCATCAGAAGCCGTAAAATATTCAGATATTCTATATATATAACCCTCAATACATAAAAAGTTTTACATTAATATTACTCTATAATTTTTTTGATAAAATATAAAATTGAACAAAGAGTAAACAGGTGTTCGATTACATTGATTACTAGAATAATCACTTCTCCAAACACAATGAACTCATCTTGATGTACTTTTCCAAGTACTGTAGGATAATTCTATGTAAAAGGGATGAAATTATATTGGATCAGTTTGGTATTCACCTATTATAATTTATGCATCAAAAATATCAAATGTTAGTACATATCATGGAAAATGAGATAAATTCCCAGCACTTAATCATATGAAATTATTTTAATCTTCATTATACCTTCTTATGAAAAATAATGTTCAAATGGAAGGATTATATTCCTAAAAAAATTGTATTTAATTTTTTGATTCTTTATTTTTCAATATAATGATAATATATGTACTAAGACTAGATTTAGAAAACTTATAGATCCATTTTTAGATCTTCTTCCCCCACAACATTATGGAAACTTTAAGTCAATCAGGGAGGAATTTCATTCTGTAGTCTTAAAACCTATTAATACACTACAACTATTTTTATATGTTATAAAAAAATTTATATTTATTAGTTATAGTTCTCCCACTGACAAGTTAGTGAAAGATATCATTCATTTTTTACAAATGAATATTCTTTGATAACCATATATGATTTATTTATAAACTAGTTCTTTGTAATTTGTATATCTAATTCTAATTTTTTGATTTTAATAACCCTTTTAGTTATTCCTTGTAGACATATACCATTGACTCTACTTTATTCATAAAATATAGACATCTAATGCGAGGATACCACTAAATGAGTTGTCCTTAATAATCAATAGATGGATATGATGATCATAGAAATTTGATTTCATAATTTAAAATTAAAAAGGATATTAATCATGATGAATATAGTATAGAAATTGTTATAGTGTAGTCCATTAAATAAAAAATCATTGTAATTGGTACCCCCTTATAGAATCATTGTTATTTTTTTTCTTGAATAATCACAAGTAATATCATGTCTTAAAAACATTCGAAATATAGAATCCCAAAATTTTGATACATGGGCTGAATTACATTAATTTAAACACACCATACATGCATATCATATTTGAATTTACTATTTCCTTGTTTGAATATTTATTATGGAATAATAAAATGTATGTATTACCCATAATAGTGAACATAAATCGCCTCTTTGATTATAAACCCATACAGAATATGTGCCGTTAGAATTACTCCTCCCACTAAAATAAGTGGATTACAATATTCTTATTCCATATCATACACTTCTATATCTATGAACCATAGATTTAAATTATGCTCCCACTAACATCAAAGGGATAAGATTCCTTTATGATGATATAGTCAATGTTGACTAGACATTATGATCCTTAGTGTCTAAAAGAGCAATAAATTATATGCACCTTAGTATTTTAATATTAATTTATAGAAATGAATATATATTAAGAGAGGGTAAGCATCAAATATCTATGATATCATCCTAATAGATTCTTAATGCCATAAATATGGTATACAGTTGACAATATGGTGGGAATATGGTTAGTCGTTTCACTATTATTTGAAAAACATGTCATGTAAGGAAATATGAGAGATTTTCAATATATTTAGGAATCATCACTATTAATCTTTTTACTACCATTATGAAATTTATTTATATAAAGAAAAATTAATTAGGGATAACCATTAATCCATTTATATGGTCGAATATTACTAGGATATGTTGTTTTAAAAGAATTCCAGCTTGGATATTCCTCAATATTTTCCAATTTTGGTCATTTAAATGACAGATAATTCATAAACTTTCTTGAATTATTCTCATAATGTATATGATGTTACATTTTCCTTCAGAATAGTTCACAAGTACACTTTTAAATAATGATAAATTTTATGCGATGTAACTTTTTCATATAAATCAGTCATTATCTAAAACATGATATTTAGTTTTTTATATCTAGTATCATAGCTTAATTGTGACAAAACACTTTTATTGTCTTAAATAAGACAACTAAATTTAGTATTATTTGAAAAATAATTAACATTCAACAATAAAGTATGTGTCTTATATTATATATTCTGCAGTCATTGGAATGGATATTTGTGATTCAAGAGTTACTGAATGATTAGATAAATATTTAAGTATCATAACAAAATTTATTTTGAAAATGAAATAATTTATTATTATGTCAAGATGGACACTAAGTTAACATTTTTTCCATAGTTATTAAAAATACGAATCAACTAAAACTAGAATTAAGAAATAGTGATCTAATTTTGGCTGATATAGGAATCACCCGTTCTCATCCTTTTTTGTGTTGAATTTACAACCATTCTATTCATTCTCACTACTTAGATTTATATTCATTTATGTAGTAATCATTATGTATTGAATTAAAAAGTTGAAAATAAAAACTTGATGAATATACCTAATATTGATATAATTAATACACTCTTCAATTCCTTGCAATTTGTTTTCAAGTATCAATTTATTTGACAATAGATGAAAATAGGCTTTGGTTCATTCTTCCTCTTTTGATTTTTTCTCTTTTAAGGATGACATAATTAATAATTTTGAATAATATTGTAAATGTGATCTTCATCCTTTTATTTTAACTTTTTCACCATAAGGGGTGGAGAAAATGGTTTTAACCAATCTATAACCAATATGTGAAATATGGAAAAATGTTTCCTTAGAGATTTATCTGTTCCATTTATCTGGGATTATACATATATGTATAACATTAAAGGGAAGGATGATATAATAAGTTTAATGGATAATTTATTAACCTTTTATAATAGATATTTCTCCTAATGATCAATATACCCCAACATTTTGAAAGCATGGTCAGTAAAAATATTTTTTTCTTCATATTAACTCTAATACAATGTATTGAAAATACTATTTATTTAAATAATTTATTGAGAATTCTTAATATATTAAAGATAAGATATTATGGTGTAGGAATCCATGTCTGTATGTTGTATCATCAACTCTATATAAATAATTGATAAAATAATACAGTGGAAATAATATCTATTCATAATATATCTTTGCTAGGCATCAAAATCACCTTCTTTCACCTGCTATGGTGGTAGAATATGAGTAGGGGATTCTAACACATAATATGAATATTCTAATAATAATTTTTCTTATAAATTATTGTAACATTTATAAATATTTTAATTTTTATGGACATTGCATGATTTAATACGTTGTCATATTGGTTTTGTGGTTTTGGTTACCATTATCTATAATAATTAAAATAGATATTTAGAAAATTACATGATTAAAAATTATATGAGAAATAATAATAATTAATTTTATTAAATCTCCCACTATATTATTAGGAACCAATATCCCTCACTATTGAACTTTTCATATACAGTTTATTGTACATTGTATTATCAAGGATCCATATGACCCTTCGCATAACCCCTGTAAGGGTTGGCCAAACTACATGATTATAATTTGGATGGTAGGTCGTTTACAACTACATGCTTGTGGATACTTGATCCATTGTGTGGAATTCCCATGTCATAAATCCCAAAATTTATTTCCTAAAACCATAACTCTATGTGAAATCATGTCAAGAAAGCGATACATCTCCAAATGTAAGATATTTTAGTCAACCCATAACCTTCATAATAACTCAAAGATACTTGTAAGTGTCCCAACAAGGGGTGATCAAACACATAGTATTAGGTATTTCATTCTTTATAATGTAATGAAAGGAAAATACTCACTTAACATTTAGTTGAGGGATTTTATTTTGTTATGCATAAATGTTTCTTTTTCATTATTTACATTAAATTTTAATATTATATAGATTTTACTTAGTTAATTGAACATGTTGTATAACACATTTATATAAAATTCAATTATATAAATTATGTATTATAGAATTAATTCATTTATTTATACGGTCATGGACCTAGTCTATAAATTAAATATATTATAGACATTAATAAATAAATAACATGATCATGAGATTATAAAAATATTGATTTGTTCACTAAAAAATAAAGCTATTACCTAGGGGAATAACTTCTAATGATAGTCTTGGTATCGGTTTTAGTATACCACTTGTCCATCAATGTATCACTTCAGTTGGAATTATTATGGTTCCTTCATCGACCACCACGATGATCTTTATGATACTCCATTTATTGTATATATATATAACTAACACACAGGCAAGGGGAACCAAAGTGTTTGTAATGAATAAATTCAAAAATTACCTTGAATACATAGGACATACAAAAAAATAGAGATATAGATGGGCAACATGCCACATAACATTATTAAATATTAAATAATTTAAAACCCATGAATTAAATTAACATAAAAATTAAAATGCATACATAGTACATAGATTAGATAATGAATGTTCATACATACAACAAATACATAAAATTTAAACTTGTTATCAATTATTTCTTATTTATTATATATTTTTTTGTTTAATATTGATGCATCAATTAATTAATTAATTAATCTATTCCCCTTCATCTTAACGACCATCTTAATTATTTTAGAGATACCCATCATAAATTCATTTATGGGAAATAAATGTAAGAAGCAAAAATTAAATATTATTATAATAAATTAAATGAGAACTTTAAATTATTTAAAATAATCATTAAATTGAAAAATATGATAATTATGAAGAAATAAAATAAGTTTTTAATGATAAAATAAAAAATTTAATTTAATTTTAATTCTTTTCCAGTACTGAGAGACTACACTGAATGTATAGTCAAGCTACATACCATGTATCATGGTTTCCATATATCTAGGGTACATTCCTGGCACTTTGGTGAGTTCCGCATTCGAACTACATGACGTGTACCGACAGGCGACATGTCATGTGTTCCCCTTTCCATGTGTCCTAAAAAACCACCAAAAAACTCAACATCTTTATTGGACATGGGACTAAATGATGTGTACAACACACCTAAATGTATTTTATATTATATTTATGTTTCCAAAAAACTCTCAAATGAACATGGAATTTAAATTATTTGTAGGAATTAATGAACCAGATATCGTGTACTCAGGCCACACATAATGTACTTCATTAATTCTCTATATTTTCATTCTCACATGTTTTTAAACATGTAATTCACATGAATTTTTCTCATAAGTTTTTCAAAAAACCATGAATACAAAAAGACATGTACACAAGCTAAATGATGTGTACTACGATGTGTTATTTTTTAGTTTTTCCAAATTTTCACATAGTGTACATTAAATGTTCCATGCGTATTTACAGCTCAGTGGATCAAGTATCTTGGGACATGCCCTGGTGTATAGAATATTGGTACATGGAGTGTACTCCTACAATACACTGTGTAATACTCTGATTTTCTGTTAGATACATCAACCAATCACAATGGAATATCTAGTCAATGTTCAGCTTCACATGGACTTATTTGTGGTTAAATATTGAAAAAATAAATTAAAATTTCTAAGGCATGTTAATTTAAATAGTCATATTAAATAATGAACAATTATTAAATTGAAAATTTAACAACTATTGTGCATATAAATAAAAATGAAGTAAATAATTATATATTTAAAATGAGTCTAGTCAAAAACAACTTATGTGTTCTTGGTAAAAAGTAAGCACCTTTGGTGGGAAATATATTGAATTTTTTTAATTGATAGTTACCCAAAACCTAAATAGAGGATCTTTTCATTTTATATTGAGTAATAATTTATTTTAAATCCAAACAAGTAGTCAACTCATCTTAGGAAGATTCTCCAAAGAAGATTTTGATGATCTTTTGAAAACACTCTTTTCTATTACCTTCATTTTTCAGGGAGAATCTATGTGTGGAATCCCTATAAAAGAGATCCACACATTCTCCTTTGATCCTAAAGTGATACCAATTGATTTTTGGGTGATAGAAAAGTGAATAAATTGTGTTTCATTTCTCGACATGATATCTCTAAGATATTTTAGTCTTGAATGGGATATTATCATTATTTAGAATATGATAAGAGGTTTTCGAGGGAGAACACTATTTTTCCTAATGCTTCTTAGTTCTCAATTAACGTGAAAAATAAACAGAACCATCTATTTACAGAGCATGGTCTTTGGTTATAAATATATTTAATTGTGTATCATCCCATAAGAAAAATATTATAATTTTTAATAAACCTCAATCCATGTAATATAAATATAAATATAAATATTAATAATATTTTTGTTATTTTATTATCCACACTAACCTTCTCGTAGATAACATATATTTTAATGTCATATAAATTAATATTCATCATCGTACACATTCTTTGTCTTCTTAAACACTTAGATGTTTATTGAATAACTGAAAAAATATTATACTCACATAAAAAAAATTCATTCAAATCCTTAATAATAAATACAATGCTAATAATAAATAAATGAAATAAATATTTTTTTCACATTACATATTATAAATATTTATTACATATCAATGAATTAAAATAATTTTTTAATTAATAAATAAATATTAATTTCTCGCCTAGAGAATATTAGTGATCAATAGAACTTATATAGAATTATTCATTAGTCTTGAGAATAATACATATTCCATTAATTAAACTCAAAAAGAATATAATTGAGATGAATAGAAGGATTTAGTGTGTGGACCTATAGGATTCATTCCTATTAGAATTTGGAGGGCCTACCAAATTTCCAAAATTAATATCATACAATGGGTTATGGAATCCAAGGGAAAGAAAATAATCTCCCAAAGTCAACATACACATAAAAATTCTCACTATGTAACATAATCCCTTTTTCTCAATATGATATCATGCATGTTTCACATTTCCGTCATTATCATATATTCTTAATACATATAACCTTTACTATATGAAATTAATATCATATCATAATGTCCATGTAATTTATAGAATAGTGATATTTCAATAAAATGGATGAGATAACAACATCCATAGATATGGTAGGTGCAAATAGTCACTTTAATTATCTATTAATAACATGTTATTCACGACACACCCAAAACACCATACATCCCATTAACATATGGCGTGACTATTTTTGTCATAAAATATATGAGTGTTATTCATGAAATACCATAATTATAATATTAATGTTTAAATTACATTACACATTCTCATATATAAGAATATTTTATGAACTAAAACATATATAATTCTTTATTGAGGTTTTGTTTCCTGAATCCCCTATCTTGGAGATCCTTATGTGATAACATCATGAGAGTAATACTAACCCTATTAAGAGTAATCTAACATACTGTTCTATATAATATCTTGTATATTATAATAATTTATTCAACCACATGACTATATTTAAGAATATAATCATTAGATTTCAATGATATCATCATAGTATGGACTTGGTATGATTGTATCAATGTGATATATACTCTGGGAAATTATCAATTAATTTTGTGTTATATAATAAACAATGTGTTATAATATATTTATATTTATATTCTATACATTGAATATAAATGTAATCCAATGTACAAATTAGTTGGTTCTAGGGCACTAACTCTGACAATTTCATCATGGGTTGTCCCATAATGTTGGGGAAATTCTATAAAATGAACTTTATTGATATATGAATCTAGAAGTGTTTACCAATTAACGAAGTTGATTTCAAAACTATTATGGATGACGAATTGTAACCATATATATGAAGGCTCTCTAGGAATATTGTGAGGATCCATGACTATGGAAAACTGTATAGATTCCTATAAAATAGAGTGGGGATTGACAAGAATAATAATCTAACATTGAATTGTATACATGGGAATATACATTTCAACATAGTTTTTGTAGAGTATTAATCATTTTGTATAATATATTACTATTTTTTTGATAGTTTTTAGAAATTATTTTAATTATGATAATATTAAAAAGTCACAGTGGTTCCTCTTATGCATATAAAAAAAACCAATCAAAGAAAAAAAAATCACATGTCATTTTCCACAATTTTGAATTTTCATTTATTGAATCGTTATTTCATTTAAAATATTGTATGTTTATACTAATCTATGTTAAATGTTTAATTTTTTTGGTGTGTAGGGTGTAGTGATTTCCAGATTTACATAAACATGGTTGAGGTGTAGGTGAACCTCCCAAGGTTCATGGTTTCCCTAAATTGACTTTCTATTAAGAATCTGTTGTATCAAATAGAGAAATATCTAGTGATTTTAAATGTAGATAAAGTAATCATTGTGTCATGTGTTGTTCCTAAATATGGGTATATTAAACCATAGGTTTTAATTCAATATTTAATACTCCTACAATAGTACAAGTTTGGAATTAGATGAAGTGATGATCTAGATTAATATATTTGATGGATTATATTTCGTCTTCTATGGAATTAAAAATAAGTATCATATGATAGAAAGGCCTTGAATGTTCCATTGCCTATAATGAATCCACTTATGATGGAAAAAAATTAGAATGAGTGAACATGAATACATTGGCCTTGATAAGGATGTATCTTGAAAGAAATTTTTCCATGGTCATTTTTAAAAAGAAAACTATATTGGATATGATGAAGGCTATGATAGATACATAAGAAAAGAAAATGATTCTTAAAATTATATTATGTTTTCATGGTTTTAAATTTAATGATTTTAAAAAGGTATATTAATGGGATATCATGTAAATTAAATTAATATAATTAGAGGGTAGTTCTGATCTGTGATGGTTTTATTTGTGGATGATGTATGTCAATTGTTTAATTTATCATCAATTACTAAAGATAATATGTTATCATTAATGTAATATATATTTCCATAGAAAAAATTATTTTGAATTTTAATGTATTAGGCCTTTGATACTCAATAACGAACATTTGATAAGAGATTTTAAGGTAGTGACTGGTAGTGACCATAATAATAATGAAAGGCGAAGGACACCATATCACAAATTATTGAAAATTACACTAAACAATTATTGAAAAAGGAGTTTTAGAACATCATTTGACCTAGTTCTATTATGTTGGAGTTTTGAAAAGAAGGTTAACATATAAAAAATTGAAAAATTTATGAGGACAACACTAAAAATCATCCACATGAAATATTTTTAATTTAATCATCAAAAAATAAGTTGCTAAAAATGGATTTTTAGTGAGAATAATCTACAAGAATATTTAGTGATCATCTATGGGACATCCTATCATTCAATGGGTGGTGAAATATCTATGGTTAATTGTGATGTTTAGAAATGTGGGAAAGTCTATCTAGTGAATTGTGAATTTTAGAAATGTGGGAATGTCTATCAAGTGAATTGTTAATCCATATATATTTATTGAAATGTATAGGTCCACATATATGGTATGAAAAAGGATTCCTCAACATACTAGTTTTTATCCAAATATTGAGTATATGAAAAAAAATATTATTTCCATTATATAATTATATGATATAATCTATAGAACTAGATTTTCTAATGTGCTATGGGACACCACTTATGGAACTTTGGTTCTATCAGGATGAGTAAAGGGTGGGAAATTTGGTATGATTTTAGTTTATTGAAATTAAATTATGGGGAGTACATTTTTAGACGATCTAGAGGGTTGGAATATAATTTTATTGAATATTAGTTATAAGAGTATGAATGTTCAAAAGGATAATGGTGTATTTAATCATAATCACATTAAAATTTAGAAGTGTGATCATTGTGTTCTAATAAAATAGCAAAGAATATACTTTAATAAATATGAATGAATGTATTTGAATCTTGAGTTAGAAATATTAAAATTAAATGCATAGGGACTGATACCTAATTAGTTCTATAGTGGTTCCCTCTACAATCAAATTTTTTGTAATGAGTCTACTAGAAATGTACGGAATTAAATTTTTCAATAATATACCTAATATCTTTCATTTTTTTCATTTAGTGGAATGATTTGGATGAATGGGAATATATTTTGGAACATAGTTCCATCTGAAAAGACAATGGTGGTCAGAATACAAGACACATCTTCTAAATAGTCTACTAGAAATAAAGAACAAGGCACAAGAAAGAGTTTTCTTTAACTACATAATAAAATGGATTTGGTGAAATAAATTACAATTCAATTATGAATAGAGATATATTTTTATGGTTTTTCTCTAGAATGACATTGGAAATTTTAGCATATTGGATTACGTACTGAATAGAATTATAGATTCAATAGTTTTGTAGGAACATCAAGAGGTCTTGTAGTGCATGGAATGACCATAATTTTATCATGATAATGATTTTTTCAGTTCTGGATATTTACATGGGAACTAGATAGATTTATATATAAATTATTAAAATTAAAAAATGAAGTTTTTGATATTTTATGGAGGAGATATTTTTTATACCTATGACAGGAAGATGAATGGGAACATATAATTAAGAGAAGATATGTTTTCATCAATGTAATTGTTTTTCAGAATCACTAAACCATTTATGATAATGAAATTGAATGAAATATAATATTTTTTTAGACTGTTCATATTATGGTTAAAATAAGTACACAAATTCCAATGAAATAACATTAGAGTACATAAGGAACAAAAATAAAAGAAAAAGACCAAAAGGAAATTTTAAAAGTAAATTGAGTTTAGGTGGGAGAACTCTAATAACTATCTCTAGAATTCAGTTTATTGATGGATAATGTACTACTAGAAAGAGATTTGGGATGTACTTTAGAGATTAAAAATTAGTTGAATATGATGATCGGTTGAATGGTTTGGTGTTGAATTAAATATTATTCTCTTATAGAATATAGGATAACATGAAAATATAGAGGATGAAACATTACTCCAGACTCAAAATAGTGGGAGTATTCCCTTAATGAGGATTTGAATTTATTAAAGTTCAATAGAACACATGAGATGTATGAACATATGGAAGTTAAAATCACATATTAGAATAAGTTAGTTTTCCGAATCAAGGAAATAGTTGATGGAAATATATTATAAAAATAATGATTGGTAGTGAAAGGGTTAAAATATAAGGAAGGAGTTGATTTCTTGAAAATCCTTTCACATGAATTTAAACATTATACCACTAGAAAACTTCTTTATATGATGTAATCTACAGAACTAAATCTCAAATAGATGGATGTAAAGAAAAAATTCCTTCAAGCTGATTTGAGGGGAAGAAATTTATATGAATCAACATATCGGGGTATCATATCATTGAAACTGGGATTTGGTATATAGACTGAAGAAAATCATACATGGCTAGAATAATGTTACATGATAATGGAATTAGAAATTTCACTTATTTATGTCAAAAAAACATATTTCAATATATAATTATTGTAACATTTTTCAATGAATGTTAGGGGATGATTGGGAACTCATCATATTATTGTTTTATATAGATATCATATTATTGGTGATAGTAGATTATCAAAATATTTATAAATATAAGCATATTCCCACTATAAATTTTGATATGAATGATTTTGTAAATGGTATGATGATATTGATGATGTAGACCAAGGGAGATATGAAATCCATAACATTGGTGCTATCTCAGAAACTGTACACATATAAAATCATTGAATCATTTTTAACTCATGGATATAATAAAATTTATACACCTCATAGAAAAATAATTAAAATATAAGATTTATTGGCACTATAAATGGTAAAAGTGTTATAGTAAATAGAGAATGTTCTATATAATTTAGTTATCTGAAGTTTAATGTATTTTATGATATGTATTCAGTTAGATATGGAATTTTTAATGGGAGTTATGATAATGTTTTTTACATGACACAAATGGAACATTGGGGATATTTAAACAGGATCCATCATTATTTCGAAATATTAATAGATATGGATCTGTTCTTTGGAATATTTTAATCGTTATAATGTTTTATTTATAAGAGAAAAACACTGAGATATTTTGTAATGTATTTTTCTCCAAATCTATACTGTGTTTGATAGTTTTTCTAACATGATTCACCAAACCAAAATGATCCAAAAATTCTAGATGAAATTTACTAATATAATTCATGAATAATAAATCCTTTAGTAAATAAAAATATTAGAATCAATTCTGAATGATTAAAAATTATAGAATAAAGTGTATATATTATTTAAATAGTATTATTCAATCAAAAGAGATTTACTTTATATTTGTTATTTTCATTTTGATTATAAATATATTAATTTTAGAATTTAAATTTTTTAGAAAAAAATATTTTTTTTAAATCATGTAAATATTATATTAGGAAAAATTATTATGATATATCCTAAATAGTTTATTTTTAACAAAATGATGAATAACATATTTCTTAACTGAATGAAAAATTTTATTATATGACCATTATATAAAAAAGTAGTATAAATTATTTCAAAATTTGAATTAATCAAATTTTTTATTGATGGGGTCAAATTGTGAATTTTAAATATTATCTTAAACATAACAAATATAGTTAAATTTTATAAGAAAGGTAACATTTTATACCAATTGAGAAATATATTTTTAGTGATTTAAATAAAATAATTTTTTGTGTAAAATATAGTTTATTGGTGCTTTTAGAGGTGACAAATTAATTATATTTTCAATAATATACCAAATTTTTTCAAATAAATTAATAAAAATGATAATTGTATCTTATAGATAAAATTTATGCTCCCAAAAAAATATTTTCTGAAAACAAGCTACATGTATATATGTTTATTATAAAATTGAATTTTCCAAACCAATAAAATTTTATTAGATAATATTATTTTAACATTTTTAATAATAATGTTGGAATTTAAAATTAATTAAAAATTTATTTTTTTCTACTAAATTAATTTGCCTGTGAAAAAACTATAGTTTTCATAATAATTGAAAAAATCATAATAAGTGTTTTACTAAATGTAATAGAAATAAATAATTTAAAAAATGACTTTTATTTTTTTGATTGGATATTTA
Organism: Viscum album; assembly: GCA_963277665.1. NCBI lineage: Eukaryota > Viridiplantae > Streptophyta > Magnoliopsida > Santalales > Viscaceae > Viscum > Viscum album. The sequence goes on along the minus strand of OY728163.1, from coordinate 59,172,052 downwards.
TCATCCAACCATATTCTCCACTATTGTTTATTGTTTTTAGCCTTTGACCCTTGGATTGGAGAGTATCATTTTGGAAATGCATTTTGTACTTCCAAAATTAATGTTTTCGTCACTTTTGAAAGGGGATCAATTACACGAAATTAGGATCCACATATCCCTTTGAATTTGATCCTGAACGTTTACCATTTTTTCATCCAATGCGAATCTATATATACATTAATCCTATTGGATAAATTATTTAGACTAAGGAAACTATTTATAATGATAATTTTAAGAGAAGACCTATGTTATCAAAGTGATTATTTCTTACTCATTTATATTTTTTACACAAAAAACAACTTCCAAAAAATTTATATATAAAGTAAAATAATAAAATCCTAATTTATAATATAATGTTTTTAAATTATTATATGATCCATTATTCAATCCTATTGATCTAATATGTAAAAAAAAACATTATCAATTAGTTGCACATGAAGACTACTACCTCTCCAAAGATATGTGAATGATGAAAAAATAAGTGAAATATTAATGTTAGTATATTAATGATTATTATATGTATAAAAATATATGATTTATGAACCTTTGAACAATAAGTGTTTATTTACTCTATAAAGATGAAAATTATATGAATGAAATAATTTAAAATCCCTAAAATCTGTTAATGAAAATAAACTAGTAGTAGTTAATTTATTGGAATTATTTGGTTAAAATTATGTTAGTGTAATATAATTGAATAATGAAATGTTATTAGAAGAAAATATAATTATTTTTATATTATAGGAGTGTAGAACAATGTTTATTAAGAGGGATTTACGTGAAGGGTGTTTTGTTAATATTTCATATATATTGAGATTTTTTTGATTTTTTACAGCTAATATCATTTATGTTTTCAGTATTCTAACAATTGGGTAAAAAATATAACGATTTATCATTTCATTGTTGTAATTGAAATTCACTTTCATTATTAATATTTAAATGGGTTTCTATTACACTTTTTCATAATTTATAAGGGTTATTTTTCACTATTGTTAATTTACAGATTCATGGTGGTTATTTCATACCATATTACAATTATGATAGTTTTTTTAATACACTATTCCAATTAATAATAATTATTTCTATTTAATTTCATGATAATTCATTGTCTACTTTAGGGTTATTGAATACCCTATTCCACCAATGTGTGAATCTGTCACATGATGATCCATTGATCACACATTAATGAAAAGAAAAACACTGCAATCATAACATCAGGATAATGACTGAATGGACCTTCCTTCTTCTATATTAAATTAATATAAATGAATTTAGAATTATTAGAATCTATCACACAGTATCCTCGAAGAAAAATGAAGAATCATATGAAATAATTAAGATCACGTGAATCCCTCCTGAATAGGTGTGATGTCGATCCCATGAAGTCTCCACCACCTTAGATGATACAAGCTTCATGACCACCATGAAACTAGACATCAACCTCATTTTACTTCGGCCTATAAATACCTTTCACTCATTCAGAAAAATACAATAACAAGGAGATTATAGGGAGAAGTGGATAAGGGAAGTAGAGGAATAGAGTGTGGCAGTTATCATCCCTGGAGAACCTCCTCATTTGATCGGTTGAAACTACCAAATTTTCTCTTGAAGATCATGAAATCAAATGAAAAACTAAGTGTCATACAATTCCTATTTCATAAGGAGTATTCATATGATTGTGTGATACCCACATTTTATTCAGGACATCAACATGTAGAATAATTATCTACGTGGATCATCCTAGTGTTCACCCCTACCCTTGTTCGCAAGAAATCCTGTAGGACATTCAATTAGGTCACGATATCAAATGAGTTATGGAACCTCACACGACATGGTATGGCATCTTCTTGGACATACTGCATACCCATACTTGAGTCCATAAGAATTAACCTCTCGACAAGCATCTTGTGATAAAAAAACCCTCAGTCTTGTAGTACTCCTCCCATCGGTCATGCAATCCTCCTCCTCATGTGATGTAACCTTCATCCATGCACACAATGACATCAACTGGAACCCCATCTGCATGAACACAAAAACTCATTGAAAAACATTATGATGGACATGCGGATCACATGCCTTTGAGAATCATGTCGTATCATTATAAAGATACCAATCGACATGTAATAAATCAAATAGAAAACCCTCTGCTGTATGCACCATGGTCCCTCACCCATGCTTGTGTTGTCATTTGGAAGCCAATGGGAATGTTTGAAGACTCCCTCTCAAGTCCCTTATGAGTTCAGGTGAATCACATGATATATTGTTTATTATGCGAGTTCCTTTTGACATGAATATGTGTCTATGTACATGACCTCCTCTCTCAAAGAAATATATTTGGTGTATACCCTCAATATACACACTCATGATTTCATCATTTCCTATTAAACATTAGGCATAATATCTTTCTACAGGTTTCCTCATTTCTTGGGCATTCTCCCTTAGCCATTAGAGTGATCGTATACTTTTTCTCGAGACCTCACCACATGACACTATTAAGTACACATGTTTTCATGTTTGACATCCCTCTTTATCAATGAGGATGTATAGAAGGAGTATTCTAAAGGGATGATTTAGTTTGTAAGCCCCGGTCAATAGGGAGTCCATCATGGTATAAGTCCCTATACTTACTAAATCCTCACGGTTAAAAATAATGTCTCCAATCATGATCTCCCACCTTATCCCATCATTAGTTTAATGGGTTACTGAACTATGAGAACACTAATTCATGTCCAAACAGGATACATATGATGCCTTTATATGCCTCGAGCTTTAAAGGGAGTCAACATTAGTCTAATTCCATCCATGTCTCCAAAATTTCAACCATCAAGACACAATCTCTCCCATGGTCTAATAATCTTTCCTGAGCAACAAACGAATTAAGAAATTACTGAACTATGACAACTTTGATTCCTACCCAATCCGAATAGAGAGGAATCCTTCCTAAGTCCAAATATATAATGGTAAACTACATTGGTATATATGACTCCACCTCCCATAAGTCTACCATCCATACTCATCCATCAGTGAATGTGACGTCGACTCATATATGAGAGTCAACTTATGTTTAATCCATGACCATAACCTTAAGTACCTCAAGCCTACCGGTGGGCTAGGCATGAATAGAACTACAACAACTATAATTTCTATTATAAGTTGGATAAATAGGATCCCTCTCTAAGATTCAAGCTACATAAAAAATCCACCATGAGACAGGAAATCATACCTATCAAAGGGAAACTTTAATGTGTAAGCGCCATTCATGTATACTCTTAGGAAATGTGCATGTTTCTTTTATCTCTTGTTTCTCACAACGAGTATAAATCACATGGGCTTACATGATAAAAATAATTATACCAATCTATTGATGAAAAATCACTTAGTTTGGGATCATCATTAGTATATACATTTGATTACAACTCATCTAGTCTCAAAGGTACATACCTCTAGAAAGAAAACTATGATGGTCTTATATGGCAATGTCCCATCTATTGCCTTTGTGGTTGTATCTCTCTACATAGACTCCCATAAAAAACTACATATACTATAATTCCTACTAGAAAACAGGATATGTAGGATGCCTCGCCAATGTATGAGCCTGATATTTACATCGTTACTGCATGATGCTAAACTACCTGGATGGGTCCAATCAAACCACATTAGCCTATATCAAATTTACTATGTAGGTTTTGATTCCTATTTACCATGCATATATAGGACGTATTTTACAGGTTCAATCCTATCCACAATGCACAAATTGCTCCCCTAGATGAAATTAAATACAAGAGTTCCCAAATATGATCACAACCAAAATAATCATAAGAAAATAAGAGATTGATGGAGAAACCATGAAAAGAAGATAGTCACCCCTGTCAATACATATTCTTAATCAACATATTAAAAAAGGAGTAATGACCCTCATATCAAATCCTGAGAAGGATTTCACAAAAAAAATCTTTAATCTATTAGAGAGGCCCGAAGAAGGAAAAAGTCCCCCCAAATGGGTGCGATGAGCCTGAACTCACATCCTCTCGGCCAATGCTATTTCCTAATCGTCGTTGGGTTTGAAACCCAAAAGTAAGACCTACCATTAGAAATAAGATTCATACTAAGTTATGTATATGGGAATAGTTGGTAGTTTCAAGGGAATATTAACAAATTGGAAACCTTATGTGAATGATTGATTAAGGCATTTAACCCCTCCCCCCAGGATCAAACCAACAAAAAAACCCATTGATATATTTTTTGATGAATCAAAATAGTGAACCTGATGGGAAATCATTAAACAAGGAAACCCCATTCACAACATTATAAAAGTTATGTAACTCCCCAACCCCAGTTACCTAGAGTCAGTGCATTATTACATGACATTGGCATGATCACAAAATATCATGTCTCGAAAGATCAATTAGTTTAGTAGCCTTGGAAACATTAGATACATTTATAATGTTTACATTACATCACAAAATGAAAACTACAACACAATAGTCTCCATAGTCCACACTCATACTCACTCTTACTATCCATATAGGTTATTCATAAAATACTTCTTCACAACATGGGAAAAATAAAACGTAGAAAGGGGTGAGCTCAGATGCCCAGTAAGGATAACAATATAGTGGAAACTTTCATAAATAAGCATAAACATTTAAGTCAATGTACAACTAAAACAAAAGCCTTTTAAACATGAAATTAAGCATAATATAATAGAAATAAAATTAAATAATGCCATTTACTCATTCACATGGATATTCTACTAGTTGAATAATCACATGCAATATCAATAACCACTTTCATAATGATGGAATGCATAATGCCAGACTATCGTAACCACGTAGCCAAGGGCTCATTCCAAGACTACAAATAAGATTTTATCAAGGCCTCAGGCCAAGACACTAATTTGTCTCATGATACCTACCGATGCATCGATGAGATATAGCGGGCTCCACCTGTCACTTACTATGTCCAATGCATTATTCATATGAACAAGTTTAAACATAACATAAACATTCGTATTAAAACTAGCATACGAAATGTAAACACTTTCTCCATAAACCATGAATGGTATAAAAATAAAACATCCACAATAAAATATATCACAAAACCTTCAATACAATATGGAAGTTTTGTATCATAATAAATCAACTTCAAATAAGCTTAAAACCCATCAAAGGATGTTGACATAGATAAAATCAAAACTATTTGAGAGAAATATATCTTTTTTTGAAATCATTTAAAAGTCACATAATTATAAAATAAAAAATTTACATTGAAAATATTCTAATAATCTTGTAAGGGAATCTTAGAAGATTTTACAATGGTGTAAAATATCCGAACCCACCATATAAGTTAAAAAAGAAGTCATTCTTACCTTAAGTTGTCGAAAAGGTTAAAAAGGTCCTTGTTTGGAAAATGACGTAATGATTCCTTTATAAACTTATTTTAAAAAGTCAAACAAGGGTATAAATTACATTAACCCATATTCTGTAAAATAGTACGAATTTTTTGAAATACATTTTTAAGAGACATGGATGTGGATGATAAAGAGGTCCCAGTAGATAATTATATATAAACAATGTCAGATAATGAAGAGATTTTCAAATAAACCCTTCCCTTTTACTGTTCCATGGTTGATGGTTGGTTAACATCCTGGATAATGGTGAAATAATTATTATTAAATTATACAAGAATCATATACATTATTATGATAACATATATGATCTTTTAACATTGACGGGTTAAGAATATCTTAGTATTATCATCGTTTTGGGTGTTAACTTACTCGTTTTCTTTTATATATTTGGTTACAAATGCCATGTCTGTTTTTGATAGGTTGTATCTTATTCATATCTAGAATAATATAAATTCCTTAAAAATTATTTTTAATCATCAAATGAGAATTATAATTGCATGTATATGATGGGGAATGAATCTCATCGCGTTTGTGGAGACGGTAGTCCGTACGTACGCACGAGCGACAATATCATTATTTTGATATTAAAATAATATATAATTGGATGGTATATCATATAGAAAGAATAATTATCATGTTATATTTATTATTTACATAAATTAAGTATCATTATCATACCCATCAAAATAATAACGTTTTTGAATAACAATTACACCGCGACGTGGAGACGGTAAGCCGTACGTACACACGTTTGGTGACATGTCATTCAAAGGATGGATTGAATACTAAATATGGTTGTACCATATTTATAATAACATCACAGTATATAGAAGATACTAGAGTTATTATTTTATAAAGGAAATAACAAAGAAAGAAGAAGTTGAAGAAGAAAAGAAATTGAAAAAGGGTGGTGAAAACATTACCTCTTCTTCGGGTTCTTCCTTTTGATTTGACCAAAAGGGCTCCATAGGTTGGCTTTCGGATTAAAATAAGCCCTCTAGGTTGAATTGATGGAGGTTTATAGAGTATAGGGGCTGGTTTTGGCCGAACCAAAAGGCTTTTAAGGTGTGAAGAATTGGTTATAAGTTTTGACTTTTTATAAGGGGGAGGAGGGTCTCTTTAGGAAAAACTCAAAGTATTAATTTATAAAAAATTCATATTCGGTTTATAATTTCTCAACATTGGTTTATGAAACTAATAAGGTGGGGATGGGTCGAAATCCTTTCAACCAATAGATTTTAGACAGTTTTGGGACATTATATTAACCTTATCGTTTAGTTTTAACTCTTAGTTAATTAGATTGACATTTACAATGTCACTTTGTATTTTTATATTATATATTTAATAAACATACTATATACATCCAAGAGACCCCCAAGGGGTCCATTAATGATACAACTATCATGATTTAACTCCTTTGGTCGAATATTATATTTTTAGGAGTATAATATCAATTAATAATAAAATATTTGTTTTAGAAACTCTTTTATGTCAATTTTGACACTATTGGGTATTTTGTTTCCGATAAATTTATAACAGCATTATTACTAAGAATAAAATTCATAAAACCAATAATAATATGTCATATTAACCTATAAAATTATTTTAATTCATAAAAAGTCTCAAATTATATTTATTTGTGCATTTGTAATATTAATTAACTTAATATTTCACGAATAAGGTAATTTCTGCATCATCATTGTGTTATAAACAAATTAACATATTTAGTGTCTAAAAATTATAAATAAAATACCATTATGTAGGAAATAGTTTTATAATTCTAATGAATATTTATAATCGAATTTATCTTTTGTATAACCCTATATTAAAAATGTTTTAGTTATTAAACATTGATTTTTTACTCTTTTAACTCTTCTTTGAATTAAATAATAATAAATGTCCTAATATAATCAATGTGGACATAAATGATAATATTTTATTCCTAAGTTTGTTTCTGGTCGATATACACTTGTCCAATAGAATTAGGACATGTTTTTCAGTAATATTAATATCATTTTTACCCTTAATTACCCTATTTACTTTTAACAGTGGTAAATAAAAGTAAAACGTTACTATTCACCAAAAATTATTTTTATCTTATTGAACCACATTTCACTCCTTGATATTAACTATGTCTCTCAGATATTTGAAATTCCACTTATAGAAGTGGTAAAATTCAGTTTTATGTGAATATGCAAATTCTCCTAGGAGATGGGTAAAAGAAGGTGAAAGGTTCAATAAAATTTTTAAATGTCTAAAATTATTATAAACCAACTCCAATGAATTACATTATACTTATATAGGTATTATGTATCTATTTTGACCTAAAATAAATTTAAATAAAATAAATAATTATTTAAATTAATAGTCGTTTTTAACTAAAAACTCAGTGTTTTTCACTATTCATCAAAAATTGAAAGTTTTCTGAAAAATACCAAAAATTCACCCTAGGATAATTTCGATATTCCAAATCGAAAAATGAATTCCATTTTGAAGGATAAAATTTTTAAGATTTCAAAAAGTGAGTATTACTATATATAACGGCTAGTTTGATTGGTTGCGGTGTGTTAGAATCTCGAAGTTGCGTACAACACACGCTACTGTATTATTCAAAGAGAATCGTACCGTGGAAGATTAGGGTGTTACATTCTCCCCTCCTTCAAATAATTTCGTCCTCTAAATTTCTAGAATATTATTGCTTAAAAATACTCGGGTGGTTCTTCATCATAAGTTCCTCGGGTTCCCACGTTGCCTCTTCCATCTTATGGGTTCTCCATAAAACTTTTACCAGACAAGTTGTCCGGGTTCTCATCACTTGTTCTCTTTTATAATGAATCCTGACGGGCTCTTCGCAATAAGACAGATCAGTTTCCAATTCTAATTCCACATAGAGGAGTACATGCGTTGGGTCAAGCATGTATTTTCTCAACAGTGATACGTGGAACACATCATGAACTTTGGAGAGATTTGGCGGCATTGCCAAACGATATTCTATAGCCCCAATTCATTCTAGAATTTCGACAGGTCTGATATACCTGTGACTCAATTTACCTTTTTTAGAAAAACGTATAACTCCCTTCCATGGAGATGCTTTCAAGAAAATATGGTCTCCTACCTGAAATTCCAAATCCTTCTTCGGTTATCGACATATCTCTTCTTCCTACTTTGAGGTACTTTGATGTGGTTTTGGATTACCTTTACCTTTTCCATCGTCTCCTCAACCAGTTCTGGGCCTACAAGTTTTCTCTCACCAACGTCATCCCAACAGGTTGGTGTGAGACATCTCTTTTCATATAATGCTTCATATGGTGCCATCTGAATACGTGAATGGAATCTATTGTTATGGGAAAATTCCACCATAGGTAAATATTGATCCCACATACCCTGAAAGTCAAGTGAGCATGATCTCAACATGTCTTCTAAGGATTGAATAGTCCATTTGTATTTTCCATCTGTTTGAGGGTGGTAGGTAGTTCTGAAACGAAGTTTTAGTATCCAAGGACTTTTGAAGACTCTTCCAGAATGTTGAAGTAAAACGTGGATCACGATCATAAACCATCGATATGGGTACTCCATGAAGTCTCACAACTTCATTAATATATAGCCTTGTTAGACGTTCAAGTGGTAAATCTTCCCTTATATAAATAAAATGCTCTGATGTGGTAAGACGATCAACAATGACCCATATTGAATCGTTCCTTCTAGGAGTCTATGGTAGTCCCATGACAAAGTCCATAGTGATATTATCCCATTTCCACATAGGTATGGGAAGAGGTTGCATGACTCCTCCCGGATGTTGCCTTCCAGCTTTCACTTGTTGACAAACCATACATCTTGACAGAAAATCAGCAATCTCCCTCTTCATGTTATCCCACCAAAAATGTTCCTTCAAATATCTATACATTTTTGTTCTCCCAAGGTGTATATAGAAATTAGAACAATGAGCATAAATCAACAATTCCCTTTTTAGATCAAGTATATCGGGGACACAAAGTCTCCTTCCAAATTTCAAAATTCCACCTTCATACACAAACTCACTCAATCTCCCATCATTCAAAGCATTAATATTCTTTTGAAATTATTCATCATTGGTCTGAGAACTCTTTATCCTTTCTAGTAAATATGGTTTGACAACCATTTGAAAAAGTATCGATGTTTCACCTTTTATGGTAATTCCCATATCCATCTTCACTAGATCCATAAAAATAGGATCCCTTTCAATTATCATCATGTTCAAAACTCAATGATCCTTTCTGGTCAAAGCATCTTCCACCTCATTTTCCTTCCGAGGGTGGTAGTGTATCGTGCAATCATAATCCTTGAGTAGTTCAAGCCATCTCCTTTTCCTCATGTTGAGTTCTTTCTATGAGAAAATATACTTCAAACTCTTATGATCGGTATATATCTCCCATTTTTCACCATAGAGACAAGACTCCATATCATCAAATCAATGATTACAGTAGCTAACTCAAGATCATGAGTAGGATAGTTTTGCTCATGAATTTTCAGCTGTCGTGATGCATAGACAATAACTCTATCATTTTGCATAAGGACACAACAAAGTCCTTTATTCGATGCATCACTATAAATAATGAACCCATCATTCCCCGATGGCAGAGTCAATATAGGAGCATTGACTAATCTTCTCTTCAGTTCTTCAAAAAATTCTTCACACTCTTTTGTCCAAACAAATTTAACCCCTTTACGTGTGAGCTTCGTTAATGGGTTAGCCAACCGGGAAAAATTCTGGATGAAATGCTGATAATAACCTGCTAAACCAATAAAACTGCGTACCTCAGTTATACTCGTCGGGGTAGACAATTCTTGGATTTCCATGGTCTTAGTAGGATCAACAAGGATTCCATCCTTAGAGACAATATGGCCATGAAAAAAGAAATCTCATGAAACCAGAATTCACACTTGCTAAACTTCCCATATAATTAATGTCTTCTAAGAGTCTTCAATATAATGCGCAAGTGATTTTCATGATCATTGTTTCTTTTGGAGTATACCAAGATATAATCAATAAATACCACTAAAATGTCATAAAGATATTCCTATAAAACTCTGTTCATTATATCCAGGAAAACAGAGGGTGCATTAGTCAACAAAAAATGCATTACTGTAAACTCGTAATGCCCGTACCTGGTTCGAAATGCTGTCTTCGGGATATCTTCCTTCTTCACACACAACTGATGGTATCCAGATCGAAGGTCAATCTTTGAAATGTTTTGAGATCCATGCAGTTTGTCAAATAAATCATCAATGAGAGGTAGGGGATACTTGTTCTTTATTTTTATAGCATTGATCTCCCTGTAGTCAATACATAACATCATAGATCTATCTTTCTTTCTAACAAAAAGAACAGGGGCTCTCCATGGAGAAACACTAGGGAGAATAAATCCATTATTACTCAATTCCTCTAGTTTTTTCTTTAGTTCAACTAATTCCACAGTGGCCATTCTATAAGGGGTCTTCGATATAGGCCTCGATCCAAGAATTAAATCAATGGAAAACTCAACTTCTCGTTCTGGAGTATGTCTAGGTAAATCTTCCAGAAACACATCTACATATTCTTTCACAATAGGTACATCCTCTATTTGAACATTAATTTCCTCACCAATAGTCATTTCATTCTCCTTCTCCTCAATAATTTAATTTAGTGGAGCTACTGGGGGTGGATCTAGATAAGAATTAGGTGGTGACGATTCTGCACTAAAGATAAGGTGTTCCTTATCATCATCATCAAGAATCGTAACCTCTTTATTCTTACAATAAATATTTACATCGAGGTCCAAAATCCAATCTATACCAAGGATTATATCAAACTCAATCATAGGTATGACGATGAGATCAGTGAATAAAGAACATTTATGTGCTCTAATGGGGACTGATTCACAAAACTTTTTTGCAATGATACTTCCCTTAGGATTTTTAACTGACAACTCCCTTGTTAAATCAAATTGAAAATATCTAATTTTCATAGTAAATTTGGAAAATATGAAACAATGCGATGATCCAGAATCAAATAAAGCATTTTCTAAACTAGAGGAAACCATTAAATTACCTACCACGACGTCTTTTGGGGCTTCTACCTTACCAGTAGTGATAGAATAAGCATGTCCTTGATCCCTTGTCCTTTTCCGAGGTAAGTTCCCCTAACGCGTAGACAATGAATTTTCATAATGTCCCATATCTCTACAATTATAAAATTCCACATTGACTACAACTCTCTTTCTCATACAATCATGAGATTGGTGGTATTTTTCACCACACTTTTAACAGACTCCCATTCCCTTCAAGAAAGTACCAGGGTGTTTCTTCCCACATTTATTGCAGGATGGATAATCAACTTTTCCCTTCTTCCCTTTATTTCCATTTCTATAGTGGTCAGCATATCTCTTCTTATATTTCTTTTCCTTAATGTCATAAGACTTAGGGAATTCAATTTCTTTCTTGATAGCACATGAGACAATATCTTCGTAGGATGAGAAATATTGTGAGATTAATGCTCGACGGATAAACGATTTTAACCCATCAAAGAAACGGTCAATCTTACATCATGGGTTATGTATATAATCTACATCATGCCTCGCTAACCTTGTAAAGTTAGCCTCATACTTTGCGACATTATCATCCTCCTTTTGCCTCAGACTCAGAAATTGCCTTTCCATATCTACTCGATTGTCACGAGGAAAGAATTTTTCTAAGAAAAGATCTTTGAACTCCCTCCATTCCATATTTTATACTTCATCATCTTCCTTCGTGTTTTGTATCAATGACCACCATTGATCAGCATCTCTAGTGAGGTGATAAACTACCATGATAGGTTTTTCCCTTTCAATACTCACCAAATCCTGAAATATTTTCTATAGGGAACTTATCCATTGCTCAGCTACTAATGGATTTGTACTCCCATTGAATGTTGGTGGATGCTGCCTCATGAAGCAATCTAGCATTTTTCCTCCACACTGCGGATCAGGTTGCTCCATACGGGTAAGGTTATTATTCATAACCTGAGTGTGTTTTCCCAATATGGTGATTAGTTGATCAGCACCAGTTGCATCACCAGCTCCACAATAATTATCTTGAGAAGCCGGGAAATCCCTACATGAAGTGTGTGCATTGATATGGTTTCCATTCCTTACACTAGGTGCCATTTATAAATAATTTCATAAACTATATTAGTTAATGAATCAAAATACATAATTCCATACTTGTAAAACACTTAACATAAATTGAACTATTTATGGATATAATCCATAATCATAGAAAAATGTTTTCTTTGAGGATGTATATACTCACAAACCCATCATAATGATTTTTAAAGAAAATGATAATTATCCTAAGCATATCCCCCGGGAGTGTCGTAACCAAGAGTGCAGCAAGGCCCGTTGTCGTGCACCAGTTCTCGTTCGAGTCTAGGTCAAAGCAGTGTTTTCGGGTTTTAAACCTAGGTACATCTGTTCCAGAGCCACCTCTACCTACTCGTATCCAGACAGGGATGTATTGCTCAGAAAACTCATAGAATCTCTAAAATACCAAAATTCTAGGAAGTTCTTCTATACTAATCCTAAAAGTCTATCTTAGGTCTATGTGCTCTAATCTGAGTTTATCTAAATATAGCTTCCAAGGTTTGTACTAAAATTCATTTGATACCAACTGTAATGCCCTGACCCTAGTTACCATGAGTTGATGCATTATTACATAACATTGGCATGATCACAAAATATAAAGTCTTGAAAGATTGAATAGTTTAGTAGCCTTGGAAACACTAGATACATTCATAAAGTTTACATTACATCATGAAATGAAAAATACAACAACATAGTCTCTATAGTCCACACTCATATCCCCTCTTACTATCCCTGCAGGTCATTCATAAAATACATCTTCACATCCTGGAAAAAATAAAACATAGAAAGGGGTGAGATCAGATTCCCATTAAGGATTACAATATA